>OZ014521.1:231877791-234317982 GCA_963966055.1 Lathyrus aphaca
TTTTAGAGCTCACGATATCTGCGTGTGACTTGCTGCATTTTGGTTGTTTAATTTCCTGCATTTTTTGCCTTGCTGATGTGCGTTTTGCAGGTGCTTGCGTTTTGAATGGTTCAGCATGTTGTTTGCGTCTTACAGGTGATTCTCGCTGCATTTTGCGTGCGTGTGCAGGGCGCGTTTTGAAGTCACAGAAGTCGTTTTCAGTGATGGCTTGGTTGAAGCATGTGTTATTATGCGGCTGATGCGGCGTGAAGTTTGTTTTCTCGTGTGGAAGCTGAGTCACATGTTGCTGGCTGAAGTTGGGAAAAAATAAATAAAATAAAAATAAAACTAAAAAACTATGTGAGTTGCGTGAATTGGCTAGCTGAATGGCTTGTGTGTTGCTCTTGCGCGCGTGTGGTTCATGTAGCTTGTGGAAACTGAAGACGGCTTGGAAAGTATCACGTGCAGTGGGAGCTGGGTCTTACGTGACCTGTGTTTTTTTAGTTGGGAAAAGATGAAATCACATGGCTTAGAGTGATGAAAGTTGAACAAGAATGTATAGGCCAATGGGCCTTGTTCCCTTTTTTTTTCAATGGTAATTGGGCCTGAGATTAACAAAGGGACTTAGAAGAAATTGGATAATTGATTTAAAAGTTTATTATTATTATTTTGGTATAATTTTGTGATGGTTTAAAAAATGGAAATAGAAATAAAAGGTTTATGAATGAATGACTAAAAAAATGGAAATTAATTTGTGGTAATATAATAGAATATTTGGACATTGGATGAAAAGGAAATTGATTAATTGGAAATTGGTGGAATATGGATATTTGACAAGACGAAAAAATAGAAATTTTGAAAGGAGAATTTAATATGGAAATGGAAAATGAATAATCGGTAAGAATTAGAAAATGAATAGAAATCGAAAAGAATGGGGTATGTATATAATGGTTATTGGAAATGGATATGAAGAAAAGTAATGAATATGACATCTTGGTTTTAGCCCAGAACGAAAAATCATGATTTTTCCACAAGCCACTGATAAAATGAACACAGTCAATCTTGAACCACTGAATATTTGCGAATTAAGCCACAACCAACGTCTGAAAATTGCCTTGATTATTCGAAACCATGCTGAGGAAAATAAGTCCACAGATGAACCACTGATGCACTGAACCAAAACAATCCGGTCTGAAACTTCTTAAGACCCACAACTTGAGAATCTGAAGAATTTTGCATACCACACAGCTTGAACTTTGAACATGCACTGTCTGAGAAATAGAACACTGGCATAACTTGCAGTTGAATCAATCTTTTGATAGTTTGACCAAGATTAGGTCAAACGTCCATCTGAATCGAATCATAACTGAACAACCATACTGAACTTGAAACACTGTCTGTCTTTAAAAACCTGCAACACAGAGAAAAAGAAAAAGAAAACTGACATATTTTTGGTATTTTGGTTAGAAGTTAGTAAGTATAAACAGATAAAAGCAAGTACAACGGTGATCCCCTGTGAGGCATAGACCTGCAACTGAAAAAAGATAAACAAATCGGTGCGTGATCTTGTTTGTATGCCAGATGCAGATGAGATGCGGAAAATCTTAGTGTCAAAAATTAGGGTATGACAGATGCCCCTATTTAAGTTTCTTCAATCCGGAGATAATGAAGATTGAAATCTTCATTTCGACAAGATGGAAGATACTTAAATATCAAAAACCAAAATTTTTTATCCTAAGATGCAAAAAAATGGAATGGAATGAAATGAAATGAAACGAACGATATGAAATGATATGAAAACAAATATGAAAGCAAATGAAAATGCAGATGAAAATGTTATGAAAGCATATGAAATGCAGAAAAGTTTGTAAGGAACAAAACGACACACAAAATAGAATAAATGTTGGGGATAAGGAGCATAAAACTCCGACAGGGAAAAACAACATGCTAGAGACCATAACATGGATCAGCTTAGACGAAAATGTCCAAGAATGGAAATTGGACAGAAAGGATCACAATATCCAGGAATAGCACTGAATGAAGTGAGAAACAGTTACAAAAAGTACATCTGAAGCATCCAAGAATGACATTACCGGCTTTACAAGGGATATCCGAGAATGGTAGTCGAAAAAGAGTAATCACAACATCTGAGAATAGCAGTCAGATAAAAATGTGAATCACAACATTCAGGAACAGAGCTGAACGAGATGGGAAAAAGTTCTGGAAAGTACATCAAATTAATGATGACTCCAACATGGGAATCCGAGAATGGCAATCAGAAGGAAAGTGATCACAACGTCTGAGAATAGCAATCAGATAAAAATGTAAATCACAACATTCAGGAACATAACTGAATGAGATGGGAAAAAGTCTGGGACAGTACATCAAATCAATGATGACTTCACTATGGACATCCGAGAATGGCATCGGATAAAAGAGGTGTAAAAATCTGAGAAGAAATAACAAGTAGGTGAAGAAAAGGTTCTGGAGAGGCAAATATAAATGCCAAGTAAGTTGGACTTTGATCACAAGGTAAGATGTTAAAAACAACAAGACCTCGAGAAACACATATGAGGACTAAAACACTCATATATGCCAACGAAAGTGGGGAATAACACACCCAAGAAAACGCATAATGAGGAAAATCCAGACAACTAGTTTAGACTCTTAGAGGAGTGGAAAAAGGATGGAATACTGATTCCTCAACACGGAGATTACTGCCATTCTACTCGGATTTTAGAGATGATATTATTCTTGAACATATATCTGTCACACCAGTAAACTGTACCAAGTTGAAAATATTTTGAGAGAAGTCATGAAAAGCTGCTTGGAGATTCTTGAAGAAAATTGCCCCAAGTTCAATGACTGGTGAAGGCAAACTGATAATGGATTCAGTTCTTGACTACTGTCGGAGAAAATAATGATCAAATCTTGAAATGACTGTTGAGAGAATAAACTGATCATGGCTTCAGTTCTTTAAATGAATGTTGAGAAAATAAACCCAGTATGAAACTTGCAGAGAATTTTCTGGTTAACCAAGTCTGAGAACAACTCGCACTGAGCAACAACTCTTGAATCATAGGTCCTGGGAAGAACTTTCCCCTGATAAGATCACTGACCAAGTTTCTCAACTGTTTGAAAGTTCCTTGATGATGAAAGTTTATTTGCAAATAAAAAATGTTTGTACAAACCTGGAAATTTTAATGCAAAGTTGAATGCAAAATTTTGAAATCAAAATTCATTTTTTGGAATGAAATTTATTGATGTAAAGTAAATGAAAACATTGTCAAAACACGACGGTTGAGACAACATGAAAGATAAAGCAAAGCTAAGAAACAAATGATTGGTATCAGACTTGGGAGTCAGTTTATGCAGCCTCGCTGTAGTATGCTTTTTAGAAGAAACCTGGACTCAATTAGGACTTTTGAAGGTTGTAACGTGGTCTAGTTCACGGTTTATGAAACAAAGGATGTAGGCTCAAAGTTTATTTGTACCCAACCCAACTTCGTGATGAACTCCAGTCCTACATTCAATTAATTCAGCCTATGCATTCAAGCTCCAAGACATTTGGGATCACACAGATGAAGATGGTTCGTAAGCCGAAGGAATTTTGAGATAGCAGTCACCTTTCCTTTTTGTTATTTTGGTGAAGAATTTGGTCAACTCATCTTATTTTTGTTGAGGATTTTGATGACCTCTTGATTGATCTTTCTTTTATTATCCCTAACTTTTGCCTGAACTGTGTCATTTGAACCTACAGTCAGCGGGATGCCCCGGTTTTTGCCTGAGTCTCCTTCATAGGTTTTGACTTAGAGGGCTTTAATTTTTTTCAATAATTTTTTTTTTCAATATTTTTTTTTTTAAAGATAATGACTACATGACTTAATGATTACGACGAACCATCATTGGCTTTTGAATTGAGACATCTTCAACATTTTTTTGATGTGTACAAAGGAAAGCTTGAGATTGCAACCTTTATTGAAAGGTGTCTTGAATGATTCTCTTATACTTGAATGCACATTCGAATTAATTGAGAACTACCCATCCCTGGGTTAAAATTGCGGGTTTTTCCGAATAGAAAGAAACTCCAACTTCAAGGCTCAAAGGGGTTGACAAAGGATTAACTTCCTTATTTCTCTAGTGTTTGGAATTTGAAACAATGCCTGTATATCATCAACCAAGTCTCAATTGAAAGCATACCAACAACAGTTATGGGTATCTCGTTTTCATCATCCTCCCTCCAATCATTGTAAAAGCTTGTGAGAAAAAAATGAACTTTGAGATATAAAGTATAAAGATGAAAATAATAAATGAAATTGAATTAAAACAAAGCAATGCTCATTTCATTAAAATCAACATGAAAGTACAAACAAGCTTAAAAGCAAACAAGTCAATACAATTGAAGAAAAATTGCAAACATAAAGAAACAATGGCCTAGTGATCCATCAGCAACAAGGATGAGCTGTCCCGTCTGAGATTCTGGCCTTGAAGAAAATTTGACTGTTGAATTCTTCTAGAAGATTCACTTCTCATGCTTCGGCAAAGGATTGTTGACAACATTAGGATTTGTGTCATGAAAGGAAAGGATGTTGTTACTGATAAGTTCTTGCACTTTAGCTTTTAGTGCAAAGCAATGTTCCAAGTCGTGACCTATTCCACCTTGATGAAACTCGCAACGAAGATCCGATCTATGGTTAGTTGGAAGAGGATCTGGAATAGCAGGAGGAGGTCTAGTAGTAATTATACCACTCTCAATCAAGGAAGGATACAAATCAGTGTAAGTCATCGGGATAGGATCAAAGTTTGGCCTATTTCGATACTGATTTTGTCCAGCAGCAGGATGAGGAGCCTGAGCTTGAGCTCAAACTTGAACTTGGGCTTGAACTGGTTGAGCTCGAACTTGAACTTGAGCTTGAGATGGTTGAGCTTTGACAACAGGAGCTACTGCAACTACATATGGTTGAACATATCGTTGTTGCGGGTGATAAGGCTTCCTCTCAGTTGAAACAGCATAAGCATCACCACCTCTTCTCTTTTGAAAGTTCCCAAGAGACTTTCTTGCAGCATTAGAAGATTCAGCATTGATAATCTTACCCTTCTTGATACATTCCTCTAGTCTTTCTCCAATAGTGACTAGATCAGAAAAACCAGATGAAACACTCCCTACCATTTTCTCCCAAAAGAATGGTTGAAGAGTGTCCATGAACAAACCAGTTAATTTTTTTTCAGCCAAAGGTGGCTCCACTTGAGCAGCTAGCTCTCTCCAACGCTGAGCGTACTCTTTGAATGATTCTTTCTCTTTCTTGTACATGTTTTGAAGTTGACGACGGTCAGGCGCCATGTCCAGATTGTACTTATAATGTCTTACGAAAGCATCAGATAAATCCTTCCAGCTTCGGATGTGACCCTTTTCAAGTCCAACATACCACTTCATAGAAGCACCACTCAGACTATCTTGAAAACAGTGAATAAGCAGCTTGTCATCTTTGGCATGTGCAGGCATTTTGCGGCAATACATCAGCAGATGAATCTTTGGACAAGTATGCCCATTGTATTTCTCGAATACAAGAACTTTTAACTTATCAGGCAAAACTAGGTCAGAGACCAAACACATGTCTATTGCAGCAGCACCAAAGACATCTTTTCCTGCTAGACCTCTTACCCTCTTCTTAAGAGTCAAACATTTCTCTCTAACTCCATCCATATATCCAGGTTCACCCTGACTTTCAGCTTGTGGACCAGCAGCCTGGTACAAAAAAGGAGAATTCTGATAAGTAGTTTGAGCAGTAGTGTGCACAACAGGTTGAGGTTCGACAAAAGTCGGAGCTGAAAATACTGGCACAACAGATGGACCACCCATTTGAGCAGTAACAGCAACTGGCACGTAATCCGGAGGTAACCCAAATTCTGGCCAAGTAGAAGCCGGTTGCTGAATCACAAGAGGGTTAACAACATCAGTAAAAACTTCAGAGATAACAGTCCTTTGAGGTGGTTCACCTCGAGCAATCAGAACTTGCATCATTTCAGTGAGTCTGGTCATACTGACCTTCAGCTCATCAATCTCCATCCAGACTTCCAGGTTATGTTGTTCTTGGTTTTCCATTCTCAATTTGATAGCTCTCAATCTGTTAGCAGCTCTAGTACCCTATCTATGGTGAGGAGTGTCGCTCCCGGGATTTTGAACCTAGTACAAACGCGAAAGTGGCGCGGAAAAGTTTAGAGTCGCCAGCCAGACATTTTTATCCCGAAGGAATGAGAAAGGTAATGTTGCACAAACCTAAGGAACAAGGAAAAGGACAAGGCCTTGCGAACCAAAGATCTGGATACGGAAGTCGGTTACGAATTGAGAAGGTATTAGCACCCCAATCCGTCCGCCGTACCCGACGGGATCCACGCTTATATGTCTGTTTCAAAGGGTGAGAAATAATATGCTGTTTGAATAAAAGGAATGACTATCTGGAATGGAATGGAAATGAGAAAAGAAATGGAATTGAGAAATGGGAACAAAAGGGGAAAATGTAGGGAAAAAGAAAGATTGTGCTCGAATGGGCCCTACCCCACTGCCTACGTACCTCATCGGGATAAATGAGGATCAGAGACGCCGTAGTTCGTCTAACTAAGGCTGAAACGCGTTTGTGATTTTTAGGATGACGTTGCCATAGCTCTAGCTCAGGTGTTACCGGCTCTGACTCGAGGGTGTTTACCGTATCGCTGTTTGAACTGTCGAGACAAGTCACATTCGTCTGCAAAGAATATGATATGAGAAGAGAAGACGTGACTTCTTGGTTTGTTGTCTTTTAGAAGAAGTTTTTTGAGTTTGTGTTTATTGAATGTACAACACTAAAGACTATGACACAGGAGCGAATACTTTCCAAGATCGCCCCCAATGGAACGTTTGTAAAGCATCCTAGAAGAGTGAAGGAGACCTCCACTAATCATTTCCTGTATAGCTTAAGGCTCATGGCGCATTGTACATCTTTTCCTTTATTAAGTGTTTTTGATTTTCTTTTAAGATGAGAAGTGAGACTCAAATTATAAAAGGAAAACTTCTAAGGGAAACTAGACTTACCCTATGTTAGTTGAATTCATGGATGACCTATGGTTAGTGAGGTTTGAAATACTAAATCCACCTAAGAGATATTAAACTAGAAATACAAGAAGTTAATAGTGAACAATATGGTCCTCCTAAGTCATGATGGATAAAAATGCGAATGAAACATAAATGGGATGAAACGATGGATCGGGTGGGTCGATTGCATGGTGCTGAGACACACGACTTATGGTGTGCAACATACAAGGCTTGCTTTTGGTTGAATGGAGTGGAATGATGGTAATCGAGGAACCCTAAAGTCACATGAACTTTATTTATTTATTTGAAAATATACTCGATGTTGGATCGAGTATCTTATTTATTTCATTTTTGAGATTTTGTTTTCTAACGATTTGTTTTATCTTTTCTATCCTAATTATGGAAATTATAAAAGTATACAAGTTCTAAGCTATTACATCACAAAGCACACAAACATAATTGAGGCATAAAAATATCCAAGTCCATAAGTCAATCCTTGAAAAAATACCTTGCACAAAAAGAAAATAGTTAGTGAATGACATGAATCATGAATATGCATAATATGATGAAATGAATTAAAATGACAAAAATATCAAAAGTCATGGAAAAAATGTGAAATTAATTCCCTAGGGTCTCTAACCTGATTATATCATTGTATTAAAAAATCTCTTAAAAATTCTAAGTCTAACTATATCAAATAGTCCTTTAATTCTTTCTAAGGTTCAATCCTAAATTTGTACAAATCATACTACCAAAACAGTAGATAAAATGTCCTAAAACGTACACCAAAAATATTCTAGGTACTTTAATTTGTCCTCTAATCATAGAAAAAAGAATGGGCAAAAAATGTCATGGGAAGTGGCAGAAATAAATTGTACAAATTTATGTGTTTATGAAGGAATTCAATATAAAATCAATTAAATTAAAAATCAAAATTAAATTGAAAAATGGTTAAATTCAGAAAATAAAAATTGGGAGAAGTTCTAAATTGACTTAATATTCTACCATAATCTTTACAGAATTTTATTATTCATTTTTAAATTTTTCATGAATTAAATTGAAATGGTGTGAAATAGAAAACTAAAATTCTAAATGGAAATGACAGGGGGTGCCTTTAGAAATTGTTTTTAGTTTAATAAACTACTGGGCCTGCACATGGGGTGTGGATAGCAACTATCTTGGGCCCAAAAATACAGGTCTGAAGGTGTATGATACCAATGGTGAGGATAAATGCGCAGGATTGTGAATGGGAGGTCCAACCGGACGGTGACAAGTGTCACCGCCGGTGTGGACGAAATCAGCAGTAAATCTCCAATCATATCTCTTCCACCTCTTATGGGAATTGAAACATGGCTTTAAACTTCTTTAATCCTCTTTAATAATCCTTAAACTCCTAATTAAACTCATTTATTTTCTTTAATTCATAACATTACCAATTAAAATTATAATTAATTCAAATACGATCCACAACAAATATTCAGAAAACAAGACTTATAAAAAAAATAGAAAATACGCTTGAAGGAGAGACAAACCCTAAATCAGCTTCCTTCTCTTCTACCTCACGCGTCTGCGTCTTCTCTCCCTTCCCTCCACGTTCATTTTCTTCTACTCGAAACCCTAGCCGGCGGCGGTGACCTTCTCTTTCCCATATACCGAAAGAAAAATCCTTAGAACAACTCTCCTCTTTCTTCTTCGCGAAACCCTAGCCTCCTCTCTAATCGTAACCTTAGCGGCGGCGGACATAAAAACTACCGGAGAGAGCATCCATGGCCGCCATTGAATTGCTCAGACCCTAAGCTGAATCAAACAACCTAACTCCAAGCTGAATCGCCAAACCCTAACCTGAATTTCTTCCCCTAAATCGAACTTCCGAGATTGCTAATCGTTGAAGTGTCGGCGAAAACGGTGGTGAAGTATCTTTGACGACGTTCACAACGAACGCCTTCTTCCACCTCTTCCTTCCTCTTCTTTGTGAACCTGAGCGACGACCTTTGCAGTTTGATATGTTGATTAACGATTTTGTGATGTCGCAGGTTGATGAACGATCGAAGAGGACGACGGTTAATCCTATCTTTGAAGCTGTTGAGGGCAAAGGTCTTGGTTGCTGCGAAAATTGATGAAAGCGCAATAACGATCATGACGAATAGTATCCCTCAGGTATGAACGCCTTCTAATTTTCATTATCGAATGCTTGTCCTTCTCTGTATTTCTTCCTTGTGAGCCTTGCGAATCTGTGTCGATCCTGTTGACATTTTTTCGTCGATTTTGCAGGTAAAGATATTGGTTGGAGCTTGTCGAAGATTGGGAGTGGAAGCCTGAAGATGAATTTTTGATGATGCTTTGGCCTCTCTGTTTGAAAAATATGAAGATTAGTGGTGATTAGAAGATGGCGATTGAATAATGGATTGAAGGTTGTTGCGATTGCTGATTATTGATGAAGCTTGTTGTCGCAACGATGATGAAAGCTTGTAGACGCGTGAATTGGCTGCGGGTTTCGTGAATCTTGCAGTTTGTGCTTCGATGAAGCTTGTTGGTGTGAAGAGTGACGATTTTGAAAGAAAGAAGTTGAAGATTCATTTGTCGACTCGACGGCTCGTCCTGGTAAGCGTCGAAAACGATAGAGTTCTTCTTTTTCTCACATCCGAACTCGATGTTGAATCCTTGTTCCGAGATCTTCGTCTTTCAATTCTTGTTTATGCTTTGTGATTCTGAATTGTTGGGGTGGTGTTTGCAAATTTGCAGGCCTTAAACCTTACAACCATGTTGTTGTGGTATGCTTGTGCATTGATGAAGTGGATGAGGAAAAAAAAGAATGAGAAATAAGAATGAGCAAGAAGAATGACTATGGAGGAAAATGGTGGAGTTGTGCAGAGAATGATAAAGAATCAAAAGAAGGTGGTTCTACAAAGAATCAGAGAGAGGTAAGGATGAAGGTGAAGCTTAATGGAGAAGAGTCAGAGAGATGAGTGATGAATATGGTGGAAAGTGAATGGGGAGTGAATGAAGGAAGCTGAGAAAGAATGAGGACAATGATTGAAGGTGATAGAAAAAGAATGAATGGAGAAGGTGGAAATAGAAGCTTGTCGAACTAGCCCCCAATGTGAAGCCCACAATCCTCTTTATAGAAAAAGAATTCAGAGGGTATTTTAGGTTTCTCATTGAAGTCAGTTGGAAATTCTGTTAGATTAGTTAGGGAGTTATATCAGTTTTTTTTGTGATTCTGGTTTTCCTTCTTTTCTTTTCATTTTCCTGTTTCTGCTATATCAGTTTGTTATAACTGATTCTTTTCCTTTGTAAAAAAACTGAACTTTAATATCAATTTTTGTTTGAATACTGTGAAGAGTTTTTGGTTGCCATCTTGATTTATTTTCTTCTTCTAAATTTCCTATTTGCATCCTGGTGTAGTTTTGTAATAATTGAAAACTCTTTTCATGAGTTTTCGTTACATATTTCTGCCTGTCAAGAATACCATATTTCCTGCATTGTTCGTCACAAAAGTTCTGTTATTATCTCAGATGAACAATCCTTTCCAATAATTAATTATACCGTATGTGGGTCCTCCATCCGCTTCATTAATTGTTATAAAAAAAATCATAACACATTTATTTTTCTTGTTTCTTATGATTCACGTACAATCATCTTTATTTGCTCACCATAAAAAATAGATAAAAATAAAATGAATTTGGGGATTTGAAAATTGAATTCAAGACATAGAATTTGGACTATGGTTGATAAATGGATAGAAGTGGACATGAAATGAAGATAACTTGTGAAATGACTTTGCAAACAGAATGGGCCTTATAGTGATGGGTTTTGCACATGGGTTGAGGTCTGGAATTATGTCACATAAATGGACCAAAACCTTAGACATGAAGAATATACCTTGAAATGGATAAAGTCTGAAATTCATAAGGAAGGAATTAACAATAGTTAGATTTATGGTTAAAAAGAAAATAAATTCTATTAACCACCAATCTAACAATTTTGATTGGTTAAACGACAATCCCTTAACAATTCCAAAATCACTGGAGGCAGTTTCTGAATTGAAAATGAACCTTATATAGAATGATGCACCATTTGACCATGCCATCAATGAGTCATCCTTACATGACTAGATTCTAATCCTCTCATACTGATATCTCAATTGTGCCATGATCCAAGTCCTTCTTGGAAATCAAATGATTAGGGTAATAAACCCTAATTGCTGATGATGATGAGCCTAGGGGGGATCCGTGTCAATTACATAACCAGATCTTGAAAATCTACCTTATGGATATAAACATAATGGACAAACCATATTTCTTAAAACCTCTGGTCCCAATGACAAGCCTATGCTAAGGAATACATGAGGTGTCATGTAGCTTGACGAGAAATGCGAATGAATGCAGGACGTGAAGCCAACTAAGCAGTTATAAGTAAGAGGGCAAATTTTGGGGTGTTACAGTTGCCCCTATTCAATCACTGTAGACTTGAATGGATGATAGCAGTTGCTTTCAGACGTTTGAAGTATTGAGGGATTGAATACTAGAAACAACCAGAAAATTTGCACTCTGTGACGGAAGAACAGAGAAATAAACTCAACCGAATGAACTTTGCTTGGATATAATTATGACGGGAAGAAAAGTAAACAGGGGATGCCTTTTGAATGATGTCAGATGGCTACTGACTTGCCAAAATGCGAGTGGACTTTGATAGGCTGCAACAATGCCTTTAATGGTGTATTATTGGATGGAGTTAGACGAATAACGACTTGCCATGCTGTGGGTGGACTTTCACCAGCTTGCGATAGAATTTTAAGATACTTTGCCACCCTGAGGATGGACTTTTGCCAATCTACGGTTGGACTTCACGATACGATCTGCCACACTGCAGGTGGACTTTTGCTCACTACGGGAGGCTTTTGCCCACTGCGGGGGACTTTAGAGATTTGCCACACTGTGGGTGGACTTCTGCTCACTGTGGGAGACTTTTGCCCACTGTGGGGGACTTTTGCTCGTTGTGGGAGACTTTTGCCCACTGTGGGGGACTTTTTCCCACTGTGGGGGACTTTTGCTCGCTGTGGGAGACTTTTGCCCACTGCGGGGGACTTTAGAAACTTGCCTTCCGAAGATGGACTTTTTCCAGTCTGTGGCTGGACTTTTGCTCACTGTGGGGGACTTTTGCTCGTTATGGGAGACTTTTGCCCACTGTGGGGGACTTTTGCCCACTGCGGGGGACTTTTGCTCGCTGTGGGAGACTTTTGCCCACTGTGGGGGACATTTGCCCACTGCGGGGGACTTTAGAAACTTGCCACCCGAAGATGGACTTTTTCCAGTCTGTGGCTGGACTTTGGAATTGCATGGCATGTTGCCCCATGACACTGGGGATGTTATGTCTTGAGTATTGTTAATGAACTGGTGTGAATGTAAAAGAAATTCCTAACGTGGAAGTGATAAGTCTCTGCTAACTCTGTGGGAAAACACAATGATCGCGTATTCAATCCCAAGAAATCCTGTGGGGATAACATCTCTGTTGGAGAAGAGCGTGAATAATTCATCTGTCCCGAACTATCACCTTTGCCAAAAATAAATTGGACTTTAGATTTGAGGACCGTGCCAGGGGATACCTCGACTATTGGGGATTATCCATTCTTATGGATCTGCTGGGGAGGAGAATGATTTATCTGAAATCCGTTAAGGGAATAGGAGTTACCTTAGATCTGTTGAGGAACCGAGATCAAGGAAACCAGCTGAAGGAAAAACTTGGTGACTCACTGAGGATAACTTCCATTCGTCTGTTGGGGACGACAAAACCGAGACACGTCCTGCTGAGGAGGAACGATTTCAAGTTGTCTCGTGCTAGGGATCAGTTGCTTCCGTATAGATTTTACATCAAGAGGATTTTACAAAAGACTTGGCGTCTTTAAACTCTTAGGTATCATAATGACTGCATGAACTAGCGTAACAACCTTGCTGGGGAGGTAACTATTACCAATGCGGATGAGTTTGTATCTGTCAGAAGTGCTGAACAAGATAGGTTGCTTGACAAGTGACCACGGTATTCTAAACTCCGGGTAAATGCTTCTGATCGTCTGTCTCCGGGAAAGAATGAACTCTCGTACTATTGGGATGGCCTGCCCCAGTACGAGTATTTGAATAGCTTTGCACCTGACTGACTGATCTTCGCTCTTGGAGAGATCTGAATCTCAAGGTGATTGCCCCAGTTTGACTGAAGTTTGAAGAGATTGCTCGACTTAACTGCCCCAGATTGGCTAGCTCTTATTGTGACTAATTAGGAAAGTCCTTGCTCAATGAAGCTTTCTCAGAAAAGTGCACCTCGACGTGACAGTCTTTCAAAAGTTTTAAACATCTCAACTTGGCAAGCTTAAGCTTCTGGATTGAATTTCCGCATGTGAACCAATTATGATGCTAAACAAATGTATGCAAGCGAGAAATGTTTATTCTTAGAATGAAAATTCTAATGCAACACACAGGTTAATCTTGAAGTTTTGAAAATGGATCGCTAACCTTCGTGAGCGAATCACTGGTTAAGATACGACACTATTTTGAATGAAAGTATGTACATGCAATACCAACAAATGTCTTTTAGCACAACTCATAGGAGTCAGGAACGCGGTCTCGTGGTAGTACGCTCTCAAATTAACCTTGTTTCAGTTAGGACTTTTAAGGGTTGTATCGTGGCCTGGTTCATGGTATTAAAAAAAAGGATATAGGCTCGAAGTTTATTTGTGCCCACGCACTCTTCGTGATGTTCTCCATTCCTACGTTCAGCTAGTTTTCACAAGCATTCACCTTTCATAAGGGTTTCGTGTCGATTGAGGAACCATTGCTGCTATTAGTTCAAGCACCAATCAGGTTATTGCTGAGAGTCAGTCACTCCTCTATCTTTCGTGTCTGTGCCACACGACTTTGTTCTTGCTTTGAGGATCTTTCTTGTGTAATCCTTTCTGTCTTTCGCCTTTGCATTATTTTGCTTATCCCTAACATTTGCCTGGACTGATTCTTGTGAATCTTTGATTGTGAAGTCCAGCGGGATGCCCTAACTTTTGCCTAAGTCGCTTGTTTTCAAGTTTCGACTTAGCGGGCCCCTTTTTTTTTGCATTTTGAACAAGTCGCGTGACATTGTTTGCCTTGATTGCTTTGCGAGGGTTGTGACTGCCTCATTCTTTGGTCGACGAAGGATAACCATTGTGGTTTTCAATCTGTGGACCTTTTGACTTGGATAACCATTGTGGTTTCGGGTCTTTGGACCTCTTGATTAGCATAGTAGAATGCAATGGATCTTCAAATACACTCCTTTATGAAAATATGAATGCTTGTTCCAGCTAGCTGACGTCTACCCTGCCCCTGGGTTACATGTGAGGGTTTTTTATGTGAAAAGAAACTCCTACTTCAAGGCTCAAAGGGGTTAGCAAGGGTTTATCTTCCTTATATCTCCAGTGTTTAGGGATTTGAAACAAAGCCTGTACGTCGTCAACAGGGCCTTACTTTAGAGCACACAATTAGGGATTTTGCAATTTTGCTTCGTCATTCTCCTTTATAGAATTTAAGCACGACAATTGGTATTGCGATGTACATATGCAAAGATTATAAAGGAATGCAAATGAATTACTTCAAGAAAAATATGTGAGTTTTATTATTACTAACATTCAAAAAACAAACAAATTTCATACATGTAGACAAATGTTTAGCATATAAAAGAAACTACAAATAGAAATGCAGTAAAGAAACTGAATATGGCCATAGTTGAGGAGGCTTGGCTCCGTTTGGACCTGTCAGTCTTGGATACTTTCAACGATCAATAGCTCTTTCACAGACTTGTAATCTTCAATTTGCAGCCGTATACCTAACCATGGAAGTAATACTTCCTTTAGCTATTCTGACTCTGACATGAGACATCTGAAGGAAAAAGTGAAGCTGGGGAGTAAAGTTGCCCCATAAGGTTGCTCGGAAAGACCTGACGATCTTCTGCCTACGTATCTCCATTGACTGATAACCAATGAAGAATCAGAGTGACGTAGTTCCCCTCAATAGGGATGAAAATGAAGAAAGGCAAACACATAAATGCCATCGCTGAGAGTATTTGAATATTGCTGGCTTTATTTGCTTCATGAATACCCTGGCGTCCTGGGTGATTAACTCGAAGACTTCAGCTTAACGTGGACCATCTGGTAGAATAACCGTGACACCGGTTCCGTCGTGATTAGTCATCAGATTCTGGAATACCTTTGGATGAGGAGAGAAATTGATTGCCTTGGACTCAACTAGGTCTTGTACCTTGTTTTGAAAAGCCAAACATTTCTCAATACTGTGCCCATGGGCACCTGAATGGAACTCGCACCTGGCATTTGGATCAAAATTTGGTGGTAGATTATCAGCAGGAGGAACCCTCATGGTACGGAGCTCAACCAGGTTCAACTTCAGAAGTTCTGGAAGCAATACAACATATGGACATGGGATAGGATCAAGTATGCGGTTCCTCGCTCTTGTTCTCTCCTGAAACAGTCTCTGTACATGTTGTTGCTGACCCTGTGGTCGTGATTGAAAACTTCGTTGTTGACATTCCGTTGGACGCCTAACATGTCTCTGTACTCTCTTACTCATATTTGGTCGAGGAGTGAATGAAGATTGTTGATGTAGCCCCTTTGAAGACTTGGCCTGAGCAATGATTCTTGAAGAAGGAAAATTGACCATCTCTTTTGTATTCCTGCATGCTTCATCTTGCGGTACTTCCGGTCCGGTCAATCCGAAAGTAATTACACCTGAAGGAGGAGTTAGCTCGTGACACTCAATCAACCCCTTTTTGAACAGTTGTGGGCATAATTCAGCATAAGACATGGGTATCGGATCAATAACCCTTTCTTGAACCTGTTGATGACGGGTTGCTAGCAATGAAGGAGCTATAGCCGAAATTGGTTGAAGTATTTCTCCTGGAAACCAAGGCGTAGCAGCTGAGGAGGATCCCTGATAAGGAAAGAAAGTGCTCACTTCTTTGGTAACGATTGGTGTAAGATCATTTAGTTCACATGTGGAGTTGGTTCCTATCTGATGTTCTTCCTGACTGCCGAGTGGCGATTGCTGGTGAAGAGATTCGAACTGTAGAGGAAATCCACCTAAAGAACCCTGATTTATTGGACATCCCAAAGAGATGGGAGAACCATGACCTTCTGTTTGAAAAGTAGACACACAGCTATTTTCCTTTTTCGACATAGCATTCATGATTCCTGTAAGCAGCTTTATCTGAGTCTTTATCAAGTTGAATTCCTCTCTCAACAATTTCTGATCCTGGGACAATGCTCAAATGTCCACTATAACATACCCCAGTTGGGCCTTCATCTCAGTCACCTCCGCTCGGAGTTGTTCCATGTCTAAACCTTGACAATCGTGATTCAAATTGGCCATTCTGAAGAGAAACCAAGTCAGGATAAAAAGTTGTCCCTGAATACCTGTCAAACAAATGCAAGGATGTATGCAAATGCCATGTTCAGTTATTTCCAAGGAGTCCATCTGTTTTGATCCAAGTTTTAATGCAGAAAAAATCCGACATAATTCAGATATGGGATCCTTAGAAGTAACCGAACATGTATGCTAAAATGCTATGATGTCATGTATGCAACTGGAATGTGGTCAGCGGTCCGACGCTGGTATGGATCAGATAACCAAGTGTTGGTGAAGATCATGATATTAGTATCTCTGTGCAGAAATTCCAGAATTCTCAACCAAGTATCATATAGGACTGGATCATATCATAGAGTAACACTAGCAAAAGCGGATATGTTGGAAGTTTTAGGGTTCCTGCAAACCTATAAACCCCTTCCCAATCTCACGGGTGTGCTACTACGGGTCAACATCACGGACTCTCAAAGCCGAATAGCAATAATACGTTCACCATTTCCGAAAAATGGCTCATGACCAAATCAGGGAATCGGTTTGGCATTATGTACTACTCAGGGAGGCCTCAGCTGAATTCTGGAAAAAACAAGCATCCCTCGTAAGTTCCCGGCTTCAAGCACTGAAGTCGAGAAACAATAGTACATTCATCCCGAAGGGTACAATACTACCGTCTGTCGCTCCCGATAGATGGGACCGGCCCAAATAAAGGTACAGACGCGAACGGTCGGCGAGAGGGACAGTGAGAACACATAGCCGTGGACTCACTGGAGATGAAAAGAGTCGCCAGCTAGGCATTTTTATCCCGGGGGAAAGGCAATGCTGCATAGGACTAGAAAGACATGGATAAGACGGTTGCGAACCAAAGAGACTGAGAAAGGGGGTTGGTTACAACCTGGGAAGGTATTAGCACCCAGATTGTCCGCCGTACTCGACAGGATCCACGCCTAAAAGATTTGTGTTTTAAAGGGGTAGTGTCAGTGCGATTTGTGTATGAAAGGGCTGGAAAAAAATGTACAGGTGTCAGTGTAAAAGAAGTGGGAAGTGTAATATATACAGTGTCAGTGTAGGAACAAGAATGGAATGCTCATGATAATGAGGCTAAAGAATAAAGCTGGAAGGAGGGGGAATATACAGAGACTTTTGTTCGATAACTGTTAAGTTATGCCTACGTATCCTCAAGTGCAATGAGGAAGTCAGAACACCGTAGTTCGACCCAAAGAGACTGAAAGATGAATTGACTTGTGAACTGCTTGCTTGTCAATGCTCAAGTGTAAGACCTGTCTGGCTCAGGTGCAAACTGTCTTGCATTAGACGGAAGAAGCGAGTTCTCGTTTGTGAGTGAATGAGATGAGAAAAGAATCCCGGAGGAGACGATTATTGCTTGTTTTTGAGTTTTCAGTCTTTTATTGCTTTTGAAAATTTGTCATAGATTAATGAGCTTAAGCCTAAACCAATGGATTTAGTAAACTCATCACATCCTCCCTCTGATTAGGGGTAATGAGAATACCTTAAGTGTGAAGTCAGATTCTCACACCTAATCACCTTTGATGCAGGATTAAGATCATTAACCTACTTGTGGTTATTTAGATGTTTTTGTTGTTTTTGTTTAGTGTTAAGTAATGAGGTTAAGCCATAATCAGGGATTAAACAGACTCATTACACCATCCTAATAGAAGGATAATAGATGAAAGTGTTTAAGCTGAGGAAAGCTCCTCAACTTAATCCATGATTAGGGATTAAACTCATGACAAAACAAAGCCATTATTAAGTGGATTTTATTTAGTGATATGATGATGAAGTGAGTTTTATGATTTGTAAGACAACTTGAGGGGGACTTGTCCATTAACACTAGGGTTAGTCCTTCTTAACCAATTAAGGAAGAATTAGAACCCTAATGCAAGGCCCAAGTTACAAGTGTGATGTCTTGATGATTATTAGATGGATTGATTAAAGGATTTAAACACATTAAGGGTTTAACACTTAGGATTAAAGTTATACACTCCATCCTAATAGAAGGATGCAGGCATAAGCTTAATCACAAAGCCTTAAAGCCTTTAGGGTTTAGTCCCTGATTATGAGATGAGAAGAGATGACTCAAAAGAGACACAAAGGTAAAACTAAGTGGGGGACTAATCAAAACCCTAATCATTGTCATACATGGTTGTTCCTAAGGTTTGTGAGGTTTTAGAAAGAAATCTTCAATGGAACCACCAGGAAACAGATGAAAGGATCAAGAGAAGCAAAGCAACTTGCTTCATTTAAGAAGACAAGTCACCTGAGGAAAAAAAGTAAGAAGAAGAAGAATTAGCAAGCTCATTCTCAAACACAAAGTAAAATGCAGCAAAGATGCATGAAAGGGATGAAAAGAAGTTATGAGAAGTGAAGGCAAATTCACTTCTCAAAGTCACTTACCACCTGAAAAGTTAGAAAAGAAAATGCAATGCAATGCAAAATGAGATGAAATGGTATGATGAAAAAAACCAAACCAGAAGCACATACATGATGTTAATGATGCTATGAGATGATGCACACATGAGACAACAAATGGAGATGATCATACAAGCTCAAGGATGCAAATGGAGCAAGTTAAGACACATGAACACACATGAAAGGTTATGAGATGCATATGGCATACAACATGGCAAATGCAAGATGCAATGATCAAACATGCTTTCAATATGTCTTATGATGTTCAATGAATCAAATGGAGGCATGGAAGGTCATGGCAAGTCATGTTATGCAAGAAAATGCAAGGTGGATGCATATGGAAGCCC
The DNA here is from genome assembly GCA_963966055.1 of Lathyrus aphaca. NCBI lineage: Eukaryota > Viridiplantae > Streptophyta > Magnoliopsida > Fabales > Fabaceae > Lathyrus > Lathyrus aphaca. The sequence continues at coordinate 231,897,006 of OZ014521.1, forward strand.
AAATTAGGGTTTATGAACAATACATCAAACACAAACCAAAATCAGAAGCAAACATTAAGATAAAAAATTGAAAATGCACTCAAAGGATCCCTAAACCTATACTAACTCACTGCCCAAAGGAGAGGTCTCAACTCTAAACCTAGCTCAAGTTATGAATTTTCTAAGTTTTCTAGGGTTTTAGGGTTCCTTAACAAGAAAATTATCAAACAAATTGAAAATGAAAGATCAAATCATGGCCATTTAATCTCAAAAACTACATGCTAAACACAATGCAATGCAAAAAGAATCAAGGTCCAACTCTTCATAGTTAGGCAGAAATGATTTTTTGAAGTTTAGATCAAAATAATGCATAAAAATGATTTTAATTCAATGGAAAATTCTCAAAATGCATCAAGATCAAAACATAAATTTGGTTTGAAGGTTGGACAATGTTTCTAAATGTCTTAAAACATTTCATGAATTTTTTGGTGATTTTTAAATACCTAAAAGTATTTTTAATAAATTAATTTTCATTAATCAATTAAAAATAAACTTTTAAATATTTAAAAATACTTTTTTAATGCTAAAAATGAAAATAAAAATATTTTTGTGTTTTAAAAATTAATGAAACTCTTGACAAAAAATTTCATAATTTTTAAATGATTTTTGCTATTTTTAATAAATATGAGAAATAAAATATAAAGAAAATAAAATAAAAATACAAAGTATGCAGTATGAATGGCTTAGATTGAAATTTGGGAGATCCAGAGGCTGTGCGTGCAAGTCAACAAGACTGGAGGTAATCACAATCCAAGGTCCAGATTCAAAGTCCTTAAACGCGCGTGATCTAATGGCTGAGGTTTGATGTTAGTTAATTAATTAAGATTTATTTAATTAAACAAGATTAGGGCATAATGACTCATCTGGGCCGTTCACAAGCGCGCGGGAAGCAGCATCTAAGGGATGAAATTCAAAGTTGGCTAATTAATCAGGTTTAGCCCTAATCACCTTCAGGCGACCGGAGATGAGCTCCGGTCGTCTTCTCCGGCCATGTCAAAACCCTAGATCATGATTCAGGCCACCATACTTCAAATTAAACGCAGCAAAATGTTCCTCTACCCAAACCCCACTCAAATCATCCCTCAAACTAAATTTCTCATGCTTAAACCAAGAGAATCGAAGCCAAGATGATTCACGGGCAAAGTTTCAGAGCCCTGGTAAATCCTCATTTCTCACTCATTTTTGATTCTAAACACATCCCCATGACCAGCAAGACATGCACAATCAATTTTTAACATAAAAAACAAGCTCTGAAAAGTTGAAAGTTAGAAGCTACCTGAAGTGATGAACTATGAATATGAGCTCTCCAGGCCTTGCTTTGATGCATAATGCCTCCTTTGGACCCTCTGAAACCAATGGAATGTTCACAATCCTTTGTTGGTGGCTAGTTTGAGAGCTTGGGTTCTGATATGGCAGATTTCTCAGTTGTGTTTTGTGAGGTTTCAAGCTGCATTCATGGTGGATTCTGGTTCCTTTTTGTATGTTTGATTTGTTGGTGAAGAGAAATGGGGGGTTTGATGGCTGGAAAATGAGATTCGAAGAAGGGAAGCTTTGTGACAGTTTTGTGGTATGCTGTGTTCTGGCTTGCTTCAATGCCCAATGCCTTGCTATAACATCTCCAAGTTGTGTGGATAGCCTGTGGGGCAGGTCAGTAGGGGTGGCTGCTCACTGTGCCATGAGTATGGGAACTTTTGCCAAAAAGTCAAGTTGGCTTGTACTAGCAGCATGGGTCATGGCAGCAGCAGTTTGAAGTCATGTCTTGCTTCAGCTTGAGTTGAGGAGGGCCCTTGGATTGCTTGTAGCTGACTGCAACATATGGATCACAAGCTATGCTAGCTTTTGCAACTTGCCCACTTGATGTTTCCTCATGATTTTGTGCCATATGCATGAGACATTGCTTGCTGAATTTTGTAGCATGGGACTTCTTTTAGTCATGGCAATGCATAGAAGTCAGCTAGCAATCACATAGTTCTTTGGAAAATGACTTTGCCAAAAATCCAACTTTGCACTTGTAATGGAAAATGACTTAAGGATCTTTGAAAACCAAAGCAAGCAATGCAAAATTCCTTGGGCCAATTCTGTTTTTGGGGTCATGTATGATCATATGATGAAGTTTTGAAGTCATTTTGAAGTCACTAGAATGCTTGGTACATGAATTTGCAAGTTTTCCATTTGGTGCATAACTTGAAATTTAGTGATTTTTGCCAACTTTGACAAACCATAACTTTTGATCCAAAATGAATTAGGTCATGTTCTTGTACTTTTTGAAAAGGGAAAGATCTAATCTACAACTTTCATGACCAAAGTTTTTCCATTTGAAGCATTTTTGGATCAAAAAGTAAGGGTTGAAAAAGTTGCATAAAATGACATTTCATGAAAAGTCAACCTTGCCCTAAAAAGTCAACTTTGCAAAAACTTGTAATTCTTGAATTTTGCAAACTTCAACCTTCTTCTATGATCAAATAAAGATCATATACACTCAAAATGATGAAGATCAACCCTTGGTTGGGTCATTGGGGGCCTCAGATGCCCTGATTTTGCACTGACTTGTCCAGAAAGTCAACTCTTGATCAGATGACTTCCCCATGGAATTTCTTCATGAAAATTGATATGCATACTCCCTATACCATATAGAGACCAATAGAAACAAGAATGACCAAAAAATTTGAAGTTATGGCCTCTGAAACCAAAACCCTAATTTTAGGTCATCTGTGCAGTCAAACCTGGCTCTGCTTCCATACCAAACCCAGTTCTTGTGATTCTTTGGCATTCTTGACTTTGAGAAGATGTAATATGATGCTTGAGCACCCATGGACCCCTTTGAAGTGATTGATGACCTTTGGAGTGGCTCAAGAAGCTCTTGGATTGCTCATATCACAAACCCTAGATGCAGATGACTTAGAACCAATGCAGTGAATCAAAAGTGTGGTATGAGATGTTATGATTGTGTTTATGCATATGAAATGATCACAAGCCATGGTGTGAATGGGTGAGGGCAAATTTGGGGTGTTTACAGCTGCCCCTATTCAAACATGAGTTGGTTGTGCAGGATGTAAGCGACGGCTTAACAGGCAAACAAGATAACTTGTGGTTGAATACCAAAGACAGTCCAAAATTTGCAATCACAGAATGAAGAAGAAAAGGGATATAGATTGTAAAAGAAAATAAAGTATATTGTAAAGTGTGGGCGACGGGGGACGACCGTCGAGCAGAGGACGACTGCTGGGTAAAGAGCAATGACGGGGACGGCCGACATGCTGGGAAAAGTGCGGAAAATAAAGCAATGACGGGGACGGCCGACATGCTGGGGATAAAAGAATTATGATGGGGACGGCCATCAAGATAAAGCTGTAAAATTCTCTGGGGATTAATGAAACATGACGGGGATGGCCATCAAGTTCACAAAACAAAGTAACCAACGATGGGGACGGCCATCGGGCTAAAAAGAAAAAGGGACCACGACGGGGGCGGCCATCGGGTTAAAGAATAAATGAAATAAACAGATGATGAGGGACGGTCATCAAAGGTGAAGGACGATCACCTAGCAGGGGACGGCTGCTCTGTTGGGTTAAGATGAGGGACGGTCATCTAAGGTGGAGGACGACCACCTGGCAGGGTACGGCTGCCGAAAATATCGCGACATAGGACGAATGCCGGATAAAAGGTCAACGATGGGGACAGCCATCGGACGAGCATGATGGAGGACGACCATCAAGAGGTGGAGGACGACCACCTAGCAGGGGACGACTGCTCTCAAGGTTTGTCATGACATAGGAGGAATGTCAGATAATCAAAACCAACAATGGGGACGGCCATTGGATAAAATGATGAAGGACGATCATCAAAAGGTGGAGGACGACCACCTAGCAGGGGACGGCTGCTAAATATCAACGATGGGGATGGCCATCGGATGAGCATGATGGAGGATGACCATCAAGAGGTGGAGGACGACCACCTAGCAGGGTACGGCTGCTCTCAGGGTTTATCATGACACAGGACGAGTGTCAGATAAAAGAGAAAAATGCTTTGTTGGCGATCTACTGGGGAGTAGTAAACACGGACGAGTGTTTATATCCAAGAAACAAAAGGTATAAGTGTTTGGTATTGTGTATAGAGTAAAGATGCGGACGAACATCCCTAAGACTACGATACGGACGAGTATCGGGTAAAAACAAATACTGACTCGTGTTCAAAGATGATGATACGGACGAGTATCAACTGGTTAACAGGGAACACGGACGAGTGTTGAATCTGACGGGACTCTTATGGGGGAAAGTAGATATAGGCGAGTGTCTATATTTAAAAAGACATGAGTGTTGGACACAATGTATGGATTAAAGATGCGGACGAGCATCCTTAAGACTATGATACGGACGAGTATCAGGTAGAAATAAATGCTTGACGCATGCTCTGAGATGATGATACGGACGAGTACCATCTGGTTAACAAAGAACACGGACGAGTGTTGAATCTGAGGGGATATAAATGGTGTATACAAGATACGGACGAGTATCTGTATAAGAGTAACATGAGTAGTAAGTATGGGTGATGTACGGTTGAGTGTTCAATCTGCTGGGGAGAGTGACACGGATGAGTGTCAAAAGGAGAAGAGTGTAATATAAACAAGTATCTGATATACAAAGTGTAGACGACTGCGCTGGGGATGTGACACGGACGGATGTCAAGGAATTTGTATATATGTAAGTATAGGTGAGTGCAAAGAGGATGTCTTTGGCTTTCTGCTGGGTTATGACACAGATGGGTGTCAATAAGTATCTGTAATACGAGTGGTTTTGTTTGCACAGAGGGTTCAGGCGACCTTACTGGGGAGTATTGACACGGACGGGTGCCAAAGAGAGTATATATACTGGTGTTTGTGAATGTGAGGCAACTGATTTTGCTGGGGAATCTCCACTGGGGATTTTGGGGAAAGTATTCTGTATATTGATGGATTGTCATTATTCACAAGTGTTGATTCAAATCATGGCTTATGATTATGCAATATGTTTGATTTTTGCCGTAATGCTCCGTTTTAAACGGAATGCTACGCTTTGTGGGTGAATATGATGCGAATGCTATGATTATGCAAAAGGGTACCAAACCGGGACTCGGATCCCGTTGCTGTGAAGATCTCCGGCCGATCTGCTTGAAATGGACATCCCAGCTGGGGATGAGATCGTTGGTAGATCTAATGAGATGATATCTGCTTGGGGATTCAGGTCACTGATAGACCTGTCTCAGCAATGAGGGACCCAGCCGGGGTTTGAAGAAGCTTTCTTCACTCTGTTGTGATTCCTTCGTGCGCTGCTCTTCTGGATAGAGGCCGAAGCTCTGTGGGGAGATAGTTCCCTGACTTTTGTACTCGGCTGAGGGTGAAATGGCAACTCGGCTGGGGAGAAAGAGAGACCACTGAAAGACCTCCCTAGAAATTCTGTTGAGGAGGATTCTTGACTCAGCCGGGGATACGGGCGCCTTCTGGTTCTGCCCTGTTGGAGGAATGATGCCTGGCCACTCTGATGGGGATAAGTAACAAGTGGCCACTCAGCTGGGGAGAAAACACTTTGGGCGCTGAGTGTCGATTTGTCAGCTTGCCGGAGTGAAGCTTTCGTGCCCCAAGTTGCGTTCCGGATTCCTGCAATCCTGAAAAGATAGAGAAACGCACAAGTAATCCCGAGGTATCCTTTACTGGATTCCGTCATAGGAGTTTAGACACTTCTGAGAGTAAGTATATTTCCTGCAAGCATGTGACTTTATTTTTGAAGATAAACATTTGTATTTTATGCAATCAATTTTTCTTTAAGACATCAGACACATATTTTGAAAATAAAAATGTACAAGACGAGACATGACTGAAAATCTGATTTTATTAATTCATATGCCCTGAATTGGCGAGGTACAGTCAAAGAAACATATCCCCTGGAATGAGGAGATTGTTACAAATTGAGAAACAAAATGCTGGCAATGTTGATGACGCTTTAAGGAGCTTCCTCTTTTGCTATGACTCGTATGACTTTCGACGCTCTTCTCGTCCTGCTTTCTGAAGGAGGCTAATTCTGATGGAAGCTTGATCCTTTCGAAGCTTACCAAGTTGTAGGCGATACAGACGAATTCAGAATGCAGTTGTTCGCTTATTCCCTTATTTTGCATGGATCGCCCTTTCGGGTTTTCAATCAATCGGGATACCCATTTTTGCCTGAGCTGTCCAATGCGGCTTTTCAACTCAGCGGGCGTACATTTTTTTTTATTTTCCCTTATTTTTGCCCGAGTCTTTTATTCTGTTTTTGACTCGCCGGGATGCCCTATTTTTTCCTGGACTTACATTTTGTTTTTGTGTCCAGCGGGTCATTTTTATGCGAAGTATTTTTTAACTGCATCTGAATTCACAGGGGACGGGAAATCTTCACCATCCATGGTGCTAAGCATCAGTGCTCCACCAGAGAAAACTTTCTTTACCACAAATTGTCCTTCATAATTCGGAGTCCACTTGCCCCTGTGGTCTGTATGAGGAGGGAGGATTCTCTTCAACACAGGATCTCCTACTTGGTACTCTCGGTGCCTGACTTTCTGATCGAAGGCTTTCTTCATTCTCTTTTGATACAACTGCCCATGACAGATTGCAGCCAATCTTTTCTCTTCGATCAGACTCAGTTGTTCGTATCGGGCCCGAACCCATTCTGCTTCACTCAATTTAACATCCATCAGTACCCGTAGGGAGGGTAATTCAACTTCGACAGGTAGGAATGCTTCCATACCATACACAAGCTGATACGGTGTTGCCCCAGTGGATGTTCCGATTGACGTGCGGTACCCATGCAAGGCAAACGGTAGCATTTCATGCCAGTCTTTGTAAGTGACTACCATCTTCTGCACAACCTTCTTGATATTTTTATTTGCTGCCTCAACAGCGCCGTTCATCTTTGGCCTGTAAGGAGAAGAATTGTGATGCTGGATCTTGAAGTCCCGGCACAGTTCTGCCATCATTTTGTTGTTCAAGTTGGAACCATTATCAGTAATGATTCGCTCGGGCACTCCATACCGACAGATGATATCTCTTTTCAGAAATCTGGCTACCACTTGTCTTGTAACATTTGCATATGATGCTGCTTCGACCCACTTGGTAAAATAGTCAATAGCTACCAAGATGAATCTGTGGCCATTTGAAGCAGTTGGTTCAATCTTGCCGATCATGTCAATGCCCCACATAGCAAAGGGCCAAGGTGAAGACATCACATTCAGAGGATTGGGAGGCACGTGCACCTTATCTGCATAAATCTGGCATTTATGGCATTTTCTGGCGTAGGCACAACAATCAGCATCCATTGTGATCCAGTAATATCCTGATCTTAGCAACTTTTTAGCCATGGCATGTCCTCCAGCATGGGTACCAAAGGATCCTTCGTGCACTTCATGCATCAACAAATCTGCTTCCGTCTTGTCAACACATCTGAGGAGTACCATATCAAAGTTCCTTTTGTATAAAGACCCATCAGTGTTCAGAAAGAAACTACCAGCAAGCCTTCTCAAAGTCTTCTTATCATTGGAAGATGCCCCAGGTGGGTATGTTTGGTCCTCCGAGAAGCACTTAATGTCATGGAACCAAGGCTTATTATCTTTAACAACATCTGCTGCGAACACATATGCTGGTCTGTCAAGTCTGGACACTGAAATCCGAGGTACAAAGTTGGCAGCTTGAACTTTGATCATGGATGAAATGGTGGCAAGAGCATCTGCAAACTGATTCTCGTCCCGAGGGATATACTCAAGCTTGACCGTTGTAAAGAAAGTCAATAACCTCCTTGTATAATCCCTGTAAGGTATCAGATGATCTTGGTGGGTGTACCATTTGCCGTTGGTCTGATTGATTACCAGAGCTGAATCCCCGAATACGGTCAATGTCTTGATCCTGAGGTCAATGGCTTCCTCAAGACCCATAATGCAAGCTTCGTATTCAGCTTCGTTGTTAGTGCAGTTGAAAGTGAGCTTTGCCGAGAAAGGCATGTGAACTCCTTTGGGTGTAATGAGTACTGCACCAACACCACGACCGTTCATATTAACAGCCCCATCAAACATCATAGTCCATTCTTCTTCCGGGTCAGGCCCTTCAGTGTGAACAGGCTCTTCATGATCTTTTGCTTTTATGAACATGATGTCTTCATCAGGGAAGTCAAATCTCATAGGCTGGTAATCATCAATAGGTTGCTCAGCAAGATATTCAGACAATACACTGCCCTTGATGGCTTTCTGAGAGGTGTATTGGATGTCATATTCTGTAAGAATCATTTTCCATCTTGCAACCCGTCCGGTAAGCGCTGGCTTCTCAAATATGTACTTGACCGGGTCCATCTTTGAGATCAACAAGGTAGTGTGAGTCAACATATACTGTCTCAGTCGGCGAGCAGCCCACGCTAAAGCACAGCAAGTTTTCTCGAGCAGTGAATAACGTTGTTCACAGTCGGTAAACTTTTTGCTTAGGTAGTATATTGCATACTCTTTTCGACCAGACTCGTCATGCTGGCCTAGCACACACCCCATTGACTCTTCTAATACTGTCAAGTACATGATCAGAGGTCTTCCTTCAACTGGAGGCATAAGGATTGGAGGTTCTTGTAAGTATTCCTTGATCTTGTCAAAAGCCTTCTGGCAGTCTTCATTCCACCTGACCGTTTGCTCTTTTCTCAACAATTTGAACAAGGGTTCACAGGTTGCTGTAAGGTGAGATATGAACCACGAAATGTAGTTCAATCGACCTAAAAACCCTCGAACTTCCTTCTCTGTCTTCGGTGCAGGCATCTCTTGAATAGCTTTGACTTTATCAGGGTCAACTTCAATCCCTTTCTCGCTCACAATAAATCCCAGCAGCTTACCGGATCGCACCCCGAATGTGCATTTGTTGGGGTTCAACTTCAGTTGGTACTTCCTCAGATGCTTGAACAGCTTTAGCAGATTTACCAGGTGATCTTCTTCAGTAAGGGACTTGGCAATCATGTCATCCACATAACATTCTATTTCTTTATGGATCATGTCGTGGAATAATGTCACCATAGCCCGTTGATACGTTGCACCAGCATTCTTCAGTCCAAATGGCATCACCTTGTAACAGAACGTGCCCCAGGGTGTGATGAAGGTTGTCTTCTCCATGTCTTCAGGTGACATTTTGATCTGGTTGTATCCTGAAAATCCGTCCATGAAGGAGAATACCGAGAATTGAGCCGTATTATCCACCAATACATCAATGTGAGGTAATGGGAAATCATCTTTCGGGCTGGCTCTATTCAGATCCCGGTAATCAACACACATCCTTACTTTGCCATCTTTCTTAGGCACAGGTACTATGTTAGCAACCCACGGCGGGTAACTGGTTACAACAAGGAACCCGGCGTCCCATTGCTTTTGTACCTCCTCCTTGATTTTCATTGCCATGTCTGGACGAGTACGGCGTAGCTTCTGTTTAACCGGCGGGCATTCTTCTCTCAAAGGCAGCTTGTGCACAACAATGTCGGTGTCCAACCCTGGCATGTCTTGATAAGACCAAGCAAACACGTCCACATATTCTTGCAGCAGGTCAATCAGTTGTCTCTTCACTGAGTCTTGTAAGCAGGCCCCGATTTTAACCTCTTTCACGTCTTTATCTGTACCAAGATTGATCGTTTCAACCTCCTCCTGGTGAGGAGTAATAACCTTTTCCTCTTGTCTTAACAACCTGGCTAGCTCTTCAGGAAGCTCATATTCTTCTTCAACCCCTTCATCAGCTTGATTGATTGGATTGTCAAAGTCATACGAAGTCATAGCCGTGCTGTTGTCGGTGCTGTCTGGAAGGCACATTCTGCAAGGGTTCAGTTTGTTCATTTTAGTGATTTGATTTTAATCTTGTTTAGAAAAGTGAAATAAGGTTGTCATTTTGAAAACACTGCCATTTATTTTTTGTACAAAAAGAAAAATGGAAAAACAGTGAACGGAAAAGAAAAACGACTCATTTGCAAAAAGATGTCTGATATTTCATTGATTAATCTTATTGCACAAAAAGTACAGATGGCCCGATTACAAAATGAGTCTTGTCATCTTGGGCAAGATGCAAGACTTTGATGCATGCTATAAAAAATACAGGAAATAATAATTACTCTGCATGAGTAACTCTTATAATTTCCTGGGAAGACCAGTTCGAGATACTGCTCCCCGGGATCTTTGGACGGATCCAACTCTCCAGGTTGCAATCGCTTTCATTCTCGTCTTCCAAGTTGTTGACAGCATCAGGGGTGAGCATCCCCCCACTAACAAAGTTGGGCTCTTTAGCATCCTCTGCTTGATCTTGTTGAGTTGGTTTGTAACCCAACCCAAATCTATCCTCTTTTTTCTCCACCGGTAGCAGTTTGCCCCAGCCTTGGGCATTTCCTTCTTCAACAACCTTCCGGGCTTGTTGGTATGATGTCATTGAGGTTCCAGGTACGGCAGTTGTTTCATTCACATTCAAGGCCTCAAACCCTTGACTCATTGTTTCGTGGATCTCCCCATCCATCTCAATGTATTTATAGGTAGCCAGGTGGCTGACAAAAATATCCTCCTCTCCACAGATAGTAACGACTTGGCCCTCCCACTCGAATTTTAACTTCTGGTGAAGGGTTGAGGTCACGGCGCCAGCGGCGTGAATCCATGGCCTACCCAATAGACAGCTGTAGGCAGGCTGTATATCCATCACGTAGAAGGTCGTTTTGAAAGTTTGTGGGCCAATCGTTATAGGCAACTCAATCTCACCCAGAACCGATCTCTTAGAACCATCAAAGGCTCTCACCACCAGGTTGCTGGGTCGCAATGCCAATCCTTCATACTCTAGCTTCACAAGGGCCTTTTAGGTAAGACATTGAGGGATGACCCCGTGTCTACCAGCACATGGGAAAGGACTGCACCTTTACATTCCATGGTAATGTGCAAAGCCTTGTTATGGTTGCGGCCTTCCGTAGTCAAATCAGTGTTGGTGAACCCTAGTCCATGACTAGCATTAACATTTCCAACCACAGCTTCCAACTGATTGACTGTGATCTCTTCAGGCACATAAGCTGCGTGCAAGACTTTTAGTAATGTGTTCCGATGGGCTTCGGAGCACATAAGCAATGATAGGATTGAGATATTGGAAGGCGTCTGATGAAGCTGATCCACTATTTTGTAATCACTTTTCTTGATGATTCTCATGAACTCATCAACTTCTTGATCAAAGGGTGTTTTCAAGGCTTCTTTAACAATCTGCTCTTCCTGCACTAAGCTTTTCCCTTTTGCCTTGGCAGCAGCTTCTGCTTCGGCAGCGGGTCTTTGAATTTGTGGAGCAAAGAGACGTCCGCTTTGAGTGAAGCCTCCGCCTCCTCCCACATTGTCTATTTGTGGTGCAGGGGTTGATGATTCAAAAGTGATTTTTTGTCCTTCGCAGTATAAGTCAGAGCCGTAGTGCCAGGGGATGGCATTACTGCTTTCATAAGGTACTGGCCCAGGCACTGTGATAGTGACTGGACTGATTGCGGCTGCGGAATGGACTGTGATGGTCTGTGGATCATAATATATTGTGACTGGTGATCTGATGGGAGTAGCACTTTGTGAGTTGTAGACGGAGTCATTTTCAGGATCATAATAAATCGTAACTGTTGAGACATCTTCATGGTTTGTTGGTGATGTTGTAGGAGACATTGTTGGGAGGATGAGTGTTGTTGTTGTAGGAGACTCAAAATGAAGTGGTGCTGAAGTTGTAGAAGGAAAGTCAGTTGATATCTGGTCAGTTGAAATGACAGATGAAACATTTGTTGATGAAGCCGAAGAGTTGTCGGGAACAATGGTTGTTGCAGTTGTAGGAGATACTGGAATTGTTGCTGATGAGATTGCTGGATTTGTTGGAATTGATGTTGTAATTTGAAGCAGGCCGCTCTGGATGAGACCATCTATGCCATCCCTCAAGTTATCACAACCATTCACTGAAATGTTACAGTAAGCACACCCTAACTCACATCCCGGGAACATTTGACATTCGAGGAGTTGAGCCTTAATCTCTACCAACGATGTCCGAATCTGACCCACACTGGTTATTAAATAAGACGGCTTGTCTTCTTCAATAGCATTGATTCTGGGACCACCATGGTTTGGCATAGGGTTCTTGTTAACACTGGGTGGTGGTGCGAAGTTCAGAGCTTTAGAGTCTACCAAGTCTTGTACCTTCATGTGCAAAGCTCTGCACTTTTCTGTACTGTGGCCAGGCGCATTTGAATGAAAAGCACATCTGGCGTTGGAGTCATAATTTCTGGGTAGACTATTAGGATTTGGAGGCGCCAACGTCCTTAGCTCAACTAGGTTGAGTTTCAGGAGTTGTGGCAGTAGTGTTGCATAGGGCATAGGGATCAGATCGATTACCCTATTGGCCTGAGAAGGTCTCTGTTGGAATGGTCTTTGCTGATAGTTGTTGTTGGTGTTGTTGTAGTTCCTCGGAGGATACTGAGTTTGTTGATGGTACTGAGGTTGTTGCTGATAATTTTGTTGCGGAGGTTGATAAGCTGGTTGTGGATGAGCTGGAGCAGGAATGGTGACTGCTGCCACAGACCTATGAACATACTGGGGTCTACCCCTGTTGGTGCGGATAGCATTAGTTTCACCAGTTCTTCTTGTGCCTACAAAAGGTTTCCTTGCATTGCTGGACGAGCTGGCACCGTTGTCGGAAATTTTGCCCATCTTTAACAGGCTCTCAATTCTTTCCCCAGCTATGACAACATCTGCAAAGCTGGTTGAAGAGAAGGCAGCTAGCCTGTCAATGTATGTTCCTTGGAGGGTGTTCATAAACATATCCGCCATCTCCCTCTCTGACATAGGTGGCTGGACAGCAGCAGCCAATTGCCTCCATCTCTGGGCATACTCTCGGAAACTTTCTCTTGATGACTGTGACATTCCCATTAGGAGGGTCCTGTTGGGTGCCATATCTAAGTTGTACTGATACTGTCTGATAAAGGCCTCTGCCAGATCCTTCCAACACCTGATAGTTCCTCTTGTCAGATGAGAGTACCATTCTCTTGATGCTCCAGTTAAGCTATCCTCGAAATAAAACATCCAGAGCTTCTCGTCCATGGTATAGGCCTTTAGCCTCCCCAGAAATGATTGTAAATGGGTCCGGGGGCATGAAGTCCCGTTGTATTTTTCAAAACAAGGAGGCTTAAACTTATGGGGAATCCTGACCCCGTCTACCAAGCCCATGTCCATAACATCGAAACCCAAAGAGTTTTGAGACTCCAAGGACCTTAATTTCTCAGCTATCTCATCCAGCCTTCTGTCATAAGCTTCTTCCCCAGCTCCCATCATTGTGAACTGATCCTCCTGGGGGTCTTCTTGCAGTACCCTGCCTGCAGTGGCAGTCCCTTGAACATTAGCAGGAATATTGACCTCTGGATGAAGGTGGGGGCCAAATACAGGGGGATTGACATGAGGTTGGACCCTCTCATTGTTGCTTGTGCCAGCAGTCCCTATATGGGGATCTTCTTGATTCTTCCTTTCCACCATTGCTCTCAATCTTTCTTGGCTCTGAGCCATGTTGTTCATCACTTCCATAAACTGCGTCATCTGGGTTCTCATTTCCAATCTTTCGTTTGCCATTTGATTTCTGACCTCTGCAAGGTCCTGTTGTACCTGATCCATTTGTATGCCTGGAAGGTTGTTATGGGTTGGATATCGGTGTGGACGGTTGAGGGGAAATACCCGGCGTCGAGCAATAGTTCCTGAACGTCACAACAGAGTTAGTAGCAATAAAACAAAATCCTACAAAACAAACAAAAGGTTAGCATGCTATGCAGTATGCTTATTTGTTTTCAAGGTATCCGGCTTGGCATTCAGTTTTGACCCTTCCAGACCCTCGAAGATGCTGTTGATGTTGCTCTTGAAGTAAACTCGGATGGAACAAACTGATACATATATTGCAAAAGGCAAATGGTACATAGTTTGTTTACAAATACAAGCCCTCTGAGGGGTCAAAATACATTACAAGAAAATAAAAGTACATGGAATGAAAACAACAACAAGCAAATAGTCAAACACCAAGACCAAACTCATCCTCCTGAACTTCCTTGAGAAGTGCTTCAGTCACAGGATCAGCTGGACGCTCCGTGAGATTCCTGATAAGGAGGTTCCGGGTAGTAACAGCTGCAGTTAGCTTCTTGTGTTGACTTTGGTCCTTTGACCTCTTCACTCCAGCTTTGATCTTCAGCTCTGATATCTCCCTCTGGGCTGCTGCCAGGGCCTCCTACTGCTCTTTTGCACTAGCTTCCAGCTGCTCTATTTTGTCTTGGGTCCTCTTATCTTCCAGAGTACGAGCTTCGGTGATCCTGACCCACCTAGCTTGACTCTCCTTCAGATACAAGTCTGTCCTGGCTTTCTGGAACTGGGCTTCCTTGCAAGCATTCTTCAGAATTTGTTCTCCAGCCCTAGACTTCTTGATGTAATCCTCAGACTTCTCAATTTTAGCCAGATGCTCTACTCTCAGCTTCTCTAACCTCTCAATATCCAACCTACCATCACTCCTCTCCCGGAGGGTCTTCTGCAAAGCCTGAGTCAACTTCTCATTTTTCTCTTTCAAGCTCTCAAACTCCTCTAAGCTGACAGTGGCAGGAGGTGGTGCTGAGGATGGTCCAGGCATATCCTCCATGGTAAAGGGAAATCCAGAGAATTGAGCCCTGGCATGGGACCACTCATGATATTGTGATGATGCCACATTATTGCACTTCCCCAGAATGGTTACTCCCTTAGTTTGAACATTATCCCAGGCCCAGGTGTAAACACCCCAAATTTGCCCTCACCCATTCACACCATGGCTTGTGATCATTTCATATGCATAAACACAATCATATCACCTCATATCTCATTTTTGATTCACTGCATAGATTCAAAGTCATCTGCACCTAGGGTTTGTGATCTGAGCAATCCAAGAGCCTCTTGAGCCACTCCAAAGGCCACCAATCACTTCAAAGGGGTCCATATGTGTTCTAGCATCATATTATATCCTCTCAAAGTCAAGACTTCAAAAGAATCACAAGAACTGGGATTGGTGTGGAAGCAGAGCCAGGATAGATTGCACAGTTGACCTAAAATTAGGGTTTTGGTTTCAGAGGCCACAACTCCAAATTTTTTGGTCATTCTTGTTTCCATTGGTCTCTATATGGTATAGGGAGTATGCATATCAATTTTCATGAAGAAATTCCATGGGGAAGTCATCTGATCAAGAGTTGACTTTTCAGACAAGTCAGTGCAAAATCAGGGCATCTGAGGCCCCCAATGACCCAACCAATGGGTGATCTTCATCATTTTGAGTGTATATGATCTTTATTTGATCATGGAAGAAGGTTGAAGCTCACAAAATTCAAGAATTTGGAGTTTTTGCAAATGTTGACTTTTTGGGTATAGTTGACTTTTCAAGAATGTGTCATTTTAGGTCACTTTTCAAGCCTTGATTCTTGATCCAAAAATGCTTCAAATGGAAAAACTTTGGTCATGAAAGTTGTAGAATACATCTTTCCCTTTTCAAAAAGTACAAGAACATGATCAAATTCTTCTTGGATCAAAAGTTATGGTGTGACAAAGTTGGCTAAAATCATTGATTTTCAAGGCATGCTTCAAATGTGAATTTTGCAAAATCATGGGCCAAGGCTTTTTGTAACCTCTAGTTGACTTCAAACCAATGTACAAACATCACATAAACTCTAAAAGTCAGAATTGAACCAAGAATGCTCATGTTTCATGGCTTATGGGATGGGAAAATCACATGTGAACCAAAATAAGACAACTTGCAAAAACTCATGATCATTCTTTCCACCACTTGCTACATTGGTTACTGCACTTTGCTAGCCCTTCCCCTCACCCTTGCTGCACAGCCCCATGCTTGTACTAGCCTAGAACCAAGCCATACCTCTCTTACACAAAAAGTTGACTTTTGGCAAAAGCAAACATCCCAATCACCACAGGCCATGTCACATCCTCTGGCCACTTGCATTTGTTTATACTTTCCATCTGCTAGCAAAACACATCAAGAAGCCAAGCAAAAACAGACCATAGCATCACATTCCAAAAACCACCTCATTTTTGCAAAACTCTTCGAATCTGCCTGCACAACTCACAAACACTAAAACAAATTCCTCTAATCATCTCACCTTGCCTCATTGAGTAGAAACCACCAAGAGTCAGGCCTGATTTGAGCAAGAACACCCCATCACCATTTTTCACCTCAACCTGCATTCCTCTTCGAATCCCCTTCCACATTCATCAAATATCCAAACTTCTTTCACCAACAGATCAAGCACATCAAAAGGAGTCGAAACCACCCTTCACATTGACCTGAAACAGCCTATACACAAACTGCATTTTCTGCTACACCAGAAATGGATTGCTCAAGGCAGCTTGTCTAAGCTCATTTCAAGCCTTCCATTAGCATCAGGGGAGTCAAGGGAGTCCATTTGCACGCAAAGGAAGCTCTGGAAGCTCGGTTTTGAAGCTTTCCAGCTCAGGTATGAACATGAACACTTTCTCCCAAAGCTTGCATTTTAAGTTATAATATGATTGCTCATGTCTTGCTGGTCATGGGGATGGTTTCAGAATTAAAAATAAGTGAGAAATGAGTTTGTATGATCCCTCTGAAATTTTGCCCGTGGATTTTATTTCCTTCGATTCGTTTGATTCATGGTGTTTAAATGTTGTTTGAGCATGGATTCGTGTCTTAGGATGTTAGAGGAACACTTAGGTGTGTTTAATTTGTGGAATAGATGCCTGAATCATGTATTAGGGTTTTGGTAGTTCCGGAGAAGATGACCGGAGCTCCCCTCCGGTCACCTGAAAGTTGTTATGCCCTAATCCCTGTAATTAGTGTCATTTGAATATTGGGCGTTGGATTGAGTTGACCTGTTGACTTCCCGCGTGGATAGAGGGCCCAGATCACTTTGATTAGCCCTAATTCATTTTATTAGTTTTAATTAATTGTAATTAAATTAATTAACTCAGAACCAATCCTGGCCATAAGATCTGGCGCCAGTCAATGCATTCAAACCCAGTCTCAATCTCAACCCTCCATTCTGATTACTTTCCATTTATTTTCATTTTTATTTCATTTCTTTTCATTTAACTTGCATAATTAATTTAAAATAGTAAAAATTGCTTAAAAATTATGAAACTTTTTCTCATGGGTTTTAATAATATTTATGACACAAAAATATTTTTTTTTTATTTTTATCATTAAAAAAGTATTTTTAAATATTTAAAAGATTATTTTTAATTGATTAATGAGAATTAATTTATTAAAAATACTTTTAGGTATTTAAAAATCACCAAAAAATTCATGAAATGTTCTAAGACATTTAGAAACATTGTCCAACCTTCAAACCAAATTTCTTTTTTGATCTTGATGCATTTTGAGAATTTTTCATTGAATTAAAATCATTTTTGTGCATTAATTTGATCCATAGTTCAAGAAATCATTTCTGCCTATTCATGAGGAGTTGGACATTGATTCTTCTTGCATTGCATTGTGTTTAGCATGTAGTTTTTGGAATAAAATGGCCATGGTTTGATCCCTCATTTTCAATTTGTTTGACATTTCTTTTGTTTAGAAACCCTAAAAACCCTAAAAGCTTGTGAAAATCATAACTTAAGATTGGTTAAGAGTTGAGACCTCTCCTTTGGGCAGTGGTTTAGTATAGGATTAGGGATCCTTTGTGTGGCATTTTCCATTTTTTATCTTAGGGTTTGCTTCTAATTTTGATTTTTTGTTTGATGTTTGGTCCATAAACCCTAATTTGGGCTTCCATGTGCATCCATCTTGCATTCTCTTGCACAACATGACTTGCCATGACATTTCAAGCATCCATTTGATTCATTTGACATCATAAGACATATAGGAAGCATGTTTGATCATCGCATCATGTATTTGCCTTGTTGTATGCCTTGTATGCTTCATAACTTTTCATGTATGTCCATGCTTCTAAACTTGCTTCATTTGCATTCATAAACTTGTATGATCATTTCCATGTGCTGCCTCATGTTCATAGCACTTCATAGCATCATTATCATCATCAACATGCTTCTGGTTTTGTTTCTCATCATGTCATCTCATCTCATCTTGCATTGCATTGCATTTCTTTTCTAACCTTTTCAGGTGGTAAGTGACTTGAGAAGTGAATTTGCCTTCACTTCTCATAACTTTTCTTTTCATCTCTCTTGCATCCCTTGCTGCATTTTTATATGTGTTTGAGTTTGAGCTTGCTCATTCTTGTTCTTCTTACTTTCTTTCTTCAAGTGACTTGACTTCTTGAATGAAGCAAGTCACTTTGCTTCTCTTGATCCTGTTCATCTGCATCCTGGTGGTTCTCTTTGAAGACTTCCCTTGAAAACCTCACAAACCTTAGGAACAACCAAGCATGACAATGATTAGGGTTTTGATTAGTCTCCCCTCTTAGTTTTACCTTTGTGTCCCTTTCGAGTCTTCTCTCCTCACCTCATAATCAGGGACTAAACCCTAAAGGCTTTAAGGCTTTGTGATTAAGCTTATGCCTGCATCCTTCTCTTAGGATGGAGTGTATAACTTTAATCCTAAGTGTTAAACCCTTAATGTGTTTAAATCTCTTAATCAATTCACTTAATAAGTAACACGACATTACACTTGTAACTTGGGCCTTGCATTAGGATTCTAATTCTTCCTTAACTGGTTAAGAAGGACTAACCCTAGTGTTAATGGACAAGTCCCCCTCAAGTTGTCTTACAAATCATAAAAAAAACTTCATCATCATACCATTAAGTAAAATCCACTTAACCAAAGGCTTGTTTTGTCATGAGTTTAATCCCTAATCATGGATTAAGTTGAGGAGCTTTCCTCAGCTTAAACATTCTCATCTATTATCCTTCTATTAGGATGGTGTAATGAGTCTGTTTAATCCTTGATTATGGCTTAACCTCATTACTTAACACTAAACAAAAACACCAAAAACATCTGATTAATCACGAGTAGGTTAATGATCTTAATCCTACACCAAAGGTGATTAAGTGTGAGAATCTGACTTCACACTTAAGGTATTCTCATTACCCCTAATCAGAGGGAAGATGTGATGAGTTTACTAAATCCATTGGTTTAGACTTAAGCTCATTAACTTATGACAAAATCCAAAAACAATAAAAGACTGAAAACACAAAAACAAACAATAATCGTCTCCTCCGGGATTCTTTTCTCATCTCATTCACTCACAAACGAGAACTCGCTTCTTCCGTCTAATGCAAGACAATTTGCACCTGAGCCAGACAGGTCATACACTTGAGCATTGACAAGCAAGCAGTTCACAAGTCAATTTATCTTTCAGTCTCTTTGGGTGGAACTACGGTGTTCTGACTTCCTCATTGCACGAGAGGATACGTAGGCATAACCTAACAGTTATCGAACAAAAGTCTCTGTATATTCCCCCTCTTTCTAACCTCATTCTTTTAGCCTCATGATCTTGAGCATTTCACACCTGTTCTTACACTGACACTTCACTTATATACTTTGCACTCCTTTTACACAGACACCTGTACATCCTTTTCCAGTTCATTTATACACAAATTGCACTGACACTACCCCTTTAAAACACAAATCTTTTAAGCGTGGATCCCGTCGAGTACGGCGGACAATCTGGGTGCTAATACCTTTCCAGGTTGTAACCAACCCCCTTTCTCAGTCTCTCTGGTTCGCAACCGTCTTATCCATGTCTTTCCAGGTCTATGCAGCATTGCCTTTCCTCCGGGATAAAAATGCCTAGCTGGCGACTCTATTCATCTCCAGTGAGTTCACGGCTGTGTGTTCTCATTGTCCCTTTCGCCGACCGTTCGCGTCTGTACCTTTACTTGGGCCGGTCCTATTTATCGGGAGCGACAGCTTGGCGACTCTGCTGGGGACCCTTATACTGCAACCAGGGCTTCTGGTTCTTTTTGTGGGTTCCTCCTAGCGTTTGATTGATTTGTGTTTACTGGGGTGTTATGTGTTTATTTGTGTTTATATTTGTATTTATCTCTGCTTTATGTACAACTGTTTATTTGCTTTCTTTGCTGCTTTATATATACCATACTGTCATGCTGTCTGGCTGGATCTGGTTTTACTTTGGTGGGTGGGGTTCTATTGAGAGTTAAGGTCCTATACCTGGGACCTGAGTGACACCTAGGCTAGAGTGAATCATATTCTTTCCCATTCCATCTCGGTCTGGTGCGGGAATATGAAACACGGTTCAGATATGGGTTTCTTTTTGAGAACTTTGTGTTGCAGATTTCCTGCAATGCTAGGGCTATCTGGGAAGCCTGCTAAGTCTGGATGACCTTTTAGTATTGACCTTCAGAAACTGAGGTGAATTAGAGGAGGAACTTTTATGGTTATTGTAAACACTGTACCTCCGGGTTAGAAGTGTTTACACTTCTCATAACTGATCCAAGTCTGAGGATCTTTGTTTTAGAACACCACCTGTGAGGGGGTTGGGCTGTTTACAGGTTTGCAGGTACCTTGACTTCAGAATACCCTGTTACTTTGATGTGATTAAGAATACTCCATGTTGGAACAGTTCTTGTGATTCTAAACCCTGGACATGTGGCTCTTTATTTGAGTCCCCCACCTTGGTTACTGGACTTATAGACCTCCACCTGGATTTCTTACACACATGGACTTATATCAGAGCATTTGATCAGATCCAGCTCAGTCACAGACCCTTGCATATCATTTGCATACATAAACATTGCATCATATTGACATTTGCTTATTTGTGTTTCAGGGTATCCACTCTCATCTTTGGTTTTGGTTTTGACCCCATCTTCAGTATTGACCTATCTTCATCAGCATTTGCTTCAGCTATCTACTTCAGTTATCTGCACCAGCCAACCAGTGGCTCATTCTTCAGTGTTATCATCAGCACCTGTCACCACTCATCTTCAGCATCATGGCTCCTAAAAAGAGCAACATCACCTATCACTTCTTCCAGCCAGAGTTATCAGACATCAGGAGGATTCAAACCCTGATCACTCCAGATCACATACCATTGTTCAGGGAAAGCTATGGAGATATACTTGATATGGTTATGGATCTGGACCTTTCACAAAGAAGTCTGATCCACACTTGCATTCAGTTTTATGATCCCCCGTTGAGATGTTTTACTTTTCAAGACTTCCAGCTGGGCCCTCTATTAGAAGAATACTCATCATTGGTTGGTTTGCCTATTAGGGGTGGAATCCCTTTCAACCCTGAGATGGCCTTTCCTGGTAATGGAGAAGTAGCAAAGGCTCTGCATTTGGAACCTGTTCTGGTTGAGCAGCATATGACTTCTAAAGTTGGAATCCCTGGCTTTCATCTGGACTTCTTGATCTCTCAAGCTACCCTGAAAGCCTCTTTAGGGGAGTGGAAAGCTGTCTGTGCCTTGTTGGTTTTGAGCATATATGGAATTGTATTGTTTGCAGATGAGCCTCGATTCATTAGCAAGAATGCAATCCATCTTTTCATCTTGCAGAACCCAGTGCCCACTTTATTAGGGGATCTCTACTATTCAGTGCATCAGAGGAATGAGAAGCAGAGGGGAAGATTAGTGAGGTGTTGTGCTCCATTATTCCATATTTGGCTTCTCAGGCATCTGCCCAGGACAGATGCATTTTTGAATCCTCATCAGCAGAGCAACTGGGCTAAGAGACTCACTGCTCTAACTTCAGCCGATATCAGATGGTGCACTCAAAGCACCAAGGGTAGGGATATCATCACCAGCTGTGGGCATTTTCCCAATGTGCCCCTAATAGGAGTTAAGGGTAGTATCAATTACAACCCTTTGTTGTTTAGAAGATAATTGGGCTACGCACTGGTCCACACTCCTAAGGCACAGGACTTGGTTGAAACTCTTTATTGCGAGAACAAGATTAATCTGGCTATTGTTAGACAGGCTGTCTGGGCTTGGGATCATGTTCAAACCAAGGGAATAACCATTTTGGGGAAGTGCAATAATGTGGCATCAGCACAATATTATGAGTGGTCTCGTGCCAGGGCTCAATTCTCTGGGATGTCCTTTACCATAGAAGACATGCCTGAGTCATCTTCAACACCACCACCTGCCACTGTCAGTTTGGAGGAGTTTGAGAGTTTGAAGGAAAGAAATGAGAAGTTAACCCAGGCTTTGCAGAAGACCCTCCGGGAGAGGAGTGAGGGTATGAGGGAGATTGAGAGGTTGGAGAAGTTGAGAGTAGAGCATCTGACTAAGATTGAGAAGTCTGGGGATTATATCAAAAAGTCTAAGGCTGGAGAACAAATTCTGAAGAATGCTTGCAAGGAAGCCCAGTTCCAGAGAGCAAGGACAGACTTGTATTTGAAGGAGAGTCAAGCCCGGTGGGTCAGGATCACCGAGGCTCGTACCCTGGAGGACAAGAGAGTTCAAGACAAGATAGAGCAACTGGGAGCTAGTGCAAAAGAACAGCAAGAAGCCCTGGCAGCAGCCCAGAGGGAGGTATCGGAGCTGAAGATCAAAGCTGGAGTGAAGAGGTCAAAGGACCAAGCTCAGCACAAGAAGCTCACTACAGCTGTTACAACCCGGAATCTCCTTATCAGGAATCTCACGGAACGTCCAGCTGATCCTGTGACCGAAGCACTTCTCAAGGAAGTTCGTGAGGATGAGTTTGGTCTTGGTGTTTGACCATTTGTTTGTTGTTGCTTTCTTTCCATGTACTTTTATTTTCTTGTAATGTATTTTGACCCCTTAGAGGGCTTGTGTTGTAAAATGAACAAGTTGTATTATTTCACCTTCTGTAATATATTTGTGTTAGTTTGCTTCATCTGAGTTTTCTTCAAGCAACAACAACAGCACCTTCAAGGGTCTGGAAGGGTCAAAACTGAATGCCAAGCCGGATACCTTGAGAGCAAATAAGCATACTGCATTGCATGCTAACCCTTTGTTTGTTTTGTAGGTTTTTGTTGCTAACTCTGTTGTGATGTTCAGGAATTATTGCTCGGCGCCGGGTATTTCCCCTCAACCGTCCGCACCGTTATCCAACCCGTAACAATCTTCCGGGCATTCAAATGGATCAGATGCAGCAGGACCTTACTGAGGTCAGAAATCAAATGGCAAACGAAAGGCTAGAAATGAGGAATCAAATGACTCAGTTTATGGAAGTGATGAAGAACATGGCTCAGAGTCAGGAAAGATTGAGGGCCATGGTGGAAAGGCAGAATCAAGAAGATCCACATATAGGGACTGCCGGCACCAGCAACAATGAAAGGGTCCAACCTCACGTAAATCCCCCTGTATTTGGACCACATCTCCATCCTGAGGTCAACATCCCTGCAAATGTTCAAGGGACTGCCACTGCAGCCAGGGTACTTCAAGAAGATCCTCAGGAGGACCAATTCACAGTAATGGGTGCTGGGGAGGAAGCTTATGATAGAAGGTTGGATGAGATAGCTGAGAAATTGAGGTCCTTAGAATCTCAAAACTCTTTGGGCTTCGACGTCATGGACATGGGCTTGGTAGACGGGGTCAGGATCCCCCATAAGTTCAAGCCTCCTTGTTTTGAAAAATACAACGGGACTTCATGCCCCCGGACTCATTTACAATCTTTTCTGGGAAGGCTGAAGGCCTATACTATGGATGAGAAGCTCTGGATGTTCTATTTCGAGGATAGTTTGACAGGAGCCTCAAGAGAATGGTACTCTCACCTGACAAGGGCAACTATCAGGTGCTGGAAGGATTTGGCAGAAGCCTTCATCAGACAGTATCAGTACAACTTAGATATGGCACCCAACAGGACTCTCCTAATGGGAATGTCACAGTCGTCAAGGGAAAGTTTCCGAGAATATGCCCAGAGATGGAGGCAATTGGCTGCTGCTGTTCAGCCACCTATGTCTGAAAGGGAAATGGCAGATATGTTTATGAACACCCTTCAGGGAACTTATATTGACAGGCTGGCTGCTTTCTCTTCCACTAGCTTTGCAGATGTTGTCATAGCTGGGGAGAGAATTTAAAGCCTATTGAAGATGGGTAAGATCTCAGACAACGGTGCAAGCTCGTCCAGTAGTACAAGAAAGCCTTTTGCAGGCCCAAGAAGAACTGGCGAGACCAATGCCATCCACACCAACAGGGGCAGGCCCCAATATGTTCACAGGTCAATAGCAGCAGTCACCATTCCTGCTCCAGCACATCCTCAGCCGGTTTATCAACCTCCGCAGCAAAACTACCAGCAACAACCTCAGTACCTCCAGCAATCTCAGTATCCTCCAAGGAATTACAACAATAGCAATACCAACAACAACAGTCAACAAAGGCCATTTCAGCAGAGGCCATCTCAAGCTAACAGGGTGATCGATCCGATCCCTATGCCATATGCTACCCTGCTGCCACAACTCCTGAAACTCAACCTAGTTGAGCTAAGGACGCTGGCACCTCCAGATCCCAACAGTCTACCCAGGAGTTATGACTCCAACGCTAGGTGTGCCTTCCATTCAAACGCATCTGGCCACAGTACAGAGAAGTGCAGAGCTCTGCATATGAAGGTACAAGACCTGGTAGACTCAAAAGCTCTGAATTTCGCACCACCACCCAATGTCAATAAGAACCCGATGCCAAACCACGGTGGTCCCAGGATTAACGCTATTGAAGAAGACAAGCCGTCTTATTTAATAACCAATGTGGGCCAGATCAGGACACCGTTGGTGGAAATCAAAGTTCAGCTCTTGGAATGTCAAATGTTCCCGGGGTGTGAGTTAGGCTGTGCTTACTGCAACATCTCAGTAAATGGGTGCGATAATTTAAGGAATGGCATAGATGGTCTTATTCAGAGTGGCCAGCTCCAGATCACCACATCATTTCCTACAAATCCAGCAATCTCATCAGCAATAACTCCAGAACCTCCTACAACTGCAACAACCATTGTTCCTGACAATTCTTCGGTTTCATCAGCAAGTGCTTCATCTATCATCTCAACTGATCAGTCATCGACAAATGTTCCTGCTACAACTCCAACACCACTCCATTTTGAAACTCCTACAACAACAACATCCATCCTTCCACCAATGTCTCCTACAACACCAGCAACAAATCATGAAGATGTCTCAACTGTCACAATATTCTATGATCCTGAGAACAGCTCTGCCTACAATTCAGAAGGTGCCGCTCCCATCAGAGCACCAGTCACAATTTATTACGATCCACAGACTATCACAATTCCTTCCGCAGCTGCAATCAGTCCAGTCACTATCACGGTGCCTGGACCAGTACCTTATGAAAGTAGTAATGCCATCCCCTGGCATTACGGCTCTGACTTGTACTGTGAGGGACAAAGAATCACTTTTGAATCATCAACCCCTGCACCACAAATAGACAATATGGGCGGAGGCGGAGGCTTCACTCGAAGCGGACGTCTTTTCGCTCCACAAATTCAGAGACCCCCTGCCGAAGCAGAAGCTGCTGCCAAGGTAAAAGGGAAGAGCCCTGTGCAGGAAGACCAAGCTGTTAAGGAAGCTTTGAAGACACCATTCGATCAAGAGGTTGATGAGTTCATGCGAATCATCAAAAAGAGTGATTATAAAATAGTGGATCAGCTTCATCAGACGCCTTCCAAGATCTCAATCCTATCATTGCTTATGTGCTCCGAAGCCCATCGGAATGCACTACTCAAAGTCTTGCACGCAGCTTACGTGCCTGAAGAGATCACTGTCAATCAGCTGGAAGTTGTAGTGGGGAATGTTACTGCTAGTCACGGACTAGGGTTCACCAATACCGATTTGACAACGGAAGGCCGCAACCATAACAAAGCCTTGCACATAACCATGGAATGCAAAGGAGCTGTCCTTTCCCATGTGCTGGTAGACACGGGGTCATCCCTCAATGTCTTACCTAAGAAGGCCCTGGTGAAGCTAGAATATGACGGATTGGCGTTAAGACCCAGCAACCTGGTAGTGAGAGCCTTTGATGGTTCAAAGAGATCGGTTCTGGGAGAAATTGAATTGCCCATAACGATTGGCCCGCAGACCTTCAAAACGACCTTCTACGTGATGGATATACAGCCTGCCTACAGCTGTCTATTGGGTAGGCCATGGATTCACGCTGCTGGCGCCGTGACCTCTACCCTTCACCAGAAGTTAAAATATGAGTGGGAGGGTCAAATCGTTACAATCTGCGGAGAGGAGGATATTTTTGTCAGCCACCTGGCTACTTATAAGTACATTGAGATGGATGGGGAGATCCATGAAACAATGAGCCAAGGATTCGAAGCCTTGAATGTGAATGAAACATCTGTTGTGCCTGGTACTTCAATGTCATCATACCAACAAGCCCGGAAGGTTGTTGAGGAAGGAACTGCCCAAGGCTGGGGCAAGGTTTTAGCTGTGGAGGAGAAGAAAGACAGATTTGGGTTGGGTTACAAACCAACTCAACAAGATCAAGCAGCGGCTGCGAAAGAGCCCAATTTTGTGAGTGGGGGGATGCTTACCCCTGATGCTATCAATTGTCTGGAAGACGAGCTGGAAGAGGAACGCAACCTGGAAAGCTGGATTCGTCCAAAGATCCCGGGGAGCAGTATCTCAAACTGGTCTTCCCAGGAAATTATAAGAGTTACTCATGCAGAGTAATTATTATTTCCTGTATTTTTATAGCATGCATCAAAGTCTTGCATCTTGCCCAAGATGACAAGACTCATTTTGTAATCGGGCCATCTGTACTTTTTGTGCAAACAAGATTAATCAATGAAATATCAGACATCTTTTTGCAAATGAGTCATTTTCTTTTCTGCTCACTGTTTTTCCATTTTTCTTTTTGTACAAAAAAAAATAAATGGCGATGTTTTCAAAATGATAACTTTATTTCACTTTTTCTAAGCAAGATTAAAATCAATCACTAAAATGAACAAACTGAACCCTTGCAGAGAGTGCCTTCCAGACAGCACCGACAACAGCACGGCCATGACTTCGTATGACTTTGACAATCCGATCAATCAAGCTGATGAATGGGTTGGAGAAGAATATGAGCTTCCTGAAGAGCTAGCCAGGTTGTTGAGACAAGAGGAAAAGGTTATCACTCCTCACCAGGAGGAGATTGAAGTGATTAATCTTGGTACAGATGAAGACGTGAAAGAGGTTAAAATCGGGGCCTGCCTGCAAGACTCAGTGAAGAGACAACTGATTGATCTGCTTCAAGAATATGTGGATGTGTTTGCTTGGTCGTATCAGGATATACCCGGGTTGGACACCGACATTGTTGTGCACAAGCTGCCTTTGAGAGAAGAATGCCCGCCAGTTAAACAGAAACTGCGTCGTACTCGTCCAGACATGGCAATGAAGATCAAGGAAGAGGTGCAAAAGCAATGGGACGCCGGGTTCCTTGCTGTAACTAGCTATCCACCGTGGGTTGCTAACATAGTACCTGTGCCTAAGAAAGACGGTAAAGTAAGGATGTGTGTTGACTATCGGGATCTGAACAGAGCTAGCCCGAAAGATGATTTCCCTCTACCTCACATTGATGTATTGGTGGATAACACGGCTCAGTTCTCGGTATTCTCCTTCATGGATGGATTTTCAGGATACAATCAGATCAAGATGTCACCTGAAGACATGGAGAAGACAACATTCATCACACCCTGGGGCACGTTCTGCTACAAGGTGATGCCATTCGGACTGAAGAATGCTGGTGCAACATACCAACGGGCTATGGTGACATTATTCCACGATATGATCCATAAGGAAATCGAATGTTACGTGGATGACATGATTGCCAAGTCCCTTACAGAGGAAGATCACCTGGTGAATCTACTGAAGTTATTCAAGCGTCTGAGGAAGTACCAACTGAAGTTGAACCCCAACAAATGCACATTCGGGGTGCGATCTGGTAAGCTGCTGGGTTTCATTGTAAGCGAGAAAGGGATTGAAGTTGACCCTGATAAAGTCAAAGCCATCCAAGAGATGCCTGCACCAAAAACAGAGAAAGAAGTTCGAGGTTTCTTAGGTCGATTGAACTACATCTCAAGGTTCATATTCCACCTTACAGCAACCTGTGAACCCTTGTTCAAATTGTTGAGAAAAGAACAGACGGTTAGGTGGAATGAAGACTGCCAGAGGGCTTTTGACAAGATCAAGGAATATCTGCAAGAACCTCCAATCCTTATGCCTCCAGTTGAAGGAAGACCTCTGATAATGTACTTGACAGTATTAGAAGAGTCAATGGGGTGTGTGCTGGGCCAGCATGACGAGTCTGGTCGAAAAGAGTATGCAATTTACTACCTAAGCAAAAAGTTTACCGACTGTGAACAACGTTATTCACTGCTCGAGAAAACTTGCTGTGCTTTAGCGTGGGCTGCTCGCCGACTGAGACAGTATATGTTGACCCACACTACTTTGTTGATATCAAAAATGGACCCAGTTAAGTACATATTTGAGAAGCCAGCTCTTATCGGACGGGTTGCAAGATGGCAAATGATCCTCACAGAATATGACATCCAGTACACTTCTCAGAAAGCCATCAAGGGCAGTGTACTGTCTGAATATCTTGCTGAGCAACCCATTGATGATTACCAGCCTATGAGATTTGACTTCCCTGATGAAGACATCATGTTCATTAAAGCAAAAGATCATGAAGAGCCTATTCACACTGAAGGGCCTGACCCGGAGGAAGAATGGACTATGATGTTTGACGGGGCTGTTAATATGAATGGTCGTGGTGTTGGTGCAGTACTCATTACACCTAAAGGAGTTCACATGCCTTTCTCGGCAAAACTCACTTTCAACTGCACTAACAACGAAGCTGAATACGAAGCTTGCATTATGGGTCTTGAGGAAGCCATTGACCTCAGGATCAAGACGTTGATTGTATTC
This sequence comes from Lathyrus aphaca, assembly GCA_963966055.1. Lineage (NCBI taxonomy): Eukaryota > Viridiplantae > Streptophyta > Magnoliopsida > Fabales > Fabaceae > Lathyrus > Lathyrus aphaca. Next base: position 231,925,876 of record OZ014521.1, read on the forward strand.
GGAGATTCAGCTCTGGTAGTTAATCAAACCAACGGAAAATGGTACACTCACCAGGATCATCTAATACCTTACAGGGATTATACAAGGAGGTTATTGACTTTCTTCACAACAGTCAAGCTTGAGTATATCCCTCGGGACGAGAATCAGTTTGCAGATGCTCTTGCTACCATTTCATCCATGATCAAAGTTCAAACTGCTAACTTTGTACCTCAGATTTCAGTGTCCAGACTTGATAGACCAGCATATGTGTTCGCAGCAGAAGTTGTCAAAGATGATAAGCCTTGGTTCCATGACATTAAATGCTTCTTGAAGGATCAGACATACCCACCCGGGGCATCTTCCAATGATAAGAAGACTTTGAGAAGGCTTGCTGGTAGTTTCTTTCTGAACACTGATGGGTCTTTATACAAAAGGAACTTTGATATGGTACTCCTCAGATGCGTTGATAGAACAGAAGCAGACTTGTTAATGCATGAAGTGCATGAAGGATCTTTTGGTACCCATGCAGGAGGACATGCCATGGCTAAGAAGTTGCTAAGGTCAGGTTATTACTGGATCACAATGGATGCAGACTGTTGTGCCTATGCCAGAAAATGCCATAAATGCCAGATCTATGCAGATAAAGTGCATGTACCTCCCAATCCTTTGAACATCATGTCTTCACCATGGCCCTTTGCCATGTGGAGCATTGATATGATCGGTAAGATTGAGCCAACTGCTTCAAATGGCCACAGATTCATCCTGGTCGCCATTGACTATTTCACTAAGTGGGTCGAAGCAGCCTCATATGCAAACGTCACAAGACAAGTGGTAGCCAGATTTCTGAAGAGAGATATCATCTGTCGATATGGAGTGCCCGAGCGAATCATTACTGATAATGGTTCCAATCTCAACAACAAAATGATGGCAGAGCTATGCCGGGACTTCAAGATTCAACATCACAATTCTTCTCCTTACAGGCCAAAGATGAATGGCGCTGTTGAGGCAGCAAATAAGAATATCAAGAAGATTGTGCAGAAGATGGTAGTCACATACAAAGACTGGCATGAGATGCTGCCGTTTGCCTTGCATGGGTACCGCACGTCAATCAGAACATCCACTGGGGCAACACCGTATCAACTTGTGTATGGTATGGAAGCAGTCCTACCAGTTGAAGTTGAATTACCCTCTCTGCGGGTATTAATGGATGTTAAACTGAACGAAGCAGAATGGGTTCGGTCCCGATACGAACAACTGAGCCTGATCGAAGAGAAAAGATTGGCCGCAATCTGTCACGGGCAGTTGTATCAGAAAAGAATGAAGAGAGCCTTCGATCAGAAAGTCAGGCACCGAGAGTACCAAGTGGGAGATCTTGTGCTGAAAAGAATCTTCCCTCCTCATACAGACCACAGGGGCAAATGGACTCCAAATTATGAAGGACCATTCGTAGTAAAGAAGGTTTTCTCCGGTGGAGCACTGATGCTCAGCACCATGGATGGTGAAGATTTCCCGTCCCCTGTGAATTCAGATGCAGTTAAAAAATACTTCGCATAAAAATGACCCGCTGGACATAAAAACAGAATGTAAGTCCAGGCAAAAATAGGGCATCCCGGCGAGTCAGAAATAGAATAGAAGACTCGGGCAAAAATAAGGGAAAATAAACAAAAATGTGTACACCCGCTGAGTTGAAAATCCGCATTGGACAGCTCAGGCAAAAATGGGTATCCCGATGGATTGAAAACCCGAAAGGGCGATCCATGCAAGATAAGGGAATAAGCGAATGACTGCATTCTGAATTCGTCTGTATCACTTGGAAAGCTTCGAAAGGGTCAAGCTTCAATCAGAATCAGCCTTCTTCAGAAAGCAAGACTAGAAGAACGTCAAATGTCATACAAGTCGTAGCAGAAGGGGAAGCTCCTTAAAGCGTCGTCAACATCGCCAACACTTTGTTTCTCAATTTGTAACAATCTCCTCATTTCAGGAGATATGTTTCTTTGACTGTATCTTGCCAATTCAGGGCACATGAATTAATAAAATCAGATTTTTCAGTCATGTTTCGTCTTGTACGCTTTTATTTGCAAAAATGTCTGATGTCTCTTAAAAATTAATTGCATAAGTACGGATGTTCTTCTCTAAGAAAATAAAAACACATGCCTGCAGGGAATATACTTACTCTCGAAAGCGCTTAACTCCTATGATGGAATCCAGTAAAGGATACCTCGGGACCATTTGTGCGTTTCCTTATCTTTGCAGGATTGCAGGTATCCCGGACGTAACTTGGGGCATGAAAACTTTATCCCAGCAAGCTGGCAAGTCTACACTCAATTACGGCACCCGAAGTGCTTTCTCCCCAGCTGAGTTGCCTCTCATGACTTCCCCATCAGAGCTGCCAGGCATCGCAGAAGGCACCTACATCCCCGACAGAGTCAAGGATCTCTCTTTCTCCCCAGCCGAGTTGCCGTCTCGCCCTCAGCCGAGTACAAAGTCAGGGAACCATCTCCCCACAGAGTCTCAGCCTCTATTCAGAAGAGCAATGCATGAAGATCACAACAGAGTACAAAAGACTTCTACAACCCCCAGCTGGGTCCCTCATTACAAGGATATGTCAACCAGTGGCATATATCCCCAAGCAGATACATCTCCTCAGATCTACCAATGATCTCATCCCCAGCTGGGATGTCCATTTCAAACAGATCAGCCAGAGATCTTCGCGGCAACGGGATCCAAGTCCCGGTTTGGTATCTTTGCATAAGCATGGCATTTGCATCATATTCACCCACAAAGCGTAGCATTCCGCTTAATACGGAGCATTACGGCAAAAATCAAACATACAGCATAATCATAAACCATGATATGAATCAAACACTTGTGAATAATAACCATTCATCAGAATACGGAATACTTTCCCCAAAATCCCCCAGAGTCCCCAGCAAAAGTAGTTGCCTCGCAAATCACAAACACCAGTATATACACCTTTTGACACCCGTCCGTGTCATCACTCCCCAGTAAGTCACCTGAACGCTCTTTACAAACAAGATCACCCGTATTACAGATACTTTCTGGCACCCGTCCGTGTCATAACTCCCAGCAGAAAGCCAAAGACATCATTTTTGCACTCACATATACCTATATACACCTTCTCGACACCCGTCCGTGTCACATCCCCAGCGTAGTCGCTTACACTTTTACAACCAATATACTTGTTAATACTATACTCCTCTCCTTTCGACACTCGTCCGTGTCACCATCCCCAGCAGATAAACACCCATCTATACACCACTCATACTTATTTTACTTATACAGATACTCGTCCGTATCTTGTATACACCATTTATGTCCCCACAGATCCGGCATTGGTTCGTGTTCTCTGTTAACCAGTTGGTACTCGTCCGTACCATCATCTCAGAACATTGCGTCTAGTGTTTGCTTCTACCTGATACTCGTCCGTATCATAGTCTTAAGGATGCTCGACCGCATCTTTAATCCATACACCGTGTCAAACACTTATGTCTTCTTGAATATAGATACTCGTCTGTGTCTACTATCCCCAGAAGAGTTTTTTCAGATTCAACACTCGTCCGTGTTCTCTGTTAACCAGTTGATACTCGTCCGTATCATCATCTCTGAACATGTGTCAGTTTGTTTCTACCCGATACTCGTTCGTATCGTAGTCTTAAGGATGCTCGTCCGCATCTTTAATCTATACACAAGCATCTAAACACTTATACCTTTTGTTTCTTGGATATAAACACTCTTCCGTGTTTACTACTCCCCAGTAGATCGCCAACAAAGCAAGTTTTCTTTCTTATCTGACACTCGTCCTGCGTCATGATAAACCCTAAGAGCAGCCGTACCCTGCTAGGTGGTCGTCCTCCACCTCTTGATGGTCGTCCTCCATCATGCTCATCCGATGGCCGTCCCCATCGTTGATTTTAGCAGCCGTCCCCTGCTAGGTGGTCGTCCTCCACCCGTTGATGATCGTCCTTCATCATTTTATCCAATGGCCGTCCCCATTGTTGATTTTGGTTATCTGGCATTCGTCCTATGTCATGATAAACCCTGAGAGCAGCCGTACCCTGCCAGGTGGTCGTCCTCCACCTTTGATGGCCGTCCCCATCATATTTCTTTTATTCCCAACAGAGCAGCCGTCCCCTGCTAGGTGATCGTCCTTCACTTTTGGTGGCCGTACCCCATCATCTGTTTATTTCATTTATTCTTTAACCCGATGGCCGTCCCCATCGCGGTCCTTTTTCCTTTTTAGCCCGATGGCCGTCCCCATCGTTGGTTACTTTACCTTTGTGAACTTGATGGCCGTCCCCGTCATGTTTCATTAATTCCCAAAGAATCCTACTTTATCTTGATGGCCGTCCCCATCATATTTCTATTTTCCCCAGCTAGTCGGCCGTCCCCGTCTTAGCTTTACCTTTCATCCCCAGCATGTCGGCCGTCCCCGTCATTGCTTTTTACCCAGCAGTCGTCCTCTGCTCGACGGTCGTCCTCCGTCGCCCACACTTTACAATATACTTTATTTTCCTTTTACAATCTATATCCCTTTTCTTCTTCATTCTGTGAGTGCAAATTTTGGATTGTCTTTGGTATTCAACCACAAGTTATCTTGTTTGCCTGATAAGCCGTCGCTTACAACCTGCACAGCTAACTCATGTTTGAATAGGGGAAGCTGTAAACACCCCAAATTTGCCCTCACCCATTCACACCATGGCTTGTGATCATTTCATATGCATAAACACAATCATATCACCTCATATCTCATTTTTGATTCACTGCATAGATTCAAAGTCATCTGCACCTAGGGTTTGTGATCTGAGCAATCCAAGAGCCTCTTGAGCCACTCCAAAGGCCACCAATCACTTCAAAGGGGTCCATATGTGTTCTAGCATCATATTATATCCTCTCAAAGTCAAGACTTCAAAAGAATCACAAGAACTGGGATTGGTGTGGAAGCAGAGCCAGGATAGACTGCACAGTTGACCTAAAATTAGGGTTTTGGTTTCAGAGGCCACAACTCCAAATTTTTTGGTCATTCTTGTTTCCATTGGTCTCTATATGGTATAGGGAGTATGCATATCAATTTTCATGAAGAAATTCCATGGGGAAGTCATCTGATCAAGAGTTGACTTTTCAGACAAGTCAGTGCAAAATCAGGGCATCTGAGGCCCCCAATGACCCAACCAATGGGTGATCTTCATCATTTTGAGTGTATATGATCTTTATTTGATCATGGAAGAAGGTTGAAGCTCACAAAATTCAAGAATTTGGAGTTTTTGCAAATGTTGACTTTTTGGGTATAGTTGACTTTTCAAGAATGTGTCATTTTAGGTCACTTTTCAAGCCTTGATTCTTGATCCAAAAATGCTTCAAATGGAAAAACTTTGGTCATGAAAGTTGTAGAATACATCTTTCCCTTTTCAAAAAGTACAAGAACATGATCAAATTCTTCTTGGATCAAAAGTTATGGTGTGACAAAGTTGGCTAAAATCATTGATTTTCAAGGCATGCTTCAAATGTGAATTTTGCAAAATCATGGGCCAAGGCTTTTTGTAACCTCTAGTTGACTTCAAACCAATGTACAAACATCACATAAACTCTAAAAGTCAGAATTGAACCAAGAATGCTCATGTTTCATGGCTTATGGGATGGGAAAATCACATGTGAACCAAAATAAGACAACTTGCAAAAACTCATGATCATTCTTTCCACCACTTGCTACATTGGTTACTGCACTTTGCTAGCCCTTCCCCTCACCCTTGCTGCACAGCCCCATGCTTGTACTAGCCTAGAACCAAGCCATACCTCTCTTACACAAAAAGTTGACTTTTGGCAAAAGCAAACATCCCAATCACCACAGGCCATGTCACATCCTCTGGCCACTTGCATTTGTTTATACTTTCCATCTGCTAGCAAAACACATCAAGAAGCCAAGCAAAAACAGACCATAGCATCACATTCCAAAAACCACCTCATTTTTGCAAAACTCTTCGAATCTGCCTGCACAACTCACAAACACTAAAACAAATTCCTCTAATCATCTCACCTTGCCTCATTGAGTAGAAACCACCAAGAGTCAGGCCTGATTTGAGCAAGAACACCCCATCACCATTTTTCACCTCAACCTGCATTCCTCTTCGAATCCCCTTCCACATTCATCAAATATCCAAACTTCTTTCACCAACAGATCAAGCACATCAAAAGGAGTCGAAACCACCCTTCACATTGACCTGAAACAGCCTATACACAAACTGCATTTTCTGCTACACCAGAAATGGATTGCTCAAGGCAGCTTGTCTAAGCTCATTTCAAGCCTTCCATTAGCATCAGGGGAGTCAAGGGAGTCCATTTGCACGCAAAGGAAGCTCTGGAAGCTCAGTTTTGAAGCTTTCCAGCTCAGGTATGAACATGAACACTTTCTCCCAAAGCTTGTATTTTAAGTTATAATATGATTGCTCATGTCTTGCTGGTCATGGGGATGGTTTCAGAATTAAAAATAAGTGAGAAATGAGTTTGTATGATCCCTCTGAAATTTTGCCCGTGGATTTTATTTCCTTCGATTCGTTTGATTCATGGTGTTTAAATGTTGTTTGAGCATGGATTCGTGTCTTAGGATGTTAGAGGATCACTTAGGTGTGTTTAATTTGTGGAATAGATGCCTGAATCATGTATTAGGGTTTTGGTAGTGCCGGAGAAGATGACCGGAGCTCCCCTCCGGTCACCTGAAAGTTGTTATGCCCTAATCCCTGTAATTAGTGTCATTTGAATATTGGGCGTTGGATTGAGTTGACCTGTTGACTTCCCGCGTGGATAGAGGGCCCAGATCACTTTGATTAGCCCTAATTCATTTTATTAGTTTTAATTAATTGTAATTAAATTAATTAACTCAGAACCAATCCTGGCCACAAGATCTGGCGCCAGTCAATGCATTCAAACCCAGTCTCAATCTCAACCCTCCATTCTGATTACTTTCCATTTATTTTCATTTTTATTTCATTTCTTTTCATTTAACTTGCATAATTAATTTAAAATAGTAAAAATTGCTTAAAAATTATGAAACTTTTTCTCATGGGTTTTAATAATTTTTATGACACAAAAATATTTTTGTTTTTATTTTTATCATTAAAAAAGTATTTTTAAATATTTAAAAGATTATTTTTAATTGATTAATGAGAATTAATTTATTAAAAATACTTTTAGGTATTTAAAAATCACCAAAAAATTCATGAAATGTTCTAAGACATTTAGAAACATTGTCCAACCTTCAAACCAAATTTATTTTTTGATCTTGATGCATTTTGAGAATTTTTCATTGAATTAAAATCATTTTTGTGCATTAATTTGATCCATAGTTCAAGAAATCATTTCTGCCTATTCATGAGGAGTTGGACATTGATTATTCTTGCATTGCATTGTGTTTAGCATGTAGTTTTTGGAATAAAATGGCCATGGTTTGATCCCTCATTTTCAATTTGTTTGACATTTCTTTTGTTTAGAAACCCTAAAAACCCTAAAAGCTTGTGAAAATCATAACTTAAGATTGGTTAAGAGTTGAGACCTCTCCTTTGGGCAGTGGTTTAGTATAGGATTAGGGATCCTTTGTGTGGCATTTTCCATTTTTTATCTTAGGGTTTGCTTCTGATTTTGATTTTTTGTTTGATGTTTGGTCCATAAACCCTAATTTGGGCTTCCATGTGCATCCATCTTGCATTCTCTTGCACAACATGACTTGCCATGACATTTCAAGCATCCATTTGATTCATTTGACATCATAAGACATATAGGAAGCATGTTTGATCATTGCATCATGTATTTGCCTTGTTGTATGCCTTGTATGCTTCATAACTTTTCATGTATGTCCATGCTTCTAAACTTGCTTCATTTGCATTCATAAACTTGTATGATCATTTCCATGTGCTGCCTCATGTTCATAGCACTTCATAGCATCATTATCATCATCAACATGCTTCTGGTTTTGTTTCTCATCATGTCATCTCATCTCATCTTGCATTGCATTGCATTTCTTTTCTAACCTTTTCAGGTGGTAAGTGACTTGAGAAGTGAATTTGCCTTCACTTCTCATAACTTTTCTTTTCATCTCTCTTGCATCCCTTGCTGCATTTTTATATGTGTTTGAGTTTGAGCTTGCTCATTCTTGTTCTTCTTACTTTCTTTCTTCAAGTGACTTGACTTCTTGAATGAAGCAAGTCACTTTGCTTCTCTTGATCCTGTTCATCTGCATCCTGGTGGTTCTCTTTGAAGACTTCCCTTGAAAACCTCACAAACCTTAGGAACAACCAAGCATGACAATGATTAGGGTTTTGATTAGTCTCCCCTCTTAGTTTTACCTTTGTGTCCCTTTCGAGTCTTCTCTCCTCACCTCATAATCAGGGACTAAACCCTAAAGGCTTTAAGGCTTTGTGATTAAGCTTATGCCTGCATCCTTCTCTTAGGATGGAGTGTATAACTTTAATCCTAAGTGTTAAACCCTTAATGTGTTTAAATCTCTTAATCAATTCACTTAATAAGTAACAAGACATTACACTTGTAACTTGGGCCTTGCATTAGGATTCTAATTCTTCCTTAACTGGTTAAGAAGGACTAACCCTAGTGTTAATGGACAAGTCCCCCTCAAGTTGTCTTACAAATCATAAAAAACACTTCATCATCATACCATTAAGTAAAATCCACTTAACCAAAGGCTTGTTTTGTCATGAGTTTAATCCCTAATCATGGATTAAGTTGAGGAGCTTTCCTCAGCTTAAACATTCTCATCTATTATCCTTCTATTAGGATGGTGTAATGAGTCTGTTTAATCCTTGATTATGGCTTAACCTCATTACTTAACACTAAACAAAAACACCAAAAACATCTAATTAATCACGAGTAGGTTAATGATCTTAATCCTACACCAAAGGTGATTAAGTGTGAGAATCTGACTTCACACTTAAGGTATTCTCATTGCCCCTAATCAGAGGGAAGATGTGATGAGTTTACTAAATCCATTGGTTTAGACTTAAGCTCATTAACTTATGACAAAATCCAAAAACAATAAAAGACTGAAAACACAAAAACAAACAATAATCGTCTCCTCCGGGATTCTTTTCTCGTCTCATTCACTCACAAACGAGAACTCGCTTCTTTCGTCTAATGCAAGACAGTTTGCACCTGAGCCAGACAGGTCATACACTTGAGCATTGACAAGCAAGCAGTTCACAAGTCAATTTATCTTTCAGTCTCTTTGGGTCGAACTACGGTGTTCTGACTTCCTCATTGCACGAGAGGATACGTAGGCATAACCTAACAGTTATCGAACAAAAGTCTCTGTATATTCCCCCTCTTTCTAACCTCATTCTTTTAGCCTCATGATCTTGAGCATTTCACTCCTGTTCTTACACTGACACTTCACTTATATACTTTGCACTCCTTTTACACAGACACCTGTACATCCTTTTCCAGTTCATTTATACACAAATTGCACTGACACTACCCCTTTAAAACACAAATCTTTTAAGCGTGGATCCCGTCGAGTACGGCGGACAATCTGGGTGCTAATACCTTCCCAGGTTGTAACCAACCCCCTTTCTCAGTCTCTCTGGTTCGCAACCGTCTTATCCATGTCTTTCCAGGTCTATGCAGCATTGCCTTTCCTCCGGGATAAAAATGCCTAGCTGGCGACTCTATTCATCTCCAGTGAGTTCACGGCTGTGTGTTCTCATTGTCCCTTTCGCCGACCGTTCGCGTCTGTACCTTTACTTGGGCCGGTCCCATTTATCGGGAGCGACACCAGGCTGCCTTCCTAACAATAGCCAGATTAGGCTTGTTCTCACAATAAAGAGTCTCAGTCAAGTCTTGTGCCTTAGGAGGGTGGACTAATGCATAGCCCAGTTGTCTTCTGAACAGCAGAGGGTTGTAATTAATGCTACCCTTAACTCCTATCAGGGGCACATTGGGAAAATGCCCACAACTGGTGATGATATCCCTGCCCTTTGTGCTTTGAGTGCACCACCTGATATCAGCTGAAGTCAGAGCAGTGAGTCTTCTAGCCCAGTTTCTCTGCTGATGAGGGTTCAAAAATGCATCTGTCTTGGGTAAATGCCTAAGAAGCCAAGTATGGAACAAAGGAGCACAACACCTCACTAATCTTCCCCTCTGCTTTTCATTCCTCTGATGCACTGAATAGTAGAGATCCCCCAATAAAGTGGGCACTGGGTTCTTCAGGATGAAAAGGTGGATTGCATTCTTTCTAATGAATCGAGGCTCATCTGCAAATAATATGATCCCATATATGCTCAGGGCCAATAAAGCACAGACTGCTTTCCACTCTCCTAAAGAAGCTTTCAGGGTAGCTTGAGAGATTAAGAAATCCAGATGCAGGCCAGGGATTCCAGCCTTAGTAGTCATATGTTGCCCAATCAGAACTGATTCCAGATGCAAAGCCTTTGCTACCTCTTCATTACCAGGAAAGACCATCTCAGGGTTGATAGGGATTCCACCCCTGATAGGTATACCAACCAATGATGAGTATTCTTCCAATAAAGGGCCCAGCTGAAAGTCCTGAAAAGTGAAACACCTCAGTGGGGGATCATAAAATTGAAGGCAAGTGTGAATCAGGCTCCTCTGTGAAGGGTCCAAATCCATAACCACATCAAGTATATCTCCAAAGTGTTCCCTGAACAGTGGTATATGGTCTGGAGTGATCAGGGTCTGAATCCTCCTGATGTCAGCTAGCTCTGGCTGGAAGAAGTGGTAGGTGATGTTACTCTTTTTAGGTGCCATGATGTTGAGGATGAGTAGAGACAAGTGCTGATGATAATGCTGAAAGATGGGCCACTGACTGGCTGATGCAGGTGACTGAAGTAGATAGCTGATAGCAGATGCTGATGAAGATAGGTCAATACTGATGATGGGGTCAAAACCAATGCCAGAATGAAGATGGATACCCTGAAAAACAAATAAACAAATGTCAAAATGATGCAATGAGGATGTATGCAAATGATATGCAAGGGTTTGTGACTGAGCTGGATCTGATCAAGTGCTCTGATATAAGTCCAGGTATATTCAAGAAATCCAGATGGAGGTCTATAAATCCAGTAACCAAGGTGGGAGACTCAAATAAAGAGCCATATGTTCAGGGTTTAGAATCACAAGAACTGTTCCAACATGGAGTAATCTTAATCAAATCAAAGTAACAGGGTATGTTGAGGCCAAGGGTTCCTGCAAACTTGCAAACAGCCCAACCCCCTCACAGGTGGTGTTCTAAAACAAGGATCCTCAGATTTGGATCAGTTATGAGAAGTGTAAACACTTCTAACCCGGAGGTACAGTGTTTACAATAACCATAAAAGTTCCTCCTCTAATTCACCTCAGTTTCTGAAGGTCAATACTAAAAGGTCATCCAGACTTAGCAGGCTTCCCAGATAGCCCTAGTACTGCAGGAAATCTGCAACACAGAGTTCTCAAGAAGAAACCCACATCTGAACCGTGTTTCATATTCCCGCACCAGACCGAGATGGAATGGGAAAGAATATGAACCACTCTAGCCTAGGTGTCACTCAGGTCCCAGGTATAGGACCTTAACTCTCAATGGAACACCCACCCACCAAAGCAAACAAACAGATCCAGCCAGCTGCACAGTATGACAATATGATATAATGCAAAGCTATACAGAAAGCAGTAAAACAACTGTACATAAAGCAAAAATAAATACAAAAATACAAACACAAGTAAGCACAAAACACCCCAGTAAACACAAATCAATCAAGCGCTAGGAGGAACCCACAAAAAGAACCAGAAGCCCTGGTTGCAGTATAAGGGTCCCCAGCAGAGTCGCCAAGTTGTCGCTCCCGATAGATGGGACCGGCCCAAATAAAGGTACAGACGCGAACGGTCGGCGAGAGGGACAGTGAGAACACACAGTCGTGGACTCACTGGAGATGAAAAGAGTCGTCAGCTAGGCATTTTTATCCCGGGGGAAAGGCAATGCTGCATAGGCCTAGAAAGACATGGATAAGACGGTTGCGAACCAGAGAGACTGAGAAAGGGGGTTGGTTACAACTTGGGAAGGTATTAGCACCCAGATTGTCCGCCGTACTCGACGGGATCCACGCCTAAAAGATTTGTGTTTTAAAGGGGTAGTGTCAGTGCGATTTGTGTATGAAAGGGCTGGAAAAGAATGTACAGGTGTCAGTGTAAAAGAAGTGGGAAGTGTAATATATACAGTGTCAGTGTAGGAACAAGAATGGAATGCTCATGATAATGAGGCTAAAGAATAAAGCTGGAAGGAGGGGGAATATACAGAGACTTTTGTTCGATAACTGTTAAGTTATGCCTACGTATCCTCTCGTGCAATGAGGAAGTCAGAACACCGTAGTTCGACCCAAAGAGACTGAAAGATGAATTGACTTGTGAACTGCTTGCTTGTCAATGCTCAAGTGTAAGACCTGTCTGGCTCAGGTGCAAACTGTCTTGCATTAGACGGAAGAAGCGAGTTCTCGTTTGTGAGTGAATGAGATGAGAAAAGAATCCCGGAGGAGACGATTATTGCTTGTTTTTGAGTTTTCAGTCTTTTATTGCTTTTGAAAATTTGTCATAGATTAATGAGCTTAAGCCTAAACCAATGGATTTAGTAAACTCATCACATACTCCCTCTGATTAGGGGTAATGAGAATACCTTAAGTGTGAAGTCAGATTCTCACACCTAATCACCTTTGATGCAGGATTAAGATCATTAACCTACTTGTGGTTATTTAGATGTTTTTGTTGTTTTTGTTTAGTGTTAAGTAATGAGGTTAAGCCATAATCAGGGATTAAACAGACTCATTACACCATCCTAATAGAAGGATAATAGATGAGAGTGTTTAAGCTGAGGAAAGCTCCTCAACTTAATCCATGATTAGGGATTAAACTCATGACAAAACAAAGCCATTATTAAGTGGATTTTATTTAGTTATATGATGATGAAGTGAGTTTTATGATTTGTAAGACAACTTGAGGGGGACTTGTCCATTAACACTAGGGTTAGTCCTTCTTAACCAATTAAGGAAGAATTAGAACCCTAATGCAAGGCCCAAGTTACAAGTGTGATGTCTTGATGATTATTAGATGGATTGATTAAAGGATTTAAACACATTAAGGGTTTAACACTTAGGATTAAAGTTATACACTCCATCCTAATAGAAGGATGAAGGCATAAGCTTAATCACAAAGCCTTAAAGCCTTTAGGGTTTAGTCCCTGATTATGAGATGAGAAGAGATGACTCAAAAGAGACACAAAGGTAAAACTAAGTGGGGGACTAATCAAAACCCTAATCATTGTCATACATGGTTGTTCCTAAGGTTTGTGAGGTTTTAGAAAGAAATCTTCAATGGAACCACCAGGAAACAGATGAAAGGATCAAGAGAAGCAAAGCAACTTGCTTCATTTAAGAAGACAAGTCACCTGAGGAAAAAAAGTAAGAAGAAGAAGAATGAGCAAGCTCAATCTCAAACATAAAGTAAAATGCAGCAAGGATGCATGAAAGGGATGAAAAGAAGTTATGAGAAGTGAAGGCAAATTCACTTCTCAAAGTCACTTACCACCTGAAAAGTTAGAAAAGAAAATGCAATGCAATGCAAAATGAGATGAAATGGTATGATGAAAAAAACCAAACCAGAAGCACATACATGATGTTAATGATGCTATGAGATGATGCACACATGAGACAACAAATGGAGATGATCATACAAGCTCAAGGATGCAAATGGAGCAAGTTAAGACACATGAACACACATGAAAGGTTATGAGATGCATATGGCATACAACATGGCAAATGCAAGATGCAATGATCAAACATGCTTTCAATATGTCTTATGATGTTCAATGAATCAAATGGAGGCATGGAAGGTCATGGCAAGTCATGTTATGCAAGAAAATGCAAGGTGGATGCATATGGAAGCCCAAATTAGGGTTTATGAACAATACATCAAACACAAACCAAAATCAGAAGCAAACATTAAGATAAAAAATTGAAAATGCACTCAAAGGATCCCTAAACCTATACTAACTCACTGCCCAAAGGAGAGGTCTCAACTCTAAACCTAGCTCAAGTTATGAATTTTCTAAGTTTTCTAGGGTTTTAGGGTTCCTTAACAAGAAAATTATCAAACAAATTGAAAATGAAAGATCAAATCATGGCCATTTAATCTCAAAAACTACATGCTGAACACAATGCAATGCAAAAAGAATCAAGGTCCAACTCTTCATAGTTAGGCAGAAATGATTTTTTGAAGTTTAGATCAAAATAATGCATAAAAATGATTTTAATTCAATGGAAAATTCTCAAAATGCATCAAGATCAAAAAATAAATTTGGTTTGAAGGTTGGACAATGTTTCTAAATGTCTTAAAACATTTCATGAATTTTATGGTGATTTTTAAATACCTAAAAGTATTTTTAATAAAATAATTTTCATTAATCAATTAAAAATAAACTTTTAAATATTTAAAAATAATTTTTTAATGCTAAAAATGAAAATAAAAATATTTTTGTGTTTTAAAAATTACTGAAACTCTTGACAAAAAATTTCATAATTTTTAAATGATTTTTGCTATTTTTAATAAATATGAGAAATAAAATATAAAGAAAATAAAATAAAAATACAAAGTATGCAGTATGAATGGCTTAGATTGAAAGTTGGGAGATCCAGAGGCTGTGCGTGCAAGTCAACAAGACTGGAGGTAATCACAATCCAAGGTCCAGATTCAAAGTCCTTAAACACGCGTGATCTAATGGCTGAGGTTTGATGTTAGTTAATTAATTAAGATTTATTTAATTAAACAAGATTAGGGCATAATGACTCATCTGGGCCGTTCACAAGCGCGCGGGAAGCAGCATCTAAAGGATGAAATTCAAAGTTGGCTAATTAATCAGGTTTAGCCCTAATCACCTTCAGGCGACCGGAGATGAGCTCCAGTCGTCTTCTCCGGCCATGTCAAAACCCTAGATCATGATTCAGGCCACCATACTTCAAATTAAACGCAGCAAAATGTTCCTCTACCCAAACCCCACTCAAATCATCCCTCAACCTAAATTTCTCATGCTTAAACCAAGAGAATCGAAGCCAAGATGATTCACGGGCAAAGTTTCAGAGCCCTGGTAAATCCTCATTTCTCACTCATTTTTTATTCTAAACACATCCCCATGACCAGCAAGACATGCACAATCAATTTTTAACATAAAAAACAAGCTCTGAAAAGTTGAAAGTTTGAAGCTACCTGAAGTGATGAACTATGAATATGAGCTCTCCAGGCCTTGCTTTGATGCAGAATGCCTCCTTTGGACCCTCTGAAACCAATGGAATGTTCACAATCCTTTGTTGGTGGCTAGTTTGAGAGCTTGGGTTCTGATATGGCAGATTTCTCAGTTGTGTTTTGTGAGGTTTCAAGCTGCATTCATGGTGGATTCTGGTTCCTTTTTGTATGTTTGATTTGTTGGTGAAGAGAAATGGGGGGTTTGATGGCTGGAAAATGAGATTCGAAGAAGGGAAGCTTTGTGACAGTTTTGTGGTATGCTGTGTTCTGGCTTGCTTCAATGCCCAATGCCTTGCTATAACATCTCCAAGTTGTGTGGATAGCCTGTGGGGCAGGTCAGTAGGGGTGGCTGCTCACTGTGCCATGAGTATGGGAACTTTTGCCAAAAAGTCAAGTTGGCTTGTACTAGCAACATGGGTCATGGCAGCAGCAGTTTGAAGTCATGTCTTGCTTCAGCTTAAGTTGAGGAGGGCCCTTGGATTGCTTGTAGCTGACTGCAACATATGGATCACAAGCTATGCTAGCTTTTGCAACTTGCCCACTTGATGTTTCCTCATGATTTTGTGCCATATGCATGAGACATTGCTTGCTGAATTTTGTAGCATGGGACTTCTTTTAGTCATGGCAATGCATAGAAGTCAGCTAGCAATCACATAGTTCTTTGGAAAATGACTTTGCCAAAAATCCAACTTTGCACTTGTAATGGAAAATGACTTAAGGATCTTTGAAAACCAAAGCAAGCAATGCAAAATTCCTTGGGCCAATTTTGTTTTTGGGGTCATGTATGATCATATGATGAAGTTTTGAAGTCATTTTGAAGTCACTAGAATGCTTGGTACATGAATTTGCAAGTTTTCCATTTGGTGCATAACTTGAAATTTAGTGATTTTTGCCAACTTTGACAAACCATAACTTTTGATCCAAAATGAATTAGGTCATGTTCTTGTACTTTTTGAAAAGGGAAAGATCTAATCTACAACTTTCATGACCAAAGTTTTTCCATTTGAAGCATTTTTGGATCAAAAAGTAAGGGTTGAAAAAGTTGCATAAAATGACATTTCATGAAAAGTCAACCTTGCCCTAAAAAGTCAACTTTGCAAAAACTTGTAATTCTTGAATTTTGCAAACTTCAACCTTCTTCTATGATCAAATAAAGATCATATACACTCAAAATGATGAAGATCAACCCTTGGTTGGGTCATTGGGGGCCTCAGATGCCCTGATTTTGCACTGACTTGTCCAGAAAGTCAACTCTTGATCAGATGACTTCCCCATGGAATTTCTTCATGAAAATTGATATGCATACTCCCTATACCATATAGAGACCAATAGAAACAAGAATGACCAAACAATTTGAAGTTATGGCCTCTGAAACCAAAACCCTAATTTTAGGTCATCTGTGCAGTCAAACCTGGCTCTGCTTCCATACCAAACCCAGTTCTTGTGATTCTTTGGAATTCTTGACTTTGAGAAGATGTAATATGATGCTTGAGCACCCATGGACCCCTTTGAAGTGATTGATGACCTTTGGAGTGGCTCAAGAAGCTCTTGGATTACTCAGATCACAAACCCTAGATGCAGATGACTTAGAACCAATGCAGTGAATCAAAAGTGTGGTATGAGATGTTATGATTGTGTTTATGCATATGAAATGATCACAAGCCATGGTGTGAATGGGTGAGGGCAAATTTGGGGTGTTTACACCGTCATACGACCAGTTGCTTTAACCAGGTTCCTACGAGAGAACAAGGTCATCCTATGCGATTTCCTAGTGGGCCCTCGGGTGCGAGTGGGTTTGCCACGAAATATGGTCTGCCACTGTTACCACTGGAGAGGGTTGTTTCCACTAAGGTCCTCGATGATCGGTTCCCAGTGTTAACAGCTCAGGTGAGAACATTCTATGGTCTGCTTAGGCAATATAGAACATATCCCAAGAGAGCCTGATCTAGGTGTGGGACTCGTGAAAACTACACGTGCTCAAAACCACGCAAGCCACACGACTACCCACTCTAAATACTATATGTATACTCAAGCCGGGTATTTGGCATATCTCATAATAATCCCATCCCGCCAAGGAAAACCAGAACAGCCAGTACAGTATATGCTAGTGATAACGAGAAAATGTATCGATTATATTGCTATGTTTCAATACCGTTTTATTGCATAATTGTCGTTTTAACACCCGATTCCTCGAGTTTTCCTTACCATTTTGCAGGTACATCGTATACAGAGCTAAATCATGAGCCACAAGCAAAAGGAGCGAAAACAACCATAAAAAGATGAAGAAATGAAGAATGCTGCAAAACCTGCATATTTTGTAGCACTCACGGTCGTCACCTAGGTGTCACGACCGTGACACCCCAAAAGGAGCAATCACGACCGTGACATATCCCTCACGACCGTGACACTTATTTTACAAGGGACACGAACGTGATGCCCTTGTCACGACCGTGACAAGGGAAAAATAGGTTATTTGACTGAAGACTTGGTCACAACATTACGTGCATATGAAATGCCTATTTTCCAGCTGACCCTGTATCCACGTTCCTGGATTTTCTCAAATGCTCCTACGAGGCCCAAGCAACAAGTTCAACCACCAGCCCATTAATTCTTCTATAAATAGCTTAATTCAGATGAACAATACAGAGAGTTTTATTTTATTAATTTCTTGCGGAAGCTCTGCCGAATTATTTTACACCCTTATTATTTTTCCAGCATTATTTTCATTGCTTTATTTTTATTGTATCCAAACCCAACCTATAAAAATTTCCAACATCAGGAAATTGTTATAAAATTTATTTGTTTCAAAGCCTTCAGAATTTTTAGTTTATTTCCGATTCCGACAAATACTCCGAGCTTTCCAGCCTGTGGAAGAAGGAGTCTGCCATTTTTATTGTTAACTAGGTTTATATTAATTTGCAATTTTATATTTATGTTGAATATTTATTTTTCTGCCATGAATATTTCGTTTTATGTTTCTCTGCCTCTGTCTGGTTCAACAAAAATGAGTAGCTAATTACCTTAGGGCGGTATGTAATTAAAACAAACTAAATCGGTAAAATCAACTATAGGCTTAAAATAATTAATAGCTTAATATTCTGGCTGATACTTTTTATTATAAAATCGACCTTTTTGTTACGAGAGTAAGGAAAGTGTATTAGGTTAGGTCAAGACCACGAGAGTGTGAGATTTTAACCAGATAGCTAAAGTTAGGCATTTAAATTAAACACATTGAGAGCGCTTTAAAATAAATTAGAATTACTAAGTTTCCAAAAATTATCTCTAAACACTTATGGGCTATCGAGAGCAGGCATAGGGCTTTAGGGGTAAGATCTGAGATAAGACCACGAGAGTGTGAGTTAAAGGTATTTAAATTGGTAACCTCTACAGAATAGATTAAGTGAACCATCTTTATAAGCCTAGGTTAGATTTACCCGCCTAAGTTAGCACAATTACATACCGACCGCCTTAGTATTATTTTATTAAACTTAAATTTAATTCCCGCCTTTAATCTTTAAAAACAACAAAAAATTGTGACAACCCTTCACCTTAGCTAAACTAGAAGTTCATCTAGCACTAAGTAACCATAGAGTCCCTGTGGATCGATAATCTTAAATATTACTTCGATAGGCTGTGCACTTGCAGTTAAGATACCGCTAGACACATAATTAGATATGTCTTTAGCCCATCAAGTTTTTGGCGCCGTTGTCGGGGACCTTAATTTAGTTACTAGTGCACTTTAGGTAGCATTGTCTAGACTAAGGTAACAACTATTTTCTTTTCTTAATCTAAATTTCCGAGTGTATGCCAAGTACTCGCTCTAAAGGCGAAGACTTGCAACCTCTAATCCCAGAATCGGAACGCTTCTTACACGTAAGAAGACAGATATTCGATTACGAACAAAGTTACAATATTCAAGATCTTCAATTAGATCCACCTAAACCAGTCGTAACATCAAAGGACGCAAAGATGGCTGAAGAACATAATCACCCACTTAAATATTACGCTAGTCCTTCGCAAGCTGAACCGCATTCTAGCATTGCCGCACCGGCTATCAACCGAAACGATTTCGAACTAAAACCTTCGTTGATATCAGCCGTGCAACAAAATCAATTCGCCGGAAATCCTACCGAGGATCCGAACCTTCATCTATCAATCTTTGTGCAATACGCAGATACCGTAAAAGCCAATGGAGTTACCCAAGAAGCTATTAGACTACGTTTGTTTTCTTTTTCACTTCGAGACAGAGCAAGAGCCGGGCTTTAATCTCTGCCTTCGAACTCAGTAACTACGTGGGAGGAACTAAAGAGAGTTTTCTTGACCAGATATTTCCCACCTAGCAAGACAGCTATGCTGAGAGCTCAGATCAACGGATTTAAGCAAAGGGAAAACGAATCACTATTCGAAGCTTGGGAACGCTATAAGGATATGCTGAGACTTTGTCCACATCACGGATTATTAGAATGGATGGTCATCCATACCTTCTATAATGGACTCTTGTACAATACAAGAATGACAATTGACGCTGCCGCGGGCGGTGCACTGATGGACAAAGAATATAATGATGCTTATGCACTTATCGAAAGTATGGCTCAAAACCATTACCAATGGGGAAGCGAGAGGGTCGCAACTGAGAAACCAACAAAAGGAGGTATGTACGAAGTGAGTAGTATGGACCAAGTCAATGCAAAGTTTGACCAACTAAACCAAAAGATCGACAACTTGGCCATAACACCAACAGCCACCGTGGCTGCAGTAACACCTAACTGTGAGTTATGTAGAGTTCCAGGACATGATGTTCCTGATTGTCAACTATTGACAGGAATTCCCACAGATCAAGTGAATTATGCTCAAGGAAACCCATACTCAAACACATACAACCCAGGTTGGAAGAATCATCTGAACTTCTCCTATAAGAATAACAATGCTTTATACGCACCAGGTCAAGCACCAGCTACACCACCAGGATATCAAAAGACTGCTCCTAATGTCCCTAGAAAATTGAACCTTGAGTTGATGATGGAGAACTTTATAGCTAACCAATCTCAGACAAACAAGGACTTCTTAAACCAAAACATTCATACTAGTGAGCAGATTAAGCAATTAGTAAGCAAAGTAGATGCATTAGCTACACATAACAAAATGCTTGAAACTCAGATTTCACAAGTAGCTCAACAACAAGCACCTACCGCTGCACCAGCTGGAGTATTTCCTGGACAACCTCAACCTAATCCGAAAGGACATGCCAATGCCGTGATATTAAGAAGTGGCAAGGAACTTGACGGACCTACCGATCCAAGACTTGACAATCCAGCCATGTACCAAAAACCGGATAAACCGACTGAAATGGTGAATGATCCAGAAGAAAAGGAAGATGATAATCAAGAGGCAGTGGAGAAAGAAAAGCCTTATGTGCCTCCACCACCCTATAAACCACCAATTCCGTACCCTCAGAGATTAATCAATTCCAAGACGATGGGTCAGTTTAAGAAATTTGTCGAACTTCTGAAACAGTTGAATATCACTATTCTGTTTACAGAAGCTATCACTCAAATGCCCTCGTATGCTAAGTTTTTAAAAAAGATCTTATCCAATAAGAAAAAGATAGAGGATAACGGAACAGTTACACTTACTGCTGAGTGTAGCGCCATAATTCAAAATAATATGCCTCCTAAGCTAAAAGATCCAGGAAGTTTCTCTATACCCTGTGTAATAGGAAAATTCGTCATTGACAAAGCTCTATGCGATTTAGGAGCCAGTATCAGTGTTATGCCCTTAACGATTTGCAAAAGGCTAGACATGGGAGACCTAAGACCAACTAAAATGTATGTTCAACTAGCCGATCGCTATGTTAAATATCCTGTAGGCATACTAGAAAACGTCCCAGTACGTATAGGACAATTCTACATCCCTACTGATTTCATAATCATGGACATCTCTGAAGACTCCACTACACCTATCATACTAGGAAGACCATTCTTAGCTACCGCCGGAGCTATAATAGACGTAAAGAGAGGAAAGCTAACCTTTGAAGTAGGTGAAGAGAAAGTTGAATTTATTTTAACACAATTCTTACAATCACCATCTATAGAGGATACCTGCTACCTATTGGACGTAATTGACGAATGTGTAAGAGAAATGGAACTGAAAGAAACTACCTATTCTGAAATTATGAAAATTCAAATCCCTCCGATTTTTGAAGATGATAAATGGCGTGCGCCGTATCAAGACGATAGTCTAAGCGAAAGTTTAGCACTTACACCGGATCCCATGCCAAGTAAAGATAAACCTACATTAGGATTAAAAACTTTACCTAATAACCTAAGGTACGAATTCTTAGACATTGAATGTAAAAGACCAGTTATAATAAATTCCAGTTTAGGGACTATAGAAACAAAGAAACTTTTAGATGTCTTAAAGAAATATCCAACTGCATTAGGATATAACATATTTGATCTCAAAGGAATATGCCCTTCAATCTATATGCATCGTATTCTGCTAGAAGAAGATTGCAAAACCTCCAGAGAATCTCAAAGAAGAATTAACCCAATCCTTAGCACTGTAGTGAAAGAAGAAGTTAAGAAACTACTAGATGCCGGAATAATATATCCAATCTCTGATAGTAAATGAGTTAGTCCAGTACATGTAGTGCCAAAGAAAGGAGGTATCACTGTTGTGAAAAACGCTCAAGGCGAATCGATATCGCAAAGAGTAGTGACAGGACATAGAGTGTGCATAGATTATCGTAAACTAAACAAAGCCACTCGAAAAGATCATTTCCCACTACCTTTTATAGATCAAATGTTAGAACGATTAGCCAAGCATTCATACTTCTGTTATCTTGACGGTTACTCAGGATTTTTCCAAATCCCTATCCATCCAGATGATCAAGAGAAGACTACATTCACATGCCCATATGGAACGTTCGCTTATAGACGAATGCCCTTTGGATTATGCAACGCTCCTGCAACCTTTCAAAGATGTATGATGCCAATCTTCGCAGATTTTATAGACAACATCATGGAAGTGTTCATGGACGACTTCTCTGTATGCGGGTAAAGTTTTGAAGGATGCCTATCAAATTTAGAAATGGTGTTAGAAAGATGTGTAAAAGTAAATGTTGCAGTGAGAATCGGATACCAAGCTATTGATTAAGCTTGAATCACAATTATTAAATGTTCACCACCGACTTTAATTTAATCCAAAGGGAAAAGGGAAAAAGATCGTAAAAACCCTAAATGAGGAGAAACTAGGTTCGGGGGTTGATTATACCTAGGGAAGGTGTTAGCATCCTAAGCATCCGCAGTATCCTACGGGAACCTCTTGTTAATATTTGTATTAGTGTTATTTATTGCTTGCTAAAACTAAGGGAACCTAAGGTTTTTATTTCTAATGGTGCTCGCACAACATCGCATCGATGCCTACGTATCGGGTATAGAATCAGAGCACTCGTAGTTCTCCTAAGGATTAACGAACACTTGGTTACGCTCAAGGTTCGCGGGGGAAGGTAAGTGTTATGGCAAACACTCACGTGACTTTAGGAAAGTCACAAAAAGCTGTAAAATAAAAAGTCCTAATGGTTAAGGTCGAAAAGGAACTAGGGATGGCTAAACTTCCTATGACATTGAGTCAACTGCAGGAGTTCTTTCCCTTTTGGATTGAAAAGCAAAAACGAAAGCAAATAAATGAGGGTGCAAGCTCCTAAGTCTAAGGCATAGGTTGCTACTTGCAAAAATAAATTGGATAAAGTAAATAGAAATGCAAGATAAAAGGCTTAGTAACTGGGTTATGGCTCGATATATGGATCGAGAATGCTGAGGTGGAAAACAAACGTGGTGGGTCAATTTGCTTAAGTTGAAAAGCTGTGAAGTGTAAGGAATGTGCAGATGGCGATCGTAAACGACCGACTTACGTGTGTGAGTGAAGTGTGTAAAGTTCACTTGGCGTTGGACCAAGGATTTATTATCTTGAAAATTAATGTGCGCTTTCAATTTTATTTTAACAGGTATATGGTCATGATGCAACATAAAATAAATACAAACATAGTGTGCACACAACCAAGACATCAAAAGATTAAAAACTCATACTAAGCGATAAACCTAAATCTAAACTCACACACTAATGGGATCTAGCCTAAACTAAACTATCTAAAACTAACTAAAACGAAAATGACTCTAAACATATTTTTTTATAGTTTTTTTAATGTATTAAGAAAAAGATAAATGAAAAATAATCAACCAAGATAAAAGAAAATATTTTTGGATTTTTATAAAGAAAAAAAAAAAGAAAGATAAATAGTAGTTAATAATATTAAAATCCTGAGTTGGAATGAAATGAAAATTTAGTCTAAATAAAATATATAAAAATAAAAGGAAATATTTTTGAATTTTTATAACAAAGATAATAAAGAAAACAAATTAATTAAATTAAATCTAAACATTTAAAAAAACGTAACTAACTAATATTAAATGAAAATATTTAAAATAATTAGTTAGTTACACATCTACCTATCTTATGTTTAAATAAATTGGAAAAATAAGAACCAACAAAATCTATTTAATCAATATTAGATATAAAGACCTAATAAATTCATGAAGGAAACAAAAATCAAATAATTAACTATTGCACTAAAACTAATTATTAGTATTATATTTCTATATGAAGACAAAATTTAAACAAGTGAGAAAAGAAATCAAATAAACAAAATCATCATTAAAACTTCAAGTTATAATAAGAAACCAACTAAATAAAATCATCAGAGAAACTATAACGTATAGAACAAACCAAATCTCTAAAACACTGTTCATCCTTTTTGAAAATAATATGCTGTAGGCACGCAAATATGGATAGAAAAATAATTTGGAAAACTGACACTAACTTAATGCCCTTTGTTATGAATATTTATTTATTTTCTTAAAAAATAGAAAACAAAACAAAAGCCACAATAAATGACCTTAAATAAACTTAAATGAAAAGAGCCCAATAAAAAAAATAGTATCAAATGAAAAGAAACAAACACGTGAAACTTCACTCTATTCTCAAGGAAATGGCTCACTTGCTTCTGATAAGGATTAGACCGCTAGAGATAAACAAAATCCAAGAAAACAAGATCTGTCTCTACCTCTCTCTCAAATTTAATTCTCTCACTCAAACTCGTTCTTTTCTCTACAAGCCAAAAACTAGTTTCCGGCAAAAACGCCGCCGCAACATCTGTTATCTCGGCGGCGGAACACCACCCTACACCTTTCTAAACATTTGTTTCTCTCTTTTGAACCCAAATCTAACATTGATTTTTCTTACACAATCCCAAACACAAACCTCAAGAACTCAAATTAAAACCCTAGAGACTTCAATCACAAATACAATTCAAGCAACAACAAAATTAAACAATTATTGGAAGGCTCATACTCAACGTGATAGAGAGAACATAACGGTAACAACAAAAGGTAAAAAAATTACTCACCTGATCAGAGCTAGTCCGATAAACCCTCCGGCCGGTGAGACTCTGTAAGCTCGTCCTCTTTATCTTCTTAACTGTGTGCTTTCTTCCGAAACCTCTTTTCCTTCTAATCTCTGAAGGTGTTACTACAATGTTGTTGATGTTCTGTTTAAAAAAATAGTCCAGGTCTGATTGATGAGTTTTGCGAGAAAATGCAACTTATGGTGATGAGTTGGTCAATGACGGTGGTCTGCTAGCATTTCTCTCTGTTTCAAGTCTCGCAACGGTGAGTCTTTTGTGTGCTTGGAAGAAGTTGAATGAAGGTTGATAACTGTGGTTTTAGGTTGTTGGTTTTTTTAGGGCGGATAAATGTGTTGTATGTTGAGAGGAAATAAGAAAAGAGTGAAGTTGATGTTAAGAAACAGGGTTTGGGAGTTTATGTCGTAAGGATTTGGAACGGTTTTTTGTTCGAAGAAGGTATTTTGAGTCTTTTTTTCTTTTGAACTTCTCTCCCTCTCCTCTTATCGTATCAGACTTCCCCCCTCTTGAATGAAACAGTAATCTCAAATATATAAGCCAATGAATTAGGTTTTTTTGCTTGAATCCTGTACTGAGAAAACTTGCGCTTGAAGGGTGTTTGAGCATAGGGAACAAACTCTGAAAATTGTTGTTGGTGGAGGGAGTGGAGCAGGGGTCTAAAATCACACTGCAGAATTCTTGGTGAGTGGAATGCGTCTGTACGAAATTATGCAGACCTGTGAAATTTGTCTTCCAAGGAGGGAAATGGTCCCCACTGCTTTTCTGTTTGTTGTACCTTGCTATCTTGTGAAATTCTGTTTTTTTTTTATTTTGTTTTCAACAGCTTGTAACAGATATACCTATTGTTGTATGTTTAATTTCCAACTTGAGCTTGATCACAACAACATGCTCTGCCCCTTTATTTTTTCTATAGAATTGAAACTGTGCTCCACTTGTTTTCCAACTGCATTAATCATGGTTTGTTTGCTGAATTGTTACTCTGTTGTAGGATTGGGCTGCTGCCATTTGTGAGGGAAATATTGGAGCAAAAATAAATCGGAGCAAAAAGCTAGCAGCGGTCTTGGCATGAAATTGAATTCTTTCTAGGCCTACTACTCATTTCATGTGACCTTATGTAATAAAAAAATTTTGTAATAATAATGCTTAATGAATTTTTTTTGGAAATTTTGGTTAATTAATGAAAAAATTTAAATTTATGAACTTTGGATGGGTTTAGAAATTTGAAAAGAACTTTGGAACATGAAACTTATAAATAAACTTGAAACATGAAAATATAAAGATAAACTTGGAACATGAAACTTAGAAATAAACTTGAAACATGAAAATATAAAGATAAACTTGGAACATGAAACATAGAAATAAACTTGAAACATGAAAATATAAAGATAAACTTGGAACATGAAACTTAGAAATAAATTTGAAATTGGAATTTGGAATTAGATTTGAAATTAGAAACTTGGAATTAAAATTGAACACTTATAATATAAACTTGGAAGAAGAAATAAAAATGGAAATAGAATTGGAATTGAAAATAGAAATTGGAATTAAACTTAGAAAATGAAATGGAGACTTGGAAAAGATTTTTTTTTAAATGGACTTAAATTTGAATTTTAAACTTGAAATTTGAAGTGGAAATTGACATATGAATTTGAAAATTTGGAAACTTTGATTTGGAATAGAATTTGAAATTGGAATTGGAGTTAAGCTTATGATAAAATTGAATTGAAAGTTTGAAGTGGAATTTGGAAGTTAAATTGGAGTTGAATTTTTTGAAGTGATTGAGATTGAAAATGAAACTTGAAATAAGACTTGGAATGGAAATAAAAAACTTGAAAAATGAATTGAAAATTAGAAATAGAAATTAAAATTAAATTTAGAAATAAAAAACTTGAAAATGAATTAAAAATTAGGAATAGAAATTAGAAATTAATTTAGAAATAAAAACTTTGAAAATGAAATGGAAATAAAATTTAAGTTTAAAATTTAAGAATGAATTAAGAATTAGAAGTAGAAATTGGAACAAGAATTAGAGGTAGAAATTGAAAAAATTAGAAACATGAAAATAGAATAAGAAAAGGGAATAGAAATTAAAATTAAAACATGAAAATGAATTAAAAAGTTAGAAATGTGAAATAGAAATTAAATTTGAAAAAATAGAAGCTTGGAAGTGAAAAGAAATTAAAATTAAATTTATAAATAACTTGAAAATGAGTTAGAAGCAACAGAAAAATAAATCTTGGAATTTCTCTTTTAAATGCAATGAATGTATGATGCGAGCAGTTAGGGGTAAAATTTGGGGTATGACAGTTGCCCCTATTTAAATAACTTCACCAGATAGCGTGAGTGATGGTAATCCTCATGGAATCAGTGTGAAAGGTATTTAAATATAGAAATAACCGGAAATTTTCCCCCTAAATGCAATGTTATGCTGGACTACAAACTATCTAACTTTGTAACTCTTATGCAATGAATGATGATTATGGTATGAATGATTAGAATGAGATATATCGACAACCACATGCCAAGACTCACTGGGGATGACATACACTGGGGATGACATACACTGGGGATAAAGAAACGAAAACGGGAAGTATTCAAAGTGATAAATCAACAGGTTCAAGTGTAACTGTTGACACTAAGAAAAAAACACAATATTCGAAGTGAAAGCGCAGTGGGTTCATAAACTGCTGACACTAAGAAAGAAACACAATATTCGAAGTGAATGCGCAGCGGCTCGATGCGACCAACTGACACTAAGAATAACAACAAAATAAACATTCAAAGTGAATGCGCAGCGGCTCTATGCGACCAACCGACACTAAGAATAACACCAACAAAATATTCGAAGTGAATGCGCAACGGCTCTATGCGACTAACTGTCACTGGAAATGATAAACATAATATTCAAAGTGAATGCGCAGCGGCTCGATGCGACCAACTGACACTAAGAATACAACAAAATAAACATTCAAAGTGAATGCGCAACGGCTCTATGCGACCAACTGTCACTGGAAATGATAAACATAATATTCAAAGTGAATGCGCAGTGGCTCGATGCTACCAACTGACACTAAGAATACAACAAAATAAACATTCAAAGTGAATTCTCAGTGGCTCTATGCGACCAACCGACACTAAGAATAACAACAAAATAAACATTCAAAGTGAATGCGCAGCGGCTCTATGCGACCAACCGACACTAAGAATAACAACAAAATAAACATTCAAAGTGAATGCGCAGTGGCTCTATGCGACCAACTGTCACTAGGAATAACACCAACAAAATATTCGAAGTGAAAGCGCAATAGGTTCGAGAACTATTGACACTAAGAGTAGAAGCCAAGATACACTCAAAGCGAACGCGCAACAGGTTAAAAAAATCGGTTGACACTAAGAATGATAAAGACAAAGTAGTCAAAGTATTCAAAACGGTAAATTAGCAGGTTCAAATGTAACTGCTGACACTGAGGATAAGGAAGGAAATCACATTGATTTAGTAGTGGCTCTATGCGACCAAGCTAGCATTGGGGATAGAATGCAAATAACCCAAAGATAGATCAACGGCTCTAGGCGACCGACTAACACAAAGAAGTAACAACAAAATATGTTGGAGTTTTCAAATAAGATAAAACATCCAACCTCTGGAAATTCCTTCAGGAACCATCAGGAGAAAGGTACAAGTATGTGCCAAAATCAAATGGACTTGGATTTTAAGCAAAAGGTTTCAGGACCTACTTAAAAGATTTGTGCCAATGACAATTAGACTTCAAGGAGATATTGGTGGTCATAAAGACAAATACCAACCACAATTAGAATTCCACGGGGGACACCAGCAATTACCGGGGACAAAAACATTGGTAAACCAAACTTCGGGTACCAACAACAATGAATTCTCAAATTGAACGCTAATGATATTTGGACTTGGAGTTAGACAGACGACAACTGGGGAAAGACAACTGCTAATGTCAAATGCGCATGATTGAGCATGATGCGAATGATCATGATATGCAAATGTTGACTCTAAAGAGACAAAGAGTTTCGACAAGACTCAAATAGGGAGTAGGCTCTCAACACCAATACTTAGATGAGCAATATGAAAAACACTGGGGGTGTCTTCGAATTTTGGAAATCATGTTTGGCCCGAAGATCCATCCAAGAGTGTTATAAGTTTTGAACTTCTATGAGGATTTCTGTAATAATAGTATAAAAGTGTTGTTGCAAACCAGGACTTCTTGGGGAAACAAAAGGTTTTTCCAATTTTCACAAGGTCAAAGAAACTTGAAAGTTTTTCAGTATGTTTTCAAAAAAAAAAAAATTTCCTTAAAAACTTGTCATTTTCAGAGTTAAATTGTAATCAAGTGATGGCATTTTGCATAACAAAAGAAAATAAGAAGCTGAACAACAAAATTCATAGGCAAAGTTTGTATTTTATTCAAGAATGGTAGCTTGCCAATGGCAAAAACTCCATGGGAAATTACAATTTGAAAATGGCAATGGGGAAAGGTCTACATTGAATCCAACAACCACTACAATCCCTAATAACTAAGACTGCCCAACACCTTGCTTCTGACAAAAAAAATTGGATGGGTCTTCCATTATGATTCTTCAGTAATGGTAAACACCATCTGATACAGTCAAATGCCTTTGTCCTTAACTTTTGCATGGACCGCCCTTTCGGGTTTTCAATCCACTGGGACGCTCTTTTTTTTGCCTAAGCCGCCCTTTCGGGTTTTCAACTTAGCGAGCTCTTATTTTTTCATTTTTATCCCTAACTTTTGCCTGGATCTCCTTCATAGGTTTTGATCCACCGGGATACCCATTTTTTGCCTAGGTCGCCATTTCTGGTTTTCGACCTATCGGGTTTTATTTAGGCATAATATTTTTTGACTGCATCAGAATTCACCGGGTGTTTCAGCTGTTCACCATCCATAGTTGTAAGGATTAAGGAACCCCCGGAGAATGCCACCTTCACAACATATGGACCTTCATAGTTAGGACTCCATTTTCCACGCATGTCTTTGTGGACTAGCAAGATTTTCTTGAGTACAAGATCTCCTTCTTTGAATTCTCGGAGACGGACTTTCTTGTCAAATGCTCTCTTGATGCGCTTTTGGTACAACTGGCCATGGCACATGGCGGTCATTCTCTTCTCATCAATGAGGTTCAGTTGGTCAAACCTGTTCTGGACCCACTCAGCTTCCTCCAGTTTGGTTTCCATCAAGATTCTCAAAGATGGTATCTCTACTTCAATAGGGAGAACTGCATCCATCCCATACGCCAGAGAGAAAGGGGTTGCCCCCGTTGAAGTGCGAACTGATGTTCTGTATCCGTGTAAAGCATATGGTAACATCTCGTGCCAATCTTTGTAAGTTTTAACCATCTTCTGCAGAATCTTTTTGATGTTCTTGTTTGCAGCTTCAACAGCTCCATTCATCTTCGGACGATACGGAGAAGAGTTATGATGTTCAATCTTGAATGTCTCACACAGCTCTTTCATTGTTTTGTTGTTCAAATTGGTCCCATTATCTGTTATGATTCGGCTTGGGATCCCATAGCGGCATATAATTTGGTTCTTGATGAAACGGGCAACCACTTGCTTTGTCACATTGGCATAGGAAGCTGCTTCTACCCATTTGGTGAAGTAATCGATTGCGACCAAGATAAACCGATGACCATTGGAAGCTTTAGGCTCAATTGCCCCTATCATGTCAATGCCCCACATTGAGAAAGGCCAAGGCGATGACAGAACATTCAAAAGTGTTGGAGGTACGTGCACCTTGTCGGCATAAATCTGGCATTTATGACACTTCCTGGCATACTTGAAACAATTTGATTCCATGGTCAACCAGAAGTATCCAGCTCTCAAAATCTTCCTGGACATGGCATGTCCATTGGCATGTGTTCCAAATGATCCTTCATGGATTTCCCTGATCAATAAGTTTGCTTCGCGCTTGTCCACACATCTGAGCAGAACCATATCATGATTTCTCTTGTAAACCACATTGTTGCTGAGGAAAAATTTGGACGCCAATCTTCTTAAAGTCCTCTTGTCTAGAGTTGTTGCATCCGCTGGGTACTCCTGATTTTGCAAATAGTTCTTGATGTCGTAGAACCACGGTTTCTCATCAGTTCCCTCTTCGACCAGTAGACAGTAGGCTGGTGCAGTTCTTCGCTCGATTGTGATGAGTGGAGCTTCATTAGGAAATCTGACTTGAAACATAGAGGCCAACATAGCCAAAGCATCTGCAATTTGATTTTCTGCCCTTGGAACATGATGGAAAGTGACTTCGTCAAAGTATTTAATTAACTCCACAATATGGGCGCGATAAGGGATCAACTTCTCGTCACGGGTCTCCCATTCACCTTTGACTTGGTAGATTACTAAGGCTGAGTCTCCATACACTTCAAGGATCTTGATTCTGGTATCGATTGCAGCTTCGATACCTAAAACACATGCTTCATACTCAGCAATGTTGTTTGTACATTCAAAGCACAATCTAGCCGTGAAGGGAGTATAACCACCATCAGGATTCATCAAAACAACTCCTACACCATGCCCCATGTAGTTAGAGGAACCATCAAACATCATCTTCCAACGAGAACCTGGCTCGGGACCTTCATCTGGACCTGGAACTTCACAGTCCTTTATCAACATAATGTCCTCGTCCGGAAACTCGAATTGCAAAGGTTCATAATCTTCGACAGGATGATCAGCAAGGTATTCAGATAAAACACTGCCTTTAATAGACTTCTGGGTTACATACTGGATATCATATTCGGATAGCAACATGTGCCAACGGGCGAGTCTTCCAGTCAAAGCAGGCTTCTCAAAGATGTACTTTATTGGATCCATTTTCGAGATCAACAAAGTAGTGTGACAAATCATGTACTGCCTGAGGCGTCTGGCCGCCCATGCCAAGGCACAACAAGTTTTCTCTAAAAGCGAATATCTGCTTTCACAGTCTGTGAACTTCTTGCTTAAGTAATAAATGACGTGCTCCTTATGACCAGTTTCGTCTTGTTGGCCTAATACGCAACCCATAGATCCCTCGAGCACAGTCAGATACATGAAAAGAGGCTTCCCTAGGGTAGGTGGGATCAAAATAGGGGGTTCCTGTAGATAAACCTTAATCTTCTCAAAAGCCAGTTGACAATCAGGACTCCACTCAATTGCTTGATTCTTCCGGAGTAACTTGAATAAAGGCTCACAAGTAGCAATCATGTTGGAGATAAATCTGGAGATGTAGTTCAATCTTCCGAGGAAACCCCTGACTTGCTTTTCTGTTTTGGGAGCTGGCATCTCTAGAATTGCTCTGACCTTGTCCGGATCCACTTCAATACCTTGTTGGCTAACAATAAAACCAAGTAACTTTCCTGATCGGACACCAAAGGTACACTTAGCTGGATTCAAACGCAGTCGGAACTTTCTGAGGCGCTCAAATAACTTCAGGAGATGATTCAAATGATCCTCCTCACTCTGTGATTTGGCAATCATATCATCCACGTAGACTTCTATCTCTTTATGCATCATATCATGGAAAAGGGTGACCATTGCCCTCTGATAAGTGGCTCCTGCATTTCTAAGACCGAATGGCATAACCTTGTAACAATAAGTCCCCCATGGTGTAATAAAAGTGGTCTTTTCCATATCATCAGGATCCATCTTGATCTGGTTATATCCTGAAAATCCGTCCATGAAGGAGAAAACAGCGAACTTAGCAGTATTGTCAACCAATGTATCAATGTGCGGAAGAGGGAAATCGTCCTTCGGACTGGCTTTGTTCAAATCCCTATAGTCCACACACATTCTGACTTTGCCATCCTTTTTAGGGACTGGCACAATATTAGCTACCCACTCAGGGTACTTCGCAACTGCAAGGAATCCAGCATCGAACTGCCTTTTGACCTCTTCTCGAATCTTCAGAGCCATGTCCGGTCTTGTTCTTCGGAGCTTTTGCTTTACTGGAGGACAATCTGGTCGAAGAGGTAACTTGTGGACCACTATGTCCGTGTCTAAACCGGGCATATCTTGATACGACCATGCAAACACATCCGTATATTCTTTGAGAAGCTTGACCAATCTTTCTCTGACATCTGCCCCAAGTGTTGTACCAATCTTGACTTCCTTCTTATCTTCATCAGTGCCAAGATTGATGGTCTCTACCTGCTCCTTATGTGGCTGGAGATCTGTGTGCTCATACTCAACTAATCTTGCCAGTTCTTCGGGAATGTCACAATCTTCCTCACTTTCATCTTCCGCTTGGTAGATGGGCGAATCAAAGTTAGGAGAGAATGTAGAGTCATTGGATTCAACAGGGTTTTCGCTTATTCTGCATATGAGGATGATTTGCTTTTATTAAAAGTGGAAAAATAGAGAAATGCAAGAGAAAAAATCTTTTTTTTTCGGTTTTGAAAGATTGCCATTTTCTTTTAAAAGTGAAAAGAGAGAGAAAAAAACAGTAAATGGTCAAAATAAGAGTTTAACAAAATGCCTTCATTGATAATAACTTTGAAAATGAGAAGGGGCCCTACAAAATACTCCCATAGCCTTGGGCAGAGCTAGGGAACTTTAAAAACTCTTAAAAAAAACAATAAATTACTTTGACAATGGAAAAATATTTGGGATCTCGACTGCCTCCCAATTGCCCAAGGCTTCTTCACACTGATACACCAAATGATTCAAATCTTCATCTTCAGAACCTCCATCAATTGCATTGACCTGATAACCAGCACTGGAAAACACTTCTTGAATGGTCTTTGGACGTCCTTTAACGGAGGTTGACGCTCCTTCCTTCACATGAGTTGGTTTGTAACCCAACCCGCAACGATCTAACTTCTGTTTGACTTCAATGACATCACCCCAACCTTCATAGCTTCTTTCTTCAGTGGTGGAAATGGTACTCTTCAGCGATGCAAAAGATGGGATACCCTTCCCTTTTGGTTCCTCTACTTCCAAAAGGACAGCATTGGCTATCTCAAGAGCTTGGAAAGAAGTTTCCAAAGCATCTTCATCAGCCTCAATATAGCTAAAGGATGAAAGGTTGCTAACCATGAGATCTTCTTCCCCAGACACGGTTACCAGCTTATTATCGACCACAAACTTCATCTTCTGATGTAGGGTAGAAGTGACTGCCCCAGCGGCATGGATCCAAGGTCTTCCCAGCAAGCAACTGTAATTGGGGTTAATGTCCATAATCTGGAAAGTGATTTTGAACACCCGTGGCCCAATCAAGATCGGTAGGTCTACTTCTCCAATAACAGTCCTCCTTGACCCATCAAAAGCTTTCACAATCAGTGCACTGGGCCTCATCTCTGCCCCTTGATAAGATAACTTGGCAAGCGTTCTTTTCGGCAAAACATTCAATGAAGATCCTGTATCCACAAGAACTCTTGCTAAAGTATCCTCTTGACATTTTACAAATATGTGGAGAGCACAGTTATGGTCCAAGCCATCTTTTGGAAGATCCTCCATACTGAAGCTGAGATTTTTACATGCAGTGATATTGGCAATGACTTCATCAAACTGGTTCACAGTTATATCATGTGTAACATGGGCTTGGGCTAGTAATTTCTGGAGAGCACTCCGATGGGCCGGTGAATGCATAAAAAGTGATAGGATAGATATTTTGGAAGGCGTTTGATGTAGCTGATCAATAACCTTATAATCACTCTTCTTAATGATTCTGAGGAATTCTGCATCCTCTTCTTCCAAGACCAATTCTTTATCCTTGTTGGTAACAGCGGGAATGACTTCTTTAGGTGGAACCGTATTGGCTTGCTGAGTATAAACACGACCACTGCGAGTTAAACGACCTGCACCCTCTATGTCAGCACTTGCCACTTTTGAACCTTCCTTCTGACTAGCTTTATCAATCTTCTGATGAACTTTCCCTGTATCATACTTCCATGGAACTGCTTTAGTGTCTTCATAAAGGAAAGGGTTACTCCTTTGTTCAAACCTTGGCTCAGGTATATTGAAAATGGGCATCACAGGCTCTGGCATATTAAAGATGGGTTGAACTCTTGAGGACTCAGGCAGGTTGAACACTGGCACCAAGGTAGAATCAGATTCAGGCAAGTTGAAAATGGGTTCAATCATTGCCACTTCATTCTTCTTCACACGACCACTTACTTGTAAAACACCCAGATTAATCAAATCTTGAACATATTTTAAGACCAATTCACATCCCTTTGGGTTATTCGCACAAGCTTCACAATTCTTATGACAGTTCTTCAACATACCCACTTCTACTAACTTCGCATGGAAGTCTCTAAGCGGGGTCTTGATCTCTGTGGCGTTGAAAATCAAATCTTCGTCAAGCTCGTCAACAATGGCATTTATGGACCCATGCTTGGGTAAAGGATTATCTTTGACATTCGGACCAGTATTCCCGAATGACAGAATGTTTTTCTCCATCAAATCTTTCACAATGTACTTCAAAGCATAACAACCCTCCAAATCGTGCCCTGGGGCACCTTCATGAAATAAACAGTGGGCATTTGAGTTGTAATTTGGTGGGAGCGGATTTGGTGGAGGACCCAAAGGCCTTGGAGTAACCAAACCTTTTTTCAGCAGTGAAGGATATAATTCAGTATAGGTCATAGGGATTCGAGGATTAGGAGGCCTCCCTCCTGGTCTTCTATTCTGGAAGTTGGGATTCGGATGAGGAGCTGGAGTCCTCTGCTGGTAGGCTGAAGCACTGGGCGCTTGTTGATAGCCTGGATTGTTGAGCATTGGTTGATAAGGTGGAATCACTGGAGCCGCTTGTTGATACATTGGTACTGCTTGAGTTTGCCGATACATCGGGACTTGTGGATTATATGACGGTTGAACCGCCGCTACATAAGGGTGTTGGGCATACTGTGGTGGATGAGCATACTGCTGTTGAGCCATAGGTGGAGGTCTCTGCCAAAGCGGATTTCTTCTTTGACTTGTCATTATTGCATTCGTCTCACCCTCTTTCTTCTTGTGGAAATTACTGGTAAATTTCTTGACATTATTTCCACTGCCAGTGCTGGAACTGCCAGATGCACCACTCATCTTTCCACTTTTTAGTCCAAGTTCAACTTTGATTCCCACGGCTACAAGGTCAGAGAAGCTAGCAGTTATGCTCCCCACCATTCTCTCATAGAATTTTGGTCGCACAGTGTCAACAAACCAGTCAGCTAATTCTCTTTCAGTCAATGGGGGCTCTACCTGAGAAGCGGTCCCTCTCCACCTCTGAGCATACTCTTTAAATGATTCAGAATCTTTTTGTGACATACTCAACAGTTGCCTCCTATCGGGAGCAAGGTCCATATTGTATTTGTATTGCTGGATGAAAGCATCTGCCAAGTCTTGGAAACTGCGAATCTTCGACTGGTCTAACGTTAGATACCATTTGGAGGAGATTCCCTTCAGACTATCCTGGAAGCAGTGGATCATTAGTTTATCATTGTCCACCTGCGCAGCCATTCTTCGATATTACATTAAGAGATGGTTCTTAGGACAAGTTGCGCCCTCATACATATCAAAAGTGGGTATCTTGAAATTTGGAGGTATTACCAATCCAGACACCAGACACATCTCTCTAGCAGCGGCCCCAAAGATCTGGTCGCCTTCAATCGCTCTTAACCTTTTTTCAAGGGTATCAAAATTCTCTTGCATCTTCTCATGTTTCTCGTCTCCGTTTTCAGACATATCGGGCGCGTCATACACTTGAGGGTCATTAAAGTATGGTTGGGCACGGGTGTGCACAATGTCTGGTGTAAAGTTAGCAACTGCATGGTTCTCTTCATTAGTCACAGGAATAGTCTGTTGAGTAGCAAATCCTTGAGGAGTGTCGCTCCCGATAAATGGGGAATGGCCCAAATAAAGGTACAGACGCGAACGGTCGGCGAAAGGGACAATGAGAACACACAGCCGTGAACTCACTGGAAAAGAAAAGAGTCGCCAGCTAGGCATTTTTTATCCCGAAGGAAAGGCAATGCTGCATAGACCTAGAAAGATACGGATAAGACGGTTTGCGAACCAGAGAGACTGAGAAAGGGGGTTGGTTACAACCTGGGAAGGTATTAGCACCCAGATTGTCCGTCGTACTCGACGGGATCCACGCTTAAAAGATTTGTGTTTTAAAGGGGTAGTGTCAGTGCAATTTGTGTGCAAAATAGCTGGAAAAGAATGTACAGGTGTCAGTGTAAAGTGAAGTGTATAAGTGAAGTGTCAGTGTAGGAATGAGAATGAGCTGCTCAAGACTATGAGGCTAAAAGAATGATTCTGGAAGGAGGGGGAATGTACAGAGACTTTTGTTCGATAACTGTTAAGTTATGCCTACGTATCCTCTCGTGCAATGAGGAAGTCAGAACACCGTAGTTCGACCCAAAGAGACTGAAAGATGAATTGACTTGTGAACTGCTTGCTTGCCTATGCTCAAGTGTATGACCTGTCTGGCTCAGGTGCTAACTGTCTTGCATTAGACGGAAGAAGCAAGTTCTCGGTTGTGAGTGAATGAGATGAGAAAAGAATCCCGAAGGAGACGATTATTGTTTGTTTTTGAGTTTTCAGTCTTTTATTGCTTTTGAAAGTTTGTCATAAGTTAATGAGCTTAAGTCTAAACCAATGGATTTAGTAAACTTATCACATCTTCCCTCTGATTAGGGGTAATAAGAATACCTTAAGTGTGAAGTCAGCTTCTCACACTTAAACACCTTTGGTGTAGGATTAAGATCATTAACCTACTTGTGATTAATTAGATGTTTTTGGTGTTTTTGTTTAGTGTTGAGTAATGGGATTAAGCCATAATCAGGGATTAAACAGACTCATTACACCATCCTAATAGAAGGATAATAGATGAGAATGTTTAAGCTGAGGAAAGCTCCTCAACTTAATCCATGATTAGGGATTAAACTCATGACAAAACAAACCTTTATTAGATGGATTTTAGTTAATGATATGATGATGAAGTGAATTTTATGGTTTGTAAGACAACTTGAGGGGGACTTGTCCATTAACACTAGGGTTAGTCCTTCTTAACCAATTAAGGAAGAATTAGAACCCTAATGCAAGGCCCAAGTTACAAGTGTGATGTCTTGATGATTATTAGATGGATTGATTAAAGGAGTTAAACACATTAAGGGTTTAACACTTAGGATTAAAGTTATACACTCCATCCTAATAGAAGGATGCAGGCATAAGCTTAATCACAAAGCCTTAAAGCCTTTAGGGTTTAGTCCCTGATTATGAGATGAGGAGAGATGACTCAAAAGAGACACAAAGTTAAAACTAAGAGGGGAGACTAATCAAAACCCTAATCATTGTCATGCTTGGTTGTTCCTATGGTTTGTGAGGTTTTCAAGAGAAGTCTTCAATGGAACCACCAGGAAGCAGATGAAAGGAGCAAAGAGAAGCAAAGTGACTTGCTTCATTCAAGAAGTCAAGTCACTTGAAGAAATAAAGTGGGAGGAACAAGAATGAGCAAGCTCAATCTCAAACACATTTAGAAATGCAGCAATGGATGCAAGAAAGATGAAAAGAAAAGTTATGAGAAGTGAAGGCAAATTCACTTCTCAAGATCACTTACCACCTGAAAAGGTTCGAAAAGAAATGTAATGCAAAGCCAAATGAGATAAGATGACATGATGATAAACAAAACCAGAAGCATTTTGATGATGATAATGATGCTATGAGATGCTACAAACATGAGGCAAGGCATGGAGATGTTCATACAAGATCATGGATGCAAATGATGCAAGTTAAGGAGCATGAACTTGCATGAAAAGTTATGAAACATACATGGCAAACAACATGGCAAATGCAAGATGCAATGATCAAAGATGCTTTCTATATGTCTTATGATGTCAAATGAATCAAATGG
This sequence comes from Lathyrus aphaca, assembly GCA_963966055.1. NCBI lineage: Eukaryota > Viridiplantae > Streptophyta > Magnoliopsida > Fabales > Fabaceae > Lathyrus > Lathyrus aphaca. The sequence continues at coordinate 231,964,483 of OZ014521.1, forward strand.
GGGCATGGAATGGCATGGCAAGTCATGTTATGCAAGAGAATGCAAAAGGGATGCAAATGAAAGCCCAAATTAGGGTTTATGGATCAAACATCAAACAAAAACCAAAAACAGAAACAAACCCTAAGATAAAAAATGAAAAATGCCATTCAAAGAATCCCTAAACCTATACTAAACCAAGGTCCAAAGGGGAGGTCTCAACTCTTAACCAATCTCAAGTTATGATTTTTCTAAGTTATTAGGGTTTTTAGGGTTCCTAAACAAAAGAAATGCCAAACAAATTGAAAATGCAAGATCAAATCATGGCCATTTTATCCTAGAAACTACATGCTAAACACAAAACAATGCAAGAAGAACCAATGTCCGACTCTTCTTAGATAGGCAGAAATGAATTTTTGAACTTATGATCAAAATAATGCACAAAAAAATGATTTAATTCAATGAAAAATTCTCAAAATACATCAAGATCAAAAGAGAAATTTGGTTTGAAGATTGGACAATGTTTCTAAATGTCTTAGAACATTTCATGAATTTTTTGGTGATTTTTAAATACCTAAAAGTATTTTTAATAAATTAATTTCCATTAACCAATTAAAAATAATCTTTTAAATATTTAAAAATACTTTTTTTATGATAAAAAATAAAATGAAAATATTTTTGTTTCATAAAAATTATTAAAACTCTTGAGAAAAAGTTTCATAATTTTTAAACCTTTTTTACTATTTTAAATTAAATGTGCAAATAAAAAGAAAAGAAAAGAAAATAAAATGGATTTAATCTGAATTAAATGAAAAGTAAGCTAATCCTAAGGTGGAGATTCAAACTGGGCTTGGGACAGTTGACTGGCGCGCAGATCCAAGGGTCTTGGTTGACTCTGATTAAATCTATTTAATTAATGATTAATTAAGCTAATCAAGAGGATTAGGGCAAACGAAGAGATCTGGGCCATCCAAGCTAGCGGGAAGTCAACAAGTCAAAGGCAATCTACGCTCAGCATTCAAACACCCTTAATGACCTGAGTTTAGGGTTAAACACATTCAGGTGACCGGAGAGAAGCTCCGGTCATCTTCTCCGGCTACACAAAAACCCTAGAACACGTTTCAGGCATCTATTCCACAAATTAAACAACCCTAAATGATCCTCTAACATCCTATGATATGAATCCATGCTCAAACATAATTTATGCATCATGAATCAAAGGAATCGAAAGAAATGAAATTCACGGGCAAAAATTCAGAGGGACCATACAAGCTCAGTTTTCACTCATTTTTGATTCTGAAACCAACCCCATGACCAGCAAGACATGAATAATCAATTTGTAACTCAAAAATCAAGCTTTGAAAGAAAAGTTTCCATGATCATACCTGAGCTGGAAAGCTTCAAAACTGAGCTTCCAGAGCTTTCCTTGCGTGCAAATGGACTCCCTTGTATCCCCTGATGCTAATGGAAGGCTTCAAAGCTCTTGTGGATGGCTGATTTGTGAGAACCAGTTCTGGTGTAGCAGGAAATGAGCTTTGTGTACAGGCTGCTTCAGATCAAAGTAGAGGGTGGTTTTGACTCCTTTTGATGTGTTTGATTTGTTGGTGAGGAGAGCTTTGATGTTTGATGGCTGTGGAGGTTGATTCGAAGGGTTCTGGTTTTGAAGGTGAGGAATGGTGAAGCTCAGTTCAGGCTGCTTTCAGGCTTGAACCTTGTTGCTTTCTACTCAATGAAACATGGCCAGATGATTGGTGAAGATGGTTTTTGTGTTTGTATGCTGTGGAGACAGATTCGAAGGAATATGCAAGATGAGGTGTTTTTGTGAATGTCTTGGTATGAAGTGTTTCAGCCTTGCTAGATGTATGGAGTGTCTTGCTCTTTGTCCACATAAACCTCTCTCATTGGTCAGATGACAAGACATGTGCTTTTTTGATTGGTAAGGCCACTTTTGCAAAAAGTCAAATTTTGTGTAAGGAAAGTATGGCTTGATCTATAGCTAGTACATGGGCTGGTTCTGGCGCAGCAAGATGAGGTGAGAGGGCTAGCAAGGTGCAGCAACCAATGCATCAAGTTGGTGAAGTGATCATGATGATTTTGCAAGTTGTTTGCCTTTTGGTTCATATGGAAAGATCTTGTCCCAAAAGCCATGAAACATGAGCAATGCCTAGTCCATTCTGAATTTTAGGACTTGCATGATGTTTATGTGATGGTTTGAGGCCAATTAGAAGTTGCAATTTGCCTTGGTACATGATTTTGCAATTTTCACACTTGGTGCATAACTTGAAAATCAATGATTTTTGCCAACTTTGTCACACCATAACTTTTGATCCAAGAAGAATTTGATCATGTTCTTGTACTTTTTGAAAAGGGAAAGATGAAATCTACAACTTTCATGACCAAAGTTTTTTCATTTGAAGCATTTTTGGATCAAGAATCAAGGCTTGAAAGATGACTAAAAATGAGGCATTCTTGAAAAGTCAACTAGGCCCAAAAAGTCAACATTTGCAAAACTTCCAAATTCTTGATTTTTGTGAACTTCAACCTTCTTCCATGATCAAATAAAGATCATATACACTCAAAATGATGAAGATCAACCATTGGTTGGGCCATTGGGGGCCTCAGATGCCCTGATTTTGCACTGACTTGTCCAGAAAGTCAACCCTTGATCAGATGACTTCCCCATGGAATTTCTTAATGAAAATTGATATGCATACTCCCTATACCATATAGAGACCAATGGAAACAAGAATGACCAAAAAAATTGGGGTTATGGCCTCTGAAACCAAAACCCTAATTTTAGGTCAACTGTGCAGTCAAACATGGCTCTGCATCCATTCAAACCCTAGTTCTTGTGATTCTTTTGAATTTTTGACTTTGAGAGGATGTAATATGATACTTGAACACATATGGATCCCTTTGAAGTGATTGGTTGCCTTTGGAGTGGCTCAGGAGGCTCTTGGATTGCTCAGATCACAAACCCTAGGTGCAGATGACTTAGAAACTATGCAGTGAATCAAAAATGAGATATGAGATGTTATGATTGTGTTTATGCATATGAGAATGATCACAAGCCATGGTGAATGGGTGAGGGCAAATTTGGGGTGTTTACAAGGAGGAGGCACAAAAACTTGGGAAAGAAATGCCATTCCCTGAGAAGGAGGTGCGAAACTTTGAGAAGCTAAACCTTGGGACGGAGGGAAGAAACCCTGAGCAGAAAGTCCTTGGGAAGAAGGAATAAAACTTTGAGAAGCAAAACCTTGAGAAGGAGGGACGAATCCATGAGTAGCCAGTCCTTGAGAAGAGGGAATGAAACTTTGAGAAGCAAAACCTTGAGAAGGAGGGAAGAAACCCTGAGTAGCAAGTCCTTGGGAAGAAGGAATGAAACTTTGAGAAGCAAAACCTTGAGAAGGAGGTAAGAAACCCTGAGTAGCAAGTCCTTGGGAAGAAGGAATGAAACTTTGAGAAGCAAAACCTTGAGAAGGAAGGACGAATCCATGAGTAGCCAGTCCTTGAGAAGAAGGAATAAAACTTTGAGAAGTGAAACCTTGAGGAGGAGGGACGAATCCATGAGGAAGCCCAAAAGGAGGCCAGGTCACAGCGGTAGTGACTGATGACGGAGGCTCAGTCGTTGCAGTGACAATTTCTGACACTACAGTCTGTTGGGTATCCATCTTCGCTCGAATGACCTGCAACATTTCCATCATCTGACCCATATTTCCACGAATATCAGTAAGCTCCTCGTTAACTCTATCCATCTCTAGGTCTCTTTTAGCCATTCTCTTTCTGGCTTGAGCTCGAGTGTAGTATTTGCGTGAGAGCCTCAGTGTGAAAGCTGGAGAGCAGATGACGGGAATGAGTTTTATATGAAAAATGCAAATGAAATGCCAAATGTATGAGTGCAATGCGAAAATTAAATTTTATTCAAGGAACTTAAGAAACAATTTGCAAATACCAAGGAACACATAATAATCAAAAGGACATGATTTCATTTAAATTCAAAAAGTGATACAAAGTCTTGAGTACACCTTCAAAAATCCTAAACAAAGCTTAATAAAACAAAGACAAAGTCCTAAGGAGATTCTCCTAAAAGCCTCAAGTTGAGCTTCTCGATTTGTGCCTTCATCTGAGCCCTTTCAAGCATAAGTTGATCCACGATCGACTTCCAAGAAGTATCCCCTTGAGTGCTGGAGGAAGATAAATCCTCTTGCGCTTTCCTTTTCTTGTTGGAGAGCTCTTCTTCTTCCTTCATCTTCAGTTGTCTTCTAAGTTCTTCATTCTCACTACTGATGATCTGATGTCGATTCTTCCATGCATTCTTCTCTCGAAGCTCTTTTTCCAAATCAATCTTCAGCTTCTCTGCATCATCCATAAAGATCAGAATGGGTTTCTTGAAGGTCATAGGATCCTGGCGAAGGTAAGGCATCTTCAGACTGATTGCCCTATCTCGTACCCATTGGAGATAGGGTTCCATAGAAACACAATTCGGCTTTCCCCAAGCTACTCCTCCCCTTCCTATGGATGTACTTCCAAGCTTGCATAATATGTTTCTTGAGCTCTGGTTCTTCATCATCCTTAAAGAAAATTCCCTCCACTTCGACACTCTTAGGTTTGTCCTTCAACGGATACCCGAGTTGGCGGCGAGCCAAAACTGGATTATAGCTGATTCCTCCCTTAGGGCCAAGAAGAGGCACATTAGCAAAATCACCACAGCTATCAATAATCAATGCTCCATCATAAACATGATTGTACCAACTAATGTCAGAGTGGGTAAGAGACATGATCCTTTGTGACCACCACAAACCATCCTTAAGGTTCCAAAATGAAGCTGACTTAGGCAAGTGCGAAATAAACCACTCGTACAACAATGATGCACAACAAGTAATCATCCCTCCCTTATGGAGATTCCTCAGATGGATGGAATGGTACGTGTCTCCGAGCAAGGTAGGGACCGGGTTCTTCTTCAGAAAGATTTTGATGGCGTTCAGGTCGACAAAGTCTTCAAAGTTTGGGAAAAGTAACACTCCATATATTAGCAGAATAAAGGTCGCCTCAAAAGCTTTCATATCCTTCACACTAACAAAATTCTTGGCCTTTTCTACCAAAAACATTGTAGGGAATCGAAAAATCTTTCCTTTATAGGTCATATTTGCCTTGACCTCAGGAACACTCAAATATGTCGCCTTTGCAATCTCCGCTTCTTCAGGGTCCTTCTCTAGAACAGGGAATGGAAACTCATCCTTAACACGTGATCCCACCAGAAATGAATACTCTTCCAAAGTAGGCGCCAATTGGTAATCAGGGAACGTAAAACAATGATAGAGAGGATCATAAAAATGGAGCATCACAGAGAGCAACCTTCCATCCCACTCAGTCTTAAGTAAGGCTAAAAGTCTCCTATGCTTCTCCATGAAGGCTTCTTGATCCAAAACCAAATCTCTTAATTTCCTTAGGTCTTCGAGTTTGGGAGTTTTGAATGTGTACTTGACAGTCTTTCTTCTTCCAAAGTCCATGATGATACCTACGATATTTGCAAAGATAGAGTTTCTGAGTTCCTTGAATAAATTGGTAAAAAATGATGCTTCATGATGCATGAATGCATGAATACACAAACACACACAAGGCTTAGGTTCAAAGCTTGCATGAGGTTGAAGGTTCAACCCTCCCAAAAAGGTATGTACTATGAGTTTATTTGTACCTGTACAACGGGTTCTAAAAGTTCCCAGAATCATTGTCCCATCTTTCGGATATTACCGACTTCCCAACTCAACTTGGTAATCAATAATATTCTCAAGAGAGTCTCATCCGAGTGTAGTATCGCGTATCAACTATTTCGGATTTGCACCCTCATAGTCATCGCACTACATCCCTAAAAGGCCAAGTGGGGGTAAATTTTCTACGGTCCTCAGCATTAATGGCTCTCAGGTCGAATATAGTAATGCTTTCACGACTGAACTCGATCAACAAAACTACATCCAAGGAGGCCTCCGCTGAGTGGTGGTGTCTCAAGTCAACTTGGTCGGGACTCAACTCCCTACAAGCCTTCTTGAATATACCACCGTCCTATCTTATTTGCACTCAAGTCCGGGTTAGGACTTATCTCACCACACATGGAACACCCAACAAAAATCCCAAATAATAACAAGCAATACAACAACAAATATACAAATATACAAGGTGGGCTTAACCCTCAAAAATGTTATCCCCAGTGAAGTCGCCATTTTCTGTTGCGGTGAGAATCGGATACCAAGCTATTGATTAAGCTTGAATCACAATTATTAAATGTTCACCACCGACTTTAATTTAATCCAAAGGGAAAAGGGAAAAAGATCGTAAAAACCCTAAATGAGGAGAAACTAGGTTCGGGGGTTGATTATACCTAGGGAAGGTGTAAGCATCCTAAGCATCCGCAGTATCCTACGGGAACCTCTTGTTAATATTTGTATTAGTGTTATTTATTGCTTGCTAAAACTAAGGGAACCTAAGGTTTTTATTTCTAATGGTGCTCGCACAACATCGCATCGATGCCTACGTATCGGGTATAGAATCAGAGCACTCGTAGTTCTCCTAAGGATTAACGAACACTTGGTTACACTCAAGGTTCGCGGGGGAAGGTAAGTGTTATGGCAAACACTCACGTGACTTTAGGAAAGTCACAAAAAGTTGTAAAATAAATAGTCCTAATGGTTAAGGTCGAAAAGGAACTAGGGATGGCTAAACTTCCTATGACATTGAGTCAACTGCAGGAGTTCTTTCCCTTTTGGATTGAAAAGCAAAAACGAAAGCAAATAAATGAGGGTGCAAGCTCCTAAGTCTAAGGCATAGGTTGCTACTTGCAAAAATAAATTGGATAAAGTAAATATAAATGCAAGATAAAAGGCTTAGTAACTGGGTTATGGCTCGATATATGGATCGAGAATGCTGAGGTGGAAAACAAACGTGGTGGGTCAATTTGCTTAAGTTGAAAAGCTGTGAAGTGTAAGGAATGTGCAGATGGCGATCGTAAACGACCGACTTACGTGTGTGAGTGAAGTGTGTAAAGTTCACTTGGCGTTGGACCAAGGATTTATTATCTTGAAAATTAATGTGCGCTTTCAATTTTATTTTAACAGGTATATGGTCATGATGCAACATAAAATAAATACAAACATAGTGTGCACACAACCAAGACATCAAAAGATTAAAAACTCATATTAAGCAATAAAGCTAAATCTAAACTCACACACTAATGGGATCTAGCCTAAACTAAACTATCTAAAACTAACTAAAACGAAAATGACTCTAAACATATTTTTTTTATAGTTTTTTTAATGTATTAAGAAAAAGATAAATGAAAAATAATCAACCAAGATAAAAGAAAATATTTTTGGATTTTTATAAAGAAAAAAAAAAGAAAGATAAATAGTAGTTAATAATATTAAAATCCTGAGTTGGAATGAAATGAAAATTTAGTCTAAATAAAATATATAAAAATAAAAGGTAATATTTTTGAATTTTTATAACAAAGATAATAAAGAAAACAAATTAATTAAATTAAATCTAAACATTTAAAAAAACGTAACTAACTAATATTAAATGAAAATATTTAAAATAATTAGTTAGTTACACATCTACCTATCTTATGTTTAAATAAATTGGAAAAATAAGAACCAACAAAATCTATTTAATCAATATTAGATATAAAGACCTAATAAATTCATGAAGGAAACAAAAATCAAATAATTAACTATTGCACTAAAACTAATTATTAGTATTATATTTCTATATGAAGACAAAATTTAAACAAGTGAGAAAAGAAATCAAATAAACAAAATCATAATTAAAACTTCAAGTTATAATAAGAAACCAACTAAATAAAATCATCAGAGAAACTATAACGTATAGAACAAACCAAATCTCTAAAACACTGTTCATCCTTTTTGAAAATAATATGCTGTAGGCACGCAAATATGGATAGAAAAATAATTTGGAAAACTGACACTAACTTAATGCCCTTTGTTATGAATATTTATTTATTTTCTTAAAAAATAGAAAACAAAACAAAAGCCACAATAAATGACCTTAAATAAACTTAAATGAAAAGAGCCTAATAAAAAAAATAGTATCAAATGAAAAGAAACAAACACGTGAAACTTCTCTCTATTCTCAAGGAAATGGCTCACTTGCTTCTGATAAGGATTAGACCACTAGAGATAAACAAAATCCAAGAAAACAAGATCTGTCTCTACCTCTCTCTCAAATTTAATTCTCTCACTCAAACTCGTTCTTTTCTCTACAAGCCAAAAACTAGTTTTCGGCGAAAACGCCGCCGCAACATCTGTTATCTCGGCGGCGGAACACCACCCTACACCTTTCTAAACATTTGTTTCTCTCTTTTGAACCCAAATCTAACATTGATTTTTCTTACACAATCCCAAACACAAACCTCAAAAACTCAAATTAAAACCCTAGAGACTTCAATCACAAATACAATTCAAGCAACAACAAAATTAAACAATTATTGGAAGGCTCATACTCAACGTGATAGAGAGAACATAACGGTAACAACAAAAGGTAAAAAAATTACTCACCTGATCAGAGCTAGTCCGATAAACCCTCCGGCCGGTGAGACTCTGTAAGCTCGTCCTCTTTATCTTCTTAACTGTGTGCTTTCTTCCGAAACCTCTTTTCCTTCTAATCTCTGAAGGTGTTACTACAATGTTGTTGATGTTCTGTTTAAAAAAATAGTCCAGGTCTGATTGATGAGTTTTGCGAGAAAATGCAACTTATGGTGATGAGTTGGTCAATGACGGTGGTCTGCTAGCATTTCTCTCTGTTTCAAGTCTCGCAACGGTGAGTCTTTTGTGTGCTTGGAAGAAGTTGAATGCAGGTTGATGACTATGGTTTTAGGTTGTTGGTTTTTTAGGGCGGATAAATGTGTTGTATGTTGAGAGGAAATCAGAAAAGAGTGAAGTTGATGTTAAGAAACAGGGTTTGGGAGTTTATGTCGTAAGGATTTGGAACGGTTTTTTGTTCGAAGAAGGTATTTTGAGTCTTTTTTTCTTTTGAACTTCTCTCCCTCTCCTCTTATCGTATCAGACTTCCCCCCTCTTGAATGAAACAGTAATCTCAAATATATAAGCCTATGAATTAGGTTTTTTTGCTTGAATCCTGTACTGAGAAAACTTGCGCTTGAAGGGTGTTTGAGCATAGGGAACAAACTCTGAAAATTTTTGTTGGTGGAGGGAGTGGAGCAGGGGTCTGAAATCACACTGCAGAATTTTTGGTGAGTGGAATGCGTCTGTACGAAATTATGCAGACCTGTGAAATTTGTCTTCCAAGGAGGGAAATGGTCCCCACTGCTTTTCTGTTTGTTGTACCTTGCTATCTTGTGAAATTCTGTTTTTTTAATTTTGTTTTCAACAACTTGTAACAGATATACCTATTGTTGTATGTTCAATTTCCAACTTGAGCTTGATCACAACAACATGCTCTGCCCCTTTATTTTTGCTATAGAATTGAAACTGTGCTCCACTTGTTTTCCAACTGCATTAATCATGGTTTGTTTGCTGAATTGTTACTCTGTTGTAGGATTGGGCTGCTGCCATTTGTGAGGGAAATATTGGAGCAAAAATAAATCGGAGCAAAAAGCTAGCAGCGGTCTTGGCATGAAATTGAATTCTTTCTAGGCCTACTACTCATTTCATGTGACCTTATGTAATAAAAAAAAATTTGTAATAATAATGCTTAATGAATTTTTTTTGGAAATTTTGGTTAATTAATGAAAAAATTTAAATTTATGAACTTTGGATGGGTTTAGAAATTTGAAAAGAACTTTGGAACATGAAACTTATAAATAAACTTGAAACATGAAAATATAAAGATAAACTTGGAACATGAAACTTAGAAATAAACTTGAAACATGAAAATATAAAGATAAACTTGGAACATGAAACTTAGAAATAAACTTGAAACATGAAAATATAAAGATAAACTTGGAACATGAAACTTAGAAATAAACTTGAAATTGGAATTTGGAATTAGATTTGAAATTAGAAACTTGGAATTAAAATTGAACACTTATAATATAAACTTGGAAGAAGAAATAAAAATGGAAATAGAATTGGAATTGAAAATAGAAATTGGAATTAAACTTAGAAAATGAAATGGAGATTTGGAAAAGATTTTTTTTAAAATGGACTTAAATTTGAATTTTAAACTTGAAATTTGAAGTGGAAATTGACATATGAATTTGAAAATTTGGAAACTTTGATTTGGAATAGAATTTGAAATTGGAATTGGAGTTAAGCTTATGATAAAATTGAATTGAAAGTTTGAAGTGGAATTTGGAAGTTAAATTGGAGTTGAATTTTTTGAAGTGATTGAGATTGAAAATGAAACTTGAAATAAGACTTGGAATGGAAATAAAAAACTTGAAAAATGAATTGAAAATTAGAAATAGAAATTAAAATTAAATTTAGAAATAAAAAACTTGAAAATGAATTAAAAATTAGGAATAGAAATTAGAAATTAATTTAAAAATAAAAACTTTGAAAATGAAATGGAAATAAAATTTAAGTTTAAAATTTAAGAATGAATTAAGAATTAGAAGTAGAAATTGGAACAAGAATTAGAGGTAGAAATTGAAAAAATTAGAAACATGAAAATAGAATAAGAAAATGGAATAGAAATTAAAATTAAAACATGAAAATGAATTAAAAAGTTAGAAATGTGAAATAGAAATTAAATTTGAAAAAATAGAAGCTTGGAAGTGAAAAGAAATTAAAATTAAATTTATAAATAACTTGAAAATGAGTTAGAAGCAACAGAAAAATAAATCTTGGAATTTCTCTTTTAAATGCAATGAATGTATGATGCGAGCAGTTAGGGGTAAAATTTGGGGTGTGACAGTAAACCTCGTGCTTAACTGGGAAAAATGTCATTTTATGGTCAGAGAAGGAATCGTATTAGCCCACGTTATATCCGACAAGGGAATTGAAGTTGACAAAGCTAAGATAGAAGTCATAAAAGATCTTCAACCCCCTAAAACCATTCGAGAAATACGAAGCTTTTTAGGACACGCCGGTTTTTACCGATGATTCATCAAAGATTTCTCGAAAATCACTAAACCTCTTACCGGTTTATTAATGAAAGACGCTGAGTTCATATTCAATGAAGATTGTCTTAAAGCATTCGAAACTCTAAAAACAGCCCTCATCACCACACCAATCATGCAACCCCCTGACTGGAGATTACCTTTCGAAATCATGTGCGATGCGAGTGACTATGTTGTAGGCGCAGTTCTAGGCCAGGGGAAGGAAAAGAAACTTCATGCGATTTACTATGCCAGTAGAACCTTAGATTCTGCTCAGATGAACTACGCCACTACTGAAAAAGAACTGTTAGCAGTTGTCTTTGCGCTTGACAAATTCCGTTCTTACCTAGTGGGAGCGAAAATAATCGTTTACACAGACCACGCTGCTATCAGATACATATTGACTAAGAAAGATGCTAAACCAAGACTCTTGAGGTGGATTTTACTCTTACAAGAGTTTGATCTCGAAATAAAAGATAAGAAAGGTACTGAAAACGTCGTAGCGGACCATTTATCTAGAATAGAAGGTATTAAACCCGAACAAGTGCCGATTAACGATGATTTTCCGTATGAACAGCTGATAGCAGAAATAGGAAGCGACCCAGTTCAGTTAGACTTAGATGAACCAGAACCCGTGGAAACAATCCAAACGACTGTAGGACTGCCATGGTACGCTGACATTGTTAACTACCTAGCCGCAGGAGCTCTTCCACCTGATTTAACCTATCAGTAGAAAAAGAAATTCTTTCACAATCTAAAACATTATTATTGGGATGAACCATTATTGTTCAAAAGAGGACCCGATGGAATCTTTCGTCGATGTATTCCCGAAGAAGAAATAGAAGATGTCATTGCTCAATGCCATTCATCTCCTTATGGTGGACATGCAAGATCTTCCAAGACTTGTGCAAAAATCTTGCAAGCCGGCCTATTATGGCCTGATCTATGGAAGGATGTCCACATCGCTGTTATAAATTGCGATCAGTGTCAACGCACTGGCAATATTTCAAGAAGAGATGAAATGCCTCAAAAAGGAATATTAGCAGTAGAAATCTTTGACGTCTGGGGAATAGATTTCATGGGACCATACTCGTAGTAATTACATACTCGTAGTTGTTGATTATGTTTCAAAATGGATTGAAGCTATAGCTTCTCCTACAAATGACACACGAGTAGTAATAAATCTTTTCAAAAATATAATCTTTCCCAGATTTGGTTTGCCTAGACTCGTCATAAGTGACGGTGGCTCGCACTTCATTTCAAAAATCTTTGACAAATTACTATCTAAGTATGGAGTAAGACACCGTGTGGCAACACCATATCACCCACAAACAAGTGGACAAGTCGAAGTCTCGAACAGAGAAATCAAACAAATCTTAGAAAAGACTGTCGCCATATCTCAGAAAGATTGGTCATCTAAACTTAATGAAGCTTTATGGGCTTATAGGACAGCTTACAAGACACCCATAGGTACTACACCTTTCAAATTAGTTTATGGAAAATCTTGTCACCTCCCGATAGAACTAGAACACAAATCTTATTGGGTGATCAAAACTCTCAATATAAACTATAATGCTGCAGGAGAAAAGCGAATCCTAGATATTAACGAATTAGAAGAATTAAGGCTAGATGCTTATGAGAATGCTAAGATATATAAAGAAAGAACTAAGCAATAGCATGATAAACGCCTATCTAGGAAAGAATTTAGTGTGGGAGACGTTGTACTCCTCTTTAATTCAAGACTTAGGCTCTTTCCTGGAAAATTGAAATCTAGATGGTCAGGACCCTTTGAAATAACTAGAGTATTCCCGAGTGGAGCAATAGAAATTAAGGGTAGGAATAGTGAACCATTCATAGTAAACGGACAACATTTAAAACATTATCATAAAGTTGAAAATAGAGATTATGCGAATAGTCTAAGGCTTTTAGAGTTGTCCACTAATTCCCCTGATTAATCTACACCTAAGCATTACGTCAGGCTTTTGACGATAAAAACAGCGCTTAGTGGGAGGCAACCCATTTACTCATTTAATCACTTAAATAATTTAAAATCATTTTCATCATTTTATTATTTTGTCATTTATTATTTTATTATTAGTTCATTTGCTTTGTCATTTTATTATAGTTTTATTTCATTATTACTATTATTGCCTTTAATTTATGCATTTTATTTCCTTATTTTTCCTTACTTTTAATCTTAAATCACTTTTACAGATTTTCTAAAAGTCTTTTCCACTTTCCTTCTCCCCCTGATTTGTTTCCTCCGTATTTGCGCTAACCATGGCTAACCAACCGATAAACCATATGGAAACCAAATTTAGAGGTAGGAACCAAAGAATGAAATTTGAAGAGTTATCACAGAGGCCAATGGATTTGACTCTGTACCCGGATGATCTGACTATGGAAACCCTAGGTATACATGATAGCATCTTGTACTTGTTTAACCGACTTGGATGGGAGAATGCACTGATTCAACATAAGTTTGTGGCTTACCGCGAGCTCACCCTTGAGTTCCTTAGCTCCTTAGTTTACCTACCCGAGCGCGGTTTTGGATTCAGGAAAGGATTTATCAGTTTCTGCCTATTTGGAATAGAATATGAATTTAACCATAAAGAGCTAGCTGACTTATTAGGATTCCCTAGTGGACCATTTGCTTTTACTACCACACAGGTAGAATTGATGGACATTGAGCTGGATTTCTTTTGGGGAACATTAACCGGAAACTACCACCCTGAACCAAATAGCATGAACAATGATGAGATACATAACCCAGCTATCCGTTACTTCCATAAGATTCTTGCCCACACCTTCTTTGGAAAAGAAGGAAACCTTACCGGAGTATCTAAAGATGAGATATTCATTATGTCATGTTTCACTAATGGACAGCCTGTCAATGGTGTGCCTTTCATGATGCAAACCTTCACCTGAATCCAAGAAGAACCTGAATTACCTATATTAGTAGGAGGTCTTGTAACCATGATTGCTGATGCCTTAGGACTTAGATACCAATTGCACAGGTGTAACCGTTTAGGTACCATCCGTCCTATGAATCTTAACTTTTGCTTCAATCGCCATATCATAAGTAATTTAGGACATCCACCTTTCGAGTACCTAATTCGGAATGAGGTAGTAACCCGGTTCACACTACCAAACCATGCTAGAGTAAGTGTTCACAATAAGGATAACTGGCTTTATGAGTTAACCCCACCTGACTATCCATCTACTCCTGAAACACCTCAGTCTTACAAGATAAAAGATGATATAATGACCGATGTAGAAAGTGACCCTGAGACGCCTCCTGGTTACCATGACATTGACCACACTGATGAAGTGATTGAAACCCCTGAAGTGAATCAAGTAGATTATGCCAACAACTTACAAAATATCATGAACACTCTTGAAGCTTACCAAACTGATATAAATACTGTTAAGGATGAGATTAAGAGCATGCGATTGGACATTATAGGTCTAACTGACATAACCTGTGAACAATTCTATCACCTGAACTCCGTAATCGAAGATTTGAAGAAACACTTTTGAAAATGCTATAGTGATCTAGCTTATTTTACTTATTGTTTTCGTTTCTAGTTAGTTTTACTTTTCGCAAACAATTTCGTACCGTATTTTCATTAATGTAATTTCATTTCAATTATCAAATGCAAAGCACTTCTAGTTTACAAATTTTTTCATTTTAATCAATTTATATGTTTTCAATCTATATACTGTTATGCTTGAATTGATTCATATTCTATACAATCTCTCGTGTGATGCAATTTACAAGTACTATGTTGAAATTATTTATTATATGGTGTTTATATTTAATATTGAGTGAGAAGTGATCAAAAATATTATATAAATTATATGAAGCGTGAGAGAGATAATGCTTTCTGGAAATTATTCAAGGAATTCAACCCTCACGGTCGTCACACCCCCCTAACGATCATGACAAGCTAATTAGCGTGTCACGACCGTCATCTCCTTGTCACGACCGTGACAACCCTAATTATAGAATTCGTGAGAAACAGAACTGTTTCTTCTTCGAAACCTCTTCATCTTTCTTCTTCCATAACTTTCAAAACCACCCATTATCTCCCCCAACTTCCGTAACCTCCCATTACCAAATTAAAACCCATTAACCTCTCCATTATCACCACACCTATCACATTCTCACCTTCCAATATTTATCCGAACCATTATTTCTCTCATTTTATCACTTTTTCCCAAAAATCAAAACTCCTCATCTCCCACTCTTGTTCTTGCATGCAATGGAAGCTATTCAATTTAGAGAGGGTGAGAATGGAGAAAACCAGAGAGAAAGATTCATCCGATTCCAGAACCGTGGCGTGCAACCCACGCGTTATATCGACACTGTCTGTTTGAGAGAATTGGGAATGCTTAACAGTGTCAAGAGCCTGCTTCAAAAAGTCGGTCTGTGGGATCTTTGCAGTCAGCCCCAGCCTACATTCGAGCTTCTGACATTGGAATTCCTAAGCTCGTTCCATTACATCACTCCCGCCGGTTCTCAGAGTCAACTTACCGGTTTCGCTAAGTTCAGATTGCATGGTCGGGAGTTCGAACTTTCGCAAAACAGGATAGTCGAGTTGCTAGGCTTCGATCACGAGAATGAAGCTCACCTCCGCGTGTCAGACAATTTCAGTGAGACCGCTTTCACTTTATGGCACGACATAACCAACACCCGTGCCTCAGCCTTTCAGAGCCTTAATGCTACACATATCCACAACTCGGCAATCAGATATTTTCACCGCATCATTTGCAACACCATCTTTGCACGAGAGAGTAACCATAAGCTCAACTCCAAGGAGCTTCTGTTCTTGCACTGCGCTCTAAATGACGAGCCAATCAACGCTGCCCCGTTCATGCTATCTCACATCCAGGCCATTGCGCAAAGAGGCGCAACCCCATTTTACATAGGCGGCATTGTCACCACCCTCGCCATTCAGTTGGGGCTTGGTGACTTGGTCGTAGATTTGGCTTTCAGAGCCGCCGAGTTCCTAACGAAGAGCTATTGCAGGTCCGCTCACTTGATTGCGCAGAGAGAGGATGGCAGGTATATCCCTGTTATCCACGGCACTGTTTATCACCACATCATTCTGTCGTCCTGTGACCGCATCGATCCGTCTAGCCGAGCCAACTGGCTCTTTGCTTTACCGGATGCTGCCGGCCACGCCCCCATTCATGATGATCAGGCCGATCCTCCAGCGGAAGAGATGCAGGACGCCATGGATGCAGCTGAGCCTGTCCAGGACATTCCCGAGTCATCTACCCGACAGCCTCCTGCACAAGAATTCACTCTTGAGGACGTCCTCCGTGCGATTCATCAGCAGAACCAGATGAATGCCGCACTGGAGCGAAGGCAGAAGGAGCATCATGATGCTTTACTCCGCACTATTGCAACCAACCAGACAGCTACTGATGAGAAGCTCGGAGAAATTTTTAGCGAGCTAGAGGCTTTGCGCATTGACATCACTGCTATCACCGGTACCGGTTCTGATCTTGAAGCGACTCCGACCAGACGCTCCCGCACCAGAAGCCGAGCCCGCGGTCATCAGCAGCCTTAGTTTTAGTTTTTGCTTATGTTTGTTTTTCATTTTCGTAGTTTGTATTGTACTTTTACCGCTATTATATCACAACATTGAGGACAATGTCTGATATAGTGTGGGAGAGGTACCTTTCATTTTCCGCATTTTCCCTTTTCTCACTTTTCCATTCCGTTGTATTTCTTTTCGTAAGTTAATGAAACGAGCAATTTTTGTGCTATTTTCTTTAGTTTCGAACTTTCCCCGTTTATTTAGCCATACCGAAAAAAATCTTTAATTATTCGCATTACCCGACTTACCTACGAAATCATAATTAGGAAGCTGAGAACGATTCAACAAGATCAATACAGTCTTGATACCTTAGACTTCCCACTTAAGCAATCCCGTTCCGATGATTGTAACGACTACACCTTAAGTTTCAGTTCAAAAGTAACCCCTAGTAGTTTATACTAGCAGTCAGCACCGTCTGAGCACAAACCACGTGGGGAGCCGATGAATATAAGCGTTTGATGCCTAATCTATAATGATCCTTCATATCTCGATGCAAATGAAAAGAAATTGCACCAAAGTACACGGTCGCATATAAGAAACGAGAAATACGAGAAGGAGTCCATTGCGGGTTGGTTCAGAGGTACTGGTTCTGAACTTGGTAGGGCGTGCTACGGCTCGATCCCCCACAACCTCCAAATCGGGTTATGTATGTAGGGTTACCACATCCGTGTACCAGACCCCGTGCTTTTAAAGAATCAAATTCGCTAACCGGCTACTCCACTACGTGCGTGCTAAGGCAAAGGGCTTAATATGATTGCACTAGAATGAAACCGGGCGAAATAAGATCGAAAAACTCTAGGTGAAATCGTAAAGCAATTGCCGAATGTGTCGTTTAACGGGAAGTCGACGACTTAGCTTGTTGCTTGTGTCATTAGTGTATCGTTAGTGTTTTATCATAGTACCGGTTTGTCCGACAAAACGATCCCTCGTACGGTTTGTTATGTGTGTGCGTCGATAAAAACTTGTCCGACAATTTTCAACCGACTATTTGCTTGAGGACAAGCAAAGGTTTAAGTTTGGGGAAGTTTGATAACGAGAAAATGTATCGATTATATTGCTATGTTTCAATACCGTTTTATTGCATAATTGTCGTTTTAACACCCGATTCCTCGAGTTTTCCTTACCATTTTGCAGGTACATCGTATACAGAGCTAAATCATGAGCCACAAGCAAAAGGAGCGAAAACAACCATAAAAAGATGAAGAAATGAAGAATGCTGCAAAACCTGCATATTTTGTAGCACTCACGGTCGTCACCTAGGTGTCACGACCGTGACACCCCAAAAGGAGCAATCACGACCGTGACATATCCCTCACGACCATGACACTTATTTTACAAGGGACACGAACGTGATGCCCTTGTCACGACCGTGACAAGGGAAAAATAGGTTATTTGACTGAAGACTTGGTCACAACGTTACGTGCATATGAAATGCCTATTTTCCAGCTGACCCTGTATCCACGTTCCTGGATTTTCTCAAATGCTCCTACGAGGCCCAAGCAACAAGTTCAACCACCAGCCCATTAAATCTTCTATAAATAGCTTAATTCAGATGAACAATACAGAGAGTTTTATTTTATTAATTTCTTGCGGAAGCTCTGCCGAATTATTTTACACCCTTATTATTTTTCCAGCATTATTTTCATTGCTTTATTTTTATTGTATCCAAACCCAACCTATAACAATTTCCAACATCAGGAAATTGTTATAAAATTTATTTGTTTCAAAGCCTTCAGAATTTTTAGTTTATTTCCGATTCCGACAAATACTCCGAGCTTTCCAGCCTGTGGAAGAAGGAGTCTGCCATTTTTATTGTTAACCAGGTTTATATTAATTTGCAATTTTATATTTATGTTGAATATTTATTTTTCTGCCATGAATATTTCGTTTTATGTTTCTCTGCCTCTGTCTGGTTCAACAAAAATGAGTAGCTAATTACCTTAGGGCGGTATGTAATTAAAACAAACTAAATCGGTAAAATCAACTATAGGCTTAAAATAATTAATAGCTTAATATTCTGGCTGATACTTTTTATTATAAAATCGACCTTTTTGTTACGAGAGTAAGGAAAGTGTATTAGGTTAGGTCAAGACCACGAGAGTGTGAGATTTTAACCAGATAGCTAAAGTTAGGCATTTAAATTAAACACAGCGAGAGCGCTTTAAAATAAATTAGAATTACTAAGTTTCCAAAAATTATCTCTAAACACTTATGGGCTATCGAGAGCAGGCATAGGGCTTTAGGGGTAAGATCTGAGATAAGACCACGAGAATGTGAGTTAAAGGTATTTAAACTGGTAACCTCTACAGAATAGATTAAGTGAACCATCTTTATAAGCCTAGGTTAGATTTACCCGCCTAAGTTAGCACAATTACATACCGACCGCCTTAGTATTATTTTATTAAACTTAAATTTAATTCCCGCCTTTAATCTTTAAAAACAACAAAAAATCGTGACAACCCTTCACCTTAGCTAAACTAGAAGTTCATCTAGCACTAAGTAACCATAGAGTCTCTGTGGATCGATAATCTTAAATATTACTTCGATAGGCTGTGCACTTGCAGTTAAGATACCGCTAGACACATAATTAGATACGTCTTTAGCCCATCAGCTAGTATATGCGATAGTAAAGTAAAGTCCAGAAAGCTGTAAATAAAGTCGTAAAGGAAAGCGATAAACTGTAAACAAAACAGTAAAGCTAAACTAAAGCATAACAGCGAATGAATAAACACCCAAAGAAAATAGAAATAGACAAGCGCTTGGATTGACTCTCAAAGGGGAAATCAGAATTTCTAAAGTCCCCAGCAGAGTCGCCAACTGTCGCTCCCGGGATTTTCATCCTAGTACAAACGCGAAAGTGGCGCGGAAAAGTTTAGAGTCGCCAGCCAGACATTTTTATCCCGAAGGAATGAGAAAGGTAATGTTGCACAAACCTAAGGAACAAGGAAAAGGACAAGGCCTTGCGAACCAAAGATCTGGATACGGAAGTCGGTTACGAATTGAGAAGGTATTAGCACCCCAATCCGTCCGCCGTACCCGACGGGATCCACGCTTATATGTCTGTTTCAAAGGGTGAGAAATAATATGTTGTTTGAATAAAAGGAATGACTATCTGGAATGGAATGGAAATGAGAAAAGAAATGGGGTGCTAATACTAGATTTCTGAACCTCATCTGGACTTCTTGAACATACATGGGCTTTATATCAAGACAGATAATCAGATCCAGCTTGATCACAAACCCTTGCATATCATTTGCATACACCATCATGGCATCATTTGACATTTGTGTATTTGTTTTTCAGGGTATCCACATTATATCTGGTTTGGTTTTGACCCCTTCTCCTGCATAGACCTCTGCTTCATCAGTTTCCTGCTTCAGCTATCTTCACCATCACCAGCATCAGCCTATCAGTGGCCCATCTCCAGTATCAGTCTTAATCCTCAGCTCTTCATCAGCACTCATGACCACTCCCAGGAAGAGCAACATATCCTACCATTTCTTTGAGCCTATGTTGACTGGTATCAGGCAGGTCCAGTCACTTATCACACCTGACCATATCCCACTGTTTAGAGAGCATTATGGAGGTATCCTGGATATGGTTATGGACCTGGACCCTTCTCAAAGGAGCATAATCCACACATGCTTGCAGTTTTATGACCCTCCTTTGAGATGCTTCACATTTTCAGACTTTCAGCTATGACCTCTGTTTGAGGAGTTTTCATCATTGATTGGAGTACTTGTCAGGGGTGGTGTCCCCTTCAACCCAGAGATGACTCCTCCCAGCAATGAAGAAGTAGCAAAAGCTCTGTACCTGGAGCCTGCCTTAATTGAGCAAAGCATGACATCAAAAGCTGGGATCCCTGGTTTGCACTTGGATTTCTTGATTTCTCAGGCCATCCTGAAGGCCTCCTTGGGATAATGGAAGGCAGTTTGTGCACTGCTGGCCCTCAACATATATGGGGTTATACTGTTTGCAGATGAGCCCAAATTTATCAGCAAGAATGCCATTCATCTCTTCCTTCTGAGGAACCCAGTACCCACATTGCTGGGAGATTTCTATTACTCCATCCATCAGAGGAATGAGAAACAAAGGGGGAAGTTAGTAAGATGTTGTGCTCCTTTGTTTCACACCTGGCTGCTCAGACACCTACCCAAGTCAGATGCCTTCTTGAATCCTCACCAGCAGAAGAATTGGGCCAAGAGGCTCATTGCTTTGACTTCAGATGATATCAGATGGTGCACCCAGAGCACCAAAGGCAAGGACATAATCACTAGCTGTGGGCAGTACCAAAATGTGCCTCTGATAGGAGTAAAGGGTTGCATCAACTACAATCCTTTGCTGTTTAAGAGACAATTGGGCTATGCTTTGGTTCACCCCCCCTAGAGTGCAAGATTTAGCTGAGACCCTGTATTGTGAAATAAAGCCTAATTTAGCTGCTGTTAGACAAGCATCCTGGGCTTGGGACAACATCCAGACAAAGGGGATGGCTATTCTTGGAAGGTGTAATAATGTTGCTTCAGCTCAGTACTATGACTGGTCCCATGCTAGAGCTCAGATTACTGGAATGCCTTTCACCATTGAGGATATACCTGGACCATCTACAGCTCAGCCAGCAGCAACTGTCAGCCTGGAAGAATTTGAGAAGCTGAAGGAAAGGAATGAGAATCTGTCTCAAGCTCTGAAGAAGACCCTTTGGGAAAGGAGTGATGGTCGTCTGGACATTGAAAGGTTGGAGAATCTTAGGATGGAGCATCTGGCCAAGATTGAGAAAACAGAGGACTACATCTGGAAAGCAAGGGTTGGGGAGCAAATATTGAAGAATGCCTATAAGGAGGCCAAGATTCAGAAGGCTAGGACTGAACTCTATCTGCAAGAAAGTTAGGCTAGGTGGGTCAGGATCACTGAAGCCCGGACATAAGAAGATCAGAGGATTTAAGCCAAGATTGAGCAGTTAGAGGCCAATGAAAAGAAGCAGCAGGAAGCTTTGCAGGCAGCCCAGAAGGAGATTTCAGAGTTGAAGCTTAGGGCTGGGTTGAAGAGATTAAAGGATCAGAACAGGCACAAGAAGCTGACCACTGCCATTGCCACCAGAAACCTCCTCATCAGGACTATTACAGAGCATCCAGCTGGTCCAGTGACTGAGGCACTTCTGAAGGAGGTTAAGGAGGATGAGTTTGGATTGAATGTTTGACTTCTTTGCTTGTTGTTCATTTCCATTTGATGTACTTTTCTTTTGTTGTATCTTGACCCTCCAGGGGCATATGCTGTAAAACAAACTATGTATGATTCACCATTTGTAATATATTTTAGTTTGTTTCCATTTTGGGGTTTCTTTTCTCAACAAAGTCAAAAGCATCTTCCTCGAGGTCTGGGAAGGTCAAAACCAAGAACCAAGCCGGATACCTTGGAAAACAAATAAGCATATTGCATTGCATGCTAACTTTTGTTTTGTTTTGTAGGTTTTGTTATTATTTTGTTTGTTTCTAACTCTGTTATGGTTCAGGAAATATTGCTCGCAGAAGAGTGTTCCATGTCAACCGTACGCACCGGTACCCTACTCGCAACAACCTTCCTGGTATCCAGATGGAGCAAGTACAGCAGGACCTAACTGAGGTCAGGACTCAGATGGCTAATGAAAGAGTGGAGATGAGAAACCAAATGAACCCAATTCATGAATGTAATGACTGGCTTGGCCCATAGTCAAGAGAGGTTAAGGGCATTGGTGGAAAGACAAACCCCCGAAGAACCTCATCCTGGAACTGGAGGAACTAGTAATAATGAGAGGGGTCAGCCTCATGTTAATCCACCAGTATTTGGACCTCATTTAGATCCGGAAGTCAACATCCCGGGAAATGTGCAAGGAAATACTGCTGGAGGGAAAATCCTGCAAGAGGATCCCCAAGAGGAGCAGTTTACTGTCATGGGAGCTGGAGATGAAGTCTATGATAGGAGGTTAGATGAAATTGCTGAGAAATTGAGATCTTTGGAGTCTCAAAACTCCTTGGGCTTCGATGTAATGGATATGGGGTTAGTGGATGGGGTGAGAATTCCCCATAAATTCAAACCCCCGTACTTTGAGAAATACAATGGAACCTCTTGTCCACGAACTCACCTGCAGCCTTTTCTAGGGAGGCTGAAAGCATACACCATGGATGAGAAGCTATGGATGTTCTACTTTGAAGACAGTTTGACCGGGGCTTCAAGGGAATGGTATTCACACTTGACCAGAGCTACTATCAGATGCTGGAAGGACCTAGCTGAAGCCTTCATCAGATAATATCAATATAACCTGGACATGGCTCCTAACAGGACCCTTCTGATGGGAATGTCCCAGTCCTCTAGAGAAAGCTTCAGAGAATATGCCCAAAGGTGGAGACAGCTTGCTGCTGCTGTCCAACCACCCATGTCGGAAAGAGAAATGGCCGACATGTTCATGAATACTTTGCAAGGAACATATATTGATAGACTGACTGCCTTTTCTTCTACCAGTTTTGCTGACGTCGTCATAGCCGGTGAAAGGATTGAAAGCCTGCTAAAAATGGGCAAAATTTTTGATAACGGTGCAAGTTCATCTAGTAATCCCAGGAAGCCTTTCGTGGGACCCCGAAGGTCCGGTGAGACAAATGCCATTCATGCCAGCAGGGGCAGACCTCAGTATGTCCACAGATCAGTAGCAGCTATCACTATTCCAGCTTCGATTCCTCAGCAACCAGCATATCAACGAAAACAACAACCACATTATCAACAACAAGTTCAGTATCCGCCACAGCGAACCTACAACAACAGCAATAGCAATCAACAACAACGACCCTTTCAACAAAGACCATCACAGGCAAATAGGGTGATTGACCTTATCCCTATGCCTTATGCTGTCTTATTGCCACAACTCCTCAAGCTTAACTTGGTTGAGTTAAGGACATTAGCACCTCCATATCCCTCCAATCTTCCAAGGAATTATGATGCCAACGCCAGGTGTGCTTTCCACTCCAATGCACCTGGTCACGATACTGAGAAGTGCAGGGCCCTGCAAATGAAGGTCCAAGATCTGGTGGATTCTAAAGCCCTCAACTTCGCACCCCCTCCAAATGTCAACAAAAATCCCATGCCTAACCATGGCGGGCCGAGGATTAATGCCATTGAGGAAGACAAACCATCTACTTTGATTACCAGTGTTGCACAAATTCGAACACCTTTGGTCGAAATTAAAGCTCAGCTTCTAGAGTGCCAAGTGTTCCCCGGGTGTGAGCTCGGTTGTGGGTATTGCAACATTGCAGTCAACGGGTGTGAAAATTTGAGAAGCGGCATAGATGGTCTTATCAAGGATGGAATCCTTCGGATCTCAACAACGGCGCCTACAAATCCAGCAATTCCTTTAAAAACAATTCCTGATTCTTCTACAACAGCAGCAACAATCATTCCTACCGATTCATCAATATCATCAGCAATGGCTCCATCCATCACTTCAACAAGTCAAAATTCAACAACCATTTCTTCTACAACATCAACATCCATCTTATTAGCAGAATCTTCTACAACGCCAACAAAAATCAACGAAGATATCTCAGCAGTTACAATCTACTATGACCCATCAAATGTTCCTCCCAGCAGCAATTTCCAACAACAAACAGTGGCACCTCCTGCCAGGTCACCAGTCACAATTTACTACGATCCGCACACCATTACAGTACCCTCCGCTGCAGCAGTCAGTCCAGTTACTATTACGGTGCCTGGACCCATTCCTTATGAAAGCAGTAATGCCATACCTTGGCATTATGGCTCTGATCTCTACTGCAACGGGGAGAAAATCACTCTGGATTCATCAACCTCTTCTCCACAAGTTGATAATGTTGGGGGAGGCGGAGGCTTCACCAGAAGCGGACGCCTTTTTGCCTCACAAACACAAAGACTTAATGTTGAAGCAGAAGCTGCTGCCAAAGCAAAAGGAAAGAGTGTGGTATCTGAAGAGCCGACTGTCAAAGAAACTCAGAAGACATCTTTTGAACAAGATGTAGACAAGTTTATGAGAATCATAAAGAGAAGTGATTACAAGGTGGTGGATCAGCTTCACACCACTCCCTCAAAAATCTCCATATTATCCCTGTTGATGTGTTCTGAAGCTCACAGGAATGCATTATTGAAAGTCCTGCACGCAGCATACGTGCCAGAGGAGATTACCGTTAATCAGCTAGAAACTGTGGTGTCAAATGTCAATACCAGTCATGGACTGGGCTTTACCAATGCTGACTTAACAACTGAGGGACGTAACCATAACAAGGCTTTACATATCACCTTGGAATGCAAGGGTGCTGTTCTGTCTCATGTACTGGTGGACACTGGGTCATCACTCAATGTCCTACCAAAGAAAGCCTTGGTGAAGCTGGAGTATGATGGCTTGGCATTGCGTCCGAGTAATTTGGTGGTGAGAGCATTTGATGGCTCTAAAAGATCAGTGCTTAGGGAGATTGATCTGCCTGTGATGATTGGCCCGCAGACTTTTAAAACTACCTTCTATGTGATGTACATTCAGCCGGCCTACAGCTGTTTGTTGGGTAGACCCTAGAACCACGCCGTTGGCGCTGTTATGTCTACCCTTCACCAGAAGCTGAAATTCGAGTGGGAAGGCCAGATCATCACCATCTGTGGGGAGGAAGACATCTTTGTTAGCCATCTGGCTACGTATAAGTACATTGAGATGGATGGAGAAATCCATGAAACCATGAGCCAGGGGTTTGAGGCCCTGAACATTAATGAAGCATCTGCTGTACTGGGAACCTCCATAACGTCATATCAGCAAGCCCGGAAGGTTGTTGAAGAGGGTATTGCCCAAGGCTGGGGCAAGCTGCTGCCCGTGGAGAAGAAAGAAGACAGATTTGGGTTGGGTTACAAACCAACTCAACAAGATCAATCAGAGGCTGCAAAAGAGCCCAATTTTGTCAGTGGGGGAATGCTCACCCCAGATGCTGTGAACAATTTGGAAGACGAGGAGGAAAGCGACCGCAACCTGGAGAGCTGGATACGTCCAAGGATCCCGGGGAGCCAAGTCCTTAACTGGTCTTCCCAGGAAATTATAAGGGTTACTCCTGCAGAGTAATTATTATTTCCTGTATTTTAAAGCATGCATCAAGTCTTGCATCTTGCCCAAGATGTCAAGACTCATTTTGTAATTGGGCCATCTTGTAATTTTGTGCAAATGGATTAATCAATGAATATCGGACATCTTTTGCAAACGAGTCTCTTTTTCGCTCATTGTCTTTTCATTTTTCTTTTTGTACAAAAATAAAATGGCAATGTTTTTAAAAATAAATAACTTCATTTTCACTTTTTCTAAGCAAGATTAAAATTGATCACTAAAATAAACCAATCTAAACCCTTGCAGAGAGTGCCTTTCGGACTGCACCGACAACAACACATCTATGACTTTGTATGACTTTGATAATCCAATCAATCAAGCTGATGAAAGGGTTGAAGAAGATTATGAGCTACCTGAAGAGCTAGCCAGGTTGTTAAGGCAAGAGGAGAAGGTTATCACTCCTCATCAGGAGGAGATCAAAACGGTCAATCTTGGTTCGGAAGAAGACGTGAAAGAAGTTAAGATCGGGGCCTGCTTACAAGATTCGTTAAAAGAACAACTGATTGATATGCTTCGGGAGTATGTGGATGTCTTTGCTTGGTCTTATCAGGATATGCCAGGGTTGGACACCGACATTGTCATGCACAAGCTGCCTTTGAAAGAAGATTGCCCGCCAGTAAAACAGAAGTTGCGCCGTACTCGCCCAGATATGGCAATGAAGATAAAAGAAGAGGTACAAAAGCAGTGGGACGCCGGGTTCCTTACTGTGACTAGCTATCCGCTGTGGGTTGCTAATATTGTACCTGTACCTAAGAAAGACGGCAAGGTAAGGATGTGTGTGGATTACCGGGATCTGAACAGAGCCATCCCGAAGGATGACTTCTCTTTACCTCACATTGATGTATTGGTCGACTATACGGCTCAATTCTCAGTGTTCTCCTTCATGGATGGATTTTCGGGATATAATCAGATCAAGATGTCACCTGAAGACATGGAGAAGACAACTTTCATCACACCCTGGGGCACATTCTGTTACAAGGTGATGCCATTCGGACTAAAGAATGCGGGTGCAACTTATCAACGGGCTATGGTAACATTATTCCATGACATGATCCATAAAGAAATCGAATGTTATGTGGATGACATGATTGCCAAGTCCCTCACAGAAGAAGACCACCTGGTGAATCTGCTGAAGTTATTCAAGCGTCTGAGGAAGTACCAGTTGAAGTTAAACCCCAACAAATGCACATTCGGGGTGCGATCCGGTAAGCTGCTGGGATTTATTGTAAGTGAGAAAGGGATTGAGGTTGACCCTGATAAAGTAAAAGCCATTCAAGAAATTCCTGCACCAAAGACTGAGAAAGAAGTTCGGGGGTTTCTAGGTAGATTGAACTACATTTCGAGGTTCATATCTCATCTCACTGTAACCTGTGAACCTTTATTCAAGTTGTTAAGAAAAGAACAAACAGTCAGGTGGAATGAAGACTGCCAGAAGGCTTTTGACAAAATCAAGGAATACTTACAAGAGCCTCCAATTCTTATGCCTCCAGTTGAAGGAAGACCTCTAATAATGTACTTGACAGTATTAGAAGAATAAATGGGGTGTGAGCTGGGCCAGCATGACGAGTCTGGTCGAAAAGAGTATGCAATATACTACCTAAGCAAAAAGTTTACCGACTGTGAACAACGTTATTCACTGCTTGAGAAAACTTGCTGTGCTTTAGCGTGGGCTGCTCGCCGACTAAGGCAGTATATGTTGACCCACACTACTTTATTGATCTCAAAGATGGACCCAGTCAAGTACATTTTCGAGAAGCCAGCACTTACCGGACGGGTTGCGAGATGGCAAATGATCCTCACAAAATATGACATTCAGTACACATCCCAAAAGGCCATCAAAGGCAGTGTATTGTCTGATTATCTCGCTAAGCAACCCATTGATGATTACCAGCCTATGAGATTTGACTTCCCTGAAGAAGACATCATGTTCATAAAAGCAAAAGATCATGAAGAGCCTGTTCACACTGAAGGGCCTGACCCAGAAAAAGAATGGACTATGATGTTTGACGGGGCTGTTAATATGAATGGTCGTGGTGTTGGTGCAGTACTCACCTTTAACTGCACTAACAACGAAGCTGAATACGAAGCTTGTATTATGGGTCTTGAGGAAGCCATTGACCTCAGGATCAAGACTTTGACTGTATTCGGAGATTCAGCTCTGGTAATTAATCAAACCAACGGCAAATGGTACACCCACCAAGATCATCTGATACCTTATCGGGATTATACAAGGAGGTTATTGACTTTCTTCACAACAGTCAAACTTGAGTATATCCCTCGAGATGAAAATCAGTTTACGGATGCTCTGGCTACCATTTCATCCATGATCAAGGTTCAAGCTGCCAACTTTGTGCCTTGGATTTCGGTGTCCAGACTTGACAGACCAGCATACATATTCTCAGGAGATGTCGTTAAAGATGATAAGCCTTGGTTCCATGATATCAAATGCTTCTTGGAGGATCAAACATACCCACCTGGGGAATCTTCCAATGATAAGAAGACATTAAGAAGGCTAGCCGGTAGTTTCTTCCTGAATACTGATGGTTCCCTGTATAAGAGGAACTTTGACATGGTACTTCTCAGATGCGTTGATAAGACAGAAGCGGACTTGTTGATGCACGAGGTGCATGAAGGATCCTTTGGTACCCATGCGGGAGGGCATGCTATGGCTAAAAAGCTGTTAAGATCAGGCTATTACTGGATCACAATGGATGCAGACTGTTGTGACTATGCCAGAAAGTGCCATAAATGCCAGATTTATGCGGATAAGTGCATGTACCTCCCAATCCTTTGAACGTGATATCTTCACCTTGGCCCTTTGCCATGTGGGGCATTGACATGATTGGAAAAATTGAACCAACTGCTTCAAATGGCCACAGATTCATCCTAGTAGCCATTGACTATTTTACCAATTGGGTTGAAGCAGCTTCTTATGCAAATGTTACAAGGCAAGTGGTAGCCAGATTCCTGAAGAGAGATATCATCTGTCGGTATGGAGTGCCCGAGCGAATCATTACTAATAATGGTTCTAACTTAAACAACAAAATGATGGCAGAACTGTGCCGGGACTTCAAGATCCAACACCACAATTCTTCTACTTACAGGCCAAAGATGAATGGCGCTTTTGAGGCCGCTAACAAGAATATCAAGAAGATTGTGCAGAAGATGGTGGTTACTTACAAAGATTGGCATGAAATGCTACCGTTTGCCTTACATGGGTACCGTACGTCAATCAGAACATCAACTGGGGCAACACCGTATCAGCTTGTGTATGGTATGGAGGCAGTCCTACTTGTTGAAGTTGAATTACCCTCCTTGCGGGTACTGATGGATGTCAAGCTAAACAAAGCAGAATGGGTCCGATCCCGATACGAAAAACTAAGTATGATTGAGGAAAAGAGATTGGCTGCAATCTGTCATGGGCAGCTGTATCAGAAAAGAATGAAGAAGGCCTTCGATCAGAAAGTCAGGCTTCGAGAGTACCAAGTAGGGGATCTTGTGCTGAAAAGACTCCTCCCTCCTCATACAGACCACAGGGGCAAGTGGACTCCGAATTATGATGGTCCGTTCATAGTAAAGAAAGTTTTCTCCGGTGGAGCCTTAATGCTCAGTACTATGGATGGTGAAGACTTCCTGTCCCCTATGAATTCAGATGCAGTTAAAAAATACTTCGCATAAATGACCCGCTGGACATAAAAACAGAATGTAAGTCCAGGCAAAAATAGGGCATCCCGGCGAGTCAAAATCAGAATAAAAGACTCGGGCAAAAATAAGGGAAAATAAATAAATAAAAATGTACACCCGCTGAGTTGAAAAGCCGCATCAGACAACTCAGGCAAAAACGGGTATCCCGGTGGATTGAAAACCCGAAAGGGCGATCCACGCAAAATAAGGGAATAAGCGAACAACTGCATTCTGAATTCATCTGTATCACTTACAACATGGTAAGTTTCGAAAGGACCAAGCCTCGGTCAGAATCAGCCTCCTTCAAAAGCAAGATGAGAAGAAGGTCAAGTGTCATACAAGTCATAGCAAAAGGGAAGCTCCTCGAAGCGTCATCAACATTGCCACTGTCTTTTTGTTTCTCAATTTGTAACGATCTCCTCATTTCAGGGGATCCGTTTCTTTGACTGTATCTTGCCAATTCAGGGCACGTAAATTAATAAAATCAGATTTTCAGTCATATTCCGTCTCGTACATTTTATTTTCATTTGCAAAATGTCCGATGTCCTTGATCGCATAAATACAGATGTGTCTTTTCTAAGTATACATGCTTGCAGGAAATATACTTACTCCCGGGAGTGTCTAAACTCCTATGATGGAATCCAGTGAGGGATACCTCGGGATACTTGTACGTTTCTTTGTCATGCAGGATTGCAGGTGTTCAAAGCGTAACATGGGGCACGAAAAACAACTCCCCAGTAGACTGCCAAATCATTATATCCTCGGCACACCTTCCAAACAGCACCAGAGATGCTTTCTCCCCATCAGAGTTGCCAGGCATCACTCCTCCATCATTTCCTTCAGAGCATGTACCAGAGGGTGCTCATATCCCCCAGCTGAGTTGTCAAGTATCATCCTCAGCGGGATCCCCACAGAAATCTCTAGGAGGATCTTTCAGTGATCTTTCTTCTTCCCCAGCCGAGTGCTAGACAGGGAATCAGCCCCGCAGAGTTTCAACTTATATCCAGAAGAGCAATGCCCGAAGATCTCACAACAGAGTGACGAAAGCTTCTACAGACCCCATCTGGGTCCCTCATTACCAAGATAGGTTTATCAATGACCTACTTCCCCATGCAGAGTCATATATGTCAGATCTACCAATGATCTCACCCCCCAGCTGGGATGTCCACTTCAAGCAGATCAGCCAGAGATCTCCACAGCATCGGGATCCGAATCCCGGATCGGTATCTTTGCATAATCATAGCATCCGCATCATATTCTCCCCACAGAGCGTAGCACTCCGTCTAATACGGAGCATTACGGCAAAAATCAAACATATTGCATAATCATAAGCCATGCTCTGAATTAAACACTTGTAAATACTGACAATCCATCAACATTATACAGAATATTTCCTGGTTCCCCACCAGAGAGCCAAAACTTTTTCCTTACAAATACAGATACATGCTCCTTTTGGTACTCGTCCGTATCATTATTCCCCAGTAAAGACGCCCCAAACAGATGCTTATACATTACAGATACTTCTCGACACCCGTCCGTGTCATATCCCCAGCAGAAAGCCAAAGCGTCCCCTTTGCACTCACAGGTACACATATGTACAAATTCCCCGACACCCGTCCGTGTCGCCTTCCCCCAGCAGTTGCCTAAACACCTTGGGAACCACATACTTGTTTATAATACACTTTTCCAACACCCGTCCGTGTCGCACTCTCCCCAGCAAGTTGAATACTTGTCTATGTCTCACCCATCACTCATACAGATACTCGTTCGTATCTTATATATACCACTTAAAACCCTTCAGATTTGACATTTGTCCGTGTTCTTTGTTAACTAGTTGGTACTCGTCCATATCATCATCTCTGAACATGCGTCAAGCGTTTGTTTCCACTGATACTCGTCCATATCATAGTCTTAAGGATGCTCGTCCGCATCTTTAATCTATACACCGTGTCAAACACTTATATCTTCATAAAACTAGACACTTGTCTGTGTCTACCGTTCCCCAGAAGAATTCCCGGAAAAACTTGATAAATTATTTCCTTTCTATCTGACATTCGTCCTATGTCATGATACCTTTCGGCAGTCGTACCCTTCCAGGTGATCGTCCTTCACCTTTTTGATGATCGTCTTTCATCATTCCCAACGGAGTCTCTATTCTTTAGAACCCCTTCCTATCCGACATTCGTCCTATGTCGTGATATTTTTAGCAGCCGTCCCCTGCTAGGTGATCGTCCTTCACCTCTTGATGATCGTCCTTCATCATATTATCCGATGGCCGTCCCCATCGTTGATCTTGTTATCTGACATTCGTCCTATGTCATGATAAACCCTCAGAGCAGCCGTACCCTGCTAGGTGATCGTCCTTCACCTCTTGATGATCGTCCTTCATCATGCTTATCCAATGACCGTCCCCATCGTCGACCTTTTTATCCGGCATCCGTCCTATGTCGTGATATTCTCGGCAGCCGTACCTTGCCAGGTGATCATCCTTCACCTTGGATGACCGTCCCTCATCCTTATCCCCAACAGAGAAGTCGTCCCCTGCTAGGTGATCGTCCTTCACCTTTGATGACCGTTCCTCATCAGCCCGATGGTCGTCCCCATCATTTACCTTTAATCCCCAGAAAAGTCTTATTTCTTTATTTGATGGCCGTCCCCATCATAATCTCTTATGTCCCCAGCTTGTCGGCCGTCCCCGTCGTTGCTTTATTTCCCGCATTTTCCCTAGCTTGTCGGTCGTCCCCGTCATTGCTTCATCCCCAGCAGTCGTCCTCTGCTCGACGGTCGTCCTCCTTCGCCCGCACTTTATAAACATACTTTACTTCCTTTTACAATCTATATCCCTTTTCTTCTTCATTCGGTGAGTGCAAATTTTGGACTGTCTTTGGTATTCAACCACAAGTTATCTTGTTTGCCTGTTAAGCCGTTGCTTACATCCTGCACAGTTAACTCATGCTTGAATAGGGGCAGCTATAAACACCCCAAATTTTCCCTCACTCATTTCACCATGGCTTGTGATATTTTCATTTGCATAGATTCACTTATAGCATCTCATATTGCATTCTTACTTCACTGCATTGTTTCAAAGTCATCTGCATCTAGGGTTTGTGATTTAAGCCATCCCTGAGCCATTTGAGCCACTCCAAAGGTCATCAATCACTTCAAAGGGGTCCATGTATGTTCAAGCATCATATTATATCCTCACAAAGTCAATAAAGTCAAAGAATCGCAAGAACTGAGAAGGGCATGGAAGCAGAGCCAAGTTTAACTGCACAGATGACCTAAAATTAGGGTTTTGGTTTCAGAGGCCATAACTCCAAATTTTTTGGTCATTCTTGTTTCTATTGGTCTCTATATGTTATGAGGATCATGCATACCAATTTTCATGAAGAAATTCAATGGGGAAGGCATCTGATCAAGAGATGACTTCTTGAGCAAGTCAGTGCAAAATCAGGGCATCTGAGGCCCCCAATGACCCAACCAAAGGGTGTTCTCCATCATTTTGAATGTGTATGATCTTTATTTGATCATATAAGGTGTTAGGAGTTCACAAAATTGAAGAATTTCAAGCCATTTGCAAAGTTGCCATTTTGGGAAAGTGACTTGTAATGTAAACTTTCCATTTTTGGAAAGTTTTTCAACCTCCTCTTTTTGATTCAAAAATGCTTCAAATGAAAGAACTTTGGTCATGAAAGTTTTAGAGTGAATCCTCCCATTTTCAAAAAGTACAAGAACTCATTCTAATTCATTATGGATCAAAAGTTGTGGCTTGTCAAAGTTGGGCAAAATCACTTAATTTTCACTTTTGTACCAAAGAGGGAAAGTTGCAAAACCTCATGCCAAGGCAAAATGTGACTTCAAATGGACTTCTATGCATTGCACAAACCTCACACATGACCCAAAACTCAGAATTGCACAAGAATTTCTCAAGTTTCATGCCATGAACTTCACAAATTTCAAAAGGGGCCAAACTTCCCCAAAATTGCAAAATGGATCAAAGCTTCTCATCCACTTGTGCCAGCTGCCAAAAGTGACTTCCATGGACCTCCTTGAAGCATGCTGATTCGAACCATGCCCTTGTACCATGACTGAACCAGCTCATACCTTCACTTACACAAAAGTTGACTTTATGCAATTTGAGCCATACCAATCAAGCTGAGCCACACCAACTACTCTGACCAATCACAGCTTCACATACATGCCTCATGGATCATTTCTCACACAATCTTGGAGCCTGAAAACACAGCATTGCCATAGTTCACAAAAACCTCCCTCTTTGCATTTTCATTCGAATCTCATCACACAAGCCTCAAACCTCAAAACAAATTCCACAGAACAACTCACCATGATCCACTGATCATTTCCCAACCATCATCTTGCCCTAAAAAGCCCTGAATCAAAAACATGATTTCCACACTTCACAAACTGAACCTCTTCCATTTTCATTTTAAGGCCATATAAACTCCAGCTAAGCATCACAAACTTCTGGGGAGGATCATTGGAGCTTGTTTGAAGCAAAGGACTGGCCAGAAAGCACCATTTTCGAAAGCTTCAGTTCAGGTATCATCAAGAACAATTTTTCCAGAAACGTGTTTTTAAGTTACTAATTGATTCTCCATGATTCACTGATGATGCTGATGTGTTTAGTTTTGAAAATAGTCAAGTATTAAGCATGTATTGATCTTCTGAAATTTCTGCCATACTTTCCGTTTTGCTTCGATTCATGATTTTGAGGTTGAATAAATGAGTTTTGATGTTTGAATCTTGCTGGGGTTGAGGAGAGGATCATTTCTGGAGCTTTAGGGGTCTTGGGGTTGCGTATTGAGGGAGATGGGGTGAGGAGCTAGCCGGAGAAGATGACCGGAACACTGTTCCGGTCATCTGAAAGTCATTAGGGCTGAGGATTAGGGCTTAATCATAATTGCGTGAGTTTGAATTCTGACAGTCCATTAGCGCGTGTGGTCAACTCCCGCCTCCTTGAATTTGAATCCTGGCCTTCAGATCATTTGACTTTCTCATTTTTCTTTTTAAATTCATTTTATTTCATTTGTTTTATATTTAACTTCTACGAATTTTTAAAAATAGCAAAACATATTAAAAAATTCTGAAATTTTTTGTCAAACATTTCATTAATTTTCAGAACCCAAAAATATTTTTATTTTCTTTTTTTGCATTAAAAATCATTTTTAAATCATTTAAATGTTTATTTTTAATTAGTTAATGGAAATTAATTAATTAAAAATGCATTTAGGTATTTAAAAATCACAAAAAATTCATATTGCATTTTAAAACATTTAGAAACATTGTCAAACCCTCAAAACAAATTTCTTTTTGGTTCTTGAACTATTTTGACCTTTTTCATTGGAATTAAATTCATTTAAAGGCAATATTTTTGTTCAAACTTAGAAAAATTCATTATGCCTAACCATGAGGAGTTTGATGATGGTTCTTCTTGCATTGCATCCTTCACATCATGTAGTTTCTAGGAAAAAAATTGGTTTGAATTCATCCTTCATTTTCAATTTGATGTGCATTTTTCCTTTTGAGGTGCCTTGAAACCCTAGTTGACTTTGAAAAATCATAACTCCCATTAGGTTAAGAGTTAGGTCCCCTCCTTTGGGCAGTGAACTTGTGTAGGGTTAGGGTTCCTTTGATCCCATTTTCAATTTTTTATCATGTCATTTGCCTCTGATTTTGAATTTTTGTGTTGCATGTTGTTCATAAACCCTAATTTGTGCCTTCACTTGCATCCATTTTCTCATGTGCTTGCATTCAAGAACTTGTCATGACATTTTGAGCATCTTCATGATTCATAAGACATCTTAGGACATATTAGAATCATGTTTGATCATTGAATCCTTCATTTGCCATGTTATGCATTCATTACATTTCATAAACTTTCATGAACTTCTATGGTTCAAAGCATGCTTCATTTGCATCCTCATCCTTGTATGATCATCCACAACTCTTGGCATGTGTTTGCATCATATCTTAGCATCATTAACATCATGTTTATGCTTCTGATTTTGGTTTGCATCATGACATTTCATCTCATTTGCATTGCATTTCATTTCTTCTGCTAACTTTTCAGGTGGTAAGTTGTTTTGAGAAGTGAATTTGCCTTCACTTCTCACAATATTTCTTCCTCTCTCTTATGCATCATTGCTGCATTTTATCTTTGTATTAGAGTGAGCTTGCTCATTCATGCTCTTCCTCACTTTCCTCCTTCAAGCAACTTGACTTCTTAAGTGAAGCAAGTTGTCTTGCTTCTCTCTGCTTCTTCCTCCTTTCATCTGCTTCTTTCCTTGGTGGCTCTTTGAAGATTTTTTCTCTCTTAAGCCTCACAAACCCTAGGAACAACCAAGCATGATCATAATTAGGGTTTGATTAGTTCCCCATTTAGCTTTTTACCTTTGTGTTATCTTTGTGTCTTCTCTTCTCACCTCTTAATCAAGGACTAAACCCTAAAGGTTTTAAGGCTTTGTGATTAAGCTTATGCCTGCATCCTTCTATTAGGATGGAGTGTATAACTTTAATCCTAAGTGTTAAACCCTTAATGTGTTTAAATCCTTTAATCAATCCATCTAATAATCACTAAGACATCAAGCTTGTAACTTGGGCCTTGCATTAGGGTTCTAATTCTTCCTTAATTGGTTAAGAAAGACTAACCCTAATGTTAATGGACAAGACCCCCTCAAGTTGTCTTACAAACCATAAAAATCCATTTCTTAATCTTATCATTAACTAAAATCCACTTTAATAAAGGCCTTGTTTTGTCATGAGGTTAATCCCTAATCATGGATTAAGTTGAGGAGCCTTTCTCAGCTTAAATGTTCTCATCTATTATCCTTCTATTAGGATGGTGTAATGAGTCCATTAAATCCCTGATTATGGCTTAAACTCATTACTCAACACTAAACAAAAACATCTAAATAAATATAAGTAGGTTAATGATCTTAATCCTACATCATGGTGATTAAGTGTGAGGTGCTTACTTCACACTTAAGGTATTCTCATTACCCCTAATCAGAGGGAGGATGTGATGAGTTTACTAACCCTTGGTTTAGGCTTAAGCTCATTAACTTATGACAAATCCAAAGGCAATAAAAGATTGAAAACATCAAAAACAAACAATAATCGTCTCCTCCGGGATTCTTTTCTCATCATCTTCACTCATAACCAAGAACTTGCTTCTTCCGTCTAATGCAAGACAGTTTACACCTGAGCCAGACAGGTCATACACTTGAGCATAGACAAGTAAGCAGTTCACAAGTCAATTCATCTTTCAGTCTCTTTGGGTCGAACTACGGTGTTCTGACTTCCTCATTGCACGAGAGGATACGTAGGCATAACTTAACAGTTATCGAACAAAAGTCTCTGTATATTCCCCCCTCTTCCAGTATTATTCTTTGAGCCTCATAGTATTGAGCATGTCACTCTTGTTCTTACACTGACACTTCTCTTATACACTTCACATTTCTTTTTACACTGACACTTGCATTCTTTTCCAATTTTTGCACACAGATAGCACTGACACTACCCCTCTAAACACAAACTTTCAAGCGTGGATCCCGTCGAGTACGGCGGACAATCTGGGTGCTAGCACCTTCCCAGGTTGTAACCAACCCCCTTTCTCAGTTTCTCTGGTTCGCAACCGTCTTATCCATATCTTTTCTTAGGTCTATGCAGCATTACCTTTCCTCCGGGATAAAAATGCCTAGCTGGCGACTCTTGTCTTTTGAGCTCACCCCTGTGTGCTCTTTTCCTTCGTCGATCGTTCGCGTCTGTACCCCTTTTGACCTAGCCTCATTTGGTGGGAGCGACACTCTAGCTCAGGTGTTACCGGCTCTGACTCGAGGGTGTTTACCGTATTGCTGTTTGAACTGTCGAGACAAGTCACATTCGTCCGCAAAGAATATGAGATGAGAAGAGAAGACGTGACTTCTTGGTTTGTTGTCTTTTAGAAGAAGTGTTTTGAGTTTGTGTTTATTGAATGTACAACACTAAAGACTATGACACATGAGCGAATACTTTCCAAGATCGCCCCCAATGGAACGTTTGTAAAGCATCCTAGAAGAGTGAAGGAGACCTCCACTAATCATTTCCCGTATAGCTTAAGGCTCATGGCGCATTGTACACCTTTTCCTTTATTAAGTGTTTTTTATTTTCTTTTAAGATGAGAAGTGAGACTCAAATTATAAAAGGAAAACTTCTAAGGGAAACTAGACTTACCCTAAGTTAGTTGAATTCATGTATGACCTATGGTTAGTGAGGTTTGAAATACTAAATCCACCTAAGAGATATTAAACTAGAAATACAAGAAGTTAATAGTGAACAATATAGTCCTCCTAAGTCATGATGGATAAAAATGCGAATGAAACATAAATGGGATGAAACGATGGATCGGTGGGTCGATTGCGTGGTGCTGAGACGCACGACTTATGGTGTGCAACATACAAGGCTTGCTTTTGGTTGAATGGAGTGGAATGATGGTAATCGAGGAACCCTAAAGTCACATGAACTTTATTTATTTATTTGAAAATATACTCGACGTTGGATCGAGTATCTTATTTATTTCATTTTTGAGATTTTGTTTTCTAACGATTTGTTTTATCTTTTCTATCCTAATTATGGAAATTATAAAAGCATACAAGTTCTAAGCTATTACATCATAAAGCACACAAACATAATTGAGGCATAAAAATATCCAAGTCCATAAGTCAATCCTTGAAAAAATACCTTGCACAAAAAGCAAATAGTTAGTGAATGACATGAATCATGAATATGCATAATATGATGAAATGAATTAAAATGACAAAAATATCAAAAGTCATGGAAAAAATGTGAAATTAATTCCCTAGGGTCTCTAACCTGATTATATCATTGTATTAAAAAATCTCTTAAAAATTCTAAGTCTAACTATATCAAATAGTCCTTTAATTCTTTCTAAGGTTCAATCCTAAATTTGTACAAATCATACTACCAAAACAGTAGATAAAATGTCCTAAAAAGTACACCAAAAATATTCTAGGTACTTTAATTTGTCCTCTAATCATAGAAAAAAGAATAGGCAAAAAATGTCATGGGAAGTGGCAGAAATAAATTGTACAAATTTATGTGTTTATGAAGGAATTCAATATAAAATCAATTAAATTAAAAATCAAAATTAAATTGAAAAATGGTTAAATTCAGAAAATAAAAATTGGGAGAAGTTTTAAATTGACTTAATATTCTACCCTAATCTTTACAGAATTTTATTATTCATTTTTATATTTTTCATGAATTAAATTGAAATGGTGTGAAATAGAAAACTAAAATTCTAAATGGAAATGAAAGGGGGGTGCCTTTAGAAATTGTTTTTAGTTTAATAAACTACTGGGCCTGCACATGGGGTGTGGATAGCAACTATCTTGGGCCCAGAAACACAGGTCTGAAGGTGTATGATACCAATGGTGAGGATACATGCGCAGGATTGTGAATGGGAGGTCCAACCGGACGGTGACAAGTGTCACCGCCGGTGTGGACGAAATCAGCAGCAAATCTCCAATCATATCTCTTCCACCTCTTATGGGAATTGAAACATGGCTTTAAACTTCTTTAATCCTCTTTAATAATCCTTAAACTCCTAATTAAACTCATTTATTTTCTTTAATTCATAACATTATCAATTAAAATTATAATTAATTCAAATACGATCCACAACAAATATTCAGAAAACAAGACTTATAAAAAAAATATAAAATACGCTTGAAGGAGAGACAAACCCTAAATCAGCTTCCTTCTCTTCTACCTCACGCGTCTGCGTCTTCTCTCCCTTCCCTCCACGTTCATTTTCTTCTACTCGAAACCCTAGCCGGCAGCGGTGACCTTCTCTTTCCCATATACCGAAAGAAAAATCCTAAGAACAACTCTCCTCTTTCTTCTTTGCGAAACCCTAGCCTCCTCTCTAATCGTAACCTTAGCGGCGGCGGACATAAAAACTACCGGAGAGAGCATCCATGGCCGCCATTGAATTGCTCATACCCTAAGCTGAATCAAACAACCTAACTCCAAGCTGAATCGCCAAACCCTAACCCGAATTTCTTCCCCTAAATCGAACTTCCGAGATTGCTAATCGTTGAAGTGTCGGCGAAAACGGTGGTGAAGTATCTTTGACGACGTTCACAACGAACGCCTTATTCCACCTCTTCCTTCCTCTTCTTTGTGAACCTGAGCGACGGCCTTTGCAGTTTGATATGTTGATTAACGATTTTGTGATGTCGCAGGTTGATGAACGATCGAAGAGGACGACGGTTAATCCTATCTTTGAAGCTGTTGAGGGCAAAGGTCTTGGTTGCTGCGAAAATTGATGAAGGCGCAATAACGATCATGACGAAAAGTATCCCTCAGGTATGAACGCCTTCTACTTTTCATTATCGAATGCTTGTCCTTCTCTGTATTTCTTCCTTGCGAGCCTTACGAATCTGTGTCGATCCCGTTGACATTTTTTCGTCGATTTTGCAGGTAAAGATATTGGTTGGAGCTTGTCGAAGATTGGGAGTGGAAGCCTGAAGATGAATTTTTGATGATGCTTTGGCCTCTCTGTTTGCAAAATATGAAGATTAGTGGTGATTAGAAGATGGAGATTGAATAATGGATTGAAGGTGTCGCTCCCACCAAATGACACCTGGTCAGAAGGGGTACAGACGCGAACGGTCGACGAAAGGGATGAAAGAAATGAATAGAGTCGCCAGCTAGGCATTTTTATCCCGAAGGAAAGGTAATGCTGCATAGACCTAGAAAAAGATGGATAAGACGGTTGCGAACCAGAGAGACTGAGAAAGGGGGTTGGTTACAACCTGGGAAGGTATTAGCACCCAGATTGTCCGTCGTACTCG
Organism: Lathyrus aphaca; assembly: GCA_963966055.1. Lineage (NCBI taxonomy): Eukaryota > Viridiplantae > Streptophyta > Magnoliopsida > Fabales > Fabaceae > Lathyrus > Lathyrus aphaca. Next base: position 232,004,833 of record OZ014521.1, read on the forward strand.
ACGGGATCCAGGCTTAAAATATTTGTGTTTTAAAGGGGTAGTGTTAGTGCAATCTGTGTATCAAAGCTGGAAAGAATGCAAGTGTCAGTGTAAAAGAAAAGTGAAGTGTATAAAAGAAGTTTCAGTGTAAGAACAAGAGTATAATGCTCATGATTATGAGGCCAAGAGAATAATACTGAAAGAAGGGGGAATATACAGAGACTTTTGTTCGATTACTGTTAAGTTATGCCTACGTATCCTCTCGTGCAATGAGGAAGTCAGAACACCGTAGTTCGACCCAAAGAGACTGAAATATAAATTGACTAATGATCTGCTTACTTGCCTATGCTCAAGTGTATGACCTGTCTGGCTCAGGTGCAAACTGTCTTGCATTAGACGGGAGAAGCAAGTTCTCGTTTATGAGTGAATGAGGTGAGAAAAGAATCCCGGAGGAGACGATTATTGTTTGTTTTTATGTTTTCAGTCTTTTATTGCTTTTTTTTTGTGTTTGTCATAAGTTAATGAGCTTAAGCCTAACCCAAAGGTTAGTAAACTCATCACATCCTCCCTCTGATTAGGGGTAATGAGAATACTTTAAGTGTGAAGTAAGCACCTCACACTTAATCATCATGATGTAGGATTAAGATCATTAACCTACTTGTGATTATTTAGATGCTTTTGTTGTTTTTGTTTAGTGTTAAGTAATGAGTTTAAGCCATAATCGGGGATTTAATGGACTCATTACACCATCCTAATAGAAGGATAATAGATGAGAACATTTAAGCTGAGAAAGACTCCTTGATCACACTAAAATTCACCGTGTTTCTGACTCCGATTTCGCATGCATTCTTAGCTTTTATTGTTGTTTTGTTTTGTTATTACTTTGTTTTCTAATGTTTTCAGGTTTTTATAATAATCGGAGCTTGAATCGAGAAAAGGAGTGAAAAAGGAGTGAAAACGGACGAAAACCTAGAAATTCAGCGTTTTGCACTTACGGCACCCACCGTGGCGGGCGCCATGGGGTTAGCCATGACGTGGCCACGTCTCAAGACCACTCCTCAACCTCCAAGACCCACGATCCCCACTCTCCAATCCCCTGTAGGGACCATGGCGGGCGCCATAGGCCTGTGGCGGGCGCCACAAGGCCAATTTCAGTAACCTCCACTTTTTAGTGGAGGGGCATCCCAGTCATTTCATGCTTTTAGTTTTCCTATAAATAGGACCTTAGATTTTCGTTTTTCTTCATCCAGAATTAGATTTCTCTAGGCATATATCAGTTATAAAGCAGTTGCCATTCCACATCGGGGTGCCTCTGCAATTGAGTGATCGAGTCTGTAATCTGTCTGTGCGATCGAGTTTTGGAGCACTCTGGAGGAAGTTAATCCTGCCGCCATTTTAATTCAAGTTCGTATTTTACTTTCATTTATTTTCTGCATTGCTTTACTTTTATTTATTTCCCGCACTCGCACTTTATTTTGTTTATTTCCCGCACTCGCACTTTATTTTGTTTATTTCCCGCACTCGCACTTTATTTTGTTTATTTCCCGCACTCGCTTTAAATTACTTTATTTCTCGCACTCGCACTAAATTCATTTACTTTCCGCACTCGCTTTAAATTACTTTTATGAAAAATTATAAAAAGAATCTTTACTTTATCATGTCTAACTAATTCCATAAAGGTTAGAATGTAAGGATCGTAATTGAACCAGTAATCAGTATAATTGTTCGTGGAAACACCTAAGGGCTATTTTATCTTTCAATTCAAGTAATTGTTTTTAACCATTTCAAAAACAGCCAAAAGCGCTTTGTCTGGTTTATTAGGAGTTTTTAGATTAAAAAGAAAAGAGATTTTAAAACGATTTTCGGACGCGTTATGAGATTTAGAGTCTGGTTCACAAGAACCTCTTTTTGCTAAGAAGTCCAGGTTAAAATACTTTTCAACTTAGTTAAGATACTACATTTCTTAAAAATAGGTTTACTACTCTAACGCAGTACGCACCTTTTTATCCGTGACAATAGGAGGGTTTGATTAGAGAGTACAACTCGGTTCTGAATACGCGAAAGCGACAGTTCCTGTTAAATTAGTTCTTTTCAAAGGAGAAAACATTGCCCATAAGTAGTTCCATTAACAAGTACTGGATTATCATTGATTACGTGAATTACATTCGAGCCTGTCTTTTATTTATTATTTAAAATTATTATTTTATTTACCATTGCACCCTTACTAAAACCCTTAAAAATAGTTGCCTTAGATACACACCATAACAACAGGTACGATAGATTGACACTTGGTCTCTGTGGATTCGACAATCTTTTATATTACTCTGACGTGTTCGTACACTTGCGAAAAACACGCATCAAGTTTTTGGCGCCGTTGCCGGGGACCAATATCGTCAAATTTCATTACCCTGTAGTTATACCGTTTAGACTAAGGTTGTTACCCACCGGTCAATGCGAAAGACTCGCAGTGCCGGAAGTTTAGTAGACCCTCTAGCTGAACATGAACGTTACGCTCGCGCACGTTTGTTTTTCCATAGGAATAGGAGAGTTATGGCCGAAGATCAAAACCGAAGACCTCTTAAGGACTTCGCCCAACCATCAAACGAGGAACCTAGTTCCAGTATAGTAAACCCCGCTATCCCAGCCAATAATTTTGAACTTAAACCATCCCTGCTGCAATTAGTGCAACAGAGACAATTCGCAGGTCTCGCTACTGATAACCCAAACCAACATTTAAAAAACTTTCTTCAGTTAGCAGACACCTTTAAAACCAATGGAGCTTCTCCTGAGGCGATACGCTTAAGATTATTTCCCTTTTCCCTCAGAGATAAAGCTCTATCATGGTTAGATTCCCTTCCACCCAATTCAATAACAACTTGGGATGACCTTAGAAAAGTTTTCCTTGCTAGATATTTTCCCCCAAGTAAGACCGCTCTTCTTCGAAACCTAATAACTAGATTTACCCAACACCAAGGAGAGTCGTTGTTCGAAGCCTGGGAGAGATATAAAGAACTATTAAGAACATGCCCACATCACGGCCTAGAGAATTGGCTAATCATCCAAGCCTTCTATAATGGACTTCATTATAACACTAAAATGACCATCGACGCTACCGCTGGTGGCGCACTGATGAACAAACCTTACCCTGAAGCTAGTGCCCTTATCGAGGATATGGCCCAAAACCATCAATCATGGGGAGTAGAACGAGCGACAGTGGAAAAGAAGGAAGCCCAAGGAGGAATACATGAGCTAAGCTCTATAGACATGATGCAGGCTAAAATGGACGCGTTGGCCCTTAGAGTCGAACATATGTGTACAACTCCGAATACTGTAGCCGCAGTTTCGCCGAATTGTGAGATATGTGGAACGCAAGGACACCAATCCGCCGAATGCAATCTGTTGAATGAAACCAATACTGAGCAAGTAAACTATACCCAAGGGAACCCATTTTCAAATACATATAACCCTGGATGGAGGAATCACCCAAACTTCTCCTACAAAAATAATAACCCTATTCAAAATACCGCACCTCCGAGACAACAAGGTTACCAAGCCCCTAGAACAAATCAACCTATGCAACCTGTTAAACCAAACCCGAGCTTTGAGGAAGTTGTAAAAGATTTTATCTTTGCTCAAAAACAACAAAACAAAGAGTTCATGAACCAAAACGTCCATGTTAACGAACTGATTACCCAGTTAGGAACCAAGGTTGATCAAATCATTACTCATAATAAGATGCTTGAAACCCAGATCTCTCAGGTAGCGTTAAACCAAGCCCCACAGACTACACCTGGAGGACAGTTCCCTGGACAACCTCAACAAAACCCGAAAGGGTAAGCAAATGCCATTACTCTACGAAGTGGAACCGCTTATAAGGAACCTTTAAACCCTAGATTGAGTGAGCCCGAAACTTCTGAGAGGAATGAGGAAAAGGAACCAGAGAAGCCTGAAACCCCGGAAAGTCAAGAAAAAGGAGAAGAACCTAAAAATAAAACCTATGTACCACCACCGCCATATAAACCACCAATACCTTACCCTCAAAGATTAAAGAAAACCCAAATCGATAATCAATATCAAAAATTCGTTAAGGTTATAGAAAAACTTCACGTATAAATCCCCTTTACAGAAGCCATCACCCAAATACCTTCTTACGCTAAGTTTCTTAAAGACATACTTACAAATAAACGTAGACTTGAAGATCCGAAACCCGTGGAATGTAATTCTATTTCCGAAAATAGGTTAGCAAAGAAAGATAAAGATCCCGGAAATTTTTCCATTCCTTGTATTTTGGGGAATCATGTCATCGAAAAAGCTTTTCTAGACTTAGGAGCTAGTGTGAGCTTAATGCCTTTAGCAGTTTGTGAGAGATTAAACTTAGGAGAATTACAACCTACTAAGATGTCACTTCAATTAGCCGATAGATCCGTTAAATACCCTATAGGCATACTTGAAGACGTCCCTGTTAGGATAGGTTAGCTGTTTATACCTACTGATTTTGTTGTCATGGACATTAAAGAAGATGACGACATACCAATCCTCCTAGGTAGACCGTTCTTATCGACTGCTGGAGCCGTAATAGATGTTAAAAAAGGGAAACTAACTTTTGAGGTAGGTGACGAGAAGATAGAATTTATATTGTCAAAATTTCTTATGGCACCTGTGATAGGAGATGCTTGTTATGCCTTAGATATCATCGAAGAATGTATTAGGGAATTAGAACAAGAAGAAGAAACTGAATCTATAAAATTGCCATCAACCCTTATTTTGGAGGATGACAATTATAAAAGACCCTACATTGATGATAACCTTCACGAATGTTTATCTCTTACCCTAGATCCTATGCCTTGCCCTATGAAACCGACCGTAAAACTTAAAGAACTGCCTAAAAACCTGAGATATGAATTTCTCGATGAAGATATGAACCGTCCAGTTATAGTCAGTGCTACCTTAAACCAAGAAGAAACCGATCAATTATTAGAAGTTTTACGTAGGTACCCCTCAGCCTTAGGATATAAGATCTCTTATCTAAAAGGAATAAGCCCATCCGTATGCATGCATCGGATTTTGCTTGAAGAAGATTCAAAACCTTCCAGAGAACACCAACGAAGAATAAATCCTATAATGAGTACTGTAGTTAAGACTGAAGTTCTTAAGTCATTAGAGGCAGGTATAATATATCAGATCTCGGACAGTAAATGGGTGAGTCCTGTGCATGTAGTACCTAAAAAGGGAGGCATCACAATCGTGCAAAATGAGAAGGGTGAACCTGTAGCAAAAAGAACCGATGGAGGTTGGCGTATGTGCATAGATTATAGAAAATTAAATAAAGCAACTAGGAAGGACCATTTCCCATTACCATTCATAGACCAAATGTTGGAGCGCCTAGCCAGACACTCTTACTTTTGTTACTTAGATGGATATTCAGGATTCTTCCAAATACCTATTCACCCCGAAGATCAAGAAAAAACTACCTTTACATGCCCAGTTGGAACCTTTGCCTATAGAAGAATGCCTTTTGGACTTTGTAATGCTCCTGCAACTTTCCAACGCTGCATGATGTCTATCTTTGCCGATTATTTGGATGGAATCATGGAAGTATTTATGGACGATTTCTCAGTTTGTGGATCAGATTTCAAAAATTGTCTTATCAACCTTGAGAAAATCCTGGAGAGATGTGTGGAGGTAAACCTTGTGCTAAATTGGGAGAAATGTCATTTCATGGTCACCGAAGGGATTGTTTTAGGACATATAGTTTCCGAAAAAGGTATAGAGGTAGATAAAGCAAAAATAGAAGTCATAGAGAATCTAAAACCGCCGAAGACTATCAGGGAGATAAGAAGTTTTCTTGGACATGCCGGATTTTACCGACGTTTTATCAAGGATTTCTCCAAAATAACAAAGCCCTTAACTGGTCTTTTAATGAAAGATGCTGAATTTATCTTCGATGAAAAATGTACTGAAGCATTTAATCTTCTGAAGCAAGCTCTGATTTCAGCACCTATAATGAAACCCCCTGATTGGTCAGAACCGTTTGAGATAATGTGTGACGCCAGTGATTATGCTGTTGGAGCTGTTCTAGGTCAAAGAAAAGATAAGAAGTTACATGTGATTTATTATGCCAGTAGAACCCTAGACGCTGCACAGCTCAACTACGCAACAACCGAAAAAGAGCTCCTAGCTGTAGTTTTTGCAATAGACAGATTTAGATCTTATCTAGTAGGAGCCAAGATTATAGTTTACACCGACCATGCTGCCATCCGTTACTTACTAAGCAAAAAGGATGCCAAGCCTAGGTTACTTCGATGGATTCTATTACTGCAAGAGTTTGATTTGGATATCCGTGATAAGAAAGGCACTGATAATGTGGTAGCTGATCACCTATCTAGGCTAGAATACCTGAAACCTGATTCAGTACCCATAAATGACGATTTTGCCTATGATAGACTGATAGCCCAACTAGAAACTATTGAAGATGATAACCCAGACCCTCATGAGTATTTTCATAAATCCTTAGCTATAGGTAATGTACCTTGGTATGCAGACTTTGTTAATTACCTAGCCGCTGACATCATACCCCCTGATCTAAACTACCACCGGAAGAAGAAGTTCTACAGTGATGTGAGAAACTTCTATTGGGACGAACCATTTCTTTTCAAGAGAGGTAAAGATGGCATTTTCCACCGTTGTGTTCCAGAAGAAGAGGTAAATAATATAATTGAGCATTGTCATTCTGCACCCTATGGTGGACATGCAAGCACATCTAAGACCTACGCCAAGATTCTTCAAGCTGGCCTATTTTGGCCTACTATGTGGCGTGATGTCCATGCTTTCATTGTCAAGTGTGACAGATGCCAACGCACAGGAAATATTTCAAGACGTAATGAAATGCCGTTAAGAAATATTCAAGAAGTAGAACTCTTCGACGTATGGGGTATAGACTTTATGGGACCGTTCCCACCATCTTTTGGAAATCAATACATATTAGTAGCTGTTGACTACGTGTCTAAATGGATTGAAGCTATCGCCGCACCCACAAACGACACCAGAGTAGTCATCAAATTATTCAAAAATTATATATTTCCCAGGTTTGGAACCCCCCGTTTAGTCATAAGTGATGGAGGATCACACTTCATATCGAGAATATTTGATAAACTTTTAAGCAAGTATGGAGTTAAGCATAGAGTAACAACACCATACCACCCACAGACCAATGGACAAGTGGAAGTATCTAATAGGGAGATAAAACAAATCCTCGAGAAGACTGTCTCTATATCTAGAAAGGATTGGTCGCAGAAACTTCAAGAAGCATTATGGGCCTATAGAACCGCTTTCAAAACTCCTATAGGAACAACCCCTTATCAACTGGTCTATGGAAAATCATGTCACTTACCTTTTGAGTTGGAGCATAAGGCCTATTGGGCCATTAAAACTTTGAATTTGGATTACTTGACAGCTGGTGAGAAACGTATCCTTGACATCCACAAATTAGAAGAGCTCAGACAATCTGCCTACGAAAATGCCATCATATACAAAGAAAGAACAAAAGCTTGGCATGACAAAAGAATCATAAGAAGAGACTTCAAAATAGGCGATCCTGTTCTCCTGTTCGATTCTAGGTTACGACTTTTTCCAGGAAAACTCCGTTCGAGATGGACTGGCCCTTTCGAAGTATCTAAGATCCTAAGATCCGGTGCTATTGAAATCAAGAACCAAACATGTAAACCGTTCATCGTCAATGGACAGAGGTTGAAGCCCTACGAAGGAGGTGACATTCCAACAACATACACCTGCCATACTCTGAGTGATCCACCATATCCTTCCAATGATGTTTAAATATCGGTCGTCGAGCTAATGACGTTAAACAAGCGCTGCATGGGAGGCAACCCATGGTTTTCTTATTTATGTACTTTTTATTTATTTTTTACTTTATTTTAATTTGTTTATTATTATGTCAGGACTAACGATTGAATATTTTATGTGCTTTCAGGACTTGTTTGCTAACCTTGTACAGAATGCAGAACCCTGATGACATGCACGTGGCCTTTAGAGACGATGCACAGAGAGAGCGTTACTATGTTCACATGAGACGCCCTATGGCTCCTACCAGGTACCCTGACCATGACTGCATGGATGCCTTGGGGATAGAGCCAAGCGTCATATTTTTATGCCATCAACTCCACTGGGGCCAGTTTGACTACAGGAACAACACTTATAGGAACTTGACTCTTGAGTTCCTCAGCTCGTTTCATCATGACCCTTGGGCTGGACCCGATGGACTCGCTGTTTTCAGGTTTTTCGGGATTGACTACTCATTCTCTCACAAAGAGTTTGGTGATTTACTAGGTTTCCAGACTACTCCTGATGCTATTCCAGAGACTCCGATGGGGTATTTTATGAGCAGAGAAGTGGAAAAGTTTTGGACTAAAATATCAGGCGGAGGGAGCCAAGATCCTTCTACCCAGTTTTCTCAGGTAATCCACAATCCTGCATTGAGGTACTTCCAGATGATTCTAGCACATTCTTTCCTAGGTTTGCCAGATACAGAGACACTGCTAAGTGAAGAGGAGATTTTCCTATTGTTTTGTGCGACTCAGTCTCGCCCTGTTGCTTGTGGCAATTTTCTGTTGAAGGGCCTTGCTAGTGTTGCCAGATCATCAGTAGGCATCATACATATCGGTGGGATTGTTACACAGATAGCTACTGCATTGGGTCTGTCTCGCAATCTATTGCACCTCAGGACCTTCTGCTGCTACACCACCCTGCATATTGATTTTTGTCTTGATAGAGGACTGATGAGGAGGGCTTCTTTTGAGCCCAACATGTTTAGATTGCTGATCGACGGCGAAGCGATACACTATTTTACATTACCAGATCAGCTGATGACCAGTGTCCATTATCCTGAAAATTGGAGTTATGCTCTAGAGGGTTATGGAGAGACTGTCGAAGAGCCGAAATCGCCTCCCGCCGCTGAGTACACTCCTACACCTCTTACTCCCCGAATCACTGTTATGTCTAACAATATGTCTCTGCAGCCACCTGACCTACAAACACAGATTTATGAGCTCCGTAAGGAGACTGCCCTGCTCAAGCAGGAAGTGGCAGACTTAGAGTTACAGATGCAGGTTTCTGATCTCACTCATGCCTCAGAGGCCGATGCTCTACATCAGGCGATTGAAGAGCTTCGGAGGGAGATAGCTGAGATTCGTGGATCAAGCCAGGAGAAGAAACCTACCACATGACTCATTCTACACTGACAGCACTACCCTAGTATTTAATTTCCTTTTATACGCTTTATTTTATTTATCGCATTTCCAGACATATTTTACTTTATTGCAGCTTTTATATTTTCATGCACTTTGAATTCCTTATATATATACATATTATGCACTAATGTTAATTTTTCTTTTTCTTTTTTGATTTTTAATTATTTTATTTTTGTCGTGCAAAGAAAAAAAAATATATAAGACAAAAATATTTTCATTTTTGTCTTCACAAAAAAATATGCAAGCCTCATGCCTTGAAAAGAAGAAGAAAACGCTATCCAAGGCGTGATATGACAGCTAGAGAAGAAAGGTGTGATGGCCTTCTCTCTACTATTTCACAACAGCTGACGGACAACATGAGCTTCATGCAACAATCGCGATTGGTTTCGGATCGTGCTTATAGCAACGTTTGCCGTACCTTGAACGATATCTCATTAGAGCAGAACCGTCAGAGAGAGTTCAACAGCCGACACTACCAGCTTGTAGAGGCCACTCAAGGTTCCATCTTAGGTAACCTTCGAGAGGTCCGAAGTGCTCAGGCTGCTTTATTAGCACGACTCGACCGGAGGGACCAGCATCGTAGTAGATCCCGTCGTTCCAGACCATCACATCAGGACGGCGAAGGCACCAGTGCCCCTCCTCAGTAGTCTTTTTCAGGTTACCCCCCTTATCTTATTTCGAAACATTGGGGACAATGTTCGATTTAAGTGTGGGAGGGGATTTTATTGCTTTCTGTCATTTCCCTTTTTAGTTAATTATTTCCTTTCAGTTATTTCCCTTTTCAGTAATTTATTTTTCTTAGATAATGCATGAGTCTGACGAGTCACCAGTATAGTGTATTTTTAGTACATCTTCATTTTTTCCCATTTCCTTAGCCTTACCAGAAAAATTTTAAAAAGAAAATAATGTTGTTTCACATGTTTTTTGGGCTTTGAGACAGGTTTAGATTAGGATGTGGTGACTTAGGTCAACTTTTTGAAACATCAGAACCATTTTAGCACCATTGACCTCTTGAATATAGGAATCACTCCTAAAACCCACCACCTTGGCCTTTACTATCATTTAAAAATTGTCCTAAGTAGTTTATTTTAGCAGTCAGCTCCGGCCTAAGCATGCTCTACGTAGGGGGCCGATGAATATAAGTGAATGATCCAGTGCTAATAAAAAAAGAAAAAAAGAAAAAAGGCAAACTCTGGTATAGGTGACCCTCACAAAGTCATTTAAACCGAAAAAAGAGAAGAAAAAAAATTTTGCCACAAAAAGAAAAAAAATTGCAAGTCACCTATTGTTAGTTGGTTCAGAGGTATCTGGCACTGAACTTGGTAGGGCGGATTACGATCCGATCCCCCGCAGCTACATTTAGGCGAAATAAAAACAGGTTTACACATGCTTATGTGCCAGAAACCTTATGTTATGGATCAGAATCACTAACCGGTCACTCTACTATGAAGCATGTACGGATAACGGGCTTAATGTGATTGCGCCTGAACGAAAAGGACACAAAAAGATGAAAAGATAGGCCTAGGTATCGTGGGATGATATGGAGTGGTTAATATAGGATTGAAGTTTGTGTTTGTGTTACTATGGTACCCTTGGTTCACTTAGTTAGTATCTGTCACTGCATCCTGACTTGAACTTAGAATCCCTTTAGCCTAAAGACACGTGTTGACACCATATTTTCTTGAGCTTTAATGTTTGCTTGAGGACAAGCAAAGGTTTAAGTGTGGGAGAATTTGATCACACTAAAATTCACCGTGTTTCTGACTCCGATTTCGCATGCATTCTTAGCTTTTATTGTTGTTTTGTTTTGTTATTACTTTGTTTTCTTATGTTTTCAGGTTTTTATAATAATCGGAGCTTGAATCGAGAAAAGGAGCGAAAAAGGAGTGAAAACGGACGAAAACCTAGAAATTCAGCGTTTTGCACTTACGGCACCCACCGTGGCGGGCGCCATGGGGTTAGCCATGACATGGCCACGTCTCAAGACCACTCCTCAACCTCCAAGACCCACGATCCCCACTCTCCAATCCCCTGTAGGGACCATGGCGGGCGCCATAGGCCTGTGGCGGGCGCCACAAGGCCAATTTCAGTAACCTCCACTTTTTAGTGGAGGGGCATCCCAGTCATTTCATGCTTTTAGTTTTCCTATAAATAGGACCTTAGATTTTCGTTTTTCTTCATCCAGAATTAGATTTCTCTAGGCATATATCAGTTATAAAGCAGTTGCCATTCCACATCGGGGTGCCTCTGCAATTGAGTGATCGAGTCTGTAATCTGTCTGTGCGATCGAGTTTTGGAGCACTCTGGAGGAAGTTAATCCTGCCGCCATTTTAATTCAAGTTCGTATTTTACTTTCATTTATTTTCTGCATTGCTTTACTTTTATTTATTTCCCGCACTCGCACTTTATTTTGTTTATTTCCCGCACTCGCACTTTATTTTGTTTATTTCCCGCACTCGCACTTTATTTTGTTTATTTCCCGCACTCGCTTTAAATTACTTTATTTCTCGCACTCGCACTAAATTCATTTACTTTCCGCACTCGCTTTAAATTACTTTTATGAAAAATTATAAAAAGAATCTTTACTTTATCATGTCTAACTAATTCCATAAAGGTTAGAATGTAAGGATCGTAATTGAACCAGTAATCAGTATAATTGTTCGTGGAAACACCTAAGGGCTATTTTATCTTTCAATTCAAGTAATTGTTTTTAACCATTTCAAAAACAGCCAAAAGTGCTTTGTCTGGTTTATTAGGAGTTTTTAGATTAAAAAGAAAAGAGATTTTAAAACGATTTTCGGACGCGTTATGAGATTTAGAGTCTGGTTCACAAGAACCTCTTTTTGCTAAGAAGTCCAGGTTAAAATACTTTTCAACTTAGTTAAGATACTACATTTCTTAAAAATAGGTTTACTACTCTAACGCAGTACGCACCTTTTTATCCGTGACAATAGGAGGGGTTGATTAGAGAGTACAACTCGGTTCTGAATACGCGAAAGCGACAGTTCCTGTTAAATTAGTTCTTTTCAAAGGAGAAAACATTGCCCATAAGTAGTTCCATTAACAAGTACTGGATTATCATTGATTACGTGAATTACATTCGAGCCTGTCTTTTATTTATTATTTAAAATTATTATTTTATTTACCATTGCACCCTTACTAAAACCCTTAAAAATAGTTGCCTTAGATACACACCATAACAACAGGTACGATAGATTGACACTTGGTCTCTGTGGATTCGACAATCTTTTATATTACTCTGACGTGTTCGTACACTTGCGAAAAACACGCATCAAGTTTAAAGTTATACACTCCATCCTAATAGAAGGATGCAGGTATAAGCTTAATCACAAAGCCTTAAAGCCTTTAGGGTTTAGTCCTGGATTATGAGGTGAGAAGAGAAGACTCAAAGATGACACAAAGGTAAAAGCTAAATGGGGGACTAACAAACCCTAATTATTATCATGCTTGGTTATTCCTAGGGTTAATGAGGTTTGCAAGAAGATCTTCAGAGAAACCACCAGGAAGGAAGCAGATGAAAGGAGCAAGAAGCAAAGAGAAGCAAAACAACTTGCTTCACTTAAGAAGACAAGTTGCTTGAAGAAAGAAAGTAAGAGATGAACATGAATGAGCAAGCTCAATCCAATACACAAGATAAAATGCAGCAATGATGCAAGAGAGATGAGAAGAGATTGTGAGAAGTGAAGGCGAATTCACTTCTCAAATTACTTACCACCTGAAAAGGTTAGCAAAAGAAATGAGATGCAATGCAAATGAGATGAAATGACATGATACAAACCAAAGTCAGAAGCATTTACATGATGTTAGTGATGCTAAGAGATGATACAAACATGAAGCAAGACATGGGAATGATCAAACAAGGATATGGATGCAAAAGAAGCATGCGTTGAACCATGGATGTACATGAAAAGTTATGGAATGAAAAGGACATACAACATGGAAAATGAAAGATGTAATGATCAAACATGATTCTAATATGTCCTAAGATGTATTATGAATCATGTGGATGCACAAAATATCATTGCAAGGCATTGGATGTAAGCAAATGAAAGAAGGATGCAAAGGAAGGCACAAATTAGGGTTACATGCATCATGCAAAGCAAAAATCCAAAATCAGAAGCAAGTGTCATGATAAAAATTTGAAAATGAAATCAAAGATACCCTAAACCTATACAAACTCACTGCCCAAAGGAGAGGAGACCCAACTCTTAACCTAGTGAAAGTTATGATTTTCCCAAGATTGTTAGGGTTTTGGGGTACCTTATCAAGAAAAATGCTAAACAAATTGAAAATGCAAGATCAAATCAAACCAATTTTATCCTATAAACTACATGCTATGAAGAGTGCAATGCAAGAAGAATCATCATCCAACTCTCAATGTTTAGGCAGAAAGGAATTTTTGAAGTTTGAAGCAAAATATTGCCTTAAAATGAAATTAAATCCAATGAAAATGATCAAAAGGCATCAAGAACTAAAAAGAAATTTGGTTTGAGAGTTGGACAATGTTTCTAAATGTTTCTAAATGCAATGTGAATTTTTTTGTCATTTTTAAATAACTAAATGTATTTTTAATTAATTAATTTTCATTAACTAATTAAAATAAACATTTAAATAATTTAAAAATAATTTTCAGTGCAAAAAAAAATAAAAATAAAAATATTTTTGGGTTTTAAAAATTAATGAAATCTTTGATAAAAAATTTCATAATTTTTAAATGATTTTTGCTATTTTAAATAAAAATGTAAAAGATAAATCAAATTAAATGAAATAAAATTAAAATAAAATGGAAGTATGCAAAGGGAAGGGCCAGGATTGATTCTGGGGAAGGAGAGGTTGACTGCGCGCCAGATCTTGTGGCTGGAATTCAAACTGAGTCAATTAATTTAAACTGGATTAATTAAACTAATTAAGTGAGATTAGGGTTTTAATGAGAGATCCAAGCCATCCATTCGCGCGGGAGTCAACAAAAGTCCACTAGATCAAAGGTCCACATTCAAACCAAACCCTAATCGTAATTAAAGACTTAATGACATTCAGGTGGCCGGAAATGACCTCCGGTCATCTTCTCCGGCCACCTCCCTCCCTGAAAATTGCTAACTCACTCCCTAGGTCACTAAAACTTGATCTCTCTGCCCAGAATCCATCCCCATACACCATATAACAAGAATCAACAAACAAAACGCATTTATTTTTCATATTAAAGCTGAATCAAATCAAAAGGTTTTTAGGTCAAAAAAATTCAGAAGCTTCATACATACTCAATACTTAACCATTTGCAAAACTAAACATATCAGCATGATCAGCACATCACATAGATTCATTTAGGAACTTAAAAACGCATTTCTGAAAAAAAAAAAGGTTCTTGAGCTCACCTGAAATGGAGCTTTCAATCCAGGAGCTTTTTGCTTGCTTCTCTGCTTCAAAATGGCTTCAATGATCCTCTTGATGAAGCTTTGAAGCTTGGTTGAAGTTTATAATGGCTGGTTAGTGAGATTGATGAAGTTCTGTTCAGTGAGGGGAAGGAATCGTGTTTCAGTTTCAGGGGGTTTCAAGGCAAGGTGAAGGGTCAGGGATGATCAGTGGAACATGTTGAGATGTTCTATGAAGTTTGTTTTGATGTTTGTGTCTTGTGTAATGAGTTTCGAATGGAAATGCATAAGAGGTGAAAATTTGGAGTTATGGCTTGGGAGCTGTTTCAGGCTTGTGTGTGTGTTGTGTTGAGTCCCTTTTGGTCCACTTATCACAACTGGATGGGTCAGAGAAGTTGGTGTGGCACTGTGGGATTGTTATGGGTGTTTTTGCATAAAGTCCAAGTTAGGTGTACTTGAGGTATGGGCAAGTGTGAGGCTGTGATAGGGGCATGGTTCGGCTCAGCTGAGATTAGGGAGAGCCATGGAAATGGATTAGAAGCAATGCTGCAAGTGGATTAGGGTTTGTGATAGGTTTTGCAACTTTGTGACTTTTTGCCCCTTTTGTGATTTCTTAAAGCACAAGTCATGAAAATGGGAAAACTCTTGGTGCATTCTGAATTTTAGGCATGGGTTTATGTTTGTGCAAAGATTAGAAGTCACTTTGAGGTCTCATTTTGCCTTGGCAAGGGGTTTTGCAACTTTGCCTCTTTGGTGCAAGACTTGAAATTATGTGATTTTTCCCAACATTGACAAGCCATAACTTTTGATCCAAAATGAATTAGGACAAGTTCTTGTACTTTTTGAAAAGGGAATGATCCATTCTACAACTTTCATGACCAAAGTTTTCTCATTTGAATCATTTTTGAATCAATTTGAAAGGGTTGAAAAACTTTCCCAAAATGGCAAGTTTCCATTACAAGTCATTTTCCCAAAATGGAAATTTTGCAAATGGCTTGAAATTCTTCAATTTTGTGAACTTCTAACATCATCTATGATCAAATAAAGATCATACACATTCAAAATGATGAAGAACACCCTTTGGTTGGGTCATTGGGGGCCTCAGATGCCCTGATTTTACACTGACTTGCTCAAGAAGTCAACTCTTGATCAGATGCCTTCTCCATGGAATTTCTTCATGAAAATTGATATGCATGATCCCTATACCATATAGAGACCAATAGAAACAAGAATGACCAAAAAATTTGGAGTTATGGCCTCTGAAACCAAAACCCTAATTTTAGGTCATCTGTGCAGTTAAACCTGGCTCTGCTTCCATGCTTTTCTCAGTTCTTGTGATTCTTTGATTTCCTTGACTTTGTGAGGGTACAATATGATGCTTGAACATACATGGACCCCTTTGAAGTGATTTATGACCTTTGGAGTGGCTCAAATAGATCAGGGATGGCTCAGATCACAAACCCTAGATGCAGATGACTTAGGAACAATGCAGTGAAGCAAGTATGCAATATGAGATGCCATGATTGAATTTATGCACATGAAGAGATCATAAGCCATGGTTTGGAAGGGTGAGGGAAAATTTGGGGTGTTTACAGCTGCCCCTATTCAAACATGAGTTAGCTGTGCAGGATGTAAGTGACGGCTTATCATTCAAACAAGATAACTTGTGGTTGAATACTAAAGACAGTCCAAAATTTGCACTCACAGAATGAAGAAGAAAAGGGATATAGATTGTAAAAGGAAATAAAGTATAATTATAAAGTGCGGGCGACGGAGGACGACCGTCGAGCAGAGGACGACCGTCGAGCAGAGGACGACTGTTGGGGATAAAGCGATGACGGGGACGGCCGACAAGCCGGGGATATAAGAAATCATGATGGGGACGGCCATCAAATAAAGATATAAGACTCTCTGGGGATTATAGATAAACGAAATAAAATGATGAGGTACGGTCATCAAAGGTGAAGGACGATCACCTAGCAGGGGACGGCTGCTCTGTTAGGGATAAGATGAGGGACGATCATCTAAGGTGAAGGACGATCACCTGGCAAGGTACGGTTGCCAAAAAGTATCGCGACATAGGACAAATGCCGGACGAAAAGGTCGACGATGGGGACGGCCATCGGATAAGCATGATGAAGGACGATCATCAAGAGGTGAAGGACGATCACCAAGAGGTGAAGGAAGATCACCTGGCAGGGTACGGCTGCTCTCGGGTTTAAGATGAGGGACGGTCATCTGAGGTGAAGGACGATCACCTAGCAGGGGACAGCTGCTAAAGATATCACGACGTAGGACGAAGGTCGGATAAGAAGTGGTTCTAATGAATAGAGACTCCTCTGGGGGTTGATGAAGGACGATCATCAAAAAGGTGAAGGACGATCACCTGGCAGGGTACGGCTGCCGAAAAGACATCACGACATAGGACGAATGTCAGATAGAAAGGAAGTTTAACAAGTTTTGATGAGGGCTTCGCTGGGGAAAAGTAAACACGGACGAGTGTCTACATTCATGAGATGAGAGGTATGAGTGTTTGGGTACTGTGTATAGACTAAGGATGTGGACAAGCATCCTTAAGACTATGATACGGACGAGAATCAGGTAGAAATAAATGCTGACACATGTTCGGAGATGATGATACGGAAGAGTATCAACTAGTTAACAAAGAACACGGACGAATATTGATTCTGCGGGGACTCTTCTGGGGAATAACAGACGTAGACGAGTGTCTAAATTCAAGAAGACATACGTGTTTGACATGGTGTATAGATTAAAGATGCGGACGAGCATCCTTAAGACTATGATACGAACAAGTATCGGTAGAAACAAACGCTTGACGCATGTTCAGAGATGATGATACGGACAAGTATCAACTGGTTAACAAAGAACACGGACGAGTGTCGAATCTGAGGGGATAATAGGAGTAACAAGTATGAGTGGTGTACAGACGAGTGTTTAACTTGCTGGGGAGAGTGACACGGACGAGTGTCAAAAAAAAGAGAAAAGTGTAATATAAACAAGTGTGTGTACCAAGGAAGTTGTGTATAAGTATTTGTGAGTGCAAAGGGGCGTTTTGGCTTTCTACTAGGGATACGACACGGACGGGTGTCAGGAAGTATCTGTATCTTTAGGGAAAGTGCCCTGACTCTCTGCCGGGGAATCTTGGGAGTTTTTTGTATATCGTTGATGGATTGTCAGTATTTACAAGCGTTTGATTCAGAACATGGCTTATGACCGTGCAATATGTTTGATTTTTGCCGTAATGCTCCGCATTAGACGGAATGCTACGCTCTGTGGGAAATATGATGTGAATGCTATGATTATGCAAGGATGCCGAACCAGGATTCGGGTCTCGTTGCTATGAAGATCTCTGGCTGATCTGCTTGAAGGATATCCAGCTGGGGATAAGATCATTGGTAGATCTGGCATATGACTCTGCTTGGGGATATAGGTCACTGATAGACCTGTTTTAGTAATGAGAGACCCAGCTGGGGTTTGTAGAAGCTTTCGTCACTCTGTTGTGAGATCTTTCAGGTATTGCCTTGCCGGATAGAGGTTGAGACTCTGTGGGGATCCTGCTGAGGATGATACTTGACAACTCGGCTGGGGATGTGAATACTTTTTGGTGTTGCCCTGAAGGAAGTGTTGGAGGAGTGATTCCTGACAATTCCGATGGGGAGACAGGGTCCTTGGCACTGTTTGGCACGTGCTGAGGAAACAATGATTTGGCAGCCTACTGGGGAGAAGCTTCCATGCCCTCATGTTGCGTTTTGAATACCTGTAATCCTGTAAAGACAAAGAAACGCACAAGTATCCTGAGGTACCCTTTACTGGATTCCATCATAAGAGTTTAGACACTCCCGGGAGTAAGCATATTTCCTTCAAGCATGTAGTTTAGGAAAGACACATCTGTATTTATGCGATTAACAAAATAATGACATCGGACGTTTTTGCAAATGAAAGAGTACGAGACAATGCGTGACTGAAAATCTGATTTTATTAATTCGTGTGCCCTGAACTGGCAAGATACAGTCAAAGAAACAAATCCCCTGAAATGAGGAGATTGTTACAAAATGAGAAACAAAAGATGTTGGCAATGTTGAAGACACTTCAAGGAGCTTCCCTTTTGCTATGACTCGTATGACTTTTGACGTCTCTTCACATCTTGCTTTCTGAAGAAGGCTGATTCTGACTGACGCTAGAACCTTTCGGAGTTGACGATGTTGTAAGTGATACAGACGAATTCAGAAAGCAGTTGTTCGCTTATTCCCTGATTTTGCGTGGATCGCCCTTTCGGGTTTTCAATCCACCGGGATACCTATTTTTGCCTGAGTTGTCCAATGTGGCTTTTCAACTCAGCGGGTGTACATTTTTTTGTTTATTTCCCTTATTTTTGCCCGAGTCTTTTATTCTGTTTTTGACTCGCCGGGATGCCCTATTTTTTCCTGGACTTACATTCTGTTTTTATGTCCAGCGGGTCATTTTATGCAAAGTATTTTTTAACTGCATCTGAGTTCACATGGGACGGGAAGTCTTCACCATCCATAGTACTGAGCATCAGTGCCCCACCGGAGAAAACTTTCTTTACTACGAATGGCCCTTCATAGTTCGGAGTCCACTTGCCCCTGTGGTCTGTATGAGGAGGGAGGAGTCTTTTCAGCACAAGATCTCCTACTTGGTATTCTCGAAGCCTGACTTTCTGATCGAAGGCTTTCTTCATTCTTTTCTGATACAGCTGCCCATGACAGATTGCAGCCAATCTCTTTTCTTCGATCAGACTCAATTGTTCGTATCGGGATCGGACCCATTCTGCTTCATTCAGCTTAACATCCATCAATACCCGTAGGGAAGGTAATTCAACTTCAATAGGTAGGACTGCCTCCATACCATACACAAGCTGATATGGTGTTGCCCCAGTGGATGTTCTGATTGACGTACGGTACCCATGCAAGGCAAATGGTAGCATTTCGTGCCAGTCTTTATAAGTAACCACCATCTTTTGTACAATCTTCTTGATATTCTTGTTAGCTGCCTCAACAGCACCATTCATCTTTGGCCTGTAAGGAGAAGAATTGTGGTGTTGGTTCTTGAAGTCCCGGCACAGTTCTGCCATCATTTTTTTGTTTAAATTGGAACCATTATCAGTAATGATCCGCTCGGGCACTCCATACCGACATATGATGTCTCTCTTCAGAAATCGGGCTACCACCTGCCTTGTAACATTTACATAAGAAGCTGCTTCGACCCACTTGGTGAAATAGTCAATAGCTACTAGAATGAATCTGTGGCCGTTTGAAGTAGTCGGTTCAATCTTGCCAATCATGTCAATGCCCCACATGGCAAAGGGCCAGGGTGAAGACATCACATTCAAAGGATTGGGAGGCACATGCATTTTATCCGCATAAATCTGGCATTTATGACATTTTCTGGCATAAGCACAACAGTCTGCATCCATTGTAATCCAGTAATAGCCTGATCTTAACAACTTTTTAGCCATTGCATGCCCCCTTGCATGAGTACCAAAGGATCCTTCGTGCACCTCGTGCATCAACAAATCTGCTTCTGTCATGTCAACACATCTGAGGAGTACCATATCAAAGTTCCTCTTGTACAAGGAACCGTCAGTATTCAGAAAGAAACTACCAGCAAGCCTCCTTAACATCTTCTTATCATTGGAAGATGCCCTAGGTGGGTATGTCTGACCTTCCAAGAAGCACTTAATGTCATGGAACCAAGGCTTATAATCTTTGGCAATGTCTGCTGCAAATACATACGATGGTCTGTCAAGTCTGGATACTGAGATCCGAGGTACAAAGTTGGCAGCTTGAACTTTGATCATCGATGAAATGGTAGCAAGAGCATCCGCAAACTGATTTTCGTCTCGAGGGATATACTCAAGCTTGACAGTTGTGAAGAAAGTCAATAACCTTCTTGTATAATCCCGGTAAGGTATCAGATGATCTTGGTGTGTATACCATTTGCCGTTGGTTTGATTAATTACCAGAGCTGAATCTCCGAAAACAGTAAAAGTCTTGATCCTGAGGTCAATGGCTTCCTCAAGACCCATAATGCAAGCTTCGTATTCAGCTTTGTTGTTAGTACAGTTAAAGGTGAGCTTTGCCGAGAAAGGCATGTGAACTCCTTTAGGTGTAATGAGTACTGCACCAACACCACGACCATTCATATTAACAGCCCCATAAAACATCATAGTCCATTCTTCTTCTGGGTCAGGCCCTTCAGTGTGAACAGGCTCTTCATGATCTTTTGTTTTAATGAACATGATGTCTTCATCAGAGAAGTCAAATCTCATAGGCTGGTAATCATCAATGGGTTGCTCAGCAAGATAATCAGACAGTACACTGCCCTTGATGGCTTTCTGAGATGTGTATTGGATGTTATATTCAGTGAGAATCATTTGCCATCTTGCAACCCGTCCGGTAAGTGCTGGCTTCTCAAAAATGTACTTAACTGGGTCCATCTTTGAAATCAACAAGGTGGTGTGGGTCAACATATACTGCCTTAGTCGGCGAGCAGCCCACGCTAAAGCACAGCAAGTTTTCTCGAGCAGTGAATAACGTTGTTCACAGTCGGTAAACTTTTTGCTTACGTAGTAAATTGCATACTCTTTTCGACCAGACTCGTCATGCTGGCCTAGTACACACCCCATTGACTCTTCTAATACTGTCAAGTACATTATCAGAGGTCTCCCTTCAACTGGAGGCATAAGGATTGGAGGCTCTTGTAGGTATTCCTTGATTTTGTCAAAAGCCCTTTGGCAGTCTTCGTTCCACCTGACCGTTTGTTCTTTTCTTAACAACTTGAATAAAGGTTCACAGGTTGTTGTAAGGTGAGATATGAACCGTGAAATGTAGTTCAATCTACCTAAGAAACCCCGAACTTCTTTTTCTGACTTTGGTGCGGGCATTTCTTGAATGGCTTTAACTTTATCAGGGTCAACTTCAATCCCTTTTTCACTTACAATAAATCCCAGCAGCTTACCGGATCGCACCCCGAATGTGCACTTGTTGGGGTTTAACTTCAGTTGGTATTTCCTCAGACGCTTGAATAACTTCAGCAAATTCACCAGGTGGTCTTCTTCTGTGAGGGACTTGGCAATCATCTCATCCACATAACATTTAATTTCTTTATGGATCATGTCATGGAATAATGTTACCATATCCCGTTGATAAGTTGCACCAGCATTCTTCAGTCCGAATGGCATTACCTTATAACAGAATATGCCCCAGGGTGTGATGAAAGTTGTCTTCTCCATGTCTTCAGGTGACTGTAAACACCCCAAATTTGCCCTCACCCATTCACACCATGGCTTATGATCTCCTCATATGCATAAGCTCAATCATATCATCTCATATCACATTTTTGATTCATTGCATTGGTTCAAAGTCATCTGCATCTAGGGTTTGTGATCTGAGCAATCCAAGAGCTTCTTGAGCCACTCCAAAGGTCACCAATCACTTTAAAGGGGTCCATGTATGTTCAAACATCATATTATATCTTCTCAAAGTCAAGAATGTCAAAGAATCACAAGAACTGAGAATGGCATGGAAGCAGAGCCAGGCTTAACTGCACAGATGACCTAGAATTAGGGTTTTGGCTTCAAAGGCCATAACTCCAAATTTTTTTGGTCATTATTGTTTCTATTGGTCTCTATATGGTATAGGGATCATGCATATCAATTTTCATGAAGAAATTCAATGGGGAAGTCATCTGATCAAGGGTTGACTTTCTAAGCAAGTCAGTATAAAATCAGGGCATCTGAGGCCCCCAATGACCCAACCAAAGGGTGTTCTTCATCATTTTGATTATTTATGATCTTTATTTGATCATAGAAGATGTTGGAAGTTCACAAAATTGAAGAAACTCAAGTCATTTGCAAAGTTGACTTTTTGGGGAAGTTGACTTTTAATGAAATTGCCATTTTGGGAAACTTTTTTAACCCTTGCTTTTTGATTCAAAAATGCTTCAAATGGAAAAAATTTGGTCATGAAAGTTGTAGAATGGATCATTCCATTTTCAAAAAGTACAAGAACATGACCTAATTCATTTTGGATCAAAAGTTATGGCTTGTCAAAGTTGGCTAAAATCACAAAATTTGAAGTTTTCCACCAAAGAGACATTTTGCAAAATGGTTTGATCAAGTGTTCTAAAGGCCTCAAATGTGTATCATTTCTTCACAACATGATCATGTGACATCTAAAAATCAGAATGGGCCAAGGGATCACTCATCTTCATGACTTATGGAGCAAGAATTCTCAAAGGAAACAAAAGTGAAGCAAGTTGCAAAAACTCACTCAAGTGTGAATCCACTTGCTTGCTGACTTCACAATCAATCCTATGGCTCTCCACACATCTTGCTGCGCAGGACACCCCATCTGTCCTTGGCTAGCTAGTAGCCCATGCCTCTCTTACACAAACTTGACATTTTGGCAACTTGAGCCATACCAATCACAACAGCACACATCAACTCATCTGACCAATCCCATTTGTTTATACAAACCAAAAGCAAGCCAAAGCACATAACACACAAGCCTGAAAGCACCAAGAACACAGCTCTCTCATTTTCACCCCATTTTGCAAAAGCTTTCGAAACACTCTCCACAAGCTGCAAACACACAAACCAACTTCACAAATCAACTCAGCATACTTCACTGGTCACAAACCACCCATCACCATAGCCTGAAACCCCCAGAAACTAAGATACGATTTCTCCCCCCCCCCTTGTGCAGAACCTTAGCAATCTCTCAAACCAACCATTATAAACTTCAAACAAGCATTGAAAGCTTCTCAGGAGGTCCATTGGAGGTGATTGGAAGCAAGAGACCAGCCAGAAAGTGCCAGAAATCAAAGCTTCGATTCAAGTAGCCATGGCATTTCATTTTTCCAGAACCCTTATTTCTTGTTTCTAAATGATAAAGCATGCTTCCCTGAGTTCACTAAGCCTTTTACTTTTGAAAAAGATTGAGAAATGAGGTTGTATTGTGTTTCTGAAATTTTGGCAGTTTTTGATGTTTGATTCGTATCTTGATCTTAAGTAGATATAAATGGAATTTGTTGCCGGATTGTTGTTTAGGAGGGTTAGTTGAGTTGATCTGGAGAGTTTGACATGATTTAGTGAAGATTTGAGAGAGTTTGAAAGAGGAGCTTGCCGAAGAAGACGACCGGAACAGTGTTCCGGTCGTCTGAAAGTGATTAGGGTTAATTAATTAGGGTTTAGTCTTAATTGCGTGAATTTGAATCTTGACCGTCCAGATGCGCGCCAAGTCCACTCCCGTGCGTGTGAGTTTGAATACTGGCCATTGATTATGCTGACTTTTCTTTTTTTTTCAGTTTAATTTCATTTTATTTGCATTTAAATTCATTTCTTTTCTCCATTTTATTAAAAATAGTAAAAATCATTCAAAAATTCTGGAAATTTTTATGCAACCTTTAATTAATTTTCAGAAACCAAAAAAAAAATTTATTTTTATTTTTTGCATTTAAAAATATTTTTAAATCATTTAAAATATTATTTTTAATTAATTAATGAGAATTAATTAATTAAAAATACTTTTAGGTATTTAAAAATCACAAAAAAATTCATGAAACCTTTAAAACCATTTAGAAACATTGTCCAACCTTCAAACCAAATTTCTTTTTTGATCTTGATGTCTTTTGACAACTTTCCATGGAATTAATTTCATTTCAAAGCATTATTTTGATCCAATGTTCAAAAATTCATTTCTGCCTAGTCTTTGAGAGTTGGACTTTGATTCTTTTTGCATTGCATTTTGAATAGCATGTAGTTTATAGGATTAAATTGGCATGGATTGATCTTGCATTTTCAATTTGTTTGGCATTTTTCTTGACAAGGTACCTTAAAACCCTAGGAATCTTAGGAAATTCTTAACCCTCATTAGGTTAAGAGTTAGAACCCCTCCTTTGGGCAGTGAGTTTGTATAGGTTTAGGGTTCCCTTGGATGCATTCTCAATTTTTTATCTTGATGTTTGCTTCTGGTTTTGGTTTTTGTTTTGTGCATTGATCATAAACCCTAATTTGGGCTTCCTTTTGCATTCATCTTGCATTTGCTTGTATACCATGACTTTCCATGACATTTTATGCATCAATTTGATTCATAACACATCTTAGGACATATTAGAATCATGTTTGATCATTGCATCTTTCATTTGCCATGTTGTATGTCATCTGCATTCCATAACTTTTCATGTATGTTCATGGTTCTAAGCATGCTTCTCTTGCATCCACATGTTTGTATGATCATCCTCATGCCTTGTCTCATGTTTGCACCACCTCATAGCATCATTAAAATCATACTCATGCTTCTGGTTTTGTCTTGCACCATGTCATTGCATCTCATTTGCATTGCATTTCATTTCTTTTGCTAACCTTTCAGGTGGTAAGTAACTTTGAGAAGTGAATTTGCCTTCACTTCTCACAATCTTTTTTCATCTCTCTTATGCACCATTGCTGTATTTCTTGTATGTCTTTGGATTGAGCTTGCTCATTCTTGTTCACCTCACTTTCTTTCCTCAAGTGACTTGTCTTCTTAAATGAAGCAAGTTACTTTGCTTCTCTTTGCTCCTTTCATCTGCTTCCTGGTGGTTTCTCTGAAGATCTTTCTTGTAAACCTCACAAACCATAGGAACAACCAAGCATGACAATGATTAGGGTTTTTATTAGTCCCCCACTTAGTTTTACCTTTGTGTATCTTTGAGTCTCTTCCTCTCACCTCATAATCAGGGACTAAACCCTAAAGGCTTTAAGGCTTTGTGATTAAGCTTATGCCTGCATCCTTCTATTAGGATGGGGTGTATAACTTTAATCCTAAGTGTTAAACCCTTAATGTGTTTAGCTCCTTTAATTAATCCACTTAATAATCATCAAGACATCAAGCTTGTAACTTGGGCCTTGCATTAGGGTTCTAATTCTTCCTTAATTGGTTAAGAAGGACTAACCCTAGTGTTAATGGACAAGTCCCCCTCAAGTTGTCTTACAAACCATAAAACTCACTTCTTCATCTTATCATCAACTAAAATCCACTTAATAAAGGCTTTGTTTTGTCATGAGTTTAATCCCTAATCATGGATTAAGTTGAGGAGCTTTCCTCAGCTTAAACATTCTCATCTATTATCCTTCTATTAGGATGGTGTAATGAGTCTGTTTAATCCCTGATTATGGCTTAATCTCATTACTTAACACTAAACAAAAACAACAAAAACATCTAAATAATCACAAGTAGGTTAATGATCTTAATCCTACATCAGGGTGATTAAGTGTGAGATGCTGACTTCACACTTAAGGTATTCTCATTACCCCTAATCAGAGGGAGGATGTGATGAGTTTACTAACCCTTGGTTTAGGCTTAAGCTCATTAACTTATGACAAACTTTCAAAAGCAATAAAAGATTGAAAACACAAAAATAGACAATAATCGTCTCCTCCGGGATTCTTTTCTCATCTCATTCACTCACAAACGAGAACTCGCTCCTTCTGTCTAATGCAAGACAGTTTGCACCTGAGCCAGACAGGTCATACACTTGAGCATAGGCAAGTAAGCAGTTCATCAGTCAATTCATCCTTCAGTCTCTTTGGGTCGAACTACGGTGTTCTGACTTCCTCATTGCACGAGAGGATACGTAGGCATAACTCAACAGTTATCGAACAAAAGTCTCTGTATATCCCCCCTCTTTCCAGCCTCATTCTTTAAGCCTCATTATCATGAGCATTTCACTTCTTTCTCTTTTACACCGACACTTCATTTATACCCCTCATATTCTTTTTGCACTGACACCTGTACATCCTTTTCCAGCTCTCTTTATACACAAATTGCACTGACACTACCCCTTTAAAACACAAATCTTTTAAGCGTGGATCCCGTCGAGTACGGCGGACAATCTGGGTGCTAATACCTTCCCAGGTTGTAACCAACCCCCTTTCTCAGTCTCTCTGGTTCGCAACCGTCTTGTCCATATCTTTTCTTGGTCTATGCAGCATTACCTTTCCTCCGGGATAAAAATGCCTAGCTGGCAACTCTTTTCTTTTCCTGTGAGTTCACTCCTGTGTGTTCTCACACCCTCCTTTCGCCGACCGTTCGCGTCTGTACCACATTTAAGCCCAGTCTCATCTGTCGGGAGCGACAGCTTGGCGACTCTGCTGGGGACCCTTATACTGTAACCAGGGCTTCTGGTTCTTTTTGTGGGTTCCTCCTAACGCTTGTTTGATTTGTGTTTACTGGGGTGTTATGTGCTATTTGTGCTTGTATATTTGTTTTGTTTTTGCTTTATGTACAGTTGTTTACTACTTTCTTTACAGCTTTACATATATCATACTGTCATATTGTTCTGGCTGGATCTGGTTTTGTTGCTTTGGTGGGTGGGGTTCTATTGAGAGTTAAGGCCCTATACCTGGGACCTGAGTGACACCTAGGCTAGAGTGGTTCATGTTCTTTCCCATTCCATTTCGGTCTGGTGCGGGAATATGAAACACGGTTCAGATATGGGTTTCTTCTTGAGAACTCTGTGCTACGGATTTCCTGTAGTGCTAGGGCTATCTGGGAAGCCTGCTAAGTCTGGATGACCTTTATTATGACCTTCAGAAACTGAGGTGAATTAGAGGAGGATCTTTTATGGTTATTGTAAACATTGTACCTCCGGGTTGGAAGTGTTTACACTTCTCATAACTGATCCAAGTCTGAGGATCCTTGTTTTAGAACACCACCTGTGAGGGGGTTGGGCTGTTTACAGGTTTGCAGGTACCCTTGACCTCAACATACCCTGTTACTTTGTTTTGATTAAGAGTACTCCATTTTGGGACAGTTCTTGTGATTTAACCCAGGACATGTGACTCTTTATTTGAGTCCCCCACCTTGGTTACTAGACTTATGAACCTCCATCTGGATTTCTTGAACATACATGGACTTATATCAAAGCAGCAATCAGATTCAGCTTGATCACCAACCCTTGCATATCATTTGCATACATCATCATTGCATCATTTAAACATTTGCTTATTTGTTTTTTCAGGGTATCCACATCATATATCTTGGCTTGGTTTTGACCCCTTTTATCTTATTAGACCCCTCTTCATCAGTATCTGCTTCAGCTATCTTCATCAGCTACCTGCTTCAGTCACCTGCATCACCAACATCAGCTTATCAGTGGCCCATCTTCTAATATCAATCATCATCATCAGCATCTGTTTCAGCTCTTCTTCAGCAGCATGGCACCCAAGAAGAGCAACATCTCATATCATTTCTTTGAGCCTGAGTTGACTGGCATCAGGAAGATCCAGGCCCTTATTACTCCAGACCATATACCACTATTCAGAGAACATTTTGGAGGCATCCTTGATGTGGTTATGGATTTGGACCCTTCTCAGAGGAGCTTGATTCACACTTGTCTACAGTTCTATGACCCTCCTTTGAGATGCTTCACCTTCCAGGATTTTCAGTTGGGACCTTTATTAGAGTTGTATTCATCACTGGTTGGAGTACCTGTCAGGGGTGGTATCCCCTTCAACCCTGAGATGGATTTTCCCAGTAATGAAGAAGTAGCTAAAGCACTGTATCTGGAGCCTATACTGATTGAGCAGAACATGACAACAAAGGCTGGAATTCCTGGCCTACACTTGGATTTCTTGACTTCTCAGGCCACCCTGAAGGTTTCCTTGGGAGCATGGAAGGCAGTCTGTGCTTTGTTAGCCCTCAGCATATATGGGGTTATACTTTTTGCAGATGAGCCTAAGTTTATTAGCAAGAATGCCATTCACCTTTTCATTCTGAGGAACCCAGTACCCACCTTACTAGGAGATTTCTACTACTCTGTTCACCAAAGGAATGAAAAGCAAAGAGGAAGATTGGTGAGATGATGTGCTCCCCTGTTCCATACCTGGCTGCTCAAACACTTGCCCAAGACTGATGCATTCTTGAATCCTCACCAACAGAAGAATTGGGCTAGAAGACTCATTGCTTTGACCTCAGATGACATCAGGTGGTGTACTCAGAGCACCAAGGGCAGGGACATCATTACTAGTTGTGGGCAGTTCCCCAATGTACCTCTGATAGGAGTGAAGGGTTGCATCAACTACAACCCTCTGTTAATCAAAAGACAATTGGGCTATGCATTGGTCCACCCTCCTAGAACACAAGACTTGGCCGAAACCCTTTATTGTGAGATTAAGCCTAATCTATCTGTTGTCAGGCAAGCATTCTGGGCTTGGGACAATGTCCAGACCAAAGGGATGGCCATTCTTGGGAGATGCAACAATGTGGCCTCAGCACAGTATCATGAATGGTCCCATGCCAGGGCTCAAATTTCTGGGATGCCCTTCACCATTGAGGATGCACCTGGACCATCCACAGCACCACCTCCAGCCACTGTCAGCTTAGAAGAGTTTGAGAAACTGAAAGAGAGGAATGAGAATCTGACTCAGGCTCTACAGAAGACCCTCTGGGAGAGGAGTAATGGTCGCCTGGACATTGAGAGGTTAGAAAAGCTTAAGGTGGAGCATCTATCCAGGATTGAGAAGTCAGAAGACTACATCAAGAAGTCAAGGGCTGGAGAGCAGATTTTGAAGAATGCCTGCAAGGAGGCTCAGTTTGAGAAGGCCAGGACTGACTTATATCTGAAAGAGAGTCAAGCTAGGTGGGTCCGGATCACTGAAGCTCGTACTCAGGAAGATAAGAGGACTCAGGACAAGATTGAACAGTTGGAGGCTAATGCAAAGGAGCAACAGGAAGCCCTGCTAGCATCCCAGAAGGAGATCTCAGAGTTGAAGATCAGGGCTGGTGTGAAGAGGTCAAAAGACCAGAGCAGACACAAGAAGCTAACTACTGCTGTCACCACCAGGAATCTTCTTATCAGGAACCTCACAGAACATCCAGCTGACCCTGTAACTGAAGCACTTCTAAAGGAAGTTCGGGAGGATGAGTTTGGTCTTGGTGTCTGACTTTTGCTTGTTGTTGCTTTCATTTCATGTACTTTTCCTTTTATGTTGTATTTTGACCCCTCAGGGGCATGTATTGTAAGAAATAAACTACGTATCATTCACTTTTTGTAATATATCCATTAGTTTGTTTCATTTGAATCTCTCTCTCCTAAGCAACATCAAAAAAGCATCTTCCTCGAGGTCTGGAAAGGTCAAAACCAAGTGCCAAGCCGGATACCTTGGAAACAAATAAGCATACTGCATTGCATACTAACCTTCTTTTTTGTTTTGTAGGTTTTGTTTTGTTTGTTACTAACTCTGTTGTGATTCAGGAACTATTGCTCGCCGTCGGGTGTTCCCACTCAACCGTCCGCACAGATATCCTACCCGCAACAACCTTTCGGATATATAGATGGACCAGGTACAACAGGATCTTACAGAAGTCAGGACTCAAATGGCCAATGAGAGGTTGGAAATGAGAAACCAGATGACTCAGTTTATGGAAGTGATGAATGGGTTGGCTCAGAGCCAAAAGAGATTAAGGGCTTTAGTAGAAAGACAAACTCAGGAAGACCCCCATCTAGGGACTGGTGGAACAAGCAACAATGAGAGGGTTCAGCCTCATGTTAATCCCCCTAGTATTTGGGCCCCACCTTCATCCAGAGATCAACATCCCTGCTAATGTACAAGGGAATGCTACTACAAGCAGAGTACTACAAGAAGACCCCCAAGAAGATCAATTCACTGTGATGGGAGCTGGGGATGAAGCCTATGATAGAAGGCTAGATGAAATTGCTGAGAAATTAAGATCCCTGGAGTCTCAAAACTCCTTGGGTTTTGATGTCATGGACATGGGCTTAGTGGACGAGGTAAGAATACCTCACAAGTTTAAACCTTCGTGCTTTGAGAAGTACAATGGAACCTCCTGTCCACGGACCCACTTACAATCCTTTCTGGGGAGGCTGAAGGCATACACCATGGATGAAAAACTGTGGATGTTTAATTTCGAAGACAGTTTAACAGGAGCTTCAAGGGAATGGTACTCTCATTTGACCAGAGCAACCATCAGATGCTGGAAGGACCTGGCTGAGGCCTTCATTAGACAATACCAGTACAACTTGGATATGGCTCCTAACAGGACCCTCCTGATGGGAATGTCCCAGTCATCCAGAGAAAGCTTCCGAGAATACGCCCAGAGGTGGAGACAGCTTGCTGCTGCTGTCCAGCCACCCATGTCGGAAAGGGAGATGGCCGACATGTTTATGAACACCCTCCAAGGGACATACATTGATAGGCTAGCTTCTTTTTCTTAGACCAGCTTCGCGGATGTAGTAATAGCTGGAGAAAGAATTGAGAGCCTTCTAAAGATGGGTAAGATTTCCGACAATGGAGCGAGCTCGTCCAGCAACCCCAGAAAGCCTTTTGTGGGGCCTAGAAGAACTGGTGAGACTAATGTTATCCATACCAGCAGGGGCAGACCCCAGTATGTTCATAGGTCAGTGGCAGATGTCACCATTCCTACTCCAATTCATCCACAACCAGCATATCAACCACAGCAACAACCCCACTACCAGCAACAAGCTCAATATCCACCTCAGAGAAATTATAACAACAACAACACCAACAACAACAATCAGCAAAGACCTTTTCAACAGAGGCCATCTCAGGCCAATAGGGTGATTGATCCGATCCCTATGCCTTATGCCGCTTTATTGCCACAACTCCTGAAACTCAACCTGGTTGAGCTAAGGACATTGGCACCTCCAGATCCTGCCAGTCTGCCCAGAAATTATGACGCCAGCGCCAGATGTGCTTTTCACTCCAACACACCTGCCACAGTACAGAGAAGTGCAGAGCTTTGCACATGAAAGTACAGGATCTAGTGGATTCCAAAGCTCTAAACTTTGCACCCCCGCCAAATGTCAGTAAGAACCCTATGCCCAACCACGGAGGACCCAGAATTAATGCTATCGAGGAAGATAAGCTGTCTTTCTTGATAACCAGTGTGGGGCAGATTCGGACACCCCTGGTAGAGATTAAAGCTCAACTCCTTGAATGTCAGATATTCCCCGGGTGTGAGCTCGGGTGCGGTTATTGCAAAATTTCGGTAAATGGGTGTGATAACCTGAGAAGCGGCATAGATGGCCTCATCCAGAGTGGCTTACTTCAAATCACAACATCAACACCTCCAAATCCAGCAATCTCCTTAACAACAATTCCCGAGTCTTCTACAACTGCAACAACAATTGTTCCAAACAACTCTTCAATCTCATCAACAAATGATTCGTCTGTCACTTCAACGGACCAAATATCAACAACCATCTCTTCTACAACTTCAACACCCACCCAGTCAATAGTGCCTCCTACAACATCAACAGCAAATAATGAAAGTGTCTCAACGGTTACAATATATTATGATCCTGCAAATGATTTTGCCTACAACTCACAAAATGCCACTCCCATCAGAGCACCAGTTACAATATACTATGATCCACACACTATCATGGTCCCTTCTGCAGCTGCTATCAGTCCAGTCACTATCACAGTTCCTGGGCCGGTTCCTTATGAAAGCAATAATGCCATCCCTTGGCATTACGGCTCATATCTATACTGCGAAGGGCAGAAAATCACTTTGGAATCATCAACTTCTTCACCACAGATAGACAATGTGGGGGGAGGCGGAGGCTTCACTCGAAGCGGACGTCTCTTTGCCCCGCAAATTCCAAGACCCATTGCTGAAGCAGAAGCTGCTGCCAAAGCAAAAGGGAAGAGCATGGTGCAAGAAGAGCAAGTTGCCAAATAAGCTTTGAAGACCCCTTTTGATCAAGAGGTTGATGAGTTCATGAGAATCATCAAGAAAAGTGATTACAAGATAGTGGACCAGCTTCACCAAACACCTTCCAAAATCTCCATTTTATCATTGCTAATGTGCTTCGAGGCTCATCGGAACGCACTATTAAAAGTCTTGCACGCAGCTTACGTGCCAGAGGAGATTACCGTCAATTAGTTAGAGGCTGTGGTTGGAAATGTCAACGCTAGTCATGGACTAGGGTTTACCAACACTGATTTGACGACGGAAGGTCGCAATCACAACAAGGCTTTGCACATTACCTTGGAGTGTAAGGGTGCAGTTCTTTCTCATGTACTGGTAGACACAGGGTCATCCCTCAATGTCCTACCTAAGAAAGCCCTTGTGAAGCTGGAGTATGAAGGATTGGCGTTACGCCCCAGCAACTTGGTAGTGAGAGCCTTTGACGGTTCTAAGAGATCAGTTCTGGGAGAGATTTAGTTGCCTATAACGATTGGCCCACAGACTTTCAAAACGACCTTCTACGTGATGGATATACAGCCTGCCTACAGTTGTCTATTGGGTAGACCATGGATACACGCCGCTGGCGCCGTGACGTCAACCCTTCACCAGAAGTTAAAATTCGAGTGGGAAGGCCAAGTCGTTACTATTTGTGGAGAGGAAGATATCTTTGTTAGCCATCTGGCTACATACAAATACATTGAGATGGATGGGGAGATCCACGAAACTATGAGTCAAGGGTTTGAGGCCTTGAACATAAATGAAGCATCCGCTGTACCTGGAACCTCAATGACATCTTATCAGCAAGCCCGAAAGGTTGTTGAAGAGGGGACTGCCCAAGGCTGGGGCAAGTTGCTGCCCGTGGAGAAGAAGGAGGATAGATTTGGGTTGGGTTACAAACCAACTCAACAAGATCAAGCAGAGGCTGTTAAGAAGCCCAATTTTGTCAGTGGCGGATGCTCACCCCAGATGCCGTGAACAACTTGGAAGACGAGGATGAAAGCGACCGCAACCTGGAGAGCTGGATACGTCCAAGGATCCCGGGGAGCCAAGTCTTTAACTGGTCTTCCTAGGAAATTATAAAAGTTACTCCTGCAGAGTAATTATTATTTCCTGTATTTTTAAGCATGCATCAAGTCTTGCATCTTGCCCAAGATGACAAGACTCATTTTGTAATCGGGCCATCTGTAATTTTGTGCAAATAGATCAATCAATGATAATCAGACATCTTTTGCAAATGAGTCTTTTTTTTTCTTTTCCGCTCACTGTTTTTCCATTTTTCTTTTTGTACAAAAATAAATGGCAATGTTTTCAAAATGATAACTTCATTTCACTCTTTCTAAACAAGATTAAAATCAAATCACTAAAATGAACAAATCTGAACCCTTGCAGAGAGTGCCTTTCAGACCGCACCGACAACAGCACGGCTATGACTTCGTATGACTTTGACAATCCAATCAATCAAGCTGATGAGGGGGTTGAAGAAGATTATGAGCTTCATGAAGAGCTGGCCAGGTTGTTAAGGCAAGAGGAAAAGGTTATCACTCCTCATCAGGAGGAGGTCGAAACGATTAATCTTGGTATAGATGAAGATGTGAAAGAAGTTAAAATCGGGGCCTGCTTACAAGACTCAGTGAAGAGACAACTGATTGACCTGCTTCGGGAATATGTGGATGTGTTCGCTTGGTCTTATCAGGATATGCCAGGGTTGGACACCGACATTGTTATGCACAAGCTACCTTTAAGAGAAGATTGCCCGCCGGTTAAACAGAAACTACGCCGTACTCGCCCAGACATGGCAATGAAAATCAAAGAAGAGGTACAAAAGCAGTGGGACGCCGGGTTCCTTGCTGTAACTAGCTATCCGCCGTGGGTTGCTAACATAGTACCGGTGCCTAAGAAGGACGGAAAAGTAAGAATGTGTGTTGACTACCGGGATCTGAACAGAGCCAGCCCAAAAGATGACTTCCCTTTACCTCACATTGATGTATTGGTGGATAATACAGCACAGTTCTCGGTATTCTCCTTCAGGGACGGATTTTCAGGATACAATCAGATCAAAATGTCACCCGAAGACATGGAAAAGACAACCTTCATCACACCCTGGGGCACGTTCTGTTACAAGGTGTCGCTCCCGGGATTTTCATCCTAGTACAAACGCGAAAGTGGCGCGGAAAAGGTAGAGTCGCCAGCCAGACATTTTTATCCCAAAGGAATGGGAAAGGTAATGTTGCACAAACCTAAGGAAGAAGGAAAAGGACGAGGCCTTGCGAACCAAAGATCTGGATACGGGAGTCGGTTACGAATTGAGAAGGTATTAGCACCCCAATCCGTCCGCCGTACCCGACGGGATCCACGCTTAAAAGTCTGTTTTCAAAGGGTGAAGAATAATATGCTGTTTAACTGAAAGAATAACTATCTGGAATGAAATGAAAATGAAGAGAAATGAAATTAACAAATGGGAATAACGGGGAAAAATGTAGGGAAAAAGAAAGATTGTGCTCGAATGGGCCCTACCCCACTGCCTACGTACCTCATCAGGATAAATGAGGATCAGAGACGCCGTAGTTCGTCTAACTAAGGCTTACACTCATTTGTGGTTTTTAGGATGACGCTGCCATAGCTCTAGCTCAGGTGTTACCGGCTCTGACTCGAGGGTGTTTACCGTATCGCTGTTTGAACTGTCGAGACAAGTCATGAAGAGTATGGGATGAGAATGAGAAGACGTGACTTCTTGGTTTGTTGTCTTTTATAAGAAATGTTTTGAATTTGTGTTTGTTGAATGTACAACACTGAAGACTATGACACAGGAGCGAATACTTTCCAAGATCGCCCCCAATGGAACGTTTGTAAAGCATCCTAAAAGAGTGAAGGAGACCTCCACTAATCATTTCCCGTATAGCTTAAGGCTCGTGGCGCATTGTACATCTTTTCCTTTATTAAGTGTTTTTTTGGTTTTCTTTTAAGATGAGAAGAGACTCAAGTTATAAAAGGTAAACATTCTAAGGGAAACTAGACTTACCCTAATTTAATTGAATTCATGGATAACCTATGGTTAGTGAGGTTTGGAATTGAATCTACCTAAGAGATATAAGATTAAACATGCAAGTAACATAAGTCACTAATGAGCAACAGGGTCCTCCTAGGTCATGGTAGGAAAAAACGCATATGAAATGTAAACGGGATGAAACAATGAGGTGTGTGGGTCGGTTGCGTGGTGCTAAGACACACGACTTATGGTGTGAAACATACAAGGTTTGATATTGGTTGAATGGAATGGAACGAAGGTGATCGTGGAGCCCTAGAATAATATGAACTTTATTTATTTATTTGAAAATATACTCGACGTTGGATCGAATACTTTATTTGCTTTTGAAGATTTGGTTTTCTATCGATTCGTTTTATCTTTTCTATCCTACTTATGGAAACTATAAAAGCATACAAGTTCTAAGCTATTACATCACAAAGTACACAAAGTATAAAACACAATTAAGGCATAAAAATATCCAAGTCCAATTAGCCAATCCTTGAAAACATACCTTGCAACAAAAAAAAAAGCAAATAGTTAGTGAATGATATGGATTATGAATATGCATAATGTGAAGGAATGAATTAAAATGACAAAAATATTAAAAGTCATGAGAAAAATATGAAATTAAATTCCTAAGGTCTTCAACCTGATTATATTATTGTGTTAAAAAATCTCTAAAGAATTCTTATTCTAACTAGGGTAAATGCTCACCTAAATCTAACTAAAGTTCCAACACAAATTTGCACAAATTACACTATCCAAACAATAGAAAAAATGCCCTAAAAAATACACAAAAAATATTATAGGTACTTCTATTTGTCTTTTAATCATAGCAAAAAGAATGGGCAAAAAATATTATGGGATGTAGTAGAAAGAAATTGGACAAATTTATGTGTTTATGAAGGAATTTAATATGAATCAATTAAAATACAAAATTGAATTAAAATAAAAAAATGCTTAATTTCAGAAAATAAAAATTAGAAATGTTTCTAAATTGACTTAATATTCTACTGTATTTTTCATAGAATTTTACTATACATTTTAATATTTATTTATGAATTAAATTAAACAAGTATAAAAATAGAAATTAAAATGTTAAGAACTAGAAATGGGGGTGAGAAGGGTAATCTTTTTAAGTTAAAAATGAAGCTGGGCTTAGCATGGGGGTCTCAATAGTGCTGGCACTGGGCCCAATTCGCAGCAAGGCATGAGGGTGCAAGTAGAAACATTTTCCAGTTAAAAATTAATGGGCTCAGCGTGGGGGTGCAACTATCAAATTTGCCAAAAGCCCAATCAGCAAAAAAATCAAAAATGGAGGTGGAAGATTAATATAATTGACTCATACTTATCCCTAATAATTCATATTAATTCACTGTAACTCTCATTAAATCCTAATTATTACTACTAATTAATCTTTATCACAATAAAAATTATTGAAATAGAAAAGAACAAGAACCAAGGGGCGGCCACCATAACCCGAAACCCTAGCCCCCCTTTCGAATTCTCTTCCTCTTCTCACCTCAATCTGTCGTCTTCTTCCCCTCTCCTTCTTCAACCCATCGTCATCTCCTCTTAACCTAATCCTCATTGCCGCCGCCGCAGCTTTAGCTGTCACCTTCTTTAATCCATTAACACCATGAACAAAAACTTCATCCATTCCCTGTCCTCTTCTCAAATCCCTAACTAATTTCCACTAAAACTCACTCAAACCTACAAATCAAAGAACGTCAGAGATGAGGTGGAAACGGAAACATCCTACCTTCAATCGACGAAACGTGCTGAGCTGTGAAGCTAGGAAGCCATGGTCGTAGTCTTCGTCGGATGCCAGGACATCTTCGCCGACGTCGTTTCTCCACTCTCAACCGTGAAACTCCATGTTCATCTCTTTGTTCCTCACTCGAACTTCACCGGAAATTCTACATACTACCTTGAAGGCACCGCCGCAATCTTTGGTGTGAATTCTTCGGCTTCTTCAGTTCTGTTTTCCCCTTCGATCTTCTTCGATCTGAAATCCTTGATGAAGGTTCGGTATTCTTGCAATCCGTTTATGCTTATTCACTTATGTGTTTTCGTAGTGTGTGTTTGTTGTGACACTATACACTTTGTAGATTTTGATTTGATGAAGATTGAAAAGGGCTCATTCTTTGATTCTATTCTGCCTCAACGTGAATCTGAATTTGATTGTTGATCGTTCTTTATCTTGTTGGTTGCATTGAAGGTGATGTTGAATGTTGGAGATCAACGGTGTGTTGGGGATTGACGAAACCGCAAGGAGCACGGTGGTCGTAGACTCTTTCGACGCGCAAGAATGATGAAGTCAATATGACAATCTTGGTGAGGACACAAATGGAGGTATAGTTTCTCGGCTTTCCAACTCTCTTTTCCTTTCCACTGGTTTTCTTGTGTATTGTGTTAGTTTTGATTCGTATTTAACGAATTCGTTGAAGAATCATTGAGGATTGATGGAGCTGTTAACTTTGATGCAGGATTAATGGAGATGAGGTGGGATAGAAGATGAAAGCCAATGAAAATTGAAGATCCATGGCTCAAAGATGATGGTGATGCGACAATGAGGGGCCTGAAGGAGCTGATTGAGGAATCAGAAGAAAAAAAAATAAGTGGAGTGAGAGATGAAGACAGAGTGAATTCCCCCCCCCCCAAAAAAAACCGAAAAAAAACTGCAGCAACCAACAACCATTTATATCTGATGAATTGAGGGCATTTTCGGTTTTTCACAGGTAAAGTTTCAGTTATTCAGTTACCGATTCTGTTAGAAACTGTTGTGAGTTAACTTTGGTTTTGAAGTTTTCTTTCCTTTTCCTGCTGAAGTTCTGTTAGTAATTAACAATTTGTAATTGTTTTTTTGGTTATCCTTTGGTGCAGGTCTTCTATCATGTGTATGGATGGATGGTTCGTTTGGAAGCAAAATTGGCGAGAGGGATCCATTTTCCTTCTGTTATATATATATATAAAAAATTGGAATTCTATTCTGGATTTTTCTGTTGAGAGTTAGTTATGAATTAGTTAAAGGTTTTCTTTTTGTTTATAGTTGTGTACGAATTTTCCAACTGAATTTTGTATAGCTTTTCTCTTGTAACTTTATTCTTGTGTAAATTTCCTCTTCTAAATTCTATTAAACATTTCCTTCTCATAAATATGGTCATGGCTGCATTTCTTTTTACCCTAATATATCATAATGGATCCCATTTAAATAGATGGAAAATGAAGTTAAATTGTAAATGGCCAAAAATGTTATTTTTGGGCAATAATAATTTTATAGTTTGGTGAATATAATTTGTGACTAAAATAGGGACATTTAAAAATGGCTCCAAAATGATATGAGATAAAGAAATTTAATAATTGAATGTGAATTGTGGATATGAGACTTAAAGATGGAAAAAATGACTCTTAAAATGGTTTATGACTTTAATGGAGTGTAATGGTTTTGATGACGGGCTTAGAAAATATATGTTTAGAGATGATTCAAAATCTTGAAATTCAATTGGACTTAATTGATGGACGTGGTCGAAAATGCTTGGAAAAACGAATGGTCTATTAGTAAGAACAAAATTGTTATTATCATGAAACGAAATTGGTTTAGAATGAATATTGGTATGGACACTGGGACTGAATGTTTTAAGATTGATATTGGAATTTGGATAAAGAAAAAATAAATTAATGAACAAGGTTTATTTATTTGGAAAAAGAAATGGGCCTAAAAATGGATATAGCACGGATTCGAATTGAATATGAATCGACTATCGGTTTAAGGATTGTGGGTAAAAAAGAAAAGAAAAATGGATGAGAACATAGTTTGAGAAAATGGATAGCAAATATTGTCGTGCTACTTCCCTTGAAAACTTGAACTCAAAACTATCCATATGAACACTTCTGATCTCATTTGAGCCCTTGAACCAAAATTAATTTCCTTAAGCTTCTGACCCAAATAGCAAGCCTGTGACGATGAATGCGTGCCATATTATAGATTTCCTAATGAAAGATGCATACTAATGAGAGGCGTGAATCCTGTTGAGGGTAATAAATAGGAGGGCAAATTTTGGGGTGTTACACAAGGTGATGCCATTCGGACTGAAGAATGCTGGCGCAACATATCAACGGGCTATGGTGACATTATTCCACAATATGATCCATAAAGAAATAGAATGTTATGTGGATGATATGATTGCCAAGTCCCTCACAGAGGAAGACCACCTGGTAAATCTGTTGAAGTTGTTCAAGCGTCTGAGAAAGTACCAACTGAAGTTGAACCCCAACAAATGCACATTCGGGGTGCGATCTGGTAAGCTGCTGGGTTTTATTGTGAGCGAGAAAGGGATTGAAGTTGACCCTGATAAAGTTAAGGCCATTCAAAAAATGCCTGCACCAAAGACAGAAAAAGAAGTTCGAGGGTTCTTAGGTCGATTGAACTACATTTCACGGTTCATATCTCACCTTACAGCAACCTGCGAACCCTTGTTCAAACTGCTAAGAAAAGAACAAACGGTCAGGTGGAACGAAGACTGCCAGAAGGCTTTTGACAAGATCAAAGAATACTTACAAGAGCCTCCAATCCTTATGCCTCCAGTTGAAGGAAGACCTCTAATCATGTACTTGACAGTATTAGAAGAGTCAATGGGGTGTGTGCTGGGCCAGCATGACGAGTCAGGTCGAAAAGAGTATGCAATATACTACCTAAGCAAAAAGTTTACCGACTGTGAACAGCGTTATTCACTGCTCGAGAAAACTTGCTGTGCTTTAGCGTGGGCTGCTCGCCGACTAAGGCAGTATATGTTGACCCACACTACCTTATTGATCTCAAAGATGGACCCAGTCAAGTATATTTTTGAGAAGCCAGCACTTACCGGACGGGTTGCAAGATGGCAAATGATCCTCACAGAATATGACATTCAGTACACATCTCAGAAAGCCATCAAGGGCAGTGTATTGTCTGATTATCTTGCTGAGCAACCCATCAATGATTACCAGACTATGAGATTTGACTTCCCTGATGAAGACATCATGTTCGTAAAAGCAAAAGATCATGAAGAGCCTATTCACACTGAAGGGCCTGACCCGGAAGAGGGATGGACTATGATGTTTGATGGGGATGTTAATATGAATGGTCGTGGTGTTGGTGCAGTACTCATTACACCTAAAGGAGTTCACATGCCTTTCTCGGCGAAACTCACTTTCAACTGCACTAACAACGAAGCTGAATACGAAGCTTGTATTATGGGTCTTGAGGAAGCCATTGACCTCAGGATCAAGACTTTTACTGTCTTCGGAGATTCAGCTCTGGTAATTAATCAAACCAACGGCAAATGGTACACACACCAAGATCATCTGATACCTTACAGGGATTATACAAGGAGGTTATTGACTTTCTTTACAACAGTCAAGCTTGAGTATATCCCTAGGGATGAGAATCAGTTTGCAGATGCTCTGGCTACCATTTCATCCATGATCAAAGTTCAAGCTGCCAACTTCGTACCTCAAATTTCAGTGTCCAGACTTGACAGACCAGCATATGTGTTCGCAGCAGATGTTGTCAAAGACGATAAGCCTTGGTTCCATGACATTAAGTGCTTCTTGGAGGATCAAACATACCTACCTGGGGCATCTTCCAATGATAAGAAGACATTAAGAAGGCTTGCTGGTAGTTTCTTCTTGAATACTGATGGTTCCCTGTACAAGAGAAACTTTGATATGGTACTCCTCAGATGCGTTGACAGAACAGAAGCAGATGCCAGATTTATGCGGATAAGGTGCATGTGCCTCCCAATCCTTTGAACGTGATGTCTTCACCCTGGCCCTTTGCTATGTAGGGCATTGACATGATTGGCAAGATTGAACCGACTGCTTCAAATGGCCACAGATTCATCCTGGTTGCCATTGACTATTTCACCAAATGGGTCGAAGCAGCTTCATATGCAAACGTTACAAGGCAAGTGGTAGCCCTATTTCTGAAAAGAGATATCATCTGTCGGTACGGAGTTCCCGAGCGAATCATTACTGACAATGGTTCCAACTTAAACAACAAAATGATGGCAGAGCTATGTCGGGACTTCAAGATCCAACACCACAATTCTTCTCCTTACAGGCCAAAGATGAACGGCGTTGTTGAGGCAGCTAATAAGAATATCAAGAAGATTGTGCAGAAGATGGTAGTAACCTACAAAGACTGGCATGAAATGCTACCATTTGCCTTGCATAGGTACCGTACGTCAATCAGGACATCCACTGGGGCAACGCCGTATCAACTTGTGTATGGTATGGAAGCAGTCCTACCTGTCGAAGTTGAATTACCCTCCTTACGGGTATTAATGGATGTTAAGCTGAACGAAGCAGAATGGGTCCGATCCCGATACGAACAACTGAGTCTGATCGAAGAAAAGAGATTGGCTGCGATTTGTCACGGGCAGTTATATCAGAAGAGAATGAAGAAAGCCTTCGATCAGAAAGTCAGGCACCGAGAGTACCAAGTAGGAGACCTTGTGCTGAAAAGAATCTTCCCTCCTCATACAGACCACAGGGGCAAGTGGACTCCGAATTATGAAGGACCATTCGTAGTAAAGAAAGTTTTCTCGGGTGGAGCACTCATGCTCAGCACCATGGATGGTGAAGACTTCTCGTCCCCTGTGAATTCAGATGCAGTTAAAAAATACTTCGCATAAAATGACCCGCTGGACACAAAAACAGAATGTAAGTCCAGGCAAAAATAGGGCATCCCGGCGAGTCAAAAACAGAATAAAAGACTCGGGAAAAAATAAGGGAAAAATAAGAAGAAAAAAATGTACACCCGCTGAGTTGAAAAGCCGCATTGGACGACTCAGGCAAAAATGGGTATCCCGGTGGATTGAAAACCCGAAAGGGCGATCCATGCAAAATAAGGGAATAAGCGAACGACTGCATTCTGAATTCGTCTGTATCACCTACAACTTGGCAAACCTCGAAAGGATCAAGCTTCACTCAGAATCAGCCTTCTTCAGAAAGCAAGACGAGAAGAACGTCAAATGTCATACGAGTCATAGAAAAAGGGAAGCTCCTTGAAGCGTCGTCAACATTGCCAGCATTTTGTTTCTCAATTTGTAACAATCTCCTCATTCTAGGGGATGTGTTTCTTTGACTATATCTTGCCAAATTCAGGGCACATGAATTAATAAAAATCAGATTTTTTTAGTCACACGTTGTCTCGTACTCTTTTATTTGCAAAAATGTCTGATGTCATTAATATATCGATTGCATAAATACAGATGCGTCTTTCTGAAACTACGTGCTTGCAGGAAATATACTTACTCCCGGGAGTGTCTGAACTCTCATGATGGGATCCAGTAAAGGATACCTCGGGATTACTTGTGCGTCCCTCTATCTTTGCAGGATTGCAGGTGTTCAAAAGCGCAACACGGGGCATGTAAGCTTCACCCCAGCAAGCTGGCAAATCAACACTCACTCAGTCTTAGCACCTAAAGTGTTTTCTCCCAAGCTGAGTTGCCACTTGTCATTTCTCCCCAGCCAAGGTGCCAATCATTCTTCCTCCTCAGCCAAGTACAAAAGCCAGGGAACCACTTCCCCACAGAGCCTCGGCCTCTATCCAGAAGAGCAACGCATGAAGGAATCACAACAGAGTGACGAAAGCTTTTACAAACCCCAGCCGGGTCCTTTATTACCTGGAATAGGTCTATCATTGACCTATTTCCCCAAGCAGATACATCTCATCAGATCTACCAATGATCTCATCCCCAGCTAGGATGTCCACTTCAAACAGATCGACCAGATATCTTCACAGCAACGGGATCCGAATCCCGGATTGGTATCCTTGCATAATCATAGCATTCGCATCATATTTTTCCACAGAGCGTAGCATTCCGTCTAACACGGAGCATTACGGCAAAAATCAAACATATTGCATAATCATAAGCCATGTTCTGAATCAAACACTTGTGAATAATGACAATCCATCAACAGTATACAGAAAACTTCCCCAGATTCCCCACCGGAGAGCTAAAGCTAAAGCAGTTGCCTTACATTCACAAACATCAGTATATACTCCTTTTGACCCCCGTCCGTGTCATCATTCCCCAGTAAAGTCGCCCGAGCACTCTTTACAAACAGACCACCCGCATTACAGATACTTCTTGACACCCGTCCGTGCCA
Source organism: Lathyrus aphaca (assembly GCA_963966055.1). NCBI lineage: Eukaryota > Viridiplantae > Streptophyta > Magnoliopsida > Fabales > Fabaceae > Lathyrus > Lathyrus aphaca. The sequence goes on from OZ014521.1 coordinate 232,048,403, forward strand.
TACCCCCAGCAGAAAGCCAAAGCGCCCCCTTTGCACTATATACAATTCCTTGACACTCGTCCGTGTCACCTTCCCCAGCACAGTAACCTAAACACCTTGTATATCAGATATTTGTTTATACTATACTTTTTTCCTTTTGACACTCGTCCATGTCACTCTCCCCAACAGGTTAAAATACCCGTCTATACACTACTCATATTTCACTTATACAGGTACTCGTCCGTATTTTGTATACACCACTTATATCAGATTCGACACTAGTCCTTGTTCTTTGTTAACCAGTTGGTACTCGTCCGTACCATCATCTCAGAACATGTGTCAAGTGTTTGTTTCTACCTGATACTCGTCCGTATCATAGTCTTAAGGATGCTCGTCCGCATCTTTAATCCATACACCGTGTCAAACACTCATGTCTTCTTGAATATAGACACTCGTCTGTGTCTACTATTCCCCAGAAGAGTCCCCTCAGATTCAACACTCGTCCGTGTTCCTTGTTAACCAGTTGATACTCGTCCGTGTCATCATCCTTGAACACGTGTCGCTATTTGTTTCTACCCGATACTCGTCCGTATCATAGTCTTAAGGGTGCTCGTCCGCATCTTTAATCTATACACAGCGTCAAAACACTTATACCTTTTATTTCCTGGATATAAGCACTCGTCCGTGTTTACTATTCCCCAGTAGATCGCCAGCAAAGCAAAATTTCTTTTGTTATCTGACATTCGTCCTATGTCATGATAAACCTTGAGAGCAGCCGTCCCCTGTTAGGTGATCGTCCTTCACCTCTTGATGATCGTCCTTCATCATGCTCATCCGATGGCCGTCCCCATCGTCGACCTTTTCTATCCGACATTCGTCCTGTGTCGTGATATTCAGCAGCCGTCCCCTGCTAGGTGATCGTCCTTCACCTTTTGATGATCGTCCTTCATCATTTTATCCGATGGTCGTCCCCATCGTTGATCTTGTTATCTGACATTCGTCCTATGTCATGATAAACCTTGAGAGCAGCCGTCCCCTGCTAGGTGATCGTCCTTCACCTCTTGATGATCGTCCTTCATCATGCTCATCCGATGGCCATCCCCATCGTTGACCTTTTTATCCGACATTCGTCCTATGTCGCGATATTTTCGGCAGCCGTACCCTGCCAGGTGATCGTCCTTCACCTTAGATGACCGTCCCTCATCTTACCCCTTTCAGAGCAGCCGTCCCCTGCTAGGTGATCGTCCTTCACCTTTGATGACCGTCCCTCATCATTATTTCATTTATTCTTTAACCCGATGGTCGTCCCCGTCGTGGTCCCTTTTCCTTTTCCTGATGATCGTCCTTCATCAGTTTAGCCCGATGGCCGTCCCCATCGTTGTTCACATTACTTTATGAATCTGATGGCCGTCCCCATCATTTTTCATTAATCCCCAGAGAATATTATAGCTTTATTTTATGGTCGTCCCCATCATAATCCCTCTTATCCCTAGCATGTCGGCCGTCCCCGTCATTGCTTTATTTCCCGCTTTTTTTTCAGCATGTCGGCCGTCCCCGTCATTGCTCTTTCCCCAGCAGTCGTCCTCTGCTCGACGGTCGTCCTCCGTCGCCTATACTTTACAATATACTTTATTTCCTTTTACAATCTATATCCCTTTTCTTCTTCATTCTGTGACTGCAAATTTTGGACTGTCTTTGGTATTCAACCACAAGTTATCTTGTTTGCCTGTTAAGCCGTTGCTTACATCCTGCGCAGCTAACTCATGTTTGAATAGGGGCAGCTGTAAACATCCCAAATTTGCCCTCACCCATTCACACCATGGCTTATGATCTCCTCATATGCATAAGCTCAATCATATCATCTCATATCACATTTTTGATTCATTGCTTTGGTTCAAAGTCATCTGCATCTAGGGTTTGTGATCTGAGCAATCCAAGAGCTTCTTGAGCCACTCCAAAGGTCATCAATCACTTCAAAGGGGTCCATGTATGTTCAAACATCATATTATATCCTCTCAAAGTCAAGAATGTCAAAGAATCACAAGAACTGAGAATGGCATGGAAGCAGAGCCAGGCTTAACTGCACAGATGACCTAGAATTAGGGTTTTGGCTTCAAAGGCCATAACTCCAAATTTTTTTGGTCATTCTTGTTTCTATTGGTCTCTATATGGTATAGGGATCATGCATATCAATTTTCATGAAGAAATTCAATGGGGAAGTCATCTGATCAAGGGTTGACTTTCTAAGCAAGTCAGTATAAAATCAGGGCATCTGAGGCCCCCAATGACCCAACCAAAGGGTGTTCTTCATCATTTTGATTATGTATGATCTTTATTTGATCATAGAAGATGTTGGAAGTTCACAAAATTGAAGAATCTCAAGTCATTTGCAAAGTTGACTTTTTGGGGAAGTTGACTTTTAATGAAATTGCCATTTTCGGGAAGTCTTCACCATCCATAGTACTGAGCATCAGTGCCCCATCATAGAAAACTTTATTTACTACGAATGTCCCTTCATAGTTCGGAGTCCACTTGCCCCTGTGGTCTGTATGAGGAGGGAGGAGTCTTTTCAGCACAAGATCTCCTACTTGGTATTCTCGAAGCCTGACTTTCTGATCGAAGGCTTTCTTCATTCTTTTCTGATACAGCTGCCCATGACAGATTGCAGCCAATCTCTTTTCTTCGATCAGACTCAGTTGTTCGTATCGGGATCGGACCCATTCTGCTTCATTCAGCTTAACATCCATCAATACCCGTAGGGAAGGTAATTCAACTTCAACAGGTAGGACTGCCTTCATACCATACACAAGCTGATATGGTGTTGCCCCAGTGGATGTTCTGATTGACGTACGGTACCCATGCAAGGCAAATGGTAGCATTTCGTGCTAGTCTTTATAAGTAACCACCATCTTTTGTACAATCTTCTTGATATTCTTGTTAGCTGCCTCAACAGCACCATTCATCTTTGGCCTGTAAGGAGAAGAATTATGGTGTTGGATCTTGAAGTCCCGGCACAGTTCTGCCATCATTTTGTTGTTTAAATTGGAACCATTATCAGTAATGATCCGCTCGGGCACTCCATACCGACAGATGATGTCTCTCTTCAGAAATCGGGCTACCACCTGCCTTGTAACATTTACATAAGAAGCTGCTTCGACCCACTTGGTGAAATAGTCAATAGCTACTAGAATGAATCTGTGGCCGTTTGAAGCAGTCGGTTCAATCTTGCCAATCATGTCAATGCCCCACATGGCAAAGGGCCAGGGTGAAGACATCACATTCAAAGGATTGGGAGGCACATGCACTTTATCCGCATAAATCTGGCATTTATGACATTTTCTGGCATAAGCACAACAGTCTACATCCATTGTAATCCAGTAATAGCCTGATCTTAACAACTTTTTAGCCATTGTATGCCCCCTTGCATGAGTACCAAAGGATCCTTCATGCACCTCGTGCATCAACAAATCTGCTTCTGTCTTGTCAACACATCTGAGGAGTACCATATCAAAGTTCCTCTTGTACAAGGAACCGTCAGTATTCAGAAAGAAACTACCAGCAAGCCTCCTTAACGTCTTCTTATCATTGGAAGATGCCCCGGGTGGGTATGTCTGACCTTCCAAGAAGCACTTAATGTCATGGAACCAAGGCTTATCATCTTTGGCAATGTCTGCTGCAAATACATACGCTGGTCTGTCAAGTCTGGATACTGAGATCCGAGGTACAAAATTGGCAGCTTGAACTTTGATCATCGATGAAATGGTAGCAAGATCATCCGCAAACTGATTTTCTTCTCGAGGGATATACTCAAGCTTGACTGTTGTGAAGAAAGTCAATAACCTTCTTGTATAATCCCGGTAAGGTATCAGATGATCTTGGTGTGAATACCATTTGTCGTTGGTTTGATTAATTACCAGAGCTGAATCTCCGAACACAGTCAAAGTCTTGATCCTGAGGTCAATGGCTTCCTCAAGACCCATAATGCAAGCTTCGTATTCAGCTTTGTTGTTAGTGCAGTTAAAGGTGAGCTTTGCCGAGAAAGGCATGTGAACTCCTTTAGGTGTAATGAGTACTGCACCAACACCACGACCATTCATATTAACAGCCCCATCAAACATCATAGTCCATTCTTCTTCTGGGTCAGGCCCTTCAGTGTGAACAGGCTCTTCATGATATTTTGTTTTAATGAACATGATGTCTTCATCAGGGAAGTCAAATCTCATAGGTTGGTAATCATCAATGGGTTGCTTAGCAAGATAATCAGACAGTACACTACCCTTGATGGCTTTCTGAGATGTGTACTGGATGTTATATTCAGTGAGAATCATTTGCCATCTTGCAACCCGTCCGGTAAGTGCTGGCTTCTCAAAAATGTACTTAACTGGGTCCATCTTTGAAATCAACAAGGTGGTGTGGGTCAACATATACTGCCTTAGTCGGCGAGCAGCCCACGCTAAAGCACAGCAAGTTTTCTCGAGCAGTGAATAACGTTGTTCACAGTCGGTAAACTTTTTGCTTACGTAGTAAATTGCATACTCTTTTCGACCAGACTCGTCATGCTGGCCTAGTACACACCCCATTGACTCTTCTAATACTGTCAAGTACATTATCAGAGGTCTCCCTTCAACTGGAGGCATAAGGATTGAAGGCTCTTGTAGGTATTCCTTGATTTTGTCAAAAGCCTTTTGGCAGTCTTCGTTCCACCTGACCGTTTGTTCTTTTCTTAACAACTTGAATAAAGGTTCACAGGTTGCTGTAAGGTGAGATATGAACCGTGAAATGTAGTTCAATCTACCTAAGAAACCCCGAACTTTTTTTTCTGACTTTGGTGCGGGCATTTCTTGAATGGCTTTAACTTTATCAGGGTCAACTTCAATCCCTTTTTCACTTACAATAAATCCCAGCAGCTTACCGGATCGCACCCCGAATGTGCACTTGTTGGGGTTTAACTTCAGTTGGTATTTCCTCAGACGCTTGAATAACTTCAGCAGATTCACCAGGTGGTCTTCTTCTGTGAGGAACTTGGCAATCATGTCATCCACATAACATTCAATTTCTTTATGGATCATGTCATGGAATAATGTTACCATAGCCCGTTGATAAGTTGCACTAGCATTCTTCAGTCCGAATGGCATTACCTTATAACAGAATGTGCCCCAGGGTGTGATGAAAGTTGTCTTCTCCATGTCTTCAGGTGACTGTAAACACCCCAAATTTTCCCTCACCCATTCACACCATGGCTTATGATCTCCTCATATGCATAAGCTCAATCATATCATCTCATATCACATTTTTTATTCATTGCATTGGTTCAAAGTCATCTGCATCTAGAGTTTGTGATCTGAGCAATCCAAGAGCTTCTTGAGCAACTACAAAGGTCATCAATCACTTCAAAGGGGTCCATGTATGTTCAAACATCATATTATATCCTCTCAAAGTCAAGAATGTCAAAGAATCACAAGAACTGAGAATGGCATGGAAGCAGAGCCAGGCTTAACTGCACAGATGACCTAGAATTAGGGTTTTGGCTTCAAAGGCCATAACTCCAAAAAATTTTGGTCATTCTTGTTTCTATTGGTCTCTATATGGTATAGGGATCATGCATATCAATTTTCATGAAGAAATTCAATGGGGAAGTCATCTGATCAAGGGTTGACTTTCTAAGCAAGTCAGTATAAAATCAGGGCATCTGAGGCCCCCAATGACCCAACCAAAGGGTGTTCTTCATCATTTTGATTATGTATGATCTTTATTTGATCATAGAAGATGTTGGAAGTTCACAAAATTGAAGAATCTCAAGTCATTTGCAAAGTTGACTTTTGGGGGAAGTTGACTTTTAATGAAATTGCCATTTTGGGAAACTTTTTCAACCCTTGCTTTTTGGTTCAAAAATGCTTAAAATGGAAAAACTTTGGTCATGAAAGTTGTAGAATGGATCATTCCCTTTTCAAAAAGTACAAGAACATGACCTAATTCATTTTGGATCAAAAGTTATGGCTTGTCAAAGTTGGCTAAAATCACAAAATTTGAAGTTTTCCACCAAAGAGACATTTTGCAAAATGGTTTGATCAAGTGTTCTAAAGGCCTCAAATGTGTATCATTTCTTCACAACATGATCATGTGACATCTAAAAATCAGAATGGGCCAAGGGATCACTCATCTTCATGACTTATGGAGCAAGAATTCTCAAAGGAAACAAAAGTGAAGCAAGTTGCAAAAACTCACTCAAGTGTGAATCCACTTGCTTGCTGACTTCACAATCAATCCTATGGCTCTCCACACATCTTGCTGCGCAGGACACCCCATCTGTCCTTGGCTAGCTAGTAGCCCATGCCTCTCTTACACAAACTTGACATTTTGGCAACTTGAGCCATACCAATCACAACAGCACACATCAACTCATCTGACCAATCCCATTTGTTTATACAAACCAAAAGCAAGCCAAAGCACATAACACACAAGCCTGAAATAACCAAGAACACAGCTCTCTCATTTTCACCCCATTTTGCAAAAGCTTTCGAAACACTCTCCACAAGCTGCAAACACACAAACCAACTTCACAAATAAACTCAGCATACTTCACTGGTCACAAACCACCCATCACCATAGCCTGAAACCCCCAGAAACCAAGATACGATTTCTCCCCCCCCCCCCTTGTGCAGAACCTTAGCAATCTCTCAAACCAACCATTATAAACTTCAAACAAGCATTGAAAGCTTCTCAGGAGGTCCATTGGAGGTGATTGGAAGCAAGAGACCAGCCAGAAAGTGCCAGAAATCAAAGCTTCGATTCAGGTAGCCATGGCATTTCATTTTTCCAGAACCCTTAATTCTTGTTTCTAAATGATAAAGCATGCTTCCCTGAGTTCACTAAGCCTTTTACTTTTGAAAAAGATTGAGAAATGAGGTTGTATTGTGTTTCTGAAATTTTGGCAGTTTTTGATGTTTGATTCGTATCTTGATCTTAAGTAGAAATAAATGGAATTTGTTGCTGGATTGTTGTTTAGGAGGGTTAGTTGAGTTGATCTGGAGAGTTTGACATGATTTAGTGAAGATTTGAGAGAGTTTGAAAGAGGAGCTTGCCGGAGAAGACGACCGGAACAGTGTTCCGGTCGTCTGAAAGTGATTAGCGTTAATTAATTAGGGTTTAGTCTTAATTGCGTGTATTTGAATCTTGACCGTCCAGATGCGCGCCAAGTCCACTCCCGCGCGTGTGAGTTTGAATACTGGCCATTGATTATGCTGACTTTTCTTTTTTTTCAGTTTAATTTTATTTTATTTGCATTTAAATTCATTTCTTTTCTCCATTTTATTAAAAATAGTAAAACTCATTCAAAAATTCTGGAAATTTTTATGCAACCTTTTATTAATTTTCAGAAACCAAAAACATTTTTATTTTTATTTTTTGCAATTAAAAATATTTTTAAATCATTTAAAAGATTATTTTTAATTAATTAATGAGAATTAATTAATTAAAAATACTTTTAGGTATTTAAAAATCACAAAAAAATTCACGAAACCTTTAAAACCATTTAGAAACATTGTCCAACCTTCAAACCAAATTTCTTTTTTGATCTTGATGTCTTTTGACAACTTTCCATGGAATTAATTTCATTTCAAAGCATTATTTTGATCCAATGTCAAAAAATTCATTTCTGCCTAGTCTTTGAGAGTTGGACTTTGATTCTTTTTGCATTGCATTTTGCATAGCATGTAGTTTATAGGATTAAATTGGCATGGATTAATCTTGCATTTTCAATTTGTTTGGCATTTTTCTTGACAAGGTACCTTAAAACCCTAGGAATCTTAGGAAATTCATAACCCTCATTAGGTTAAGAGTTAGAACCCCTCCTTTGGGCAGTGAGTTTGTATAGGTTTAGGGTTCCCTTGGATGCATTCTCAATTTTTATCTTGATGTTTGCTTCTGGTTTTGGTTTTTGTTTTGTGCATTGATCATAAACCCTAATTTGGGCTTCCTTTTGCATTCATCTTGCATTTGCTTGCATACCATGACTTGCCATGACATTTTATGCATCCATTTGATTCATAACACATCTTAGGACATATTAGAATCATGTTTGATCATTGCATCTTTCATTTGCCATGTTGTATGTCATCTGCATTCCATAACTTTTCATGTATGTTCATGGTTCTAAGCATGCTTCTCTTGCATCCACATGTTTGTATGATCATCCTCATGCCTTGTCTCATGTTTGCACCACCTCATAGCATCATTAACATCATACTCATGCTTCTGGTTTTGTCTTGCACCATGTCATTGCATCTCATTTGCATTGCATTTCATTTCTTTTGCTAACCTTTCAGGTGGTAAGTAACTTTGAGAAGTGAATTTGCCTTCACTTCTCACAATATCTTTTCATCTCTCTTATGCACCATTGTTGTATTTCTTGTATGTGTTTGGATTGAGCTTGCTCATTCTTGTTCACCTCACTTTCTTTCCTCAAGTGACTTGTCTTCTTAAATGAAGCAAGTTACTTTGCTTCTCTTTGCTCCTTTCATCTGCTTCCTGGTGGTTTCTCTGAAGATCTTTCTTGTAAACCTCAAAAACCATAGGAACAACCAAGCATGACAATGATTAGGGTTTTGATTAGTCCCCCACTTAGTTTTACCTTTGTGTCTCTTTGAGTCTCTTCTTCTCACCTCATAATCAGGGACTAAACCCTAAAGGCTTTAAGGCTTTGTGATTAAGCTTATGCCTGCATCCTTCTATTAGGATGGGGTGTATAACTTTAATCCTAAGTGTTAAACCCTTAATGTGTTTAGCTCCTTTAATTAATCCACTTAATAATCATCAAGACATCAAGCTTGTAACTTGGGCCTTGCATTAGGGTTCTAATTCTTCCTTAATTGGTTAAGAAGGACTAACCCTAGTGTTAATGGACAAGTCCCCCTCAAGTTGTCTTACAAACCATAAAACTCACTTCTTCATCTTATCATCAACTAAAATCCACTTAATAAAGGCTTTGTTTTGTCATGAGTTTAATCCCTAATCATGGATTAAGTTGAGGAGCTTTCCTCAGCTTAAACATTCTCATCTATTATCCTTCTATTAGGATGGTGTAATGAGTCTGTTTAATCCCTGATTATGGCTCATCTCATTACTTAACACTAAACAAAAACAACAAAAACATCTAAATAATCACAAGTAGGTTAATGATCTTAATCCTACATCAGGGTGATTAAGTGTGAGATGCTGACTTCACACTTAAGGTATTCTCATTACCCCTAATCAGAGGGAGGATGTGATGAGTTTACTAACCCTTGGTTTAGGCTTAAGCTCATTAACTTATGACAAACTTTCAAAAGCAATAAAAGATTGAAAACACAAAAACAGACAATAATCGTCTCCTCCGGGATTCTTTTCTCATCTCATTCACTCACAAATGAGAACTCACTCCTTCCGTCTAATGCAAGACAGTTTGCACCTGAGCCAGACAGGTCATACACTTGAGCATAGGCAAGTAAGCAGCTCATCAGTCAATTCATCCTTCAGTCTCTTTGGGTCGAACTACGGTGTTCTGACTTCCTCATTGCACGAGAGGATACGTAGGCATAACTCAACAGTTATCGAACAAAAGTCTCTGTATATCCCCCCTCTTTCCAGCCTCATTCTTTAAGCCTCATTATCATGAGCATTTCACTTCTTTCTCTTTTACACTGGCACTTCATTTATACCCCTCATATTCTTTTTCCACTGACACCTGTACATCCTTTTCCAGCTCTCTTTATACACAAATTGCACTGACACTACCCCTTTAAAACACAAATCTTTTAAGCGTGGATCCCGTCGAGTACGGCGGACAATCTGGGTGCTAATACCTTCCCAGGTTGTAACCAACCCCCTTTATCAGTCTCTCTGGTTCGCAATCGTCTTGTCCATATCTTTTCTAGGTCTATGCAGCATTACCTTTCCTCCGGGATAAAAATGCCTAGCTGGCGACTCTTTTCTTTTCCTGTGAGTTCACTCCTGTGTGTTCTCACACCCTCCTTTCGCCGACCGTTCGCGTCTGTACCACATTTGAGCCCAGTCTCATCTGTCGGGAGCGACAGTGACATCTTGATCTGATTGTATCCTGAAAATCCATCCATGAAGGAGAATACCGAGAACTGAGACGTATTATCAACCAATACATCAATGTGAGGTAAAGGGAAATCATCTTTCGGGCTGGCTCTGTTCAGATCCCGGTAGTCCACTCACATCCTCACCTTGCTGTCTTTCTTAGGTACCGGTACAATGTTAGCAACCCACGGTGGATAGCTAGTTACAGCAAGGAACCCGGCGTCCCACTGCTTTTGTACCTCTTCTTTAATCTTCATTGCCATATCTGGGCGAGTACGGCGCAATTTCTGTTTTACCGGTGGGCAGTCTTCTTTTAAAGGCAGCTTGTGCATGACAATGTCGGTGTCCAACCCTGGCATATCCTGATAAGACCAAGCAAAGACATCGACATACTCCCGAAGCATATCAATCAGTTGTTCCTTTACTGAATCTTGTAAGCGGGCTCCGATCTTAACCTCTTTCACATCTTCTTCCGTACCAAGATTAACTGTTTCAATATCCTCCTGATGAGGAGTGATAACCATCTCCTCTTGCCTTAACAACCTGGCTAGCTCTTCAGGAAGCTCGTAATCTTCTTCAACCCCTTCATCAGCTTGATTGATTGGATTGTCAAAGTCATACGAAGCCATAGCTGTGTTGTTGTCGGTGCAGTCTGAAAGGCACTCTCTGCAAGGGTTTAGATTGTTTATTTTAGTGATCAATTTTAATCTTGTTTAGAAAAAGTGAAATGAAGTTATCATTTTGGAAAACATTGCCATTTTATTTTTGTACAAAAAGAAAAATGAAAAACAGTGAGCGGAAAAGGAAAAGACTCATTTGCAAAAGATGTCCGATATTCATTGATTGATCTGTTTGCACAAAATTACAAGATGGCCCGATTACAAAATGAGTCTTGTCATCTTGGGCAAGATGCAAGACTTGATGCATGCTTAAAAATACAGGAAATAATAATTACTCTGCAGGAGTAACCCTTATAATTTTCTGGGAAGACCAGTTAAGGACTTGGCTCCCCGGGGTCCTTGGACGTATCCAGCTCTCCAGGTTACGGTCGCTTTCTTCCTCGTCTTCCACATTGTTCACAGCTTCCGGGGTGAGCATTCCCCCGCTGACAAAGTTGGGCTTCTTGGCAGCCTCTGATTGATCTTGTTGAGTTGGTTTGTAACCCAACCCAAATCTGTCTTCCTTCTTTTCCACGGGCAGCAGCTTTCCCCAGCCTTGGGCAGTACCCTCTTCAACAACCTTCCTGGCTTGCTGATAAGATGTCATGGAGGTTCCCAGTACGGCAGATGCTTCATTAATGTTCAGGGCCTCAAATCCCTGGCTCATAGTTTCATGGATTTCTCCATCCATTTCAATGTACTTTTACGTAGCCAGATGGCTAACAAAGATGTCCTCTTCCCCGCAGATGGTGATGATTTGGCCTTCCCACTCGAATTTCAGCTTCTGATGAAGGGTAGACGTAACAGCACCAGCGGCATGGATCCAAGGTCTACCCAACAAACAGCTGTAGGCCGGCTGAATGTCCATCACATAGAAGGTAATTTTGAAGGTCTGCGGGCCAATCATCACAGGCAGATCAATCTCCCCAAGCACTGATCTTTTTGAGCCATCGAATGCTCTCACCACCAAATTACTCGGACGCAGTGCCAAGCCATCGTACTCCAGCTTCACCAAGGCTTTATTTGGTAGAACATTGAGTGACGATCCAGTGTCCACCAGTACATGAGATAAAATAGCACCTTTGCATTCTAGGGTGATGTGTAAAGCCTTGTTGTGGTTACGTCCCTCAGTTGTTAAGTCAGCATTGGTAAAGCCCATTCCATGACTGGTATTGACATTTGCTACCACGGTTTCTAGCTGATTAACAGTGATCTCTTCTGGCACGTATGCTGCGTGCAAGACTTTCAATAATGCATTCCTGTGAGCTTCAGAACACATCAACAGGGATAATATGGAGATCTTTGAGGGAGTTTGGTGAAGCTGATCCACCACCTTGTAATCACTTCTCTTTATGATTCTCATAAACTTGTCTGCATCTTGTTCAAAAGATGTCTTCTGAGTTTCTTTGACAGTTGGCTCTTCAGATACCACACTCTTTCCTTTTGCTTTGGCAGCAGCTTCTGCTTCCACATTAGGCCTCTGAGTTTGTGAGGCATAAAGGCGTCCGCTTCTGGTGAAGCCTCCGCCTCCCCCAACATTATCAATTTGTGGAGAAGAGGTTGAAGAATCCAAAGTAATTTTCTCCCCGTTGCAGTAAAGATCAGAGCCATAATGCCAAGGTATGGCATTACGACTTTCATATGGAACTGGTCAAGGCACCGTGATGGTAACTGGACTGACTGCAGCAGAGGAGGGTACTGAAATGGTGTGTGGATCGTAGTAAATGGTGACTGGTGATCTGGCAGGAGGTGCCACTGTTTGTTGTTGAAAGTTGTTGTTTGGAGGAACATTTGATGGATCATAGTAAATGGTGACTGCGGAGACATCTTCATTAAGTCTTGCTAGTGTTGTAGAAGATCCTGCAGAATAAATGGATGCTGATGTTGTAGAAGAAAGGGTTGTTGACATTTTATTTGTCGAAGTGATGGATGGAGCCATCGTTGATAGTACTGATGAATTGGTCGGAATGATTGTTGCTGCAGTTGTAGGAGACTCAGGAATTGTTGTCAAAGGAATTGCTGGATTTGTAGGCGCCGTTGTTGTGATTTGAAGTATGCCATCTTTGATAAGACCATCTATGCCGCTTCTCAAATTGTCACACCCGTTGACTGCAATGTTGCAATACCCACAACCGAGCTCACACCCGGGGAACATCTGGAACTCTAGAAGCTGAGCTTTAATTTCAACCAGAGGTGTTCGAATCTGTCCAACACTGGTTATCAAGAAAGATGGCTTGTCTTCCTCAATGGCATTAATTCTTGGCCCTCCATGATTGGGCATGGGATTCTTATTGATATTTGGAGGGGGTGCAAAGTTGAGGGCTTTAGAATCCACCAAATCTTGTACCTTCATTTGTAAAGCCCTGCATTTCTCAGTATTGTGGCCAGGTGCATTGGAGTGGAAGGCACATCTGGCGTTGACATCATAATTTCTTGGCAGGTTGGAGGGGTCTGGTGGTGCCAATGTCCTTAACTCAACCAAGTTGAGCTTCAGGAGTTGTGGCAATAAGGCAGCATAAGGCATAGGGATAGGGTCAATCACCCTATTTGCCTGTGACGGTCTTTGCTGAAAGGGTCTTTGTTGTTGGTTGTTATTGCTGTTGTTGTAGGTTCTCTGTGGCGGATACTGAACTTGTTGTTGATAATGTGGTTGTTGTTGTGGTTGATATGCTGATTGTTGAGGAATCGGAGCTGGAATAGTGACAGCTGCTACTAATCTGTGGACATACTGAGGTCTACCCCTGTTGGCATGAATGGAATTTGTCTCACCGGTTCTTCTAGGTCCCACAAAAGGCTTCCTGGGATTACTGGACGAACTTGCACCGTTATCAGAAATTTTACCCATCTTCAGAAGGCTTTCAATCCTTTCTCCAGCTATAACTACGTCAGCGAAACTGGTGGAAGAAAAGGCAGCTAGCCTATCAATATATGTTCCTTGCAGAGTATTCATGAACATGTCGGCCATTTCTCTTTCCGACATGGGTGGTTGGACAGCAGCAGCAAGCTGTCTCCACCTTTGGGCATACTCCCTGAAGCTTTCCCTGGAGGATTGAGACATTCCCATCAAGAGGGTCCTGTTAGGAGCCATGTCCAGATTGTATTGGTACTGCCTGATGAAAGCTTCAGCTAAGTCCTTCCAGCACCTGATAGTAGCTCTGGTCAAGTGTGAATACCACTCCCTTGAAGCTCCAGTCAAACTATCTTCAAACTAGAACATCCACAGTTTATCATCCATGGTGTATGCTTAAAGTCTTCCCAAGAAGGACTGTAAGTGAGTTTGCGGACAGGAAGTTCCATTGTACTTCTCGAAGCACGGGGATTTAAACTTGTGGGGAATCCTTACCCCGTCCACTAACCCCATATCCATAACATCGAAGCCTAAGGAATTTTGAGACTCCAGAGATCTCAACTTCTCAACAATTTCATCAAACCTTCTATCATAAACTTCATCTCCAGCTCCCATCACAGTGAACTACTCTTCTTGAGGATCTTCTTGCAAGATCCTTCCTGCAGCAGTATTGCCCGGTACATTCCTTGGGATGTTGGCCTCTGGATTTAGATGAGGTCCAAATACTGGTGGGTTAACATGAGGCTGACCTCCCTCATTGTTGCTGGTTCCTCCAGTGCCAGGATGATGTTCTTCGGGGGTCTGTCTTTCTACCAATGCCCTTAACCACTCTTGACTTTGAGCCAGGTTAGTCATCACAGTCATGAACTGAGCCATTTGGTTCCTCATCTCCACTCTTTCGTTAGCCATCTGAGTTCTGACCTCTGTCAGGTCTTGCTGTACTTGATCCATTTGGATACCAGGAAGATTGTTGCGAGTAGGATACCGGTGCGGACGGTTGAGAGGGAACACCCGGCGGCGAGCAATAATTCCTGAACCACAACAGAGTTAGAAACAAATAAATAATGACAAAACCTACAAAACAAAACAAAGGTTAGCATGCAATGCAGTATGCTTATTTGCTTTCCAAGGTATCCGGCCTGGCTCTTGGTTTTGACCTTTCCAGACCCTGAGGAATATGTCTTGATGTTGCTTGAGAAAAGAAACTCAATGAAACAAACTAACAAATACATTACAAATGGTGGATCATACATAGTTTGTTTTTACAACATATGCCCCCTGAGGGGTCAAAATACAACATAAAAAGAAAAGTACATCCAATGGAAATAACAACAAGCAAAGAAGTCAAACATCTAATCCAAACTCATCCTCCTTAACCTCCTTCAAAAGTGCTTCAGTTATAGGACCAGCCGGATGCACTGTGATGTTTCTGATGAGGAGATTTCTGGTGGCAATGGCAGAGGTCAGCTTCTTATGCCTGTCTTGGTCCTTTGACCTCTTCAAACCAGCCCTAAGCTTCAACTCCGAAATCTCCTTCTGGGCTGCCAGCAAAGCTTCCTATTGTTTCTTTTCATTGGCCTCTAACTGCTCAATCCTGGCTTGAGTTCTCTTATCTTCTTGAGTACGAGCTTCAGTGATCCTGACCCACCTAGCTTGACTTTCTTGCAGATAGAGATCAGTCCTAGCCTTCTGAAACTGGGCCTCTTTACAGGCATTCTTCAATATTTGCTCCCCAGCTCTTGATTTCTTGATGTAGTCCTCTGCTTTCTCAATCTTGGCCAGATGTTCCACCTTAAGCTTCTCCAACCTCTCAATGTCTAGACGACCATCACTCCTCTCCCAGAGAGTCTTCTTCAGAGCTTGAGACAGATTCTCATTCCTTTCCTTCAGCTTCTCAAATTCTTCCAGGCTGACAGTGGCTGGAGGTGGTACTGTGGATGGTCCAGGTACATCCTCAATGGTGAAAGGCATCCCAGAAATCTGAGCTCTAGCATGGAACCATTCATAGTACTGAGCTAAAGCCACATTATTGCACCTTCCAAGAATGGCCATCCCTTTGGTCTGGATGTTGTCCCAAGCCCAGGATGCTTGTCTGACAGCAGCTAGATTAGGCTTTATCTCACAATACAGGGTTTCAGCTAAATCTTGCACTCTAGGAGGGTGGACCAAAGCATAGCCCAGTTGTCTCTTAAACAGCAAAGGGTTTTAGTTGATGCAACCCTTCACTCCTATTAGAGGTACATTGGGGTACTGCCCACAACTAGTTATTATGTCTCTGCCTTTGGTGCTCTGGGTGCACCATCTGATGTCATCTGAAGTCAAAGAAATAAGTCTTTTAGCCCAATTCTTCTGTTGGTGAGGGTTCAAGAAGGCATCAGTCCTGGGTAAGTGTTTGAGCAGCCAAGTGTGAAATAGAGGAGCACAGCATCTCACCAACTTTCCTCTTTGCTTCTCATTCCTCTGATGAATGGAATAATAGAAATCTCCCAGCAAGGTGGGTACTGGGTTCCTCAGAAGGAAAAGATGAATGGCATTCTTGCTGATAAACTTGGGCTCATCTGAAAATAGTATAACCCCATATATACTGAGGGCTAACAATGCACAAACTGCCCTCCATTCTCCTAAGGAGGCCTTCAGGATGGCCTGAGAAGTCAGAAAGTCTAAGTGCAAACCAGGGATCCCAGCCTTTGTTGTCATGTTCTGCTCAATCAATATAGGCTCTAGGTACAGTGCTTTTGCCACTTCTCCATTGCTGGGAGAAGTCATCTCTGGGTTGAAGGGGACACCACCCCTGACAGGTACTCCAATCAATGATGAGAACTCCTCTAGCAGAGGTCCCAACTGAAAGTTCTGGAAAGTAAAGTATCTCAAAGGAGGGTCATAAAACTGTAGGCAGGTGTGAATCATACTCCTCTGAGAAGGGTCCAGGTCCATAACCATATCAAGGATGTCTCCATAATGCTCTCTGAATAATGGGATGTGGTCTGGAGTGATAAGTGCCTGGACCTGCCTGATGCCAGTCAGCACAGACTCAAAGAAATGATATGAAATGTTGCTCTTCCTGGGTGCCATGACTGCTGATGAAGAATTGAAGACAAGTGCTGATGAAGATCAATACTGGTACTGGAGATGGGCCACTGATGGGCTGATGCTGGTGATGATGAAGATGATGGAAGCAGACAACTGATGAAGATAGCTGAAGCAGATATCTGATGAAACAGAGGTCTATGCAGATGAAGGGGTCAAAACCAAGCCAGATGTAATGTGGATACCTTGAAAAACCAATAAACAAATGTTAAATGATGCAGATGATGAGTATGAAAATGATATGCAAGGGTTTGTGATCAAGCTGGATCTGATTAACTGTCTTGATATAAGTCCATGTATGTTCAAGAAGTCCAGATGGAGGTTCAGAAATCCAGTAACCAAGGTGGGGGACTCAAATAAAGAGTCACATGTCCAGGGTTAAATCACAAGAACTGTCCAAAATGAGGTACTCTTAATCAAAACAAGCATCAGGGTATGATGTGGCCAATGGTACCTGCAAACCTGTAAACAGCCCAACCCCCTCACAGGTGGTGTTCTAAAACAAGGATCCTCAGACTTGGATCAGTTATGAGAAGTGTAAACACTTCTAACCCGGAGGTACAGTGTTTACAATAACCATAAAATATCCTCCTCTAATTCACCTCAATTTCTGAAGGTCATAATAAAGTCATCCAGACTTAGCAGGCTCCCCAGATAGCCCTAGCACTACAGGAAATCTGTAGCACAGAGTTCTCAAGAAGAAACTCACATCTGAACCGTGTTTCATATTCCCGCACCAGACCGAAATGGAATGGGAAAGAACACGAACCACTCTAGACTAGGTGTCACTCAGGTCCCATGTATAGGACCTTAAACTCTCAATGTAACCCCACCCACCAAAACAAAAACCAGATCCAGCAAGATGACAGTATGACAGTATGATGTATAAAGCTGTAAAGAAAGCAATAAATAACTGTACATAAAGCAATAAATAAAGCAAATAAATAAACACAATTAGCACATAACACCCCAGTAAACACAAATCAAACAAGAGCTAGGAGGAACTCACAAAAAGAACCAGAAGCCCTGGTTACAGTATAAGGGTCCCCAGCAGAGTCGCCAAGCTGTCGCTCCCACCAAATGACACCTGGTCAGAAGGGGTACAGACGCGAACGGTCGGCGAAAGGGATGAAAGAAATAAATAGAGTCGCCAGCTAGGCATTTTTATCCCGAAGGAAAGGTAATGCTGCATAGACCTAGAAAAAGATGGATAAGACGGTTGCGAACCAGAGAGACTGAGAAAGGGGGTTGGTTACAACCTGGGAAGGTATTAGCACCCAGATTGTCCGTCGTACTCGACGGGATCCACGCTTAAAAGATTTGTGTTTTAAAGGGGTAGTGTCAGTGCAATCTGTGTATCAAAGCTGGAAAGAATACAAGTGTCAGTGTAAAAGAAAAGTGAAGTGTATAAAAGAAGTGTCAGTGTAAGAACAAGAGTATAATGCTCATGATTATGAGGCCAAGAGAATAATACTGAAAGGAGGGGGAATATACAGAGACTTTTGTTCGATAACTGTTAAGTTATGCCTACATATCCTCTCATGCAATGAGGAAGTCAGAACACCGTAGTTCGACCCAAAGAGACTGAAAGATAAATTGACTGATGAACTGCTTACTTGCCTATGCTCAAGTGTATGACCTGTCTGGCTCAGGTGCAAACTGTCTTGCATTAGACGGGAGAAGCAAGTTCTCGTTTATGAGTGAATGAGGTGAGAAAAGAATCCCGGAGGAGACGATTATTGTTTGTTTTTATGTTTTCAGTATTTTATTGCTTTTTTTTGTGTTTGTCATAAGTTAATGAGCTTAAGCCTAAACCAAAGGTTAGTAAACTCATCACATCCTCCCTCTGATTAGGGGTAATGAGAATACTTTAAGTGTGAAGTAAGCACCTCACACTTAATCATCATGATGTAGGATTAAGATCATTAACCTACTTGTGATTATTTAGATGCTTTTGTTGTTTTTGTTTAGTGTTAAGTAATGAGTGTAAGCCATAATCAGGGATTTAATGGACTCATTACACCATCCTAATAGAAGGATAATATATGAGAACATTTAAGCTGAGAAAGACTCCTCAACTTAATCCATGATTAGGGATTAACCTCATGACAAAACAAAGCCTTTATTAGAGTGGATTTTAATTAATGGATGAGATTAAGAAGTGGATTTTATGGTTTGTAAGACAACTTGAGGGGAATTTGTCCATTAACACTAGGGTTAGTCCTTCTTAACCAATTAAGGAAGAATTAGAACCCTAATGCAAGGCCCAAGTTACAAGTTTGATGTCTTGATGATTATTAGATGGATTGATTAAAGGATTTAAACACATTAAGGGTTTAACACTTAGGATTAAAGTTATACACTCCATCCTAATAGAAGGATGCAGGTATAAGCTTAATCACAAAGCCTTAAAGCCTTTAGGGTTTAGTCCTGGATTATGAGGTGAGAAGAGAAGACTCAAAGATGACACAAAGGTAAAAGCTAAATGGGGGACTAATCAAACCCTAATTATTATCATGCTTGGTTATTCCTAGGGTTAATGAGGTTTGCAAGAAGATCTTCAGAGAAACCACCAGGAAGGAAGCAGATGAAAGGAGCAAGAAGCAAAGAGAAGCAAAACAACTTGCTTCACTTAAGAAGACAAGTTAATTGAAGAAAGAAAGTAAGAGATGAACATGAATGAGCAAGCTCAATCCAATACACAAGATAAAATGCAGCAATGATGCAAGAGAGATGAGAAGAGATTGTGAGAAGTGAAGGCAAATTCACTTCTCAAATTACTTACCACCTGAAAAGGTTAGCAAAAGAAATGAGATGCAATGCAAATGAGATGAAATGACATGATACAAACAAAAGTCAGAAGAATTTACATGATGTTAGTGATGCTAAGAGATGATACAAACATGAAGCAATACATGGGAATGATCAAACAAGGATATGGATGCAAAAGAAGCATGCTTTGAACCATGGATGTACATGAAAAGTTATGGAATGCAAAGGACATACAACATGGAAAATGAAAGATGCAATGATCAAACATGATTCTAATATGTCCTAAGATGTATTATGAATCATGTGGATGCACAAAATATCATGGCAAGGCATTGGATGTGAGCAAATGAAAGAAGAATGCAAAGGAAGGCACAAATTAGGGTTACATGCATCATGCAAAGCAAAAATCCAAAATCAGAAGCAAATGTCATGATAAAAATTTGAAAATGCAATCAAAGATACCCTAAACCTATACAAACTCACTACCCAAAGGAGAGGAGACCCAACTCTTAACCTAGTGAAAGTTATGATTTTCCCAAGATTGCTAGGGTTTTGGGGTACCTTATCAAGAAAAATGCTAAACAAATTGAAAATGCAAGATCAAATCAAACCAATTTTATCCTATAAACTACATGCTATGAAGAGTGCAATGCAAGAAGAATCATCATCCAACTCTCAATGGTTAGGCAGAAAGGAATTTTTAAATTTGAAGCAAAATATTGCCTTAAAATAAAATTAAATCCAATGAAAATGATCAAAAGGCATCAAGAACTAAAAAGAAATTTGGTTTGAGAGTTGGACAATGTTTCTAAATGTTTCTAAATTCAATGTGAATTTTTTTGTGATTTTTAAATACCTAAATGTATTTTTAATTAATTAATTTTCATTAACTAATTAAAATAAACATTTAAATAATTTAAAAATAATTTTCAGTGCAAAAAAAATAAAAATAAAAATATTTTTGGGTTTTAAAAATTAATGAAATCTTTGATAAAAAATTTCATAATTTTTAAATGATTTTTGCTATTTTAAATAAAAATGTAAAAGATAAATCAAATTAAATGAAATAAAATTAAAATAAAATGGAAGTATGCAAAGGGAAGGGCCAGGATTGATTCTGGGGAAGGGGAGGTTGACTGCGCGCCAGATCTTGTGGCTGGAATTCAAACTGAGTCAATTAATTTAAACTGGATTAATTAAACTAATTAAGTGAGATTAGGGTTTTAATGAGAGATCCAGGCCATCCATTTGCGTGGGAGTCAACAAAAGTCCACTAGATCAAAGGTCCACATTCAAACCAAACCCTAATCGTAATTAAAGACTTAATGACATTCAGGTGGCCGGAAATGACCTCCGATCATCTTCTCCGGCCACCTCCCTCCCTGAAAATTGCTAACTCACTCCCTAGGTCACTAAAACTTGATCTCTCTGCCCAGAATCCATCCCCATACACCATATAACAAGAATCAACAAACAAAACGCATTTATTTTTCATATTAAAGCTGAATCGAATCAAAAGGTTTTTAGGTCAAAAAAATTCAGAAGCTTCATACATACTCAATACTTAACCATTTGCAAAACTAAACATATCAGCATGATCAGCACATCACATAGATTCATTTAGGAACTTAAAAATGCATTTCTGGAAAAAAAGTTCTTGAGCTCACCTGAAATGGAGCTTTCAATCCAGGAGCTTTCTGCTTGCTTCTCTATTTCAAAATGGCTTCAATGATCCTCTTGATGAAGCTTTGAAGCTTGGTTGAAGTTTATAATGGCTGGTTAGTGAGATTGATGAAGTTCTGTTCAGTGAGGGGAAGGAATCGTGTTTCAGTTTCAGGGGGTTTCAAGGCAAGGTGAAGGGTCAGGGATGATCAGTGGAACATGTTGAGATGTTCTATGAAGTTTGTTTTGATGTTTGTGTCTTGTGTAATGAGTTTCGAATGGAAATGCATAAGAGGTGAAAATTTGGAGTTATGGCTTGGGAGCTGTTTCAGGCTTGTGTGTGTGTTGTTTTGAGTCCCTTTTGGTCCACTTATCACAACTGGATGGGTCAGAGAAGTTGGTGTGGCACTGTGGGATTGGTATGGGTGTTTTTGCATAAAGTCCAAGTTAGGTGTACTTGAGGTATGGGCAAGTGTGAGGCTGTGATAGGGGCATGGTTCGGCTCGGCTGAGATTAGGGAGATCCATGGAAATGTATTAGAAGCAATGCTGCAAGTGGATTAGGGTTTGTGATAGGTTTTGCAACTTTGTGACTTTTTGCCCCTTTTGTGATTTCTTAAAGCACAAGTCATGAAAATGGGCAAACTCTTGGTGCATTCTGAATTTTAGGCATGGTTTTATGTTTGTGCAAAGATTAGAAGTCACTTTGAGGTCTCATTTTGCCTTGGCAAGGGGTTTTGCAACTTTGCCTCTTTGGTGAAAGACTTGAAATTATGTGATTTTTCCTAACTTTGACAAGCCATAACTTTTGATCCAAAATGAATTAGGACAAGTTCTTGTACTTTTTGAAAAGGGAATGATCCATTCTACAACTTTCATGACCAAAGTTTTCTCATTTGAAGCATTTTTGAATCAATTTGAAAGGGTTGAAAAACTTTCCCAAAATGGCAAGTTTCCATTACAAGTCATTTTCCCAAAATGGCAATTTTGCAAATGGCTTGAAATTCTTCAATTTTGTGAACTTCTAACATCATCTATGATCAAATAAAGATCATACACATTCAAAATGATGAAGAACACCCTTTGGTTGGGTCATTGGGGGCCTCAGATGCCCTGATTTTACACTGACTTGCTCAAGAAGTCAACTCTTGATCAGATGCCTTCCCCATGGAATTTCTTCATGAAAATTGATATGCATGATACCTATACCATATAGAGACCAATAGAAACAAGAATGACCAAACAATTTGGAGTTATGGCCTCTGAAACCAAAACCCTAATTTTAGGTCATCTGTGCAGTTAAACCTGGCTCTGCTTCCATGCTTTTCTCAGTTCTTGTGATTCTTTGATTTCCTTGACTTTGTGAGGGTACAATATGATTCTTGAACATACATGGACCCCTTTGAAGTGATTGATGACCTTTGGAGTGGCTCAAATAGCTCAGGGATGGCTCAGATCACAAACCCTAGATGCAGATGACTTAGGAACAATGCAGTGAAGCAAGTATGCAATATGAGATGCCATGATTGAATTTATGCACATGAAGAGATCATAAGCCATGGTGTGGAAGGGTGAGGGAAAATTTGGGGTGTTTACAGAAGGTTGTTGCGATTGCTGATTATTGATGAAGCTTGTTGTCGCAACGATGATGAAAGCTTGTAGACGCGTGAATTGGCTGCGGGTTTCGTGAATCTTGCAGTTTGTGCTTCGATGAAGCTTGTTGGTGTGAAGAGTGACGATTTTGAAAGAAATAAGTTGAAGATTCATTTGTCGACTCGACGGCTCGTCCTGGTAAGCGTCGAAAACGATAGAGTTCTTCTTTTTCTCACATCCGAACTCGATGTTGAATCCTTGTTCCGAGATCTTCGTCTTTCAATTCTTGTTTATGCTTTGTGATTCTGAATTGTTGGGTGGTGTTTGCGAATTTGCAGGCCTTAAACCTTACAACCATGTTGTTGTGGTATGCTTGTGCATTGATGAAGTGGATGAGGAAAAAAAAGAATGAGCAATAAGAATGAGCAAGAAGAATGACTATGGAGGAAAATGGTGGAGTTGTGCAGAGAATGATAAAGAATCAAAAGAAGGTGGTTCTGCAAAGAATCAGAGAGAGGTAAGGATGAAGGTGAAGCTTAATGGAGAAGAGTCAGAGAGATGAGTGATGAATATGGTTGAAAGTGAGTGGGGAGTGAATGAAGGAAGCTGAGAAAGAATGAGGACAATGATTGAAGGTGATAGAAAAAGAAAGAATGGAGAAGGTGGAAAACGAAGCTTGTCTAACTAGCCCCCAATGTGAAGCCCACAATCCTCTTTATAGAAAAAGAATTCAGAGGGTATTTTAGGTTTCTCATTGAAGTCAGTTGGAAATTCTGTTAGATTAGTTAGGGAGTTATATCAGTTTTTTTGTGATTCTGGTTTTCCTTCTTTTCTTTTCATTTTCCTGTTTCTGCTATATCAGTTTGTTATAACTGATTCTTTTCCTTTGTAAAAAAACTAAACTTTAATATCAATTTTTGTTTGAATACTGTGAAGAGTTTCTGGTTGCCATCTTGATTTATTTTCTTCTTCTGAATTTTCTATTTGCATCCTGGTGTAGTTTTGTAATAATTGAAAACTCTTTTCATGAGTTTTCGTTACATATTTCTGCCTGTCAAGAATACCATATTTCCTGCATTGTTCGTCACAAAAGTTCTGTTATTATCTCAGATGAACAATCCTTTCCAATAATTAATTATACCGTATGTGGGTCCTCCATCCGCTTCATCAATTGTTATAAAAAAAATCATAACACATTTATTTTTCTTGTTTCTTATGATTCACGTACAATCGTCTTTATTTGCTCACCATAAAAAATAGATAAAAATAAAATGAATTTGGGGATTTGAACATTGAATTCAAGACATAGAATTTGAACTATGGTTGATAAATGGATAGAAGTGGACATGAAATGAAGATAACTTGTGAAATGACTTTGCAAACAGAATGGGCCTTATAGTGATGGGTTTTGCACATGGGTTGGGGTCTGGAATTATGTCACATAAATGGACCAAAACCTTAGACATGAAGAATATACCTTGAAATGGATAAAGTCTGAAATTCATAAGGAAGGAATTAACAATAGTTAGATTTATGGTTAAAAAGAAAATAAATTCTATTAACCACCAATCTAACAATTTTGATTGGTTAAACGACAATCCCTTAACAATTCCAAAATCACTGGAGGCGGTTTCTGAATTGAAAATGAACCTTATATAGAATGATGCACCATTTGACCATGCCATCAATGAGACAACCTTACATGACTAGATTCTAATCCTCTCATACTGATATCTCAATTGTGCCATGATCCAAGTCCTTCTTGGAAATCAAATGATTAGGGTAATAAACCCTAATTGATGATGATGATGAGCCTAGGGGGATCCGTGTCAATTATATAACCAGATCTTGAAAATCTACCTTATGGACATAAACATAATGGAAAAACCATATTTCTTAAAACCTCTGGTCCCAATGACAAGCCTATGCTAAGGAATACATGAGGTGTCATGTAGCTTGACAAGAAATGCGAATGAATGCAGGACGTGAAGCCAACTAAGCAGTTATAAGTAAGAGGGCAAATTTTGGGGTGTTACAAGGAGATAGCTTGACGAATCAACAGACAACTGAAGAAAGAAACAACTGGGATAAGTTCCTACACAACTCGGATGAACTCAAGAATATGCGAGGATGCAATGATATGTAATGTTCACTTCCATTTTCAGAAAAATAACTCGATTATTGCAAACATGGTCAACATCGAGAATATGATCATAAAAAATCTTTACAAAAAGGAACATTTATTTTTTCTTTAATATTTGCAATAACCGGAATTGTTTTCCTTGAAAAATGGTTGTGATGATGATCATGATGAATATGTGGATGCAACAACCACAAACAAGATCACGCAAAGCACACAGGTTCAAAGGTTCGGATCACAAGCATGGAGTCAAGGGATAAGAACCAACAACCCACAAAGGTATGTACTAAGGTTTGTCTTCATTGTACCTGCAGAAAACCAAAAAGGTGCTAATAGATGTTCCCGGAGTCAACAACCATCTTTAGAATATTATCGGTACGTTAGATTACTCCCCAACTGATAACATTCTTAAAATAGACCTTGTCCGAGTGTAGTATCGCGTGACAACCACCTTAGATTTACACCCAGATAATTTCCGCACTACGTTCCTAAATTGGCTTGGATTGGTTAAGGGTTCTACGGTCCTCAGTATGATTAGCTCAAGGTCGTAAAATAATGCCACGTACGATTACTCGTCATGACATTGATAATCCAAGAGAGCCTAACCAAGTGGAGATTATCAAAATGATATCGCTTTGGACTACTCCATCGCGTATCGCTTTGAATATCGCTGTCCTATCATAAGTTCAACTCAGATCCGAGTTAGAATCTATCTCACTCACAGAGGATCACCAAAATCGAAACAGAATAAACAAGTAACAAACAAATCAAACCAAAGCAAATAAACAAATCAAAGTAGGCCGAATCCACTTAGAGATTGACTCCCCAGCAGAGTCGCCACTTTTCTGTAGCGGTAAAATCATGAGCGTAAGCTATTGGCTAACTTAACTCAATAAACAGAGTCGCCATCGCGCTTTTATTTTATTCCAAATGGAAAAGGGAAAAAGAGCGAATAAAACCTAATGAATATCAAAGCAAAAGCTAAAAGAATCAAGCAGAGAACGGGTAAGGGGATAGGTTACAAATTGGGAAGGTTTTACGCACCCAAAATGTCTGTGGTACTCCACGGGAGCCCTTTAAAATATTTATTGCTTTTTTGGTTTGAAAATGGTTTGTTTGAAAGAGATTGAAGAGATGAGAAGAGAAATGTTTTTTTAAGATTTTTGTGTTTGAAGATATGATTGTCTCATGCCTACGTATCCACAAAGTGCAATGCGAGATCAAAACCTCGTAGTTCTTGGTACAAAATGTGAAAAGAAACAATGTGTTGAATTGATTTTAAAATGTGAAGATAAGTCGTCATTCTTTAGCGAATAATTCCGCTAGAAAGAATGAATCATATCTAAACATAAAAATGGTTAAAAAGAAATGTGCACGAGGGCACAAAAACAATTGAATGAGTTTTGAAATTTTTAAAGTGTTTTGAAAAGAAAGTTTCGATATGCTTATGTGGTTTAGCATTTATTAAGAAATGAAATGAAAGGTAAAACCGTTTGACCTAAGTCAAGGTTTGATTATGAAAACATTTTGAAGTTTGAAAACAAAGAAGATTTTTGGAAATAGGGAGAAGATTTGAAAATTTAAGAAGTGGGAAGATATGAAGGGACTATCCTAAGACTTGAAAGTAAAAGTTAAAGGAAGAATGATCAAACCGTGTGGTGAACATTCTTCAAAATAATAGGACTTCCATCTTCATAAACAAGTGAACCAAATCGGCTAAAGTCTCCAATCCATAATAACTTGAGCAAAGGGATAGATCCTAAAATCTAAGTCCAAATTCCAAATCCAATGCTAAGGATAGTAACCATAGTCCAAAGTTGAAGTCACAAATATTTTAGATGTTTAATCCTTTATTAATGTTTTTGTCTCCAAATAGACAAAAGAAAAATCACAAGCATAACAATATAAACATAAACAATATGATGAATGATATAGTATAATAAAAGCATAATAAAAGAGATAAGGAGCGAGAGATTGAAATAAAGAGGATAAGGTGCGAGAATGAATTAAAATGTTAGTATAATAATATTTACATAGAAATGGTATGATGAACTTAATCAAACACATCCAAAAAAGAGATAACCAAAATCGAGAGCCAACTGGATCCAATTGGATCTTATTCCGAATTCAGGACAAGTTTAGGTCTATGTTAAGCAATCGCCGAGTAATTTACGAAGTAATTACCCTACAAATGAGGCCGGCCACCACCGATTAAGGTGGAAAATATTTGTGCTAATACATGTTAGAGAAATGATATAGTATATCATTCTCCGAAAACATGTTGCACGAAAAGAAAAAGTAGTAACGGTCTAATCTTAATCGAGATTTCACATTGAATTATCGAAGGCAACCTATCACGGTTCCAAAGTATGGAGAATGATCCAAATGATCATTCATCCATAGATTTGAAATAATGAAGATTAAACATCTTCGAAAACCAATAATCATCGAATCGGAGATCTCATCGACCAAAAAAAAAGAAAAAAAAGAGATGAATAAGAAATATGGATCTCAAATTGATGATCCACTCCAAAACCAACCAAAAGAAATAAAATCAAATTGAGATAATAATTAAGAAAATCAAAGATAAAACACTAACATCCTCTTTCTTTATATTTTTCTTAAAATGAACTTATAATTGAAAATTAAAAGGAATCTATTAACAAATATTATTTCTTAAAAGGAATAAAAAACAAATAACAAAAAAAAACCTAGTAGAAAAGGATTTAAAATAAAATAAAATAAGAAAATAGAAGGGAGGGGGAGGCGCTGGAATTGGGAGTGGTGGATAGTAATCCATGGTCCAATGCTAAGCCCAAAACACAATAGTTTGCTTTTATAAATAAAAAATCAGTAACACATTAAGAGGATAAACGAAAAAAAATGCAGAAAACACAAATCTTCTTCTTCGTGTTCACGCCGCTACCTTCTTATTCTTCCTGAGAAACACGCAGAGGTACCTTCACATATTGCGATAAGAAACTCCAAATGGTCCCTTCTCTACTCACCACGAAATCTTCATCATCCTCTTTAAAACAAAATCTCCGATTCACTCTCTCAACGGACCGTTCGATCCGTTCCTCTCTCTCACTGATCTCGCACTTCTTCCTCTTCTTTCCGATTGCAAAGGGTGAACACGGATGTAAGAAGATTAAGATGAGGTTTGAATTCAAGAAGAAAAGTCATTGAATCTTGGAATTAATTGATGAAGGTGGTGAAGATGGAGTGAAATTTATTCAAGGGTTTGTGTTTAATTTGACAGGGTATTTGTGGCTAATCCAAGCTTAGCAATTGAGAGTGGGAAGAGTTGTTTAAATAGAGGAATTGGTGAGGTTTTGAAATGAATTTGTAAGTTGAATTTTCCCCTCGTTTTGACAATTTTTTCGTGTTTTAGAGCTCACAAAATATGCGTGTGACTTGCTGCATTTTGGTTGTTTAATTTCCTGCGTTTTGTGCCTTGTTGATGTGCGTTTTGCAGGTGCTTGCGTTTTGAATGGTTCAGCGTGTTGTTTGCGTCATGTAGGTGATTCTCGTTGCGTTTCGCGTGCGTGTGCAGGTCGCGTTTTGAAGTCACGGAAGTCATTTTCAGTGATGGCTTGGTTGAAGCCTGTGCTATTATGCGGCTGATGCAGCGTGAAGTTTGTTTTCTCGTGTGGAAGTTGAGTCACATGTTTCTGGCTGAAGCTGGGAAAAAAACTATGTGAGTTGCGTGAATTGGCTAGCTGAATGGCTTGTGTGTTGCTCTTGCGCGCGTGTGGTTCATGTAGCTTGTGGAAACTGAAGACGGCTTAGAAAGTATCATGTGCGGTGGGAGCTGGGTCTTACGTGACCTGTGTTTTTTTAGTTGGGAAAAGATGAAATCACATGGCTTAGAGTGATGAAAGTTGAACACGAATGTATAGGCCAATGGGCCTTGTTCCCTTTTTTTCAATGGTAATTGGGCTTGAGATTAACAAAGGGACTTAGAAGAAATTGGATAATTGATTTAAAATTTTATTATTATTATTTTGGTATAATTTTGTGATGGTTTAAAAAATGGAAATAGAAATAAAAGGTTTATGAATGAATGACTAGAAAAATGGAAATTAATTTGTGGTAATATAATAGAATATTTGGACATTGGATGAAAAGGAAATTGATTAATTGGAAATCGGTGGAATATGGATATTTGACAAGACGAAAAAATAGAAATTTTGAAAGGAGAATTTAATATGGAAATGGAAAATGAATAATCGGTAAGAATTAGAAAATGAATAGAAATCGAAAAGAATGGGGTATGTATATAATGGTTATTGGAAATGGATATGAAGAAAAGTAATGAATATGACATCTTGGTTTTAGCCCAGAACAAAAAAACATTATTTTTCAACAAGCCACTGATAAAATGAACACAGTCAATCTTGAACCACTAAATATTTGCGAATTAAGCCACAACCAACGTCTGAAAATTGCCTTGATTATTCGAAACCATGCTGAGGAAAATAAGACCACGGATGAACCACTGATGCACTGAACCAAAACAATCTGGCCTGAAACTTCTTAAGACCCACAACTTGAGAATCTGAAGAATTTCGCACACCACACAGCTTGAACTTTGAACATGCACTGTCTGAGAAATAGACCACTGGCATAACTTGCAGTTGAATCAATCTTTTGATAGTTTGACAAAGATTAGGTCAAACGTCCATCTGAATCGAATCATAACTGAACAACCACACTGAACTTGAAACACTATCTGTCTTTGAAAACCTGCAACACAGAGAAAAAGAAAAAAAAGTTGACATATTTTTGGTATTTTGGTTAGAAGTTAGTAAGTATAAACAGATAAAAGCAAGTACAACAGTGATCCCCTGTGAGGCATAGACCTGCAACTTAAAAAAGATAAATGAATCGGTGTGTGATCTTGTTTGTATGCTAGATGCAGATGAGATGCGGAAAATCTTAGGGTCAAAAATTAGGGTATGACACTAATCGCCACACTTGTAACACTTAACGGGACCAGAACTCCCTCCACCAAATCTCTTATCAAAGTTCCCCCTATGCTTGCCCTTATCAGCGGGTGTCACATAAGGTCAACTTCTAGCTTGTTGTTTCCCTTTCCTCTCATTCACACTCTTGTAATGTGTAGAACGAGCTTTGCTATCTTCTTCAAAAATTCTAGAACATTCCGTCAAATCTAAAAACCTTCTAATTCTTTGATATCCCACAACTTGCTTAATCTCAGGACGCATGCCATTCTCATACTTAATACACTTCGAAAACTCAGCAGTAGCAGCAACATAATGAGGATGAAACTGAACCAACTCCACAAACTTAGCAGTATAGTCAACCACTGACATACTACCTTGCTTCAGCTCAAGGAATTCCATCTCCTTCTTTCCCTTCACACTCTCAGGGTAGTACTTCCCCAAGAACTCAGCACCAAAAACTTCCCAAGTTATCTCTTCATCATCCTCCTCAAGAGCTTGACTTCTACCGACCCACCAATCATCGGCTTCTTCCTTCAACATATGAGAACCAAGCCTCACTTTACTCTCTTCAGCATAGTCCATGACTCTGAAGATTCTTTCAATCTCCTTCAACCAATTTTTCTCACCATCGGGATCAAATCTTCCTTTGAAGACCAGCGGTTGATTCTTCCTGAAATCATCATTAGCATTCACATTTGGCGCTCCCTGCACCGCCCTAGCGATTGCTTCCAAAGCAGCAGTCATCGCATTATCATTTCTACCAGCCATATTCTGATCATTCCCAAAGACAACAACAAGATTAAACAAAAATTTCAATCATCACAACAACAAGACAGACACAACTAACTCGAACACTGGCTCTAATACCACTTAATGTAACACCCCCTTTCTATACTCCCAATAATAACAATTAAATCATTTAGGCATGTATAAAATTTCCATCAGAGTGTATTTTGAAACATGGTATAAAAGGAGCATGTCACATTATACTTGAAAATCAAAACATACAACACCTGCTCATTAAAGATATGCAACAAACGGGGTAACTTGCAAACACAAAGGATTTCATCCTTACACCCGTATTCATTAATTCAATAAACAGCGGAAACAAACATAACAATTTCAAACTTATATACTTATCATAAATATATCCACAAGTTTGAATCACCAAAATATTCCGTGTTTACATAAAACATTCAACACCAAAATACATATACAAATGTATGACAAAAAGGCATCAAGCCGACCCTAGCTACCTGGTGCTACATATCAGAGCCGACCGACCTTAAAAAAATGAAGACAAGCTTCATAAAAAGACCTCCAGCAACCTACTCTACAATGCCTCATAGAGCATCATAAAACAGCAGAAGGGTGAGAAACATTATCATAATAACATTGCATATAATTATATATCTCAACATATAAAATACACATAACGCATGTTCTCACCACAATCATTTCTCATCATCTATATACATCGCAATGTATACATATATATATATATATATATATATATATATATATATATATATATATATATATATATATATATATATATATATATATTCACACTAGCACGTTCATTATGCACAATTCACACATATACACCACAATGTATATATACACATATACATATATATCCACACATCCATATATATATATATATATATATATATATATATATATATATATATATATATATATATATATATATATATATATATATATATATATATATATATATATAAACAAACATGTTTTCATCAATACATACTTTCATCTCCATATAAACATATTTATATTCATGTTTATTCATGAATATTAATCACTCTAATAAACATACATTATTCATGTTTATTCACCAACATCAATTATAGATGATAAATGCAAATCATAGAGACCGACTCACGACTCTATGCAAATGCAATGCGGTACCGACTCAACCATCAGCAAGTTCACTCAGGAACTAATGGAACCATCGCTCGTTACCTAAAGTAACTCTCCGTCGGAAATACGATCTTCACCCATTGCACACACCCTACATGGGTACACAATGTTTATGGATTGCTCACACCCCACATAGGCACACAATCCGATTGCTCACACCCATCACTGGCACACAATCAATGTGAATAAATCACCCATTGCTCACACCCCACACGGGCACACAATGTTTATGGATTGCTCACACCCCACACGGGCACACAATCTGATCGCTCACACCCCACATGGGCACACGATCGTGTTTTAGTCATCGCTCACACTCCACATGAGCACACGATGCTACAACGGATTCACAAAGAATCCCACAACACAAGAATGAATACATTATGCTTCACATGCAAAATGACACACAACATTCTTGAAAATGCATACATTATTCACAACATAATTATGCACTCAACGCATTCAATTAACATACATTGACATTCAATTCAAGCAATGTATTCATTTGCCAAACGGTCACAACTTCACATCAAACCCACATTTCCATAATTAACTTATTTACGTTTTATCGGAAAAGTCGGGTGAAAGTCGGCTAAAAATTACTTTTCTTAGCATCATTAGTTTCTACTCATTCCAAGCTTTGAATCGATATAAGGAACACCTAAAATGGATAACCGAAACTAAAGCTACAGATTAAAACACAAATTCCTCAAAACCTATAGGCTCGTTGAGCGCCCTCCCGCTCGCTGAGCGAGGAAATCCCTAGAACTCTCGCTGAGCAAGGATAGCTCGCTGAGCGACAACAGCAAATTCCAGAATTTCTCAGCTGCGTACAGTCAATTCCAAACACCCCAAAATTCAACCAAACTCCACTAAACATGATCAACAACTTGTATCTAACATCATACTTCGATTATAACGATTTCTAACCGATTAATCTACCAATTTCTCACATTTTCACTAAAACCCTAACTATTCATCTTCTCTAAACTTCATCAAAACCAAAACCCAATCATTCACACACATACATAATCATACACAAGATTAAGATAACAATGTTTATCACCCTTACCCGATTATTTTGATTCCTAGGAGCAATCTTGATGAATTTCCAAGTTTTCCTTCTTTTTCTCCTCTTTTCTCTTCTCTTCCTTTATTTCTCTTATATTTCCTTTTTATTCTCTTTTCTTTCTCTTTCTCACAACTTATATTATTTTCTCTCTATTTCTCTTACTAACTATTTTATCCACCAAATATCATTTTTCTCACAAAAATATAATTCCATCTAATTCTAACTTATCACTAATTAGCAAAAGTCTAAAACACCCCCTTATCTAATTTTACCCGAAAATTCACAAAACGGTAAAATCACATATCATACCAACATATCACATTAACACATCAACATATCATATCATCATGTTAATTTCACAATTAAGACAATTATCACTCAAATAAAATAAAAGACTCAACAAAATTGGGAAATATAGAATCGGGGCGTTACACATAAAACTTAAGTGAATGAGGTGGTCCTCTATTTTCTTCGCCCATGATTGGTTCTCCAACTGGTTCTGGTATAATAATTTCAGGAATAACGGTTTTGTTGGGTTCGGCTCAGCGTCTCAAACTAAAGAAACGTTCTACTTCGTCGATCAGGGGTTCTAAGTCTTTGCCTCGGGAGCGAGTATTGGGCCTACAATCGACAAAGAAAAGGTAATTTTGTTGCCTTAGCCTAGACGGCACAACAACTTAATGCACTATTGACTAAATCTAAGTCCCCGGTAATGGCGCCAAAAACTTGGTCGCGACTTTCTGAGTCTAACGGTTACTACCTGCAAGTGCACAGTCTATCGCGTAGTAATAAAAGATATCGATCCCACAGAGACTAGATAATAAACCTAGTGATGCCGGGTGTTGCTATGTTTAGCTAAGGCGAGCGATGTTTTGGGTATTAAAGGGTTAAGAATTAACTAAATTAAATTAATGATATAAATTATCGGTACTTAATTGATTTCACCTTTGCGAATTCAATATAGGGTCGGCTTGTTAAGGTTTATTAAGTTATCTCTTCGTAGAAACTCTCAGTTTAAAAGTCTTCGACTCACACTCTTGTGGTCTTGCCTAATGCTATACTCCTAAGTTCAATTGAGCGCTTTCGTTGTGTCAATTCAAGTTAGAAATACTTTTTGAAAACCTAAAGGTTCTAATTGGTTTTAAAGCGCTTCCGTTGTGTTTAAAACTAATGTTCGATTTCAGCTATCTGATTATGATCTGACACTCCTGTGGTCTTAATCATAATCTTTTATACTCTCTTACTCTCGTAACGAAAGTTAATTAAAACAAGAAATCGAAACCAGATTATAACTTAATTTAAGTTTTTAGCCTAATTCTATCAAATTCGTTCTGGTTTACACAATTACATACCGATTAATAGTTTAAGCTGACATATTAAATAAAGAAAGGTAGAAGGAGAAGAAATGCATAATAGAAATAAATAAGATAATAAGTAAATAAATAAATAAGCATTAAAATCAAAAACCTGGTTGCAATATTCTGGATCAACCAAACTTCGAAACTTGAAATGAAAACAATAATGTAATGGCTAGAAACAATAAAAGTGGTGATAGTTTCCTAATGGCGGAAACTATCACTAAGGTTCGGTAAAGGAAAATAAAAAAAAATGCAATACTGAAAAATAAAAGTGAACTTCGAAGAATAAAAATGGCATAAATTGGACGTGTAAATGAAGTTCCCTTTGCAAATGGCAGAGAGCTCTATTTATAAGCAGTGTGATAGGGTTTGTTGAGAAATAGTAGGCTTGGACTCCGATTGGGCTTGTGACTGAGTTGCGTAGACTAAGTGGACTAGGGTGAGGAAATTTTTCCGCATGAACGAAAGAATCTCTCTCAATTTTGACTTTTGTTTCGTCTGTTACAGATTTTATGTTTCTATATAATTAAGTTGAAACGAACGTCTGGTATTTGAGATGGGTAACTTAACAATGAGACGACCAACTCAACTCCAAGTTGGGCGTCTGAGCAATGAGACGGTCGTCTGGTGATGGAGACGGGCGTCTGACAATAAAAATGCAGAAATGCATTTTTCTGTTGTTTTCCTTTGGTTTTGACCTTGTTTCTTGTTCTAAAAGCCTCTTTTTGCTTTTTTGCCTCCAAATGACATGTCCGATCAAATGTCTGTAAAACAAACACAATTTACGCGTAATATCGTCCAAAAGAGATAAATAAACATATTAAATAATCGGAAATCGCATTAAATAATCGATATGAATTCGAGTTATCAACTACCATAACAAGTTATGAAAAACCCAGTCAGAAGAGACAATCCAAAAGCACGTTGAATCATCCAGAAGATAAAATTCTGGGAAACAAAGATGATCCAATCAGAACAAGATCTTCATTCAGATATTCTGAAGAGTCACCAATGGGATTAGTTTCTCTTATTGAACCCACTTCCATTGACGAATCTCTCTCAGGAAATGATTGGATACTTGCAATGCATGAAGAATTAAATCAATTCACCAGAAATGACGTATGGGATCTAGTTCCTAGACCTAGAGGATTCAACATCATTAGATCCAAATGGGTCTTCAGAAACAAACTAAATGAACAAGGTGAAGTTGTCAGAAACAAAGCACGACTGGTTGCACAAGGTTATAGTCAGCAAGAAGGAATAGACTATACAGAAACCTTTGCGCCAGTCGCAAGGTTAGAATCTATCAGACTTTTAATTTCTTTTGATGTAAATCATGAAATCACTCTCTATCAGATGGATGTCAATAGTGAATTTTTAAATGGTTACATTGATGAAGAAGTTTATATGCACCAAACCCCTGCTTTTGAAAACAATAAACATCCAGAACATGTTTATAAACTTAAAAAATCATTATATGGCCTGAAACAGCTCCCAGAGCTTGGTATGAAAGATTAAGTAATTTTCTTTTAGAAAATAATTTTACCAGAGGGAAGATGGATACAACTCTTTTCTGTAAAACATTTAAAAATGATATTAAGATTTGTCAAATTTATGTAGACGATATTATATTTGGATTTACTAAAATCTTTTTGGGTAAGGAATTTGCTAAGACTATGCAGGAAGAATTTGAAATGAGCTTAATAGGAGAATTGAAGTTCTTTCTAGGGATTCAAATCAATCAAACATCAGAAGGAACCTACATTCACCAAAGTAAATATGTCAAATAACTTATGAAGAAATTTGATATGTCAGAAAGTAAACTATCTAAAACTCCAATGCATCCTACATGCATTCTGGAAAAGGAAGAGGTAAGTAAGAAGGTAGATCAGAAGATCTATAGTGGTATGATTGGCTCTCTCTTATACTTAACTACCTCAAGACCTAATATTCTATATAGTATTTTCCTCTGTTCTAGATTCTAATCAGATCCTAGAGAATCTCACTTAACAGCAGTTAAAAGAATTTTCAGGTATCTGAAAGGTACTACTAATCTTGGCCTTTGCTATAGAAAATCAAGAGAATATAAACTTGTAGGGTACTGCAATGCTGACTTTGCTGGAGACAGAACAGAAAGAAAAAGCACTTCTGGAAGTTGTCAATTTTTAGGATAAAACTTAATCTCTTGGTCCAACAAAAGACAGTCTACAATTGCACTTTCAATTGTTGAAGTTGAATACATAGCAGTAGATGGATGCAGTACTCAGATACTCTAGATGAAGAATCAACTTGAGGACTTTAATATTTATGAGAAACAATAAGTGTCAAGGACAAAACATGCAGATCATTACATCAACACCTGTCAACAAAGCCCCGAGTGTCTTCTGAATCTGACTATGTGTTTAAACTCCGAGAAAGGACAGGACATGCAGTTCGGCACTTGAACAAATGTCCTCTAAGACTGAATACGTGTTTCAATTCTGGGGAAACTGAAATGGCTGAACTGACAAAGTTGAGGCGCTAGTCACGTTGGTAAATGTTCAAAAATCTTATACGCCATCCCCTTGTCAAAATTCATTAATGATGTTAATCATCATGTTTGTGATTTAATTTTTCCACTAATTATGTTTTATACTATTGCAAATACTATATATATATATATATATATATATATATATATATATATATATATATATATATATATATTTGTGTGTGTGTGTGTGTTTACTTTCACCCCACAAACCCTTTTCATCTCTCACATTCATTATCACTCTCTTCGTGTTTCTTGCTTTCTCTTGCTCTCTGCATTTGTTATCCAAACCCCTTCTTGTGAAAAATGGCCTATTCCTCCAAGCAAGTTCAACCTTATTCATCTTATCAACAAGCTTCTGAAGAAACCCATGTTACTCCAATCAGAACTCTTCTCACTCCAATTGATAAACTAGAAGTTATCTGTGAACTGTTCGTCGACTTTGATAGCATGAATGAAAATGGCTATGATCTCACTCCTGAAGTAAATTTGCAAGGCTGGACGAAATACTTTGATTGTCTTATGGGTCCCATTTTTTCTAAGTTGGTTAAAGAGTTCTGGATTTTTGCTTAAGCTTCAAACAACCAAGTAACTTCTTATGTCATGGGGAAGAAGATCATCATCACTGAAGATCTTATTGCAAGACTCACTGAATCTGATGGCAATGGGATCAAATGTAGCGACATGGACAAAAGCTCTGACCTTACTCTAATTTCTAGAGAAATCTTTATTTGTGGGAAACATTCA
This sequence comes from Lathyrus aphaca, assembly GCA_963966055.1. Classification (NCBI taxonomy): domain Eukaryota; kingdom Viridiplantae; phylum Streptophyta; class Magnoliopsida; order Fabales; family Fabaceae; genus Lathyrus; species Lathyrus aphaca. The sequence goes on from OZ014521.1 coordinate 232,085,846, forward strand.
AACAAGATTAAGGATCTCAAGGATTGTCAGAGAATATGGGCAAAGATAATTATGGGTTGCATCAGTCACAGAAAACCCACAAGTTCTCCAGATAACATCAACCTTGATCAACAATATCTTATTTACTTCATCTCAACAAACAATAAAATCAACCTTGCTCACATTCTGTTCAACCATCTGAAGAACAGTGTCAAAGAAACAAGAGAGGAGGAGAAAACTAAAAGAGATTGGATCCCTCTAGGAAGGCTAATCTCAGATATTCTAACAGAGAACAAACTAGTAGAACATCTGATTGAAATCAAACAAATTGATGATCTTGAAGCTATTGCTGGAAAACCACTCAATGCGAAAAATCTCAAGAAAATGAAGTTCATAGGCAACATCAAGAAGGATCTTGTTTTGCATTCAAAGGAAGTAATCACCACAAGGAAGATTCCTCTGAAGGATTTTCCTCTATTCTTAGCTGATACCCATCCAGAAATTATCGTCAGATATCTATAGTCCTGTAAATAGGATGGAACTGATCCTGGGTTAAATCCAGAAGACCTTCAAACCCTATTACTCCTGAAGCCCCATCTTCTGAAATCTCAAACTCTGATATTCCTCAACCTTCTAATAATCCACAACCTGAAAACATTCAACCTGAAAACCCTTCACCTTCTCCAAGGCCCTATGAACATCATTCACCATAAACACTTGATGACTTCGACATCCCTATTGACCCAAATCCTCCCTCTGATCTAAAATCCACACCTTTTGTTGAAACTCATTCAGAACTTCAACAAGTCCTCTCTGACATTGATAGGTTTCCACCATACCTTGAAGGTTCTCAATCCAACACTCTTAATCCACCTCCTACCACCACTCAAACTATCTTTGGCATTAACTATCCTCTTAATTCCTCTCAACCAAGGCTTGTCTTTGACATCCCTACAATAACAGAAGATTCAATATCTTCTTATGAATCCACTCCTCTAAGATCTCCTACCTTCATCACCATTCCAGACACTCCCACTCCCACTAATGAACCAGAAGATCCACTTAAAACTATCATTGACATTGAAGCCCTACAAAAACTAGCCTCTAATTCTAAGAAAATTGCCATCCCAATACCCAAACCAAAACCAACCAAATCAGATGTTCGTGTTTTATTGCTGGCTTTTGAAGCAGAAATGAAAAATTGGGTGGACAATTTGAAAAGCGTTTGTGCAGACAATCTGAACCCTGCAGCATCTGATCACCTTTGGACCAATTTCAGAAAATGGTTCAACATTGAATCCAAGAAGCTGAAGGATATCTGCTATGATTTTGCTCAGCAAAACTTCTCTGAAAAATTGAACATTCTTAAGGAAGTTCTTAGCCGCTGGGAAAAGAAGACTCTTCATCTTCTGGACACTGAACCTTGGAAAGAACCAAAGGAATCTTCTTTTGGACTTCAGATCATAGTGGTATCAGAAGACAAAGGGAAATCTACTACAATGTCACCTTCTGAAACTCCTGCACCAAGCTCTGAACAAGTGGCTACTTCTACTGAAGAAACTCCTTCATCCTCTCTGGTTTTGAAAACTCTGGAAGAGTTAAGGAAAAAGAATGAAGAAGTAAAAATCAGACTGGATAAGAAAGATGAAACAAATACATAACTCAAGAACAAGATTCGTCAACAGGTGGAGTCTACCTCTCATATCAAGAATCTTCTAGAGTCATTGTTCACAAGACTACCTCCACAACCTTAGTTTCTGTTTATTTGTTTGTTTCTTTGTTGTTTTCTTTTCTTTTTATTATTATGTGTTGATCTGCTTATTCTGATTAATGAAAGTTTATATGTTTTGTCTACTTTTATTCTGGTCTCTTTTCTGATTACTTTACTTTTTGAATAATGACAAAAAGAGAGAGAACATAAAATATTTTGACTAATAACAACTCACCAAGACTAAGCCTCAAACAACCTAAAAAATCTGATAATTTCCATATGATGTTTAAGAACAAGAAAAGTCTTCAACTCAGGGGGGCTTCTATTATAAGAACTTCTTATCAAAAACTCTGAAGGATTATTTCAAAGAACCTCAAAGGGAGTCTCTCTACTACACTTTGTTCTTAATTAAATATCTCAAAGTATAAGTTTTGTCATCATCGAAAAAGGGGAGATTGTTAGAACAAGAATTCTGATTCTACTCTCTTTAAATAAGTTTTGATGATAAAAAATATTTTAATATTATAAGAACAAAATATGCTACCTAAAAATATTAATCTTTTGATATGCAGGATTAGAAGTTCTCAAAATTGAAAGAAATTCGGACGCAATATCTTTCACTCTAAAGCGTAAATCCTACAACAAGAAGATCTAGTAAATGTTCCTAGAAGATCTTATTCAGCAAAAACACTCAGAACAACTGCTTTGCAATCAAACTCTGATATATGAATTCAAGCAAGTTCTGATTCTCAGAATCAATCATATTTATTGAAGATCAAAGAATTAATGGCTCCAGACAGAATCTGTATTTTTAGAAACTCTTAATGGCGTTTATCATCATCCAAAAATAAGTCAAGTTGTCTCCAATGGGTCATTTCAAAATATCTATATAAGGAGTCCACTGAAGAATTTTTGAACACACATCTCTCTCGTGCGTAAATCAAAGTCAAAATTTTGTTTCATATTTTTTGTAATTCAAACTTGTAAAAACTATCACAGTTATGATAACTGCTTTCTAGAAGCAATATTTGTTACACCTTTTTGTATTCAACTTAATATACCTCGAGTGACTAAGTATAGTTAGTAGACTCGAGAAGACTTTGACAGTAGGTCATCGTGATGTAATCATTATTTTATTAGTGGATTAAGACCTCGTTGAGAGAGGCGAAATCATCTTAGCGGGTGGACTGGATGTAGTTTGAGTTCAAATGAACCAGGATAAATCAATTGTGTTGATCGAATTATTTTTTAAAACCTCAATTCCCTTTCGTTGGGCGAAGCTAGAGCGAAACTAAAATAAGAAAATTCCAGAAGTTGCATTTTTTACTCGCCTCTTGTTCGCTGGGCGTATTTTGAGACTTTCGTCGGGCGAAAGTAGATAGTTTTTGTCAGGATGTACTTTTGCGCTAGTTGTGTGTGTGTGAAATAAGCATTTTCGTCAGGCGAAGCTTGTTCCGCTGGGCGAAAATGTCCGAACAAAATTTCTTTATAAGTTCATTTCATTCATTTTTAGGGATGGTTTAGGTTTTATTTTTCTCCCACTCCATCAAACATCATTTTTCATAGGATTAGCTTAGAAAACAACATTGGAGCTTGCATACGGATGATCTATAGTGGATTGATCATCGATCGGCGCTGACAAACCGGGATATTTTCGGTTCATTTCTCTTCCTCTTTGTGTATTTTTCATTTGTTGGATTATTGTATATGTATTTACTTTGAACTCGTGTAAATTTGTCGTCCATGGCATTATATTAAATTCACTTTACAAATATTTATCGGTGATTGTTCTTGACTTTTTGCTTTATGCTCAGGGTTTGGTTTGTATTAGAGATAAACATCATAAATCTTGATTAGGGATGATTATATGTTAGTTCCTGGATGCTAGATATAGATTTAGAGCTAACAATATTTATGGGTATTTGAGCTTAATGTCATCCATATTTTGAGTCGGGTGCGAGAGCGCCGATGCGAGTAATACGGTTATTCTCTCAACTCAGTGTGTCAGAGATGAACACTATTGTGAGTGATGTCAGATGATATTTACGAGTATTATAGGTTGAGTATAATTGATCAATAAGTTTAAGTTTGTGACGAGTTGATTATATGCATATTGGATAAGTTTCTTCTCTTTGAATAATGAATTCTTTTTGTTTTAATATTTACTTTTCTGTTACTATTTCTCAAACCATTTTTAACCCAAGCTTAAAATCTTAGATATTATTGAACTTCATTTCAATAGAACCAATCCTTGTGGACACGATAAATTCCCGGAAAAATACTTCCAAAAAATTTTGTTGCTTGTCGCGCTATACCGCCTTCCAACACATACCTCTCTCTAAACCTCGCCTATAATGGACTATCGTTGGGGAACTTCAATATGTAACTCTTACACAGCTAGATATTTCCTTTAATGTCAACAAGGTGTGCCTAGTCATGGCCTCACCTTAGAAACTCATTGATCTGCAGTTAAATGTATCACATGTTACCTTAGTGGCACCATCAATCATGGTTTTCTCCTCTCACCGGCTCCTTCTTCATGCAAGTTTTCTCTTCATGTCTATAGTGATTATTTTTGGGATAGTGATCCAGATAATAATCATCCCATATCTATTTGTTGCATATTTGTTGATCCAAATTTGGTTTCTTGGAATTCTAAGAAACAATCGTTGGTTGCAAGATATGAAACATAGGTAGAATATTGTGCCTTAACACACACAATTTCTGAGCTACTATGGCTAGAGTCTCTACTCAAATAACTTCCTATGTGATAACCATAGTTTTTTTCTTCACTCGCATATCCCCACTCTCCATGCTCGCACCGAACACATTAAACTTAATATTCATTTACTACGTGAAAGGGTGATTGTCAAGCACATGAAAATACCACATGTTCCCAACGCACTTCAGGTGGTTTATACTTTTGCCAACCCATTTGGTACGGGTGTGTTTCAAGAGATGTGCGCCAAGCTCAAAATGCGTGCTCTTCAACTCTCTTTGAACTTATGGATGAGTAATAGAGTGTAGTGTAAACTAGTAGAAGAATTTCACAATGACATAGCATATGCGTGGAACTCTAGTGTATCATACTGTAGAATGCATGATAGTCATCAGTATGTGAAAAACACATCATGTGTAATAGAGGTAATCATGCATGCATGAGAACCTATATAGGATTCATGGCAATGTAAGAATGTAACTTCCACAAATGAATATGAAATGAAGCTCACAAACACTTTTCCATTACTAATGCACATTGAGTCATATATGTGTAAAATGTTGAGTCCAATCCTTGCTCTCTTAAGAAAACTCTGTCAAAGGATGGCTTTGTCCAACAAGGAGAAAGAGACTTGTGTGAGGATCAAAGATCTCAATAAATAATATTTTTATGTGGCCATCGTAAAGGAATGGGCTACGAAGTTTAAATGTTGGTGAATATATATTATTCAATCCTAATAGTGTGGATCTACTTAGTACATCACATGATTAATTTAAAAGAATAACTCATAATTGGTCTAGGGTCTATTTGGATTGGTTTATGGGATCTTATCTAGCAGCATAAATTTTGTGATATTATTTAGTGGTCTTAATCAAAATAGCTTATGACATATTTTATAAACTTTTTAGAGCTTTTTTATAACTTCTCTAAAATAACTTACGAAAATAACATAGAATATATATATATATATATATATATATATATATATATATATATATATATATATATATATATATATATATATATATTATTTTATTTTATTTTTGTTATAAATATAGTTTATGCAGACTTATTTATAAGTGTAATTTATTGATGACACTTGTGTTATAAGTTGCAAATGAATTGTTTATCCAAACAAATCCCTAAAGAGATAGTGTGCAATATTTGAATATTTTTGTGTGTCACTTATATAATTGTTTTTGTACAAGTTGAGCAATATATAAGAATTTGAATATATGATTGTTTTTTAAGTGTGCAAGGCGAGTTATTGCATGGAGTTCAAAATTTGTTACATTTAAATTGTAGTTAAATAAGACATCATAAATATTTGTCGTGGTTAAAATCTAATAAAATATGATCTCTATTTATTTTGTCAAAATTAAACTATAACTAAACTAATCTACGTGTTGCTTTCAAAATTTTGAGACGGATTTGGTTGAATACATATGTCTCTCGAATAAACATGTTAAAACATTGTGGTTGTTGTGAGTTAGAGCAGATTATTCAGTAGGAATTTTGCAAGATCAAGGGCTAATTTCACATTGTGGCTGTTGTGTAATCAGAGGTTATAAACCAAAGACAGACTCCAGAAGTTTGGGATTCAAACTAATGGAAAGTGTGTTTTCTGTGATGAATTTGAAACTTGTCAGCATATGTTGTTTTTAGTGCAAAATCACAAGCTAGGTATGGAGTAACATCTTGAGATGGATGGACTATGATCATGTTCCAACTGAATATAATGGAGAGATTGTGTGGATTGTGGACAATAGCAAAGGTAAAGGTAGAAAAAGGAGCTTATTGAAGATGGTTGTATCTGAAGTTGTGTATGCGATTTGGATGATTAGAAACAATATCACTTTTCAGAATGGTACTTTGGAAGATCTAAAGAGTAATGAGATTATAGAAACGATAAGGCATAGAGTTGGAGTTAATAGAAAGCTCAAACACTATTGTAATAGAACAAATTAGTAGGTGTGGTGTATGATTTGTCATTGTGTGTCTGGATCTTTTGATCGGCTTTGTGTATCATTGTTTTTGGTAATAAAATTTTATCTTTATTAAAAAAAACGTGTTAACACATTTTTAAGTGGTTGTGTCATACAAAATAAGTATGCATGGTGTAAGTGATTTTTGTTAATATGAAAGTGATACTTTGTCATTCGAAATGTTGAAATTATAAATTATATGTTTACGTAATTAAATGTTAATATATTTTTTTCGTTTGGATTATTCATCCATTATTTTAATTGTGTTTGCACGCTTGCAATGACAAATATTCGGTAAGCATGGTAAAGGCTTTGTCCCGCTGAATTTATCTATTAGTTGGATTTCTCAACATGTTTGTCTCTCGAGTAATTCTTGCAACAAAGGTTCTTATCTGACTATGTCATACTTCTCCATCATCAAGGCCTTTGGTGTCCGTATCATCCCTTCTAGTCCCCCATCTATAACGGAAATTCTTTGGGAACCCCCTACATTGGATTGGATCAAGTGCAATTGTGACAGCGCTTTTGTTCATGAGACTTCTTCGGCTGGTAGTGGCGGTATTTTTCGTAACCATTATGGTAATTTCATTTTAGCTTTTGCTGAAAAGCTTCATTGTGTTTCTCCTGCTCACGCCGAGTTTGAAGCTGCAATTTGGGCCATGGAAACCGCTTTTTTGAGGGGTTGGTCTAAGCTTTGGATAGAAACGGATTTGTCCCTAGTTGTCAAAGTTTTTCTCAACCTCAAATTAGTTCAATGGATTTATAGAAACCGGTGGAGCTCTTGTTTTCGTCCCGGAAAGTTTTCTAACTTTATCATTACCCACATTTTTATAGAAGGAAGTTCTTGTGCCAACTTTTTAGTGAATTTTGCGCTCGGCACCGACACTCTCACTTTTTTTATTACATTTCCTTAGAGTGTGTTTGGATGGGGTAATTGAGAATTTTTAAGAAATTCAAAATTCTAGGTAATTCAAATGATTCAATTAGAATTCATTCAATTTTAAATTCTATTGTTTTGATAGAGTATTAAAATGATTCATTTAAAAAAACTTGGGGCAATTTTCATAATTTTTTTAAATTTTAGGTCAAATCTAAAATATGAAAAATAGGGATCAATTTGTATTTTTTGAAAATTTGAAGGACCAATTTGAAATTTTCATAAAATATGAGGATTATTTTGCAAATTTTGAAAATTTAATGATAAATAATTTAACATTCATATTATATAGAATGATGAAGCAATTTAAAATTCCTTATTTGTTGGTGTCATTTTAAATTCCTTAAATTTAACATGAATGAAATACTCCATAAATTTACATCATTTTAACAATTCTCCATTTTTTTTATCCAAACAATGGATTTTGATCAAATCATTTCAAATTCCCTCAAAAAATTATTTTCCCTCATTAAAATGCTTCATCCAAAAAAAGAAATTTAAAATTGAATGGATTCTAATTGAATCATTTGAATTACCTAGAATTTTGAATTCCTTAAAAATTCTCAAATTACCCCAAGAGTGTATTTGGATGGGATAATTGAGAATTTTCAAGGAATTCAAAATTCTAGGTAATTCAAATGATTCAATTAGAATCCATTCAATTTTAAATTCTTTTGTTTGGATAGAGTATTAAAATGATTCATTTTAAAAAATTTAGGGCAATTTTCATAATTTGTAAAAAAAATTGGGTCAAATCTAAAATATGAAAAATAGGGACTATTTTGTAATTTTTGAAAATTTGAAGGACCAATTTGTAAATTTTGAAATTTTTTAGGGACTTATTTGTAATTTCTCGGAAATTTTGGGGGTGAATTTGAAATTTTCATAAAATATTAGGATTATTTTGCAAAATTTGAAAATTTAATGATAAAAATTTAACATTCATATTATATATAGTTATGAAGTAATTTGAAATTTTTTACTTTTTGATGTCATTTTAAATTCCTTAAATTTAACATGAATAAAATACTCCATAAATTTACATCATTTTAACAATTCTCCATATTTTTATCCAAACAATGGATTTTGATCAAATCATTTCAAATTCCCTCAAAAAATTATTTTCCCTCATTAAAATGTTTCATCCGAACACACCCTTAGAGTGTGTTTGGATGGGGTAATTGAGAATTTTTAAGGAATTCAAAATTCTAAGCATTTTAAATGATTCAATTGAAATTCATTCATTTTTAAATTATTTTGTTTGGATGAAGTATTAAAGTGATTCATTGTTAAATATTTGGGGTCATTTTCATAAATTTTAAATTTTTTAGGCAAAATTAAAAATAAGAAAAATAGGGACTAATTTGCAATTTTTAAAAATCAGAATGACTAATTTGTAAATTTTTAAAAAATTTAGGGACTTATTAGCAATTTTTAAAGATTTAAGGGGTCAATTTGATTTTATTTATAAAATATGAGGACCATTTTGCAAATTTTGAAAATTTAATAATAAACCATTTAACATTTGAATTATAAAGAGTGAAGAAGCAATTTAAAATTCTTTATTTTCTGGTGTCATTTGAAATTCCATAAATTTAACTTAAACAAAATACTTCTTAAATTTACATCATTTTAACAATTCTCCATATTTTTTATCCAAACAATGAATTTTGGACAAATTATTTTAAATTCTCAAAAAAAATTATTTTTTCTCATTAAAATGTTTCATCCAAACACACTCTTAGAGAATAAGAATGATTTTGTAAAGAATATGTGAGGATTATCTTTCTTTAAATTTCATTAATTTTGGGACTAACGTGTTCTCCTCTTTTTATATCGGCTTCCTTTTTTTTTTTTAAATATATGAACGGATCTATATAAAAGAAAATTTAAAAAAAAAAGTGATGCTTAGCGTAAGCTTTTTTTTCATCATGCATTTGATGCATATGAAAGTGTTTATTTTTTATGCATATGAAAAAACAATGTTATGTTCTTTTATTACTTTCTATAATCTAGTGCTTGAGTAATTTTTTTCCAAATGTGATAAGTGATCGTGATTAGATTTATTCTATACCTATTTATAAGTGTTTGTGAGAAGATTTTAGAAACTCAAAACTTAGAGTTTAGGATTTTACGAGCAACGATTAAAAGTATGAAGAGAGTTAAATTTTTAATTTTTAATTTTTAATTTATTTTATAATAATTTTATTTAATTTTAATTTGGGATTATAATATTTTAAATTTTTAATTATACAATATTTGTTTTTTTGCACTTATTTTTTGAAAATATGATGTAATCTAATATGAATTTAAAAAGTCGTATTTATGATCCATTTGACTTTATGACATGTTTTTGAAAAGAATTGATTTTTGTCTTTTATAAAAATGGTTAGTGGAGTATCTACTTTTAAAGATTTTGAATCAGAACTTGATTGAATTTTATCAATGATTTTCTTATTATTATAGTGATTTTTTTTAATTTATTAATTTTTTTGATTATGTCGGTCTACCTTTCATTTCCTTCCTCAAATTTATTTATTTATTTTCTTAATTTTTACTTTATTGAAAGAAATTACTTGATTAAATCATTTCTTTTGATTCGTCAAACAGGTAGCTATTTTTTTATTCTATTTTGACTTCTTTTTTTTATCCTTCTATCTTTTTTATTTATTTGTTTTATTTGTGGAGTGACTTGATACCTAAACTAATTTTACTTTTTTTATTATTTAAAAAAAATATAGTTCCCTCTTATTTATATTTAGTATATCTGTCGTTAAAAAAAAAAAATCAATATTCAGTTGAATCTTTCGAAAGAGATGATAAAATAATTCTAAAAATCTTCATGTAAAATTGACATTTTTGTATTAATTTTCATGCTAAAAGTGTCTACGTTAGGAATTTCCCTTTTACATATTTCAACATTGGTAATCCAATCCATTTAATCCTTAATTAAACTTCAACAACCTCCCTAGATATTTATTCTATTTTTGTTTCTTTCCTAAAGTTCCTTCCACTATATACTCAGTCAAATCCAACACTAAATATAAATATCTCTTTCAACTGTAAGTCAAACTTTAATTCACGTATTATATATTTTTATTTTTATTATATAATTATTTTGTTACTTTAAAATTTTATTTAGACATTAGAACCTAAAAAAATTATATCAAAATTAAAATTCATTTCAAAATAATAAATATAAAAGATATCGTGATATTAAATATAATAAATAAATAACTATTCATTGGCCTTGCTTATGACTAACTATTTTTCATAAGCACTCTCAATGTAATGAAAGATGTCTGGTTACATTGGTGAAATATGAGGTGGTAAAATAGATCCGGTTCATTGGGCATGTATGTTTTGTTCGTATTTTAGTGTGGGCGGACCAAAGATTTAGATAGTCATCCTTTAAAGTATATGTTTTGTCCCGTCCCGAATTTGTCGCGGGACTTTGTGGACATTCATATTTACTTAAATTATTGTATTTTATGTTTAAAAAGTGCAATGCTTGCGGCTTTTCCCGTCCGTCCTCACTCTTTTGCGGATAGGGTTTAGGTTTTATGTTCACATCCTCAATTTTGACTATCTCGTCCCGTCTCATTTTTTTGCGGACTTTTGTGGGACAGACCTAAACGTTGCGGGCATGCCCATTCCCCACCCGGCATGCCTGTTTTTCCACACTTTAGTACGAGGCGGACCAAGGGTTTAGACTCTCACCCTCTAAAATGTCCGTCCCGCTCTGTCTCGTCTTCTTTGGGACTTTTGTTGGCATGCACATTTACTTAAATTTTTGTATTTTTAGACTTAAAAAGTGTAATGTTCACAGACTTTCCCTGTCCCACCTTCACTTTTTTAAGGACAGATTTAAGTTTTAGGCTTGCATCCTCAACTTTGATTGTTCCGTCCTACCCCATTTTTTGTGGGTTTTTATTGAACGGTAATACCCGTTAATAAATTTAATAAAAAGAATAAGTTGCTTAATCGGATAAAATTGATCTTAATTAAGTATTATCATTAATAAATTAAATGATTAATGTTTCTCTCAGCTGATGGTTTCAAAACCAAACAGGCAGCTCAATTCAATTTCAGTTGCAATTTCTTGAGGAATCACATACCACCCCACAAGTTGGATTTGCACCCTACACAACCCTTCATTTCATCATTATATTTTCAAGTTAAAAAAAAAATCAATTTTTCACATTTATTACGGAAGATTTGCTGAAAATATAGGATATATACAAGTATTATTTATTAAATTTATATATTTTTATCAAAAAATATTTTTTATAGAATACTAGATATTTTTGGAAAGACATGTAATTTAGTGGTGTTTTAAAATTGCTGATTGGTTGCATTTTTAGGGTTTAGGGTTTATTGATGATTTTTTCCAACAATTTAAAAATATCCGACATAATTTTATGATTGGTTGCATTTTTACTATTTTTTTCTAAAAAATTAGTATGAACATGATGTGTTTTTATCGACAATTTTCAAATATCCGATAAAAATGGATATGTTCAAACCAAATATTTCAAAATTGTCGGTATATGTAAGGGTGTGACCGAATATTTTTAAATATCCTATAGATCAAAAAAATTAGTTTTTTTTTTTATTAAGGAGAAAAGGAAGAGACGACAAGACAATTCCTAAATTAAGTGAGAGAGTAGAGTTGTATAGAGCCCTGGTGGAGGCAGTAGAGATGATGGAGACAATCATCTAGAGATTAAAGCGGGTAAAGTAGTCTCCATCGGTTCTCACCATAGGATGATTGAGTAGTCTTATTGATCGCATACTCTCCAACGTATAAGCGGTAGAGTTGACGGGCCTAAGATCATGATGATGAGTTAAATGGTGTTGTTATTGGTGATGTTGAGGCAGATGTGACAATTCAGAATGATATGAAGATTCCTACTTAGACTGATACGAAGGTTCCTATTTTGGTTGATACGGAGGTGTCAACTCAAGCTAATACAAAGGTGTATGTTTAGGCTAACTTAGATGGGGTTTCCCTTAAAGGTCCTCTGAACTTACATTGCTCACTAGGTAGATCGATCATGTGGAATTTAGATTATGACATGGAGAAGTCTAAATATTTTAAGTTAAGTTGTTTAAAGTTTTTATTTATTACTGGTAAATTTACTATAGCCGATAATTTATGTTTTATTTGTTACAAGATTGAGCTCCATTGAAGGTCCCCCAATCATGGGTTGAAGTTGGAAAAAAAATTGAGAGTACAGATTCATGATCAGGTCAGGGAGATTGTTGTTGATGTTGCATGTTGTTGTTGGTGGATTCTTCGCTTAATATGCTTGAAGCTCCCTTCTTGTCTATTTTTTAAAGCAATGTCATAAGGAGACATCTCTCATTTGGTGATATGAAGATTACCCTAGACGATGTCTCCAACCTATTCCATCTCCCTCATGATAGTAACTTCTCCACCCCTCAATTGATGAACCAATTGATTTCATGGCTGCTGAGACATACCTGAGTGTTACACTGAGGCTGGTATTGGAGGAATTCAGGACTAACAAGGGTGCTTGTTTCCAGCTCTTTTGGCTCTAGGATATGTATCATTCATTGGTTGAGAATTCTATTTATAAGACGGACGCATGGGGTATACATGTCGCTTCTCTTAGGATGTATTATCTTAGCAAATAAGTTTCATATATACATCCATGTTTGATGATTGTGTTTCTCCATTGGACATGGAGTTGTGTCGCTTTGACGATATTATATTTGTTCTTGGAGAGACGATTGCCTTACGTGACAACTTGTTGGTTGTATAAATCTATTTTGGTATGAATATTTACAATGTTTTATTTATTTCCTTATTATTTATTTAAGACATTTTGTATATCTAATTTGTTATATTATGCTTTATTTTACTATAGTGTTGAAAATACATTCATTTCTCGTCCATTTGTAAAATGCATGATCGTGGTTCTATCACAAATGGTTCCCCACAAACCACCAGATGAAGCTCAAGGCATTCTCATTCATACGTTTTCTAAAGTATAGACGAAGGATTGATGCTTTGTGTAACACTCAATTTACCCCACAGAATTTTTATAATTATCAAAGTAAAATTTCATTAAAAACATATTGAGTGCTACAATTCAACACAAACAAATCCGGCTCTGTAATACGTTTTCAAGAATAACCATTCAACATGCAGCGGAAATAATTTTAAAATCAACATCAATCAAATTTAGTTACAAATATTGTTTTCTAAAAGAAATAACAAGTAAAAACAACGTCGTCCCGACTCCCAAAGCGACGTACCAGAGCCGACACCCTAAAGACGTGAAGTACACCGACTTCACTGACCACCACTCGACCTATCCTGCTCACCTGCACGTTACCAACATAAGGGTAACATTCATACATAAGGGGTGATATACTTACATCACAAAGAGTAATATAATAAGAATTTAAGCAAGTATCAGAAAACAATGCAACACTTCTCAACAACAATTATTCAACAATATTGCCTACGACAACAACTATCACACACCTCAACAACATCACATGTTACAACCACGTGTATACAACAAAAACATACAATATCACAACATCAATATACAACAACAAAAATCATGCATGAGACTCTATTTGAATCTATGCATGGGGTACCATATCCGATCTCTATTTCAAGATCTAGTTCTCGTCGGAACTCTCGACCCCTCTTTCATGGTCCAGTATGACCTTTATTTCATGATAACACCCTTGATCCATATTTCATGGCCACATACAATCCATATTTCATGACCGCACCAACATCACAACAACGATCATACCCCACCTTGGTATGTTCTTCAACTATGTAACATGTCATGCAACATCAATGACACACATGCATACTCACAATGACTACATCACGCAACATCAACAACAACAGCCACTTACCACAACATCGATCAACATACTATTAGTTACTACCATCAAGATTATCATGCATTCTTAACATATGTTCACATAATTCCACTCATACTACGGCAACGCGACACAACCTATACTACAACATATCACACACACACACACACACACACACACATATATATATATATATATATATATATATATATATATATATATATATATATATATATAACAAGCATATGAAACACAACATCACAATAATTTCCCATCACAATAACAACAACACCGTCAACGAACACATCAATTACGTTTAAATTCAAATTACAATAATTATCCCTACAATTAAGTGTATAACTCCTTTTTTTACTACTTCCAGCTACACCCCATCAATTCCTAAGCATTACTAAGAAATTAAATAATTTTCCAGTAATTTTTCGGAATTTAAAAATTAATTTTTCACGCTCCAGGGCTCGCTAAGCGAGGGTCACTGCTCGCTAAGCGACGAACTCCCTGACTCTGCTCGCTAAGCGAGCTCTGCAATTTTGCAAATCGCACTTCTGTGCTCAGCACCCAAACCTGCTACGAATTTCACACCAGAAATTACCAATACCATCCAGATAATCATAGAATATGTCATCTAATCACCTAATTCACAATATTATCAACTAATCAACAATATTTATCAACTAATCAACGTTATTTCTTCCCAATTCATCTCAACATAAATCCTTAATCCTCAACCTACCCAATTCTCATTATAAAACCCTTAAGATGGAAGAATCCAACGCTTACCTTAGGTTTTGTTGAGAATTTCCTTCCTTGCGAACTCTTCTTCACGATCGAACATTTTCCTCTTCTTCTCTTCACAACTTTCACGATCGTTTTCACGTTCTCTCACAAACACAGTTATGTTTTCCTCTTTTTCCTTATTTCCAACATAACCCCTAAGACCCAACTTATGATCTTCCATTTTTACCCTTATTACTTTTACCAATTGACCACATTGTCCTCACCTCATATTATATTCCATTTAATTCATTTATCACATAATAATACAATTATCCACCGCAATATAATTCTCAATCACAATTATATTCGATAATCTATTATTCTAAACACAACAACACTAAATAATCCGAATAAAATAATTAAATAAATTCGAGGTGTTACAACTTTCCCCCACTTAAAAAGGTTTTCGACCTCAAAAACTTATGTAACACCCCTATTTCATAAAATATTTTATAAAATAATTCTGTGAATACGGAGGTGTAATTGGAATGATAAAGTAAAAGGTTATTTTATTTAAATAATAATAATATGATAATGAGGTGGTTTGTTAGAATATTGTTATTAAAAATAAATAAAATAATAAGTTGGAGGTCTAAGGGGCAAGGTTGTAATTTAGTTATGATATGAAAAGAGGGGAACGTGTCTTATTCCCTCATATCGTGCTTTTGACGTAGAAACAATTTGCTCTGGAGAAAAGGGAGATCAAGAATCATAGAATTTCAAGATCAATATTTTTCTAAGGATCAATTGAATTGAGGTAAGGGGGGAGAAATGGTTTTATATTGGTGATCTAACATAGGAGGGTGATTGGGAGTTCCTTACTCTCTTAGGGATTATATGAAATTTGTTTGATTTTGACAAATTTGTGATATAAAATGTATATTATGATGATTGATTTTTTTTATGTGAAGCTTGATGTTGAATTGTATGATATGGGTGTGATATGAAAATTATGTCCATGAATTTTATGAATAATGAAGCCATTAGAGAAGATGAAGAAAACCTAGGATTTCTCTAGTTTGATTAATAAATATTAGGCTAAGAAGTTATGTGGTGTTAGAGGTATAATTTGATAATAAGGATCATAATTGGATTGTTTTGGGTGCAAAGATTGAAGTATAATGAACTCAATTCATATTGGTGGGGAAAGAGAGATGAAAAGTGTTTTTATGAAAAAACTGATTTTTGACGCAGAGCACTTGACACGGGCTGTGTCACACGACACGGGTGGTCGTGTCAGGCCACTGGAAGATGAATTGGGAGGACTTTGGAAAAGTTGGGCTTCAGAGGGTGTGACATAGGCCGTGTCACACGACTCGGGCGGTCGTGTCACCCTTATGTATTTGGGAAAACTTGCATTTTAGGGAAGGCGTACCAGGCCGTGTCATGGGACACGGGGGGCCGTGTCAGACCTCTGTTTTTGGAAAAATTTCAATATTTTAATCTGTTTTTGTCCCGTTCTCTTGGCCAACGTTCTTACCATTAGCTTAAGGCATTAAGGATAGCTTATGCGAATAGTTATAGGACCTGACGACCCATAAATAGTAGTTACATCCTATGTATTTGTTTTAAAATGAATGAGTTTGTTAAAAAGAATCAAATGAAATTGTGTCAGTTATGTGCAATGACCCTTATTTGAGTATTATGAATTATGTTGACTGTGTGGTTGATAATGGGTGAAGACCAAAGGATCGTGTGGTGAATGATTTTATTCATGCTTATGTATGTTGATGTATGTGTAATTGAGTCTTGCATACGCATACATGTTAGTGGAATAATCATGTCTTGGATGGAGCGTAATTGATTATTCGGATTCATTGTGAATCAAAAGGTGGGGGATGATCGTGACTCAGTAGGAGCGTAAACGATACATCCGGTCTGAATCGATGGACATTTTTTGAAGTCGGTACCGCATTTGCATTGTGTTGTGGAGTCACATTGCATATATTTGAATGAATGGTTTGTGTTGTATGTTATGACTTGTGTGTGATTACTCCTACAAAATGTTATTTGCACCGTTATGATATTGAATTGTTTCTCACCCCTTTGTTTTGTTGTTGTGTATGTGCTTCTTCGGAAGTACAGATAACCCAGGTACATGAGAGTGCTCTGGTGTTTCTTGTTCGAGTCTTAGGGTGCTCTGATACGTAACACGGGAATGGGGATTTTTGACTATTTTGTTTTATTTCATTTCCGACTTTGTTAGTTACATATCTATTTAATAAACTAAAGGAATCGTTTTATGTTGTTGAAATATTTATGCCATTCGGCACATTTTATATTGAGACTACTTATTTCCGCTGCTTATGAAAGAATAAATTGAATTTTGGTTTCGTTTGAAGTGTAGCAACTCACTTTGGTTTTTAAAATATGATTTTATTAAGATTTATGTTATATTTTTGAAAATGGGAAAAGTGGGTGTTACAATTATCTCAAATAAAAATATTTGGATACGACTCTCGCATCCTGCTTTCCAATTCCCAAGTCATATGCCCACCGGAAGCTCCCCTCCCCCCCCCCCCCCCCCCCCAAACCACTCTCACAAGGACAATCTCCTTACCTCTCAACAGTTTTACCTCCCAATCATCAATTCATTCTGGTAATGTTTCAACCATAAGATTATCTCTTACCTCAACTTCATCCATCGGTATCACATGTGATGGATCCGGAACATACTTCCGAAGCTGTGACACATGAAACACATCATGCAAATTTGACAATCTCGGTGGCAACGCCAATTTATAAGCAACAATTCCAACTCTCGCTGAAATCTAATAAGGCCCAATGAACTTAGGAGTAAGCTTCCTCGACTTCAAAGCTCGTCCAACACTGGTCACTAGAGTAACCCTCAAAAATATGTGGTCTCCTTCTTGAAACTTAATATCTTTTCTTCTCTTATCATGGTAACTTTTCTGCCTACTTTGTGAAGTCTTCATCTTATCTCGAATCAACTTCACCGTCCCAGTGGTCTGTTGCACAATATCAAGTCCAAGTACAACACTCTCACCTGACTCATACCAACACAAAGTTGTTCTACATCTTCGACCATACAAAGCTTCAAATGTTGCCATTCCGATACTAGAATGATAACTATTTTTATACGTGAACTCGATCAACGGCAAGTGACTATCCCAAGCACCTCCTTGTTCAAGCACACAAGCCCTCAATAGATCCTCAAAAGATTGTATCGTCCTCTTTGTCTGTCCATCAGTTTGAGGATGATAAGTTGAACTCAACTTCAACTTCGAACCCAATGCCTCTTGCAAAATCTCCCAAAACCTCGAAGTAAACCTCGGATCTCTATCTGACACAATGTTCAAAGGTATCCCGTGCAACTTCACAATCACACCGACATATATCTCTGCCAATCTCTGCAAGGAATAAGTTATATCAATCGGAATAAAATGCACTGACTTCGTCAATCTATCAACAATCACCCAAATGGAATCATACCCTCTTAGAATAGTAGGTAACCCCATAACAAAATCCATTGATATATTATCCCATTTGCACTCAGGTAAATCCAACGGTTGCATCAAACCAGCAGGTTTTTGATGTTCTACTTTCGACTTCTGACAAGTCAAACACGCATACACAAATTGAGCCACGTCTCGTTTCATACCAGACCATCAAAATATCTTCTTCAAATCCTGGTACATTTTCGTCGCTCCTGGATGAATACTCAATCCACTCCTATGTCCTTCCTCCATAATCATTCTCTTTAAATCAATATTATCAGGAATATAAATACGATCTCGAAATCTAAGTACCCCCTGTTCATCAACCCGAAACTCATTATTTCCAACACGCTCATTGTTAACCATCAAGTCCACCAGTTTTGCATATGATCTCTGACTCTCTCGAACACGATCAAGAAAATCATTATTAACCTTCAACATTGCCAACATCACACTATGAGATGTCTGTTCACGAACCAAACTCATATCTCTAAATTTCTCAATCAACTCCAACTCTTTATCCATCATAGCCGACATGTGCAATGTCTTCCAACTCAAGGCATCATCTACAACATTAGCCTTACGTGGATGATAATTAGAACTAAAGTCATAATCCTTCAGAAATTCTAACCAACGTCTCTGCCTCATATTCAGTTCTTTCTGATCAAACAGATATTTTAAACTCTTACGATCACTAAAAATATCAAACCTCGAACCATACAAGTAATGTCTCCAAATCTTTAAGAAAAAAACTACAGCTGTCAACTCCAAATCGTGAGTAGGATAATTCCTATCATGAACTCTTAACCGACACGAAGCATACGACACGACCTGACCATCTTGCATCAATACTCCACCTAAACCCATCAAAGAGGCATCATAATAAACCATAAACAGTTCACCTGCTTTCGGCAAAATCAAAACCGACGCAGTAGTCAATTTCTTCTTCAGCTCAATAAAACTCTTCTCGCACTGAGAATCCCACATAAACGCTTTATTCTTACGAGTAAATTGGGACAACAGAAGTTCCAACTTCGAAAACCCTCGATAAACCTTTGATAATAACCGGCCAATCCCAAGAAACTTCTAATTTCTATCACTGACTTCGGAGTCTCCCATTGTAGTATTGCATCTACTTTGGACGGATGCATAGCAATCCCTTGTTCTGAAATCACATGACCTGGAAAACTCACCTCTTTCAACCAGAATTCATACTTCGACAATTTCTCATAAAGATTTTTCTCTTTCAACACTTGTAACACAATTCGCAAATGCTCAACATGCTCTTCTTTTGACTTAGAATAAATCAGAATGTCATCTATAAACACAACAATGAATTGATCCAAATACTCATAGAAAATATGATTCATGCATTCCATGAATCCCCCAGGTGCATTAGTAACTCCAAATGGCATCACTACATATTCATAATGTCGATACCGAGTCCTAAAAGCAGTCTTCTGAATATCTTCATCCTTCACTCTTATCTGATGATAACCCGATCACAAATCGATCTTACTGAACACACGAGCACCAACCAACTGATCCATCAGATCATCTATCCTTAGAAGCAGATACTTATTCTTAATCGTCACCTTATTCAGTTATCTGTGATCAATACACAACCTCATGCTATCATCCTTCTTCTTCACCAACAATATCGGTGCTCCCCACGACAATACACTCGGTCTCACAAATTTCTTTTCTAAAAATTCCTCTAATTATTTCTTCAACTGAGATAACTCAGAAGCCAACATAAGATACGGTGCCATTGAAATAGGTCTTTTTCCTAGCACAAGATCAATACTAAATTCCACCTCTCTCTCCGACGGTACATCCACAACATCATCTGGAAACACTTCCGGGAAATAACTCACCACTTGCAATTCACTAATTTTCATATCATTTTCCACCGACAACGATGCAAATAATTCCAAAACTTGCACTTCATCATCCATAAGCTCTTTCAACTCTCGAGCAGACAAATAACCAGCTTCTTTTTCCTCTTCACCAGGAGTAAGAAAACGAACTGACTTACTGAAGCAATTAATATGAACATGGTTGTACTTCAACCAATTCATACCTAAAATCACATCCATACTTCTTAACGGCAGACAAACCAAATCTACACCAAAGTCCTTACCATAGGTCGATAACAGACAATTCAGACATACAAGAGAAGTAGTTACTGACCCATCAGCAGGAGTCTCGATAACCATCTCTCCTTGCATCGGAGACACAACAAGTCTTAATTTTCTCACACAATTAAGAGAAATAAAACAATGTATTGCACCAGTGTCAATCATAGCAATTAACGGAATACTATTAATATGAAAAATACCTCTGATCAAACGATCCTCGTTGGAAGTCTGTGTCCCTGTCAAGGCAAACACCTTTCCTCCAGTTGCAGCTTTCTTGGGATTTTGACAATGCGTACGGATATGACCTTTCTTCCCACAGTTGTAGCAAGTAACCAGATTTTCTTTGCACTCAGCAATCAAGTGTTCAGGATGACCATACTTGAAACATTTCTTCACGTCACTCGTGCACTCACTGACACGATGACCCGTCTCACCACACCTATAGCACTTAAGCGAAGTAGGAGCACCTCCCCCACTTGTCCTTTTTCCTTCATTTTTCTTTTGCTTACCCTTATCAGCAAGAGCTGCATAAGTTTTTCCACGATTCCCTTGTTGCTTACTTCTTCTCTCAGCTAAACCCTTGAAGTGCTCAGATCGAGCTTTACTGTCTTCTTCAAAGATTCTACAAAAATCCACCAGATCTGAAAACCTACGGATTCTTTGATAGCCAATCGCCTTCTTAATCTCGGGCCTCAAACCATTCTCGAATTTAGCATACTTCAAGAACTCAACAATTGCTTCATTATAATGCGGATAGAACTTTGCCAAATTAGTGAACTTCACAGCATACTCAGTCACAGACATGTTGCCCTGCTTCAATTCCAAAAACTCGATTTCCTTCTTTCCCCAAACATCTTCAGGAAAATACTTCCTCAATAATTCTCTCTTGAACACAGTCCAGGTGACTGTCTCACCAGATGCATCCAATCATTGGCGAGTGCCAACCTAATCACCAACTTCAGATACTATTCTGTGCACACTCAATCTCCTTGAGCCAATCCTGTGCTCCATCAGGGTCATACTTCCCCTTGAATGTTAGCGGATCATTCTTCCTGAACCCGTCGCTTTCACGATTCCCAACATTCATCAGATTTTGCACATCATGTGTCATCGCTTGCATAGTAGCGGCAAGTGCAGCATCATTCCTCCCAGACATTCTAAATCTGCCACACAACACAACACAATCCAACAATGATTTAGAATCAACAACAACAACACAACCACAGCGCATCAACAATGCTCAACACCAAACAACACAACAACTCAATGACTCGACGACTCAACTACTTGGTCGGAAGGACCGACCTGCTCTGATACCACTTTGTAACAACCAATTTACCCCACGGAATAATTTATAATTATCAGAGTAAAATTTCATTAAAAACCTATTGAGTGCTACAATTCAACACAAACAAACTCGGCTTCGTAATACGTTTTCAAAAATAAACATTCAACATGCAGCGGAAATAATTTTAAAATCAACATCAATCAACTTCATTTACAAAAAAAAATTTCTAAACAAAATAACAAGTAAAAACAACATCGTCCCGACTCCCAAAGTTGCATATCAGAGCCGACACCCTAAAGACGTGAAGCACACCGACTTCACTGACCACCACTCGACCTATCCTGCTCACCTGCACGTTACCAACATAAGGGTAACATTCATACAGAAAGGGTGAGATACTTACATCATAAAGAGTAATACAATAAGAATTTAAGCAAGTATCAGAAAACAATGCACCACTTCTCAACAACAATTGTTCAACAATATCGCCTATGACAACAACTATCACACACCTCAACAACATCACATGCTACAACCACATGTATACAACAACATACACTATCACAACATCAATATACAACAACAACAACAACAATAACAACAACGACAGCAATCATGCATGAGACTCTACTTGACTCTATGCATGTGGTACCATATTCGATCTCTATTTTAAGATCCAGTTCCCGTCGGAACTCTCGACCCCTCTTTCATGGTCCAGTATGGCCCATATTTCATGATCACACCCTCGACCCCTATTTCATGGCCACGTATGATCCCTATTTTATGACCGCACCAACATCATAGCGACGACCATACCCCACCTTGGTATGTTCTTCAACTATGCAATATGTCATGCAACATCAATGACACGCATACATACTCATAATGACTACATCATACAACATCAACAACGACATCCACTTACCACAACATCGATCAACATACTATTAGTCACTACCATCAAAATTATCATGCATTCTTAACATATATTCACATAATTCCACTCATACTACGGCAACATGACACAACCTATACTACAACATATCACATACACACACACACACATATATATACATACATATATATATATATATATATATATATATATCATTAACAAGCATATGAAACATAGCATCACAGCAATTTCCCATCACAATAACAACAACATCGTCAACGAACACATCAACTACGTTTAAATTCAAATTACAATAATTATCTCTACAATTAAGTATATAACTCCTCTTTTATTACTTCCAGCTACACCCCATCAATTCCTAAGCATTACTAAGAAATTAAATAATTTTTCAGTAATTTTTCGGAATTTAAAATTTAATTTTTCACACTCCAGGGCTCGCTAAGCGACGAACTCCCTGACTCTGCTCGCTAAGCGAGCTCTGCGATTTTGCAAATCGTAATTTTGCGCTCAGCACCGAAACTTAATACGAATTTCACACCAGAAATCACCAATACCAGCCAGATAATCACAGAATATGTCATCTAATAACCTAATTCACAATATTATCAACTAATCAATAACATTTACCAACTAATCAACGTGATTTCTTCCCAATTCATCTCAACATAAATCCATAATCTTCAACCTACCCAATTCCTATTATAAAACCCTTAAGATGGAAGGATTTCACCCTTACCTTAGGTTTTGTCGAGAATTTCCTTCCTCGCGAACTCTTCTTCACGATTGAACCTTTTCCTCTTCTTCTCTTCACAACTTTCACGGTTGTTTTCACGTTCTCTCACAAACACGATTATGTTTTCCCCTTTTTCCTTATTTCCAACATAACCCCTAAGACCCAACTTATGATCTTCCACTTTTACCCTTATTACTTTTATCAATTGACCACATTGTCCTCACCTCATATTTTATTCCATTTAATTCATTTATCACATAATAATACGATTATCCACCACAATATAATTCTCAATCACAATTATATTCGATATTCTATTATTCTAAACACAACAACACGCAATAATCCGAATAAAATGATTAAATAAATTCGGGGTGTTACACTTTGACTATGGATGATGTCATAGGACACTACGCAGACCATGGAAAGCACCGGGTGTTCAATGATACTGTAATTATTTCGAGTTATCTGCAATGGGAGAGTTATATCGCTTCATATTTACTTGAGAGGTGTGTCATACCCTAATTTTTGACCCTAAGTTTTCTTCGCATATTCATATACATCTTGCATACAAACAAGATCGCACTGGTTGCACGGTTCTTCTCGAGTTAGGTTTATGCCTCGCATGGGATCACCGTTGTCTTTAATTACTTTATTTGTTTATGTTTACTAACCAATAATCAAAATCCAAAAATATTTTGTTTCCTTTTACTAACCTTTTTTTCAGGAAGAGGAACCATTGAAAATGCTAAAAATAGCAGTCCTGCAGCTCGAGTAAATTTCACAGACAAAAATCGAAGACGATCCACAAATAATTCAATTTATCTGATCAAGGATTTCCCAAGTTGATTGATTAATTCAAAGGATTTCCAAGGTTCATGTGTTTATTTCCATGCCTTCTTCGACGTACAAGAAGAATCGGGCCAGAATAACCAAGCAACCTCATTTGAATAAAATATTCAAATTTTGGCTTGGTTAACCGGTTAACCAGTGCGAAATTTGAATATTTTATTCAAATTTAGCACCCTTAGATCATTGATTTAATTGGAATATTCTAGATCCATTGGTTTCTGATTTCTCTACATCACTTTGATCATTTCCTACCATAAACCCTAACTAATCACCAGTCTTTTCCATTTCCCACCAAATTTTCAATTACCAAACCTAATTTGAATTACCAAAGCAAGCTCCATTACACCAAATTCCCATACCTAAGGCCTTTAAATAGAACCATAATTTCATTCATTAACCAAGCTTTTGATAGCCACAAAACCTCTTGCAAAATACTCCCCCAACACCAAAATTCTCCAAAGCTCACTTTCTTTCTTTAGAAGTTATCAAGAATTCACATTGAATTCTTGACTAACTTGAGCTAAACCTTCATTTTTTCCTTCTCTTGTTCATCATTTTAAGTAGATCTAAGCTTGATTTGGTCCAATTTGAAGAAGAGCTTTTGGTAATTCATCTTTCTCCATAAATCTATATTCACCATCAACATTCAAGATGTAGATCCTTGGTGTCATTGTTGCTAGATCCTTTGGATCTTTATTTGTTGTTTGATTGCAGGCATTCCACTGTATTTTGGTTTTAAAATTCGTGCAAATTCAGATCATGATCATCAAATGTTTGAGAAAAGGTTTCAAAATGGATCATGTTGAATTTTCTGCATTTTTCTGCTTCTGGTATAGCGTTAACCGGTTAACCATTTGGTTAACCGGTTAACCGCCTTTAAATCTGCACAGCTTTTGCCTGTGTTAACTGGTTAACCAATTGGTTAACCGGTTAACTCAAGTCAGAATGGTGTGTTTGGCTTGTTTTAAGCCCCTTTTTAGTTCCTCTTTCTTCTTCTTCTTCTTCCTCCTTTTTATTTTTATCTTGGGAAGCATTTTTGGGAGGGATTTCTCCTTAATTTCAATGAACTTTGGGTGTAGATTAGAGTAGTTAATGTTCATTAATTCAAAACTACCTTTAAGTGGATTATTCAATTCATTTAAGGTACTTTGCGTTAGTGATATATTTTCATGCTTGAATCCACCGAGATGAGTGATTGAACTTAAGGATGGAAGAATACCATGAGTGCGGCTCAATTTGGTATTCACCTTTAGTTTTGTGCGGTATTGCGTCCGGATAACGATTTACATATCATTTATCTCGCATGCATTAGCACTAACATTATGCACCTTAATTGGTGGTGGCCGGCCTCATTTGTAGGGTAATTACTTCGTAAATTACTCGGCGATTTCTTAACATAGACTTAAATGTGCCCCGACTTCGAAATAAAAATCTAATTGGGTACTTGCCCATTCGTGGACCGGATCTCTTGTTGATCGCGTAATCCCAAAGTGGTTAATCATATTGCATTAAGAATCGAGACTTATGAATTTTTGATGCGTAGGTGATTTGGATCTCCCAATCGCCTTTCAAATTTCATTGAATTTGGTTCGATTTGCCTTGATTAATCACTATAGTGTAAGATGCTAAGCGGATCCGGTTGCCTTTCGATTTTGGTTACTCTTTTGGTTGTGGTTGATTAAGTTCACCATACCATTATTTTGTATATATTAGTATACTATTATTATTATTATTATTATTATTTTAGATTCTTGCATTTTTATTTCTTTTGCTACTAACATTTAATTTCTTGCACTTTTATTGCTTTTATTCTATTTGCTTTATTATGCTTTATTCATCCATATCATGTTTATTATTTGTTCTTATTTTATTGTTATTTTTCATTTGTCCATTTGGACACAAAAACATTAATAAAGAATTAAACTTCTAAAAGACTTGTGACTTTAATTTTGGACTATGGCCATCATCCTTAGCATTGGACTTGGAGTTTTGGACTTAGATTTTAGGATCTTTCCCTTTGCTTGAGCTATTATGGATTGAAGACCTTAGCGGATTTGGTTCACTTGTTTTTGAGGATGGAAGTCCTATTGCCTCGGAGAATGTTCACCATACGGTTTGGTTGTTCTTCCCTTAACTTTTACTTTCAAGTCTTAGGATAGTCCCTTCATCTCTTCCCACTTCTTAAAATTTTAAATCTTCTCCCTATTTCAAAAATCTTCTTTGTTTTCAAACTTCAAACGTTTTCATAATCAAACCTTGACTTAGGTCAAGCGGTTTTACCTTTTCATTTCGTTTCTTAAATAAATGCTAAACCACATAAGCATATCGAAACTTTCTTTTCAAAACACTTTAAAAAATTCAAAACTCATTCAATTGTTTTTGTGCCTTCGTGCACCTTTCTTTCGCCATTTTCATGTTTAGACATGATTCATTGTTTCTAGCGGAATTATTCGCTAAAGAATGACGACTTATCTTTACATTTTAAAATCAATTCAACACATTGTTTCTTTTCACATTTTGTACCACGAACTACGAGGTTTTGATCTCGCATTGCACTTTGTGGGTACGTAGGCATGAGACGATCGTCTCTTCAAACACAAAAATCTTTAAAAAAAATATTTCTCTTCTCATCTCTCCAATCTCTTTTCAAACAAACCATTTTCAAACCAAAAAGCAATAAATATTTCAAAGGGCTCCCGTGGAGTACCACAGACATTTTGGGTGCGTAAAACCTTCCCGATTTGTAACCTATCCCCTTACCCGTTCTCTGCTTGTTTCTTTTAGCTTTTTGCTTTTAGATTCATTAGGATTTTATTCTTTATTTTTTCCTTTTCCATTTGGAATAAAATAAAAGCGCGGTGGCAACTTTGTTTACTTTGAGTTAAGTTAACCAATAGCTTACACTCATAATTTTACCGCTACAAGGTGTCTGCGGCAGTTTGACTATGTTTAGGGCATAGGCCAGTTCCTGTTGTACCATCTAGAGACATTGATATATAGTTTAAGTCTAAAGATTATAAATAATGTCATTGTTATTAGAGAAAATGCAGTGGAAGTGACTTTTCCCAGACAGTGTGTGGATGGTTATTTATTATGGTACTTTAGAGTATCACACTCGCATCATCCCACATGTTCAGCCTACATATGATGTTAGACCCTATCATGGTGAAAGACATTCATATGATGTGTCACCATCTCTGCCTATTATGACTAACCAATAATAGTTGTAGATGATATAACTTCTTTCTAATAACTCGTGGATTTTGTTAACCCATATAATGGGGTTTATACCTTATTATCACATATGGCACACATTGTTCGTGGTTGATCAGTATAAATTTTATTCCTTCATTATTTATTGTTGTTGACATTATTTTTTGATTTGGACTGAATTATTTATATTTTATTGACATTCTATCTTAATATTGTATTACAAACAAATTAGCATTATATTAGTATAGGATAAATATAACTTAACATGAAAATAATCTAACATAACTATAGATAATATGAAATAACATGATATTGTATTACATACAAATTAGCATTATATTAATATAGGATAAATATAACTTAACATGAACATAATCTAACTAACATAATAATAGATAATATGAAAATAACATGATTAATGACGTTTCAATATTTATCACAATATTATCAATAGATCCCGCAACTACGACATTCACCTCAATTGAATCCTTTATTTTGTATTAATAAAATGTATTTCACATAACTCTTAGATCTTTATTTGTTTTCAGCTCAAACTTACAAAACACAATAATCTTTTCATTGTCAATCAATACTAAACAATATTCAATCTTAACCACTTTATGTTGTCTAAATATCACAAGAGATTATATGGTTTGAAACAACCACTACTCCTCGTCATTTTTTTCAAATAAATCATGAAAAACACATACCAAATTTTTTCAATTTTACAAAAATTGAAGGTAAAAAAAAATTGAAAGTTGTATTTTTTTTTTACATTATCAAAATATGTGGAGTGAGGTCCAACTTAGAAGTGTCAAGTAGATTTCGCCAAATTTTTCCTGATAGAGTTTAAAGCCATTAAAAATTAAAAACCATAGTACACAGTTTTAAAACAAATTAATGTAAGAAGGATATCAAAGACTACTATAAATTTTTAGGCTTAAATGTGGTTTTAGTTCCCATTATTTCTTTTTCTGAACTCTTAATCCCCTTTAAAATAAATCCAGGTATTTGGTCCCTTGTTTTGAATTTTTTTGGGATTTTTTTGGTTCCCTCTCAATTTTGTCTATGTGGTTGTGTAACACCCCAAATTTTCCCTCTTCTTTTTTAAGCATCATCATCATACCATAGTCTTCATAAGCATATCATATTCTTGGCATTGTTACATGGAAAGATGAGGCATAACATTCTCATGACTTAGCATTAGGCATATGATCATCTGTGGAGGGATTTGAAGCATTACAAGCTATAACAAGAGTCCCAATGGATTTTTCCAAGTCCTATGGAGAGTCTACATTACATTCACAAGCTCAAGATCATTCACAAAAGCCCAGGAGGTTGGGGGGATCATCAGGGAATTCAAGCTAGGGCAAGCTCCTATACAATGATCCCAAATTAGGGTTTGAGTTTCAAGCATGAAAACTTTGTGACTTTGGCCAATTCATCTGGGCAAAGTCTTTCATATGATAAGAGGATCATATGGAGGAAATTTGGTGAGAAAATTCCTTGTGGAAGTCAGGTATTTCATCAGTTGCTTGTAAAGGAAGAAATTGGTCAACTGTGCATTCTAGAAGTCAACTGTGGGAATTCAAAGGGCCCAGCCCTATTTTTCAAGTCAAGGGATGTTCTTATAATTTTAGAAGAGGTTTGGCAAGGTCAAAGATCAAGAATCCAAAGGTTTTGAGGAGTTTTCCATTTTTGGCATGTGATTGGTCATGGAATTTGCCATTTTTAGCAACTTTTTGCCCTAATTTTCAAGGACACATAACTTGGTGAAAAAAGCTTCAAATGAATTGCCATCAAACATGAAAGTTTAAGATTAAGTTCTCCCATTTTTAAAAAGTATAAGTACTTTTTCATAGCCCTTATGGTTGGTGAGATAAGGCCTTCGAAAGTGTAAACACCCCAAATTTTCCCTCACCCATTCACACCATGACTTGTGATCATTTCATATGCATAAACACAATCATATCATCTCATATCTCATTTTTGGTTCATTGCTTAGTTTCCAAGTCATCTGCACCTAGGGTTTGTGACCTGAGCTATCCAAGAGCCTCTTGAGCCACCCCAAAGGCAACCAATAACTTCAAAGGGATCCATAAGTGTTCAAGTATCATATTGTATCCTCCCAAAGTCAAGATTTGAAAAGAATCACAAGAATT
This sequence comes from Lathyrus aphaca, assembly GCA_963966055.1. NCBI lineage: Eukaryota > Viridiplantae > Streptophyta > Magnoliopsida > Fabales > Fabaceae > Lathyrus > Lathyrus aphaca. The sequence continues at coordinate 232,115,611 of OZ014521.1, forward strand.
GAGGTTTGCATGGAAGCAGAGCCAGGATAGACTGCACAGTTGACCTAAAATTAGGGTTTTGGTTTCAGAGGCCATAACCTCAAAATTTTTGGTCATTCTTGTTTCCATTGGTCTCTATATGGTATAGGGAGTATTCATATCAAGTTTCATGAAGAAATTCCATGGGGAAGTCATCTGATCAAGGGTTGACTTTTCAGACAAGTCAGTGTAAAATCAGGGCATTTGAGGCCCCCAATGACCCAACCAATGGGTGATCTTCACCATTTTGAGTGTATGTGGTCTTTATTTGATCATGGAAGAAGGTTGAAGTTCACAAAAATCAAGAATTTAGAGTTTTTGCAAGTGTTGACTTTTTGGGCATAGTTGACTTTTCAAGAATGCTTCATTTTAGGTCATTTTTCAAGCCTTGATTCTTGGTCCAAAAATGCTCCAAATGGAAAAACTTTGGTCATGAAAGTTGTAGATTACATCTTTCCCTTTTCAAAAAGTACAAGAACATGATCAAATTCTTCTTGGATCAAAAGTTATGGTGTGACAAAGTTGGCAAAAATCATTGATTTTCAAGATATGCACCAAATGAGAATTTTGCAAAACCATGGACCAAGGTCATTTGTAACTTCTAGTTGGCTTCAAACCATTACACAAACATTCTATGTGACCTAAAAATCAGAATTGAACCAAAGATCACATGTGTATGGTTTGTGTAACAAGGCATTTCTCATGAAGTTTCAAAAAGCAACAACTTGCAAAACCACTCATCACACTTCCTACAACTTGCAACATTGGATGCTGACTTTGGCTAGCCTTTCCCCTCACCCTTGCTGCGCCAGCCCATGCCTTGTACTAGCCTAGAACCAAGCCATACTTCTCTTACACAAAAGGTGGACTTTGAGCAAAAGCAAACTTACCAATCAATGTAGGCCATGTCAAATCATCTGACCTATAGGATTAAAATATACTATCCATTTGCAAGCCATTTCATAAAGGAAGCAAGGCTGAAACACTCTCAAGCACCACATACACAAAAACACACCATTTTTCATTTCCCTTCGAATTTGTTTCCACAGCTCACAAACACAAAAGCCAAGTCCATAGATCAAATCACCATGCTTCATTGACCCCAAACCCACAAGAACCAGGCCTGAAACAAGCCATAACTCCATTTCACCATTTTCACTCCAGGAAGCAAAAGCTTTCGAATCTGCTTCTACAAGCCATAAACACTCAAACAAATTCCACACATCAACTCACCTTGCTCCACTGACCAGAAACCACCCACTACTTTGGCCTGAAACCCTCCATAACTCAAATACGATTTTCACATGCCCTTGGTCAGAACTTCTGCAAATTCACTCAAGAGGCTGTTTAAACTCCAACCAAGTAGCCAAAGCTTCAAAGGGAGATCATTAGAACCTGTTTGAGCCAAGGAGCTAGCCAGAAAGTGCCAGAAGTCAGAGCTCCAGTTCAGGTGAGCTTCATGAACATTTTTCCCAGGAGCTTGTTTTTAAGTTCTTAATTGGTTCTCTATGTTCCACTGGTCATGATGATGTGTTTGGTTTCGAAAATCATTGAGTTTTGAGCATGTATGATGTCTCTGAAATTTTGTGACCTAAATCCCTTTTGCTTCGATTCAGCTTTGTTGTGTGAAATAAATTTGTTTTGGCTATGGATTCTTGTTATATGATGCGTGGGGATGGTTTCTGGGCAAGAAAATTGGGTTTTAGTGAGCTATGGTGAGAGTTAGCATTTTTCAGGGAGGAAGCTGGCCGGAGAAGACGACCGGAAGTCTTCTCCGGCAGCCTGAGAGTAATTAGCCATTTAATTAGGGTTAGGGCAAAATTCAAATATGGACCCTTGGATCTGGCTTCCCGCGCACGTGTGTGTGGTCCAGATCATGTCATTAGTTCATAATCAGGTTTAATTAGTTTAATTAATTAAATTTAAGAAGTTTGAATATGGGCCTTTGATCTGCGCGCGCAGTCAACCCATTCATTGCCAGGCTCAATCTCAACCCTCCATTGTGCATACTTCAGATTAAATTCATTTTAATTTAATTTCTTCTCATTTTATTTGCATAATTTATTAAAAATAGTAAAAAATGTGTAAAAATTATGAAACTTTTTCTCATAAGTTTTATTAATTTTTATGACACAAAAATACTTTTATTTTTATTTTTATCATCAAAAAAGTATTTTTAAATATTTAAAAGATTATTTTTAATTGATTAATGGAAATTAATTTATTAAAAATACTTTTAGGTATTTAAAAATCACCAAAAAATTCATGAAATGTTCTAAGACATTTAGAAACATTGTCCAACTTTCAAACCAAATTTCTTTTTGGATCTTGATGCATTTTGAGAATTTTCCATTGAATTAAATCATTTTTTGTGCATTATTTTGATCATAAGTTCAAAAAATCATTTCTGCCTATCTAGGAAGAGTTGGACATTGATTCTTTTTGCATTGTTTTGAGTTTAGCATGTAGTTTCTAGGATAAAATGGCCATGATTTGATCTTGCATTTTCAAATTGTTTGACATTTCTTTTGTTTAGGAACCCTAAAAACCCTAATAACTTGTAAAAATCATAACTTGAGATTGGTTAGGAGTTGAGACCTCTCCTTTGGGCATTGGTTTAGTATGGGATTAGGGTTACCTTGTGTGGCATTTTCCATTTTTTATCTTAAGGTTTGCTTCTGTTTTTGGTTTTTGTTTGATGTTTGGTTCATAAACCCTAATTTGGGCTTTCATTTGCACCCACCTTGCATTCTCTTGCATAACATGACTTGCCATGACATTCCATGCCCCCATTTGATTCATTTGACATCAAAGGACATATAGAAAGCATGTTTGATCATTGCATCATGTGTTTGCCATGTTGTTTGCATTGTGTACTTCATAACTTTTCATGTATGTTCTTGGTTCCTAGCTTGCTTCATATGCATCCATAAGCTTGTATGAACATTTCCATGTGCTGCCTCATGTTTGTATCACTTCATAGCATCATTATCATCATCAACATGCTTCTGGTTTTGTTTTGCACCATGTCATCTCATCCCATTTTGCATTGCATTGCATTTCTTTCTCTAACATTTCAGGTGGTAAGTGATTTGAGAAGTGAATTTGCCTTCACTTCTCATGACTTTTCTTTTCATCTCTCTTGCATCCATTGCTGCATTTTGTTATGTGTTTGAGATTGAGCTTGCTCATTCTTCTTCTTCTCACTTTCTTCCTTCAAGTGACTTGTCTTCTTAAATGAAGCAAGTTACTTTGCTTCTCCTGATCTTTTCATCTGCTTCCTGGTGGTTCCATTGAAGATCTTTCTTGTTAACCTCACAAACCTTAGGAACAACCAATCATGACAATGATTAGGGTTTTGATTAGTCTCCCCTCTTAGTTTTACCTTTGTGTCTCTTTTGAGTCTTCTCTTCTCATCTCATAATCAGGGACTAAACCCTAAAGGCTTTAAGGCTTTGTGATTAAGCTTATGCCTGCATCCTTCTCTTAGGATGGAGTGTATAACTTTAATCCTAAGTGTTAAACCCTTAATGTGTTTAAATCTCTTAATCAATTCACTTAATAATCATCAAGACATTACACTTGTAACTTGGGCCTTGCATTAGGGTTCTAATTCTTCCATAACTGGTTAAGAAGGACTAACCCTAGTGTTAATGGACAAGTCCCCCTCAAGTTGTCTTACAAACCCTAAAAAACTCACTTCTTCATCATATCATTAAATAAAATCCACTTAATCAAAAGGCTTGTTTTGTCATGAGTTTAATCCCTAATCATGGATTAAGTTGAGGAGCTTTCCTCAGCTTAAACATTCTCATCTATTATCCTTCTATTAGGATGGTGTAATGAGTCTGTTTAATCCCTGATTATGGCTTAATCTCATTACTTAACACTAAACAAAAACCACAAAAACATCTAAATAATCACAAGTAGGTTAATGATCTTAATCCTACACCAAAGGTGTTTAAGTGTGAGAAGCTGACTTCACACTTAAGGTACTCTCATTACCCCTAACCAGAGGGAAGATGTGATGAGTTTACTAAATCCATTGGTTTAGACTTAAGCTCATTAACTTATGACAAAATCCAAAAAAACAATAAAAGACTGAAAACACAAAAACAAACAATAATCGTCTCCTTCGGGATTCTTTTCTCATCATCTTCATTCACAAACGAGAACTTGCTTCTTCCGTCTAATGCAAGACAGTTTGTACCTGAGCCAGACAGGTCATACACTTGAGCATAGACAAGTAAGCAGTTCACAAGTCAATTCATCTTTCAGTCTCTTTGGGTCGAACTACGGTGTTCTGACTTCCTCATTGCACGAGAGGATACGTAGGCATAACTTAACAGTTATCGAACAAAAGTCTCTGTATATTCCCCCTCCTTTCAGCTTCATTCTTTTAGCCTCATGATCTTGAGCATTTCCTCCCTTCTTACACTGACACTGTATATATTACACTTCACACTTCTTTACACTGACACCTGTACATATTGCTTTCCAGCTCTTTATACACAGATTGCACTGACACTGCCCCTTTAAAACACAAATCTTTTAAGCGTGGATCCCGTCGAGTACGACGGACAATCTGGGTGCTAATACCTTCCCAGGTTGTAACCAACCCCCTTTCTCAGTCTCTCTGGTTCGCAAACCGTCTTATCCATCTCTTTCTAGGTCTATGCAGCATTGCCCTTCCTCCGGGATAAAAATGCCTAGCTGGCGACTCTTTTCTTTTCCAGTGAGTTCACGGCTGTGTGTTCTCATTGTCCCTCTCGCCGACCGTTCGCGTCTGTACCTTTATCTGACCCTGTTTCATTTATCGGGAGCGACAGCTTGGCGACTCTGCTGGGGATAATATGCTGCAACCAGGGCTTCTGGTTCTTTTTGTGGGTTCCTCCTAGCGCTTGATTGATTTGTGTTTACTGGGGTGTTTTGTGCTATTTGTGTTTGTATACTTGTTTTATTTTTGCTGTTTTATGTACAGTTGCTTTACTGCTTTCTTTATTGCTTTTGTATATATCATACTGTGCTGCTGGCTGGATCTGGTTTTTATTTTGGTGGGTGGGTGTTCCATTGAGAGTTAAGGTCCTATACCTGGGACCTGAGTGACACCTAGGCTAGAGTGAATCATATTCTTTCCCATTCCATTTCGGTCTGGTGCGGGAATATGAAACACGGTTCAGATGTGGGTTTCTTCTTGAGAACTCTGTGTTGCAGATTTCCTGCAATGCTAGGGCTATCTGGGAAGCCTGCTAAGTCTGGATGACCTTTTAGTATTGACCTTCAGAAACTGAGGTGAATTAGAGGAAGAACTGTTATGGTTATTGTAAACACTGTACCTCCGGGTTAGAAGTGTCTACACTTCTCATAACTGATCCAAGTCTGAGGATCCTTGTTCTAGAACATCACCTGTGAGGGGGTTGGGCTGTTTACAGGTTTGCAGGTACCTTGACCTCATAACACCTTGTTACTTTGATTGTTTAAGAATACTCCAATTTGGGACAGTTCTTGTGATTCTAAAACCCTGGACATGTGGCTCTTTATTTGAGTCCCCCACCTTGGTTACTGGATTTATAGACCTCATCTGGAATTCTTGAGCACACTTGGACCTGTATCAGGGCATTTTGATCAGATCCAGCTCAGTCACAAACCCTTGCATTTCATTTGCATACATAATCATTGCATCATATTGACATTTGCTTATTTGTGTTTCAGGGTGTCCATCTTCATTTTTGGCCAGTTTTGACCCCATCTTCAGTATTGACCTATCTTCATCAACACCTGCTTCAGTTTAGCTATCTGCTTCAGCTATCACCTGCACCAGCCAATCAGTGGCTCAGCATTATCATCAACACCTGTCTCTACTCAGTCTTCAGCATCATGGCTCCCAAAAAGAGCAACATCACCTATCACTTCTTCCAGCCAGAGCTATCAGATATCAGGAGGATTCAAACCCTGATCACTCCAGATCACATACCATTGTTCAGGGAAAATTATGGAGATATACTTGATATGGTTATGGATCTGGACCCATCACAGAGAAGCCTGATCCACACCTGCATTCAGTTTTATGATCCCCCATTGAGATGTTTCACTTTTCAAGACTTTCAGTTGGGCCCTCTATTAGAAGAATACTCATCATTGGTTGGTTTGCCTATCAGGGGTGGAATCCCTTTCAACCCTGAGATGGTCTTTCCTAGCAATGGAGAAGTAGCAAAAGCTTTGCATCTGGAACTTGTTTTGATTGAGCAGCATATGACTTCTAAAGCTGGGATCCCTGGTTTTCATCTGGATTTCTTGATCTCTCAAGCTACCCTGAAAGCTTCTCTAGGAGAGTGGAAAGCTGTTTGTGCTTTACTGGCCTTGAGCATATATGGAATTGTATTGTTTGCAGATGAGCCTCGATTCATTAGCAAGAATGCAATCCATCTGTTCATCCTGAAGAACCCAGTGCCAACTTTATTGGGGGATCTTTACTATTCAGTGCATCAGAGGAATGAGAAGCAGAGGGGGAGACTATTGAGGTGTTGTGCTCCATTGTTCCACACTTGGCTTCTCAGGCATTTGCCCAGGACAGATGCATTTCTGAACCCTCATCAGCAGAGCAACTGGGCTAAAAGACTCACTGCTCTAACTTCAGCAGATATCAGATGGTGCACTCAAAGCACCAAGGGCAGGGACATCATCACCAGCTGTGGGCATTTTCCCAATGTGCCTTTGATAGGAGTTAAGGGTAGTATCAATTACAACCCTCTGCTGTTTAGACGACAACTGGGCTATGCACTGGTCCACACTCCTAAGGCACAGGACTTGGTTGAGACTCTTTATTGTGAGAACAAGATTGATTTTACTATTGTTAGGCAGGCAGCCTGGGCCTGGGATAATGTTCAAACCAAGGGAGTAACCATTCTGGGGAAGTGCAATAATGTGGCATCAGCACAATATTATGAGTGGTCTCGGGCCAGGGCCCAATTCTCTGGGATGCCCTTTACCATAGAAGACATGCCTGAGTCATCTTCAGCACCACCCCCTGCCACTATCAGTTTGGAAGAGTTTGAGAGCTTGAAGGAAAGGAATGAGAAGCTAACCCAGGCCTTGCAGAAGACCCTCCGGGAGAGGAGTGAGGGTATGAGGGAGATTGAGAGGTTGGAGAAGATGAGAGTAGAGCATCTGACTAAGATTGAGAAGTCTGGGGATTATATCAAAAAGTCTAAGGCTGGAGAGCAAATTCTGAAGAATGCTTGCAAAGAAGCCCAGTTCCAGAGAGCAAGGACAGACTTGTATTTAAAAGAGAGTCAAGCCCGGTGGGTCAGGATCACCGAGGCTCGTACTCTAGAGGACAAGAGAGTTCAAGACAAGATGGAGCAACTGGAAGCTAGTGCAAAAGAACAGCAAGAAGCCTTGGCAGCAGCCCAGAAGGAGATATCAGAGCTGAAGATCAAAGCAGGGGTGAAGAGGTCAAAGGACCAAGCTCAGCACAAGAAGCTAACAGCAGCTGTTACAACCCGGAATCTCCTCATCAGGAATCTCACGGAACGTCCGGCTGATCCTGTGACCGAAGCACTTCTCAAGGAAGTTCGCGAGGATGAGTTTGGTCTTGGTGTTTGATCAATTGTTTGTTGTTGCTTTCTTTCCATTTTCTTGTAATGTATTTTGACCCCTTAGAGGGCTTGTGTTGTAAAATGAACAAGTTGTATTATTTCACCTTCTGTAATATATTTGTGTTAGTTTGCTTCATCTGAGTTTTTCTTCAAGCAACAACAACAGCATCTTCAAGGGTCTGGAAGGGTCAAAACTGAAGGCCAAGCCGGATACCTTGAGGACAAATAAGCATACTGCATTGCATGCTAACACTTTTGTTTGTTTTGTAGGTTTTTGTTTTCTTGCCACTAACTCTGTTGTGATGTTCAGGAACTATTGCTAGGCGCCGAGTTTTTCCCCTCAACCGTCTACACCGTTATCCGACCCGTAACAACCTTCCGGGCATTCAAATGGATCAGATGCAGCAGGACCTTACTGAGGTCAGAAATCAAATGGCAAACGAAAGGCTAGAAATGAGGAATCAAATGACTCAGTTTATGGAAGTGATGAATAACATGGCTCAGAGCCAGGAAAGATTGAGGGCCATGGTGGAAAGGCAGAATCAAGAAGATCCACATATAGGGACTGCCGGGACCAGCAACAATGAAAGGGTCTAACCTCATGTAAATCCCCCAGTCTTTGGACCACACCTCCATCCTGAGGTCAATATTCCAGCAAATGTTCAAGGGACTGCCACTGCAGCCAGGGTACTTCAAGAAGACCCCCAAGAGGACCAATTCACAGTAATGGGTGCTGGGGAAGAAGCTTATGATAGAAGGTTGGATGAGATAGCTGAGAAATTGAGGTCCTTAGAGTCTCAAAACTCTCTGGGTTTCGACGTCATGGACATGGGCTTGGTAGACGGGGTCAGGATCCCCCATAAGTTCAAGCCTCCTTGCTTTGAAAGATACAATGGGACTTCATGCCCCCGGACTCATTTACAATCATTTCTGGGGAGGCTGAAGGCCTATACTATGGATGAGAAGCTCTGGATGTTCTATTTCGAAGACAGTTTGACAGGGGCTTCAAGAGAATGGTACTCTCACTTGACAAGGGCAACAATTAGATGCTGGAAGGACTTGGCAGAGGCCTTCATCAGACAGTATCAGTACAATTTAGACATGGCACCCAACAGGACCCTCCTAATGGGAATGTCACAGTCTTCAAGGGAGAGTTTCTGAGAATATGCCCAGAGATGGAGGCAATTGGCTGCTGCTGTTCAGCCACCTATGTCTGAAAGGGAAATGGCAGACATGTTTATGAACACCCTTCAGGGAACCTATATTGACAGGCTGGCTGCTTTCTCTTCCACTAGCTTCGCCGATGTTGTCATAGCTGGGGAGAGAATTGAAAGCCTGTTGAAAATGGGCAAGATTTCCGACAATGGTGCCAGCTCGTCCAGTGGTACAAGAAAGCCTTTTGCAGGCCCGAGAAGAACTGGCGAGACCAATGCCATCCACACCAACAGGGGTAGGCCCCAATATGTTCAAAGGTCAATAGCAGCAGTCACCATTCCTGCTCCAGCTCATCCTCAGCCAGTCTATCAACCTCCGCAGCAAAACTATCAGCAACAACCTCAGTACCATCAGCAAAATCAGTATCCTCCAAGGAATTACAACAACAGCAACAACAACAACAACAGTCAGCAAAGGCCATTCCAACAGAGGCCATCTCAAGCTAACAGGGTGATCGATCTGATCCCTATGCCATATGCTACCCTGCTGCCACAACTCCTGAAACTCAACCTAGTTGAGCTAAGGACATTGGCACCTCCGGATCCCAACAGTCTACCCAGGAACTATGACTCCAATGCTAGGTGTGCTTTTCATTCGAACGCACCTGGCCACAGTACAGAAAAGTGCAGAGCTCTGCATATGGAGGTACAAGACCTGGTAGACTCCAAGGCTCTGAATTTCGCACCACCACCCAATGTAAATAAGAATCCTATGCCGAATCACGGTGGTCCTAGAATTAACGCTATTGAAGAAGACAAACCGTCCTATTTAATAACCAGTGTGGGTCAGATCCGGACACCGTTGGTAGAAATCAAGGCTCAACTCCTGGAATGTCAAATGTTCCCGGGGTGTGAGTTGGGTTGTGCTTACTGCAATATCTCGGTAAATGGGTGCGATAATTTGAGGAATGGCATAGATAGCCTAATTCAGAGTGGCCAGCTTCAGATCACCACATCGTTTCCAACAAATCCAGCAATCTCATCAGCAACAGTTTCAGAACCTCCTACAACTGCAACAACTATTGTTCCTGACAATTCTTCGGTTTCATCAACAAGTACTTCATCTGTCGTTTCAACTGATCAGATATCAATGAATGTTCCTCCTACAACTCCAGCACCACTCCATTATGAAGCTCCTACAACAACAACATCCATCCTTCCACCATTATCTCCTACAACACCAGCAACAAATCATGAAGACGTCTCGACTGTCACCATATTCTATGATCCTGAAAACAACTCTGCCTACAATTCAGAAGGTGCTGCTCCCATTAGAGCACCAGTTACAATTTATTACGATCCGCAGACAATCACAGTCCCTTCAACAGCTGCAATCAGTCCAGTCACCATCACGGTGCCTGGACCCGTACCTTATGAAAGCAGCAATGCCATCCCATGGCATTACGGCTCTGACTTGTACGGTGAAGGACAAAGAATCACTTTTGAATCATCAACCCCTGCACTACAAATTGATAATGTGGGCGGAGGCGGAGGCTTCACTCGAAGCGGACGTCTCTTTGCTCCACAAATTCAGAGACCCACTGCCGAAGCAGAAGCTGCTGCCAAGGCAAAAGGAAAAAGCTTGGTGCAGGAAGAGCAGACTGTTAAGGAAGCTTTGAAGACACCATTCGATCAAGAGGTTGATGAGTTCATGCGAATCATCAAAAAGAGTGATTATAAAATAGTGGATCAGCTTCATCAGACGCCTTCCAAGATCTCAATCCTATCATTGCTTATGTGCTCCGAAGCCCATCGGAATGCACTACTCAAAGTCCTGCACGCAGCTTACGTGCCTGAAGAGATCACTGTCAATCAGCTGGAAGCAGTAGTTGGAAATGTTAATGCTAGTCACGGACTAGGGTTCACCAATACTGATTTGACAGCGGAGGGCCGCAGCCATAACAAAGCCTTGCACATAACCATGGAATGCAAAGGGGCTGTCCTTTCCCATGTGCTGGTAGACACGGGGTCATCCCTCAATGTCTTACCTAAGAAGGCCTTGGTGAAGCTAGAATATGACGGATTGGCGTTGAGACCCAGCAACCTGGTGGTGAGAGCCTTTGATGGTTCAAAGAGATCGGTTCTGGGAGAGATTGAGTTACCCATAACGATTGGCCCGCAGACCTTCAAAACTATCTTCTACATGATGGATATACAGCCTGCCTACAGCTGTCTATTGGGTAGGCCATGGATTCACGCCGCTGGCGCCGTGACCTCTACCCTTCACCAGAAGTTAAAATATGAGTGGGAGGGTCAGATCGTTACAATCTGTGGAGAAGAGGACATTTTTGTCAGCCACCTGGCAACCTATAAGTACATTGAAATGGACGGAGAGATCCATGAAACAATGAGCCAGGGGTTCGAAGCCTTGAACATCAATGAGACATCTGCTGTGCCTGGTACTTCAATATCATCATACCAACAAGCCCGGAAGGTTGTTGAGGAAGGAACTGCCCAAGGCTGGGGCAAGCTACTACCGGTGGAGAAGAAAGAAGACAGATTTGGGTTGGGTTACAAACTAACTCAACAAGATCAAGCAGCGGCTGCGAAAGAGCCCAATTTTGTGAGCGGGGGGATGCTTACCCCTGATGCTATCAACTGTCTGGAAGACGAGCTGGAAGAGGAACGCAACCTGGAAAGCTGGATTCGTCCAAAGATCCCGGGGAGCAGTATCTCGAACTGGTCTTCCCAGGAAATTATAAGAGTTACTCATGCAGAGTAATTATTATTTCCTGTATTTTTATAAGCATGCATCAAAGTCTTGCATCTTGCCCAAGATGACAAGACTCATTTTGTAATCGGGCCATCTGTACTTTTTGTGCAAACAAGATTAATTAATGAAATATCAGACATCTTTTTGCAAATGAGTCTTTTTCTTTTCGTTCACTGTTTTTCTATTTTTCTTTTTGTACAAAAAAATAAATGGCAGTGTTTTCAAAATGACAACTTTATTTCACCTTTTTAAAACAAGATTAAAATCAGATCACTAAAATGAACAAACTTAACCCTTGCAGAGAATGCCTTCCTGACAGCACCGACAACAGCACGGCTGTGACTTCGTATGACTTTGACAATCCAATCAATCAAGCTGATGAAGGGGTTGAAGAAGAATATGAGCTTCCTGAAGAGCTAGCCAGATTGTTAAGACAAGAGGAAAAGGTTATTACTCCTCACCAGGAGGAGGTTGAAGTGATCAATCTTGGTACAGATGAAGACGTGAAAGAGGTTAAAATCGGGGCCTGCCTGCAAGACTCAGTGAAGAGACAATTGATTGACCTGCTTCAAGAGTATGTGGACGTGTTTGCTTGGTCTTACCAAGATATGCCAGGGTTGGATACCGATATTGTTGTGCACAAGCTGCCTTTGAGGGAAGAATGCCCGCCGGTTAAACAGAAATTGCGCCGTACTCGCCCAGACATGGCTATGAAAATCAAGGAGGAGGTACAAAAGCAATGGGACGCCGGGTTCCTTGCTGTGACTAGCTATCCGCCGTGGGTTGCTAACATAGTACCTGTGCCTAAGAAAGACGGCAAAGTAAGAATGTGTGTTGACTACCGGGACCTGAACAGAGCCAGCCCGAAAGATGATTTCCCTTTACCTCACATTGATGTATTGGTTGATAATACGGCTCAGTTCTCGGTATTCTCCTTCATGGACGGATTTTCAGGATACAATCAGATTAAGATGTCACCTGAAGACATGGAGAAGACAACATTCATCACACCCTGGGGCACGTTCTGTTACAAGGTGATGCCATTTGGGCTCAAGAACGCCGGCGCAACATATCAACGGGCTATGGTGACATTATTCCACGATATGATCCATAAAGAGATAGAATGTTATGTGGATGACATGATTGCCAAGTCCCTTACAGAAGAGGACCACCTGGTAAATCTGCTGAAGCTATTCAAGCGTCTGAGGAAGTACCAACTGAAGTTGAACCCCAACAAGTGCACGTTTGGGGTGCGATCCGGTAAGCTGCTGGGATTTATTGTAAGTGAGAAAGGGATTGAAGTTGACCCTGATAAAGTCAAAGCCATCCAAGAGATGCCTGCACCGAGAACAGAGAAAGAAGTTCGAGGGTTCTTAGGTCGGTTGAACTACATCTCACGGTTCATATCTCACCTTACGGCTACCTGTGAACCCTTGTTCAAGTTGCTAAGAAAAGAACAGACGGTCAGGTGGAACGAAGACTGCCAAAGGGCTTTTGACAAGATCAAGGAGTACTTACAAGAGCCTCCAATCCTTATGCCTCCAGTTGAGGGAAGACCTCTGATAATGTACCTGACAGTATTAGAAGAGTCAATGGGGTGTGTGCTGGGCCAGCATGACGAGTCTGGTCGAAAAGAGTATGCAATATACTACCTAAGCAAAAAGTTTACCGACTGTGAACAACGTTATTCACTGCTCGAGAAAACTTGCTGTGCTTTAGCGTGGGCTGCTCGCCGACTAAGGCAGTATATGTTGACCCACACTACCTTGTTAATCTCAAAAATGGACCCAGTCAAGTACATATTTGAGAAGCCGGCGCTTACCGGACGGGTTGCAAGATGGCAAATGATTCTTACAGAATACGACATCCAGTACACTTCTCAGAAAGCCATCAAGGGCAGTGTATTGTCCGAATATCTTGCTGAGCAACCCATTGATGATTACCAGCCTATGAGATTTGACTTCCCTGATGAAGGCATCATGTTCATTAAATCAAAAGATCATGAAGAGCCTATTCACACTGAAGGGCCTGACCCGGAAGAAGAATGGACTATGATGTTTGACGGGGCTGTTAACATGAATGGTCGTGGTGTTGGTGCAGTACTCATCTCACCAAGAGGAGTTCACATGCCTTTCTCGGCGAAACTCACTTTCAACTGCACTAACAACGAAGCTGAATACGAAGCTTGCATTATGGGTCTTGAGGAAGCCATTGACCTCAGGATCAAGACATTAACCGTATTCGGAGATTCAGCTCTGGTAATCAATCAGACCAACGGCAAATGGTATACACACCAGGATCATCTGATACCTTACAGGGATTATACAAGAAGGTTATTGACGTTCTTCACAGCGGTCAAGCTTGAGTATATCCCTCGGGACGAGAATCAGTTTGCAGATGCTCTTGCTACCATTTCATCCATGATCAAAGTTCAAGCTGCCAACTTTGTACCTCAAATTTCAGTGTCCAGACTTGACAGACCAGCATATGTATTCGCAGCAGATGTTGTTAAAGATGATAAGCCTTGGTTCCACGACATTAAATGCTTCTTAGAGGATCAAACATACCCACCTGGGGCATCTTCCAATGATAAGAAGACTTTGAGAAGGCTCGCTGGTAGTTTCCTTCTGAACACTGACGGGTCTTTATACAAAAGGAACTTTGACATGGTACTCCTCAGATGTGTTGACAAAACAGAAGCAGATTTAGTGATGCATGAAGTGCACGAAGGCTCCTTTGGTACCCATGCTGGAGGACATGCAATGGCTAAGAAGTTGTTAAGATCAGGCTATTATTGGATCACAATGGATGCAGACTGTTGTGCCTACGCCAGGAAATGCCACAAATGCCAGATCTATGCGGATAAAGTGCATGTGCCTCCCAATCCTTTGAACATAATGTCTTCACCCTGGCCCTTTGCTATGTGGGGAATTGACATGATTGGCAAGATTGAGCCGACTGCTTCAAATGGCCACAGATTCATCCTAGTCGCCATTGACTATTTCACCAAGTGGGTTGAAGCAGCTTCATATGCAAACGTCACCAGGCAAGTGGTAGCCAGATTTATGAAAAGAGATATCATCTGTCGGTACGGAATTCCCGAGCGAATCATTACTGATAATGGTTCCAATCTAAACAATAAAATGATGGCAGAACTGTGCCGGGACTTCAAGATCCAACATCACAATTCTTCTCCTTACAGGCCAAAAATGAATGGCGCTGTTGAGGCAGCTAACAAGAATATCAAGAAGATTGTGCAGAAAATGGTAGTCACCTACAAAGACTGGCATGAAATGCTACCGTTTGCCTTGCATGGGTACCGCACATCAATCAGGACGTCCACTGGGGCAACACCGTATCAGCTTGTGTATGGAATGGAAGCAGTCCTACCAGTTGAAGTTGAATTACCCTCCTTGCGAGTGTTGATGGATGTCAAACTGAGTGAAGCATAATGGGTTAGGTCCCGATACGAGCAGCTGAGTTTGATCGAAGAGAAGAGATTAGTTGCAATCTGTCATGGGCAATTATATCAGAAGAGAATGAAGAAAGCCTTCGATCAGAAAGTCAGGCACCGAGAGTACCAAGTGGGAGATCTTGTGCTGAAAAGAATCCTCCCCCCTCATACAGACCACAGGGGCAAGTGGACACCTAACTATGAAGGACCATTTGTGGTAAAGAAAGTTTTCTCTGGTGGAGCACTGATGCTCAGCACCATGGATGGTGAATATTTCCCATCCCCTGTGAATTCAGATGCAGTTAAAAAATACTTCGCATAAAATGACCCGCTGGACATAAAAACAGAATGTAAGTCCAGGCAAAATAGGGCATCCCGGCGAGTCAAAAACAGAATAAAAGACTCGGGCAAAAATAAGGGAAAATAAGTAAAAAAATGTACACCCGCTGAGTTGAAAAGCCGCATTGGACAGCTCAGGCAAAAATGGGTATCCCGATGGATTGAAAACCCGAAAGGGCGATCCATGCAAAATAAGGGAATAAGCGAACAACTGCATTCTGAATTCGTCTGTATCGTTCACAACTTGGTAAGCTTCGAAAGGATTAAGCTTCGATCAGAATCAGCCTTCTTCAGTAAGCAAGACGAGAAGAACGTCATTGTCATAACAAGTCATAGCAGGAGAGGAAGCTCCTCAAAGCGTCATCAACACTGCCAGCATTTTGTTTCTCAATTTGTAACAATCTCCTCATTTCAGGAGATTTGTTTCTTTGACTGTATCTTGCCAATTCAGGGCACACAAATTAATAAAATCAGATTTTTTTCAGTCATGTCTCGTTTTGTATATTTTATTTTGCAAAGAATGTCTGATGTCTCTAAAAACTGATTGCACGAGTACAGATGTTTCTCTCTAAGAAAATAAAAACATGCTTACAGGAAATGTGCTTACTCTCAGAAACATTTGAACTCCTATGACGGAATCCGGTAAGGGGTACCTCGGGATTATCTTGTGTGTTTCTCTATCTCTTTTCAGGGTTGCGGGTATCCAGAATGCAGCTTGGGGCATGAAACCTCATCCCAGCGAGCTGGCAAATCTACACTCAATTATGGCATCCGAAGTACCTTCTCCCCAGCTGAGTTGCCTCTCATAACATCCCCCCTAGCGGAGTTGCCGGCTATTACTTATCTCCATCAGAGTTGCTAAGCATCCTAGAAGGCACCTACATCCCCGACTGAGTCAAGGATCCCTCTTTCTCCCCAGCCGAGTTGCCGTCTCGCCCTCAGCCGAGTACAAAGTCAGGGAACCATCTCCCTACAGAGTTCCAGCCTCTATCCAGAAGAGCAATGCATGGAGATCACAACAGAGTAAAGAAGGCTTCTGCAAACCCCAGCTGGGTCTCTCGTTTATAAGGATAGGTCTATCAATGACCCACATCCTCAAGCAGATATCATCTCATCAGATCTACCAGTGATCTTATCCCCAGCTGGGATGTCCGCTTCATACAAATCGATCAAAGATCTTCGCAGCAACGGGACCCGGGTCCCGGTTTGGTATCTTTGCACAATCATAGCATTCGCATCATATTCACCCATAAAGCGTAGCATTCCGTTCTAACACGGAGCATTACGGCAGAAATCCAACACATAGCATAATCATAAGCCATGTTTTGAATCAAACACTTGTGAATAATAACCATTCATCAGGATACAGAATACTTTCCCCAAAATCCCCCAGAGTCCCCAGCAAAAGCAGTTGCCTCACAAATCACAAACACCAGTATATACTCCTTTTGGCACCCGTCCGTGCCATCTTTCCCCAGTAAAGTCGTCTGAACACTCTTTACAACAAAATCACCCGTATTACAGATACTTCCTGACACCCGTCTGTGTTATACCCCAGCAGAAAGCCAAAGACATCCTCTTTGCACTCACATATACCTATATATACACTTTCTTGACACTCGTCCGTGTCATATCCCCAGCGCAGTCGCCTAGACTTTGTATATCAGATACTTGTTTATATTACACTCTTCTCCTTTTGACACTCGTCCGTGTCACCATCCCCAGCAGATAAACACCCATCTATACACCACTCATACTTGTTTTACTTATACAGATACTCGTCCGTATCTCATATACACCGGTTACATCCCCACAGATTCGACTTTGGTTCATGTTCTTTGTTAACCAGTTGGTACTCGTCCGTACCATCATCTCCGAATATGCGTCCAGTGTTTGTTTCTACATGATACTCGTCCGTATCATAGTCTTGAGGATGCTCGTCCGCATCTTTAATCCATACACTGTGTCAAACACTCATGTCTTCTTGAATATAGATGCTCGTCCGTGTCTAATATTCCCCAGAAGAGTCCCTTCAGATACAACACTCGTCCGTGTTCTTTGTTAACCAGTTGATACCCGTCCGTATCATCGTCTCTGAACACGTGTCAGTATTTTGTTTCTACATGATACTCGTCCGTATCATAGTCTTAAGGATGCTCGTCCGCATCTCTAATCTATACACGAATACCAAACACTTATACCTTTGTTTCTTGGATGTGAGCACTCGTCCGTGTTTACTTTTCCCCAGTAGATTACCAACAAACAAATTTTCCCTTTTATCTGACACCCGTCCTGTGCCATGATAAACCCTGAGAGCAGCCGTACCCTGCTGAGTGGTCGTCCTCCACTTCTTGATGGTCGTCCTCCATCATGCTCATCCGATGGCCGTCCCCATCGTCGATATTTAGCAGTCGTCCCCTGCTAGGTGGTCGTCCTCCACCTTTTGATGATCGTCCTTCATCATTTTATCCAATGGTCGTCCCCATTGTTGATTTTGGTTATCTGGCATTCGTCCTATGTCATGAGAAACCTCGAGAGCAGCCGTACCCTGCTGAGTGGTCGTCCTCCACTTCTTGATGGTCGTCCTCCATCATGCTCGTCCGATGGCCGTCCCCATCGTTGACCTTTTCTATCCGGCATTCGTCCTATTGTCGCGATACTTTCGGCAGCCGTACCCTGCCAGGTGGTCGTCCTCCACCTTTGATGGCCGTCCCCATCATAATTCCTTTATTTCCCAACAGAGCAGCCGTCCCCTGCTAGGTGATCGTCCTTCACCTTTGATGGCCGTACCCCATCATCTGTTTATTTCATTTTTTCTTTAACCCGATGGCCGTCCCCGTCGTGGTCCCTTTCCTTTTAGCCCGATGGTCGTCCCCATCGTTGGTTACTTTGCTTTATGAACTTGATGGCCGTCCCCGTCATGTTTCATTGATCCCCAGAGAATTTTACAGCTTTATCTTGATGGCCGTCCCCATCATAATTTCTTACTTTTTCCCAGCTAGTCGGCCGTCCCCGTCTTGGCTTTACCTTTTATCCCCAGCATGTCGGTCGTCCCCGTCATTGCTATTTACCCAGCAGTCGTCCTCTGCTCGACGGTCATCCTCCGTCGCCCGCACTTTACAATATACTTTATGTTCCTTTACAATCTATATCCCTTTTCTTCTTCATTCTGTGAGTCCAAATTTTGGACTGTCTTTGGTATTCAACCACAAGTTATCTTGTTTGCCTGTTAAGCCGTTGCTTACAACCTGCACAGCTAACTCATGTTTGAATAGGGGCAGCTGTAAACACCCCAAATTTGCCCTCACCCATTCACACCATGACTTGTGATCATTTCATATGCATAAACACAATCATATCATCTCATATCTCATTTTTGGTTCATTGCTTAGTTTCCAAGTCATCTGCACCTAGGGTTTGTGACCTGAGCTATCCAAGAGCCTCTTGAGCCACCCCAAAGGCAACCAATCACTTCAAAGGGATCCATAAGTGTTCAAGTATCATATTGTATCCTCCCAAAGTCAAGATTTCAAAAGAATCACAAGAATTGAGGTTTGCATGGAAGCAGAGCCAGGATAGACTGCACAGTTGACCTAAAATTAGGGTTTTGGTTTCAGAGGCCATAACCTCAAAATTTTTGGTCATTCTTGTTTCCATTGGTCTCTATATGGTATAGGGAGTATGCATATCAAGTTTCATGAAGAAATTCCATGGGGAAGTCATCTGATCAAGGGTTGACTTTTCAGACAAGTCAGTGTAAAATCAGGGCATTTGAGGCCCCCAATGACCCAACCAATGGGTGATCTTCACCATTTTGAGTGTATGTGGTCTTTATTTGATCATGGAAGAAGGTTGAAGTTCACAAAAATCAAGAATTTAGAGTTTTTGCAAGTGTTGACTTTTTGGGCATAGTTGACTTTTCAAGAATGCTTCATTTTAGGTCATTTTTCAAGCCTTGATTCTTGGTCCAAAAATGCTCCAAATGGAAAAACTTTGGTCATGAAAGTTGTATATTACATCTTTCCCTTTTCAAAAAGTACAAGAACATGATCAAATTCTTCTTGGATCAAAAGTTATGGTGTGACAAAGTTGGCAAAAATCATTGATTTTCAAGATATGCACCAAATGAGAATTTTGCAAAACCATGGACCAAGGTCATTTGTAACTTCTAGTTGGCTTCAAACCATTACACAAACATTCTATGTGACCTAAAAATCAGAATTGAACCAAAGATCACATGTGTATGGTTTGTGTAACAAGGCATTTCTCATGAAGTTTCAAAAAGCAACAACTTGCAAAACCACTCATCACACTTCCTACAACTTGCAACATTGGATGCTGACTTTGGCTAGCCTTTCCCCTCACCCTTGCTGCGCCAGCCCATGCCTTGTACTAGCCTAGAACCAAGCCATACTTCTCTTACACAAAAGGTGGACTTTGAGCAAAAGCAAACTTACCAATCAATGTAGGCCATGTCAAATCATCTGACCTATAGGATTAAAATATACTATCCATTTGCAAGCCATTTCATAAAGGAAGCAAGGCTGAAACACTCTCAAGCACCACATACACAAAAACACACCATTTTGCATTTCCCTTCGAATTTGTTTCCACAGCTCACAAACACAAAAGCCAAGTCCATAGATCAAATCACCATGCTTCATTGACCCCAAACCCACAAGAACCAGGCCTGAAACAAGCCATAACTCCATTTCACCATTTTCACTCCAGGAAGCAAAAGCTTTCGAATCTGCTTCTACAAGCCATAAACACTCAAACAAATTCCACACATCAACTCACCTTGCTCCACTGACCAGAAACCACCCACTACTTTGGCCTGAAACCCTCCATAACTCAAATACGATTTTCACATGCCCTTGGTCAGAACTTCTACAAATTCACTCAAGAGGCTGTTTAAACTCCAACCAAGTAGCCAAAGCTTCAAAGGGAGATCATTAGAACCTGTTTGAGCCAAGGAGCTAGCCAGAAAGTGCCAGAAGTCAGAGCTCCAGTTCAGGTGAGCTTCATGAACATTTTTCCCAGGAGCTTGTTTTTAAGTTCTTAATTGGTTCTCTATGTTCCACTGGTCATGATGATGTGTTTGGTTTCGAAAATCATTGAGTTTTGAGCATGTATGATGTCTCTGAAATTTTGTGACCTAAATCCCTTTTGCTTCGATTCAGCTTTGTTGTGTGAAATAAATTTGTTTTGGCTATGGATTCTTGTTATATGATGCGTGGGGATGGTTTCTGGGCAAGAAAATTGGGTTTTAGTGAGCTATGGTGAGAGTTAGCATTTTTCAGGGAGGAAGCTGGCCGGAGAAGACGACCGGAAGTCTTCTCCGGCAGCCTGAGAGTAATTAGCCATTTAATTAGGGTTAGGGCAAAATTCAAATATGGACCCTTGGATCTGGCTTCCCGCGCACGTGTGTGTGGTCCAGATCATGTCATTAGTTCATAATCAGGTTTAATTAGTTTAATTAATTAAATTTAAGAAGTTTGAATATGGGCCTTTGATCTGCGCGCGCAGTCAACCCATTCATTGCCAGGCTCAATCTCAACCCTCCATTGTGCATACTTCAGATTAAATTCATTTTAATTTAATTTCTTCTCATTTTATTTGCATAATTTATTAAAAATAGTAAAAAATGTGTAAAAATTATGAAACTTTTTCTCATAAGTTTTATTAATTTTTATGACACAAAAATACTTTTATTTTTATTTTTATCATCAAAAAAAGTATTTTTAAATATTTAAAAGATTATTTTTAATTGATTAATGGAAATTAATTTATTAAAAATACTTTTAGGTATTTAAAAATCACCAAAAAATTCATGAAATGTTCTAAGACATTTAGAAACATTGTCCAACTTTCAAACCAAATTTCTTTTTGGATCTTGATGCATTTTGAGAATTTTCCATTGAATTAAATCATTTTTTGTGCATTATTTTGATCATAAGTTCAAAAAATCATTTCTGCCTATCTAGGAAGAGTTGGACATTGATTCTTTTTGCATTGTTTTGAGTTTAGCATGTAGTTTCTAGGATAAAATGGCCATAATTTGATCTTGCATTTTCAAATTGTTTGACATTTCTTTTGTTTAGGAACCCTAAAAACCCTAATAACTTGTAAAAATCATAACTTGAGATTGGTTAGGAGTTGAGACCTCTCCTTTGGGCATTGGTTTAGTATGGGATTAGGGTTACCTTGTGTGGAATTTTCCATTTTTTATCTTAAGGTTTGCTTCTGTTTTTGGTTTTTGTTTGATGTTTGGTTCATAAACCCTAATTTGGGCTTTCATTTGCACCCACCTTGCATTCTCTTGCATAACATGACTTGCCATGACATTCCATGCCCCCATTTGATTCATTTGACATCAAAGGACATATAGAAAGCATGTTTGATCATTGCATCATGTGTTTGCCATGTTGTTTGCATTGTGTACTTCATAACTTTTCATGTATGTTCTTGGTTCCTAGCTTGCTTCATATGCATCCATAAGCTTGTATGAACATTTCCATGTGCTGCCTCATGTTTGTATCACTTCATAGCATCATTATCATCATCAACATGCTTCTGGTTTTGTTTTGCACCATGTCATCTCATCCCATTTTGCATTGCATTGCATTTCTTTCTCTAACATTTCAGGTGGTAAGTGATTTGAGAAGTGAATTTGCCTTCACTTCTCATGACTTTTCTTTTCATCTCTCTTGCATCCATTGCTGCATTTTGTTATGTGTTTGTGATTGAGCTTGCTCATTCTTCTTCTTCTCACTTTCTTCCTTCAAGTGACTTGTCTTCTTAAATGAAGCAAGTTACTTTGCTTCTCCTGATCTTTTCATCTGCTTCCTGGTGGTTCCATTGAAGATCTTTCTTGTTAACCTCACAAACCTTAGGAACAACCAAGCATGACAATGATTAGGGTTTTGATTAGTCTCCCCTCTTAGTTTTACCTTTGTGTCTCTTTTGAGTCTTCTCTTCTCATCTCATAATCAGGGACTAAACCCTAAAGGCTTTAAGGCTTTGTGATTAAGCTTATGCCTGCATCCTTCTCTTAGGATGGAGTGTATAACTTTAATCCTAAGTGTTAAACCCTTAATGTGTTTAAATCTCTTAATCAATTCACTTAATAATCATCAAGACATTACACTTGTAACTTGGGCCTTGCATTAGGGTTCTAATTCTTCCATAACTGGTTAAGAAGGACTAACCCTAGTGTTAATGGACAAGTCCCCCTCAAGTTGTCTTACAAACCCTAAAAAACTCACTTCTTCATCATATCATTAAATAAAATCCACTTAATCAAAAGGTTTGTTTCGTCATGAGTTTAATCCCTAATCATGGATTAAGTTGAGGAGCTTTCCTCAGCTTAAACATTCTCATCTATTATCCTTCTATTAGGATGGTGTAATGAGTCTGTTTAATCCCTGATTATGGCTTAATCTCATTACTTAACACTAAACAAAAACCACAAAAACATCTAAATAATCACAAGTAGGTTAATGATCTTAATCCTACACCAAAGGTGTTTAAGTGTGAGAAGCTGACTTCACACTTAAGGTACTCTCATTACCCCTAACCAGAGGGAAGATGTGATGAGTTTACTAAATCCATTGGTTTAGACTTAAGCTCATTAACTTATGACAAAATCCAAAAAAACAATAAAAGACTGAAAACACAAAAACAAACAATAATCGTCTCCTTCGGGATTCTTTTCTCATCATCTTCATTCACAAACGAGAACTTGCTTCTTCCGTCTAATGCAAGACAGTTTGTACCTGAGCCAGACAGGTCATACACTTGAGCATAGACAAGTAAGCAGTTCACAAGTCAATTCATCTTTCAGTCTCTTTGGGTCGAACTACGGTGTTCTGACTTCCTCATTGCACGAGAGGATACGTAGGCATAACTTAACAGTTATCGAACAAAAGTCTCTGTATATTCCCCCTCCTTTCAGCTTCATTCTTTTAGCCTCATGATCTTGAGCATTTCACTCCCTTCTTACACTGACACTGTATATATTACACTTCACACTTCTTTACACTGACACCTGTACATATTGCTTTCCAGCTCTTTATACATAGATTGCACTGACACTGCCCCTTTAAAACACAAATCTTTTAAGCGTGGATCCCGTCGAGTACGACGGACAATCTGGGTGCTAATACCTTCCCAGGTTGTAACCAACCCCCTTTCTCAGTCTCTCTGGTTCGCAAACCGTCTTATCCATCTCTTTCTAGGTCTATGCAGCATTGCCCTTCCTCCGGGATAAAAATGCCTAGCTGGCGACTCTTTTCTTTTCCAGTGAGTTCACGGCTGTGTGTTCTCATTGTCCCTCTCGCCGACCGTTCGCGTCTGTACCTTTATTTGGGCCTGTTCCCATTTATCGGGAGCGACAGAAAGTCACTTGAATTTTAGGGCATGGCATGAATTTAAAGTTTACTTCAAATGCAAAAGCTCATGAATATCATTTTCAAGTTGTTTCATGAACCAAATAAGATCATACACTTACAAGGCATTGCATAAAGTTTGTTTTGCTCCAAAAATACCATAAAATTCGTGCATGAGATGTGGTGTATTTCACAAGAGGTAAAAATGCATAATCATTCAAAAAGCATGTTACACTCATAACCAAAGGCCAGGATTGATTCAAAACAAATCAAGGGATGGATTGAAGTCAGAATGCTCACTTGAAGGAGGGTTTGCACGGGTGAATAAGGCAGTCACACTTTTCATGCAATTTGGCCAATACACCTCAATCACACTCTTCATGCCACTCTTGGTTCAAAAACCCTAGCCAGGTGAAAATACAAAGGATATAAAAGCAAAGAATGCCCTAAATCCGTGCAGAGGCTCACACATTTTTCAGATTCACTCTCTCTTTCTCATTTTCATTTCTCTTCGAATCTCTTTCTTCAAGCACTCTCTTCACAATCTCTTCACATATTCTGCTTTCTGGAACCTTAAGGATCATTTTGCTCACACTCATACAAGCTGAAAGTGAAGAATTGGAGAGGTGCCATTCAAGAGCAAGAGCTTTCGGATTCCAAGATCCAGCTTCCCTCAAGCTCCATATTGCATTTATTTTTCAAGAGGAGGTCATAGTGAGCAGATCTGCAGCTGTAGGAGCATTATCTTGGTGATTTGAAGGAGTTGCAAGTTCAGGTATGCTCTGAAATTAGTGGATCTAAACTTGAAATTAAATGTATGCATTGTAATTTGTTGGTTGTGCTGATGATTATGTGCTAATTTGTTTGAAAAATGGATGAGTATTAATTGTTTTATAGTGATTTGAAATTTGATGATCAGAGTTGTTTTTCTTCGATCCAGCTTATTCTTTGATCCATTGTGAATTTGGTTGCTATATTTGGATTCAGCATGATTTGTTTGTTTGATCTGGACATTTTGAGTCATTTATGTGGTGTTTTGTTCTTAGTTTGAATTTTCCGGTGCCGGAGCCCTAGCTCCGGTCACCGGATTCTGGATATTATTCACCTGAGTTTGAAGGAAGAAGATGATGTTATGGCCCTTGGATCCTTCATCTGGACGATTCACACACTGCCAGCACATTAATGCCACACACTCCCTATCACGTGATTTTATGTTTCATTTTGTAATCTGAATAATTCATTTTGCTTCGCACCACACCATAATGCCATGCACTCCTCACCCTGGCCAATCATTGTGCATACTATGTTTTAATGAATGACTTAATCTCACGCGTCCAATTGATCCCTTGGTTCTTATTTTTCCCTGATTTTTGTGAATATCCATCATATTATTGTGAGCTGCGCTGAGACTGAGCGGGCCTCCCTTGCTATTCACCCCCCTGTTTTAAAGCCCAATGGATTTGAACTGGATTCGTTTGCTGAATGCACCCCCTGGCCTGGTTTCTTTTATTTTATTTATTTTTATTTTTAGTTTGCTTTTTAATTTTTAAAAATAGAATTAGGTCTCCAAAAATTATAAAAAAATTCAGGAATGTTTCTTTTAGTTTTCTCTAATTTTTGGTATTTTTATTTTTCGTTTATTTTTAATTTCCACGTAGAAACTAATTGTTTCTTTTAATTAATTATTTTTATTTCATTTTGAAGCATGCTGCCTTGTTCATTTTTTATCTTGATCTTTTTTTTTAATTTTGAGATGATTCTTTTTGCTATGGATTCATGAGGAGATGTAGTTTATTGGTGATTTTTGTTCTGATTTTTAGGAGTTTGCTTAATTGATTTTGGTCTCTAACTTGTGCATGAAGCTTTCTAACCCTAATCCATGTTTGAACCGTTATTTGAATGGCCAAGCTTCTGAATCTGATCCTCCCCTTTTGGCATGTTGATATTGTATGATTGAAGATCATTTGTGCAAGTTTTTGGAATTTTTACATGTATACTTGAATTGATTTGAATTTTGTTCCTTACTTGTCCCCTTTTGCTTCTTTTAGGTCATATGGTTACTCTTTAGGTTATAAGGGCACTTGTGCCAACTTCTTTAGTTTTATTAGAGTCATCTTAGGTTATTGATACCCCTCTGATCTTGAGTTTGTGTTTGTACCTTGGAAAAGTTTATGTTTGGTTGCTCTTGAATTTCTTTCACACTTATGCATGCTCACTTCACTTCCTTTGTTTCTTTACTTCTGATGATGATAGTACTTGATTAGGTGCACTTCTTCTCTCCATCTCATGTGATCCTTAGACACTTTCTTAATATGTTAGGGTTATGGTCTTGAACTTTGTGATGTTCTTGGACTATTTTGCTTTGCATCTTCTCATGCTTACTTTATTTTGTCATGGTGATTCATAATGCTTCATTGTGAGTTGTATAATTCTATTCTCATTCTTGTGCTTTGAGTTTGCATTTGGAATTTGTGTTTATGGCTTCACTTCTGGTTGTGTGGTTTTGGTTTGACATTATGTTCATTTTGTGTTGCATTTATGCTTGTGTCACTAACCATTTCAGGGGCTTTGGTAAGTGAGAGGTGTGGATGTGATTCCCACATCTCCAAGTCTTATCTCTTATCCTTTTTTTCATTGATACTATTCTTGTGATTGTTGGGGCTTAGGCCTTACTTCTTCCCTCTTCTATTCTTCTTTCTTCTCTTTCTCTTCCTTTCTTCTCTTCCTTTAGGATAGTAAACCTCACTAACCTATGATTTTCTATGCATGATAACAATTAGGATTCATTAGTCCCCCATTAGACTTTTACCTTTGTGATCCTTTTGTTTCTCTTCTCTTCTCATCTCAAAACCCTAAGAAGACACTTAATAAAGATTGAAGTGATATCTTGAGCAATAGCCTTATCCCATGAGACACTTGTAGTCTTCCCATCTTGGGATAGTACAAGCTTGTCTTGTGATGTACAAGTCTGATCAGGATATCATTTTCACCAAGAAAATCATAAAACACACTTCTTCATTGTAAATACAAAAAAACATTTAATAAGTTAATGAGTTAGTGAGCTTAAGCCCTAATCTCTGGATTCAAGTTTTGGGGATCTTCTCCTTACTTGAGTGTGCTTGTTCTATTATTCCATCTTGGAATGTAGTGACAAGTGCACATTCCATGGAAAAGAGCTTGAGTTCACTTCCTTGTGACACATTCCTAAAAGCTTATAAAAACACAAACAAACAATAAGCGTCTTTCCTTCGGGAATTCTTTTCTCATCTCCTTCGCTCCGTACGCGAACTTGCTCCTACTTGTCATTTTGCAAGCCGGTTACGCACTCGCCGTCCGAGCCTGCAACACCTGAGCATTAACATAGGCAGTTTAGGCCTTAATACACAAGCAATCCTTTCCACCCCTAGTTAGGGGAACTACGGCGACTCTGATCCTCATTCTCCAGATGAGGTACGTAGGCAGCGGGGTAGGGCCCGTTCGAGCACAATCTTTATTTTCCCTACATTTTTCCTTTTCATTTCTTTTTCAGTTCCCTTTTCTTTTCTTTTATCCAGTTCAGTTCCTTTTCTTCGCAAAAACTTTCATTTCTTCGCCCTTTGAAACAGTTTCTTTGCAAGCGTGGATCCCGTCGGGTACGGTGGACGATCTGGGGTGCTAATACCTTCCCAGGTCGTAACCGACTCCTGAACTCAGCTTCTTTGGTTCGCAGGACCCGTGTCCTTCCTTTTCTTTTCTTCTGGTTTGCGCAGCATTACCATTCCCGTTTCTTTGGGATAAAAATGTCTGGCTGGCGACTCTACCTCTTTTCGCGCCACTTTCGCGTTTGTACCAGGATGGAAATCCGGGGAGCGACAGGTTGTATTAATTATGACGTGACAATGTATACTTTGACCAAGTTTGAAAAACTCTTTGCCACATCATTAATTATCATTTTAATTAAAACAAAGTAAATAAAAAACAATTTAATAAGATTTATGTCACGTTCATGTATTGCAAACCCAGATGTTTTCATATTCATTCATCTTCTTCCCCAATTTGTAGACAAACGAACCCCTAATTTTTTATGATTTCTTCCTCCTTAATTCCATCTCATAGATCCATTAGAATGCCACATTCATACCGAGAAGTAGTGACCTTCAATGTTATGATTGGACCAAAATCAATTCTTTCGCATCTTGATAGGTTGCAGATCTTATTTTCCATGATCAAGCTGAGCAGATTTGTACGATTACATTTTTTTAATTAATTATAATTTATTATCTTTTTTCAGTGATTAGTGAATCCTATGACGACAAAATTGACTGGAATTATCGTCTGAATTAATATTCTTTGATGTAAATTTCTTGGCTGTAATATTGAGGCTTTACGATCTCGTCAATGTGTCCTTTCATTCTAGCTTTTTGGAGGTTTTAGGAAAAAATTTCATTCTTTTATAAAACAAAATTCCAATTTAGGGAAACTGAAATTTTCCATGTATGTTTTTTTTTAATTGTTAAAAAAGAGTTAATTATAACTTTGTAATTAGACTGTAATTTTTGTTTGCATTCAATTTTTTGAATTTTTTTTTATTACACTTTTGAGATTTAATTTTTTTCGACAAAATATCATTTTTGGTCTCTTAACTATACCTTTGGGTTCAAATTGGTCCCTTAATTTTTTTCCGTGTCAGGTTGGTCCCTTAACTCTTAAAATGTGTCATGTTAGTCCTTTTTGTCTAATTAACGATGAAAAATTCAAAAATTGGTCGCTAAATTCATCGCTAATTAGACAAAAAGGACTAACATGACACATTTTAAGAGTTAAGGGATCAATCTAACACGAAAAAAATTAAGGAATCAATCTGAACCTAAGGGTATAGTTTAGAGACCAAAAAGGATATTTTGTCGTTGTTTTCTTAGAATTGAATCCAAGACTTTACTGTGATGTCAACCTTGTCATATGTGTTAGCAAATTAAATTTTGGATTTTGTATGGTCACGATTTGGGGAAGAAGATGAAGTGAAGATGTTTCTTATTAGAGTATATAGTAAGTAAGGGCATATGTGTAAGATCAACAGTGTTGAGTCAGCACAGTTGTGATAGAGTTCTATATATAGTTGAAGCCTAGATCTGATGTAACTAACTTTCTCTTTCAGTTACAATCAATGTGAATCAGTTTCTCACTTTCTCTCTCTCTCACACTCTCTCTCTCTCTCTATTGTATCGTCTTCAACCTTTCCTTTGTTTCTAACATGGTATCTAGAGCTTAAGCTCGATCTTCAACCATGACTTTCGCTTCAAATTCAAGCTCCACCTAATTTGATGGTGGCGTATCAGCAGCAGCGACGCCTCAATGTGAAGAACGCATTCAAGACGTTTACGTAGCAAGTTATGCTGAAGCTAGATGAAAACAACTTTCAATCATGGAAACAATAAGTAGAAGGCGTGATACAAACGCGTAAATTGCATCGTCTCTTGGTTAATCATGTGATTCCTCAACGTTACCTGTCTGAAATGGATCGAACCAATGATGTGGAGAATCCAATGTTTATTGAATGGGAGCAGCAACATTCTCTATTATTCACATGGCTTCTTCCGACGCTTTCTGACTCGATTCTTCCTCGTGTAGTACGATGTGCTCAATCGCATCAGGTATGGGATGAAATTCATAAATATGTGTTTGCGCATACAAATGCAAAGTCGCGACAGATTATATCTTATTTAAAATCGATTTCGAAAGGGGATAAATCGATTACAGCTTATCTTGCTCGCATTTAACGAATCGTTGATTTTCTTGAGTCAATTGATGATCCGATTTCACATCATGATCAAATTGAAGCGATTCTTGATGGATTTCTAGATGAATATAATGCCTTAGCTTCAATTATTCAATATCTTCCTAATTTGTGCCATATTATTGAAGTTGAGTCTATGTTACTTTCTCATGAGGCTAAACTTGAGAAAGCCAAGGTAGCAGCTACTGTTGAACCAATTTCGGTTAATGTTGCTCAGGTTGCTCCTTCTGGACCTGCAAACTCTGTTCAGCCAAGGAAAGATTCCTCCATTGTTGCTTCATATGGTGCTCAATATGGTGTTGGACCAGTGTCATAATTTGGTGATTCAATGGGAGATTTTTGTGGTGGTCGTAACAATTCAAAACAAAGAAGTGTTAGGTATGGAGGTAGATCTATACCTCAGTGTCAGATTTTCTTTAAGATAGGTCATGAAGAAAGTGTGTGTTACCATAGACATTCATCTATGATGCCATCTATGTGGCAAGCTTCTCCTCAGTTGACCATGCCTAGACCTCCCTACTGGAATCAGTGGACTAACAGTGTTGTTGCTCCTACTCCAACTCAGAATCTCTACACTAATCAGTGGTGAGCCACACGTCAAAATCGGTGGCTATCTCCTTCCTTGAGAGGACCTCCACCTGGTTTTCCTTAGAGGCATACACATCCACCACAAGCCCTACTAACTGGAGCTGCCTCAGATATGTCTTCTGCTCAGACTTGGTATCTTGACTCTGAAGCTACTCATCATGTTACCAATAATGTTGGTTATTTGACTGAAAGTCTAACTCTCTCTGGCACTGACCAAGTCTTGCTAGGAAATGGCCAAGGTGTGCCAATTACATTTATTGGTTCAACAACTTTCACCTCTCCTTATCTTGCACACACCACACTTAATCTTCATAACTTTTTGTTGGCTCCATCAATAACTAAAAGTCTTATGTCTGTGAGAATGTTTGCAAGAGAAAACAAATTTTACTTTGAGTTTCATGCTGACAAATGTTTTGTCAAAACACAAGATAGCTATACTATTGTGCTAAAAAGTGTTCTCAATAAAGATGGCCTATATGCGTTTCAGTCTCTTCTTCCTAGTCTACCTACAACTCCTTCTACTTCAATAAATCATGTCACCAAACCCTAAACCCTAAACCCTAGGTCACCCTCATCATGAGGCTCTTACAACTATGGTGCAGCTTTGTAATGTTCTTGTTCTTCACAAATCACCATTATATTTTTGCACCTCTTAATGTCTAAGGAAAATCCATAGATTACCTAGTACACTTTCACACACCACTTATGCCAATACTTTGACTTGCTATATCTTGATGTATGGGGCCCAACTCCTATGCTTTCTGTTGGCAATTTTAAATACTTACTTACCTGTATTGATGCTTATTCCAAGTATTTTTGGGTGTCCCCTTTAAAGTTGAAATCTGATGTGCTGCACACTGTCACACAGTTTCTCACTGTTGTTGAAGTTCAGTTTGGTACTAAAGTAAAATCAGTGCAAGCTGATGGAGGAGGGGAATTCAAATCTTTGAACTCACTGCTTCTTAACTAAGGTATAGCTCACGGATTGGCTTGTCCACACACACACACACACCATCAAAATGGTGTTATTGAAAGAAAGCATGGGCATGCGGTTGAAACAGGGTTGAATTTGCTTGCTCAAGCTAGTATTCCATTAAAATTTTGGGATCATGCTAGTCTTACCGCAACCTACCTAATCAACAGAATGGTCACCCTTATCCTGGACATGAAATCCCCCTACTTCATGCTCTATGTAACTGTTCCAAATTATCATAAGCTCAAGACATTTGGTTGTGCCTGCTATCCCATCTCAGACCTTACTCTGCCAATAAGTTCAACTTTCACTCCCAATAGTGCATTTTCTTGGGCTACTCTTCATTTCACAAAGGATTCAAATGTATGGAACCTAGTGGCAGAATCTATATCTCCAAGGATGTGGTTTTCAATGAGAATAAATATCCTTATCCAAGCCTTCTTTCCCAACCTTCTACTTCTTCTTATTCTACTGCCACCCATTCTGCTCCTTTTCCCATTTCTCCCACTGCTACCACCAACAATGACTTTACATCCATACCACAAACTTCAAATGTCAGTCTTGAATCTTCAGTCAGTCCTGAATCTTATGCATCCTCTAATCCAGAAGTTTCTCTCAATTCTCCTACTTCATCCACTCCAAATGTCTCATCATCTTCTACTCCTCTTGCCTCTGTTTCCAGCCCTATTGTCAGTTCTACTTCCAGCTCCAGTTCTATCTCTGACAGCCCTCCTGCTCAGCCTCTTCCACCTCTAAATCCTAACAACACCCATGGCATGGTTACTAGGAGAAAGGGTGGCATAGTTAAACCCAAACTACAACCCACCTTACTTATGGGCTGAGATGGAACCTTCCTTATACAAACTGGCTCTGCAGGATCCAAAGTGGGCAGCTGTTATGCAAAGTGAGTATAAGGCTTTAATGTCTAACAATATATGGAACTTAACTGAATTACCTAGTGATAGGAAAGCTATTGGTTGCAAGTGGGTGTTTAGGGTTAAGCAAAATCTTGATGGATGAATTAACAAATATAAGGCTAGGTTAGTGGCAAAAGGGTTTCACCAACAGGAAGGGTTTGATTTTACAGAGACATTCTCTCTAGTAGTGAAGCCAGTCACTGTGAGAGTTGTTCTAACCATTTCTATTTCAAAAGGGTGGCATATTGCTCAATTGGATGTCAACAATGCATTTCTTAATGGCTTTCTTCAAGAAGAAGTTTATATGAGGCAGCCTCTTGGTTTTATCAGCAAGGGATCTTATCATTTGGTGCGCAAATTACAAAAGGCCATTTATGGGCTCAAACAAGCCCCTGGAGCATGGTTTGATAGACTCACCATGGCTCTTAAGTCATTTGGGTTCAAGTCTAGCAAATATGACTTATCCTTGTTTATTCTAAGTACTTCTACATACACTATCATCATGTTAGTGTATGTAGATGATATTATTGTTACTGGAAGCTCATTTACTAACATTCAAACTCTCATTACCAAACTGAATTCTCAGTTTTCCTTAAAGCAGCTTGGAAACTTAGACTATCTTTTGGGTATTGAGGTTTTACATCAGCCTGATGGGTCTTTGTTTTTGTCTCAAAACAAAGTATCTTAAAGATTTACTTGTCAAGGCTAAGCTTAGTGAGGCTAATGTTGTCCCTACACCTATGATCTCTAGTCTCAAGCTCACTAAACATGGTACAGCCACTTTACAGGATGCCACTTACTACAGGTCCATAGTAGGAGCACTGCAGTATGCAACCATCACCAGGCTTGAAATCAACTATGATGTTAACAAAGCATGTCAGTTCCTTTCTAACCCTCTGGAGAGTCATTGGGCAGCAGTTAAACGCATTTTAAGATACCTCAAGGGTACTCTCTATCATGGTTTGCATCTGCAAAAAGCATCCATCTAGGTTCCTATTTTCACTAACTGCATTTACAGATGTTGATTGGGATGCTGACCTAGATGACAAAAAGTCCACATCTGGTTCATGTATTTTTCTGGGGCCTAACCTGGTGTCTTGGTGGTCTAAAAAGCAAACCCTTATAGCCAGATCCAGCACAGAAGCTGAATACATAAGCCTGGCAAATTCTGCAACACAGGTGCTATGGATTCAGTCCTTATTGGTTGAGCTACAGGTCCCTTTCACTACACCAGTCATGTTGTGTGACAATCTCAGCACAGTAGCTTTGTCTCACAATCTCATCTTGCATGCTAAGACAAAACATATGGAGTTGGACATATTTTTTTAGGGAAAAAGTCTTAAACAAAAGTCTGATAGTGAGCATATTCCTACCTTTAACCAATATGTTGATCTTCTTACTAAACCTCTCTCTCTCCCATAAAATTCCTACAAGTTAGAGACAAGTTGAAGGTCACTGACATGTCTACTCTTCAAGGAGGTGGCACAGATTGAGAGGAAAGTATTAGAGTATATAATATGTCACTCTTCAAGGAGGTGGCACAGGTTGAGAGGGAAATATTAAAGTATATAGTAATTAAGGACATATGTGTAATATCAACTGTGTTAAGTTGTGATAAAGTTCAATATATAGTTGAAGCCTAGATATAATCTAACTAACTTTCTCTTATATAATCTAACTAACTTTCTCTTTCTGTTACGATCAATGTAATTCAATTTCTCACTCTATCTCTCTATCACTCTTTTATCTTCTTCAACCTTTCTGTTTCTAACATTTTTGAGTTTCAAATACATCTTCCCAATTAAATTTAAACCTATTTTATTTATATTATTTTTACTAAAATAATAATTATGTGGCAAATGATATGATAGCAAAAAATTCAACTTTGATAAAAAGAGCAATGTCAAGTCATAAATTACCCTTCTACATATACAAAACTGAGATAGGACCAAAAGAATCCCAAAAAATAATCAAAACAAGAGACGAAATACCTGGGTTTTTATAAAGGGGATTTGGTTTTTATAAAGGGGATTAAAAATTCAGAAAAATAAAATAATGGAAACCAAAACTACATTTAAGCCAATTTTTTATGAAACAAAAAATGACTTGAATCCAAATTTGATCACTTCCGTTATCCCTCATCATTCAAAGCAAATCTTAATCTATGTTTACAAATACAGCTTGTTTTTCCTTTTAATAGAACAGACACATCCGAAACAAAAGCTCTTTCACTTTTCTGCTCAAAACTGTTTTTGCCGTAATCAACCTACAACAATAGTTAACCTAAGACTTAAATAGTAAGGCCTTGTGGGGCACCAGCCACTGCTGCTTTGGGCTTAGGCTTTTCGACGACGATGGCCTGTGTGGTTAAGACCATCCCTGCTACTGAAGCAGCATTCTGCAAAGCACATCTTGTTACCTTAGCAGGGTCAATGACTCCAGACTCCACTAAATTCTCATAAGTGTCTGTCATGGCATTGTAACCAACCTCCCATTCACCATTCTTAATTTTCTCCACAACTACTTCACCCTCTATTCCAGCATTTTGAGCAATCAATGATGCAGGTGCTACCAATGCCTACATAGACAAGAAAAACATCAGTAGTTTCTTCAGTCATGTCATATCAAATATCATTCGAGGACATTTAGTACAAAATAGACACTAGTTGACAATATTTTGTAACAAATAGTGTAACGTGCAGCATAATTGAATACTGTTTTAAAGTATATATCAGATGCAGGATCCCATGAAAATGTTGATGTTACTTGCGTCTAAGTGAAAATCTGTGTGTGGTAATTGTGGAACACGTTGAAAAATATGTTCAAATTGATCATTCTCACCTTTTGGACAATGTCAGCTCCTAGCCTCTCATCTGCGTCTTCAAGCTTCTCCTTAATTGCTGGGACATAACCAGATAGATGAACCAATGCAGTGCCTCCACCAGGAACAATACCTTCCTCAATGGCAGCAAAAGTTGCATTCTTGGCATCCTCAATACGGAGCTTACGATCCTCCAGTTCGGTCTCTGTGGCAGCACCGACCTTGATGACAGCAACTCCACCAGACAACTTAGCGATTCTCTCAGCGAGTTTCTCAGAATCATAAATTGAGTCTGTCTCAGACAACTCTTTCTTCAGTTGTGCAACCCTGGATTGCAACTCATCCTTTGATGCAGCATCGGCAATAATAGTGGTAGAATCCTTGGAGATGGTCACTTTACGGGCCAAACCAAGTTGTTCAATTGTGGTATTTTCAACAAGAAGACCAAGATCACTGGCTTGGAACTCAGCACCTAGCAGTTAAAGGCATAAAATTGTCAAAGAAAATGAATAATGAGGGTGAAATAATCTACTATAGAACGATATTTCCACAACTTGACTAGTAGTTCTTTGTTCGTACATCATGATGACAAAAATTACTTGGACACGCAGAACAAATATCAAGAGTAAGTAGAACTAAATAAAACTAAATTCTGAAT
This sequence comes from Lathyrus aphaca, assembly GCA_963966055.1. Taxonomy (NCBI): domain Eukaryota; kingdom Viridiplantae; phylum Streptophyta; class Magnoliopsida; order Fabales; family Fabaceae; genus Lathyrus; species Lathyrus aphaca. The sequence goes on from OZ014521.1 coordinate 232,151,067, forward strand.
ACAATTAACCTTCATTTGATATGACTAAGACTACCCAGATTTTCATCAATATGGACATTACAATAAATGTTAAATCGATTGCAGCATCCAACAAAAAAGATTAAAAAACAAAGGAATCTCATATACCTGTCAATATAGCAATGTCTTGAAGAAGGGCCTTTCTTCTTTCACCAAATCCTGGAGCTTTGATGGCAGCAACATTAAGGATACCACGCAGCTTATTGACGACAAGGGTCGCCAAAGCCTCACCAGTGATATCTTCCGAAATGATAAGCAATGGGGCTCTCAATTGAGTGGTTTTCTCCAGCAGAGGAATTATATCTTTGATTGCTGAAATCTTCTGATCAGTAATCAAGACTCTTGCGTTCTCAAATTCAACAGTTGATTTCTCTGGATTGGTAACAAACTGAGGGGAGATATATCCTCTGTCAATCTGCAGGTGACATGGCAAACAGTAAATTACTCTAGCTATATAGTTAGAAACATAACTTGATAGCTTAAATTTTTCTGCTCATTACAATTTACAACCATTCTTAAGGAAAAATGGGAGAAATTATTAAACCCAAAAGAGAATGCATACCTCCATTCCTTCTTCAACTTCAACTGTTGTCTCAAACGATGAGGAAGACTCAATGGATAAAACACCATCAGGTCCAACCTTGTCAATTGCTTCAGCAATCATTTTTCCAATCAACTCATCATTTCCAGCAGAAATAGTAGCAACAGCTGTTACACCATTAAAACTCATTAAAATAAAATACTAACAAACAACCAATGAAAACAAAAGCCGCAACAGTTTTATCAATTTCTTTCAGTAATACCAATACCTTTTATATCATCTCCACCTTTAACAGGCCTAGCCAACTTCTCAAGCTCTTCCACCAAAGCCGCAACAGTTTTATCAATTCCTTTCTTGATTGACACGGGATTAGCACCAGATGTGACATTGAGAAGTCCTAGCTTAATAATTTCCCTAGCCAGAATCGAAGCCGTTGTAGTCCCATCACCAGCAGAGTCATTAGTTTTACTAGCAACCTACAGTTTCAAATCAACACAACATCACTAACCAAAAACCATCTAACACATACATCTTCATATCATAACCAACACTAAAACAATTCACACCCTTATTTATCAATTATCATAATTCACATACCTCCCTAATAAGGGCTGCACCAGCATTTTCCATAGGGTCAGGAAGCTCAATAGCCCTTGCAATTGTCACACCATCATTAACTACCTTAGGACTACCAAACTCATCCAACACAACATTCCTCCCTTCAAAAAACACATCATTTCAAATTTCTCATTACTCCATACAAAAGATTTGAAATAAATCTCAGCATAATATAATCTATTGATATATTTATAAACATTTCCCTTCTCATATTCAGTATTGTCAAGTTCATATTGCAGAAAATATCAATCTCTTCAAATTCTGTTACACTACAAGACTATGGCACTACTAGGGTTACCTCTGGGTCCAAGAGTGAGGCCAACTGCATCGGCAAGTTTATCAATTCCGGCTTGCATAGCGGCGCGTGAATGTTGGTCAAAGGCAATATCTTTAGCAGCGGCCTTAACCACAAAACGGTTAGCTTTCTGCCTGAAATTGACCCTTCCATGTTGTTTAACCTTCTTGCTGAGACTGGATTGTGCCTGAAATGAGTAATTGAAACGAATTAGAAGCGATTTTGTTGTTAATTGTATAGGGAGAAATGGAAATGGAGGAGAAATGGTACCTGATTGGTTGGTGAACGAAGAATTGAGGTAGAGGATAAAGCGTTGGTTGAAGCCATGTTTGTAAGAGTTTTGGAAGAGTGTGGATAAGATGGTTTTTGAGATAGAATGAACGAACTCAACGAAGAGAAAGGTTTAGGGTTTGGGATTTTATATTAGTTGGTAAGTTTCTAGAAAAATCTTATTGGTCACGAATTGTTGAGAACCTCTCTTTCATTTTATCACTTACTCAATATTAACACCTAGGTTATCTTTAAATATCATATAATAAACCGAAAGGATAGAAAACGAAGAATGGAGTGAAACGGAATGAATGTGATATAGATTTTATTTCATCGTTTAGAAATTTTAATGCGGAATAAGAAAATTGTTTCATTTCACATAAGTCAGAGAGGAAGAAATATGGTAATAAATGATGGAATAAAATGAAATTTATATCACTTTAGTTCACTTCTTTCCATTCAATTTTAAATGATCAAAACAATGGAATATTACTTCAATTTATCTATATTTGAATTGATTGAATAGAACGGAGCAAAGCGAATGAAACATAATATAATGAAGTAGAGCGGAATAAAATATAAATATCGCTTCATTATTTGGGTATTTTATTGCATATATCTCAAATTTGAAGGAATAAAAAATAAAGAATTAGATTATATTGGATAAAATGAATTTCATCATGTTTAATTCCATTTCATCCATTATTTGTAAATCGAAACAATGAAATCTCATTATTTACCTTTTCATTCCATCAGCTATCATCTATATGATGGAATGAAATAGAATGGAGTGATAAATAGTGTGATTTCATTGTTTGGATTTGCAAATAATGGATGAAATGGAATAAAACATGATGTATTTCATTTCATTTCATTCCATCAAATCCTCCATTTTTTATTATATCAGATTTGAGCTATGTTTGGATTAACGGAATACGACATAATGGACTGGAGCATAACAGAGTGGAACAGAGCGGAACAAAACGGAGTGGAATGAATATCACATTCCATTGTTTTGATATTTTATGATGAAATGTAATAAAAGATGGTATTATGCCCAAATCGAATGGGAAAAAAAGATAAGTAATGTAATGGAATGTAATACATTTCATCATGTTCTGCTTCATTCCATCATCTTTTTACCAATCAATACTGAAATTTTTGTACCAGATATGTGAAGTCGAAAGAGATGTCACGACATTAATATCTGAACATTAACAAGGTAAATAAAACATTAAGTAAAAAGTGCAGTAACACAGGTAATTGTTAATCCAGTTCGGTGCAAACACACCTACTCTAGGGGCTACCTGAAGGGAAATTTGCGATATAAATGCAGCAGAAAACAAAAATTTCCCTTTAGAGATCCTTACGAAAGGTCATGATATGTGATAAAATATTTACCTCTTGTGGCGCTTGAAACCTTTGATTCTGATTTGATCACGAACGTTTACGACGAACAACGCCTCTACTCAGTCCACGCGAACAGCTTCCTTCAGTCACAGTGCTAGCTAGTTACGAATGAAGGTTTAGAGTGAAAGGAGAGGAAAAAGGAATACGGTCAGGGTTTCAAAAACAACTACTTATGAGCTTCTTCACAAGGGTTCTATTTATAGAACTACTTGTGTGGACTTTAAGTTAAAAGTCCAACTCAATAATATTATTATATTATTATTATAATAACTATTATTATAATAACCATAATTTTATTATGATTATATTTTATAACTATTATAAAATTAATTATTATTATTATTATATCATATGGTACCTTACCATATTCTGTATTTCATTCTAGTGCACCGTACCTTACAGTGTACCTTATTTATTCCATATTTTCTCTAACTGTCCTTATGTGTGTGACCCTGTAGGATTTCGTGACGTTTGCAATTATATTAAATCATGTATTTAACATAATAAACAATGAGCGGTATCTAACAACACATCACTACTACCCAAGTCACAAAATTGTCATGTGATCTGACAAAATCTATTGTGATAGTATTTGTGTGTACAATTACCCATTTGCTCTTATGTCTATATTGAACACAAGGCATATATCATGTCATCCTTGTCTAGTTCAATATTATGCCCTTAGACATTTATCATGTTATGCAGGATGGACAAATTCCATCTAGGCTACTCATGTCCCTCGGCATGCTTTGTGAAGTACCCATCAACTGTTTTTATGAGCATCTAGTTACGGACAACGTTTGATCAGCAATAAAGTATTTGACTATGCATCTAGGGTCCATAGTAGTTTCAGGTCGAAGGGCGGTCAGTATACACCATTATCACCATGAGAGTAACTTATGACATGTTGCATAACATTCTATGTAGTACTCTCATAGTGGGTAAATCCAATATAAATATTACTCCTGATAAACTCTTTATCCATGATCCATAAGATGTGATCATCAGTCTATCTACATAATAGTCTTAATGCTTTAAAGCTATCCCATTTCACATTAAAGCTCGACTATGGATACTTTAAGAATAGTGTCCTTATGTTTAATGAAATCTCATGATTAAGTCACACTTAATATTTCATTAAACGAACTAGATATTCTAGGGACTTTATCATTTTGGAAAAACAACCATAATAAAGAAATGCCTTTTATTATTAATAAATAATTCGATACAAGTACCAAAAGTATTGCACTCTAGGACTCACACCAAAAATCTCCCACTAGCACTATAGCCAATCAGGCATACCCCTAATACCCATAGATCTAGTATGACCATCATGCTTCTGCTGTGCAAGATGTTTTGTTAGTGGGTCAGCAATATTGTCAAGTGTAGGTACTCTACATATCTTCATATCTCCTCGATATATTATCTCTCGAATGAGATGATAACGCCTAAGTATGTGTTTGGATCGTTGGTGAAATCTAGGCTCCTTAGCTTGTGTGATGGCACCATTGTTATCACAATAGAGATCAATGGGATTCACAATGCTAGGGATTATTCCAAGTTCACTGATGAAATTCTTCATTCAAACAGCTTCCTTTGCTGCATTTTAGGCAGCAATATATTTGGCCTCGGTTGTAGAATCAGCAATTGTCTTTTACTTTGAACTCTTCCAGCTCACAGCGCCACCATTTAGGCAGTACACATAACCAGATTGTGATCTGAAGTCATCTTTATCTGTCTGGAAGCTAGCATCGGTGTAACTAATTACCGCGAGCTCTTCCTGACCTCTATATATCAAGAATGTATCCTTAGTCCTTCTTAAGTACTTAAGGATATTCTTGACAGCTACCTAGTGAGCATCACCAGGATCAGATTGGTACCTACTCATCGCACTTAAAGCATACGAGACATCTGGTCGAGTATATAACATGGCATACATGATAGATCCTATTGCAGATGCATATGGAATCTTATTCATGTGATCCCTTTCTTCCTTTGTTGAAGGGGATTGTGTTTTTGATAGACATATGCCATGTTGCATATGTATGAATCCTTTCTTAGAATCATGCATATTAAAGCGTTTTAACACTTTGTTTATGCATGTACTCTGACTTAGGCCAAGCAGTTTTTGTGATCTATCTCTATAGATCCTAATTCCTAATATATAGGCTGCTTCACCAAGGTCCTTAATAGAAATCATTTCCCTAACCAAACTTTTACTTGTTGCAAGGCAGGGATATTGTTTCCAATGAGTAATATGTCATCTACATATAATACTAGGAAAACGATAATGCTCCCACTAACCTTCTTGTAGACACAAGCTCATTTTCATTCTTTATGAATCCATATAGTTTTACAGTTTTATCAAAACGAAGATTCCAGTTTCTGGAAGCTTGCTTCAATCCATAGATTGATCGTAGTAACTTGCATATCTTATGGCCTTCTTCAAGTATGTCAAATCTTTCAGGTTGTGTCATGTATACATCCTCAAGAAGATTCCCATTAAGGAAAGCAGTCTTGACATCCATCTGCCATATTTCATAATCATGATATGCAGCGATAACAAGTGAAATCCGAACAGATTTAAGCATTGCAACTGGTGAAAAGGTTTCATCATAGTTTATCCCATGAATTTGTTTATGACCTTTAGCAACCAGTCTTGCCTTATAGGTATGTGCCTTACCATTCATGCCCGTCTTATTTTTAAAGAACCATTTGCATCCTATAGGATTAACTCCTATTGGAGGCTCTACCAAGGTCCAAACTTGGTTTGTGTACATGGAATCCATTTCAGATTTCATGGCTTCTAGCCACTTCTCAGACTCATGACCAGTTATGGCCTCTTGGTAGATTACATGCTCATCTTGATCCATGAGTAATACATAACCTTGATCAGTTAGATATTCATATATTTCTGATTGGTGATGTATCTGTAGACAGTGATTTTCAAAAGTACCTTTATAAAAGGAAAATATTGGTGAAAAGAGAGATTTTGACGTAGACCACAAGAAAGGGGATTTTTATGTCTTTTTCGACAAAGAGGAATAAAGTTTATGTTTTATTAACATGATATGATCTTCAGTCGAAGGAGTTTGTTTGTGATAATTTCGACGGCTGTTGGATAAAAGACATCAATTCAAATTGAAAGAAGAAATTCAAAGTGTGAAGTTGCAATGTTTGGCAAAAAGGACGCGTGGAAACATCCAGAGGAATGAAGACATGCCGAAAGGCCAAGTGTCAAGTTATTAGAATTCGCCCGTTAGTGGAAGTTAGTTTAGTATCCTATATATATATATATATATATATATATATATATATATATATATATATATATATATATATATATATATATATATATATATATATAGGATAGTTATTGTTAGTTTGTGTGTGTGATATTTGTACAAATTCCTGTTGAACTCAAAGTACTCGTGTGAGACAAAAGAGTGTGAATCTGGAAAATGTACGTGTGAAAAACACCATGTTTACTTTCTTTAAGTTTTCAATAAAGTTCCAAGTTCATTTAAATTCCATTATCATTTCATAGTTTTTAGTTAATTATAAGTCTTTTATTTCGACGCATTAAGTTACTTGTCTTCCATTACTTTAACACATTCCTAGAAGTTATTTCTTTAAATTATGTCAAGTTTATTCTACTTTTGTTCTTCATTTTTATGAATCATACAAATGTACTTAAGATAATTGAATGAAAGTGAAATCATTAATGATGACACAATCAATACATTCGACCAAGATACAGATGAAATACACGCTTATGTCCTAGGATTTGTATGGTTGATCATGCAAGTTAACTAATTTAGACATTGAATTAGTAACCAGCGGTTGTTCGTCGAAAAACACTAGCGAACAAATTGGCACGCCCAGTGGGACCTTAGTGCGTAAAAGATATCATAACAACTCTTAGTCAAGAAGGTTTTAATTCGTTGCATGATTATAAGAAGCGGCAAGTTAGTCGTAACTGACGTAGAAAGGCCTAAACAAACAAGAGTAAGAAGAATGGTGAATCTACCACATAGTCAAAATGAAAATAATACGGTGCTTACCCCTACTCCTTCGACTAGAGGAAATACAGGGTCAATTTCTGTATTGGAAGCCATACCCTATTCGTCAGGGTCAACACATATGTTGCAGTATCTCATAGTGTGCCTAGTTTGTCTTCCATGGGACCCCAAATATCCATGGGACCGCCTTCCCTATGGGTAACGTTCATAGGCCCTTTTCGATGAACTTTTCAATGCCCTTGTTTGGTAGGGAACAACCTTATGGGATGTCTACTACCACTATGGAAAGTTTGCAAAATGCATCTTTAGTATATTATGACTTCTTGTTGAATAGGTCATCACCATTGCAAGGATCAGGATCTGGTGGAAACATGGTAAGAATAAATCAACTCCCACCAGGATTTTAAAATTATTCGCCAGCGATCACCACAAATTCGGCAAACGCCATTAGGCAACAAATGGACGAGAGCAATCATGAAATGGTCCATATGTTAACACAACAAATGGGAGAAGTGTTTAATCCTTTGATACAAAACACGACCCAAACCAATCAATTATTGGCAGAACAAATGACGCATATTACTAATTTCTTTGACGTACCCCAAACACAACACAAAGAGCAAATAGTTCAGAATCCTAGGACACCTGTCGAAGAGGAACCTATCATAAACCAGAGGCTAGTAGAAATCCCCCAAGTAAACATTAGAAACCAAGAGGGAGTAGTCGAACAGCCTCAAGTAGAAATTCCTGCCCAACCAGAGCCTATGAGAATTTTAGTCCAAAGGGGTCAAGACGCTGATCATGTTGTGCAGCAGATGCGCTATAATAATATGCCTGCCGAAAATAACCTAGCAGCCATTGTCGAAAGAATAATGGCACGGAATTGGGTAAATATAGGATTACAAAGGCCTAGTTATGTCTCCCCATTGTCTGAGTATATTCTACAACAAGAATTTCCCCAAGGTGGAAAGTCCCCAAGTTCACCAAATTTTCAGGGGATACTAGTGAATCAACCATAGAGCATGTCGCACATTATCTAATCGAAGCAGGAGAAATAAAAAATAATGAAAATCTAAGGACGAAATATTTTCCATGTTCTTCGACAAAAAATGCTTTTACTTGTTTTACATCCTTGCCTGCAAACTCCATATATACATGGACCCAATTAGAAAGATTGTTCCATGAACAGTTCTACATGGGGCAAACTAAAATAAGCTTGAAGGAATTGGCTAGTGTGAAAAGAAAACTCTATGAACCAATAAATGACTATTTGAATAGGTTCAGATTACTAAAGGCCAGATGTTTCACCCTGTCGCAACACGAAAAATACGACCTTACGCGATCTAAAAGAGAGAGTCGCGCGTTGGGCAGACGTGAGAGTCGCCACCTAATTCTAATTTATTCCCAAGAGGGGAAAGGGAAGCTATAGATAAAACCCGTCGAAAAGGAGGATGAAGACAAAGGTCTCGCAACCATTGCCTGGGTTCGGAAGTCGGTTATGCAGGGGGGAGGTATTAGCACCCCCTACATCCATCGTACTCGATGGGAACCATTTAAGTTATCACGCGCGAAAGAATGTCTATGCTTAACGAATTACTTGCTAAGGGGAAATGAGTTGAATTATAAGTTAGATTGATCCTAGGTGCTCGACAAGGATCGAGATCCTTGTGCCTACATACTCCCGCGTGCAATGGGAAAGTCAGAGCCTCGTAGTTCGGCCTACTAAGGGTATTGGTTGTTGATTTTATTACCTTTCTTCGAGGAAAGGATTTAGGAATCGAATTGCACTAAAGACTATGAGTAGTTTATTTCAAACCAACAAGACAGACGTCTTGCGACAAAATAATCGGAGCGAGTAATGAGAGCTCGTTATCCTCCTTTCTACCGCTTAAGGCTCGTGGCATACAATTCTTCTTGTATTATTAGAGTTTTTTTTATTTCCTAAGACTGCTTGACGTTGGATCAAGGGTTTGGATCTAATCGAAACATTTTTGGTTTTTTGAGGTTTATGGGTGAATGCAAATGGAGGTTTATTTTGTGGTTTGTTAGCGAGGCACATTGCGTTCGGCTCGCAAGGTGAGGTGGATCATAGAAAACAAAACGAAAATTGAAAATAAAGTGCAAGTGTGCAAGTTCAATCGCTTGGCATTGGACCAAGGGTTCGCGAATGAGATAATAATCGATAAAATGCCGAAAAATAAAATGCGTACAAAATAATGGGAGAGGGATACATGTAAGTTACACGGGATTGCGAGAAATAAAGGGTATCGTTGTAGTTTGCCCAAGAGGAAGCGTGTGTGCAATGTTTTCGAACTGTTCGGAGGCGTTCAACCTTTTTATTCGGAGGCAACTATTCGGAGGCGTTGGACCTTTTCGGATGCGTCGAAATATGGTTCGTTAACTACCTTATAACTAATTTAATATTAAAATCGTTCTATGAGGAATCGAATCGTTTTATGTATTAAAAAGCGATAAATTGAATAAATTAAATAAAGTGACAATCGATAAATAAAAATAATGAATTAAATTAATTTGGGAAATAACAATAAATTGGAAAAATGGAAAAATAAGAACTTAAATTACATATGCCTCCTATTGATCGAGTATCACCAATTTAAAGAAATCGGGCGAAACGTCGACCTTTTGTTATATCATTGGCCCCAAAAAATAAAATGAGAAATCAAAGATTCATTAAATTTTTTTTAACACATTTTTTTTCTAAAAGCGAAACAAAAATTGAACACATTAATAATAATCTTGAAAATCTAAAATGATCTAAAATAAAAATATTAATAATAAAATAATAATAAAATAAAAACAGAGAGGTTCAGCGCTAGATAATGGTCTGTACAGTTTTGTTAGAAAATTCGGATTCTGGACTTAGAGCATCGAAGCCCAAACAACAGCAAAACATAACAGTTTTTTCTTTTAAAATAAAAATAAACATGGCAGGAGAGTATGTACTGTGTGGGTCAGTGTGTGATTAGTAATGTAATATCACCATGGGCTCAAAAGCCCAACCTCAAAAATCAATGACCATGAAAATAAAAAATAAAAATATATCAGCATGAAAAGGAAAAAAAAAAGCACGATTTCTCACGATTCAGAAAAGAGTAAGCAAAACAGAGTTTTCCCGTTTCACGCTTTCTCACCGAAAAAGAAACTGCAAGAAATTAAGTTGCGGCTCTCAACGATCTCACGGTGGTTCAACTCAGGTTCGCGGCGGCTTGGCTTGTTTTCAGTTTGTGCGATTTTCTGGGTTTTGAGCGGCGTTTGCGTTGTGGTTGGTTTTGGATCGTTCTCGCGGTTTGCTTATGTTCAAGGTTTGAAAACCGCGGTGGTGATGAAGTGTGGAGGTCGATTTCGCGACGGTGTTAGTGTGTTCTGGTTCGGTTTTCGGCGGATGGTTATGCGAAGGTGGTTTTCGGTTCAATGAGTTCAGTGGTTTGTGGTGAAGCGGTTTATGCTTGGTTTTTTATACGATTTGATTTTCACAGTTCAGTTTTGTGTGTTCATGGCGGTTTCGGGTTGTGCGATGGAACTTGAGCATAACTTGTTTTTTGCTTTTTTTTAAGGTTTATGATTTGAGGACATGAAGCTTTGTATGTTGATGAGTGAAAAAGAAAGGGTTGTTTGAAGAAGGAGGAAAGGTTTATTGTTTATGGATTTTTAGTTTTTTTTTTTAAGCTTGGTTCTAATGAAATTTTGCAGGGTGTGTTTAAGGTTTTCCAAGCCTCCTTTGTGAAGGGGAAGAGGAGTGATTTTATAGATTGATGGAAAGGGTTAAAGGTGGAAATCTTGGGGATAAAGATTGGGGAGAATTTTTGGATAAGAATGAGGAAATTTTGTTGTGAAAATGTCGATCTGTTATGCTGCTGCGTTTTCATGTTGATAGTGGAAGAGGTGTTTTTGTGAGTGTACTGCGTGAAAAAGATACTCTTGTGGGGTCATGTAGATACTGATAGAAACAACATACCACAATCAGATTTTTATTTTGGAAAATATGATAACACAATAATACTACTAATAATAATAATAATAAAAATAATAGTAATAATAAAAATGATAATGCTAATAATAATGAAAATAATAATAAAAGTGAATAATAATAATAATAATAATAATAATAATAATAATAATAATAATAAAAGATAATAAGAATATGGAAATTAAATTTTGTGATGGGCTTAAGAGTAAAAGAGAGATAATGGGCTTATGTAAAAATGGTTTTAATAGAAATAATAGTAATAAGAGATTTTTGTATTTTTTGGATAGTGAACTAAATAATAAAAATAAAAACTTAAAATAAAAAGATAATTTGAATTTTTAATTTTAAAAGAAATAAATGTATTTTTTTTTAATTTTTCGAATACCATACCGAAAAATAAAGTAATACATATTTTTGGATTTTTAAATAATGGTTAATAAATAGAAAATAAAATAGTAAAGGTAGGACAAATTTGGGGTATGACACACCCAAATACCCGAATGTGAATTGGTCGAAATGGCCGCAGGTGGTCTAGATTACTCTATAAGGAAGAAACTAGACACCCAATATTTGAGAGACATGTCGCAATTGGCAGATAGGGTGAGACAAGTCGAAAAACTAAAGGTTGAGAAATTTAGAGCAAATAGAAACAAAAGAGAAAGAGTGGCTTATGTAGGGATGCGCCAAGAAGACGAAAATGATGTAGATAATACAAACGAACCATCTTGTTTCGACGAACAAGAAATTGACTTAGCATAATTAAAACAAAGATCACCATATTCTTGTAGAATGCTAGTTCCGTTGAACGGAAAAAATCCAGTTGAGCCTGAAAAGAATGATAAGTTTCCTAAAAGAACCTATACGTTCGACATCACCAAGTGTGACGAAATTTTCAACAAATTAGTCGAAGATGGTCAGATGATAGTTCCACCAAGCACTAAAGTGCCTCTTATGGAACAATAGAAAAAGAGAGGTTTTTGTAAGTACCATGGTTTTTAGGTCATAAAACGTCTCAATGTTTCCTTTTCAGGGGCCTAGTGCAGAATGTTATCCGTGACGGAAGACTGAAATTCAGTGGCAGGCAAAAGCAACAGGTGAAAATTGACTCAAATCCCATGCAGACTGTCGATGACCACTACATTGAGCCATCAATCATTAACATGGTGGAAGTGGGAGAGAGTTTTGAGTATGGATTCAAAATGGTAGGAGCTACTGAAGGCTTCGATACCAATGTCAACATGGTGGAGATTACTGAGGATCTCACAGACAGCGACGAAGTTATTGAATGGCAGAATGTTGAGCACAAGTTTGAGGGTGAATCAACTGGTTAGAGTAAGAAGGTCACTGAAGGCCTCAACGACCTAGCCGAGATTGGAGTCACATAAGACCTTGACAAGACAAAGGCTGGTGAAGTCACTGAGGATTCCGCCCCAGCAAAAGTGGAGGCCATTGAGGGCCCCATCAACATGGCTAAAGAGAAGGCCACTGAAGCCCACAACAAACCAAGCAATGACGAAGGCATTGAGGACTCCGTCGAAAAGGATTGGAGGGTTACTAACAACCCTAATATGACAAAAAACCAAGAAATCTCTGGCAATATGAATGATGCTGAAAAGAAGACTGATGAAAGCTTCATTGACAATGATAGGGTGGACGAAAGTATCATCATGCTAAAAGAAAATATTGATGAAAAGCCAACCACCTATGGAATCCTGCAAAGAATAATGGAGGATCCCAAGGGAAGTCAAGTCGAAAACTGCTGCCTAAAAGCCTGAGAAGGCTCATTTCCAACTGAAGAGGACAACTCAATGGAAGAAATGGGTGAGACTGAGAGGAAGCTGATCGAAAAAATGAACAAGTTGAAGATCACTAGTGGTAAATCAGCTAGTATCAACATGGTCGAAACTTCTCAAAACAACCCAGCATTGGCTCCTGAGGAACACCATCAAGAGGAATATCAGAGGTTGGCATATCCCAAGGAGGAAGAAAGTCTGATTGATTTTATAAAAAGGTGTCAAAAGAAGAAAGCTGAGGTAATGTTGTGTCCATGTTGCAGCACCATTTTCGATAAGAAAGTGGCAGACAATCTGGAGGTGATAGAATATTCCAAAAGAAAAGGAAACTGGGGGGAAAGACTAGCCCCAAAGGCAGAAAGATATGACCCAAGAAGAAGGGAGCATCACCAGTTAGGGATTACAGGTCGAAGCTACCATTCATATAAACCAATAAACAAAGGCGTCAATGATAGGTGGGTACAACCCATCAGGGACGCTCAAGGAAGAAAGAAGTGGAACAACTTCAACATTTAGAGGGGTTCTTCACTAGCACGAGGAATGGGAGCTGAGAAGTAGAAACCAAGAGCTTACCCTTCAGAGAACTACAAAGGAAAAAACCTTATGACTAAGTCTCAGTGGAGAAGATTCTAGAGGCAAAAGAAGACCGAAAAGGAAGGAATGGAGGAAGGAATGACAAAGAAGGATATTGTCGAAAAAGGTGATGTTGCACCAACTCACAACATCCAGGAGGTAGAGAAGAAGGAGATTTCAGACAACAAAGTTCCAAGTACAAGTACGGGGCAAACAAAACCAAAAGAGAAAGTTCAAGATGATAAAGAAATGACTGACGACTTCGCGTCTGGTTCTGAAGCCTCTTTCGACGTAGTGTGATGTTGTCTCAGTGTTACCCAGGGATTATTACAAAGTAATGCAGGTGGAAGACGAAAACGATAGTGTCAAAGAAGAATAAATGGCTCACAAACTCGTCTGCTACTACATCATGAACAATGGCTATGTGGAGGAGCAGAATGCATTCTTCGAAAGACCAGACGACTCGCTAAAAGGACATTTGAAGACCTTGTTTATAAAGGGGAAGATTGAGAATGTTGGAATAAACAAAATACTAGTGGACGGAGGGGCAGCAGTAAACTTAATGCCCCATTTCATGTTGAAAAAGATTAGCAAAAATGACTCTGATGCCAAACCACACAATATGGTATTGTCGAATTACGAAGGAAAGATAGGGACTACCATGGGAGTGATCTAGGTTGAATTAACAGTTGGTACAATAACAAGACCAATAATGTTTATGGTAATAGCATCGAAAGCAAACTATAACCTCCTTTTAGGGAGGGAATGGATACATGGCGTGGGAGCCGTGCCTTCATCGATGCACCAGAGGATTGCTATTTGGAGACCAGATGGCATAGTAGAAAATATAGAGGCAGATCAAAGCTATTTCATGACCGATGTCAATCACGTTGACCGCCTCAGTTTCGACAGAAATTTGGCTCACATTCCCCCATGTAGTCCAGCTAATTTTGACCTCATGAAGACTGACAATGCATATTGCTCCATGTACCTCCACCTTACGTATGGCTTCTAGTGGGATAAGGAAGTGGTGGATGAGTCGAATTATATATGGGGAACCGCCCACATACAACCAACTGGGTAGGGAAGCGAATTTGTTGATGATGACTGAAGCATCCGCGTTAGAAAAAATTACGGCTTACATAGCCAAAAACAAAATCAAAGCGGCACTTGAAGCCGAAGTAAAATTCATGGTTGTCAAAGCCAGTCAAAGTGAGTCCAACCAACAAAGTCTAGAAATAGACGTTGAAGAAAATACTAAGAAAATCCCAGATGGCGAATGGCAAAACCAGAAGCTCGACGCCATTTTTGATGACGAACATCTGGGGTTCGAACAGGATCCAATGATGACCAGCATGAAGATGGTGGCTCAAGACTGTAAACACCCCAAATTTGCCCTCACCCATTCACACCATGGCTTGTGATCTTTTCATATGCATAAGCTCAATCATAACATCTCATATTACATATTTGCTTCACTGCATTGGTTCAAAGTCATCTGCATCTAGGGTTTGTGATCTGAACAATCCAAGAGCCATTTGAGCCATTCCAAAGGTCTTCAAACACTTCAAAGGGGTACATGTATGTTCAAGCATCATATTATATCCTCTCAAAGTCAAGAATGTCAAAAATCACAAGAACTGAGATTGGCATGGAAGTAGAGCCAGGTTTGCCTGCACAGATGACCTAGAATTAGGGTTTTGGTTTCAAAAGCCATAACTCCAAATTTTTTGGTCATTCTTGTTTCTATTGGTCTCAATATGGTATAGGGATCATGCATATCAATTTTCATAAAGAAATTCCATGGGTAAGGCATCTGATCAAGAGTTGACTTTTTGAGCAAGTCAGTGCAAAATCAGGGCATCTGAGGCCCTCAATGACCCAACCAAAGGGTGTTCATCATCATTTTGATTATGTATGATCTTTATTTGATCATATAAGATGTTAGAAGTTCACAAAATTGAATAATTTCAAGCCATTTGCAAAGTTGACTTTTTGGGAAAGTGACTTGTAATGGAAACTTGCCATTTTGGGAAACTTTTTCAACCCTTGCTTTTTGATTCAAAAATGCTTCAAATGGGAAAACTTTGGTCATGAAAGTTGTAGAATGGATCATTCCCTTTTCAAAAATTACAAGAACTTGTCCTAATTCATTTTGGATCAAAAGTTATGGCTTGTCAAAGTTGGGAAAAATCACATAATTTCAAGTTTTCTACCAAAGAGGCAAAGTTGCAAAACCACTTACCAAGGCAAATTGTGCTATCAAATGGACTTTTAATCTTCATACAAACATAAACCAAGGCCTAAGGATCAGATTGCATCAAAAGTTTACTCATTTTCATGGCTTGTGGATCAATAAATGTCAAAAGGGCCAAAGATGAACAAAGTTGCAAAACCTCATTCAAACCTTAATCCATGTGCTGGCTGGCTTCAAAACTGATCCTATGGTTCTCCTCACTTCTTGCTGCGCAGGACACCCCTCTTGTCCTTGGCTAGCCATGAGCCCATACCTCTCTTACACAAAGCTTGACTTTTTTGCAAAAGACCCATACCAATCACAATAGGGCACAACCACTCTTCTGACCTACCCAAGATTGATAAGTGGACCAAATACATCACAACACAACACACAACTCATGTTGAAGCTCTCTCATAGCCATAGTTCCAAG
This sequence comes from Lathyrus aphaca, assembly GCA_963966055.1. Lineage (NCBI taxonomy): Eukaryota > Viridiplantae > Streptophyta > Magnoliopsida > Fabales > Fabaceae > Lathyrus > Lathyrus aphaca. The sequence goes on from OZ014521.1 coordinate 232,167,264, forward strand.
TTCATGCCTCATATGCATTTTGCTTCGAATCATACAACACAGCCTTCAAACACAAAAACAAATTCCACCATTGATCTCAGCATGTTCCACTGATCCCAAACCAACCATTGAAACAGCCCAAAACCTCACACAAACCAAACACAATTTCTCCCCCTCTTTGAACAGAACTCAAGCAATCTCTCAAACTAGCCCAAATAAACTCCAGATAAGCTTTGCAAACACTTGAGGGAGGTCAGTGGAGTTGATTGGAAGCAAGGAACTGGTCCAGAAGCTCTTGGGTTGAAAGCTTCGATTCAGGTAGCCATGGAAATTCATTTTTCCAGAACTCTTATTTCTTGTTTCTAAAATGATCTACATGCTTCCCTGAATGCAATGAGCTTTGAATTTTTGAAAATGATGCAGAAATGAGGATGTATTGTTTGTCTGAAACTTTGCCCGTAAATTTGATTTTTGTTTGTTCTTCATGATTCATGAAAAAGAAATGAATTTTGTTGCTGGATTGTTGTTTAGGATGTTTAGTTGAGTTGATCTGGAGGTTTTGGCATGATTTAGTGAGGTTTTGAGAGAGTTAGGTTGGAGGTCTCGCCGGAGAAGACGACCGGAAGTCTTCTCCGGCCACCTGAAACTCATTAAGCCCTAATTACATCATTAATGAGAGTTTGAATGTGGAGCGTAGGATGGTTTGACCAGGGTTGACTCGCGCGTGAATGAGTGGCCAGGATGCATCATTAGAAACCCTAATCCCTGATTATTTAATTTTAATTTTGTTTAATTAATTCATAAAACAAATTAGCCAGGTTTGAATCTGGGCCCTTGGATCTGGCGCGCACTCAACCAGACCAAGCCCAGATCAAATCATGGCCTTCCCTTTTAATTACTTTCATTTATTATTCATTTTCTTTTCCTTTTATTTATACATTTTATTTAAAATAGCAAAATACCTTTAAAAATTCTGAAATTTTTTGTCAAAGGTTCAATTAATTTTCAGGACATAAAAATATTTTTATTTTTATTTTTTGCATTAAAAATTATTTTTAAATCATTTAAAAGTTTATTTTTAATTAGTTAATGAAAATTAATTAATTAAAAATACTTTTAGGTATTTAAAAATCACAAAAAAATTCACATAGCATTTGAAAACATTTAGAAACATTGTCCCACTCTCAAACCAAATTTCTTTTTTGATCTTGATGCCTTTTGATAATTTTCTTTGGAATTAATTTCATTTCAAGGTAATATTTTGTTTCAAACTTCAAAAATTCATTTCTGCCTAACCATTGAGAGTTGGACAATGATTCTTTTTGCATTGCATCTTGCATAACATGTAGTTTATAGGATAAAATTGGCTTGAATTGATCTTGCATTTTCAATTTGTTTTGCATTTTTCTTGACAAGGTACCTTAAAACCCTAGCAATCTTAGGAAATTCATAACTCTCACTAGGTTAAGAGTTGGATCCCCTCCTTTGGGCAGTGAGTTTGTGTAGGTTTACGGTTCCTTTGATTGCATTTTCAAATTTTTATCATGTAATTTGCTTCTAGTTTTGGATTTTGCTTTGTGTGTTGATCATAAACCCTAATTTGTGCCTTCCTTTGCATCCATCTTCCATTTGCTTGCATACCATGACTTGCTATGACATTTTGTGCATTCATTTGATTCATAATACATCTTAGGACATATTAGAATCATGTTTGATCATTGCATCTTGCATTTGCCAAGTTATATGTCCATTACACTTCATAACTTTTCATGTACATCCATGGTTCAAAACATGCTTCTCTTGCATCCATATGTTTGTATGATCATTCTAATGCCTTGCCTCATGTTTGCATCATTTCTTAGCATCATTAACATCATACTTATGCTTCTGGTTTTGGTTTGCATCATGACATTGCATCTCATTTTGCATTGCATTTCATTTCTTTTGCTAACTTTTCAGGTGGTAAGTTGTTTGAGAAGTGAATTTGCCTTCACTTCTCACATTCTCTTTTCATCTCTTTCATACTTCCCTTGCTGCATTTTGTATGTGTATTGGATTGAGCTTGCTCACTCTTGTTCATATTACTTTCTTTCTCCAAGCAACTTGTCTTCTTAAGTGAAACAAGTTGTTTTGCTTCTCCTTTCTTCTTCTCCTTTCATCTGATTCCTCCTTGGTGGCCTTTGAAGATCTCTTTCTTTCTTAAGCCTCACTAACCCTAGGAATGACCAAGCATGATAATAATTAGGGTTTGATTAGTCACCCATTTAGTTTTACCTTTGTGTCATCTTTGAGTCTTCTCTTCTCATCTCATAATCAGGGACTAAACCCTAAAGGCTTTAAGGCTTTGTGATTAAGCTTATGCCTGCATCCTTCTATTAGGATGGAGTGTATAACTTTAATCCTAAGTGTTAAACCCTTAATGTGTTTAAATCCTTTAATCAATTCACATAATAATCATCAAGACACCAAGCTTGTAACTTGGGCCTTGCATTAGGGTTCTAATTCTTCCTTAATTGGTTAAGAAGGACTAACCCTAGTGTTAATGGACAAGTCCTCCTCAAGTTGTCTTACAAACCATAAAAATCACTTCTTCATCATATCATTAACTAAAATCCATCTAATAAAGGCTTTGTTCTGTCATGAGGTTAATCTCTAATCAAGGATTAAGTTGAGGAGTCTTTCTCAGCTTAAACATTCTCATCTATTATCCTTCTATTAGGATGGTGTAATGAGTCTGTTTAATCCTTGATTATGGCTTAATCTCGTTACTCAACACTAAACAAAAACAACAAAAACATCTAAATAATCACAAGTAGGTTATTGATCTTAATCCTACACCATGGTGATTAAGTGTGAGATGCTGACTTCACACTTAAGGTATCCTCATTACCCCTAATCAGAGGGAGGATGTGATGAGTTTACTAACCCATTGGTTTAGGCTTAAGCTCATTAACTTATGACAAACTTCAAAAAGCAATAAAAGACTGAAAATACAAAAACAAACAATAAACGTCTCCTCCGGGATTCTTTTCTCACCTCATTCACTCACAAACGAGAACTTGCTTCTTCCGTCTAATGCAAGACAGTTTGCACCTGAGCCAGACAGGTCATACACTTGAGCATTGACAAGCAAGCAGTTCACAAGTCAATTCACCTTTCAGTCTCTTTGAGTCGAAATACGGTGTTCTGACTTCCTCATTGCACGAGAGGATACGTAGGCATAACTTAACAGTTATCGAACAAAAGTCTCTGTATATCCCCCCTCTTTCCAGCTATTCTTTAAGCCTCATTATCATGAGCACTTCACTCTTTCCTTACACTGACACTTTACTTATACACTTCACTCTTTCCTTACACTGACACTTCATTTATACACTTCACATTTCTCTTACACTGACACTTGCATTCTTTTCCAGCTTTGATACACAGATTGCACTGACATTACCCCTTTAAAACACAAATCTTTTAAGCGTGGATCCCGTCGAGTACGGCGGACAATCTGGGTGCTAATACCTTCCCAGGTTGTAACCAACCCCCTTTCTCAGTCTCTCTGGTTCGCAACCGTCTTATCCATATCTTTCTAGGTTTATGCAGCATTACCTTTCCTTCGGGATAAAAATGCCTAGCTGGCGACTCTTTTCATTTCTTCTCCTTTCGCCGACCGTTCGCGTCTGTACCCCTCTTGACCCGAGGTGTCATTTTGGTGGGAGCGACAGCTTGGCGACTCTGCTGGGGACCCTTATACTGTAACCAGGGCTTCTGGTTCTTTTTGTGGGTTCCTCCTAGCGCTTGTTTGATTTGTGTTTACTGGGGTGTTATGTGCTAATTATGTTTGTATATTTTATTTTGTTTACTGCTTTATGTACAGTTATTTATTGCTTTCTTTACATTTTTATACATCATACTGTCATACTGTTATTTGGCTGGATCTGGTTTATTGTCTTGATGGGTGGGTTTCATTGAGAGTTTAAGGTCCTATACCTGGGACCTGAGTGACACCTAGGCTAGAGTGGTTCATGTTCTTTCCCATTCCATTTCGGTCTGGTGCGGGAATATGAAACACGGTTCAGATGTGGGTTTCTTCTTGAGAACTCTGTGCTACAGATTTCCTGTAGTGCTAGGGCTATCTGGGAAGCCTGCTAAGTCTGGATGACCTTTACTATGACCTTCAGAAACTGAGGTGAATTAGAGGAGGATATTTTATGGTTATTGTAAACACTGTACCTCCGGGTTAGAAGTGTTTACACTTCTCATAACTGATCCAAGTCTGAGGATCCTTGTTTTAGAACACTACCTGTGAGGGGGTTGGGTTGTTTACAGGTTTGCAGGAACCCTTGGCCACATCATACCCAGTTACTTATTGTGTTTAAGAATGCTTCACTTTGGACAGTTCTTGTGATTTAACCCTGGACATGTGACTCTTTATTTGAGTCCCCCACCTTGGCTACTGGACTTCTGAACCTCCATCTAGACTTCTTAAACATACACGGGCCTTCCTATATCCAGGCAGTAATCAGATCCATCTTGATCACAAACCCTTGCATATCATTTGCATACATCATCATTGCATCATTTAACATTTGTTTATTTGTTTTTTAGGGTATCCACATTATTTTGGCTTGGTTTTGACCCCTTCATCTGCATAGACCCCTGTTCATCAGTTATCAACTTCAGCTATCTTCATCAGTTTCCTACTTCAGCTACTTTTGTCACTAGTCTCAGCCCATCAGTGGCTCATCATCAGAACCAGTCTTCATCATCAGCATTTGCTTTCAGCTCTTCATCAGCAGTCATGGCACCCAAGAAGAGCAACATCTCATACCATTTCTTTGAGCCTGTGCTGACTGGCATCAGGCAGGTCCAGACACTTATCACTCCAGACCACATCCCATTATTCAGAGAACATTATGGAGGCATCCTTGATATGGTTATGGACTTGGACCCTTCTCAGAGGAGTTTGATCCACACTTGCCTACAGTTTTATGACCCTCCTTTGAGGTGCTTCACTTTCCAGAACTTTCAGTTAGGACCTCTGCTGGAGGAGTTCTCATCTTTGATTGGAGTACCTATCAGGGGTGGTGTCCCCTTCAACCCTGAGATGACTTCTCCCAGTAATGGAGAAGTGGCAAAAGCACTATACCTAGAGCCTATATTGATTGAGCAGAACATGACAACAAAGGCTGTAATCCCTGGTTTGCACCTAGACTTTCTGACTTCCCAGGCTATCCTGAAGGCCTCCTTGGGAGAATGGAAGGCAGTCTGTGCATTGTTAGCCCTCAGTATATATAGGGTTATACTTTTTGCAGATGAGCCCAAGTTTATCAGCAAGAATGCCATTCATCTCTTCCTTCTGAGGAACCCAGTGCCCACATTGCTGGGGGATTTCTATTATTCTGTTCACCAAAGGAATGAGAAGCAGAGAGGGAGATTGGTGAGATTCTGTGCTCCTCTATTTCACACTTGGCTTCTTAAACACTTACCCAAAACTGATGCCTTCCTGAACCCTCACCAACAGAAGAATTGGGCCAGGAGGCTTATTGCTTTGACCTCAGATGACATCAGATGGTGCACCCAGAGCACCAAAGGCAGGGACATAATCACTAGCTGTGGGCAGTACCCCAATGTACCTCTAATAGGATTGAAAGGTTGCATCAACTACAACCCTTTGCTGTTTAAGAGGCAATTGGGCTATGCTTTGGTTCACCCTCCTAGAGTGCAAGACTTGGCTGAAACCCTGTATTGTGAGATGAAGCCTAATCTAGCTGTTGTCAGACAAGCATCCTGGGCTTGGGACAACATCCAGACCAAAAGGATGGCCATTCTTGGGAGATGCAATAATGTGGCTTCAGCTCAGTATTATGAATGGTCTCATGCTAGGGCTCAGATTTCTGGGATGCCTTTCACCATTGAGGATACACCTGGACCTTCCACAGTGCCACCTCCAGCCACTGTCAGCCTGGAAGAATTTGAGAAGCTAAAAGAAAGAAATGAGAATCTGTCTCAAGCTCTGAAGAAGACCCTCTGGGAGAGGAGTGATGGTCGTATAGACATTGAAAGGTTGGAGAAGCTCAGAGTGGAACATCTGGCCAAGATTGAGAAAGCAGAAGACTACATCAAGAAATCAAGAGCTGGAGAACAAATATTGAAGAATGCCTGTAAAGAGGCCCGGTTTCAGAAGGCTAGGACTGATCTCTATCTAGAGGAGAGTCAAGCTAGGTGGGTCAGGATCACTGAAGCTCGCACTCATGAGGATAAGAGAACTCAAGCCAGGATTGAGCAGTTGGAGGCCAATGAGAAGAAGCAACAGGAAGCTTTGCTGGCAGCCCAGAAGGAAATCTCAGAATTGAAGCTTAAGGCTGGTGTGAAGAGGTCAAAGGACCAAGACAGACACAAGAAGCTAACCACTGCTATTGCCACAAGAAACCTTCTTATCAGGAACATCACAAAGCATCTGGCTGGTCCTGTAACTGAAGCACTTTTGAAAGAGGTTAAGGAGGATGAGTCTGGCTTAGATGTTTGACCACTTTGCTTGTTGTTATTTCCATTTGATGTACTTTTCTTTTTATGTTGTATTTTGACCCTTTGGGGGCTTATGTTGTAAAAACAGACAATGTATTATTCACCATTTGTAATGTATTTGTTAGTTTGTTTCACTAAGTTTTCTTTCTCTCAAGCAACACGAAAAGCATCTTCCTCAGGGTCTGGAAAGGTCAAAACCAAGAGCCAAGCCGGATACCTTGGAAAATAAATAAGCATACTGCATTGCATACTGACTGTTGTTTTGTTTTGTAGGTTTTGTCATTGCTTTATCTTGTTTCTAACTCTGTTGTGGTTCAGGAATTATTGCTCGCCGCCGGGTGTTCCCTCTTAACCGTCCGCACAGATATCCTACTCGCAACAACCTTCTTGGCATCCAGATGGATCAAGTACAGCAAGATCTGACAGAGGTCAGAACCCAGATGGCTAATGAAAGGCTGGAGATGAGGAACCAAATGACCCAGTTCATGGAAGTAATGAATGGCTTGGCCCAAAGTCAAGAAAGATTGAGGGCATTGGTAGAAAGACAAACCCCAGAAGAACCTCCTCTGGGAACTGGAGGAACAAGTAACAATGAAAGAGGTCAACCTCATGTTAACCCACCAGTATATGGGCCTCATCTACATCCGGAAGTTAACATCCCGGGTAATGTGCAAGGAAATACTACTGGAGGAAGGATCTTACAAGAAGACCCCCAGGAAGAACAATTCACTGTGATGGGAGCTGGGGATGAAGTTTATGATAGGAGGTTTAATGAAATTGCTGAGAAATTGAGATCTCTGGAGTCTCAAAACTCTTTAGGATTTGATGTCATGGATATGGGGTTAGTGGATGGGGTAAGAATTCCCCATAAGTTTAAACCCCCATGCTTCGAGAAGTACAATGGAACTTCCTGTCCACGAACTCACTTGCAGTCCTTTCTGGGGAGACTTAAGGCATACACCATGGATGAGAAACTGTGGATGTTCTATTTTGAAGATAGTTTGACTGGGGCTTCAAGGGAGTGGTACTCTCACTTGACCAGAGCTACTTTCAGATGCTGGAAGGACCTAGTTGAAGCTTTCATCAGACAGTACCAATACAACCTAGACATGGCTCCTAACAGAACCCTTCTGATGGGAATGTCTCAATCCTCCAGAGAAAGCTTCAGGGAATATGCCCAGAGGTGGAGACAGCTTGCTGCTGCTGTCCAGCCACCCATGTCGGAAAGAGAAATGGCCGACATGTTCATGAACACTCTGCAGGGAACATATATTGATAGGCTAGCTGCCTTTTCTTCCACCAGCTTCGCTGACGTAGTTATAGCTGGGGAAAGAATTGAAAGCCTTCTGAAGATGGGTAAGATTTCTGATAATGGTGCAAGTTCGTCAAGCAATCCCAGGAAGCCTTTTGTGGGACCTAGAAGAACTGGTGAGACAAATGCCATTTATGCCAACAGGGGCAGACCTCAGCATGTCCACAGGTCAGTAGCAGCTGTCACTATTCCAGCTCTAATTCCTCAGCAACCAGCATATCAACCACAACAACAACCACACTATCAGCAACAAGTTCAGTATCCGCCACAAAGAGCCTACAACAACAACAACAACAATTAACAACAAAGACCTTTTCAGCAAAGACCATCACAAGCAAATAGGGTGATTGACCCTATCCCTATGCCTTATGCTGCCTTATTGCCACAACTCCTGAAGCTCAACTTGGTTGAGTTAAGGACATTGGCACCACCAGATCCCTCTAATCTGCCAAGAAACTATGATGTCAACGCCAGATGTGCTTTTCACTCCAATGCACCTAGCCACAATACTGAGAAATGCAGGGCTTTACAAATGAAAGTGCAAGATCTGGTAGATTCTAAAGCCCTCAATTTTGCACCCCCGCCAAATGTCAACAAGAATCCCATGCCCAATCATGGAGGACCAAGAATTAATGCCATTGAGGAAGACAAGCCATCTTTCTTAATCACCAGTGTTGGGCAGATTCGGACACCTCTGGTAGAAATTAAAGCTCAACTCTTAGAATGCCAGATGTTCCCCGGGTGTGAGCTCGGTTGTGTTTATTGCAACATTTCGGTCAACGGGTGTGATAATTTGAGAAGCGGCATAGACGGTCTTATCAAAAGTGGTATCCTTCAGATCACAACATCAGCGCCTACAAATCCAGCAATCCCTTTGACAACAATTCCTGACTCTTCTACAACAGCAACAACAATCATTCCGACCAATTCATCAATATCATCAACAATGGCTCCATCCATCACTTCAACAAATCAGATATCAACAACCATTTCTTCTACAACATCAGCACCCATTTATTCAGCAGGATCTTCTACAACGCCAACAGAAATTAACGAAGATATATCAGCAGTCACTATCTACTATGATCCGTCAAATGTTCCTCCAAACAACAGCTTTTAGCAACAAACAGTGGCATCTCCCGCCAGGTTACCAGTCACCATCTACTACGATCCGCACACCATTTCAGTACCCTCCTCTGCAGCAGTCAGTCCAGTTACCATCACGGTGCCTGGACCAGTTCCATATGAAAGCAGTAATGCCATCCCCTGGCATTATGGCTCTGACCTCTACTGCAACGGGGAAAAAATCACCTTGGACTCTTCAACTTCTTCTCCACAGATTGATAATGTTGGGGGAGGCGGAGGCTTCACCAGAAGCGGACGCCTTTTTGCCTCACAATTGCAAAGACCTAATGCCGAAGCGGAAGCTGCTGCCAAAGCAAAAGGGAAGAATGTGATACCTGAAGAACCAATCATCAAAGAAACTCAGAAGACATCTTTTGAGCAATATGTAGACGAGTTTATGAGAATTATAAAGAGAAGTGATTACAAGGTGGTGGATCAGCTTCACCAAACTCCCTCAAAGATCTCCATATTATCCCTGTTGATGTGTTCTGAAGCTCACAGGAACGCATTACTGAAAGTCTTGCACGCAGCATACGTGCCAGAGGAGATCACTATTAATCAGCTAGAAACTGTGGTGGCAAATGTCAACACCAGTCATGGACTGAGCTTCACCAATGCTGACTTAACAACTGAGGGACGTAACCACAATAAGGCTTTACACATCACTCTGGAATGCAAGGGTGCTGTTTTATCTCATGTACTGGTGGACACTGGGTCGTCACTCAATGTTTTACCAAAGAAAGCCTTAGTGAAGCTGGAGTATGATGGCTTGGCACTACGCCCAAGTAATTTAGTGGTGAGAGCATTCGATGGCTCTAAAAGATCAGTGCTTGGGGAGGTTGATCTGCCTGTGATGATTGGCCCGCAGACTTTTAAAATTACCTTCTATGTGATGGACATTCAGCCGGCCTACAGCTGTTTGTTGGGTAGACCCTGGATCCATGCCGCTGGTGCAGTTACGTCTACCCTTCACCAGAAGCTGAAATTCGAGTGGGAAGGCCAGATCATCACCATCTGTGGTGAAGAGGACATCTTTGTTAGCCATCTGGCTACGTACAAGTACATTGAGATGGATGGAGAGATCCATGAAACCATGAGCCAGGGATTTGAGGCCCTGAATATTAATGAAGCATCTGCTGTACTGGGAACCTCCATGACATCTTATCAGCAAGCCAGGAAGGTTGTTGAAGAGGGTACTGCCCAAGGCTGGGGCAAGCTGCTACCTGTGGAGAAGAAGGAAGACAGATTTGGGTTGGGTTACAAACCAACTCAACAAGATCAATCAGAGGCTGCTAAGAAGCCCAATTTTGTCAGCAGGGGGATGCTCACCCCAGATGCAGTGAACAACTTGGAAGATGAGTCGGAAGATGAGCGCAACCGGGAGAGCTGGATACGTTCAAGGACCCCGGGGAGCCATATCTCAAACTGGTCTTCCCAGGAAATTATAAGGGTTACTCCCGCAAAGTAATTATTATTTCCTGTATTTTTAAGCATGCATCAAGTCTTGCATCTTGCCCAAGATGACAAGACTCATTTTGTAATCGGGCCATCTTGTAATTTTGTGCAAACAGATCAATCAATGAATATCGGACATCTTTTGCAAATGAGTCTTTTTCTTTCCCGCTCACTGTTTTTTTTTCCATTTTTCTTTTTGTACAAAAATAAAATGGCAATGTTTTCCAAAATGATAACTTCATTTCACTTTTTCTAAACAAGATTAAAACCGATCACTAAAATGAACAATCTAAACCCTTGCAGAGAGTCCCTTTCAGACTGCACCGACAACAGCACAGCTATGGCTTCATATGACTTTGACAATCCAATCAATCAAGCTGATGAAGGGGTTGAAGAAGATTATGAGCTTTCTGAAGAGCTAGCCAGGTTGTTAAGGCAAGAGGAGAAGGTTATCACTCCTCATCAGGAGGAGGTCGAAACAGTTAATCTTGGTGCGGAAGAAGACGTGAAAGAAGTTAAGATCGGGGCTTGCTTACAAGACTCAGTGAAGGAACAACTGATTGACATGCTTCGTGAATATGTAGATGTGTTTGCTTGGTCTTATCAGGATATGCCAGGGTTGGACACCGATATTGTCATGCACAAGCTGCCTTTGAAAGAAGACTGCCCGCCAGTAAAACAGAAATTGCGCCGTACTCGCCCAGATATGGCAATGAAGATCAAAGAAGAGGTACAAAAGCAATGGGACGCCGGGTTCCTTGCTGTGAATAGCTATCCGCCGTGGGTTGCTAATATTGTACCCGTGCCTAAGAAAGACGGCAAGGTGAGGATGCATGTGGATTACCGGGATCTGAACAGAGCCAGCCCGAAAGATGACTTCCCTTTACCTCACATTGATGTATTGGTTGATAATACGGCTCAGTTCTCGGTATTCTCCTTTATGGACGGATTTTCAGGATACAATCAGATCAAAATGTCACCTGAAGACATGGAGAAGACCACTTTCATCACACCTTGTGGCACGTTCTGTTACAAGGTGATGCCATTCGGACTGAAGAATGCTGGTGCGACATATCAACGGGCTATGGTAACATTATTCCATGACATGATCCATAAAGAAATTAAATGTTATGTGGATGACATGATTGCCAAGTCCCTCACAGAAGAAGACCACCTGGTAAATCTGTTGAAGTTATTCAAGCGTCTGAGGAAATATCAACTGAAGCTGAACCCCAACAAGTGCACATTCGGGGTGCGATCTGGTAAGCTGCTGGGATTCATTGTAAGTGAGAAAGGGATTGAAGTTGACCCTAATAAAGTCAAAGCCATTCAAGAAATGCCTGCACCGAAAACTGAAAAAGAAGTTCGGGGGTTTCTAGGTAGACTGAACTACATTTCAAGGTTCATATCTCACCTTACAGCAACCTGTGAGCCTTTGTTTAAGCTGTTAAGAAAAGAACAAACGGTCAGGTGGAACGAAGACTGCCAGAAGGCTTTTGACAAAATCAAGGAATACTTACAGGAGCCTCCAATCCTTATGCCTCCAGTTGAAGGAAGACCTCTAATTATGTACTTGACAATATTAGAAGAGTCAATGGGGTGTGTGTTGGGCCAGCATGACGAGTCTGGTCGAAAAGAGTATGCAATTTACTACCTAAGCAAAAAGTTTACCGACTGTGAACAACGTTATTCACTACTCGAGAAAACTTGATGTGCTTTAGCGTGGGCTGCTCGCCGACTAAGGCAGTATATGTTGACCCACATTACCTTGTTGTTCTCAAAGATGGACCCAGTTAAGTACATATTTGAGAAGCCAGCACTTACCGGACGGGTTGCAAGATGGCAAATGATTCTCACAGAATATGACATTCAGTACACATCTCAGAAAGCCATCAAAGGCAGTGTATTGTCTGATTATCTTGCTGAGCAACCCATTGATGATTACCAGCCTATGAGATTTGACTTCCCTGATGAAGACATTATGTTCATAAAAGCAAAAGATCATGAAGAGCCTGTTCACACTGAAGGGCCTGACCCGGAAGAAGAATGGACTATGATGTTTGATGGGGCTGTTAACATGAATGGTCGTGGTGTTGGTGCAGTACTCATTACACCTAAAGGAGTTCACATGCCTTTCTCGGCAAAGCTCACCTTTAACTGCACTAACAACGAAGCTGAATACGAAGCTTGTATTATGGGTCTTGAGGAAGCCATTGACCTCAGGATCAAGACTTTGACTGTTTTCGGAGATTCAGCTCTGGTAATTAATCAAACCAACGGCAAATGGTACACCCACCAAGATCATCTGATACCTTACAGGGATTATACAAGGAGGTTATTGACTTTCTTTACATCAGTCAAGCTCGAGTATATCCCTCGGGACGAGAATCAGTTTGCAGATGCTCTTGCTACCATTTCATCCATGATCAAAGTTCAAGCTGCCAACTTTGTACCTCGGATTTCAGTGTCCAGACTTGACAGACCAGCATATGTGTTCTCAGCAGATGTTGTTAAAGATGATAAGCCTTGGTTCCATGACATTAAGTGCTTCTTGGAGGATCAAACATACCCACCTGGGGCATCATCCAATGATAAGAAGACATTAAGAAGGCTAGCTGGTAGTTTCTTCCTGAATACTAATGGTTCCCTATACAAGAGAAACTTTGATATGGTACTCCTCAGGTGCGTTGATAGGACAGAAGCAGGCTTGTTAATGCACGAAGTACACGAAGGATCCTTTGGTACCCATGCAGGAGGGCATGCCATGGCCAAGAAGTTGCTAAGATCAGGTTATTACTGGATCACAATGGATGCCGACTGCTGTGCCTATGCCAGAAGATGTCATAAATGCCAGATTTATGCAGATAAGGTGCATGTGCCTCCAAATCCTCTGAATGTGATGTCTTCACCCTGGCCCTTTGCCATATGGGGCATTGATATGATTGGCAAGATTGAACCAACTGCTTCGAATGGCCACCGATTCATCCTGGTCGCTATTGACTATTTTACCAAGTGGGTCGAAGCAGCTTCTTATGCAAATGTTACGAGGCAAGTAGTAGCCCGATTTCTGAAGAGAGATATCATCTGTCGGTATGGTGTACCCGAACGAATCATTACTGATAATGGTTCCAACTTAAACAATAAAATGATGGCAGAACTATGCCGGGACTTCAAGATCCAACATCACAATTCTTCTCCTTACAGGCCAAAGATGAATGGCGCTGTTGAGGCAGCTAATAAGAACATCAAGAAAATTGTGCAAAAGATGGTAGTTACCTACAAAGACTGGCATGAAATGCTACCATTCGCCTTGCATGGGTACCGTACGTCAATCAGAACATCCACTGGGGCAACACCGTATCAGCTTGTTTATGGTATGGAGGCAGTCCTGCCTGTTGAAGTTGAATTACCCTCCCTGCGGGTACTTGTAGATGTTTAAGAATTGGCAGAATTTTTTACCAACAAGAAATGTTGAATTCAGTTCAGAATGTCCTATCAGATGTTGGGACATTATCAAACAGAGTATAAGAATTTAATTCAGGATGTCACACCAGATGTTGGGACATTGTGTAAATGACTTAAGTTCAGTTTTTCAGGATGTCCCAACAGATGTTGAGACATCTCAAACCTGCTACCAGAATTAATTAATGACTAACTGATCAGAGATATTTAAGGAGAGTTATCTGGAATTAATTAATGATGGATAAAAACAGAACAAGGCGCATCTGTAGGGAGTTTTATATTGAGGATTCAGATTAAAACAGAAGACCTAAATCACCTAGAATCTAGGAAGTAACAAACCCTAATTCAAGGTGGAAGCTGCATGCGCATTAGGGCTGGATCATCCTACAGAAAGCCCAAATTACAAACACCTATTTAAGCAACAAAAACTCACAGAATTGAGTACGATTTCCAGAAGACAAAATAGAGTGTTTAGTGTTTTAATAGCAGGTTATTTTTATTGTACCACTTTATGAGCTTTTAAGCAAAAGTGCATTTGTGACTTGATTGAAACTGTGAAGTAAGATCAAGCTGTTTTGTTAGAAGTATGACTTCAATTTCATTAAACTTGTAAACAAAATCACTGTGTGATTGAGGGGGAGTGAGTAGGGTACTCTTATCTAAGTTGTGTCTTAGGTAGAAATTGCATTGGGTAGTTATTAAGTGATAGATTAAACAGGGTGGTTTAAGTCTAGAATTAATATTACTTATAGTGGATTTCCTCCTGGCTTGGTAGCCTCCAGATGTAGGTGTGGTTATACACTGAACTGGGTTAACAAACTTTTGTGTTGTTTACTTTTCTTGCTATTTAAGTTTTGGTTAAATCTGTCAAGTGTTGGGACATCTCTTAGGACATCTCATACCTGATCACAGAATTTCAATTGGCATCAGAGCAGGCACCCTGCCTGTTTATACTGGGTGAGATCTAGGGAATACAAATTCTGGAAACATGGACAGAGATATAGGATCAGTAAATAGACCACCTATACTGGATGGATCTAATTATGACTACTGGAAGCCAAGAATGATTGAATTCTTAAGATCACTTGACAACAGGGCATGAAGAGCATTCAACATTGGATGGGATCATCCTGTCCAAGACACCAAAGATGGATCAAAAGTGCTGAAACCTGAAGAAGAATGGAGTAAGGAGGAAGAAGATTCAGCACTAGGCAACTCAAAGGCCTTAAATGCTTTATTCAATGGCATTGACAGGAACATCTTTAGACTTGTGCATCACTGTGAGCTGGCCAAAGATGTTTGGGACACTCTCAAAATAACTCATGAAGGAACATCAAAGGTAAAAATGTCAAGACTTCAACTTCTCACCACCAAGTTTGAAAACTTGAGAATGAAGGAAGATGAAACAATTCATGAATTCTACATGAACATCTTAGATATAGCCAATACTTCTGGAGCCTTGGGAGAAAAGATGACTGATGAAAAGCTTGTAAGAAAGATTCTCAGATCTTTGCCAAAAAGATTTGATATGAAAGTCACAGCAATAGAAGAAGCTCAAGACATATGCACAATGAAAGTTGAAGAGCTCATTGGTTCCCTTCAAACATTTGAGATGGGAATGAATGACACAAATGTAAAGAAGAACAAAAGCATAGCCTTGGTGACAAATACTGATGAAGAAGAAGATGATAAACCAGAAACTGGTGAAAGCTTATCAGACAACATTGCTATGCTTGGAAGACAATTCAAAAAGATTCTCAGAGGGATGGAAGGCAAATTCAAATCCAGTGGAAGATACACAAACTCTTCTGAGAACAAAAGACCTTATGATGCTAACAGAAGGTCAAATTATGATGAAAAGACCAGTCAAGAAAAAATTAAATTCCATGGATGTGAAGGATATGGACACATCAAGAATGAATGTCCTACCTTCTTAAAAAGGCAAAAGAAAGGACTCTCTGTAACCTGGTCTGATGAAGACTCAGGAGGTGATTCAGAAGAAGAATCAGCTAAGCATATCACTGCTCTAGCTGGATTATGTGAATCTGAAAGTGAATCCAGTGATGGGGAGCTTACTTTTGAAGAACTTGAGCAAGCATTCAAAGATCTATACAAAAGAAGCACTGAATTATGCAGTGAGGTTATAAAGCTAAAGAAGCAGAATGAGGCACTAGAAGATGAAAAAGCAAGTGATCAAGAGATCATTAACACCTTGAAAAGTGAAGTAAGTCTTCTCAACTCCAAGTTGGAACACATGTCCAAATCTGTTAGAATGTTGAACAGCAGCTCAAATACACTGGATGTTATTCTCAACAACAATAAGCATTCAGGGGATAAAAGTGGACTGGGATTTAACAGAGTACATAAAGATGAAGCTAGCTCTAGCAAAACTACTTCAAAATCCATACAGTCAAACAAGATGTCCCAATAGATGCTTCAACATCAGGAAAAGAACACAAAGTCAAACATAATGTTCCAACAGATGTCTCAACCTTCTGAAAAGAACAAAATGAAGAAGAAGTATCAAAAATGGAGATGTCATCATTGTGGAAGATTTGGACATATCAAACCTCATTGTTATAAGCTGCATGGATATCCAAATCAGATGTATCAGCAACCTCCTAAGCAGAAGATAGAAGTTACCAAGAAAGTGCTGCATAGACATCAAAGAAATCAGCAACCTCCTAAGCAGAAGACAGAGGTCATAAAGAAGGTATGGAGACCAAAAGCTAGTCTTGATGCTGATCAAAGCTACATACCCAAGAACAAGATCAACAAACAACCTTGGAGCTCTACTAATGAACAATACACAGGGCAAAGATATCAAAAGAAATCTCAACTCAAATGGTCAAAGAAAAATGTTGCATATATAGCACATACATCACTAAGAGTATCAGCCAAAGAAGACTGGTACTTTGACAGTGGATGTTCAAGACACATGACTGGATTGAAGAATCTGCTAGTAAACTTAAAGTCTCATTCATCCAGATATGTAACCTTTGGAGATAGAGCTAAAGGAGAAATCAAGGGAGTTGGAACCTTGGACTGTCAAGATGTTCCAAGACTAGATGATGTTCTGCTAGTTAAAGGTTTAACTGCTAACCTGATCAGCATAAGTCAATTATGTGATGAAGGATACAGTGTAAACTTTACCAAAACAAAATGCATAGTGACTAACAAATAACAAGAGGTTGTCATGAGAGGAGCCAGATCTAAAGACAACTGTTACATGTGGGAACCTCAAGACTTCAGTCTCACTTCAACTTGCTCTTTAGCTAAAGAAGAAGAAGTGAAACTATGGCACCAAAGACTAGGTCATCTTCATTTCAGAGGCATAAAGAAGATCATATCTATGGAAGCTGTAAGAGGTATTCCTAAACTGAAGATTGATGATGGCAAAATATGTGGTGAATGTCAAATAGGCAAGCAAACCAGGATGTCCCATCCAAAGCTCCAACATCTGACAACTTCCAAAGTTTTGGAACTTTTGCATATGGATCTTATGGGACCTATGCAGGTTGAGAGCCTTGGTGGCAAGAGGTATGCCTATGTGGTGGTTGATGACTTTTCAAGGTATACATGGATAAATTTCATCAAAGAAAAGTCTGATGTATTTGATGTATTCAAAGACTTATGCCAAAGAATACAAAGGGAAAAAGCCAGCTGTGTGATCAGAATAAGAAGTGATCATGGAAAAGAATTTGAGAACCAAAAGTTCTTAGATTTCTGCTCTTTAGAAGGAATCAATCATGAATATTCTTCACCAATCACACCTCAACAGAATGGGATTGTTGAAAGGAAGAATAGAACTATTCAAGAATCAGCAAGGGCCATGATCCATGCTAAAAAGTTACCTCTGTACTTCTGGGCTGAAGCTATGAACACAGCTTGTTACATTCATAACAGAGTTACTCTAAGGAAAGGAACTTTGTCCACAATCTATGAAGTCTGGAAGGGCAGAAAACCCACAGTTAAGTACTTCCATGTGTTTGGAAGTAACTGTTATATTCTGGCAGATAGCTTTTCCTTGAAGCATGCTAGCTCATCTGCAACAAAGCTGCCAATAGCTTTTCCTTCATTGCTGTGTGGTATAGTGCTAAGTCAGTACCCTGGGATCCTCACTGAGAAGGACACAGTCTGAAAAAGAGAAAGCCCTCTGGCCTTTCACTACAAACTGTTCCTGAGTCATCATGCAGCAGATGTTGAAGCACACTCTGGGACATCTGCAGGTCCTTCAACTGCCAAGACTCCAATCTCCAAGGCTGCATTAATTGCTGAACTGAAGAGCACCTGTAAAGAACTTGAATCTAGGAAGAAGAAGCTTGAGGAAATTATCCAAAGGCTGGAGAGTGAAGGAGATCAGAAAGCTGCTTCTGATGAAGAAACTAAGGATGATGAAGAAACTGAAAGTGAGGAGTCTGAGTGATCATTGTATGTGAGGAAAAATGTATGACAACTGCATTGTAATTTAGATTTAGTCTCTTTGGCCCCAAAATTTGTGTCTAACAAGGGGGAGAACAACACCAACAACAATGTGTAATGCTGTTTGATTATGAATGAAAAATCTGTTTGCTTCTGAACTGAATAAGTGTGTTTTTGTTTCTGTGGCAACAAGATTAGATACATGTATGTTTGAGGGGGAGTAATCTCAAATATGATTCAACAGAAAAGTAATGCTATACTCTGATAAAAGATCTTCTGCTGCACTCTGATAACCAGAAAAGATGTTAGCCAAAAATTAGCCAAAGGGGGAGTTTGTAGATGTTTAAGAATTGGCAGAATTTTTTACCAACAAGAAATGTTGAATTCAGTTCAGAATGTCCTATCAGATGTTGGGACATTATCAAATAGAGTATAAGAACTTAATTCAGGATGTCACACCAGATGTTGGGACATTGTGTAAATGACTTAAGTTCAGTTTTTCAGGATGTCCCAACAGATGTTGAGACATCTCAAACCTGCTACCAGAATTAATTAATGACTAACTGATCAGAGATATTTAAGGAGAGTTATCTGGAATTAATTAATGATGGATAAAAACAGAACAAGGCGCATCTGTAGGGAGTTTTATATTGAGGATTCAGATTAAAACAGAAGACCTAAATCACCTAGAATCTAGGAAGTAACAAACCCTAATTCAAGGTGGAAGCTGCATGCGCATTAGGGCTGGATCATCCTACAGAAAGCCCAAATTACAAACACCTATTTAAGCAACAGAAACTCACAGAATTGAGTACGATTTCCAGAAGACAAAATAGAGTGTTTAGTGTTTTAATAGCAGGTTGTTTTTATTGTACCACTTTATGAGCTTTTAAGCAAAAGTGCATTTGTGACTTGATTGAAACTGTGAAGTAAGATAAAGCTGTTTTGTTAGAAGTATGACTTCAATTTCATTAAACTTGTAAACAAAATCACTGTGTGATTGAGGGGGAGTGAGTAGGGTACTCTTATCTAAGTTGTGTCTTAGGTAGAAATTGCATTGGGTAGTTATTAAGTGATAGATTAAACAGGGTGGTTTAAGTCTAGAATTAATATTACTTATAGTGGATTTCCTCCTGGCTTGGTAGCCTCCAGATGTAGGTGTGGTTATACACTGAACTGGGTTAACAAACTTTTGTGTTGTTTACTTTTCTTGCTATTTAAGTTTTGGTTAAATCTGTCAAGTGTTGGGACATCTCTTAGGACATCTCATACCTGATCACAAAATTTCAGTACTAATGGATGTTAAGTTGAACGAAGCAGAATGGGTCTGGTCCCGGTACGAACAACTGAGTCTGATTAAAGAGAAGAGATTGGCTGCAATCTGTCATGGGCAGTTGTATCAGAAAAGAATGAAGAAAGCCTTCGATCAGAAAGTCAGGCTCCGAGAGTACCAAGTAGGAGATCTTGTGCTGAAAAGACTCCTTCCTCCTCATATAGACCACAGGGGCAAGTGGACTCTGAACTATGAAGGACCATTCGTAGTAAAGAAAGTTTTCTCCGGTGGAGCACTCATGCTCAGTACTATGGATGGTGAAGACTTCCCGTCCCCTGTAAATTCAGATGCAGTTAAAAAAATACTTCGCATGAAAATGACCCGCTGGACATAAAAACAGAATGTAAGTCCAGGCAAAAATAGGGCATCCCGGCGAGTCAAAAACAAAATAAAAGACTCGGGCAAAAGTAAGGGAAAAAAATGCATACCCGCTGAGTTGAAAAGCCACAATGGACAGCTCAGGCAAAAATGGGTATCCCGGTGGATTGAAAACCCGAAAGGGCGATTCACGCAAAATAAGGGAATAAGCGAACAACTGTATTCTGAATTCGTCTGTATCACTTACAACCTGGTAAGCTCCAAAAGGATCAAGCTTCTTTCAGAATCAGCCTTCCTCAGAAAGCAAGGTGAGAAGAACGTCAAATGTCATACGAGTCATAGCAAAGGGAAGCTCCTTGAAGCGTCATCGACATTGCCAATACCTTTTATTTCTCAATTTGTAACAATCTCCTCATTTAGGGGATTTGTTTCTTCGACTGTATCTTGCCGATTCAGGGCACCTGAATTAATAAAATCAGATTTTTCAGTCATGTTTCGTTTCGTACATTTTATTTTCATTTGCAAGAATGTCCGATGTCTTTAAGATACTGATTGTATAAATACATATGCTTTTCTTCTAAAAAAATACGTGCTTGCAGGAGATATACTCACTCCCAGGAGTGCCTAAACTCCCATGGTGGAATCCAGTAAGGGATACCTCGGGAAGTACTTGTGCGTTACTCTGACTTTTCAGGTATTCAAAGCACAGCATGGGGTATGAAAGCTTCAACCCAGCAAGCTGGCAAATCATTACCTACTCAGTCCTAGTACCGGAGTTGCTTTCTCCCCAACTGAGTTGCCTTTTTCTATTCCTTCCTCAGCCAATTGCAAAAGCTAGGGAACCATCTCCCCACAGAGTCTCAACCTCTATCCAGCGAAGCAATAACCTGAAGATCTCACAACAAAGTGGTGAAAGCTTCTACAAACCCCAGCTGGGTCCCTCATTACCAAAGATAGGTCTATCAGTGACCTATATCCCCAAGCAGAGTTCCATATGTCAGATCTACCAATGATCACATCCCCAGCTGGGATGCCCACTTCAAGCAGATCAACCAGAGATTTTCGCTGCAACGGGATCCGAATCCCGGATCGGTGTCTTTGCATAATCATAGCATTCGCATCATATTTTCCCCACAGAGCGTAGCATTCCGTCTAATACGGAGCATTACGGCCAAAATCAAACATATTGCATAATCATAAGCCATGTGCTGAATCAAACACTTGTGAATTTTGACAATTCATCAAAGATATACAGAAAACTCTCCAGATTCCCCAGCAGGAAGCCAAGGCATTTGCCTTACACTCATAAATACAGATACACACTCCTTTTGGCGCTCGTCCGTGTCATCATTCCCCAGTAAAGCCGCCCAGGCATTCTTTACAAACAGACACTTATATATTACAGATACTTCTTGACACCCGTCCGTGTCATATCCCCAGTAGAAAGACAAAGCGTCCTCTGTGCACTCACATATACCTATACAAATTCCTTGATACCCGTCCGTGTCAACTTCCCCAACATAGATACTTGAAACATTTTTGTAAACCATACACTTGTTTATAATATACTTTTTCCGACACTCGTCCGTGTCACACTCTCCAGCAAGTTAAATACTCACCTGTACACCACTCATACTTATTACTCTTGTTTCGCTTATACAGGTACTCGTTTGTATCTTATATATACCACTTATACATCCTCAGATTCGACACTCTTCAGTGTTCGTTGTTAACCAGCTGGTACTCGTCCGTATCATCATCTTCGAACATGCGTCAAGCGTTTGTTTCTACCTGATACACGTCTGTATCATAGTCTTAAGGATGCTCGTCCTCATTTTTAATCCATACACGTGTCAAACGCTCATGTCTTCTTGAATTTAGACACTCGTCTGTGTCTACTATTCCCCAGAGGAGTCCCCACAGAATCAACACTCGTCCGTGTTCCTTGTTAACCAGTTGATACTCGTCCGTATCATCATCTTTGAACATGCGTCAGGCGTTTGTTTCTACCGATACTCGTCCGTATCATGGTCTTAGGGATGCTCGTCCGCATCTTTAATCTATACACCGTACACCAAACTTGTACCTCCCATTCCTTGGATATAGACACTCGTCTGTGTGTACTTGTTCCAGCAAGTCTCGGTGAACTATTCCCTTTCTATCTGACATTCGTCCTATGTCATGATACCTTATCGGCAGCTGTACCCTGCCAGGTGATCGTCCTTCACCTTTGGATGACTGTCCCTCATCCTTTCCCTAGCGGAGTCTCTATTTCATTAGAACCCCCTTTTCTATCCGACATTCGTCCTATGTCGTGATATTTTTAGCAGCCGTCCCCTGCTAGGTGATCGTCCTTCACCTTTTGATGATCGTCCTTCATCATTTTATCCGATGGTCGTCCCCATCGTTGATCTTGTTATCTGACATTCGTCCTATGTCATGATACCCCGAGAGCAGCCGTACCCTGCTAGATGATCGTCCTTCACCTCTTGATGATCGTCCTTCATCATGCTTATCCGATGGCCGTACCCATCGTCGACCTTTTCTATCCGGCATTCGTCCTATGTCGCGATACTTCTGGCAACCGTACCTTGCCAGGTGATCGTCCTTCACCTTAGATGACCGTCCCTCATCTTATCCCTATCAGAGCAGCCGTCCCCTGCTAGGTGATCGTCCTTCACCTTTGATGACCGTACCTCATCACTTATTTTTACCTCTAATCCCCAGAGAGTCTTATAGCTTTACTTGATGGCTGTCCCCATCATAATCTCTTATATCCCCAGCTTGTCGGCCATCCCCGTCATTGCTCTTTCCCCAGCAGTCGTCCTCTGCTCGACGGTCGTCCTCCGTCGCCCACACTTTATAATATACTTTATTTTCTTTCACAATCTATATCCCTTTTCTTCTTCATTCTGTGAGTGCAAATTTTGGACTGTCTTTGGTATTCAACCACAAGTTGTCTTGTTTGCCTGTTAAGCCGTCACTTACATCCTGCACAGCTAACTCATGCTTGAATAGGGGCAGCTGTAAACACCCCAAATTTTCCCTCACCCATTCACACCATGGCTTGTGATCTTTTCATATGCATAAGCTCAATCATAACATCTCATATTACATATTTGCTTCACTGCATTGGTTCAAAGTCATTTGCATCTAGGGTTTGTGATCTGAACAATCCAAGAGCCATTTGAGCCATTCCAAAGGTCTTCAAACACTTAAAAGGGGTCCATGTATGTTCAAGAATCATATTATATCCTCTCAAAGTCAAGAATGTCAAAAATCACAAGAACTGATATTGGCATGGAAGCAGAGCCAGGTTTGCCTGCACAGATGACCTAGAATTAGGGTTTTGGTTTCAAAGGCCATAACTCCAAATTTTTTGGTCATTCTTGTTTCTATTGGTCTCAATATGGTATAGGGATCATGCATATCAATTTTCATAAAGAAATTCCATGGGGAAGGCATCTGATCAAGAGTTGACTTTTTGAGCAAGTTAGTGCAAAATCAGGGCATCTGAGGCCCTCAATGACCCAACCAAAGGATGTTCATCATCATTTTGATTATGTATGATCTTTATTTGATCATAGAAGATGTTAGAAGTTCACAAAATTGAAGAATTTCAAGCCATTTGCAAAGTTGACTTTTTGGGAAAGTGACTTGTAATGGAAACTTGCCATTTTGGGAAACTTTTTCAACCCTTGCTTTTTGATTCAAAAATGCTTCAAATGGGAAAACTTTGTTCATGAAAGTTGTAGAATGGATCATTACCTTTTCAAAAAGTACAAGAACTTGTCCTAATTCATTTTGGATCAAAAGTTATGGCTTGTCAAAGTTGGGAAAAATCACATAATTTCAAGTTTTCTACCAAAGAGGCAAAGTTGAAAAACCACTTACCAAGGCAAATTGTGCTATCAAATGGACTTCTAATCTTCATACAAACATAAACCAAGGCCTAAGGATCAGATTGCATCAAAATTTTACTCATTTTCATGGCTTGTGGATCAAGAAATGTCAAAAGGGCCAAAGATGAACAAAGTTGCAAAACCTCATTCAAACCCTAATCCATGTGCTGGCTGGCTTCAAAACTGATCCTATGGTTCTCCTCACTTCTTGCTGCGTAGGACACCCCTCTTGTCCTTGGCTAGCCATGAGCCCATACCTCTCTTACACAAAGCTTGACTTTTTTGCAAAAGACCCATACCAATCACAATAGGGCACAACCACTCTTCTGACCTACCCAAGATTGATAAGTGGACCAAATACATCACAACACAACACACAACTCATGCTGAAGCTCTCTCATAGCCATAGTTCCAAGTTCATGCCTCATATGCATTTTGCTTCGAATCATACAACACAACCTTCAAACACAAAAACAAACTCCACCATTGATCTCAGCATGTTCCACTGATCCCAAACCAACCATTGAAACAGCCCAAAACCTCACACAAACCAAACACGATTTCTCCCCCTCTTTGAACAGAACTCAAGCAATCTCTCAAACTAGCCCAAATAAACTCCAGATAAGCTTTGCAAACACTTGAGGGAGTTTAGTGGAGTTGATTGGAAGCAAGGAACTGGTCCAGAAGCTCTTGGGTTGAAAGCTTCGATTCAGGTAGCCATGGAAATTCATTTTTCCAGAACTCTTATTTCTTGTTTCTAAAATGATCTACATGCTTCCCTGAATGCAATGAGCTTTGAATTTTTGAAAATGATGCAGAAATGAGGATGTATTGTTTGTCTGAAACTTTGCCCGTAAATTTGATTTCTGTTTGTTCTTCATGATTCATGAAAAAGAAATGAATTTTGTTGCTGGATTGTTGTTTAGGATGTTTAGTTGAGTTTATCTGGAGGTTTTGGCATGATTTAGTGAGGTTTTGAGAGAGTTAGGTTGGAGGTCTCGCCGGAGAAGACGACCGGAAGTCTTCTCCGGCCACCTGAAACTCATTAAGCCCTAATTACATCATTAATGAGATTTTTAATGTGGAGCGTAGGATGGTTTGAACAGGGTTGACTCGCGCGTGAATGAGTGGCCAGGATGCATCATTAGAAACCCTAATCCCTGATTATTTAATTTTAATTTTGTTTAATTAATTCATAAAACAAATTAGCCAGGTTTGAATCTGGGCCCTTGGATCTGGCGCGCAGTCAACCAGACCAAGCCCAGATCAAATCCTGGCCTTCCCTTTTAATTACTTTCATTTATTATTCATTTTCTTTTCCTTTTATTTATACATTTTATTTAAAATAGCAAAATACCTTTAAAAATTCTGAAATTTTTTGTCAAAGGTTCAATTAATTTTCAGGACACAAAAATATTTTTATTTTTATTTTTTGCATTAAAAATTATTTTTAAATCATTTAAAAGTTTATTTTTAATTAGTTAATGAAAATTAATTAATTAAAAATACTTTTAGGTATTTAAAAATCACAAAAATTCACATAGCATTTGAAAACATTTAGAAACATTGTCCCACTCTCAAACCAAATTTCTTTTTTGATCTTGATGCCTTTTGATAATTTTCTTTGGAATTAATTTCATTTCAAGGTAATATTTTGTTTCAAACTTCAAAAATTCATTTCTGCCTAACCATTGAGAGTTGGACAATGATTCTTTTTGCATTGCATCTTGCATAACATGTAGTTTATAGGATAAAATTGGCTTGAATTGATCTTGCATTTTCAATTTGTTTTGCATTTTTCTTGACAAGGTACCTTAAAACCCTAACAATCTTAGGAAATTCATAACTCTCACTAGGTTAAGAGTTGGATCCCCTCATTTGGGCAGTGAGTTTGTGTAGGTTTAGGGTTCCTTTGATTGCATTTTCAAATTTTTATCATGTCATTTGCTTCTGGTTTTGGATTTTGCTTTGTGTGTTGATCATAAACCCTAATTTGTGCCTTCCTTTGCATCCATCTTCCATTTGCTTGCATACCATGACTTGCTATGACATTTTGTGCATTCATTTGATTCATAATACATCTTAGGACATATTAGAATCATGTTTGATCATTGCATCTTGCATTTGCCATGTTATATGTCCATTACACTTCATAACTTTTCATGTACATCCATGGTTCAAAACATGCTTCTCTTGCATCCATATGTTTGTATGATCATTCTAATGCCTTGCCTCATGTTTGCATCATTTCTTAGCATCATTAACATCATACTTATGCTTCTGGTTTTGGTTTGCATCATGACATTGCATCTCATTTTGCATTGCATTTCATTTCTTTTGCAAACTTTTCAGGTGGTAAGTTGTTTGAGAAGTGAATTTGCCTTCACTTCTCACATTTTCTTTTCATCTCTTTCATACTTCCCTTGCTGAATTTTGTATGTGTATTGGATTGAGCTTGCTCACTCTTGTTCATCTTACTTTCTTTCTCCAAGCAACTTGTCTTCTTAAGTGAAGCAAGTTGTTTTGCTTCTCCTTTCTTCTTCTCCTTTCATCTGATTCCTCCTTGGTGGCCTTTGAAGATCTCTTTCTTTCTTAAGCCTCACTAACCCTAGGAATGACCAAGCATGATAATAATTAGGGTTTGATTAGTCCCCCATTTAGTTTTACCTTTGTGTCATCTTTGAGTCTTCTCTTCTCATCTCATAATCAGGGACTAAACCCTAAAGGCTTTAAGGCTTTGTGATTAAGCTTATGCCTGCATCCTTCTATTAGGATGGAGTGTATAACTTTAATCCTAAGTGTTAAACCCTTAATGTGTTTAAATCCTTTAATCAATTCACATAATAATCATCAAGACACCAAGCTTGTAACTTGGGCCTTGCATTAGGGTTCTAATTCTTCCTTAATTGGTTAAGAAGGACTAACCCTAGTGTTAATGGACAAGTCCTCCTCAAGTTGTCTTACAAACCATAAAAATCACTTCTTCATCATATCATTAACTAAAATCCATCTAATAAAGGCTTTGTTCTGTCATGAGGTTAATCCCTAATCAAGGATTAAGTTGAGGAGTCTTTCTCAGCTTAAACATTCTCATCTATTATCCTTCTATTAGAATGGTGTAATGAGTGTTTAATCCTTGATTATGGCTTAATCTCATTACTCAACACTAAACAAAAACAACAAAAACATCTAAATAATCACAAGTAGGTTAATGATCTTAATCCTACACCATGGTGATTAAGTGTGAGATGCTGACTTCACACTTAAGGTATCCTCATTACCCCTAATCAGAGGGAGGATGTGATGAGTTTACTAACCCATTGGTTTAGGCTTAAGCTCATTAACTTATGACAAACTTCAAAAAGCAATAAAAGACTGGAAATACAAAAACAAACAATAAACGTCTCCTCCGGGATTCTTTTCTCACCTCATTCACTCACAAACGAGAACTTGCTTCTTCCGTCTAATGCAAGACAGTTTGCACCTGAGCCAGACAGGTCATACACTTGAGCATTGACAAGCAATCAGTTCACAAGTCAATTCACCTTTCAGTCTCTTTGAGTCGAACTACGGTGTTCTGACTTCCTTATTGCACGAGAGGATACGTAGGCATAACTTAACAGTTATCGAACAAAAGTCTCTGTATATCCCCCCTCTTTCCAGCTATTATTTAAGCCTCATTATCATGAGCACTTCACTCTTTCCTTACACTGACACTTTACTTATACACTTCACTCTTTCCTTACACTGACACTTCATTTATACACTTCACATTTCTCTTACACTGACACTTGCATTCTTTTCCAGCTTTGATACACAGATTGCACTGACACTACCCCTTTAAAACACAAATCTTTTAAGCGTGGATCCCGTCGAGTACGGCGGACAATCTGGGTGCTAATACCTTCCCAGGTTGTAACCAACCCCCTTTCTCAGTCTCTCTGGTTCGCAACCGTCTTATCCATATCTTTCTAGGTTTATGCAGCATTACCTTTCCTTCGGGATAAAAATGCCTAGCTGGCGACTCTTTTCATTTCTTCTCCTTTCGCCGACCGTTCGCGTCTGTACCCCTCTTGACCCGAGGTGTCATTTTGGTGGGAGCGACAAAGACCCATTGGAGGAAATAGACTTGGGACAAGGGGCAGAAAAAAGGCCAACTTACATAAGTGCCAAGATGGACCCTCAGTTTAAAGTCAAAATAGTCTAGTTGTTGCGTGATTACAAAGACTGCTTTGCATGGGACAATGATGAAATGCCTGGTTTAGACAGAAGCATGGTCGAATTGAGGTTGCCTATACTAGAAGGAAAGAAGCCAGTGAAGCAAGCCCCAAGGCGTTTCGCACCTGAGGTTCTGTCGAAATAAAAGAGTAGGTCGAAAGACTTCTGAAATGCATATTCATTCGCACAACAAGGTATGTGGATTGGATTGCAAACATAGTTCCTGTAATAAAGAAAAATGGCAAACTTATGGTATGTATCGATTTTTGAGACTTAAATTCAGCCACACCAAAAGATGAATACCTTATGCCAGTAGCAGAAATGCTTGTAGATTCGGCAGCAGGCCATGAGTATTTAAGCATGCTAGATGGATACTCTGGTTATAACCAAATCTTTATCACCAAAGAAGATGTTCCCAAGACAACTTTTCGTTGTCCTGGAGCGATAAGAACTTATGAATGGATAATGATGCCTTTTGGCCTAAAAAATGTTGGGGCAACTTACCAACGTGCTATGAATTCAATTTTTCACGATTATATTGAAACTTTCATGCAGATTTATATTGATGATATTGTGGTTAAGTTTGTTTCAGGAAAAAGTGTTAATGCTATTATTTTATGATTGACATTATGTTTGGTAAAACTAATATGGCTGGAAAATGTTGAATAAGAAGTTCCATATTAACATGGTATAGACTCTGGAAGAACATGTCAAACATGATGTCCTTACATGGTGGCACAGATAAATGTGGAAGTTGTCAAAGAAGATGTTGAATTCAGTTCAGAATGTCCTATCAGATGTTGGGACATTATCAAACAGAGTAGAAGAACTAATTCAGGATGTCCCAACAGATGGTGTCATATGTTACAGTCAACTGTCAAAGAAGATGTTGAAACATCTGCAAATGTCATGACAGAATTACTGTCATATGTTACAGACAGATGTCAAAGAAGATGTTGAAACATCTGCAAATGTCATGACAGAATTACTGTCATATGCTACAGACAGATGTCAAAGAAGATGTTGAAACATCTGCAAATGTCATGACAGATGTCAAAGAGAATGTTGAAACATCTGCAACTGTCATGACAACATTACTGTCATATGTTACATATAGATATCAAACAAGAAGTGTGGAACTTAGTTCAGGATGTCACACCAGATGTTGTGACACTGTCAAACAGAGTAACAGTTAATGAACTTAAGTCAAGATATCAGGATGTCACACCAGATGTTAGGACATTGTATCAGTTGATGGAATAAGTTCAGTTTACAGGATGTCACTTCAGATGTTGTGACATTGTATCAGTAAATGAAGTAAGTTCAGTTTTTCAGGATGTCCCAACAGATGTTGAGACATCTCAGACCTGTTACCAGAATTAATTAATAACTAACTAATCTGAGATATTTAAGGAGAGTTATCTGGAATTAATTATGGATGAATAAAAACAGAACAAGGCGCATCTGTAGGGAGTTTTGTTATGAAGATTCAGATTAATCAGAAGGACAAAATCACCTAGAATCTAGGAAGTAACAAACCCTAATTCAAGGTGATAACATTGGATTTATCAGATCTGAATTATGCAGAATATTCTGGAGATATTATGCAATCATATGTGGTGCTGATCTAGAAGATCTTAAAGACTCAATTTAAATTGAAGACAAATATTGAAAAATATAGGTTTCTATATTTAGAGATATTTTAGGAGTTGAAGATCTTTTGGAATATTTGTAGCAGATATTTCTGCATATTTGTAGCAGATATTTCTGCATATTTGTAGCAGCTATTGTTGTGATTGTTTAGGCCCAAATCCAGTTGGGAATAGGTTATAAAAGAAACCTTGTAACCTAGTTTAGAATGAACCCAATCAACTGAAAATGTAAACATTATTAGGGTTGTGTCCTTGTGTCAGCCGTGCATAACAAGTAACTCTATTGTGGCTGTTTCACTTGTGATTCTCGAAGCTTGTAAGCAAGAGAAGTTTTGTGACTTGATTGAAACTGTGAAGTAAGATCAAGCTGTTTTTTGTTTGAAGTGTGACTTCAATTTAAGTAAACTTGTAAACTTGATCACTGGGTGATTGAGGGGGAGTGAGTAGGGTACTCTTATCTAAGTGAGTCTTAGGTAGAAATTGCATTGGGTAAGTATTAAGTGATAGATTAAACAGGGTGGTTTAAGTCTAGAATTAATATTACTAATAGTGGATTTCCTCCTGGCTTGGTAGCCTCCAGATGTAAGTGTGGTTATACACTGAACTGGGTTAACAAACTTCTGTGTTCTTTACATCTTTTATGTTTTATGCAGTAACTGAACTGAATGTCCTATCAGATGTCCCAACATCCTGAAGCATGTTTGACTCTGATATATCAGAATTATTTAAGTACTGATATGTATGCCTTACCATGTTTATAAGTAACAGATAAGATGTCTCAACATCATATTAGACATCTGAGTCTGTCATACCAGAATTTCAAAAAGTCATATAGATCATCTTCGACAATCCTTTAAAAGGATGAGGAAGTTTGGTTTGAAAATGAATCCCCTAAAATGTGATTTCGGTGTGCAGGCGGGTGACTTTTTAGGTTTTGTAGTTCACGAGAATGGGATCGAAATCCACGAAAACAAGGCCAAAGCCATAATGGAAGCGAAAGTGCCATCAACAAAAAAGGAGCTGCAGTCTCTATTGGGGAAAATTAACTTTCTAAGAAGGTTAATCTCCAACCTTAGTGGAAAGACATATGCCTTTTCACCATTGCTTCGACTAAAGAAGGGGGACTTCACATGGGGACAGGAACATCAAGTTGCTTTCGACCTGATCAAAGAATACCTCTCTAGCCCTCCAATCTTGATCCCTCCTTGTAGAAGAAGAAGCCTGAGATTATACATTTCAGCATCAAATAAAACGTTGGGGAGCATGTTGTGTCAAGAAGATGAGAATGGCGTCGAAAGAGCCATCTATTACCTCAACAGAGTCCTGAATGACGCCGAAACTAGATATAGTGTTATAGAAAAATTATGTCTATGTGTATATTTTTCTTGTATGAAATTAAAACACTAAATCAAACCTGTTGATATATATGTATTTTCCCATTTTGACGTAGTAAAATATATGTTATCAAAATGTATTTTGCATAGTAGAATTGGAAAGTGGGCTTTAGCATTAACAGAGTATTCCCTAAAATACTTGCCTTTAAAGGATGTCAAAGGACAAGTGGCCGCTGATTTTATAGCAAACCATTCCATACAGGAAAATGAAGTAGAATATGTCGAAATGGAACCTTGGAAGTTATATTTTGACGGTTCCAGCCATAGAAATGGAACTGGAGTTGGAATGCTAATTATTTCTCCTAATAAAATTCCAACAAAATTCAAGTACAAAGTTGAAGGCTCATGTTCAAATAATGAAGCAGAATACGAAGCCCTGATCGCTGGACTTGAAATCTTGTTGGAATTAGGGGAAACAAAAGTCGAAATAATGGGCGACTCCGAATTAGTAATAAGACAGTTGACTAAAGAATATAGATGTGTAAAAGAAAATTTGATCATGTATTTCGTCATAGCCAATAAACTTCTTAAAAAATTCGACAGTGTGGCCATTAAACATAAATCTAGAATGGAGAATCAAGAGGCTAATGACCTTGCTCAAATAGCATCTAGGTATAAGGTGTCGAAAGAAAACTTAGAAAAGGCTATTGAAGTTAGAGGGAGAGTTGTATCCACTAAGTTGTCCCCATCAGATTTGGGAAAAATGAAGCTAGGATATGGTGACGAAGAACTTTGAAAATTTCAATGTGGACAACCCAACAGCTGAAGATTGGAGAAAGCCTATTAAGGAATATCTACAAGACCCAAATATGAGGGTCGAAAGGAAAGTTAAGTACAAAGCTTTAAGCTATGTACTCTTTGAGAATGAGCTTTTTAAGAAAACCTCAAAAGGAGTTTTGTTAAAATGCTTAGGCGAAGAAGAGGCTTATGTAGCCTTGTCGAGCGTGCATGGTGGAGCCTGTGGCGCGTATCAAGTAGGACACAAGATGAAATGGTTATTGTTTAGACAATGAATGTATTGGCCAACAATGCTAAAAGATTGTATCGAGTTTGCCAGAGGGTGTCAAGAATGTCAATTACACGCAGGAATACCACACGTTCCCGTGAGTGAACTGCATTCGATTGTGAAACCTTGGCCTTTTAGGGGTTTGGCTTTAGACCTAATAAGGGAGATTCGACCAGTTTCTTCAAAGGGACAGAAATACATTCTTGTAGGAATAGACTATTTCACTAAATTGATAAAAGTTATACCTTTAGTGAATGTAGACCAGGAAACGGTCATCGAATTCATTTGATGACATATAATCTACAGGTTTGGAATTCCATAAACAATAACCACATACCAGGGATCAGTGTTTACCGGAAAAAATATGCAAGCATTTGCAAAAGAAGTAGGATTCAAACTCCTAACTTCGACACCATATTATGCCCAAGCAAATGGATAAGTCAAAACGGCTAACAAAGTGGTGATCAACTTGATAAAAAACCATGTGGGTAAAAAACATAAGAATTGGCATAAAACTCTAAATCAAGCCCTATGGGCTTGTCAAACGTCTCCTAAAGAGGCTACAAACTCGACCC
The DNA here is from genome assembly GCA_963966055.1 of Lathyrus aphaca. Lineage (NCBI taxonomy): Eukaryota > Viridiplantae > Streptophyta > Magnoliopsida > Fabales > Fabaceae > Lathyrus > Lathyrus aphaca. The sequence goes on from OZ014521.1 coordinate 232,199,936, forward strand.
CATTTAGATTAACTTATGGTCATGATGCAGTTTTGCCAGTTGAAGTTCATTTACAGTCAGTACGAATTCAAAGGCATCATGAGATTCCATCAGACACATATTGGAACATGATGATGGACAAATTAATTGACTTAGATGAAAAAAGGCTACGCGCGTTAGATTTGTTAAAAAGACAAAAAGAAAGAGTTGAAAAGTTTTATAATAAGAAAGTAAAACATAAAACTTTTTCTGTAGGTGATGTGGTTTGGAAGTTGACTCTTCCCATGGATCAAAAAGATAGAGTGTTGGGAAAATGGTCCCCCAAGTGGGAATGACCTTTCCAGGTTTTAAAAATCTTTTCGAATGGCGCATATGAAATCGAAGAAATAGGGAGAGACGAAAGAATGTTCAAGATAAATGGAAAGTACTTAAAAAGTATAAACCAACATTGCAAGAAATAAAAATAACCAAAGAGTAATTGCATATAAGTGAATAGATATTATGCATTGCCAGAACAAATGGCATTAGATTCAGTACAAACAACCTATTGGCAAAAGTAACTTAAGCAAAAGAAAACTATTACAAAAGAAACTATCCCTATTACAATTTAATGCTAGCAAAAGATTCCTTCGGGTCATCAAATTTCCTCTTCTGAATCTGAAGTCGACGCTCACATAAACTCTTGTTGGTCGAAAGGTTTTCGATTTCTTGTGCAAGGATTTGGGCCCTTTCGGCATGATGAACGCATACTTGCAACTCTTCATCAAGTGCTTTTTGGTTGGGTGGTAGAAGAGATTCGTTAAGCCTTTTCTCCTGAGAAATCTTCTTTTGAAGAAGGGCTATCTGCTTCTCCCACTTTGAAATATTTTCATCACAATCAACATTTTGTTTAACGTAAGTTTCAAAGAGTTGGTTCAGGTCCATGATTTTGTTGTTCGAAACAGCTGCAGTGTCCAATTCGGCAAGATGGGTGCTTGTCTTCTCAGAGATTTGCCTTGTAAAACCTTGAGGTCGGTTTAGGTCAGCAGTCACCAAATCAACCAGAGAAGTTACGTCCATGACGAAACTGCTCACTTCTACAGGCGATTCCAAGACATTCACCTACTTCAAGAGCTTTTTTAGGTTGAAAATGGAAGTTGGATGCTCTTCAAGCAGTTTGAACAAGTCCACGTCAAGAATTTTCGTCTTGATTTCAGCTAGTATACCGTTGAGAGAAGTTGCGCTGGAAGTGGCCCCTGTGGCAGATGAAGTACTTTGAGAAGAGTCCTGAAAATTGTAGCGGGTACTGAGTACAACTTGCAAATACTCCAAAGGTATTTGCACCTTAAGATTCTCAATCTCCTCACGAGTAAGGCTAGTCGAGCCAGTTGATATGGAACCTCCCTTTGGGGGATCAACATTAGGTTGGTTGCCTTGTCCTTTGGTCAGCTCTACCATTGGCTGTTTCGACTGGTCGTTGCAATCATTTTTTCCTTATTTCTTATCATCCTCAGGGGTGACATTGGTTTCACCTTCGTCAACAACATTTGATTGAGGAGGAGGACAAGGAGAAGAATTGTTGTCAGAATGTTGGGAGGCTTCAGGAGAATGATCATCCATTATGGTTGTTTCTTTCATCAAGCTCTTTGGAGATAGAGGTGTCAGACTAATGACTTGTTGATGGGTTTCATGAGGTTTCGTAGGAGTGTCTTCTTTTTGTTGGTTGTTTTGCATTCTCTTCTGTCGAAGGATTTTCAGACATGTTTTCTTGCAAAAAGCATTTTAAGTGTCAGGCAAAGAAATGTAATAATTAGAAATATCCATGGTCAAAAGTTTACCTGAGTAAATTGGGTATGGAGACTAGAGTTTCCACTCTCTACATCTTTCACTTGAACAACGTTGAGTGGACTACTGGGGGAGTGGGTTTCAGTATTTTGACTTTGGGATTTGGAAGAGGAGCTTTCGTAACTTTCTTCTTTTTTGTGGGTTGATTGGGCTCTGGTGACTCATCGCCTGAATCTTCACTGGAGACTTTCTCTTCTTGTTTTCTCTTTGGAGTGGGAGGTGGTTTTCGACTAGCCTATAGGTTTGGACAAAACATGTAAGTTCTAAGGAACTAGAAAGAAACCATTAGTCCAAGAAAAGAAGTTATACCCTTGTCACAATCTTCTTGGTGATAGTAGGACGATCTTCATCCATAGCGTCAAAAGTGTTTTCGACAGCAGCTTTCTTAGGGGTCATCCTCTTAGCTAAGAAAACAAAAATGAAGTCAGATTTAAGTGAAAAGCATACAAGTAAAATATATATATATATATATATATATATATATATATATATATATATATATATATATATATATATATATAAAATGTCGAAATAAGAAAATGTTTCATAAAACACCTTCAAGAATTGGAGTCTCAAAATGGACGTGTTCTATTCCAATATGAAGGTGTCCTCTATAGTCATCCAGAGTATACTTAGTCGGAACCACGCGTTCAGCATGTTTGTTAGATTGTTGGCGAAGAATTTTCAAAGAATCCCCACAAACAAACCAATCTGGAAATGGAGGGCTCAACGCCATGCCAAAATCAGCAGAAGGTAGAGGGGGAAATTTTGGTGGATAAAGGTTCAAGGCTACCTCATATTTTAGTTATGGTCGAACATATGAAGGCAATTTCAACCTATCCATTTTTTCAGTGAATTTGTGTTTCAAAGTCACTATCGCTTCGCTGATGGTTCGACTAAGTTCATCAGGCCTATATATGGTTTCAAAGTAATTTTGAATTTTTTTTGTATTTCCTTGATATGTTGTGCTTTACCTTTCTTCGTTTTGTCCTGCACAAGAGAAAAAGTGTTGGTCAGTAGAGTTGTGAATGCTTCTACGTCATAGAACTTGGGAAGATAGTATTCTTTCCACCAAGTGTCGAATTCAAGGGTGCACATGAAAAAAGGTCGAAAGACTGTTGGATGAATTTCCAGGGAATTATCAGCTAGTTATCTTATGAGTTCTTGACTCTCTTCTTCAGTATGTAGGGAGTTGTACCAAATGATGGTGCGTTTCTTGGGATAAAAGGGATTTGGTTTCAGCTGAACCAACCCAAATTTCCTAGCAACTAAGTTAGGTTGATACACAAGGAGGGAAATATTGGTCTTAGTCAAATTTTGATGAGAAGCAAGGAGTCTAGGTGTCAGGAAGGATTCCCAAATTTCAAGGAACTGATTTTCATCCTCTTGCATTTCCAAGGGTGGTTGTTTAGTGAACTATTCAAGGCCAACATTCCTGTTGGAGAAAGGGGCCATAGGAGGAGTAAAATTGTACCTCTTGGCAAACATCAAGATGAAGCTGGTGAAGGATTGACTAAGACTAAGTCCTTCTTCAGATGGAGTCAGCAGCATTAAACGAGGCCATTCGACAGACTTGTTTTTCACCTTGTCTTCCTCAACATTGGCTTTGATAGGGAAAGAAGCTTCAAAAGTGGAGTTAAGCCATAATTGTAGGAGCCAGATTGGCCCTGATACGCTCAAATTTCCTTTGTCTTTCACTATCTTCAAGAAACCTATGATGTCGCTCAAGGATTCGTAGATACTTGCCAATATCATTTCACTTAAACGCAATTCCGTACCATGGTGAAGTTGATTGGCTAAGGTGATAAAACGTTTATCTACTTGGAGCGATCGAGAACAGAAAACAAATCTCGACATCCATAAGGTTAAGAAGGCTATATGCTCCTTGTCAGAGACAATTTTGGTTTTCTTATCATGATATTCTTCTATGAACCCAAAGTAGGAGGCTTTGCTGGTATCAAACCCTATGGTATCTTGATTCAAAGTATTTGGGTTGAAAGTTAACCCTGATGGACTTAATCCAACAATAACAGTTATGTCGAATAAGGTAGGGGTGACCATTCCATATGTGTAAACACCCCAAATTTGCCCTCACCCATTCACACCATGGCTTGTGATCTCCTCATATGCATAGACACAATCATATCATCTCATATCTCATTTTTTAGTCACTGCATAGTTTCTAAGTCATCTGCATCTAGGGTTTGTGATCTGAGCAATCCAGAAGCTTCTTGAGCCATTCCAAAGGTCAACAATCACTTCAAAGGGATCCATGTTTGTTCTTATATCATATCACATCCTTTCAAAGTCAAGAATGCCAAAGAATCACAAGAATTGGGATTGGTGTAGATGCAGAGCCAAGTTTGACTGCACAGTTGACCTAAAATTAGGGTTTTGGTTTCAGAGGCCATAACTCCAATTTTTTTGGTCATTCTTGTTTCCATTGGTCTCTATATGGTATAGGGAGTATGCATATCAATTTTCATGAAGAAATTCCATGGGGAAGTCATCTGATCAAGGGTTGACTTTCTGGGCAAGTCAGTGCAAAATCAGGGCATCTGAGGCCCCCAATGACCCAACCAATGGGCATTCTTCATCAGTTTGAGTGTATATGATCTTTATTTGATCATGGAAGAAGGTTTAAGTTCACAAAAATCAAGAATTTGAAGTTTTTGCAAAGTTGACTTTTTAGGGCATGTTTGACTTTTCAAGAATATGTCATTTTGTGCCATTTTTCAAGCCTTGATTCTTGATCCAAAAATGCTTCAAATGAGAAAACCTTGGTCATGAAAGTTGTAGAACACATTTTTCCCTTTTCAAAAAGTACAAGAACATGATCTAATTCTTCTTGGATCAAAAGTTATGGTGTGACAAAGTTGGCCAAAATCACTAATTTTCAAGACATGCCTCAAATGAGAAATTTGCAAAATCATGAACCAAGGCCATTTGTAACTTCTAGTTCACTTCAAACCAATGTACAAACATCACATGAGTTCTAAAAATCAGATTTGGACCAAAGGATCACATGTTCATGGTTTGTGTAACAAGGCATTTTCATGAAGTTTCAAAAGGAGCCAACTTGCAAAATCACTCATGACACTTCACCCACTTGATTTCTTGGATGTTGAACCAGCCATAGCATCTCACCTCACCATGCTGCGCCAGCCCTAGCCCTTGTACCAAGCCTAGCACCAAGCCATACCTTTCCTTACAAAAAGTTGACTTTTGGCAAAAGCAAACATCCCAATCACAGCAGGCCATGTCACATCCTCTGGCCAATTGGGATTGTTTATACTTTCCATTTGCTAGCCAAACATAACAAGAAGCAAGGCTGAAACAGATCACAAGAGACCATACACAAAAACCACCCCATTTGCATTTTCTTTCGAATCTGCCTCCCCATCTCAAAAACATTCAAACCAGCTTCACTAATCATCTCACCATACTCCATTAAGCCAAAACCAACAAAGAACCAGGCCTGAATCAAACAGAAACATTGCTTCTCCATTTTCACTCCAACTTGCAGTTTCTTTCGAAACTCACTCCACAAGCCATAAACATCCAAACTCACTCCACAAACCTTCTTAAAACATCACCCTGATCACAAAGAACCACCCACATTGGCCTGAAACTGCCTGAATCACCATTGCCATTTTCAACTGAGCTTGAGCAGAAGCTGTTCAAACTCTTCATCTAGCCAGCATAAACTTCTCCAAAGCATTCAAGCATCATCAAGAGGTCATAAGGAGTGGATTTCACAAGGAGGGGAGGTCAGAAAGTTGCTGGAGTGAAAGCTTCGAATCTCAGGTAGCTCAAGAAATATTTTTCCAGAAATCATTTTTTATGTTCTAAACTTGTTCTCTATGCTTCACTAATTATCCTGATGCTTTTAGTTTTGGAAATGGTGATGAAATGAGAATTTAATTGATCTCTGAAACTCTGTGACCTAAAAATTTGTTTTGCTCGATTCATGAGTTTGGGGAAGAATAAATTTGTTTTGATTGGGGGTTTTGGTTCGTGAGTGAGTGGGAATCATTTCCATGTTTTTAGATTTCGTTTTAGTTAGGTTTTGAGAGAGTTTGGAGATTTTCAGGTGGGCTTCCCACCGGAGAAGACGACCGGAGGTCTTCTCCGGCCACCTGAAAGTCATTATGTCCTAATCCTGTAATTAAATGCCATTTGAATTTGGACCGTAGGATCAGTTGACTCCATTGACCTCCCGCGCGTGTGAATGACTCAGATCTGATCATTATGCCCTAATCCATTTAATTAGTTTTAATTAATTATAATTAAATTAATTTGTCCAGAGTGAATCTAGACCCTCCATTCACGCGCGCAGTCCACCCATTCAAACTCAGAATCAATCTCAGCCACTCTTTCTGTTGACTTTTCCTTTTTCTTTATTTTAATTCATTTCTTATCATTTTATTTGCATAATTTTTTTAAAATAGCAAAACTTGTCTAAAAATTATGAAATTTTTTATCCTGAATTTCATTAATTTTTATGACACAAAAATATTTTTGTTTTTATTTTTAGCATTTAAAAAGTATTTTAAAATATTTAAAAGTTTATTTTTAATTGATTAATGGAAATTAATTTATTAAAAATACTTTTAGGTATTTAAAAATCACCAAAAAATTCATGAAATGTTCTAAGACATTTAGAAACATTGTCCAACCTTCAAACCAAATTTATTTTTTGATCTTGATGCATTTTGGGAATTTTTCATTGAATTAAAATCATTTTTATGCATTAATTTGATCCAAAGTTTAAAAAATCATTTCTGCCTATCCATGGAGAGTTGGACATTGATTCTTCTTGCATTGCATTATGTTTAGCATGTAGTTTTTGAGATAAAATGGCCATGATTTGATCTTGCATTTTCAAATTGTTTGACATTTCTTTTGTTTAGGAACCCTAGAAACCCTAAAATCTTGTAAAAATCATAACTTGAGATTGGTTAAGAGTTGAGACCTCTCCTTTGGGCAGTGATTTAGTATGGGATTAGGGGTCCTTTGTGTGGCATTTTCCATTTTTTATCTTAGGGTTTGCTTCTGTTTTTGACTTTTGTTTGATGTTTGGTTCATAAACCCTAATTTGGGCTTCCATATGCATCCATCTTGCATTCTCTTGCATAACTTGACTTGCCATGACATTCCATGCTTCCATGTGATTCATTTGACATCATAAGACATATTGAAAGCATGTTTGATCATTGCATCATGTATTTGCCATGTTGTATGTCATGTGCACTTCATAACTTTTCATGTGTTTTCATGGTTCCTAACTTGCTTCATTTGCATTCATAAACTTGTATGATCACTTCCATGTTCTGCCTCATGTTTGTAGCATCTCATAGCATCATTAGCATCATGTATATGCTTCTGGTTTTGTTTCTCATCATGTCATCTCATCCCATTTTGCATTGCATTGCATTCCTTTTTCTAACTTTTCAGGTGATAAGTGGCTTTGAGAAGTGAATTTGCCTTCACTTCTCATAACTTTTCTTTTCATCTCTCTTGCATCCATTGCTGCATTTTCTATATGTGTTTGAGTTTGAGCTTGCTCATTCTTCTTCTCCTTACTTTCCTTCTTCAAGTGACTTGACTTCTTGAAGGAAGCAAGTCACTTTGCTTCTCTTGATCCATTCATCTGCTTCCTGGTGGTTCCATTGAAGGCTTCTCTTGTAAACTTCACAAACCTTAGGAACAACCAAGCATGACAATGATTAGGGTTTTGACTAGTCTCCCCTTTTAGTCTTTACCTTTGTGTCTCTTTTGAGTCATCTCTTCTCACCTCATAATCAGGGACTAAACCCTAAAGGCTTTAAGGCTTTGTGATTAAGCTTATGCCTGCATCCTTCTCTTAGGATGGAGTGTATAACTTTAATCCTAAGTGTTAAACCCTTAATGTGTTTAAATCTCCTAATCAGTTCACCTAATAATCATCAAGACATTACACTTGTAACTTGGGCCTTGCATTAGGGTTCTAATTCTTCCTTAAGTGGTTAAGAAGGACTAACCCTAGTGTTAATGGACAAGTCCCCCTCAAGTTGTCTTACAAATCATAAAATCCACTTCATTATCATACCATTAAGTAAAATCCACTTAATAAAAGGCTTGTTTTGTCATGAGTTTAATCCCTAATCATGGATTAAGTTGAGGAGTTTTCCTCAGCTTAAACATTCTCATCTATTATCCTTCTATTAGGATGGTGTAATGAGTCTGTTTAATCCTTGATTATGCTTAACCTCATTACTTAACACTAAACAAAAACCACAAAAACATCTAAATAATCACAGGTAGGTTAATGATCTTAATCCTACATCAAAGGTGATTAAGTGTGAGAATCTGACTTCACACTTAAGGTATTCTCATTACCCCTAATCAGAGGGAAGATGTGATGAGTTTACTAAATCCATTGGTTTAGGCTTAAGCTCATTGACTTATGACAAAATCCAAAAAAACAATAAAAGACTGAAAATACAAAAAACAAACAATAATCGTCTCCTTCGGGATTCTTTTCTCATCTCATTCACTCATAAACGAGAACTTGCTTCTTCCGTCCAATGCAAGACAGTTTGTATCTGTGCCAGACAGATCATACACTTGAGCATAGGCAAGTAAGCAGTTCACAAGTCAATTTATCTATCAGTCTCTTTGGGTCGAACTACGGTGTTCTGACTTCCTCATTGCACGAGAGGATACGTAGGCATAACTTAACAGTTATCGAACAAAAGTCTCTGTATATTCCCCCTCTTTCTAGCCTCATTCTTTTGGCCTCATTATCATGAGCAGTTCATTCTCATTCTTACACTGACACTTCCCTTATACACTTCACTTCTCTTACACTGACACCTGTACATCATTTTCCAGCTCTTCTGTACACAAATTGCACTGACACTACCCCTTTAAAACACAAATCTTTTAAGCGTGGATCCCGTCGAGTACGGCGGACAATCTGGGTGCTAATACCTTCCCAGGTTGTAACCAACCCCCTTTCTCAGTCTCTCTGGTTCGCAAACCGTCTTATCCGTATCTTTCTAGGTCTATGCAGCATTGCCTTTCCTCCGGGATAAAAATGCCTAGCTGGCGACTCTATTCATCTCCAGTGAGTTCACGGCTGTGTGTTCTCATTGTCCCTTTCGCCGACCGTTCGCGTCTGTACCTTTATCTGGGCCCATTCCCATTTATCGGGAGCGACAATATGGAAGGTGGAAAGTGTTGTAAGTGCTATCCCAGAAGTAAAAGGATGACAACAACATATTTGGGAAAATGTTAAGACCTACTTTCGACATTTGGATTAAGTCGAAAATACCTAATTCTTTCCAGAATGAGGCTTTAACCTTTTCGACTTTGTTCACCCAGGCAAGGTATTCAGAGATGTCTTTTGACTTGGGACAAGCCCTAAATATCCTAGTGTTTTGTAAATATCCTAGGTTTATGATGGCTTTGTCACTAGGTTCTGCGTCTTGGGGTTCTTCGAGGGAAGTTTTTGGGTTAGCCCCAACACCTATGGGTTTGAGACGTTGATAAGAGGGGAAATATTCTCTTAACTTATCTAAGTTTGTGTTAGGGCTAGGCAAATAACCTAACATTGCATGGCATGTGCCATAAACAATGATAAGGATTAATACCTGAGACCTGTAGATACTGGAATTCTCCTTCTCATTAGGAGGTTCTGGAATGTACTATTGATTCCCCACCATGTATGGTCCTATCAATTGATGAGCGTAAGGAAGAGGCATCACATTCTTGTTCTTCTTGCTGGTAGTCGCTTTAGATGAAGACATTGTTGAGAAAGTTGAAGTCTCTAAATTTTTTGGAAAGTAATGGGTTTTTTGTTTTTAAAAGGTGATGAAGAAGAAGAAGACTGTCTAAAAGTTTTGAAGCTAGCGACTCAGTGGTATTTATAAGGAAGAAGTGAGGATTGAAACGGTTGAAAATTACTATTTCGTGGACCACGTGGCAGAAAAGTTAGTGGGAGCAGTTTTAAAAAGGAAAAGCTAAATTGTCCCCTAGTTTTAGGAAATGATGGGCTAGTGTCTGAATATGGGTTGAAATGTGACGTTTTTTGGCCTTTGTAATAATCATTTTGTTGGGATTTACAAAATCTATTCTTGGAAATGACAAAGCAATAAAGATCATGAAGTGTCGAAAATATTTATTTAACAGCAAATGTTTTTTTCTCCAAGAATAGGTCCAAAAACTCTTTGCTGGGGGAAATTTGTAGACAGTGATTTTCGACGGTACCTTTATAAAAGGAAAATATTGGTGAAAATGGATATTTCGACGCAGACCACAAGAAAGGGGATTTTTATGCCCTTTTCAACAAAGAAGAATAAAGCTTATGTTTTATTAACATGATATGATCTTTAGTCGAAGGAGTTTGTTTGTGATAATTGTCGCTCCCGACAAGTGACACCGGGTCAGATGAAGGTACAGACGCGAACGGTCGGCGAAAGGGACAATGAGAACACACAGCCGTGAACTCACTGGAGATGAATAGAGTCGCCAGCTAGGCATTTTTATCCCGGAGGAAAGGTAATGCTGCATAGACCTAGAAAGATACGGATAAGACGGTTGCGAACCAGAGAGACTGAGAAAGGGGGTTGGTTACAACCTGGGAAGGTATTAGCACCCAGATTGTCCGTCGTACTCGACGGGATCCACGCTTGAAAGATTTGTGTTTTAAAGGGGTAGTGTCAGTGCAATTTGTGTATAAAATAGCTGGACAAGATGTACAGGTGTCAGTGTAAAGTGTATAAGTGATGTGAAGTATGAAAGTGTCAGTGCAAGAAAGGAGTGAAATGCTCAAGACCATGAGGCTAAGAAAATAAAGCTGGAAGGAGGGGGGATGTACAGAGACTTTTGTTCGATAACTGTTAAGTTATGCCTACGTATCCTCTCGTGCAATGAGGAAGTCAGAACACCGTAGTTCGACCCAAAGAGACTGAAAGATGGATTGACTTGTGAACTGCTTACTTGCCTATGCTCAAGTGTATGATCTGTCTGGCACAGATGCAAACTGTCTTGCATTAGACGGAAGAAGCAAGTTCTCGTTTGTGAGTGAATGAGATGAGAAAAGAATCCCGAAGGAGACGATTATTGTTTGTTTTTGAGTTTTCAGTCTTTTATTGCTTTTTGAAGTTTGTCATAAGATAATGAGCTTAAGCCTAAACCAATGGGTTAGCAAACTCATCACATCTTCCCTCTGATTAGGGGTAATGAGAATACCTTAAGTGTGAAGTCAGATTCTCACACTTAAACACCTTTGGTGTAGGATTAAGATCATTAACCCACTTGTGATTAATTAGATGTTTTTGTTGTTTTTGTTTAGTGTTAAGTAATGAGATTAAGCCATAATCAGGGATTAAACAGACTCATTACACCATCCTAATAGAAGGATAATAGATGAGAATGTTTAAGCTGAGGAAAACTCCTCAACTTAATCCATGATTAGGGATTAAACCCATGACAAAACAAGCCTTTGATTAAGTGGATTTTATTTAATGATATGATGAAGAAGTGATTTTTAGGGTTTGTAAGACAACTTGAGGGGGACTTGTCCATTAACACTAGGGTTAGTCCTTCTTAACCACTTAAGGAAGAATTAGAACCCTGATGCAAGGCCCAAGTTACAAGTGTGATGTCTTGATGATTATTAGGTGAATTGATTAAGAGATTTAAACACATTGAGGGTTTAACACTTAGGATTAAAGTTATACACTCCATCCTAAGAGAAGGATGCAGGCATAAGCTTAATCACAAAGTCTTAAAGCCTTTAGGGTTTAGTCTCTGATTATGAGATGAGAAGAGAAGACTCAAAGAGAGACACAAAGGTAAAACTATGGGGGGACTAATCAGAACCTTAATTCATTGTCATGCTTGGATGATCCTAAGGTTTGTGAGGTTTGCAAGAACAAATCTTCAGAGGAGTCACCAGGAAGCAGATGAATAAGATCAAGAGAAGCAAAGTGACTTGCTTCATTCAAGAAGTCAAGTCACTTGAAGAAAGAAAGTGGGAGGAACAAGAATGAGCAAGCTCAATCTCAAACACAAATAGAAATGCAGCAATGGATGCAAGAGAGATGAAAAGAAAAGTTATGAGAAGTGAAGGCAAATTCACTTCCCAAGTTTACTTACCACCTGAAATGTTAGAAAGAAATGCAAAACAATGCAAGATGAGATGAAATGACATGATGCTAGACCAAACCAGAAGCATGTTGATGATGATAATGATGCTATGAGATGCTGCAAACATGAGGCAAGGCATGGGGATGTTCATACAAGATTATGAATGCAAATGATGCAAGTTAAGGAGCATGAATGAATCATGAAAAGTTATGAATCATACAAGACAAATGACATGGCAAATATGTAATGCAATGATCAAACATGCTTTCTAAATGTCTTAAGATGCCAAATGAATCATAAGAATGCACAAAATGCAAAGACAAGTCATGTTATGCAAGAGAATGCAAGAAGGATGCAAGAGAAAGCCCAAATTAGGGTTCATGAATCAAACATCAAACAAAAACTCAAAACAGAAACAAACCCTAAGATAAAAAATGGAAAATGCTACCCAAAGACACCCTAAACCTATCATGAACCACTGCCCAAAGGGGAACTCTCAACTCTTAACCAAACTCAAGATATGAATTTGGCAAGTTATTAGGGTTTTTTAAGGTTCTTAACAAAAGAAATGCCAAACAAATGGAAAATGCAAGATCAAATCATGGCCATTTTACCCTAGAAACTACATGCCAAACACAAAACAATGCAAAAAGAATCAATGTCTCAACCTTCTCCAATTGGCAGAAATGAATTTTTGAATTTGTGATCAAAATAATGCACAAAATATGATTTAATTCAATGAAAAATTCTTAAAATGCATCAAGATCAAAAAAGAAATTTGGTTTGAAGGTTGGAAAATGTTTCTAAATGTCTTAGAACATTTCATTAATTTTTTTGTAATTTTTAAATACCTAAAAGTATTTTTAATTAATTAATTCTCATTAATCCATTAAAAATAATCTCTTAAATATTTAAAAATACTTTTTTAATGAGGAAAAATAAAATAAAAATGTTTTTGGGTCTTAAAAATTAATAAAACTTTTAGGAAAAAGTTTCATAATTTTTAAGAATTTTTAACTATTTTAAAATAATTATGCAAGTTTAATGAAATAAAATGAAATAAAAACAAATAAAATAAAAAGTAATCAGGATGGATGGCCAGGATGGACTCTGGATTCAAAATGGTTGACTGGCGCGTGAATGGAGGGTGTGGATTGCACCTGACTTAATTAATTTAATTACGAATTAATTAAAGCTAATGAGAGAGATTAGGGCAAATGAAATGATCTGGGCCATCCAAAAGAGAGGGAAGTCAACAGGTCAACGCACATCCATGGCTCAAATTCAAACTAGAGTTAATGACCTGAGATTAGGGTTTAATGACTCAGGTGGCCGGAGAAGACTTCCGGTCGTCTTCTCCGGCCAGCACCTCACCGGGAAACTCACCAACTCCCTCAAAACGTAACAAAAACAAAATCTATGAATTGGGAAATGATCTCCAACCTCTCACGAATCAAACCCCTCTTTCAAAACAAATTTATTCTTCCTAAACAAGCTGAATCGAAGAGAACAAGTTCTAGGGCACGCAAGCTTCAAAGACAAATTAAATACTCAAAACAAAGCCATTTCAAAAACTAAGAACATCAGGATGATCAGTGAATCACATAGAACAAGTTTGTAACAAGAAAAATGATTTCTGGAAAAATAATTTTCGAGCTACCTGAGATTTGGAGCTTTCAGTTTGAGAACTTTCTGGCCACTTCTCCTTGTGCAATCCACTCCACTTGATCCCCAGAAGATGCTTGAATGCTCAAAAAGAGTTTAAGTTGGCTGGATAGTGAGATTCGAAAGCTCCTGCTCAAGCTTGGTCAGAAATGGCAATGGAGTTTCTGGAGGTTTCAGGTCATTGTGAATGATGGTTTGTGATCCTGAGGATGAATGGAGAAGGTCTGGAGTGTTTGTTGGTGTGTTTGTGGTTTGTGGAAGGAGATTCGATTGAAACTGCAAAATGAAGTGAGAAATGGCAGTGAGATGTTCAGGCTGTTTCAGGCTTGTGTTCTTGGTGCTGGGTGGTCTATGGAGCAAGGTGAGTTGAATGGTGAAGAGGGTTTGAATGTTTGCAAGCTGTGTAGGCAGATTCGAAGGAAGTTGCAACTTGGGAGTGTTTTTGTGAATGTGTTGAATGTGTGTGTTTCAGCCTTGCCTTGTGTTATGTCTAGCTTGCAAATTGTCCACATAACTCTCTCTCATTGGTCAGTTGACAAGACATGCCCTTTATTGATTGGTAAGTTAACTTTTGCAAAAAGTCAAATAATGTGTAAGAGAAGTATGGCTCATGATCTAGGCAAGTACATGGGCATGGTCTGGCGCAGCAAGGTGAGGTGAGAGGCTAGCAAAGCTCAGCATCCAAGGCTGCAAGTGGTAGGAAGCATGATCATGAGTTTTGCAACTTGTTGTAACTTTGGTTCACATGTGATTCCTTTGCCTAACCAAACATAAACCATAGGCATTCTTGGTCCAAATCTGATTTTCATGACTTAGAGAAAGTTTGTGTGCTGGTTTGAAGTGAATTAGAAGTCACATAATGCATTGGTTCATGACTTTGCAAAATTTTCACTTAGGGCATGCCTTGAAAATCAATGATTTTAGCCAACTTTGCATTGCCATAACTTTTGATTCAAGAAGAGTTTGATCATGTTCTTGTACTTTTTGAAAAGGGAAAGATGAGATCTACAACTTTCATGACCAAAGTTTTTCCATTTGAAACACTTTTGGATCAAGAATCATGGCTTGAAAAATGACCTAAAATGATGCAATCTTGAAAAGTCAACTATGCCCAAAAAGTCAACATTTGCAAAAACCCTAAATTCTTGATTTTATGAACTTCAACCTTCTTCCATGATCAAATAAAGATCATATACACTCAAAATGATGAAGATCACCCACTGGTTGGGTCATTGGGGGCCTCAGATGCCCTGATTTTGCACTGACTTGTCCAGAAAGTCAACCCTTGATCAGATGACTTCCCAATGGAATTTCTTCATGAAAATTGATATGCATACTCCCTATACCATATAAAGACCAATGGAAACAAGAATGACCAAAAAATTTGGAGTTATGGCCTCTGAAACCAAAACCCTAATTTTCAGTCAATTGTGTAGTTCATCCTGGCTCTGCATCCACTCTAACCCTTAGTTCTTGTGATTCCTCTGCAATTTTGACCTTGAGGAGATGGAATATGATATAAGAACACACATGAACCTCTTTGAGTTGATTGGTGGCCTTTGGGATGGCTCAAGATGCTTTGGGATTGCTCAGATCACAAACCCTAGGTGCAGATGCCTTAGAAACTATCCAGTGAAACAAAAGTGAGATATGAGATGATATGTTTGTGTTTATGCATATGAGGATGATCACAAGCCATGGTGTAAATGGGTGAGGGCAAATTTGGGGTGTTTACAGCTGCCCCTATTCAAACATGAGTTAGCTGTGCAGGATGTAAGCGACGGCTTAACAGGCAAACAAGATAACTTATGGTTTAATACCAAAGACAGTCCAAAATTTGCACTCACAGAATGAAGAAGAAAAGGGATATAGATTGTAAAAGGAAAATAAAGTATATTGTAAAGCGGGAAACAACGCAATGACGGGGACGGCCGACATGCTGGGAAAAAAAAGGTAAAGCCAAGACGGGGACGGCCGACTAGCTGGGGAAAATAAAATCATGATGGGGACGGCCATCAAGATAAAGCTGTAAAATTCTCTGGGGATTAATGAAACATGACGGGGACGGCCATCAAGTTCACGAAGGTAAAGTAACTAATGATGGGGACGGCCATCGGGCTAAAAGGAAAAGGGACCACGACGGGGACGGCCGTCGGGTCAAAGAATAAATGAAATAAACAGATGATGGGGTACGGCCATCAAAGGTGAAGGACGATCACCTAGCAGGGGACGGCTGCTCTGTTGGGGATAAAAGAAAATATGATGGGGACGGCCATCAAAGGTGGAGGACGACCACCTGGCAGGGTACGGCTGCCGAAAATATCAATGATGGGGACGGCCATCGGATAGAAAAGGTCAACGATGGGGACGGCCATCGGACGAGCATGATGGAGGACGACCATCAGGAAGTGGAGGACGACCACTCAGCAGGGGACGGCTGCTCTCGAGGCTTATCATAACACAGGACGAGTGTTAGATAACCAAAAATCAATAATGGGGACGGCCATTGGATAAAGTGATGAAGGACGATCATCAAAAGGTGGAGGACGACCACCTAGCAGGGGACGGCTGCTAAATATCAACGATGGGGACGGCCATCGGATGAGCATGATGGGGGACGACCATCAAGAAGTGGAGGACGACCACTCAGCAGGGTACGGCTGCTCTCAAAGGTATCATAACACAGGACGAGTGTTAGATAAAAGAAACTTTGTTGGTGATTTACTGGGGATATAGTAAACACGGACGAGCGTTTACATCCAAGAAACAAAAGGTATAAGTGTTTGGTATTGTGTGGATTAAAGATGCGGACGAGCATCCTTAAGACTATGATACGGACGAGTATCATGTAGAAACAAACTGACACATGTTCAGAGATGATGATACGGACGAGTATCAACGGGTTAACAAAGAACACGGACGAGTGTTGCATCTGAAAGGGATCCTTCTGGGGAATAGTAGACACGGACGAGTATCTATGTTCAAGAAGACACAAGTGTTTGACACGGTGTATGGATTAAAGATGCGGACGAGCATCCCTAAGACTACGATACGGACGAGTATCGGGTAGAAACAAACACTAGACGCAATGTTCTGAGATGATGGTACGGACGAGTACCAACTGGTTAACAAAGAACACAGACTACTGTCGAATCTGTGGGGATATGAGTGATGATGTATACAAGATACGGACGAGTATCTGTGTAAGTGTACCATGAGTGGTGAGTATTGTATTGTATAGATGAGTGTTTTAACTGCTGGGGAGAGTGACACGGACGAGTGTCAAAAGAGAAAAGTATAATATTAACAAGTATATGGGTGATGAAGGTGTAAGCGACTGCGCTGGGGATATGACACGGACGGGTGTCAGGGAAGTGTATATATAAGTATATGTGAGTGCCAAGAGGATGTCTTTGGCTTTCTGCTGGGGTATGACACGGACGAGTGTCAGGACGTATCTGTAATATGGGTGATCTTGTTCGTAAAGTGTATTCAGGCAACCTGTTTGGGGAAGTGATGACACGGGCGGGTGTCAGAAATATATACTGGTGTTTGGTGATTGGAGAGGCAACTGCTTTTGCTGGGACTCTGGTGGGGATTTTTGTATGATGATGATGAACGGTTTATCATTCACAAGTGTCTCTTCACAACATGACTTATGATTATGCTATGCATTTGATTTTTACCGTAATGCTCCGTATTAGACGGAATGCTACGCTCTGAGGGGATAATATGATGCGGATGCTATGATTATGCAAGGATATCAAACCGGGATTCGGATCCCGTTGCTGCGAAGATCTCTGGTTGATCTGTTTGAAATGGACCTCCCAGCTGGGGATGAGATCATTGGTAGATCTGGTGAGATGTATTCATTTGGGGGCATAGGTCACTGGTTGACATATCCTTGTAATACGGGACCCAGCTGGGGTTTGTAGAAGCTTTCTTCACTCTGTTGTGATCTTCTATGCGCTGCTCTTCTGGATAGAGGCTGAAGATTCTGTGGGGAGATGATTCCTTGACTCCTGTACTCAACTGAGGATGAAATGGCAACTCGGCTGGGGAATTGTGAGAGGCAACCCAGCTGGGGAGAGCAACAAGAGGCCACTCGGCTGGGGATAGAGCATTTCAGATGCTGAGATTGAGTGTATGTTGATTTGACAACTTTGCTGGGGAAGTGGGCACCTTCCAGTGCCACGTGGAAGATAGACCGAGTTGATAACGATTCGCCATCTTGCTAAGACGTAACTTGCATGCCCCAGGTTGCGTTCTGGATACCTGCAAACCTGCAAAGGTAAGGAAACGTACAAAAGGTCCCGAGGTATCCCTTACCGGATTCCGTCATAGGAGTTAAGTACTTTCGAGAATAATCACATTCCCTGTAAGCATGTGTTTTTATTTTTAGAGAAAGGCATCTGTACTTATGCAATTGTATTTTTAGAGATATCAGACAACTCTTTGTAAAACGAAACATGACCGAAAATCTGATTTTATTAATTCATGTGCCCTGAATTGGCAAGATACAGTCAAGGAAACATATCTCCTGAAATGAAGAGACTGTTACAAATTGAGAAACAAAAAGCTGGCAGTGTTGGCGACGCTTTGAGGAGCTTCCTCTCCTGCTATGACTCGTATGACAATGACGTTCTTCTCGTCTTGCTTTCTGAAGAAAGTTGATTCTGATTGAAGCTTGATCCTTTGTAGCTTACCAAGTTGCAGATAATGCAGACGAATTCAGAATGCAGTTGTTCGCTTATTCCCTTGTTTTGCATGGATCGCCCTTTCGGGTTTTCAATCCATCGGGATACCCATTTTTGCCTGAGTCGTCCAATGCGGCTTTTCAACTCAGCGGGTGTACATTTTTTATTCATTTTCCCTTACTTTTGCCCGAGTCTTTTATTCTGTTTTTGACTCGCCGGGATGCCCTATTTTTGCCTGGACTTACATTCTGTTTTTATGTCCAGCGGGTCATTTTATGCGAAGTATTTTTTAACTGCATCTGAATTCACAGGGGATGGGAAATCTTCACCATCCATGGTGCTGAGCATCAGTGCCCCACCAGAGAAAACTTTCTTTACAACGAATGGTCCTTCATAATTTGGAGTCCATTTGCCCCTGTGGTCTGTATGAGGAGGGAGGATTCTTTTCAGCACAAGATCCCCTACTTGGTACTCTCGGTGCCTGACTTTCTGATCGAAGGCCTTCTTCATTCTCTTCTGATATAACTGCCCATGACAGATTGCAGCCAATCTTTTCTCTTCGATCAGACTCAGTTGTTCGAATCGGGACCGAACCCATTCTGCTTCACTCAGTTTAACATCCATTAATACCCGTAGAGAGGGCAATTCAACTTCAACAGGTAGGACCGCTTCCATGCCATACACAAGTTGATACGGTGTTGCCCCAGTGGACGTTCTGATTGAAGTGCGGTACCCATGCAAGGCAAACGGTAGCATTTCATGCCAGTCTTTGTAGGTGATTACCATCTTCTGCACAACCTTCTTGATATTCTTATTCGCTGCCTCAACAACGCCGTTCATCTTTGGCCTGTAAGGAGAAGAATTGTGGTGTTGGATCTTGAAGTCCCGGCACAGCTCTGCCATCATTTTGTTGTTTAGATTGGAACCATTATCAGTAATGATTCGCTCGGGCACTCCATACCGACAGATGATATCTCTCTTCAGAAATCGGGCTACCACTTGTCTTGTAACATTTGCATATGAGGCTGCTTCAACCCACTTGGTGAAATAGTCAATGGCGACCAGGATGAATCTGTGGCCGTTTGAAGCAGTTGGCTCAATCTTGCCGATCATATCAATGCCCCACATAGCAAAGGGCCATGGTGAAGACATGATGTTCAAAGGATTGGGAGGTACATGCACCTTATCTGCATAGATCTGGCATTTGTGACACTTTCTGGCATAGGCACAACAGTCTGTATCCATTGTGATCCAGTAATAGCCTGATCTTAGCAATTTCTTAGCCATGGCATGCCCTCCGGCATGAGTACCAAAAGATCCTTCGTGCACTTCATGCATCAACAAATTTGCTTCCGTCTTGTCAACACATCTGAGGAGTACCATGTCAAAGTTCCTCTTGTATAAAGACCCATCAGTGTTCAGAAAGAAACTACCAGCAAGCCTTCTCAAAGTCTTCTTATCATTGGAAGATGCCCCAGGTGGGTATGTTTGATCCTCCAAGAAGCACTTAATGTCATGGAACCAAGGCTTATCATCCCTGACAACTTCCGCTGCAAATACATATGCTGGTCTATCAAGTCTAGACACTGAAATCTGGGGAACAAAGTTAGCCGTTTGAACCTTGATCATGGATGAAATGGTAGCAAGAGCATCTGCAAACTGATTCTCGTCCCGAGGGATATACTCAAGTTTGACCATTGTAAAGAAAGTCAGTAACCTCCTTGTATAATCCCTGTATGGTATCAGATGATCCTGGTGTGTATACCATTTTCCGTTGGTCTGATTGACTACCAAAGCTGAATCTCCGAATACAGTCAAAGTTTTGATCCTGAGGTCAATGGCTTCCTCAAGACCCATAATGCAAGCTTCGTATTCAGCTTCGTTGTTAGTGCAGTTGAAAGTGAGTTTTGCCGAGAAAGGCATGTGGACTCCTTTAGGTGTAATGAGTACTGCACCAACACCACGACCATTCATGTTAACAGCCCCGTCAAACATCATAGTCCATTCTTCTTCTGGGTCAGGCCCTTCAGTGTGAATAGGCTCTTCGTGATCTGTTGCTTTAATGAACATGATGTCCTCGTCGGGGAAGTCAAACCTCATAGGCTGGTAGTCATCAATGGGTTGCTCAGCAAGATATTCGGATAGTACACTGCCTTTGATGGCTTTCTGAGAAGTGTACTGTATGTCGTATTCTGTGAGAATCATCTGCCATCTTGCAACCCGTCCGGTAAGAGCTGGCTTCTCGAAAATGTACTTAACTGGATCCATTTTTGAGATTAATAAGGTAGTGTGGGTCAACATATACTGCCTCAGTCGGCGAGCAGCCCACGCTAAAGCACAGCAAGTTTTCTCGAGCAGTGAATAACGCTGTTCACAGTCGGTAAACTTTTTGCTTAGGTAGTATATTGCATACTCTTTTCGACCAGACTCGTCATGCTGGCCCAGCACACACCCCATCGACTCTTCTAACACTGTCAAGTACATAATCAGAGGTCTTCCCTCAACTGGCGGCATGAGGACTGGAGGTTCTTGTAGATATTCTTTGATCTTGTCAAAAGCTTTCCGGCAATCTTCGTTCCACCTGACCGTCTGTTCTTTTCTTAACAGCTTGAACAAAGGTTCACAGGTCGCTGTAAGGTGAGATATGAACCGTGAAATGTAGTTCAATCGACCTAAGAACCCTCGAACTTCTTTCTCAGTTTTCGGCGCAGGCATTTCTTGAATAGCTTTGACTTTATCAGGGTCAACTTCAATCCCTTTCTCGCTTACAATAAAGCCCAGCAGCTTACCGGATCGCACCCGAATGTGCATTTGTTGGGGTTCAACTTTAGTTGGTACTTCCTCAGTCGCTTGAACAACTTCAGCAGATTCACCAGGTGATCTTCCTCTGTAAGGGACTTGGCGATCATATCATCCACATAACATTCTATTTCCTTGTGGATCATATCGTGGAACAATGTCACCATAGCCCGTTGATATGTGGCACCAGCATTCTTCAGTCCGAATGGCATCACTTTGTAACAGAACGTGCCCCAAGGTGTAATGAATGTTGTCTTCTCCATGTCTTCAGGTGACATCTTGATCTGATTATATCCTGAAAATCCATCCATGAAGGAGAATACCGAGAATTGAGCCGTGTTATCCACCAATACATCAATGTGAGGTAATGGGAAGTCATCTTTCGGGCTGGCTCTGTTCAGATCCCGGTAATCAACACACATTCTTACTTTGCCGTCTTTCTTAGGCACAGGTACTATATTAGCAACCCACGGTGGATAGCTAGTCACAGCAAGGAACCCGGCGTCCCATTGCTTTTGTACCTCTTCCTTGATTTTCATAGCCATGTCTGGGCGAGTTCGGCGCAGCTTCTGTTTCACTGGTGGGCATTCTTCCCTCAAAGGCAGCTTATGCACGACTATATCGGTATCCAACCCTGGCATGTCTTGATACGACCAAGCAAACACATCCACATACTCTTGAAGCAGATCTATCAGTTGTCTCTTCACTGAGTCTTGCAGGCAGGCCCCGATTCTAACTTCTTTCACGTCTTCCTCTGTACCAAGATTAATCACTTCAATCTCCTCCTGGTGAGGGGTAATAACCTTTTCCTCTTGTCTTAACAACCTGGCTAGCTCTTCAGGAAGCTCATATTCTTCTTCAACCCCTTCATCAGCTTGATTGATCGGATTGTCAAAGTCATACGATGTCATAGCCGTGCTGTTGTCGGTGCTGTCTGGAAGGCACACTCTGCAAGGGTTAAGTTTGTTCATTTTAGTGATCTGATTTTAGTCTTATTTAGAAAAGAGTGAAATGAAGTTATCATTTTGAAAACACCGCCATTTATTTTTGTACAAAAAGAAAAATGGAAAAACAGTGAACAAAAAGAAAAAGACTCGTTTGCAAAAAGATGTCTGATATTTCATTAATTTAATCTTGTTTGCACAAAAGTACAGATGGCCCTGATTACAAAATGAGTCTTGTCATCTTGGGCAAGATGCAAGACTTTGATGCATGCTATAAAAATGCAGGAAATAATAATTACTCTGCATGAGTAACTCTTATAATTTCCTGGGAAGACCAGTTCGAGACACTGCTCCCCGGGATCTTTGGACGAATCCAATTCTCCAGATTGCACTCCTCTTCCAGCTCGTCTTCCAGACAGTTGATAGCATCGGGGGTGAGCATCCCCCCACTGACAAATCCAGGCTCTCCTGCAGCCTTTGCTTGATGTTGAGTTGGTCTGTAACCCAACCCAAACTTGTCCTTCTTCTCCTCCACAGCTAAAACTTTGCCCCAGCCTAGGGCCGTTCCTTCTTCAACAACCTTCCGGGCTTGTTGGTAAGATGACATGGAGATCCCTGACACAGCAGATGCTTCATTCACATTCAAAGCTTCAAACCCCTGGCTCATTGTTTCATGGATCTCCCCATCCATTTCAATATACTTATAAGTAGCCAGATGGCTAACAAATATATCCTCTTCCCCACAGATTGTAACAACTTGGCCTTCCCACTCAAATTTTAACTTTTGGTGAAGGGTAGACGTTATTGCGCCGGCGGCGTGAATCCAGGGCCTACCCAACAAACAGCTGTAGGCGGGCTGAATGTCCATCACATAAAAGATAGTTTTAAAGGTCTGTGGGCCAATTGTCACGGGCAGCTCAATCTCTCCCAGAACCGATCTCTTAGAACCATCAAAGGCTCTTACTACCAGGTTGCTGGGTCTCAATGCCAAACCATCATATTCTAACTTCACCAGAGCCTTCTTTGGTAAGACATTCAGGGAAGAACCTGTGTCCACCAGCACATGAGAAAGGACAGCTCCTTTGCATTCCAGGGTTATGTGCAAGGCTTTGTTGTGATTGCGGCCATCCGCTGTCAAGTCAGAATTGGTAAACCCTAGCCCATTGCTAGCAGTAACATTCCCAACCACGGTTTCCAATTGGTTGACAGTAATCTCCTCAGGCACGTAAGCTGCGTGCAGGACTTTAAGTAGTGCATTCCGATGGGCTTCGGAGCACATAAGCAGTGAGAGGATAGAGATTTTGGATGGCGTCTGGTGAAGTTGATCCACAATTTTGTAATCACTCTTTTTGATGATTCTCATAAACTCATCAACTTCCTGATCGAATGGAGTCTTCAGGGCTTCTTTGGCAGCTGGATCCTCCTGCACCGGGCCTTTTCCTTTTGCCTTGGCAGCAGCTTCTGCTTCGGCAGTGGGTCTTTGAACTTGTGAAGCAAAGAGACGTCCGCTTCGAGTGAAGCCTCCGCCTCCCCCCACATTATCTACTTGTGGTGCAGGTGCTGATGTTTCAAGAGTGATTCTTTTTCCTTCGCAGTACACGTCAGAGCCATAGTGCCAAGGGATGGCCCTATTGCTTTCATATGGTACTGGTCCAGGCACCGTGACAGTGACTGGACTGATTGCTGCTGCTGAAGGGACTGTAATTGTCTGTGGATCATAAAAGATTGTAACTGGTGCTCTGGCGGGAGCAGCACCTTCTGAATGGTAAGCGGAATTATTTTCAGGATCGTAGAATATGGTAACAGTGGAGACATCTTCGTGATTGATTGCTGGAGTTGTAGGAGGTATTGTTGGAAGGACTGATGTTGTTGTTGATGGAGATTCGAAATGGGATGAAGCTGAAGTTGTAGCAGGAGAAACTGTTGAAAACTGATCATTTGGAAGGACAGGTGAAGTACTTGTTGATGTTGCTGATGAATTGTCGGGAACGACAGTTGCTGCGGTTGTAGGAGGTTCTGAAACCGTTGTTGATGAAGTTGCCGGATTTGTCGGGAATGATGTAGTGATCTGTAGCAGGCCACCCTGAATAAGGCCGTCAATGCCATTCCTCAAGTCCTCACACCCATTCCATGAGATATTGCAATATGGACACCCTAGTTCACACCCTGGAAATATTTGGTTCTCACGAAGTTGAGCCTTGATTTCCACCAATGGTGTCCTGATCTGATCCACACTGGTTATTAAATAAGACGGTTGGTCTTCTTCAATAGCATTAATTCGGGGACCACCATGGTTTGGCATAGGGTTTTTATTGACATTGGGCGGAGGTGCAAAATTCAGAGCCTTGGAGTCTACCAAATCTTGTACCTTCATATGCAGAGCCCTGCATTTTTCTGTACTGTGACAAGGTGCGTTTGAATGAAAAGCACACCTAGCATTGGAGTCATAGTTTCTTGGTAGACTATTGGGATCCGGAGGTGCCAACGTTCTTAGCTCAACTAGGTTGAGTTTCAGAAGCTGTGGCAACAAGGCAGCATACGGCATTGGGATCGGATCGATCACTCTGTTAGCTTGAGATGGCCTCTGTTGGAATGGCCTTTGTTGATTGTTGTTGTTGGAGTTGTTGTTGTTGTAGTTTCTTGGAGGATATTGATTCTGGTGATACTGAGGTTGTTGTTGGAAGTTTTGTTGCGGAGGTTGATAGACTGGCTGTGGATGAGCTGGAGCAGGAATGGTGACTGCTGCTATTGACCTTTGAACGTACTGGGGTCTGCCCCTGTTGGTGTGAATGGCATTGGTCTCGCCAGTTCTTCTCGGGCCTGCAAAAGGCTTCCTTGTACTACTGGACGAGCTTGCACCGTTGTCTGAGATCTTTCCCATTTTTAACAAGCTTTCAATTCTCTCCCCGGCTATGACAACATCTGCAAAGCTAGTGGAAGAGAAAGCAGCCAACCTGTCAATATACGTTCCCTGGAGAGTGTTCATAAACATGTCTGCCATTTCCCGCTCAGACATAGGTGGTTGAACAGCAGCAGCCAGCTGCCTCCACCTTTGAGCATATTCTCGGAAGCTCTCCCTTGACGACTGTGACATTCCCATCAGGAGAGTCCTGTTGGGTGCCATGTCTAGATTGTATTGATACTGTCTGATGAAGGCCTCTGCCAGGTCCTTCCAACATCTTATAGTTGCTCTTGTCAGATGGGAATACCATTCCCTAGAAGCTCCAGTCAAGCTATCTTCGAAGTAGAACATCCAAAGTTTCTCATCCATTGTATAGGCCTTCAGCCTTCCCAGAAATGATTGTAGATGAGTCCGGGGGCATGAAGTCCCATTATACTTTTCGAAACAAGGAGGCTTGAACTTATGGGGGATCCTGACCCCATCTACCAAACCCATGTCCATGACGTCGAAACCCAAGGAGTTTTGAGATTCTAAGGACCTCAACTTCTCAGCTATTTCATCCAATCTTCTATCATAAGCCTCTTCTCCAGCACCCATTACTGTAAATTGGTCCTCCTGAGGATCTTCCTGAAGTACTCTGGCTGCAGTGGCCGTCCCTTGAATGTTTGCAGGAATATTAACTTCAGGATGGAGATGTGGGCCAAACACAGGGGGGCTGACATGTGGTTGCACCCTTTCATTGTTACTTGTGCCAGCAGTTCCCACATGGGGTTCCTCTTGATTCCTCCCTTCCACCAAAGCTCTGAGCCTCTCCTGGCTTTGAGCCAAGTTGTTCATTACTTCCATGAACTGTGTTATCTGCGTTCTCATCTCCAACCTTTCGTTGGCCATCTGGTTTCTGACCTCCGTAAGGTCCTGCTGTATCTGATCCATCTGAATTCCCGGAAGGTTGTTTCTAGTTGGGTACCTGTGTGGCCTGTTGAGGGGAAATACCCGGCGGCGAGCAATAATTCCTGAACATCACAACAGAGGTTAGCAACAACAAAACAAAAACCTACAAAACAAACAAAAGGGTTAGCATGCAATGCAGTTATGCTTATTTGTTCTCAAGGTATCCGGTTTGGCCTTCAGTTTTGACCCTTCCAGACCCTTGAAGATGATGCTGTTGAAGTTGCTTTTGAAGTGAACCCAGATAGAAACCAACACAAATATATTACATAAGATGAAATAATACAACTTGTTCATTTTACAACACCAGCCCTCTAAGGGGTCAAAATACATCACAAAAACAAAAGTACATGGAATAGGAATAACAACAAGCAAATGGTCAAACTCCAAGGCCAAACTCATCCTCACGAACTTCCTTAAGAAGTGCTTCGGTCACAGGATCAGCCGGATGCTCCGTGAGACTTCTGATGAGAAGGTTTCTTGTTGCAACAGCTGCAGTCAACTTCTTGTTCTGACCTTGGTCCTTAGACCTCTTCACTCCAGCTCTGATTTCTAGCTCTGATATTTCCTTCTGGGCTGCTGCCAGGGCTTTTCCCATCTGCTCCATCTTGTCCTGAACTCTCTTGTCTTCTAGAGTACGGGCCTCAGTGATCCGGACCCACCTGGCCTGACTCTCTTTCAAATACAAGTCTGTCCTTGCTCTTTGGAACTGGGCTTCTTTACAAGCATTCTTCAGGATCTGCTCACCAGCCTTAGACTTGTTGATATAATCCCCAGACTTTTCAATCTTAGCCAGATGCTCTACTCTCAACTTCTCCAATCTCTCAATCTCCCTCACACCTTCACTCCTCTCCCGGAGGGTCTTCTGCAAAGCCTGGGTCAACTTCTCATTTCTTTCCTTCAAGCTCTCAAACTCCTCCAAACTGATAGTGGCAGGGGGTGGTGCTGAAGATGACTCAGGCATGTCTTCTATGGTGAAGGGCATTCCAGAGAATTGGGCCCTGGCATGGGACCACTCATAATATTGTGCTGATGCCACATTATTGCACTTCCCCAGAATGGTGATTCCCTTAGTCTGAACATGATCCCAGGCCCAGGCAGCCTGCCTAACAGTTGCCAGACTAATCTTGTTCTCACAGTAGAGGGTCTCAACCAAGTCTTGCTCCCTGGGAGTATGGACTAGTGCATAACCTAATTGCCTTCTGAACAGCAGAGGATTGTAATTAATACTGCCCTTAACCCCTATTAAAGGCACATTGGGAAAGTGC
The DNA here is from genome assembly GCA_963966055.1 of Lathyrus aphaca. NCBI lineage: Eukaryota > Viridiplantae > Streptophyta > Magnoliopsida > Fabales > Fabaceae > Lathyrus > Lathyrus aphaca. The sequence continues at coordinate 232,227,099 of OZ014521.1, forward strand.
CCACAGCTTGTAATGATATCTCTGCCCTTGGTGCTTTGAGTACACCACCTGATGTCTGCTGAAGTGAGAGTAGTGAGCCTCTTAGCCCAGTTGCTTTGCTGATGAGGATTTAGGAATGCATCTGTCCTGGGTAGATGCTTAAGAAGCCAAGCATGGAATAATGGAGCACAACACCTCACTAGCCTTCCCCTCTGCTTCTCATTCTTCTGGTGTACTGAGTAATAGAGATCTCCTAGCAAAGTTGGCACTGGGTTCTTCAGGATGAACAAATGGATTGCATTCTTGCTGATGAATCGAGGCTCATCTGCAAACAACACAATTCCATATACACTTAAGGCCAACAGAGCACAAACAGCTCTCCATTCCCCCTGGGAAGCCTTCAGACTAGCTTGAGAAATCAGGAAATCTAGATGAAATCCAGGGATCCCAGCTTTAGAGGTCATATGTTGTTCAATCAAAACAGGCTCCAGGTGCATAGCTCTTGCCACCTCTCCATTGCTGGGAAAGACCATTTCAGGGTTGAAAGGGATTTCCCTCTTGATAGGCAAACCAATCAAAGATGAGTATTCTTCCAAAAGAGGACCCAACTGAAAGTCTTGAAAGGTGAAACATCTCAATGGGGGGTCATAAAACTGAATGCAGGTGTGGATGAGGCTCCTCTGTGAAGGGTCCAGATCCATAACCAAGTCAAGTATATCTCCATAACTCTCCCTGAACAAGGGTATGTGATCTGGGGTGATCAGGGTTTGGATCCTCCTGATGTCTGATAAGTCTGGTTGGAAGAAATGATAAGTGATGTTGCTTTTCTTTGGAGCCATGATGCTGAGGACTGAGTAGGATAAGTGCTGATGAAGATGCTGAGGAGTGGGCCACTGGCTGGCTAGTGCAAGTAACTGAAGTATAGGGCTGACAGGCTGAAGCAAGTGCTGGTGGAGATAGGTCAGTAATGCAGATGGGGTCAAAACCAAAACCAGATGAAAGTGGATACCCTGGAACACAAATAAGCAAATGTTAATATGATGCAATGGTTATGTATGCAAATGATATGCAAAGGGTTTGTGACTGAGCTGGATCTGATTAACTGCCTTGATATAGATCCATGTGTGTTTAAGAATTCCAGATGGAGGTCTAAAAATCCAGTAACCAGGGTGGGGGACTCAAATAAAGAGCCACAAGTCCAGGGTTTTAGAATCACAAGAACTGTCCAACATGGAGTATTCTTAACAAAGTCAAAGTAACAGGGTATTCTGAGGTCAAGGTACCTGCAAACCTGTAAACAGCCCAACCCCCTCACAGGTGATGATCTAGAACAAGGATCCTCAGACTTGGATCAGTTATGAGAAGTGTAAACACTTCTAACCCGGAGGTACAGTGTTTACAATAACCATAACAATTCCTCCTCTAATTCACCTCAGTTTCTGAAGGTCAATACTAAAAGGTCATCCAGACTTAGCAGGCTTCCCAGATAGCCCTAGCATTGCAGGAAATCTGCAACACAGAGTTCTCAAGAAGAAACCCATATCTGAACCGTGTTTCATATTCCCGCACCAGACCGAAATGGAATGGGAAAGAATATGATTCACTCTAGCCTAGGTGTCACTCAGGTCCCAGGTATAGGACCTTAACTCTCAATGAATCACCCACCCACCAAGGCAAACAACAGATCCAGCCAGCAACAATGACAATATGATATAAATAAATGCAATAGAGAAAGCAGTAAAGTAACTGTACATAAAGCAATAAACAAAAATAAATACAAGCACATAACACCCCAATAAACACAAATCAAACAAGCGCTAGGAGGAACCCACAAAAAAGAACCAGAAGCCCTGGTTACAGTATAAGGGTCCCCAGCAGAGTCGCCAAGCTGTCGCTCCCGACAAGTGACACCGGGTCAGATGAAGGTACAGACGCGAACGGTCGGCGAAAGGGACAATGAGAACACACAGCCGTGAACTCACTGGAGATGAATAGAGTCGCCAGCTAGGCATTTTTATCCCGGAGGAAAGGTAATGCTGCATAGACCTAGAAAGATACGGATAAGACGGTTGCGAACCAGAGAGACTGAGAAAGGGGGTTGGTTACAACCTGGGAAGGTATTAGCACCCAGATTGTCCGTCGTACTCGACGGGATCCATGCTTGAAAGATTTGTGTTTTAAAGGGGTAGTGTCAGTGCAATTTGTGTATAAAATAGCTGGACAAGATGTACAGGTGTCAGTGTAAAGTGTATAAGTGATGTGAAGTATGAAAGTGTCAGTGCAAGAAAGGAGTGAAATGCTCAAGACCATGAGGCTAAGAAAATAAAGCTGGAAGGAGGGGGGATGTACAGAGACTTTTGTTCGATAACTGTTAAGTTATGCCTACGTATCCTCTCGTGCAATGAGGAAGTCAGAACACCGTAGTTCGACCCAAAGAGACTGAAAGATGGATTGACTTGTGAACTGCTTACTTGCCTATGCTCAAGTGTATGATCTGTCTGGCACAGATGCAAACTGTCTTGCATTAGACGGAAGAAGCAAGTTCTCGTTTGTGAGTGAATGAGATGAGAAAAGAATCCCGAAGGAGACGATTATTGTTTGTTTTTGAGTTTTCAGTCTTTTATTGCTTTTTGAAGTTTGTCATAAGATAATGAGCTTAAGCCTAAACCAATGGGTTAGCAAACTCATCACATCTTCCCTCTGATTAGGGGTAATGAGAATACCTTAAGTGTGAAGTCAGATTCTCACACTTAAACACCTTTGGTGTAGGATTAAGATCATTAACCCACTTGTGATTAATTAGATGTTTTTGTTGTTTTTGTTTAGTGTTAAGTAATGAGATTAAGCCATAATCAGGGATTAAACAGACTCATTACACCATCCTAATAGAAGGATAATAGATGAGAATGTTTAAGCTGAGGAAAACTCCTCAACTTAATCCATGATTAGGGATTAAACCCATGACAAAACAAGCCTTTGATTAAGTGGATTTTATTTAATGATATGATGAAGAAGTGATTTTTAGGGTTTGTAAGACAACTTGAGGGGGACTTGTCCATTAACACTAGGGTTAGTCCTTCTTAACCACTTAAGGAAGAATTAGAACCCTGATGCAAGGCCCAAGTTACAAGTGTGATGTCTTGATGATTATTAGGTGAATTGATTAAGAGATTTAAACACATTGAGGGTTTAACACTTAGGATTAAAGTTATACACTCCATCCTAAGAGAAGGATGCAGGCATAAGCTTAATCACAAAGTCTTAAAGCCTTTAGGGTTTAGTCTCTGATTATGAGATGAGAAGAGAAGACTCAAAGAGAGACACAAAGGTAAAACTATGGGGGGACTAATCAGAACCTTAATTCATTGTCATGCTTGGATGATCCTAAGGTTTGTGAGGTTTGCAAGAACAAATCTTCAGAGGAGTCACCAGGAAGCAGATGAATAAGATCAAGAGAAGCAAAGTGACTTGCTTCATTCAAGAAGTCAAGTCACTTGAAGAAAGAAAGTGGGAGGAACAAGAATGAGCAAGCTCAATCTCAAACACAAATAGAAATGCAGCAATGGATGCAAGAGAGATGAAAAGAAAAGTTATGAGAAGTGAAGGCAAATTCACTTCCCAAGTTTACTTACCACCTGAAATGTTAGAAAGAAATGCAAAACAATGCAAGATGAGATGAAATGACATGATGCTAGACCAAACCAGAAGCATGTTGATGATGATAATGATGCTATGAGATGCTGCAAACATGAGGCAAGGCATGGGGATGTTCATACAAGATTATGAATGCAAATGATGCAAGTTAAGGAGCATGAATGAATCATGAAAAGTTATGAATCATACAAGACAAATGACATGGCAAATATGTAATGCAATGATCAAACATGCTTTCTAAATGTCTTAAGATGCCAAATGAATCATAAGAATGCACAAAATGCAAAGACAAGTCATGTTATGCAAGAGAATGCAAGAAGGATGCAAGAGAAAGCCCAAATTAGGGTTCATGAATCAAACATCAAACAAAAACTCAAAACAGAAACAAACCCTAAGATAAAAAATGGAAAATGCTACCCAAAGACACCCTAAACCTATCATGAACCACTGCCCAAAGGGGAACTCTCAACTCTTAACCAAACTCAAGATATGAATTTTGCAAGTTATTAGGGTTTTTTAAGGTTCTTAACAAAAGAAATGCCAAACAAATGGAAAATGCAAGATCAAATCATGGCCATTTTACCCTAGAAACTACATGCCAAACACAAAACAATGCAAAAAGAATCAATGTCTCAACCTTCTCCAATTGGCAGAAATGAATTTTTGAATTTGTGATCAAAATAATGCACAAAATATGATTTAATTCAATGAAAAATTCTTAAAATGCATCAAGTTCAAAAACGAAATTTGGTTTGAAGGTTGGACAATGTTTCTAAATGTCTTAGAACATTTCATGAATTTTTTTATAATTTTTAAATACCTAAAAGTATTTTTAATTAATTAATTCTCATTAATCCATTAAAAATAATCTCTTAAATATTTAAAAATACTTTTTTAATGAGGAAAAATAAAATAAAAATGTTTTTGGGTCTTAAAAATTAATAAAACTTTTAGGAAAAAGTTTCATAATTTTTAAGAATTTTTAACTATTTTAAAATAATTATGCAAGTTTAATGAAATAAAATGAAATAAAAACAAATAAAATAAAAAGTAATCAGGATGGATGGCCAGGATGGACTCTGGATTCAAAATGGTTGACTGGCGCGTGAATGGAGGGTGTGGATTGCACCTGACTTAATTAATTTAATTACGAATTAATTAAAGCTAATGAGAGAGATTAGGGCAAATGAAATGATCTGGGCCATCCAAAAGAGAGGGAAGTCAACAGGTCAACGCACATCCATGGCTCAAATTCAAACTAGAGTTAATGACCTGAGATTAGGGTTTAATGACTCAGGTGGCCGGAGAAGACTTCCGGTCGTCTTCTCCGGCCAGCACCTCACCGGGAAACTCACCAACTCCCTCAAAACGTAACAAAAACAAAATCTATGAATTGGGAAATGATCTCCAACCTCTCACGAATCAAACCCCTCTTTCAAAACAAATTTATTCTTCCTAAACAAGCTGAATCGAAGAGAACAAGTTCTAGGGCACGCAAGCTTCAGAGACAAATTAAATACTCAAAACAAAGCCATTTCAAAAACTAAGAACATCAGGATGATCAGTGAATCACATAGAACAAGTTTGTAACAAGAAAAATGATTTCTGGAAAAATAATTTTCGAGCTACCTGAGATTTGGAGCTTTCAGTTTGAGAACTTTCTGGCCACTTCTCCTTGTGCAATCCACTCCACTTGATCCCCAGAAGATGCTTGAATGCTCAAAAAGAGTTTAAGTTGGCTGGATAGTGAGATTCGAAAGCTCCTGCTCAAGCTTGGTCAGAAATGGCAATGGAGTTTCTGGAGGTTTCAGGTCATTGTGAATGATGGTTTGTGATCCTGAGGATGAATGGAGAAGGTCTGGAGTGTTTGTTGGTGTGTTTGTGGTTTGTGGAAGGAGATTCGATTGAAACTGCAAAATGAAGTGAGAAATGGCAGTGAGATGTTCAGGCTGTTTCAGGCTTGTGTTCTTGGTGCTGGGTGGTCTATGGAGCAAGGTGAGTTGAATGGTGAAGAGGGTTTGAATGTTTGCAAGCTGTGTAGGCAGATTCGAAGGAAGTTGCAACTTGGGAGTGTTTTTGTGAATGTGTTGAATGTGTGTGTTTCAGCCTTGCCTTGTGTTATGTCTAGCTTGCAAATTGTCCACATAACTCTCTCTCATTGGTCAGTTGACAAGACATGCCCTTTATTGATTGGTAAGTTAACTTTTGCAAAAAGTCAAATAATGTGTAAGAGAAGTATGGCTCATGATCTAGGCAAGTACATGGGCATGGGCTGGCGCAGCAAGGTGAGGTGAGAGGCTAGCAAAGCTCAGCATCCAAGGCTGCAAGTGGTAGGAAGCATGATCATGAGTTTTGCAACTTGTTGTAACTTTGGTTCACATGTGATTCCTTTGCCTAACCAAACATAAACCATAGGCATTCTTGGTCCAAATCTGATTTTCATGACTTAGAGAAAGTTTGTGTGCTGGTTTGAAGTGAATTAGAAGTCACATAATGCATTGGTTCATGACTTTGCAAAATTTTCACTTAGGGCATGCCTTGAAAATCAATGATTTTAGCCAACTTTGCATTGCCATAACTTTTGATTCAAGAAGAGTTTGATCATGTTCTTGTACTTTTTGAAAAGGGAAAGATGAGATCTACAACTTTCATGACCAAAGTTTTTCCATTTGAAACACTTTTGGATCAAGAATCATGGCTTGAAAAATGACCTAAAATGATGCAATCTTGAAAAGTCAACTATGCCCAAAAAGTCAACATTTGCAAAAACCCTAAATTCTTGATTTTATGAACTTCAACCTTCTTCCATGATCAAATAAAGATCATATACACTCAAAATGATGAAGATCACCCACTGGTTGGGTCATTGGGGGCCTCAGATGCCCTGATTTTGCACTGACTTGTCCAGAAAGTCAACCCTTGATCAGATGACTTCCCCATGGAATTTCTTCATGAAAATTGATATGCATACTCCCTATACCATATAAAGACCAATGGAAACAAGAATGACCAAAAAATTTGGAGTTATGGCCTCTGAAACCAAAACCCTAATTTTCAGTCAATTGTGTAGTTCATCCTGGCTCTACATCCACTCTAACCCTTAGTTCTTGTGATTCCTCTGCAATTTTGACCTTGAGGAGATGGAATATGATATAAGAACACACATGAACCTCTTTGAGTTGATTGGTGGCCTTTGGGATGGCTCAAGATGCTTTGGGATTGCTCAGATCACAAACCCTAGGTGCAGATGCCTTAGAAACTATCCAGTGAAACAAAAGTGAGATATGAGATGATATGTTTGTGTTTATGCATATGAGGATGATCACAAGCCATGGTGTAAATGGGTGAGGGCAAATTTGGGGTGTTTACAATAATTTCAACGGCTGTTGGATAAAAGACATCAATTCAAATTGAAAGAAGAAATTCAAAGTGTGAAGTTGCAACGTTTGGCAAAAAGGACGCGTGGAAACATCCAGAGGAGTGAAGACATGCCGAAAGGCCAAGTGTCAAGTTATTAGAATTCTCCCGTTAGTGGCGGTTAGTTTAGTTTCCTATATATATAGGATAGTTATTGTTAGTTTGTGTGTGTGATATTTCTACAAATTCCTGTTGAACTCAAAGTACCCGTGTGAGAGAAAAGAGTGTGAATTTGGAAAATGCACGTGTGAAAAACACCATTTTTACTTTATTTAAGTTTTCAATAAAGTTCCAAGTTCATTTAAATTCCTTTATCATTTCATAGTTTTTAGTTAATTATAAGTCTTTTATTTCGACACATTAAGTTACTTGTCTTCCATTACTTTAACACATTCCTAGAAGTTTTTTTTTAAAAAATTATGTCAAGTATATTCTACTTTTGTTCTTCATTTTTATGAATCATACAAATGTACTTAAGATAATTGAATGAAAGTGAAATCATTAATGATGACACAATCAATACATTCGACCAAGATACAAATGAAATATGCGCTTATGTCCTAGGATTTGTATGGTTGATCCTGCAAGTTAACTAATTTAGACATTGAATTAGAAACCAGCGGTTGTTCGTCGAAAAACACCAGCAAACAGTATCCTGCTCGACCTACGTTGGTTTTGTTCTACTTGAGCAGGTTTCTCTTCCACAACTGTTTGTGATTCCTGCTCTAATTCCTCCATAGGTGTATCAATGCTATATGATTCTTGAATTTCTTCAAGCTCTACTTTCCTCCCACTGTTTCCTTTAGAAATAAAGTCCCTTTCCAAGAATACTCCAGTTCGAGCGACAAACAATTTGCCCTCAGAAGGATTGTAGAAGTAATATCCTTTTGTTTCTTTAGGATACCCCACAAATAAGCATTTGTCAGATTTGGACTCAAGCTTAGTTGAAATTTGTTATTTTACATAAACTTCACAACCCCGAACCTTCATGTAAGACATATGTGGTTTCTTACCACTCCATATATCATATGGTGTCTTTTCTACCTTTTTGGATGGAACATGATTAAATGTGTAATCTGCTGTCAGTCCCCAAAAGTAGTTTGGAAGATCGGCGTGACTCATCATAGATCGGACCATGTCTAACAAGGTTCAATTTCTTCTCTCAGATACATCATTCCATTGTGGTATTCCAGGAGGAGTGAGTTGGGATAAAATCCCACATTCTTTTATATGATCATCAAACTCTAGGCTTAAATATTCACATCCTCGATCTGATCGAAGAGTTTTAATATTCTTACCTAATTGATTTTATACTTCATTCTTGAACTCATTGAACTTTTCAAAGGATTCAAATTTATGTTTAATTAAATACATATTACCATATCTTCTGAAATCATCAATAAATGTGATGAAGTACTGAAAACCACCCCTGCTGGTATGTTCAGTAGTCCACATATATTAGTATGTATGAGGGACAAAAGATCCTTTTCCCTTTCACCTTTTCTTGTGAATGGGATCTTTGTCATTTTTCCAATTAAACAAGATCTGCATGTATCATATGATTCATAATCAAAAGAATTCAAGAGTCCATCTTTATGGAGTTTGGAGATACGCCTCTCATTTATATCGCCTAAGCAACAATGCCAAAGGTAACTTGGATTTAACTCATTAGGTTTCATCATTTTAGTATTATTAATGTTATAAATTGGCATTTCAAGGTCAAGGACATATAATCCATTGTTCGTTTGTGCATTAGCATAGAATATATCATTAAAATAAATAGAACAATAATTGTTCTTTATTATAAATGAAAAACCAAACTTGTCCAAACAAGAAACGAAAATAATATTCCTGCTAATTGCAAGTACATAATAACAATTCTCTAACTGAATTATTAAACCACTTGGTAAAGTCAAAACATAAGTTCCTATGACTAAAGCAACAACCTTTGCTCCATTTCCAACTCGTAGGTCAACTTCACCTTTTGACAAATCTCTACTCCTTTTTAGTCCCTACACATTGGTACAAATGTGAGAACCACATCCAGTATCTAATACCCATAATGCTGAAGTAGATAAATTAATTTCTATAACAAAAATTCCTGAAGTTGAAGTCTCCAATCCATTCTTCTTATCTTCCAGGTACTTTGGGCAGTTTTTCTTCCACTGTCCGGTTTTACCGCAAAAAAAGCAAGTGCCCTCCTTAGCTATGTCTCCATTAGGCTTCAAAATAGGTACAATATGTTTGGGTTTGGCAACTTCCTTGCCTCTCCATTTACCACCCTACTTGATTGGCCATTTGTTCTGTTTCTTTCCATTACTAACCATCAGAATGGATTTTCCTTTTGACTTCAGATTTTGCTCAGCAGTTCTTAACATGATTAGCAATTCAGGAAGAGATTTGTCCATATCATTCATGTTGAAATTAAGGACAAATTGATTGAAACTCTTCGGCAACGATTGCAGGATCAAATCAGTTGCAAGCTCCTTCATGAGGGGAAATCCCAATCTTTCAAGATTCTCCACATACCCAATCATCTTGAGTACATGAGGACCAACTGGGCTTCCCTCAGCTAGATTGGCTTGGAAAAGGACTTTTGAAACTTCAAACCTCTCATGCCTTGTCTGCTCTTGATAGTGCATCTTCATATGTTCGATCATATCGAACGCTGTCATGTTTTCATGTTGTTTTTGCAATTCAAAATTCATGGTAGCCATCATGAGGCAAGAAGTTTCATTGGCATCATCTACATGCTTTTTATAAGCATCTATTTCAGCCTTAGGAGCAGAACTAGGAGGTTCCTCATCAGGAACAGGTGTTTCTAAGACATACAACTTTTTGTCATGTTTGAGGACAATCCTCAGATTTCGAAGTCAATCTAGAAAATTTGTCCCAGACAATTTTTCCTTATCCCGGATTGTTGCAAATTGTTATTAGATGTGTTTTTTGTCATGGTAATCTATATTAAAAGATGGTGGAGATATTAGTATCATTAAACATATTCAATTAGGCCTTTAATTAAATATGCTCCCACTATTTTACTCAAAACAAATGACCCTCATCATTTGATTCAGAAAATCCTGTTGGAAAAATTTCTAGTGGATTGAGAGCCATATTTCGCTTTGTTTTAAGTCAACGTTAGGCTGATTACACAAAACTCGACTATTTAGGTAGGAACTCCTTCCAATTGCATCCAATACAATTCTCGAATATTTCAGTTGGGTGAATAACTCCTTATTCCAATCCATCATATGGATCATTCCCAACTCTTGCTTTTAAACGTATATAATCTTATTATATTTTGTTCAGTTAAGTTTGACCCATTATTTTAGAAATTGGATATTACATGTATCCCATTGCACCTTACCAATATAGAATATGCACCTCGCATTATGTGAAACCTACATAATTCGATACTAGTCTTGATGAGTTCTAAAATTTGGAAAGCAAAAACGTAATATTTAGTTTTGAGGAAATTTTAATTAATTTGATCTCACGGCATATTTATCATATAAATTGTTCCTCACATATGCATCAACATACACACATACATATAAAAATAAAAAAAACATATGAAACAGTTATAGCCCCTAGCGCAATTGTTCTCCCAAGCCAATGAGAGAACTAAGTTAAACCTAATAACGATCTTCACTTCACCAAGCAAGATCTCCAAGGTTGTCCTTCTTTATTTTGTAGTCTTCTCTTTCTTCATAATAATTCATTACATCAAAGCACCTTGTTTTACATACGAGGGAGTGAGATGAGAAAAGAAATTACATGGAGAGAATAAGAGAAAGGCACGACACGCAGGTCGTGTTTATAAAATCCAAAAACAAAACAAAATTAAACTAAGGCCATAACTGATCACCACACACAAAATTAATAAAATAATTTTTTATTATTAATTTAAATCTGGTTAATAAAACAAATCAAATTAAATTTCAGCAAAATAATAATAAACCCTTTTATTATTACTGCAGACATTATTGACACAACCTTACGCCATCAAATGTACATGACGCCCGTCACAACTCCATGATGACCGTCACAAGTCTACGACGACCGTCACGTATCACATGACGACCGTCACACATTCAAAATGCATAAACCTCATTGACAGTGCAACCCTTGTGCCGTCACAAATTTTAACGATCTCATTGACGGCGCAACCCTTGTGCCATCACAAATTTTAACGCAACAATCTCATACTATCAAACCACCATGATTAATAATTTCGTATGATTGATCCGTATGTTATTGCTTCACCATACTAAAGTCAGATTCTGAAGCAGATAACCACATATCGCACAATGAATGATAATCATTACGTGATATTTGAACTAATGAAATAAAATAGTATATCCAATATACCATCTTTGCATCAAAATTAATCATATCATATATGAATTAGATCGATCATATATGTGTAACTTATGGACAATTGACAAATCCTTACTTCACCATACTATTGTCGGATATCGAAGCATAGTCAATATCAACCATCCAAATCGTACACAATTGATGCAAAAAATTCAATATCCGGATTTGATTTAATTTTACGTGTTTTAATCATATTAAAACAAAATTGACAGAAAGTAAACAATTACCAGACTCATGGTTTCGTAAGTGGCTCTGATACCACTGAAGGGAAGTTTTCGATATAAACGCAACGGAAAACAAAAATTTACCTTTAGAGATCCTTACGAAAGGTCATGATCTGTGATAAAATATTTACCTCTTGTGGCGCTTGTAACCTTTGATTCTGATTTGATCACGAATGTTGTACGATGAACAACGCCTCTACTCAGTCCACACGAACATCTTCCTTCAGTCATAGTGCTAGCTGGTTACGAATGAAGGTATAAAGTGAAAGGAGAGGAAAAATGAATACGACCAGGGTTTCAAAAATAACTACTTATGAGCTTCTTCACTAGGGTTCTATTTATAGAACTGCTTGTATGGGCTTTAAGTTAAAAGCCCAACTCAATAATATTATTATATTATTATTATAATAACTATTACTATAATAACCATAATTTTATTATTATTAGATTTTATAACTATTATAAAATTAATAATAACTATTATTATTATATCATATGGTACCTTACCATATTCCGTATTTCATTCTAGTGCACCGTACCTTATGGTGTATCTTATTTATTCCACCTTTTCTCTAACTGTTCTTATATGTGTGACCCTGTAGGAATTTGCGACGTTGACAATTATATTAAATCATGTATTTAACATAATAAACAGTGAGCGGTATCTAGCAACACATCACTGCTACCCAAGTCACAAAATTGTCATGTGATCTGACAAAACCTTTTGTGATAGTATTTGTGTGTATAATTACTTTTTTATCCTTATGTATATATTGAACATAAGGATATACCATGTCATCCTTGTCCAGTTCAATATTGAGCCCTTAGACATTTATCCTGTTATGCAGGATGGGCAAATTTCATATAGGCTACTCATGTCCCTACACATGCTTTGTGAAGCACCCATCAACTGTCTTTATGATCATCCAGTTACGGACAATGTTTGATCAGCATTAAAGTACTTGACTCTACATCTAGGGTCCATAGTAGTTTCAGGTCGAAGGGCGGTATACACCACTATCACCATGAGAGTAACTTATGACACTTTGCATAACATTCTATGTAGTACTCTCATAGTGGGTCAATCTAGTATAAATATTACTCCTAATATTCATACCTATGTCAAGACTTGATAACTCCTTATCCATGATCCATGAGATGTGATCATCAATCTATCTACATAATAGTCTTAATGAATTAAGGCTATCCCATTTCACATTAAAGCTCGACTATGGATGCTTTAAGAATAGTGTCCTTATGTTTAATGGAATCTCTTGATTAAGTCACACTTAATATTTCATTAAACGAACTAGCTATTCTAGGGACTTTATCATTTTGGAAAAACAAACATAATAAAGAAATGCCTTTTATTATTAATAAATAATTTGATACAAGTACCAAAAGTATTGGTCTCTAGGGCTTACACCGACACTACTAAGTCAGGAAGGAAATCCATTATCAATAGTATCAATTCAGAGTTAAACTGCTAGTTTACACTCCTCACTTAATCATTACCCAATGCAATTTCTATCTAAGAACACTTAGATAAGAGAACCCCTCTCACTCCCCATCAATCACACATTATGATAATCAAACAAAACCTTACAAAGAAATAGGATAACACTCTTCCAAGACAAAACTTGATCTTGCTTAAAAGCTTCAATCAAGAACAAAGACCCATGCTTACAAGCTTAGAGTGGACAATATACAACTCAAAAAATCAGTCCAATTCAAACATCTAGGTGATGTTAGAATGACTCACAATAACACACTCAAGGAAACTCTAAATCTCAAAAGCACTAAGTTTCACAATACACAAAACATTCCACACGATTATAATTAGGTTAAACATCCAGTATTATAGAGCATTATGAATGGGCCTGGATCAGATCAGAAACTTCCACAAATACGATCATATGAATTTCTCCAAATCAAGGATGAAAAGTGTAGCACCCTAATTTTTACCTAAGATTTCTTCGCATTTTTTCATCTGCATCTTGCAATACAAACAAGATCATACTGGTTTCTCAGTTTTTCTCGGGCGTAGGTTTATGCCTCACAAGGGATCACCATTTGCTTTTATTTGTTTATATTTACTAACCACTAATTAAAATAAAAAATATATATATTTTGTTAATCATTTTCCAAGTCAAAAATGCCAAAAATAATAGTCCCGCAGCTCGAATGAATTTCACAGCTGAAAGTCGAAGTTGATCCGCAAATAATTCAAATTTATCTGATCAAGGATTTCCCAATTTAATTGATTTATTCAAGGAATTCCAAGGTTCATGTGTTTATTTCCATGCCTCCTTCGACGCACAAAATAATCGAGCCGGAATCATAGCAACGCAAAAGGAAAACAAATTTTTCAAATTTTGCACTAAGTAACCGGTTACTACCTAGGGCGTAACCGGTTACTTGCGTACAAATTTGAAAATTTTGGCAGCAATCTCATTTTTTGAATTTTGGCACCAATTTCATTTTTTGATCGCTCTTGGAATATTCTAGTTCATCTCCATTTAATTCACATACATCATTGAAATTAATTCCCACCATAAACTCTCACTAATCACTCCTATTTTCATGATTCCCTCCAATTTTTGAATTACCAAGCCTAATTTGAATTACCAAAGCAAACTCCATTCCACCAAATTCCCATACCTAAACTCTTTAAATAGAGGCTTCATTTCATTCATTATTCAAGCTTTTGATAGCCAACAAATCCCTTGCAAAATATCTTCCCAAACCACAAATTCACTAAAGCTCTTCTTCTCTTTTTCAAAGTTATTAAGAATTCACCTTGAATTCTTGATAAACTTTGAGCTAAACCTTCATCCTATTCTCTTTTATTCATCAATTTCAGTAGATCAGCTTGATATTGGATCAATTTGAAGAGTGTTCTTGGTAATTCACTTTTTCATTGGTTCTACCTTCATCATCAACATTCAAGATGTAGATCTTTGATGCTTTTGGTTGTTAATCTTCTAGATCATAAATTGTTGTTTGATTGCATGGATTTCACTATGTTTTAACTGTAAAATGCGTGCTAATTCAGTTCATGATCATGAGATGTTTGAGAAAGGTTTTAAAAGGCGGACCATGCTGAATTTTAGCAGATTTTTTATTCTGCACGCAGAGTAATTGGTTATTGCTTAGGTAGTAACTGGTTACCTGTTTTTTTTTTCTTTCAGAAAATTGTTTTTTTTGTTAAGGTAACCGATTACCGCTTAGGTAGTAACCGGTTACTCTGAGTCAGAACTGAATTTTTGGCTTATTTTTTAGCTATTTTTTATTCCTCTTGCTTCTTCTTCTTCTTCCTCCTTCTTATTCTTACCTTGGGAGACATTCTTGGGACTGATTCCTATTTAATTTCAATGGACTTTGGGTGTATATTAGAGTGGTTAATATTCATTATTCCAAACCTACCTCAATTTGGCATTCATCTTTATTTTTGTGTGGTATTGCTTTTAGATGGCGATTTACATATTGTTTATCTCGCATGCATTAACACATATATCGTTCACCTTAATTGGTGTTAGCCGACCTCATTTTTAGGGTCATTACTTTGTAAATTACTCGACGGTTTCTTAAAATATACCTAAATGTGTCCTTTGAATTTGAAATAAAAATCCAATTGGATACTTGCAATTTTGTGGACCGGACCTCGTGTTGGTCGCGTAATCCCAAAGTGATTGATCTTTTTACGTTAAGATCCAAGACATGTGAAGTTTGATACATAGTTGCTTTGGGTCTCCCAATCTTCTTTCAAACTTCATTGAATTTGGATCTAATCTCCTTGATTAATCACTATAATGTAAGATACTAAGCAGAATCAATTGCCTTTTCGATTTTTGGTACTAAGTACCTTGGTTACTCTTTTGGTTGTGGATGATTAAGTTCACCATACCAATATTATGTATAATATTATTATTATTACTATACTAACATTTTAATTTCTTTATTGCACCTCTATCTTCTTGCTTTATATTGCTTTATCATCCATTATCATGTTTATATTCTTGTTATTATATTGTTGTGTTGATTTTCTTTTTGTCCACTTGGACACAAAAATATTAATAAAGGATTAAACCCTTTAAAAAACTTGTGATCTTGATCTTGGACTATTGGTTACTATCCTTTGCATTGGAATTGGAGTTTTGGACTTAGATTCTATGACACCTTCCCTTTGCTTTGATCTTCATGGAGATGGTAGCTTTGCCTTTATTTGGCCATTTTCTAGCTTATAAGGATGGAACTCTTATGATCATAAAATGTGAAGTATCATAAAGTTTGGTTATATTTTTCCTCCTTTATCTCTTTTATTTTCCTTTTAGGATAATCTCTTCATCTCCTCCCCTTCTTAAATTTTCAAAACTTCTCCTTTTTTTCAAAAACTTCTTTGTTTTCAAACTTGAAACCGCTTTCATAATCAAACCTTGACTTCAGTCAAGTGCTTTTTACCTTTTCTTTTATTTTCTTAATAAATGTTAAATCACGTAAGTATATCAAAACATTTTTCAAAAGATCATAAAAAATACAAAACTCATCAAATATTTTTGTGCCTTTGTGCACTTTTCTTTTTAACCCTTTCTTTACATGTTTAGATATGATTCATTCTTTTTAGTGGAATTATTCACTAAAGAATGACGACTTATCCTTACATTTTAAAATTAATCCAACACACTGATTTTTCATTATATGTACCACGAACTACGGGGTTTTGATCTCGCATTGCATTTTGTGGGTACGTAGGCATGAGGTGGTAAACCTCTCCAAACACAAAAACATTAAAAAATTAATTCTTCTCTCATCCCTCCACTCTATTTTTACAAAATATTTCAAACCAAAAGCAATAAATTTTTCAAAGGGCTCCCGTAGAGTACCACATACAATTTGGGTGCATAAAACCTTCCCATTTTGTAACTTATCCCTTTACCCGGTTCTCTATTTGTTTCTTTAATTTTTTTCTTTTAGATTCATTAGGATTTATTTGCTCTTTTTTCCTTTTCCACTTGGAATAAAATAAAAGTGCGGTGGCAACTCTGTTTACTTTGAGTTAAGTTAACAAATAACTTACACTCACGATTTTACCGCAAAAGAAAAGTGGCGACTCTGCTGGGGAGTAGACCATAAGTGGATTCGGTCTACTTTGATTTATTTACTACTTTGGTTTGGTTTGATTTGTTTGTTATTGTTTGTTCCGTTTTGGTTTTGGTGATCCTCTGTGAGTGAGATAGATTTTATACCCGAATCTGAGTGAACTTATGATAGGACGGCGATATTCGAAGTGATACGCGGCGGAGTAGTCCAAAGCGATATCAAGTCAATAATCTCCACTTGGTCAGGCTCTCTCGGATTACTAATGACATGACGAGTATTCGTATCATGACATTGCTTCCGACCTTGAGCTGATCATACTAAGGACCGTAGAACCCTTAACCCATCCAACTCAATTTTGGAACGTAGTGTGGAAGCTATCTAGATGTAAACTTGAGGTGGTTGTCACGTGATACTACACTCGGACGAGGTCCTCTTGAGGAAATTATCGGTTGGGGAGTAGTACAACATACTGATGATATCCAAAGGATGTCTGCTAACTCCGGGCACCTCTGTTAGCATCCTTTTGGTTTTCTACATGTACAATGAAGACAAAACTTCAGTATATACTTGTGTGGGATGGTGTTCTTATACCCTTGACTCCATGCTCGTGACTTGGAACCTAAACCCGTGTGCTTTGTGTGATCTTATTTATGGTTGTTGCATACATGCATTCATGCATACATGTGCATTATTCTCAAAATTTCAAGGGGCTTATAGATACTTTTGCCAAAATTTCAGATGTCTATGGTTATGAATGTTGAAAAGAGGAATACACGGAAGTACAATTTCAAAAGTCCTAATCTGGTAGAGTTGAGAAAGCTTGGAGCCTTAGTGGCCGATACTGATGGGTTCCAGAAATTTTATGGAAAGCTTTTGTTCATCTTGGATACCGATATACTAGAGGGTATTCTCCTTACCTTGGTTCAGTTCTATGATCCTTTGCATCATTGTTTCACCTTTCCTAATTATCAGCTTGTTTCGACTTTGGAGGAGTACTCTCATTGGATGGGTTTGCCTATTTTGGACAAATAGTTTCTTTTCAGTGGTTTAGAAAAGGAGCTTACAACCAAGGTCATCATGTCGCTCCCGGGATTTTCATCCTAGTACAAACGCGAAAGTGGCACGGAAATGGTAGAGTCGCCAACCAGGCATTTTTATCCCGAATGAATGGGAAAGGTAATGCTGCACAAACTGAAGAGAAAAGTAAAGGACAAGGTCCTGTGAACTAGAGATTCTGGGTTCGGGAGTCGATTACGACATGGGAAGGTATTAGCACCCCAGACCGTCCGCCATGTCCGACGGGATCCACGCTTGTTTGACTATTTCAATGGGTAAGAAATAAGATGCTGCTAAATAAAAAACACTGCTAACTGGAACTGGAAAGAGAACTGGAAAGAAGATAAGGGGGAAAATGTAGAGAAAATAAAGAATGTGCTCGAAAGGGCCCTACCCCGCTGCCTACTGACCTCATCAGGAAAATGAGGATCAGAGTCGACGTAGTTCGCCTAACTAAGGCGGGAACTATTTGTTTGTGTTTTTTATACATTGGAACTACTTATGTTTATGCTCAGGTGTTGCAGGCTCGTATGGTACGAGTGCATTTACCGTCTTGCAAATGAGACAAGTCGTCGCAAGTTCGCGTTGAGAGTGAGTGAGGTGAGAAAAGAATTCCCGCAGGAAAAGACGATTCTTCTTTGTTGATTTGTCTTTTAGAGAAGTGTTTTCTGTTTATTGTTTGTGAACCTTCTCATATTAAGACTTGTTCATCGTGGTAGATGACTTACACCTCGCCCCGAAACAGGACGTGTATATGTAACCCATGGCAAAGTCTCGTGTCATACGAGAAGACCAACCTTTATTAGGTGTTTTTTACTTTTATTTGTGAGATGAGAAAGAGAAAGCAAAGCGAACCAAAGGCAAAAAGTCTAAGGGGAAGACTAAGATCCAAGTCTTTTATTTCTATTGTTTGAGTTTTTATCAAAAAAATATATACAAAAAAAGTTCGTTGTTATTATTGTTATTTCTATTAAAACATTTTATACAAATTCATTTTTCATCTTAAAAAGCTCTTTATCCAAGAATCCCAAAATATCTCAATTTTATTTACTATTTTTATATTGATTATACTGTTATTATTATTATCACTACTAGGTTTCTATTTCATTATTATTAGTAAACTTTTTTATTTATTTATGTTATTATTATCTTTATTTACTTTTTTTTATTACTACTATTTTTTTTATTCACCTCTTATTATTATTATTATTATATTTCTTATTTTTATTATAGGATACTTATTATTATCATTAAAATACTTATTATTCTTATTATTTTTTATTGTTGTTACTATCCCCATCCTTTTTTACTACGTTATAATATTACCATTTCATCAGCATCTCATAACCAAAAATATGGTCCCACCATTTAATCTTTTTTGATCTGCAGCAACGTGCAACAAACTTTTTTCACTTTCTCCTTAACAAACCAGTGCGTATTCCGCAGCCTCACACCTTCATTCCATCCACTACCAACAGCCTGGCCCACCTCCAATTCACACAACACGCACAAAACGAATTTCCATTCACAGCTCACAACATCTTTTTTCTTGATTCTTCAAAACTCAGTCAAATCCTCACTATAAAACCCAACCACAACACTCCCACTTTTTCTTTGGTTTTCACCCAACATAACCTTCATTCCCTTCGAAAACTACAAAACGAATTTCACAAATCTCCTTCATTCTGAATCTCTCATAACATTCCTCCTCTCATTTTCATTACAAACAACCTTTAAGCAACCACAACAATTTGTTCATAAACTTCATCCCCCCATTTTGTTCCCTTCATTTTACTGCCTTCCTCAATACCACCACCATAAATAAACCAAAAAATATGTAGAACCAAAGCAAGCACAATAAGAGCAGAAATCCGAAATTAACCAAAAAATAGAGAGAACCATTGCCACCTACCTTCGTACCTTCAGATACCAAACAGAACAAAAACCTTACTGTGTATTGTGAAAAGAAAAGAAAAATTTCAAACCATCATCAACACAGACCTCACCGCCACCCTCACAAAACTAAAAAAGATCAAAAAATGTTCTTCATTCCAACGCTCAACAACAACAACCTTTCGTCGTAAACCCAACACAAGATCCCTCATCAAAAACACAACCCGTTACCAATCCGCCGCTTAAACCAGATCCAAAACATCACCACTTCCACCGCTCAAAATCCGAACCAAACTCTGAAACAAACCGAATCACCATCGTAAATCCGCCATAAATCGAAAACAAAACCGATTCAGAGTCGAAGTCACCACCGTGTAAAACCAGTTGCACGAATCGAGAGATATAGAGAGTGCTGTTGCGAGTGGAATCGAGGGAGAAATCCGTTGAGAGGGCTTGAGAGATCAACGCGACGAACCGCAAGAGTGAGGACCGTGAGTAAGCCAAAGCGTTTTACGTTTGAGAAGGAGAATCCGTCGGCGGTTCTGTTTTGGAGTGTGGGTAGTTTTCTTTCCCAATGCTGAATCGTGTTAAATTTTGTTGTTGTTTTTAAATATTATTTTCCTGTTAATATTTTTTTTTGTGGTTGTTGTTATAAGGGAATACATGATCTATTCTTGGGTTTTGCCCACAAAACGTGTTTCTAATCGCCCCCACCTGTGTTTTGTTTTTTTTATCTTTTGTGATTTAAAAAAAGCTGAACCCTTTTTGTTTTTCATCATTGATTTCCTTTAGTTTTTTTTAGGTTTTAAAATTTGTTGGGCTTAGCCCACATATCCTGGCATTTTCTTTTCATACATCAGTTTCATCGAGTCACACCCTCCTTTCATTTCCCTATGTTTTGTTATTTAATATTTTTTTTCTTTTGCTAACTTTGAGTTTTTCTTTGATTAGTGGTTGGATATAAATTTTCTCATTTCTTGATTTACCATGTGCCATTTTTATTGTTTTTATTTTCGTTCTTTCGATTTACTTTTTAGGGCCAATGACTTAATAAAAGGCCGATGTTCGCCCGATTTCATTAAATCGGTGATACTCGGTCAATATGAGGCCCTCCTTGTAATTAGTTTTTTTATTATTTATTATTTATTATTTTGGCAAATAAACATTTAAATTAATTTAATTTATTTATTATTCTTAATATTATTTGATTTATTTAATTATTTAATTTATTATTCTATCTTAATTTAATTCTCGCAAATCAATTTTATTTATTTCCGCATTTCAAAAATTACGTTTCAACTCCTCATAGAACGATTTCTTTAAATCGGCTCTAAGGAAGTGAACGAACCAAATTTTTCGACGCGTCCCAAAAAGGTCCAACGCCTTCGAATAGTTACCTCCGAATAAAAAGGTCGAACGCCTTCGAACAGTTCAAAAACACTACACACACGCTTTCTCTTGGGCGAATTACAACGAGACCCCTTTATTTCTCGCAATCCCCTGTATTTATTTTGTATCCCTCTCCCATTACTTTGTACACATTTTATTTTCCGTATTTTATTTAATTCTGAATCCTTGGTCCAACGCCAAGCGATTTCACTCGCACACTTGCACTTTATTTTCCAGTTATTCGTTTATTAGGATCCACCTCACCTTGCGAGCTGAACGCTTTGTGCCTCGCTAACAAACTACAAAATAAACCTCCATCTTGCATTCACCCTTTAAACTCAAAAAACCAAAACATTTCTTTTTAGATCCAAACCCTTGATCCAACGTCAAGCGGTCTTAGGAAAAAAACACTTTAATAATACAGGAAGATTTGTACGCCACGAGCCTTAAGCGGTAGAAAGGAGGATAACGAGCTCTCGTTACTCACTCCGATTATTTCGACGCAGGACGCTCGTCTTGTTGGACGAGATAAACTATCCATAGTCTTTAGTACATTCCAACTCCTAAACCCTTTCATCGAAGAAAGGTAATAAAATCAACAACCAATCATCCGTAGTAGGCCGAACTACGAGGCTCTGACTTTCCCATTGCACACGGGAGTATGTAGGCACGAGGATCTCAATCCTTGCCGAGCACCTAGGATCAATCTAACTTATAATTCAAACTCATTTCCCTCTAGCAAGTAATTCGTTTAAGCATAGACATCCTTTCGCGCGTGATAACTTAGATGGTTCCCATCGAGTACGATGGATGTAGGGGGTGCTAATACCTCCCCCCTGCATAACCGACTCCCGAACCCAGGCAATGGTTCCGTTGACCTTTGTCCTCATCCTTCTCTCCCCGGGTAGTATCTATATCTTCCCTTTCCCTCTTCGGGAATAAATAGAATTAGGTGGCGACTCTTCAGTCTGTCCGGCGCGCGGCTCCGTCCTTTCGGATCGTGTGAGGTCGTATTTTTCGGGGTACGACAACTGGCGACTCTGCTGGGGACTAGTTCACCCCTATTCGAGTCAAGCCTAGTCTAGGTTCCCGCGCTTGTTTGGATGTTTGCTTTTATGCCTTGCTTGTTTATTTTTATCGCTTTCTTTATCGCATTCCATCTTATATAACTTGTGGCTCCTTGGTACTATATTTTGGATCGATACTTTGCAAAAGAAACTTGAGGGAAAGGATCTATACCCGGGCTTGCGAGTATAAACATAAGTTAGTGAGGTTTTGTAGTATGGGCTCCCGAGAGAACCACTCTCATGGGTTGTCGATACAAAAACCTCACTTGGAGTAGATTCTAATGAGAATACTAACAACTATCAAGTTCTTGGCGTGTGTGCTCAGTCGTTTTCATTAGGGTCATCAACTCTGAGGACCTTTAGAACCTTTTGGTTAAAACATCGATTGATGGTCACGTAGTATTGATTCCCGAGAAATTTTCTCTCGTGGGTTGTCAATACGAAGACCTCACTCAGAATAGACTTTCTCAATGGAGTTGATTGACTGTCAAGAGCTGACACGTGCATCAAACATTTGAACAAGGTCCATAACTCTGAGGCTTTGTTTAAACCTTGTGTCGATGATTGCGTAGTATAGGCTCCCGAGAAAATTTTCTCTCTTGGGTGTCGATACGAAGATCTCACCCAAAATAGATTCATATGGCGGAGTCAATCAACCGTCATGCTTATGGCGTGTGTGATGAACAACCATATGAATTGATAACTTTGGGGTCCCTATACCTTAGAGTCTACCCAATGAGTTCCTGATCAGAGTATCCTCCATCTGTACCTTGGGCTCATGAGACCCTGATCTTGTGATCCTGGATTCTGACATTGCATATCATTTCATTTGCATTATTTGTTCATTCTTGCATTTCATTCCAAAATCCGAGAACTTATTTCATGTTCCTCCATCTTCAGTAAATCAAACTGGTTTCCCGACACCCATATCGTGCTAGATGCCCATACTTAACTCGAGCCAACACTAGAAGACTGATGGACGTGATTCAAGAAGAGCAAGCTGCTATGAGGGAAGAGATTGACTCGGTCAAGAACAAGATTGACCAAATTTATGAAACTTTGCAAGCTTTGGAAAAAATGGAAGAACGCCGCGAAGCTGCTGCAGCAATGAACAATGCTCAAGTGCAAGGATCTACATCACGCGCAATGCCTTCAGTTCCAATTCCAAATCCTTTGGTCTACGGTTTGCCTCCAGGATTCACTCCTGCTGTTGAAGAGATCACTTCCCAACCAATACCTGCTTCTGGTGTCACTGTTGGTGCTATTCCTCAAGCTTAACCTATTCCAACTCAAGTCCAATTTCCTCACGCTGAAGAGGATCATCAAGTTGAGTATGAGATGCATACTGCTGTTCCAATCACCAATCCTCATGCTATTCAAGAGTCTGAAGCTATGAAGATGTGTCGCAAGTTAGCTGAAAAACTCCGAATCATGGAAGGACACAACTCAACCTCTCTGAGTGCTGCAGACATGTGCTTAGTTCCGGATGTTGTGATCCCTGCTAAGTTCAAACTGCCAGAGTTTGAAAAATACAAAGGCCTTAGTTGTCCTGAGCTTCATTTAAGGATGTACTGCAGAAAAATGGCCGATCATGCCAAAGACGACAGACTCATGATCCATTGCTTCCAAGACAGCCTGTCCGGAGCATCTCTAGAATGGTACATGCAGCTCGAACGCAACAATGTTCGTACTTGGCTTGATCTATCTGATGCATTCAAAAAGCAGTACAAGTACAACACTGACCTTGCTCCTAACCGTACTCAACTTCAGAGTAAGTCTCAAAAGGAGAGCGAATCCTTTAAGGAGTACGCCCAACGCTGGAGGGAGTTAGCCGCCAGAGTGCATCCACCTTTGGTTGACCGTGAATTGATCGACATCTTCATGGGTACCTTACAGGGGCAATACTACGAGAAGCTGATCAGCAGCGTATATTCTGGATTTTCTGACATGGTGATGGTCGGAGAAAGAATTGAAGAAGGTTTGAAAAGTGGAAAAATCCAAGGGGGTTCTAGCAGCCAATCTGGAACCAAGAAGCCTTTCAACGGGTACAAGAAGGGTGAAACAAATGCCGTTTCTGCTGCAAATGGGAATTTTCAACAGAGTGCACCTGCGCCAGTTCCCTACTACCAGTATCCCTATGTTGCTGCTGCACAATATGCTCCTATGCCATATCAACCAATTCCTCCAATGCCTTATCAGCAGGCCTTTCAAGCTCTATTTCCGCCTCAGATGGCTCATCAACCACATCCATGTCCTATGGTTGCAGCTGCACAATATGCACCTGGACCACACCAGCAACCGGCTTATCCACAACGGCCTGGTCAACAACAACAACGCGCTCCTCAACAGCGTCCACCATATCAACAAAGAGGATATGATAGGCACATTGATCCCCTGCCTATGCCATACACCGAAATCTTTAATCAGCTGATGGCAAAAGGACCTCTTACTTTGAGAGATATGCCACCTCAGACTGGCAATGCCCAGAACTATGATGCCAATGCTCGCTGTGAGTATCACAAAGGCGCTCTAGGCCACACCATCGAGAATTGCCATGCCTTCAAACACATGGTTCAAGATATGATCAACTCTAAGGACCTCACTCTCACTCCGAGAAATGTAAATGTCCAAAACGATCCAATGCCGCCGCACGGTGCCAACAAGTGAAGACATGTGAAGGGGTTGTTGAAGACCAAGCTGAGTAGTATCCAACTTTGAAGCATTCAATCAAGAGAAGTTCAATTCCTCAAATCAAGGCAGCCAATGCCATTTATGATTTCCGCATTTTTGTTAGTTTGTAATGTTTGTCTAAGTACTATTTGCTTTGAGCATTATTATCTGTACTTAGTTATGTTAATGTTACGTTTATGCATGTTTTGAATCAATTTATTCGCATTCGCTCATTATTTATCATTTATCACAAAAATAAAAAAATTTCCCTCACTTCACTTTAGCAAATATTTGAGGGAGGATGATGAAAACGAAATACCCATAACTGTTGCGGTATGCTTTCAGATAAAATCTCGTCAATGATGTACAGGCATTTGTTCAAATCCCCAAACACTGGAGATACAAGGAGTTAATCCCTAGTCAACCACTTCAAGCCTAGAAGTAGGAGTTTCTTTCGGATACAACCCTTACATTTAACCCGGGGCAGGGCAGTTGTTCAGTTAACCTGACTACACCTTCAAATCGCAAGATGAGACATCCCGTCGAAGGACCAATCAACAAATGACTTGGCAGTCACAACATTCAAACAAAAAAAAAAGAAAAAAAGAAAAGAAAGAACCACTAAGTTGAGCACCCGAAGGGAGACTTAGTCGAAAAAGAAGAAATCAAAGGAGGAACTCAAATCCTCAGCAAAAACAAAACAAAGATCAGGTGACCACCAAATCAAAATCAAAGGGGCACCAACATCAAAGAAAAAAAGATGACTGCCACTTCAAGCAAACTTGAAGCTTCATCTTCACTCTTGCAACGTCAAAACAGATGCATATGTGGAGTTAACTGAACATAGGATTGGAGAACATTACGAAGAAGGGGTGGGTACAAATCAAACTTTGAGCCTTATATCCTTTGTTTCTCAAACCATTAACTGGACCACGTTACAACCCTCAAAGTCCTAATTGAGGCGCGATTTATTCTGAAAGCATGCTACCAACAAGGTTGCGTAAATTGACTCCCATATATTTGCTAACATTCAATCTTGATTGCACATTATTCTTGCTGCATCTTTTATGCACTTTCTAAATCAGCACCACGATTGGACCAACGGTCCACTCGTTACACTTTCACAATCATTCAAATTAATTGACTTTTTCAAAACTTACATGAACTTTACATTAACACTACCATCTGTGTATTGAATAATTTAATTGCAATTCAGTGCTTGACATCAGTACAATCCCAACAAGGGGCAATCAAAAGAGAAATTTCAACTTCATCGGTGCCAACATGAATCAAGACTACCTCAACAGCCCAATCAGGGGCAAATTATCTTCCAACAGCTCAATCAGGGGCAGGCACCTACCAAATCCAGACACGGGGGCAAATCATGTCATGGTCGTTTTCAAAGCTCCCCACCAGATTTATTTCAAATACCCTACAGGTAGGGGCAACCAAACAAAGAGCACATCTTCCTATCTCTTTTCCCCAGTTGAACAAGCAGTCCTTGCTAGACATTGGCAATCATCCAAAGCAAATCAATTCTCAGGCTTTAATTAAGTCGCTTCGCTCATCAGCAGGTAACCAAGCTTGGAGTTTTCAGATCCATCTTTTGACCATACGTCGTCGAAGAACGCGTGTCGGGGAATTAATCCCTCCACCCATCCAAAGTCCAATCATTATTGGCAACTACCAAACCAAAAGTCCACCAAGCTGGCACCTTTCAATAGCTCATATGCATCATTATGCATCATCAACGGCATAAGCATCATTTACATCAATCATTTACAACATGTGCATCATTTGCATACCTAAGTAAATCAGACTTTTTATTTTCCCCAGCAGTTTTTACTTACATCTCAGTGCATAAAGCATTTGCATCGTATTTCCATCGTTATGGAATACCATTTCAAAACAAATTAAGCATAGTTGCATAATTCAAGATCCAGGATCAACACAAGTTTCCAGTCCTTTCCCCAGCGGAAGTCAGGATCATATCAATCGAAGATTCCAGGCATCCTCTTGGCGGATTCAATGGCCGTATTTAAATTTCTTTTGACTTATCAACCTCTGTTGATAAGTGATTTTATTTTTCAGTTATTTGCCTTATCATCCTCTGTTGATAAGTGATTTTATTTTCAGTTATTTGCCTTATCATCCTCTGTTGATAAGTGATTTTATTTTCAGTTATTTGCCTTATCATCCTCTGTTGATAAGTGATTTTATTTTCAGTTATTTGCCTTATCATCCTCTGTTGATAAGTGATTTTATTTTCAGTCATTTGCCTTATCATCCTCTGGTGATAAGTGATTTTACTTTCAGTCATTTGCCTTATCATCCTCTGGTGATAAGTGATTTTATTTTCAGTCATTTGCCTTATCATCCTCTGGTGATAAGTGATTTATTTTGTCAATTGTTTCTTGCTGTGTCACCCATTATTTCCAGTTTTAATCATCTGTTATTTTAACAATTTTTTTCTTTGTCAGACAAATTTGGAGTCTGCTAGTATCTAATTACCTTATACCTTGAAAGATGGAACGCGAGCCAATTCATCTTACTCGGTCTAAGTCAATTCGATAGGAGCATCTGTCATACCCCAAATTTGTCCTACTTTTGTCATTTTATTTTACCGTCTAACCAAATATCTCAAAAATAAAAAATATGTACCATTTTATTTTTCTGTCAAATATTCGAAAAAAAAAAAAACGTACTTATTTCTCTGCAAACTCAAATTTAAATTTTCTTTTTTATTCCAAGTCTTTTATTTCTATTATTTGAGTTTTTATCAAAAAAATATATACAAAAAAAAGTTCGTTGTTATTATTGTTATTTCTATTAAAACATTTTATACAAATTCATTTTTCATCTTAAAAAGCTCTTTATCCAAGAATCCCAAAATATCTCAATTTTATTTACTATTTTTATATTGATTATATTGTTATTATTATTATCACTACTAGGTTTCTATTTCATTATTATTAGTAAACTTTTTTTTATTTATGTTATTATTATCTTTATTTACTTTTTTTTTATTACTACTATTTTTTTTATTCACCTCTTATTATTATTATTATTATTATTATATTTCTTATTTTTATTATAGGATACTTATTATTATCATTAAAATACTTATTATTCTTATTATTTTTTATTGTTGTTACTATCCCCATCCTTTTTTACTACGTTATAATATTACCATTTCATCAGCATCTCATAACCAAAAATATGGTCCCACCATTTCATCTTTTTTGATCTGCAGCAACGTACAACAAACTTTTTTCACTTTCTCCTCAACAAACCAGCGCGTATTCCGCAGCCTCACACCTTCATTCCATCCACTACCAACAGCCTGGCCCACCTCCAATTCGCACAACACGCACAAAACGGATTTCCATTCACAACATCTTTTTTCTTGATTCTTCAAAACTCAGTCAAATCCTCACTATAAAACCCAGCCACAACACTCCCACTTTTTCTTTGGTTTTCACCCAACATAACCTTCATTCCCTTCGAAAACTACAAAACGAATTTCACAAATCTCCTTCATTCTGAATCTCTCATAACATTCCTCCTCTCCTTTTCATTACAAACAACCTTTAAACAACCACAACAATTTGTTCATAAACTTCATCCCCCCATTTTGTTCCCTTCATTTTTACTGCCTTCCTCAATACCACCACCATAAATAAACCAGAAAATATGTAGAACCAAAGCAAGCACAATAAGAGCAGAAATCCGAAATTAACCAAAAAACAGAGAGAACCATTGCCACCTACCTTCGTACCTTCAGATACCAAACAGAACAAAAACCTTACTATGTATTGTGAAAAGAAAAAAAAATTTCAAACCATCATCAACACAGACCTCACCGCCACCCTCGAAAAACTAAAAAAGATCAAAAAATGTTCTTCATTCCAACGCTCAACAACAACAACCTTTCGTCGTAAACCCAACACAAGATCCCTCATAAAAAACACAACCCGTTACCAATCCGCCGCTTAAACCAGGTCCAAAACATCACCACTTCCACCGCTCAAAATCCGAACCAAACTCACTGAAACAAACCGAATCGCCGTCGTAAATCCGCCATAAATCAAAAACAAAACCGATTCAGAGTCGAAGTCACCACCGTGTAAAACCAGTTGCGCGAATCGAGAGAGATAGAGAGTGTTGTTGCAAGTGGAATCAAGGGCGAAATCCGTTGAGAGGGCTTGAGAGATCAACGCGACGAACCGCAAGAGTGAGGACCGTGAGTAAGCCAAAGCGTTTTACGTTTGAGAAGGAGAATCCGTCGGCGGTTCTGTTTTGGAGTGTGGGTAGTTTTCTTTCCCAATGCTGAATCGTGTTAAATTTTGTTGTTGTTTTTAAATATTATTTTCCTGTTAATATTTTGTTTTTTTTGTGGTTGTTGTTATAAGGGAATACATGATCTATTCTTGGGGTTTGCCCACAAAACGTGTTTCTAATCGCCCCCACCCGTGTTTTGTTTTTTTATCTTTTGTGATTTAAAAAAAGCTGAACCCTTTTTGTTTTTCATCATTGATTTCCTTTAGTTTTTTTTAGGTTTTAAAAATTTGTTGGGCTTAGCCCACATATACTGGCATTTTCTTTTCATACATCAGTTTCATCGAGTCACACCCTCATTTCATTTCCCTATGTTTTGTTATTTAATATTTTTTTTCTTTTGCTAACTTTGAGTTTTTCTTTGATTAGTGGTTGGATATAAATTTTCTTATTTCTTGATTTACCATGTGCCATTTTTATTGTTTTTATTTTCGTTCTTTCGATTTACTTTTTAGGGCCAATGACTTAATAAAAGGTCGATGTTCGCCCGATTTCATTAAATCGGTGATACTCGGTCAATATGAGGCCCTCCTTATAATTAGTTTTTTTTTATTATTTATTATTTATTATTTTGACAAATAAACATTTAAATTAATTTAATTTATTTATTATTCTTAATATTATTTGATTTATTTAATTATTTAATTTATTATTCTATCTTAATTTAATTCTCGCAAATCAATTTTATTTATTTCCGCATTTCAAAAATTACGTTTCGACTCCTCATAGAACGATTTCTTTAAATCGGCTCTAAGGAAGTGAACGAACCAAATTTCGACGCGTCCCAAAAAGGTCCAACGCCTTCGAATAGTTGCCTCCGAATAAAAAGGTCGAACGCCTTCGAATAGTTCAAAAACACTGCACACACGCTTTCTCTTGGGCGAATTACAACGAGACCCCTTTATTTCTCGCAATCTCCTGTATTTATTTTGTATCCCTCTCCCATTACTTTGTACGCATTTTATTTTCCATATTTTATTTAATTCTGAATCCTTGGTCCAACGCCAAGCGATTTCACTCGCACACTTGCACTTTATTTTCCAGTTATTCGTTTATTAGGATCCACCTCACCTTGCGAGCTGAACGCTTTGTGCCTCGCTAACAAACTACAAAATAAACCTCCATCTTGCATTCACCCTTTAACCTCAAAAAACCAAAACATTTCTTTTTAGATCCAAACCCTTGATCCAACGTCAAGCGGTCTTAGGAAATAAAACACTTTAATAATATGGGAAGATTTGTACGCCACGAGCCTTAAGCGGTAGAAAGGAGGATAACGAGCTCTCGTTACTCGCTCCGATTATTTCGACGCAGGACGTTCGTCTTGTTGGACGAGATAAACTATCCATAGTCTTTAGTAAATTCCAACTCCTAAACCCTTTCATCGAAGAAAGGTAATAAAATCAACAACCAATCATCCGTAGTAGGCCGAACTACGAGGCTCTGACTTTCCCATTGCACACGGGAGTACGTAGGCACGAGGATCTCAATCCTTGCCGAGCACCTAGGATCAATCTAACTTATAATTCAAACTCATTTCCCTCTAGCAAGTAATTCGTTTAAGCATAGACATCCTTTCGCGCGTGATAACTTAGATGGTTCCCATCGAGTACGATGGATGTAGGGGGTGCTAATACCTTCCCCCTGCATAACCGACTCCCGAACCCAGGCAATGGTTCCATTGAGCTTTGTCCTCATCCTTCTCTCCCCGGGTAGTATCTATATCTTCCCTTTCCCTCTTCGGGAATAAATAGAATTAGGTGGCGACTCTTCAGTCTGTCCGGCGCGCGGCTCCGTCCTTTCGGATCGCGTGATGTCGTATTTTTCGGGGTACGGCATGTGGTACCAAAAGTAGTCTTGAAAATTCCCTAAATTCATGCTCTATCACTACATGAAGTTTAAGACACAATGTAATGCAAACACATAATGAAACAAAAGCATTGTTCAAATTTT
Source organism: Lathyrus aphaca (assembly GCA_963966055.1). Classification (NCBI taxonomy): domain Eukaryota; kingdom Viridiplantae; phylum Streptophyta; class Magnoliopsida; order Fabales; family Fabaceae; genus Lathyrus; species Lathyrus aphaca. The sequence continues at coordinate 232,258,219 of OZ014521.1, forward strand.
GAACAGTGTTAACCGGTTAACGCTACGGGTTAATCGGTTAACGCTACGGGTTAATCGGTTAACGCCCTAAAATTTGCAAATCCAGGGGCATTTTTAACGTGTTAACCGGTTAACCAAATGCGTTAACTGGTTAACACTGAACAAAATGGTGAAAAAAGTGTAGAAATAAGCATTTATGGTCATGAACCTACTTCTAAGGACCCCTAACACATACATGAACATGTTAACTCGAATTTTCTACTTAAAGGAGGTTTTCTAGCACCTTTTAGGACCTAGATTAATCTACACATCTAGCTTCTAACAATCGAAATGCACAAATTGCAATCAAAACATAATTGAATGGTAAAACGCAAACACCATCAATGAACATGCAAAGAAGGCCGTTATGGCGAGATGATGAGAATAAGTTAAAGCGAAAAGTTGTTTTAGATCACCAACCTACTAAGCGGAGGATTGCTTTGGTGAGTGTTGTGATTTAGATCGAAGCGTAAGCGAAGAAGAAAACCGAAGATTCGTGAATGCAAAATAAATGTGATTCGATCTTGATGAACACTTGACTAACCACTTCCAATAAGCTCAAAACCAATCCAAAAACAAAATTGCTTCTTCAAATAAGCTCCACAATTAATGATTGATGAAGGTTTAGCTTCAAGTTCTTCAAACTCCAATGAAGAATTCAAAGAACTTCTATGAAGAAGGTCTTGGTGAAAGGTGTAAAAATGGGAGAATTGAGAGAGAAATGAGAGATTGAAGATGAAAATGTTAAGAATGAAGTTGGGAACTTTGGAAAAATGAAGTGGAACCCTTTGCTTTGGAATGATTTAGGCTTATATAGAGATTAGGCAAGGCATGAGGTTTGGGAATGGAGCTTGCTTAGGCTTTAGGTTAGGTTTGGAGTTAGGGTTGGAGTTAGTTGGAGTTCTAGAATATTCCTTGGAATATGCTAGAAGAGTCTAGAAGATGGTAGAAAACTCCAAGGTAAATTGAAATGTGAAGGAGTGTGAAAAATGTGAAGGAAAAGGAAATGGAGGGAATTGGAAACAAACTGATTTTTGAAATATTTTCCCATTTTTCGCGCCCGTTAACCGGTTAACCAAATGCGTTAACCAGTTAACGGAAGAAAATTTTGTGTTCTTCTTTTCCTTGGTAGGTTAATCATGGAAATGGCTTGGATTATTTTTGTAGTGTTATTTTTCTCTTGAGCTCCAATGCTTGACAAGTCTTTCCCAATCACATGCCTCATGCACATGCAAATGATCATGATTTTTTATTTATTTATTTTTTGAATGCAATGCGATGCTTGGAAGATCATGCAAAATGACGAAGCATAAACCACTCGAGATTGGAAATAAATTAAAAGGACAAATTTTAGGGTATTACACATCGCCAAAGCCCTTTTTCTTAAGGAGTCCGATCTTAGTGGGAAGTTTCTTCCAAAAGGGAATGTTCATTGTATTAATGTCAAGTTCTTAATAGGGAACGCATATACCTCTCTTACTTCGGGTCATAAGGATGCATTTGAGGATATTCTTGCTTTACTTACCTACTAGATTGTCTTGTTTCCCAACTTAGATGGTATTGTCAATGAGAATGCTATTCAGATTTTCTTGAAGAGAAATCCGGTGCCTACTTTGCTTGGAGACATGTATCACTCTATTCATCATAGGACCTCCAAATGTGATGGAGAGATTGTATGTTGTGCACATCTTATCTATAGGTGGTTTATTTCTCACCTACCAAAGTTTAATGTCTTCAAGGATAATAGAGAGAGGCGAAGATGGTCTCAAAGGATCATGTCTCTTACTCATAAGGATATGATTTGGTATTGTTATTATTATGATACTGGAGTGCTTATTGATGGTTGTAGAGAGTTTCCCAATGTACCTTTTCTTGGTACACGTGGGGGAATTAGTTACAACCCTATTCTTGCTAGGAGAAAGTTGGGATATTGCTTGAAGGACATACCAAGCAACCTTTCACTATCTAGTTTCTTGTTTCTCAATAGTGAAAATCATGTAGAAATGAAGAAAGGGATTGCTTATTCATGGTATACTGTTCATCAGAAAGAGAAAGGTAAATTAGGAAAATAACACCTTGCTCCTTTCGTGTGTTACATCCAGTGGGTTCGATCTAGGGCTTCCAAGCTCAATATGCCTTATCCACCAGAGGAACCTTTGTTTCCTATATTTCCATTATCTGTTTTTCTTCCGCCCGTTAATGAGAAGGTTGTTCTTCAAAAAGATTTGGACAAGATGAAGAAAGAGAAGGAAGTGTGGCTACTTGAGAGGACGACTATGCAAGAGCAACTGAAGGAAAAAGATGATCTCATTGAGTTACTTGTGCAATGTGTTACAAAGAGGCCAAAAGAGGATTTATTTTCCTCTAGTACTCCATCTACCATTCCTCCTACATCTGGTGCTTGGAAGGCCATTGTGGACCAGTTGGTGAAGGATATAGAAGACATGGAAATTCGGTACAAGAAAGATATTAAGAAGATTCACATTAAGTACCAGTCGAGATTTGGATTTTCTTCAGATATGATCCCATAGGCCTAGTTTATTATTCTATCATGTATTAGGGTTATTGAGACTTGTACTTCACTTGTAATCCTCACTTTTATATTAATGAGAATGAGTTTTTAGTACTCCAAAAAAGTGTTTCTTTTATAAATGTTACAATTTATCTTATAGTCCCTTGAAATGTTTGAATTTGCATACGCATACCATGCATCATGCTTGCATTGGTCTTGCTTCTTGAGAGTTTTCCAGGGGTCTTATGTTATTTCTTGGTCTTCATCCAGTTCTCTTGTCAAGCTGACTCACCAGATCGATACTCGAGCTAATCGAAGAAAAATGTTGGAAGCCTTAAAACAAGAGAAACGCGAGCTGCGCGAGGAAGTTTCATCTCAGAAAGATAGCTTGGAAAGGATTACTGTAACGCCCCGATTCGATAATTCCCATTGTGTTGGAGTCTTTTATTTTAATTGAGTAATTATTATTTTGTTTGTGAAATTAATATGATGATAAAATATGTTGATGAATTAATGTGATATATTGTGTTGTGAGATTTTACCGTTTTGTGAATTTCCGGGTAAAATTGGATAAAAGGGTATTTTAGACTTTTGTTAGTTAGTGATAAGTTAGAATTAGTAAAGTTGGTATTTTGTGAGAAAATGATATTTGGTTGGAAAGAAATAGAATTAATAGAGTAAGAATAGAAATAGAAAGAAAATAGTATAAGTTGTGAGAAAGGGAAAGAAAAGGGAAGATAGAAAAGAAAAAGAGAAGAAAGAAAGAGGAGAGAAAGAGGAAAGAAGATAAAAGAGAGAAACGTTGGAAAAGCTTCAAGATTGCTCCAAGGAATCAGAATAATCGGGTAAGGGTGATAAGCATTGTTATCTTAATATAGTGTATGATTATGTATGTGATTGATTGGTTGAGTTTTGGTTTTGATGAGAGTTAGAGAAGATGAATAGTTAGGGTTTTAGTGGAAATGTGAGAAATTGGTAGATTAATCGGTTAGAAATCGTTATAATCGAAGTATGATGTTAGATATATACTATTAATCATGTTGGCATGAATTTTGGTGGAGTTTTGGAAGGGAAGAGTTAACTGTTCGCAGCTGGTGTGTTGCTAAAATCGTAGTGGACGCTCAGCGAGCTACCCATCGCTCAGCGAAAGTTCCAGGGTGATTTTCGCTCAGCGAGCAAGAGGGCGCTTAGTGAGCTTGTAGGTTTTGAGGGATTATGTGTTTTAATCCGTAGCTTGAGTTTCGGGTATTCGTTTTTAGCGATCCTTATATCGATTCGAAGCTAAAAGCATGTAGAATCCATTGATGCTAAGAAGAGTAATTTTTAACTGACTTTTACCCGACTTTTCCGATAAAACGTAATTATGTTAATTATGGAATTATGGGTTTGATTGTTGTGTGGTGGCTGTTTGGCAAATAGATACATTGCTTGAATTAAATGCGAATGTATGCTAATTGTATGAGATGAATGCATAACTATATTGTGAATATGTATGCATTTTCAAGAATGTTGTGTGTCATTTTGCATGTAAGCATAATGTATGCATTCTTGTGCTGTGGGATTCTTTATGAATCCGTTGTAGCATCGTGTGCTCATGTGGAGTGTGAGCGATGACTACAACAAGATCGTGTGCCCATGTGGGGTGTGAGCGATCGGATCATGTGCCCATGTGGGGTGTGAGCGATCGGATTGTGTGCCCATGTGGGGTGTGAGCAATCCAGAAACATCGTGTGCCCGTGTGGGGTGTGAGCGATGGGTGATTTATTCATATTGATTGTGTGCCCGTGTGGGGTGTGAGTAATCGGATTATGTGCCCGTGTGGGGTGTGAGCAATCCTGAAACATTGTGTGCCCATGTGGGGTGTGAGCAATGGGGAACATCGTATTCCCGATGGGGAGTTACTTTAGGTAACGAGCGATGATTCTATTTGGTTCCTGAGTGAACTTGCTGAATGTTGAGTCGGTACCGCATTGCATCTGCATAGACGCGTATGTCGGTCTCTATGAGTTTCATTTTATACATTATATGTATATGCTGAAATAAACACGATTGTGCATATGTTTATTTGGAATGTGTGAAATGATTGGTATGTGTGAATGACATACTTGCGGATATATATATGCATGTTGATTGTAAACACCCCAAATTTGCCCTCACCCATTCACACCATGGCTTGTGATCATTTCATATGCATAAACACAATCATATCACCTCATATCCCATTTTTGATTCACTGCATAGTTTCTAAGTCATCTGCATCTAGGGTTTGTGATCTGAGCAATCCAAGAGCCTCCTGATCCACTCCAAAGGCCATCAATCACTTCAAAGGGGTTCATGTGTGTTCTTATATCATATTACATCCTCTCAAAGTCAAAAATGTCAAAGAATCACAAGAACTGGGATTGGTGTGGATGCAGAGCCAAGTTTGACTGCACAGTTGACCTAAAATTAGGGTTTTGGTTTCAGAGGCCATAACTCCAATTTTTTTGGTCATTCTTGTTTCCATTGGTCTTTATATGGTATAGGGAGTATGCATATCAATTTTCATGAAGAAATTCCATGGGGAAGTCATCTGATCAAGAGTTGACTTTCTGGACAAGTCAGTGCAAAATCAGGGCATCTGAGGCCCCCAATGACCCAACCAAGGGGTGATCTTCATCATTTTGAGTGTATATGATCTTTATTTGATCATGGAAGAAGGTTGAAGTTCACAAAAATCAAGAATTTGAAGTTTTTGCAAAGTTGACTTTTTAGGGCATAGTTGACTTTTAAGGAATTTGTCAATTTAGGTCACTTTTCAAACCCTACTTTTTGATCCAAAAATGCTTCAAATGGAAAAAACTTTGGTCATGAAAGTTGTATAATACATTTTTCCCTTTTCAAAAAGTACAAGAACATGGCCTAATTCATTTTGGATCAAAAGTTATGGTGTGACAAAGTTGGCAAAAATCACTAATTTTCAAGTTATGCACCAATTGGAAAATTTGCAAAATCATGAACCAAGGCAAATTGTAACTTCTAATTGACATCAAACCATTACACAAACATCACATGTGACCTAAAAATCAGATTTGAACCAAAAGATCACATGTTCATGGTTGGCAAGGCAAGAGATTTTCATGAAGTTTCAAAAGGAACCAACTTGCAAAACCACTCATCACACCTCACCAACTTGCTGCCTTGGCTGCTGAGCCACCCTAGCCTCACTCACACACCATGCTGCGCCAACCCATGCTCTTGTACCAAGCTAGAACTTAGCCCATGCTTTCCTTACACCAAAGTTGACAATTTGCAAAAGGTGACTTACCTATCACAGCAGGCCAAGTCACATCAACTGACCAATAAGCTTTGTTTATGTGGATCAAATGCTGGCCATTTCATAGAAGAAGCAAGGCTGAAGCTAAACACAAGATCACATTCACAAACTCACTCCATTTTGCATTTTCCTTCGAATCTGTCTCCACAGGCCTCAAACACTAAAACCAATTCCACATATCAACTCACCTTGCCTCATTGAGCAAAAACCAACAAGATTCAGGCTTGAACTGAGCAAGAGCATAGCTTCACCATTTTCCACCCCAGTCTGCATTTTACTTCGAATCACCTTCCACAGCCATCAAACATCCAAACTCTTTTCACCAACAAGTCAAACACATCAAAAGGAACCAGAACCAACCATTAACAGAGCTTGAAACCACTCACACACAAACTCCATTTTCTGCTACACCAGAACTGGATTTCTCAAAGCAGCTTGTCTAAGCTCATTCCAAGCCTTCCATTAGCATCAGGGGAGCCTAAGAAGTCCATTTGCACGCAAATGAGGCTCTGGAAGCTCAGTTTTGAAGCTTTCCAGCTCAGGTATGATCATGAACATTTTCTTCCAAAGCTTGCATTTTAAGTCATAAACTGGTTGCTCATGTCTTGCTGATCATGGGGATGGTTTTAAAATTGAAAATGAGTGAGAGATGAGTTTGTATGATCACTCTGAAATTTCACCCGTGGATTTTGTTTCTTTCGATTTACATGATTCTTGGGGTTTAAATGATGTTTGAGGGTGGATTCATGACCTAGGTTGTTAGAGGATCATCTGGTTGTGCTTAATTTGATGTTTAGATGCCTGAATCATGTTTTAGGGTTTTGATACCGCCGGAGAAGATGACCGGAGCTTCCCTCCGGTCACCTGAAAGTGCTTTGCCCTAATCTCAGGTCATTAGTGCCATTTGAATATTGAGCGTAGGATTGCCTTGACCAGTTGACTTCCCGCGCGCATGAAGGGCTCAGATCCTTTTGCTTTGCCCTAATCCACTTTAATTAATTAAATAAATCATAATTAGGTTAATTAAATCAGAACCAACCATGGCCCTTGGATTCGCGCGCCAGTCAACTATCCCAAACCCAGTTCAAATCTCCACCATTGGATCTGCTTACTTTCTTTTATTTCAGTTTATTTTCATTTCTTTTTCATTTTATTTGCACAATTTATTAAAAATAGTTAAAATTGTTTAAAAATTATGAAACTTTTTCTCAAGAGTTTTATTAATTTTTAAGACACAAAAATATTTTTATTTTCATTTTTAGCATTTAAAAAGTATTTTTAAATATTTAAAAGTTTATTTTTAATTGATTAATGAAAATTAATTTATTAAAAATACTTTTAGGTATTTAAAAATCACCAAAAAATTCATGAAATGTTCTAAGACATTTAGAAACATTGTCCAACCTTCAAACCAAATTTATTTTTTGATCTTGATGCATTTTAAGAATTTCTCATTGAATTAAAATCATTTTTATGCATTAATTTGATCCAAAGTTCAAAATATCATTTCTGCCTATCCATGAAGAGTTGGACATTGATTCTTTTTTCATTGTATTGTGTTTAGCATGTAGTTTGTGAGATTAAATGGCCACAATTTGATCTTCCAATTTCCATTTGTTTGGTAATTTTCTTGTTTAAGAACCCTAAAACCCTAGCAAACTTGTAAAAATCATAACTTGAGATTGGTTAGGGGTTGAGATCTCTCCTTTGGGCATTGGGTTAGTATAGGATTAGGGGGCCTTTGAGTGGCATTTTCCATTTTTTATCTTAGGGTTTGTTTCTGATTCTGATTTTTGTTTGATGCATTGATCATAAACCCTAATTTGGGCTTCCATATGCATCCATCTTGCATTTTCTTGCATAACATGACTTGCCATGACATTCCATGCCTCCATTTGATTCATTTAACATCATAAGACATATTGAAAGCATGTTTGATCATTGCATCATGCATTTGCCATGTTGTATGTTATGTGCACTTCATAACTTTTCATGTATGTCCATGCCTCCTAACTTGCTCCATTTGCATTCATAAACTTGTATGATCATCTCCATTGATTGTCTCATGTTTGTATCACTTCATAGCATCATTATCATCATAAACATGCTTCTGGTCTTGGTTTGCATCATGTCATTCCATCCCATTTTGCATTGCATTGCATTTCTTTTCTAACTTTTCAGGTGGTAAGTTATCTTGAGAAGTGAATTTGCCTTCACTTCTCATAACTTCTCTTCATCTCTCTCTTGCATCCATGCTGCATTTTTATGTGTGTTTGAATTTGGGCTTGCTCATTCTTCTCCTTCTTACCTTCTTTCTTCAAGTGACTTGACTTCTTGAATGAAGCAAGTCACTTTGCTTCTCTTGATCCTTTCATCTGCTTCCTGGTGGTTCCATTGAAGATTGTTCTTGAAAACCTCACAAACCTTAGGAACAACCAAGCATGACAATGATTAGGGTTTTGATTAGTCTCCCCTCTTAGTTTTTACCTTTGTGTCTCTTTTGAGTCATCTCTTCTCACCTCATAATCAGGGACTAAACCCTAAAGGCTTTAAGGCTTTGTGATTAAGCTTATGCCTGCATCCTTCTCTTAGGATGGAGTGTATAACTTTAATCCTAAGTGTTAAACCCTTAATGTGTTTAAATCTCTTAATCAATTCACCTAATAATCATCAAGACATCACACTTGTAACTTGGGCCTTGCATTAGGGTTCTAATTCTTCCTTAAATGGTTAAGAAGGACTAACCCTAGTGTTAATGGACAAGTCCCCCTCAAGTTGTCTTACAAATCATAAAATCCACTTCATCATCATATCATTAAATAAAATCCACTTAATCAAAGGCTTGTTTTGTCATGAGTTTAATCCCTAATCATGGATTAAGTTGAGGAGCTTTCCTCAGCTTAAACATTCTCATCTATTATCCTTCTATTAGGATGGTGTAATGAGTCTGTTTAATCCTTGATTATGGCTTAACCTCATTACTCAACACTAAACAAAAAAACACAAAAACATCTAATTAATCACAAGTAGGTTAATGATCTTAATCCTACACCATAGGTGATTAAGTGTGAGAATCTGACTTCACACTTAAGGTATTCTCATTAACCCTAACCAGAGGGAAGATGTGATGAGTTTACTAAATCCATTGGTTTAGACTTAAGCTCATTAACTTATGACAAAATCCAAAAGCAATAAAAGACTGAAAACAAAAAAACAAACAATAATCGTCTCCTTTGGGATTCTTTTCTCATCTCATTCACTCACAAACGGGAACTTGCTTCTTCCGTCTAATGCAAGACAGTTTGCACCTGAGCCAGACAGGTCATACACTTGAGCATAGACAAGCAAGCAGTTCACAAGTCAATTCATCTTTCAGTCTCTTCGGGTCGAACTACGGTGTTCTGACTTCCTCATTGCACGAGAGGATACGTAGGCATAACTTAACAGTTATCGAACAAAAGTCTCTGTATATTCCCCCTCTTTTCAGCCTTATTCTTTAAGCCTCATGATCTTGAGCATTTCACTCCTGTTCTTACACTGACACTTCACTTATAAACTTCACTCTTTTACACTGACACCTGTACATTCTTTTCCAGCTACTTTACGCACAAATTGCACTGACACTACCCCTTTAAAACACAAATCTTTTAAGCGTGGATCCCGTCGAGTACGACGGACAATCTGGGTGCTAATACCTTCCCAGGTTGTAACCAACCCCCTTTCTCAGTCTCTCTGGTTCGCAACCGTCTTATCCATATCTTTCTAGGTCTATGCAGCATTACCTTTCCTCCGGGATAAAAATGCCTAGCTGGCGACTCTATTCATTCTTCAGTGAGTTCACGGCTGTGTGTTCTCATTGTTCTTCTCGCCGACCGTTCGCGTCTGTACCTTTATCTGGGCCTATTCCCCATTTATCGGGAGCGACAGCTTGGCGACTCTGCTGGGGAATCTTATACTGCAACCAGGGCTGCTGGTTCTTTTTGTGGGTTCCTCCTAGCGCTTGATTGATTTGTGTTTACTGGGGTGTTTTGTGTTTATTTGTGTTTGTATATGTTTTATTTTTTATGTACAGTTGTTTATCTGCTTTCTTTACTGCTTTACATATATCATACTGTCATGCTGTCTGGCTGGATCTGGTTTTGCTTTGGTGGGTGGGTGTTCCATTGAGAGTTAAGGTCCTATACCTGGGACCTGAGTGACACCTAGGCTAGAGTGGTTCATATTCTTTCCCATTCCATCTCGGTCTGGTGCGGGAATATGAAACACGGTTCAGATATGGGTTTCTTCTTGAGAACTCTGTGTTGCAGATTTCCTGCAATGCTAGGGCTATCTGGGAAGCCTGCTAAGTCTGGATGACCTTTAGTATTGACCTTCAGAAACTGAGGTGAATTAGAGGAGGAACTTTTATGGTTATTGTAAACACTGTACCTCCGGGTTAGAAGTGTTTACACTTCTCATAACTGATCCGAGTCTGAGGATCCTTGTTTTAGAACACCACCTGTGAGGGGGTTGGGCTGTTTACAGGTTTGCAGGTACCTTGACTTGAGAATACCCTGTTACTTTGACCTGATTAAGAATACTCCATTTTGGGACAGTTCTTGTGATTCTAAACCCTGGACATGTGGCTCTTTATTTGAGCCCCCCACCTTGGTTACTAGATTTATAGACCTCCATCTGGAATTCTTGAACATACTTGGACCTATATCAGGGCATTCTGATCAGATCCAGCTCAGTCACAAACCCTTGCATATCATTTGCATACATAAACATTGCATCATATTGACATTTGCTTATTTGTGTTTCAGGGTATCCACTTTCATCTTTGGTTTTGGTTTTGACCCCATCTTCAGTATTTGACCCATCTTCATCAGCATCTGCTTCAGCTATCATCTGCGCCAGCCAATCAGTGGCCCATTCCTCAGTGTTATCATCAACACCTGTCTCTACTCATCTTCAGCATCATGGCTCCTAAAAAGAGCAACATCACCTACCACTTCTTCTAGCCAGAGCTATCTGACATCAGGAGGATTCAGACCCTGATCACTCCAGATCACATACCATTGTTCAGGGAACACTATGGGGATATACTTGATATGGTTATGGATCTGGACCCTTCACAGAGGAGCCTGATCCACACCTGCCTTCAGTTTTATGATCCCCCACTGAGGTGTTTCACTTTCCAAGACTTTCAGTTGGGCCCTTTATTGGAAGAATACTCATCATTAGTTGGTATACCTATCAGAGGTGGAATCCCTTTCAACCCTGAGATGGTCTTTCCTGGTAATGGAGAAGTAGCAAAGGCTTTGCATCTGGAACCTGTTCTGGTTGAGCATCATATGACTTCCAAGGCTGGAATCCCTGGTTTCCATCTGGATTTCTTGATCTCTCAAGCTACCCTGAAAGCTTCTCTAGGAGAGTGGAAAGCTGTCTGTGCTTTATTGGCCTTGAGTATATATGGAATTGTGTTGTTTGCAGATGAGCCTCGATTCATTAGCAAGAATGCAATCCACCTTTTCATCCTGAAGAACCCAGTGCCCACTTTATTGGGGGACTTCTACTACTCAGTGCATCAGAGGAATGAAAAGCAGAGGGGAAGATTAGTGAGGTGTTGTGCTCCATTGTTTCATACTTGGCTTCTCAGGCATCTACCCAAGACAGATGCATTTTTGAATCCTCATCAGCAGAGAAACTGGGCTAAGAGACTTACTGCTCTAACTTCAGCTGATATCAGATGGTGCACCCAAAGCACCAAGGGCAGGGATATCATCACCAGCTGTGGGCATTTTCCCAATGTGCCCCTAATAGGAGTTAAGGGTAGTATCAATTACAACCCTCTGCTGTTCAAAAGACAACTGGGCTATGCACTGGTCCACACTCCTAAGGCACAGGACTTGGTTGAAACTCTTTATTGCGAGAACAAGCCTAATTTAGCTGTTGTTAGGCAGGCTGCCTGGGCCTGGGATAATGTTCAAACCAAGGGAATAACCATTTTGGGGAAGTGCAGCAGTGTGGCATCAGCACAATATTATGAGTGGTCCCGTGCCAGGGCTCAATTCTCTGGAATGCCATTTATCATAGAAGATATGCCTGAATCATCTTCAGCACCACCCCCTGCCACTATCAGTTTGGAGGAGTTCAAGAGCTTGAAGGAAAGAAATGAGAAGTTAACCCAGGCTTTGCAGAAGACCCTCCGGGAAAGAAGTGAGGGTAGGATGGAGATTGAGAGGTTGGAGAAGTTGAGAGTGGAGCATCTGGCTAAGATTGAGAAGTCTGGAGATTATATCAAAAAGTCTAAAGCTGGAGAACAAATTCTGAAGAATGCTTGCAAAGAAGCCCAGTTCCAGAGAGCAAGGACAGACTTGTATCTGAAGGAGAGTCAGGCTAGGTGGGTCCGGATCACCGAGGCTCGTACTCTGGAGGACAAGAGAGTTCAAGACAAGATGGAGCAACTGGAAGCTAGTGCAAAAGAGCAACAAGAAGCCCTGGCAGCAGCCCAGAGGGAGATATCAGAGCTGAAGATCAAAGTTGGAGTGAAGAGGTCAAAGGACCAAAGTCAGCACAGGAAGCTAACAGCAGCCGTTACGACCCGGAATCTCCTCATCAGGAATCTCACGGAGCGTCCGGCTGATCCTGTGACCGAAGCACTTCTCAAGGAAGTTCGTGAGGATGAGTTTGGTCTTGGTGTTTGACCATTTGTTTGTTGTTGCTTTCATTCCATGTACTTTTATTTTATTGTAATGTATTTTGACCCCTTCGAGGGCTTGTATTTGTAAAACAAACTATGTACCATTTCGCTTTTGTAATATATGTATTAGTTTGTTCCGTCCAAGTTTCACTTCGAAAGCAACATCAACAGCATCTTCAAGGGTCTGGAAGGGTCAAAACTGAATGCCAAACCGGATACCTTGAGAACAAATAAGCATAACTGCATTGCATGCTAACCCTTTTTTGTTTGTTTTGTAGGGTTTTTGATTTATTGCCACTAACTCTGTTGTGATGCTCAGGAATTATTGCTCGACGCCGAGTATTTCCCCTCAACCGTCCGCACCGTTATCCAACCCGTAACAATCTTCCGGGCATCCAAATGGATCAGATGCAGCAGGACCTTACTGAGGTCAGAAATCAAATGGCAAATGAAAGGCTAGAAATGAGGAATCAAATGACTCAGTTTATGGAAGTAATGAACAACATGGCTCAGAGCCAGGAAAGATTGAGGGCCATGGTGGAAAGGCAAAATCAAGAAGATCCACATATAGGGACTGCCGGCACCAGCAACAATGAAAGGGTCCAACCTCATGTTAACCCCCCTGTATTTGGACCACATCTTCATCCAGAGGTCAATATTCCTGCAAACGTTCAAGGGACTGCCACTGCAGCCAGGGTACTTCAAGAAGACCCCCAGGAGGATCAATTCACAGTAATGGGTGCTGGGGAAGAAGCCTATGATAGGAGGCTGGATGAGATAGTTGAGAAGTTAAGGTCCTTAGAGTCTCAAAACTCTTTAGGTTTCGACGTCATGGACATGGGCTTGGTAGACGGGGTCAGGATCCCCCATAAGTTTAAGCCTCCTTGTTTTGAAAAATACAACGGGACTTCATGCCCCCGGACTCATTTACAATCATTTCTGGGAAGGCTGAAGGCCTATACTATGGATGAGAAGCTCTGGATGTTCTATTTCGAAGACAGCTTGACAGGAGCTTCAAGAGAATGGTACTCTCACTTGACAAGGGCAACTATTAGATGCTGGAAGGACCTGGCAGAGGCCTTCATCAGACAGTATCAGTACAACTTAGATATGGCACCCAACAGGACCCTCCTAATGGGAATGTCACAGTCGTCAAGGGAAAGTTTCCGAGAATATGCCCAGAGATGGAGGCAATTGGCTGCTGCTGTTCAACCACCTATGTCTGAAAGGGAAATGGCAGATATGTTCATGAACACCCTTCAGGGGACTTACATTGACAGGCTGGCTGCTTTCTCTTCCACTAGCTTTGCAGATGTTGTCATAGCCGGGGAAAGAATTGAAAGCCTATTGAAGATGGGTAAGATCTCAGACAACGGTGCAAGCTCGTCCAGTAGTACAAGAAAGCCTTTTGCAGGCCCAAGAAGAACTGGTGAGACCAATGCCATCCACACCAACAGGGGCAGGCCCCAATATGTTCACAGATCAGTGGCCGCAGTCACCATTCCCGTTCCAGCTCACCCTCAACCAGCTTATCAACCTCCGCAACAAAACTATCAACAACCTCAGTACCATCAACATAATCAGTATCCTCCGAGAAATTACAACAACAGCAACACCAACAACAACAACCAGCAAAGGCCATTCCAACAGAGGCCTTCTCAAGCCAATAGGGTGATCGATCCGATCCCTATGCCATACGCTACATTGCTGCCACAACTCCTGAAACTCAACCTAGTTGAGCTAAGGACGTTGGCACCTCCAGATCCCAACAGTCTACCCAGGAATTATGACTCCAACGCCAGATGTGCTTTTCATTCAAATGCACCTGGCCACAGTACAGAAAAGTGCAGAGCCTTGCACATGAAGGTACAAGACCTGGTGGACTCAAAAGCTCTGAATTTCGCACCACCACCCAATGTCAATAAGAACCCGATGCCAAACCACGGTGGTCCCAGAATTAACGCTATTGAAGAAGACAAACCGTCTTATTTAATAACCAGTGTGGGTCAGATCCGGACACCGTTGGTAGAAATTAAGGCTCAGCTCCTCGAATGTCAAATGTTCCCGGGGTGTGAGTTGGGGTGTGCTTACTGCAATATTTCAGTCAACGGGTGCGATAACTTGAGGGATGGCATAGATGGTCTTATTCAGAGTGGCCAACTTCAGATCACCACATCATTTCCAACAAACCCAGCAATCTCATCAGCAACAACTCCAGAATCTCCTACAACTGCAGCAACCATTGTTCCTGACAATTCTTCGGCTTCATCAACAAGTACTTCATCTATCATCTCAACTGATCAGCCATCAACAAATGTTCCTTCTACAACTTCAGCACCACTCCAGTTTGAATCACCTACAACAACAACATCCATCCTTCCACCAATATCTCCTACAACACCAGCAACAAATCACGAAGACGTCTCAACTGTCACAATATTTTATGATCCTGAAAACAACTCTACCTACAACTCAGAAGGTGCTGCTCCCATCAGAGCACCAGTCACAATTTATTACGATCCACAGACTATCACAATTCCTTCCGCAGCTGCAGTCAGTCCAGTCACTATCACGGTGCCTGGACCAATACCTTATGAAAGTAGTAATGCCATCCCCTGGCATTACGGCTCTGACCTGTACTGTGAAGGACAAAGAATCACTTTTGAATCATCAACCCCTGCACCACAAAGCGGACGTCTTTTCGCTCCACAAATTCAGAGACCCACTGCCGAAGCAGAAGCTGCTGTCAAGGCAAAAGGAAAAAGCTTGGTGCAGGAAGAGCAGGCTGTTAAAGAAGCCTTGAAAACACCCTTTGACCAAGAGGTTGATGAGTTCATGCGAATCATCAAGAAGAGTGATTACAAAATAGTGGATCAGCTTCATCAGACGCCTTCCAAGATCTCAATCCTATCATTGCTTATGTGCTCCGAAGCCCATCGGAATGCACTACTCAAAGTCTTGCACGCAGCTTACGTGCCTGAAGAGATCACTATCAATCAGCTGGAAGCTGTAGTTGGAAATGTCAATGCTAGTCACGGACTAGGGTTCACCAATACTGATTTGACGACGGAAGGCCGCAACCATAACAAAGCCTTGCACATAACCCTGGAATGTAAAGGTGCTGTCCTTTCCCATGTGCTGGTAGACACAGGGTCATCCCTCAATGTCTTACCTAAGAAGGCCCTGGTGAAGCTAGAATACGATGGATTGGCATTGAGACCTAGCAACCTGGTGGTGAAAGCCTTTGATGGTTCAAAAAGATCGGTTCTGGGAGAGATTGAGTTGCCCATAACGATTGGCCCGCAGACCTTCAAAACGACCTTCTACGTGATGGATATACAGCCTGCCTACAGCTGTTTGTTGGGTAGACCATGGATCCACGCCGCTGGCGCCGTGACCTCTACCCTTCACCAGAAGTTAAAATATGAGTGGGAGGGTCAAATCGTTACAATTTGTGGGGAGGAGGATATTTTTGTCAGCCACCTGGCTACCTATAAGTATATTGAGATGGATGGGGAGATCCATGAAACAATGAGCCAGGGTTTTGAAGCTTTGAATGTCAATGAAACATCTGTTGTGCCTGGTACTTCAATATCATCATACCAACAAGCCCGGAAGGTTGTTGAGGGAGGAAACGCCCAAGGCTGGGGCAAACTGTTATCAGTGGAGAAGAAAGAGGATAGATTTGGGTTGGGTTACAAACCAACTCAACAAGATCGAGCAGAGGCTGCAAAGGAGCCCAACTTTGTGAGTGGGGGGATGCTCACCCCCGATGCTGTCAACTGTCTGGAAGACGAGCTGGAAGAAGAATGCAACCTGGAAAGCTGGATTCGTCCAAAGATCCCGGGGAGCAGTATCTCAAACTGGTCTTCCCAGGAAATTATAAGAGTTACTCATGCAGAGTAATTATTATTTCCTGTATTTTTATAGCATGCATCAAAGTCTTGCATCTTGCCCAAGATGACAAGACTCATTTTGTAATCGGGCCATCTGTACTTTTTGTGCAACAAGATTAATCAATGAAATATCAGACATCTTTTTGCAAATGAGTCTTTTTCTTTTCGTTCACTGTTTTTCCATTTTTCTTTTTGTACAAAAAATAAATGGCAGTGTTTTCAAAATGACAACTTTATTTCACTTTTCTAAAACAAGATTAAAATCAAATCACTAAAATGAACAAACTGAACCCTTGCAGAGAATGCCTTCCAGACAGCACCGACAACAGCACGGCTATGACTTCGTATGACTTTGACAATCCAATCAATCAAGCTGATGAAGGGGTTGAAGAAGAATATGAGCTTCCTGAAGAGCTAGCCAGGTTATTAAGGCAAGAGGAAAAGGTTATTACTCCTCACCAGGAGGAGGTTGAAGTGATCAATCTTGGTACAGATGAAGACGTGAAAGAGGTTAAAATCGGGGCCTGCCTGCAAGACTCAGTGAAGAAACAACTGATTGACCTGCTTCAAGAGTATGTGGACGTGTTTGCTTGGTCTTATCAAGACATGCCAGGGTCGGATACCGACATTGTCGTGCACAAGCTGCCTTTGAGAGAAGAATGCCCGCCAGTTAAACAGAAGCTGCGCCGTACTCGCCCCGACATGGCAATGAAAATCAAGGAAGAGGTGCAAAAGCAATGGGACGCCGGGTTCCTTGCTGTAACTAGCTATCCACCGTGGGTTGCTAATATAGTACCTGTGCCTAAGAAAGACGGCAAAGTAAGGATGTGTGTTGACTACCGGGATCTGAACAGAGCCAGCCCGAAAGATGATTTCCCTTTACCTCACATTGATGTATTGGTGGATAACACGGCTCAGTTCTCGGTATTCTCCTTCATGGACGGATTTTCAGGATACAATCAGATTAAAATGTCACCTGAAGACATGGAGAAGACAACATTCATCACACCCTGGGGCACTTTCTGCTACAAAGTGATGCCATTCGGACTGAAGAATGCTGGTGCCACATATCAACGGGCTATGGTAACATTATTCCACGATATGATCCATAAGGAAATCGAGTGTTATGTGGATGACATGATTGCCAAGTCCCTCACAGAGGAAGATCACCTGGTGAATCTACTGAAGTTATTCAAGCGTCTGAGGAAGTACCAATTGAAGCTGAACCCCAACAAATGCACATTCGGGGTGCAATCTGGTAAGCTGCTGGGTTTTATTGTAAGCGAGAAAGGGATTGAAGTTGACCCTGATAAAGTCAAAGCCATTCAAGAAATGCCTGCACCGAAGACAGAAAAAGAAGTTCGAGGGTTCTTAGGTCGATTGAACTACATTTCAAGGTTCATATCTCACCTTACGGCTACCTGTGAACCCTTGTTCAAGTTGCTAAGGAAAGAACGGACGGTCAGGTGGAACAAAGACTGCCAGAAGGCTTTTGACAAGATCAAAGAATATCTGCAAGAACCTCCAATTCTTATGCCTCCAGTTGAAGGAAGACCTCTGATCATGTACTTGACAGTATTAGAAGAGTCAATGGGGTGTGTGCTGGGCCAGCATGACGAGTCTGGTCGAAAAGAGTATGCAATATACTACCTAAGCAAAAAGTTTACCGACTGTGAACAACGTTATTCACTGCTCGAGAAAACTTGCTGTGCTTTAGCGTGGGCTGCTCGCCGACTGAGCCAGTATATGTTGACCCACACTACTTTGTTGATATCAAAAATGGACCCAGTCAAGTACATTTTCGAGAAGCCAGCGCTTATCGGACGGGTTGCAAGATGGCAAATGATTCTCACAGAATACGACATTCAATACACATCTCAGAAAGCCATCAAGGGCAGTGTATTATCTGAATATCTTGCTGAGCAACCCATTGATGATTACCAGCCTATGAGATTTGACTTCCCTGATGAAGACATCATGTTCATAAAAGCAAAAGATCATGAAGAGCCTGTTCACACTGAAGGGCCCGACCCAGAAGAAGAATGGACTATGATGTTTGATGGGGCTGTTAACATGAATGGTCGTGGTGTTGGTGCAGTACTCATTACACCCAAAGGAGTTCACATGCCTTTCTCGGCAAAACTCACTTTCAACTGCACTAACAACGAAGCTGAATACGAAGCTTGTATTATGGGTCTTGAGGAAGCCATTGACCTCAGGATCAAGACATTGACCGTGTTCGGAGATTCAGCTTGGTAATCAATCAAACCAACGGCAAATGGTACACACACCAGGATCATCTGATACCTTACAGGGATTATACAAGGAGGTTATTGACTTTCTTCACAACCGTCAAGCTTGAGTATATCCCTCGGGACGAGAATCAGTTCGCAGATGCTTTGGCTACCATTTCGTCCATGATCAAAGTTCAGGCTGCCAATTTTGTACCTCAGATCTCAGTATCCAGACTGGACAGACCAGCATATGTGTTCGCAGCAGACACCGTAAAAGATGATAAGCCTTGGTTCCATGACATTAAGTGCTTTTTGGAGGATCAAACATACCCACCTGGGGCATCTTCCAATGATAAGAAGACTTTGAGAAGGCTTGCTGGTAGTTTCTTTCTGAACACTGATGGGTCTTTATACAAAAGGAACTTTGATATGGTACTCCTCAGATGTGTTGACAAGACGGAAGCAGATTTGTTGATGCACGAAGTGCACGAGGGATCCTTTGGTACCCATGCAGGAGGGCATGCCATGGCCAAGAAATTGTTGAGATCAGGCTATTACTGGATCACAATGGATGCAGACTGTTGTGCCTATACCAGGAAGTGCCACAAATGCCAGATCTATGCAGATAAGGTGCATGTGCCTCCCAATCCCTTGAACATCATGTCTTCACCATGGCCCTTTGCCATGTGGGGCATTGATATGATTGGCAAGATCGAGCCAACTGCTTCGAACGGCCACAGATTCATCCTGGTTGCCATTGATTATTTCACCAAGTGGGTCGAAGCAGCTTCCTATGCCAACGTCACAAGACAAGTGGTAGCCAGATTTCTGAAAAGAGATATCATCTGTCGATACGGAGTGCCCGAGCGAATCATTACTGACAATGGTTCCAATCTAAACAACAAAATGATGGCTGAGCTATGCCGGGACTTCAAAATTCAACATCACAATTCTTCTCCTTACAGGCCAAAGATGAATGGCGCTGTTGAGGCAGCAAATAAGAATATTAAGAAGATTGTACAGAAGATGGTGATCACCTACAAAGACTGGCATGAAATGCTACCGTTTGCCTTGCATGGGTACCGCACGTCAATCAGAACGTCCACTGGGGCAACACCGTATCAACTTGTGTATGGTATGGAAGCAGTCCTACCTGTTGAAGTTGAATTACCCTCTCTGCGGGTACTGATGGATGTTAAACTGAATGAAGCAGAGTGGGTTAGGGCCCGATTTGAACAACTGAGTCTGATTGAAGAGAAGAGGTTGGCTGCAATCTGTCATGGGCAGTTGTATCAGAAAAGAATGAAGAAAGCCTTCGATCAGAAAGTCAGGCACCGGGTGTACCAAGTAGGAGATCTTGTGCTGAAAAGAATCCTCCCCCCTCATACAGACCATAGGGGCAAGTGGACTCCAAACTATGAAGGACCATTTGTAGTAAAGAAAGTTTTCTCTGGTGGGGCACTGATGCTCAGCACCATGGATGGTGAAGATTTCCCGTCCCCTGTGAATTCAGATGCAGTTAAAAAATACTTCGCATAAAATGACCCGCTGGACACAAAAACAGAATGAAAGTCCAGGCAAAAATAGGGCATCCCGGCGAGTCAAAAACAGAATAAAAGACTCGGGCAAAAATAAGGGAAAATAAACAAAAAAATGTACACCTGCTGAGTTGAAAAGCCGCATTGGACAGCTCAGGCAAAAATGGGTATCCCGATGGATTGAAAACCCGAAAGGGCGATCCATGCAAAATAAGGGAATAAGCGAACAACTGCATTCTGAATTCGTCTGTATCGCCCATAACTTGGTAAGCTTCGAAAGGATCAAGCTTCAATCAGAATCAACATTCTTCAGAAAGCTAGATGAGAAGAACGTCAAATGTCATACGAGTCATAGCAGAAGAGGAAGCTCCTTAAAGCGTCATCAACACTGCCAACATTTTGTTTCTCAATTTGTAACAATCTCCTCATTTTAGGGGATATGTTCCTTTGACTGTATCTCGCCAATTCAGGGCATATGAATTAATAAAATCAGATTTTCAGTCATGTCCCGTTTTATACATTTTATTTGCAAAAATGTCTGATGTCTTAAAGAAAAAAACTGATTGCATAAGAATACAGATGCTTATCTTCAAATAAAAACATGCTTGCAGGAAATATACTTACTCTCAGAAGTATCCTAACTCCTATGACGGAATCCAGTAAAGGATACCTCGGGATTATCTTGTGCGTTTCTCTATCTTTTTCAGGATTGCAGGTATCCAGAACGCAACTTGGGGCATTTAAGCTTTATCCCAGCAGGCTGGCAAATCCACACTCAATTTCGGCACCCGAAGTGCCTTCTCCCCAGCTGAGTTGCCTCCCGTGACTTCTCCCCAGCTGAGTTGCCACTTGTTGCTTATCCCCACCAGAATGGGCGGGTATCACAGAAGATACCCATATCCCCGGCTGAGTCAAGAAATTACCGTAACAGAATTTCCAGGGAGGTCTTTCAGTGATTCCTCTCTTTCTCCCCAGCCGAGTTGCCATCTCGCCCTTAGCCGAGTACAAAAGTCAGAGAGCCATTTCCCCACAGAGTTCTAGTCTCTATCCAGAAGAGCAGCGCATGGAAGATCACAACAGAGTGAAGAAAGCTTCTACGAACCCCAGCTGGGTCTCTCATTTATAAAGGATAGGTCTACCAATGGCCCGAATCCCCAAGCCAATATCATATCCTTAGATCTACCAATGGTCTCATCCCCAGCTGAGACGTCTACTTCAACAGATCGATCAAAGATCTTCGTAGCAACGGGATCCGAATCCCGGTTTGGTATCTTTGCATAATCATAGCATTCACATCATATTCACCCACAGAGCGTAGCATTCCGTTCTAACACGGAGCATTACGGCAAAAATCCAACACATAGCATAATCATAAGCCATGTTCTAAACCAACACTTGTGAATAATAACCATTCATCAACAATGCACAAAACCCCCACCAGGGTCCCCAGCAAAAGCAGTTGCCTCACAAATCACAAACACCAATATATACTCCCTTGACACCCGTCCGTGTCATCACTCCCCAGTAAAGTCGCCTGAACACTCTTTGCAAACAACACACCCGTATTGCAGATACGTCCTGACACCCGTCCGTGTCATACCCCAGCAGAAAGCCAAAGACATCCTCTTTGCACTCACATATACTTACATACACAATTCCTTGACACCCGTCCGTGTCATTTCCCCAGCGCAGTCGCCTACACTTTTACAACCCACATACTTGTTAATAATATTATACTTTTCTCTCTTGACACTCGTCCGTGTCACTCTCCCCAGCAATTAAACACTCATCTATACAATACTCATACTCATTACTCATGTTACACTCATACAGATACTCGTCCGTATCTTGTATATACCATTCATATCCCCACAGATTCAACACTAGTCCTTGTTCTTTGTTAACCAGATGGTACTCGTCCGTATCATCATCTCAGAACATGCGTCAAGCGTTTGTTTCTACATGATACTCATCCGTATCATAGTCTTAAGGATGCTCGTCCGCATCTTTAATCCATACACCGTGTCAAACACTTTTGTCTTCTCGAATTTAGACACTCGCCTGTGTCTATTATTCCCCAGAAGAGTCCTTTCAGATTCAACACTCGTCCGTGTTCTCTGTTCACCAGTTGATACTCGTCCGTATCATCATCTTTGAACACGCGTCAGCATTTGATTCTACCCGATACTCGTCCGTATCGTCGTCTTAGGGATGCTCGTCCGCATCTTTAATCTATACACAATACCAAACACTTATACCTTTTGTTTCTTGGATGTAAACACTCGTCCGTGTTCACTATTCCCCAGCAGATTGTCAACAAAGCATATTTCCTTTTATCTAACACTCGTCCTGTGTTATGATAAGACCTGAGAGCAGCCGTACCCTGCTAGGTGGTCGTCCTCCACCTCTTGATGGTCGTCCTCCATCATGCTCATCCGATGGCCGTCCCCATCGTTGATATTTTTAGCAGCCGTCCCCTGCTAGGTGGTCGTCCTCCACCTCTTGATGATCGTCCTTCATCAATTTTATCCAATGGCCGTCCCCATTGTTGATTTTGGTTATCTGGCATTCGTCCTATGTCATGATAAACCCTGAGAGCAGTCGTCCCCTGCTAGGTGGTCGTCCTCCACCTCTTGATGGTCGTCCTCCATCATGCTCATCCGATGGCCGTCCCCATCGTTGATATTTTCGGCAGCCGTACCCTGCCAGGTGGTCGTCCTCCACCTTTGATGGCCGTCCCCATCACAATTCCTTTATTCCCCGACAGAGCAGCCGTACCCTGCTAGGTGATCGTCCTTCACCTTTGGTGGCCGTACCCCATCATCTGTTTATTTCATTTATTCTTTAAACCCGATGGCCGTCCCCGTCGTGGTCCCTTTTCCTTTTCTTTTAGCCCGATAGCCGTCCCCATCGTCGGTTACCTTGCTTTATGAACTTGATGGCCGTCCCCGTCATGTTTCATTGATCCCCAGAGAATTTTACAGCTTTGCTTGATGGCCGTCCCCATCATAATATCTTATTTTCCCCAGCCAGTCGGCCGTCCCCGTCTTGGCTTTACCTTTTATCCCCAGCATGTCGGCCGTCCCCGTCATTGCTTTACTTTTCGCACTTTTCTCAGCATGTCGGCCGTCCCCGTCATTGCTCTTTACCCAGCAGTCGTCCTCTGCTCGACGGTCGTCCTCCGTCGCCCATACTGACCAGTATACTTTATTTTCCTTTTACAATCTGTATCCCTTTTCTTCTTCATTCCGTGAGTGCAAATTTTAGACTGTCTTTGGTATTCAACCACAAGTTACCTTGTTTGCCTGTTAAGCCGTTGCTTACATCCTGCACAGCTAACTCATGTTTGAATAGGGGCAGCTGTAAACACCCCAAATTTTCCCTCACCCATTCAAACCATGGTTTGTGATCATTTCATATGCATAAACACAATCATATCACCTCATATCCCATTTTTGATTCACTGCATAGTTTCTAAGTCATCTGCATCTAGGGTTTGTGATCTGAGCAATCCAAGAGCCTCCTGAGCCACTCCAAAGGCCATCAATCACTTCAAAGGGGTTCTTGTGTGTTCTTATATCATATTACATCCTCTCAAAGTCAAAAATGTCAAAGAATCACAAGAACTGGGATTGGTGTGGATGCAGAGCCAAGTTTGACTGCACAGTTGACCTTAAATTAGGGTTTTGGTTTCAGAGGCCATAACTCCAATTTTTTTGGTCATTCTTGTTTCCATTGGTCTTTATATGGTATAGGGAGTATGCATATCAATTTTCATGAAGAAATTCCATGGGGAAGTCATCTGATCAAGAGTTGACTTTCTGGACAAGTCAGTGCAAAATCAGGGCATCTGAGGCCCCCAAGACCCAACCAAGGGGTGATCTTCATCATTTTGAGTGTATATGATCTTTATTTGATCATGGAAGAAGGTTGAAGTTCACAAAAATCAAGAATTTGAAGTTTTTGCAAAGTTGACTTTTTAGGGCATAGTTGACTTTTAAGGAATTTGTCAATTTAGGTCACTTTTCAAACCCTACTTTTTGATCCAAAAATGCTTCAAATGGAAAAAAATTTGGTCATGAAAGTTGTAGAATACATTTTTACCTTTTCAAAAAGTACAAGAACATGGCCTAATTCATTTTGGATCAAAAGTTATGGTGTGACAAAGTTGGCAAAAATCACTAATTTTCAAGTTATGCACCAATTGGAAAATTTGCAAAATCATGAACCAAGGCAAATTGTAACTTCTAATTGACATCAAACCATTACACAAACATCACATGTGACCTAAAAATCAGATTTGAACCAAAAGATCACATGTTCATGGTTGGCAAGGCAAGAGATTTTCATGAAGTTTCAAAAGGAACCAACTTGCAAAACCACTCATCACACCTCACCAACTTGCTGCCTTGGCTGCTGAGCCACCCTAGCCTCACTCACACACCATGCTGAGCCAGCCCATGCTCTTGTACCAAGCTAGAACTTAGCCCATGCTTTCCTTACACCAAAGTTGACAATTTGCAAAAGGTGACTTACCTATCACAGCAGGCCAAGTCACATCAACTGACCAATAAGCTTTGTTTATGTGGATCAAATGCTGGCCATTTCATAGAAGAAGCAAGGCTGAAGCTAAACACAAGATCACATTCACAAACTCACTCCATTTTGCATTTTCCTTCGAATCTGTCTCCACAGGCCATTAACAGAGCTTGAAACCACTCACACACAAACTCCATTTTCTGCTACACCAGAACTGGATTTCTCAAAGCAGCTTGTCTAAGCTCATTCCAAGCCTTCCATTAGCATCAGGGGAGCCTAAGAAGTCCATTTGCATGCAAAGGAGGCTCTGGAAGCTCAGTTTTGAAGCTTTCCAGCTCAGGTATGATCATGAACATTTTCTTCCAAAGCTTGCATATTAAGTCATAAACTGGTTGCTCATTTCTTGCTGATCATGGGGATGGTTTTAAAATTGAAAATGAGTGAGAGATGAGTTTGTATGATCACTCTGAAATTTCACCCGTGGATTTTGTTTCTTTCGATTTACATGATTCTTGGGGTTTAAATGATGTTTGAGGGTGGATTCATGACCTAGGTTGTTAGAGGATCATCTGGCTGTGCTTAATTTGATGTTTAGATGCCTGAATCATGTTTTAGGGTTTTGATACCGCCGGAGAAGATGACCGGAGCTTCCCTCCGGTCACCTGAAAGTGCTTTGCCCTAATCTCAGGTCATTAGTGCCATTTGAATATTGAGCGTAGGATTGCCTTGATCAGTTGACTTCCCGCGCGCATGAAGGGCTCAGATCCTTTTGCTTTGCCCTAATCCACTTTAATTAATTAAATAAATCATAATTAGGTTAATTAAATCAGAACCAACCATGGCCCTTGGATTCGCGCGCCAGTCAACTATCCCAAACCCAGTTCAAATCTCCACCATTGGATCTGCTTACTTTCTTTTATTTCAGTTTATTTTCATTTCTTTTTCATTTTATTTGCACAATTTATTAAAAATAGTTAAAATTGTTTAAAAATTATGAAACTTTTTCTCAAGAGTTTTATTAATTTTTAAGACACAAAAATATTTTTATTTTCATTTTTAGCATTTAAAAAGTATTTTTAAATATTTAAAAGTTTATTTTTAATTGATTAATGAAAATTAATTTATTAAAAATACTTTTAGGTATTTAAAAATCACCAAAAAATTCATGAAATGTTCTAAGACATTTAGAAACATTGTCCAACCTTCAAACCAAATTTATTTTTTGATCTTGATGCATTTTAAGAATTTCTCATTGAATTAAAATCATTTTTATGCATTAATTTGATCCAAAGTTCAAAAAATCATTTCTGCCTATCCATGAAGAGTTGGACATTGATTCTTTTTGCATTGTATTGTGTTTAGCATGTAGTTTGTGAGATTAAATGGCCACAATTTGATCTTCCAATTTCCATTTGTTTGGTAATTTTCTTGTTTAAGAACCCTAAAACCCTAGCAAACTTGTAAAAATCATAACTTGAGATTGGTTAGGGGTTGAGATCTCTCCTTTGGGCATTGGGTTAGTATAGGATTAGGGGGCCTTTGAGTGGCATTTTCCATTTTTTATCTTAGGGTTTGTTTCTGATTCTGATTTTTGTTTGATGCATTGATCATAAACCCTAATTTGGGCTTCCATATGCATCCATCTTGCATTTTCTTGCATAACATGACTTGCCATGACATTCCATGCCTCCATTTGATTCATTTAACATCATAAGACATATTGAAAGCATGTTTGATCATTGCATCATGCATTTGCCATGTTGTATGTTATGTGCACTTCATAACTTTTCATGTATGTCCATGCCTCCTAACTTGCTCCATTTGCATTCATAAACTTGTATGATCATCTCCATTGATTGTCTCATGTTTGTATCACTTCATAGCATCATTATCATCATAAACATGCTTCTGGTCTTGGTTTGCATCATGTCATTCCATCCCATTTTGCATTGCATTGCATTTCTTTTCTAACTTTTCAGGTGGTAAGTTATCTTGAGAAGTGAATTTGCCTTCACTTCTCATAACTTCTCTTCATCTCTCTCTTGCATCCATGCTGCATTTTTATGTGTGTTTGAATTTGGGCTTGCTCATTCTTCTCCTTCTTACCTTCTTTCTTCAAGTGACTTGACTTCTTGAATGAAGCAAGTCACTTTGCTTCTCTTGATCCTTTCATCTGCTTCCTGGTGGTTCCATTGAAGATTGTTCTTGAAAACCTCAAAAACCTTAGGAACAACCAAGCATGACAATGATTAGGGTTTTGATTAGTCTCCCCTCTTAGTTTTTACCTTTGTGTCTCTTTTGAGTCATCTCTTCTCACCTCATAATCAGGGACTAAACCCTAAAGGCTTTAAGGCTTTGTGATTAAGCTTATGCCTGCATCCTTCTCTTAGGATGGAGTGTATAACTTTAATCCTAAGTGTTAAACCCTTAATGTGTTTAAATCTCTTAATCAATTCACCTAATAATCATCAAGACATCACACTTGTAACTTGGGCCTTGCATTAGGGTTCTAATTCTTCCTTAAATGGTTAAGAAGGACTAACCCTAGTGTTAATGGACAAGTCCCCCTCAAGTTGTCTTACAAATCATAAAATCCACTTCATAATCATATCATTAAATAAAATCCACTTAATCAAAGGCTTGTTTTGTCATGAGTTTAATCCCTAATCATGGATTAAGTTGAGGAGCTTTCCTCAGCTTAAACATTCTCATCTATTATCCTTCTATTAGGATGGTGTAATGAGTCTGTTTAATCCTTGATTATGGCTTAACCTCATTACTCAACACTAAACAAAAAAACACAAAAACATCTAATTAATCACAAGTAGGTTAATGATCTTAATCCTACACCATAGGTGATTAAGTGTGAGAATCTGACTTCACACTTAAGGTATTCTCATTACCCCTAACCAGAGGGAAGATGTGATGAGTTTACTAAATCCATTGGTTTAGACTTAAGCTCATTAACTTATGACAAAATCCAAAAGCAATAAAAGACTGAAAACAAAAAAACAAACAATAATCGTCTCCTTCGGGATTCTTTTCTCATCTCATTCACTCACAAACGGGAACTTGCTTCTTCCGTCTAATGCAAGACAGTTTGCACCTGAGCCAGACAGGTCATACACTTGAGCATAGACAAGCAAGCAGTTCACAAGTCAATTCATCTTTCAGTCTCTTCGGGTCGAACTACGGTGTTCTGACTTCCTCATTGCACGAGAGGATACGTAGGCATAACTTAACAGTTATCGAACAAAAGTCTCTGTATATTCCCCCTCTTTTCAGCCTTATTCTTTAAGCCTCATGATCTTGAGCATTTCACTCCTGTTCTTACACTGACACTTCACTTATAAACTTCACTCTTTTACACTGACACCTGTACATTCTTTTCCAGCTACTTTACGCACAAATTGCACTGACACTACCCCTTTAAAACACAAATCTTTTAAGCGTGGATCCCGTCGAGTACGACGGACAATCTGGGTGCTAATACCTTCCCAGGTTGTAACCAACCCCCTTTCTCAGTCTCTCTGGTTCGCAACCGTCTTATCCATATCTTTCTAGGTCTATGCAGCATTACCTTTCCTCCGGGATAAAAATGCCTAGCTGGCGACTCTATTCATTCTTCAGTGAGTTCACGGCTGTGTGTTCTCATTGTTCTTCTCGCCGACCGTTCGCGTCTGTACCTTTATCTGGGCCTATTCCCCATTTATCGGGAGCGACATTGATATGTATATATGTATGTGATTTTATACATTGTATGTATATGTTGAAATAAACATGATTGTGCATATGTTTATTTGGAATGTGTGAAATGATTGGTATGTGTGAATGACATACTTGCGGATATATATATATATATATATATATATATATATATATATATGTATATATATAAATATATGTATATATATATATATATATATATATATGTATATATATATATATATATATATATATATATATATATATATATATATGCATGTTGATATGTATATATGTATGTGATTTATATATTGTATGTATATGCTGAAATAAAAATGATTGTGCATATGTTTATTTGGAATGTTGTGAAATGATTGGTATGTGTGAATGACATACTTGCAGAGATATATATATATATATATATATATATATATATATATATATATATATGCATGTTGATATGTATATATGTATGTGATTTATACATTGAATGTATAT
The DNA here is from genome assembly GCA_963966055.1 of Lathyrus aphaca. Lineage (NCBI taxonomy): Eukaryota > Viridiplantae > Streptophyta > Magnoliopsida > Fabales > Fabaceae > Lathyrus > Lathyrus aphaca. The sequence goes on from OZ014521.1 coordinate 232,287,160, forward strand.
GTATGATTTAAACATAGCTTGTCGTATGTTTATGCGGAATGAATGTAAATGAAGAATAGACATAAATAATATAAGATTTATGTGTATTGGTAAATGAAGATACATTGCGATGTATGTGGGTTATGTGAACATGGTTGAATATGATTTGTGTTATGTGAAAGAAATGGGGATAAGTATGCGTATAAGTATGCTTTATGTTGTGTATGAATGATATATTGTGGTGAGAATAGGTTGATGTATATGTTATATGTTGAGATATATAATTATATGCAATATTATTATGATAATGTTTCTCACCCTTCTGCTGTTTTATGGTGCTCTACGAGGCATTACAGATTAGGTGTGCCAGAGTCATTTTTGTGAAGCTTGCCTTCATATCTTTTGGTCGGTCGGCTCTGATATGTAGCACAGGGTAGTTAGGTGGCCTTATGCCTTTTTGGGGATACATTTGTATATGTATTAGTTGTGGAGATGTTTTGTATAACAAGATATATTTATACGCTTCTAACTTGTAGATATATTTTGATAAATATATAAGTTGAAGTTGTTGATGATTTAAGTTTTCTGCTGTGCAATTTATAATTGAGATATGGGTGTAAGGATTGAAATTCATTTGTGGATAACTACCCCATTGTTTCATATCTGTTTGAGCAGGTGTTGTATGTTTTAATTTCACGTAATGTGGCATGCTCCTTTTTATGCTTAATTTAAATTATACTCTGACGAAATTTTATCTATGCCTAAATGATTTAATGTATTATTTGGGGATATAGAAAGGGGGTGTTACATTAAGTGGTATCAGAGCCAGTGTTCGAGTCAGTTGTGTCAGTCTTGATGTTGTTATGATTGAAATTTTGTTTAATCTTGTAATTGTCTTGGGAATAATCAGAATATGGTTGGTAGAAATGACAATGTGATGGCTGCTGCTTTGGAAGTAATGGCTAGGGCGGTGCAGGGAGCGCCGAATGTGAATGCTAATGATGAGTTCAGGAAGAATCAACCGCCGGTTTTCAAGGGGAGGTTTGATCCTGATGGTGCTCATAACTGGTTGAAGGAAGTTGAGAGAATCTTCCAAGTGATGGGTTGTGCTGAGGGAAGTAAGGTGAGGCTTGGTTCTCACATGTTGAAGGAAGAAGCCGATGACTGGTGGGTCGGTAGAAGTCTTGCTTTAGAGGAAGAAGGTGAAGAGATTACATTGGAAGTTTTTCGCACTGAGTTCTTAAGGAAGTATTATCCTGAGAGTGTGAAGGGAAAGAAGGAGATGGAATTCCTTGAGCTGAAGCAAGGTAGTGTGTCAGTGGTTGACTATACTGCTAATTTGTGGAATTGGTTCAGTTTCATCCTCATTATGCTGCTGCTACTGCTGAGTTTTCTAAGTGCATTAAGTATGAGAATGGTTTGCGTCCTAAGATTAAGAAAGCTGTGGGATATCTGTCGCTCCCACCAGATGACACGGGGCCAAGAGGGGTACAGACGCGAACGGTCGGCGAAAGAGGGATGAGAACACACAGGAGTGAACTCAGAAAGAAAGAGTCGCCAGCTAGGCATTTTTATCCCGGAGGAAAGGTAATGCTGCATAGACTTAGAAAGATATGGATAAGACGGTTGCGAACCAGAGAGACTGAGAAAGGGGGTTGGTTACAACCTGGGAAGGTATTAGCACCCAGATTGTCCGCCGTACTCGACGAGATCCACACTTAAAAGATTTGTGTTTTAAAGGGGTAGTGTCAGTGCAATTTGTGTATCATAGATGGAAAAGAATGCAAGTGTCAGTGTAAAAGAATTGTGAAGTGTATAAATGAAGTGTCAGTGTAAAAAGAAAGAGTGAAATGCTCATGACAATGAGGCTTAAAGAATGATGCTGGAAGGAGGGGGAATATACAGAGACTTTTGTTCGATAACTGTTAAGTTATGCCTACGTATCCTCTCGTGCAATGAGGAAGTCAGAACACCGTAGTTCGACCCAAAGAGACTGAAAGATAAATTGACTTATGAACTGCTTGCTTGTCTATGCTCAAGTGTATGACCTGTCTGGCTCAGGTGCAAACTGTCTTGCATTAGACGGAAGAAGCGAGTTCTCGTTTATGAGTGAATGAGATGAGAAAAGAATCCCGAAGGAGACGATTATTGTTTGTTTTTGTGTTTTCAGTCTTTTATTGCTTTTTGAAGATTTGTCATAAGTTAATGAGCTTAAGCCTAAACCAATGGGTTAGTAAACTCATCACATCTTCCCTCTGATTAGGGGTAATGAGAATACCTTAAGTGTGAAGTCAGCATCTCACACTTAATCACCCTGATGTAGGATTAAGATCATTAACCTACTTGTGATTATTTAGATGTTTTTGTTGTTTTTGTTTAGTGTTAAGTAATGAGATTAAGCCATAATCAGGGATTAAACATACTCATTACACCATCCTAATAGAAGGATAATAGATGAGAATGTTTAAGCTGAGGAAGACTCCTCAACTTAATCCATGATTAGGGATTAACCTCATGACAAAACAAGGACATTATTAGATGGATTTTAGTTAATGATAAGATGAAGAAGTGATTTTTATGGTTTGTAAGACAACTTGAGGGGGACTTGTCCATTAACACTAGGGTTAGTCCTTCTTAACCAATTAAGGAAGAATTAGAACCCTAATGCAAGGCCCAAGTTACAAGCTTGATGTCTTAGTGATTATTAAGTGAATTGATTAAAGGATTTAAACACATTAAGGGTTTAACACTTAGGATTAAAGTTATACACTCCATCATAATAGAAGGATGCAGGCATAAGCTTAATCACAAAGTCTTAAAGCCTTTAGGGTTTAGTCCCTGATTATAAGGTGAGAAGAGAAGACTCAAAGAGACACAAAGGTAAAACTAAATGGGGAACTAATCAAGCCGTAATTGTTATCATGCTCGGAGATCCTAGGGTTAATGAGGCTTAAGAGAGAAAGAGATCTTCAAAGGCCACCAAGGAGGAATCAAATGAAAGGATCCAGAAGCAAAGAGAAGCAAAACAACTTGCTTCACTTAAGAAGTCAAGTTGCTTGAAGAAAGAAGGTGAGATGAACAAGAATGAGCAAGCTCAATCCCCCACACATACAAAAATGCAGAAATGATGCATGAAAGAGATGAAAGGAGAATGTGAGAAGTGAAGGCAAATTCACTTCTCAAACAACTTACCACCTGAAAAGTCAGCAAAAGAAATGAAATGCAATGCAAAATGAGATGCAATGTCATGATGCAAACCAAAACCAGAAGCATAAGTATGATGTTAATGATGCTAAGAGATGATGCAAACATGAGGCAAGGCATTAGAATGATCATACAAGCATAAGAATGCAAATGAGGCATGCATTGAACCATGAACATAGATGAAAAGTTATGGAATGCAAAAGACATATAACATGGCAAATGTGAGATGCAATGATCAAACATGATTCTAATATGTCTTAAGATGTATTATGAGTCAAATGGATGCACAAAATGTCATGGCAAGTCATGGTATGCAAGCAAATGGAAGATGAATGCAAAGGAAAGCATGAATTAGGGTTATATGCAACATACAAAGCAAAAATCCAAAACCATAAGCAAATTTGAAAATGCAATCAAAGGAACCCTAAACCTATACAAACTCACTGCCCAAAGGAGGGGACCCAACTCTTAACCTAGTGAAAGTTATGAATTTCCTAAGATTGCTAGGGTTTCAAGGTACCTTGTCAAGAAAAATGCAAAACAAATTGAAAATGCAAGATCAAATCATGCCAATTTTATCCTATGAACTACATGCTATACAAGATGCAATGCAAAAAGAATCATTGTCCAACTCTCAAAGGTTAGACAGAAATGAATTTTCAAAGTTTGAACCAAAATATTACCTCAAAATGAATTTAATTCCAAAGACAATAATCAAAAGGCATCAAGAACAAAAAATAAATTTGGTTTGAGAGTTGGACAATGTTTCTAAATGTTTTTGAATGTCACATGAATTTGTTTTGTGATTTTTAAATACCTAAAAGTATTTTTAAATGATTTAAAAATAAATTTTAATGCAAAAAATAAAAATAAAAATATTTTTGTGTTCTGAAAAATAATGAAAACCTTGACAAAAATTTTCATAATTTTTAAACATTTTTTGCTATTTTTAATAATTCGTACAAAATAAATCAAAACAAATGAAAATAAAATGAAATTTTAAATGAAAAAGAGGAAAGTCAGCCAATCTGATGGCTGAGATTCAAATAAAAAGGGAGGGAATTGACCAGCGCGCGCATCTGGACGGCTCACATTCAAACTACGCTAATTAAGTCATTAACCCTAATCTGAACCCTAATAACTTTCAGATGACCGGAACAGTGTTCCGGTCATCTTCTCCGGCCAACCATTCATGCTATCTCTCTTAATACGCATCCCTAAGCCCTAAAACTCTCCAGAAATGATCCTCTCCCCAACCCCAACAAGAATCAGTCATCAAAATCCATTTATTCATCATCAAATTCGTGAATCAAAGCAAAACGGAAAAGAACTCAGAAATTTCAGAAGCTCATGAAATGCTTAATTCTCAACTATTTTCAAAACTAAACACATCATGGCAATCAGTGAAACATGTAGAATCATTCTATAACATAAAATGAGAGTTCTGGAAAAATAAATGCCATGGCTACCTGAGCTTGAGCTTTCGAATCAGGGACTTTCTGGCCAGTTCTTTGCTTCAAATCCACTCCAATGATTCCCTCCAAGTGTTTGTGATGCTTAGCTGGAGTTTAAATGGCTTCTAGAGAGAGTTTGCAGAATCTCAGTTCATGAAATGTGAAAATCGTGTTTTTGATTATGGAGGTTTCAAGGCAAGATGGAGGGTGGGAAATGATCAGTGAGGTTTATGGAGTTGAATGGTGGAAAAAGTTTGAAGGTTTGATGGCTGAATCAAGAGATTCGAAAGCTTTTGCAAGTTTGGGGATTTTTGAGTATGCTGTGTTCTTGGAGCTTCGGGCTTAGTTGTTATGTGCTTTTGCTTGTATTTGATCCACATAAAGAAGTGTGATAGGTCAGAGAGTGGGTGCTGGCCTATGCTGATTGGTATGGGCAAGTTGCCAAAATGTCAAAAGTTGGTGTACTTGAGGTATGGGTCATGGCAGGCTGGTTTAGGGGCATGGCTTGTTTCAGCTGAGATCATGGAATGCTTGTGGATCAGATTTTGTGAACTGAGGCAAGTGGATGAGAAGCTTTGATCCCTTTTGCAAATTGTCACAACTTTGCCCCCTTTGGAAATTATTCAAGTTTAAGGCATGAAATGGAATAATTCAAAGTACCATTCTGATACTTAGAGGTCCATTTGACATGTTATGAAGTGTTTGTGTACACTTGAAGCCTTTAGAATGCTTGATCATACCATTTTGCAAAATGCCTCTTTGGTGGAAAACTTGAAATTATGTGATTTTTCCCAACTTTGACAAGCCATAACTTTTGATCCAAAATGAATTAGAATGAGTTCTTGTACTTTTTGAAAAGGGAATGATCCATTCTATAACTTTCATGACCAAAGTTTTCTCATTTGAAGCATTTTTGAATCAAAAAGCAAGGGTTGAAAAAGTTTCCCAAAATGGCAAGTTTCCATTACAAGTCATTTTCCCAAAAAGTCAACTTTGCAAATGGCTTGAAATTCTTCAATTTTGTGAACTTCTAACATCTTCTATGATCAAATAAAGATCACAAACCATCAAAATGATGAAGAACACCCTTTGGTTGGGTCATTGAGGGCCTTAGATGCCCTGATTTTGCACTGACTTGCTCAAAAAGTCAACTCTTGATCAGATGCCTTCCCCATGGAATTTCTTCATGAAAATTGATATGCATGCTCCTTATAACATATATAGACCAATAGAAACAAGAATGACCAAAAAATTTGGAGTTATGGCCTCTGAAACCAAAACCCTAATTTTAGGTCATCTATGCAGTCAAACCTGGCTCTGCTTCCATGCCTTTCTCAGTTCTTGTGATTCTTTGACATTCTTGACTTTGTGAGGATACAATATGATGCTTGAACATACATGGAACCCTTTGAAGTGATTGATGACCTTTGGAGTGGCTCAAATGGCTCTTGGATTGCTCAGATCACAAACCCTAGATGCAGATGACTTAGAATCAATGCAGTGAATCAAAAATATGGTATGAGATGCTATGGTTGAGTTTATGCATATGAGAAGATCACAAGCCATGGTGTGAATGGGTGAGGGAAAATTTGGGGTGTTTACAATATCAGAGGATCAGAAGGTTTTCGGATTTGACTGAATGTTGTAGGATCTTTGAAGAGGATAGTAAAGCTCGTTCTACGCAGTATAAGAGTGTGAATGAGAAGAGAGGGAAGCAACAGGTTCGAAGTTGACCTTATGTGACACCCGCTGATAAGGGCAATCATAGGGGAAACTTTGACAAGAGATCTAGTGGAGGGAGTTCTGGTCCCGTGAAGTGTTACAAGTGTGGCACCTTCGGCCACAAGTCTTTTGAGTGTGGAAAGAATTTAGTGAAGTGTGCTAATTGTGGTGGTCTTGGACATGCTACGACCGAGTGTCGAAGAAGTGTGGTTAAGTTCTTTAATTGTGGTGAAGTTGGCCACATTAGTACTAAGTGTACTAAGCCGAAGCAAGCTCGGGCGGGCGGAAAGGTGTTTGCATTAGCAGGGAAGGATACTACTAGTACAGACCGTTTGATTAAAGGTACATGCTTTATTAATAGTATGCCTTTAGTTACTATTATTGATACGGGAGCGACTCATTCGTTTATTTCTCTTGAGTGCACTAAGTGTTTGAATTTGTTTATGTCTTCTTGGGGGTGGTGAGATAGTTATTGAGACTCCTGCTTCAGGATCGGTAATTGCTTCTTTAGTGTGTGTAAGTTGTTCTTTGACCATGTTTGGTAAAGACTTTGTTTTGGATTTGGTTTGTTTGCCGTTGGAAGGTTTGGATGTAATCTTGGGTATGAACTGGTTGCAGTTTAATCAAGTTCATATAGATTGCTATCATAAGTTAGTGAGGTTTCCTTCTTTGGATGATGAAGAAGAGAGTTTCCTATCCACGAAAGAGTTGAAGAAACTTTTAGTGGACGAAGCTCAGTTTTTTAGTTTGTTTGCGTCGTTGTATGTGGAGAATGAATTGGAGCTTAGTAGGTTCCCAGTGGTGTGTGACTTTCCAGAAGTATTTCCTGATGATATTAAGGATGTAACGTCGGAAAGAGAGGTTGAGTTTTCTATTGATCTAGTTCCGGGTACTAGACCGATTTCGATGGCACCGTATCGTATGTCAGCTTCAGAGTTGGTGTTGCACCCCAAAATTTGCCCTCACAAGACAAGAATTTGTGTACTAAGAGGTTCACAAGACATCTCATGAGGTTCACAAGGCTCACAAAGTTCACAATCAGTCAGAAGATTTGACATTTCCCTCAGACAATGCATCCTCCTAAGCAATGCATCCTAAACTAGGGTTTTGACTTTAATCAGGCTAAATGGACTTCCAAGACTTCAAGTGAGATTCATAACATCTTATATGTGTTTAAGAATCCCCATGACAAATTTCAAGACTTTTCCCAAAGGTTTGCTCAGTCAGATGATCAGATAGGTTAAAATCAGTCGAAGCAGTTAAAAAGTCAAACTGAGGTCAACTGTGGTCAAACCAAAGTCAAACTTCATGATTTTTTGCCAACATCAAGTATATGAAGTAAAATTCATCATTTGATCAATGGTTGATCATGATTCATCAAGGAGATTTCAGATCATCAAGAATCAGGAGTTTCTAAATTAGGGTTTCCTCAGGAAAAGTCAACTGAACTTTGACCAGCCATAACTTTCACAAGCTTTAGCAAATTTTTCCCATCCAAAGCTCATTTTGAAGGAAATTGAATTCTCTACAACTTTGTGTCTCACAAGCCAAGCCCAAAAATGCTTCATTTGGAAGGTATGAGCTAAGACATTATAGGTCCTTTTGAAAGTCAACAAAAAGTCAACAACTTCAAAAGAGCATAACTTGAGAATGGTAAAAGATATGGACATGAAACCAATGGGGGTTGGCTAGAGGACTCTTTAAGCTTTCCAAAATGTCCAAAAACACCCTCATAGCATTAAAATTGAAGGATTTGTGCCTGTCGCTCCCACCAAAATGAGGCTAAGTCAAATGGGGTACAGACGCGAACAGTCGGTGAAAGGGATGAGAACACACAAGGGTGAACTCAAAAGAAAAGAAAAGAGTCGCCAGCTAGGCATTTTTATCCCAGGGTGAAAGGTAATGCTGCATAAACCTAGGGAAAAGATATGGATAAGACGGTTGCGAACCAGAGAGACTGAGAAAGGGGGTTGGTTACAACCCGGGAAGGTATTAGCACCCAGATTGTCCGTCGTACTCGACGGGATCCACGCTTAAAAGATTTGTGTTTTAAAGGGGTAGTGTCAGTGCAATCTGTGTATCAAAGCTGGAAAAGAATGCAAGTGTCAGTGCAAAAGAAATGTGAAGTGTATAAATGAAGTGTCAGTGTAAGGAAATAGTGAAGTGCTCATGATAATGAGGCTTAAAGAATAGCTGGAAAGAGAGGGAATATACAGAGACTTTTGTTCGATAACTGTTAAGTTATGCCTACGTATCCTCTCGTGCAATGAGGAAGTCAGAACATCGTAGTTCGACACAAAGATACTGAAAGATGAATTGACTTGTGAACTGCTTACTTGTCTATGCTCAAGTGTAAGACCTGTTTGGCTCAGGTGCAAACTGTCTTGCATTAGACGGAAGAAGCAAGTTCTCGTTTGTGAGTGAATGAGATGAGAAGAGAATCCCGGAGGAGACGATTATTGTTTGTTTTATTGGTATTTTCAGTCTTTTATTGCTTTTGAAAGTTTGTCATAAGTTAATGAGCTTAAGCCTAAACCAATGGGTTAGTAAACTCATCACATCCTCCCTCTGATTAGGGGTAATGAGAATACCTTAAGTGTGAAGTCAGTATCTCACACTTAATCACCATGGTGTAGGATTAAGATCATTAACCTACTTGTGATTATTTAGATGTTTTTGTTGTTTTGTTTAGTGTTAGGTAATGAGATTAAGCCATAATCAGGGATTAAACAGACTCATTACACCATCCTAATATAAGGATAATAGATGAGAATGTTTAAGCTGAGGAAGACTCCTCAACTTAATCCATGATTAGGGATTAACCTCATGACAAAACAAAGCCTTTATTAGATGGATTTTAGTTAATGATAAGATGAAGAAGTGAGTTTTATGGTTTGTAAGACAACTTGAGGGGGACTTGTGAAGGAAAATTGCGATCTAAACGCAGCGGAAAACAAAAATTTTCCTTTAGTGATCCTTACGAATGAGCATGGTCAGTGATAGAATCGTTACCTCTTTGTGGCGATTCAGATCTTTGATGCAACGATCACAAGCGTTGATGAAGTGCAACGCCTCTACTCAGTCCACACGAACAGCTTCCGGTCACAGTGCTAGCTGCTTTACGAACGGAATTATTTGAGTGAGAAAAGAGAATCAAAAACGAAATTGCATCAAGTGAAAGCTTCATCATAAAGGTTCCTTTTATAGACTCTCTTGTGGGCTGCGGGCTAAAAGCCCAATTCACATGATCCATAATAATATTATATATTATTATAATAACTATTATTATAATAAATATATTTATTTTATTATTATTTTATAACCATTATAAAATAACAATAATTATTATTATATTATCCGAATTTCTATTTTCACTTAAGTGCACCGTACCTTACGGTGTTCCTTTGATTTCTCTATCTCTCATCAAACTGTCCTTATGTGTGTGACCCTGTAGGATTTCGTAACGTTGGTAATTATATTAAATTATATATTTAACATAATAAACAGTGAGCGGTATCTAGCAACACATCACTGCTACCCAAGTCACGAAAATGTCATGTGATCTGACAAAACCTTTTTCGTGATAATATATGTTTGTACAATTACCCTTTTGCCCCTATGTCTATATTGAACACAAGGCATACACTGTGTCATCCTTGTCCAGTTCAATATTGGGCCCTTAGACATTTCTCCTGTTATGCAGGATTGGCAAATTCCATCTAGGACACTCATGTCCCTCAGCATGCTTCGTGGAGTGCCCATCAACTGTCTTTATGATCATCCAGTTACGGATAATGTTTGATCAGCAATAAAGCACCCGACTCTACATCTAGGGTCCATAGTGGTTTCAGGTCGAAGGGTGGCAATACACCATTATCACCATGAGAATAACTTATGACACTTTGCATAACATACTATGTAGTATTCTCATAGCGGGTCAATCCGGTATAAATATTACTCCTAATATTTATACCTATGTCAAGACTTGATAACTCTTTATCCATGATCCATGAGATGTGATCATCAGTCTATCTTCATAATAGTCTCAATGCTTTAATGTTATCCCACTTTGCAATAAAGCTTGACTACGGATATTTTAAGAATAATGTCTTTATGTTTAATGGGATCTCATGATTAAGTCACACTTAACATTTCATTAAACAGACTAACTATTCTAGGGACTTTATTATTCTGAAATACAAACATAATAAAGAAATGCCTTTTATTATTAAACGAATAATCCGATACAAGTACCAAAAAGTATTGGCCTCTAGGGCTTACACCAACAATCTCCCACTAGCACTAGAGCCAATTAGGCATACCCTTAATACCCATAGATCTAGTATGACCATCATGCTTCTGTTGCGCAAGAGGCTTTGTTAATGGGTCAGCGATATTGTCAAGTGTAGGTACTCTGCATATCTTCACATCTCCCCGATCGATTATCTCTCGAATGAGGTGATAACGCCTAAGTATGTGTTTGGATCGTTGGTGAGATCTAGGCTCCTTAGCTTGTGCGATAGCACCATTGTTATCACAATATAAACCAATGGGATCCACAATGCTAGGGACTATGCCAAGTTCACTAATGAACTTCTTGATCCAAACAGCTTCCTTTGCTGCATTTGAGGCAGCAATATACTCGGCCTCAGTTGTAGAATCAACAACTGTTTCCTGCTTTGAACTTTTCCAGCTCACAGCGCCACCATTGAGACAGAACACATAACCAGATTGTGATCTAAAATCATCCTTATCTGTCTGGAAGCTAGCATCAGTGTAACCAATTACATCAAGCTCTTCCTGACCTCCATATATCAAGAATGAATCCTTAGTCCTTCTCAAGTACTTAAGGATATTCTTGACAGCTACCCAGTGAGCATCACCGGGATCAGATTGGTACCTACTCGTTGCACTTAATGCATACGAGACATCTGGTCGAGTACATAACATGGCATACATGATAGATCCTATTGCAGATGTATATGGAATCTTATTCATGCGATCCCTTTCTTCCTTAGTTGAAGGGGATTGTGTTTTTGATAAACACAGACCATGTTGCATAGGTATGAATCCTTTCTTGGAATCATGCATATTAAAGCGTCTCAACACTTTATCTATGTATGTACTCTGACTTAGGCCAAGCAGTTTTTGTGATCTATCTCTATAGATCCTAATTCCTAATATATAGGCTGCTTCACCTAGGTCTTTCATAGAAAAACAATTCCCTAACCAAGTCTTCACTTGTTGCAAGGTAGGGACATCGTTTCCAATGAGTAATATGTCATCTACATATAATACCAGAAACACGATCATGCTCCCACTAACCTTCTTGTAGACACAAGGTTCATCTTCATTTTTGATGAATCCATATTGTTTTACAGTTTCATCAAAACGAAGATTCCAGCTTCTGGAAGCTTGCTTCAATCCATAGATTGATCGCTGTAACTTGCATATCTTTTGGGCATCTTGTGGTATGTCAAATCCTTCAGGTTGTGTCATGTACACATCCTCAAGAAGATTCCCATTAAGGAAAGCAGTTTTGACATCCATCTGCCATATTTCATAATCATGATATGCAGCGATGGCAAGTAAAATCCGAACAGATTTAAGCATTGCAACTGGTGAAAAGGTTTCATCATAGTCAACCCCATGAATTTGTTTATAGCCTTTTGCAACCAGTCTTGCTTTATAGGTATGTACCTTACCATCCATGTCAGTCTTCTTCTTGAAGACCCACTTGCATCCTATAGGGTTAACTCCTATAGGAGGTTCTACCAAGGTCCAAACCTGGTTTGTGTACATGGAATCCATTTCAGATTTCATGGCTTCTAGCCACTTCTCAGACTCAGGACCAGTTATGGCCTCTTTGTAGGTCACAGGCTCATCTTGATCCATGAGTAATACATCACCCTGATCACTTATGAGATATCCATATCTCTCAGGTTGGTGACGTATCCTGCTTGACCTACGCTGGTCTTGTTCTACTTGAGCAGGTTGCTCTTCCACAACTACTTGTGTTTCCTGCTCTAGTTCCTCCATAGGTGTTTCAATGTTTTGTGATTCTTGAATTTCTTCAAGCTCTATTTTCCTCCCACTGTTTCCTTTGGAAATAAAATCCCTTTCCAGAAAGACTCCAGTTCGAGCGACAAACACTTTGCCCTCAGAAGGATTGTAGAAGTAATATCCTCTTGTTTCTTTAGGATACCCCACAAATAAGCATTTGTCAGATTTGGGCTCAAGCTTGGTTGAAATTTGTCGTTTGACGTAAACTTCGCAACCCCAAATCTTCATGTAAGACATATGTGGTTTCTTACCACTCCATATCTCATATGGTGTCTTATCAACCTTTTTGGATGGAACACGGTTAAGTGTGTAAGCTGCTGTTAATAATGCATGTCCCCAAAAGGAGTTTGGAAGATCGGCGTGACTCATCATGGATCGGACCATGTCTAACAAGGTTCGATTTCTTCTCTCAGATACACCATTCCATTGTGGTGTTCCAAGAGGAGTAAGTTGGGATATAATCCCATACTCTTTTAGATGGTCATCAAATTCTAGGCTTAAATATTCACCGCCTCGATCTGATCGAAGAACTTTAATATTCTTACCTAGTTGGTTTTGTACTTCATTCTTGAATTCCTTGAACTTTTCAAAGGACTCAGATTTGTGTTTCATTAAATACACATATCCGTATCTACTGAAGTCATCAGTGAAAGTGATGAAGTACTGAAAACCTCCTCTGGCTGGTATGTTCAGTGGTCCACATACATCAGTATGTATGAGTGCCAAAAGATCATTAGCCCTTTCACCTTTTCCTGTGAATGGGGACTTTGTCATCTTTCCAATTAAACAAGATCTGCATGTCTCATATGATTCATAATCAAAAGAGTCCAAGAGTCCATCTTTATGGAGTTTGGAAATGCGTTTCTCATTTATGTGGCCTAATCGACAGTGCCAAAGGTAAGTTGGATTCAACTCATTAGGTTTCAACCTTTTAGTATTAATGTTATAAATTGGCATTTCAAGATCAAGGACATATAGTCCATTATTCATTTTTGCAGTAGCATAGAATATATCATTCAAATAAATGGAGCAACAATTGTTCTTTATTATGAATGAAAAACCAAACTTGTCCAAACAAGAAACGGAAATAATATTCCTGCTAATTGCAGGTACATAATAACAGTTCTCTAACTGAATTATTAAACCACTAGGTAAAGTTAAAACATAAGTTCCTACAGCTAAAGCAGCAACCTTTGCTCCATTGCCAACTCGTAGGTCAACTTCACCTTTTGCCAAATCTCTACTCCTTTTTAGCCCCTGCACATTAGTACAAATGTGAGAACCTCATCCAGTATCTAATACCCATGATGCAGAAGTAGATAAATTAATTTCAATAACAAAAATACCTGAATTTGAAGTCTCTACTCCATTATTCTTATCTTCCAGGTACTTTGGGCAATTTCTCTTCCAATGTCCGGTCTTACCGCAATGGAAGCAAGTGCCCTCCTTTGCTATTCCTCCACTAGGCTTCAAAACAGGAGGAGTGGGTTTGGGTTTGGCAACTTCCTTGCCTTTCCCTCTACCACCCTGTTTGATGGGCCTCTTGTTCTGTTTCTTTCCATTACTGACCATCAGAATGGATTTCCCTTTTGTCTTCATATTCTGCTCAGCAGTTCTCAACATGCCTAGCAGTTCTGGAAGACTTTTGTCCAAGTCATTCATATTGAAATTCAGGACAAACTGACTGAAGCTCTCTGGCAACGATTGCAAGATCAGATCGATCGCAAGTTCTTTTCCAAGGGGAAACCCTAATCTGTCAAGGTTCTCCACATACCCAATCATCTTGAGTACATGGGGACTTACAGGGGCTCCCTCAGCTAACTTGCTGTTAAAAAGGGACTTTGAAACCTGAAACCTCTCATTTCTTGCTTGCTCTTGATAAAGCATTTTCAGATGTCCGATCATATCGAACGCAGACATGTTCTCGTGTTGCTTTTGCAACTCAGAGTTCATGGTAGCAAGCATGAGGCAAGCGGTTTCATTGGCATCATCGAAATGCTTCTTATAAGCATCTCTTTCTGCCTTTGGTGCAGAACTAGGAGGTTCCTCCTCAGGAACTGGTGTCTCCAAGACATACAGCTTCTTATCGTGCTTGAGGACAATCCTCAGATTACGGTGCCAATCCAGGAAATTTGTCCCAGACAATTTTTCCTTATCTAGGATGGATCGCAAAATATTGTTCGATGTGTTTGTTGTCATGGTAATCTACAAGAGAAATATGAAAATATAAGTATCATTAAAAACAACATATTTAATTAGGCCTTTAATCAAATATGCTCCCACTATTTTATTCAAAACAAATGACCCTCATCATTTGATTCGGAAAATCCCGTTGGAAGACTTTCTAGTGGGTCGAGATCCATGTTTCACTTTGTTTTAAGTCAGCGTTAGGCTGATTACACAAAACTAAGTTATTTAGGTAGGAACTCCTTCCAATTGTATCTCATACAACTCTCGAATATTTTCAATTGGGTGAATAACTCCTTATTCTGATCCATCACATGAATCATTCCCAATTCTTGCTTCTAAACATGTATAATCTTATTAAAATTTGTTTAGTTAAATTTGACCCATTGTTTTAGCAATTGGATATTACAATTATCCCATCACACCTTACTAATATAGAACATGCACCTCGCGTAGGCGAAACCTACAATGCTCGATACTAGTCTTGATGAGTGCTAAAAATTGGAAAGCATAAACTTAATATTTAATTTTGAGGGAATTTGTTATTAGTTTGATCTCACCGGCTTAACATGCAAAACGTCTCTCACATGCATCAACATACAATTACATGCATCAACATACATATAAAAGGATACAATTATGGCCCCTAACGCAATTGTTCTCTCAAGCCAATGAGAGAACCTAAGCTAACCTAATAACGATCTAAGCTTCTCCAAGCATGATCTCCAAGGTTATCCTCCTTTAATATTGAATACTTCCTATTTCTTCATAACATAATATTACATTACATATAAGAAAACTCGTTTTACATACGAGGGAGTGAGATGAGAAAAGAAGTTACATAAAGAGATTGAGAGAGAGGCACGACACGCAGGCCGTATTTAAAAATCCCAAAACAATAATAAAGGATAAACTAAGGCCATAACTGATCACCACAAATAAATAATAATAAACACACTTTTATTATTAGTTTAAAATTCCGATAATTAAATAAACTAAATTAAATTTCGGCTGATTGATCACACTTTGCAGACTTAGCCGGGGGTTCCGCTGCCCGGCGAAAATTTTTTATGAACACTTCATTGTATTTCACGTCGTTTCCTGCACAACTTTTGTGCATTTACAACCCCAACCAGAAAAGTCTGCGGCAATACAACACTTGTACTGCCATTAATCCTAATGCAACAATTTCATGCCGTCAAACACAACTCGATTGATAACTCAATATGATAGATCAACATGTCATTGCTTCACCATACTAACGTCGGATTCCGAAGTGAATGAAAATGATGATCTTTCAAAAGAATCACAATCCTTATGTGATTGAATGGATGAAATCAAAACAGTATATCCCATATACCATCTTTGCATCAGAATTTCTTATATCTTATATAAAAGTGATCGATCTAATTGTGTAACCTATGGATGATCAATGTATCTCACAACTTCACCATACTAATGTTGGTTTCTGAAGCATAATCAACATCAATCATCCAAATCGTACACAACAGATGCCAAATTTAATTAATCGTTTATTGTTAAATTCATTCTGTGTTTTAATCGAATCAAATACAGAAAAACGGAAATTTAACAGCTATCAGATCCATGGTTTCGTAAGTGGCTCTGATACCACTGAAGGAAAATTGCGATCTAAACGCAGCGGAAAACAAAAATTTTCCTTTAGTGATCCTTACGAATGAGCATGGTCAGTGATAGAATCGTTACCTCTTTGTGGCGATTCAGATCTTTGATGCAACGATCACAAGCGTTGATGAAGTGCAACGCCTCTACTCAGTCCACACGAACAGCTTCCGGTCACAGTGCTAGCTGCTTTACGAACGGAATTATTTGAGTGAGAAAAGAGAATCAAAAACGAAATTGCATCAAGTGAAAGCTTCATCATAAAGGTTCCTTTTATAGACTCTCTTGTGGGCTGCGGGCTAAAAGCCCAATTCACATGATCCATAATAATATTATATATTATTATAATAACTATTATTATAATAAATATATTTATTTTATTATTATTTTATAACCATTATAAAATAACAATAATTATTATTATATTATCCGAATTTCTATTTTCACTTAAGTGCACCGTACCTTACGGTGTTCCTTTGATTTCTCTATCTCTCATCAAACTGTCCTTATGTGTGTGACCCTGTAGGATTTCGTAACGTTGGTAATTATATTAAATTATATATTTAACATAATAAACAGTGAGCGGTATCTAGCAACACATCACTGCTACCCAAGTCACGAAAATGTCATGTGATCTGACAAAACCTTTTTCGTGATAATATATGTTTGTACAATTACCCTTTTGCCCCTATGTCTATATTGAACACAAGGCATACACTGTGTCATCCTTGTCCAGTTCAATATTGGGCCCTTAGACATTTCTCCTGTTATGCAGGATTGGCAAATTCCATCTAGGACACTCATGTCCCTCAGCATGCTTCGTGGAGTGCCCATCAACTGTCTTTATGATCATCCAGTTACGGATAATGTTTGATCAGCAATAAAGCACCCGACTCTACATCTAGGGTCCATAGTGGTTTCAGGTCGAAGGGTGGCAATACACCATTATCACCATGAGAATAACTTATGACACTTTGCATAACATACTATGTAGTATTCTCATAGCGGGTCAATCCGGTATAAATATTACTCCTAATATTTATACCTATGTCAAGACTTGATAACTCTTTATCCATGATCCATGAGATGTGATCATCAGTCTATCTTCATAATAGTCTCAATGCTTTAATGTTATCCCACTTTGCAATAAAGCTTGACTACGGATATTTTAAGAATAATGTCTTTATGTTTAATGGGATCTCATGATTAAGTCACACTTAACATTTCATTAAACAGACTAACTATTCTAGGGACTTTATTATTCTGAAATACAAACATAATAAAGAAATGCCTTTTATTATTAAACGAATAATCCGATACAAGTACCAAAAAGTATTGGCCTCTAGGGCTTACACCAACAATCTCCCACTAGCACTAGAGCCAATTAGGCATACCCTTAATACCCATAGATCTAGTATGACCATCATGCTTCTGTTGCGCAAGAGGCTTTGTTAATGGGTCAGCGATATTGTCAAGTGTAGGTACTCTGCATATCTTCACATCTCCCCGATCGATTATCTCTCGAATGAGGTGATAACGCCTAAGTATGTGTTTGGATCGTTGGTGAGATCTAGGCTCCTTAGCTTGTGCGATAGCACCATTGTTATCACAATATAAACCAATGGGATCCACAATGCTAGGGACTATGCCAAGTTCACTAATGAACTTCTTGATCCAAACAGCTTCCTTTGCTGCATTTGAGGCAGCAATATACTCGGCCTCAGTTGTAGAATCAACAACTGTTTCCTGCTTTGAACTTTTCCAGCTCACAGCGCCACCATTGAGACAGAACATAACCAGATTGTGATCTAAAATCATCCTTATCTGTCTGGAAGCTAGCATCAGTGTAACCAATTACATCAAGCTCTTCCTGACCTCCATATATCAAGAATGAATCCTTAGTCCTTCTCAAGTACTTAAGGATATTCTTGACAGCTACCCAGTGAGCATCACCGGGATCAGATTGGTACCTACTCGTTGCACTTAATGCATACGAGACATCTGGTCGAGTACATAACATGGCATACATGATAGATCCTATTGCAGATGTATATGGAATCTTATTCATGCGATCCCTTTCTTCCTTAGTTGAAGGGGATTGTGTTTTTGATAAACACAGACCATGTTGCATAGGTATGAATCCTTTCTTGGAATCATGCATATTAAAGCGTCTCAACACTTTATCTATGTATGTACTCTGACTTAGGCCAAGCAGTTTTTGTGATCTATCTCTATAGATCCTAATTCCTAATATATAGGCTGCTTCACCTAGGTCTTTCATAGAAAAACAATTCCCTAACCAAGTCTTCACTTGTTGCAAGGTAGGGACATCGTTTCCAATGAGTAATATGTCATCTACATATAATACCAGAAACACGATCATGCTCCCACTAACCTTCTTGTAGACACAAGGTTCATCTTCATTTTTGATGAATCCATATTGTTTTACAGTTTCATCAAAACGAAGATTCCAGCTTCTGGAAGCTTGCTTCAATCCATAGATTGATCGCTGTAACTTGCATATCTTTTGGGCATCTTGTGGTATGTCAAATCCTTCAGGTTGTGTCATGTACACATCCTCAAGAAGATTCCCATTAAGGAAAGCAGTTTTGACATCCATCTGCCATATTTCATAATCATGATATGCAGCGATGGCAAGTAAAATCCGAACAGATTTAAGCATTGCAACTGGTGAAAAGGTTTCATCATAGTCAACCCCATGAATTTGTTTATAGCCTTTTGCAACCAGTCTTGCTTTATAGGTATGTACCTTACCATCCATGTCAGTCTTCTTCTTGAAGACCCACTTGCATCCTATAGGGTTAACTCCTATAGGAGGTTCTACCAAGGTCCAAACCTGGTTTGTGTACATGGAATCCATTTCAGATTTCATGGCTTCTAGCCACTTCTCAGACTCAGGACCAGTTATGGCCTCTTTGTAGGTCACAGGCTCATCTTGATCCATGAGTAATACATCACCCTGATCACTTATGAGATATCCATATCTCTCAGGTTGGTGACGTATCCTGCTTGACCTACGCTGGTCTTGTTCTACTTGAGCAGGTTGCTCTTCCACAACTACTTGTGTTTCCTGCTCTAGTTCCTCCATAGGTGTTTCAATGTTTTGTGATTCTTGAATTTCTTCAAGCTCTATTTTCCTCCCACTGTTTCCTTTGGAAATAAAATCCCTTTCCAGAAAGACTCCAGTTCGAGCGACAAACACTTTGCCCTCAGAAGGATTGTAGAAGTAATATCCTCTTGTTTCTTTAGGATACCCCACAAATAAGCATTTGTCAGATTTGGGCTCAAGCTTGGTTGAAATTTGTCGTTTGACGTAAACTTCGCAACCCCAAATCTTCATGTAAGACATATGTGGTTTCTTACCACTCCATATCTCATATGGTGTCTTATCAACCTTTTTGGATGGAACACGGTTAAGTGTGTAAGCTGCTGTTAATAATGCATGTCCCCAAAAGGAGTTTGGAAGATCGGCGTGACTCATCATGGATCGGACCATGTCTAACAAGGTTCGATTTCTTCTCTCAGATACACCATTCCATTGTGGTGTTCCAAGAGGAGTAAGTTGGGATATAATCCCATACTCTTTTAGATGGTCATCAAATTCTAGGCTTAAATATTCACCGCCTCGATCTGATCGAAGAACTTTAATATTCTTACCTAGTTGGTTTTGTACTTCATTCTTGAATTCCTTGAACTTTTCAAAGGACTCAGATTTGTGTTTCATTAAATACACATATCCGTATCTACTGAAGTCATCAGTGAAAGTGATGAAGTACTGAAAACCTCCTCTGGCTGGTATGTTCAGTGGTCCACATACATCAGTATGTATGAGTGCCAAAAGATCATTAGCCCTTTCACCTTTTCCTGTGAATGGGGACTTTGTCATCTTTCCAATTAAACAAGATCTGCATGTCTCATATGATTCATAATCAAAAGAGTCCAAGAGTCCATCTTTATGGAGTTTGGAAATGCGTTTCTCATTTATGTGGCCTAATCGACAGTGCCAAAGGTAAGTTGGATTCAACTCATTAGGTTTCAACCTTTTAGTATTAATGTTGTAAATTGGCATTTCAAGATCAAGGACATATAGTCCATTATTCATTTTTGCAGTAGCATAGAATATATCATTCAAATAAATGGAGCAACAATTGTTCTTTATTATGAATGAAAAACCAAACTTGTCCAAACAAGAAACGGAAATAATATTCCTGCTAATTGCAGGTACATAATAACAGTTCTCTAACTGAATTATTAAACCACTAGGTAAAGTTAAAACATAAGTTCCTACAGCTAAAGCAGCAACCTTTGCTCCATTGCCAACTCGTAGGTCAACTTCACCTTTTGCCAAATCTCTACTCCTTTTTAGCCCCTGCACATTAGTACAAATGTGAGAACCTCATCCAGTATCTAATACCCATGATGCAGAAGTAGATAAATTAATTTCAATAACAAAAATACCTGAATTTGAAGTCTCTACTCCATTATTCTTATCTTCCAGGTACTTTGGGCAATTTCTCTTCCAATGTCCGGTCTTACCGCAATGGAAGCAAGTGCCCTCCTTTGCTATTCCTCCACTAGGCTTCAAAACAGGAGGAGTGGGTTTGGGTTTGGCAACTTCCTTGCCTTTCCCTCTACCACCCTGTTTGATGGGCCTCTTGTTCTGTTTCTTTCCATTACTGACCATCAGAATGGATTTCCCTTTTGTCTTCATATTCTGCTCAGCAGTTCTCAACATGCCTAGCAGTTCTGGAAGACTTTTGTCCAAGTCATTCATATTGAAATTCAGGACAAACTGACTGAAGCTCTCTGGCAACGATTGCAAGATCAGATCGATCGCAAGTTCTTTTCCAAGGGGAAACCCTAATCTGTCAAGGTTCTCCACATACCCAATCATCTTGAGTACATGGGGACTTACAGGGGCTCCCTCAGCTAACTTGCTGTTAAAAAGGGACTTTGAAACCTGAAACCTCTCATTTCTTGCTTGCTCTTGATAAAGCATTTTCAGATGTCCGATCATATCGAACGCAGACATGTTCTCGTGTTGCTTTTGCAACTCAGAGTTCATGGTAGCAAGCATGAGGCAAGCAGTTTCATTGGCATCATCGAAATGCTTCTTATAAGCATCTCTTTCTGCCTTTGGTGCAGAACTAGGAGGTTCCTCCTCAGGAACTGGTGTCTCCAAGACATACAGCTTCTTATCGTGCTTGAGGACAATCCTCAGATTACGGTGCCAATCCAGGAAATTTGTCCCAGACAATTTTTCCTTATCTAGGATGGATCGCAAAATATTGTTCGATGTGTTTGTTGTCATGGTAATCTACAAGAGAAATATGAAAATATAAGTATCATTAAAAACAACATATTTAATTAGGCCTTTAATCAAATATGCTCCCACTATTTTATTCAAAACAAATGACCCTCATCATTTGATTCGGAAAATCCCGTTGGAAGACTTTCTAGTGGGTCGAGATCCATGTTTCACTTTGTTTTAAGTCAGCGTTAGGCTGATTACACAAAACTAAGTTATTTAGGTAGGAACTCCTTCCAATTGTATCTCATACAACTCTCGAATATTTTCAATTGGGTGAATAACTCCTTATTCTGATCCATCACATGAATCATTCCCAATTCTTGCTTCTAAACATGTATAATCTTATTAAAATTTGTTTAGTTAAATTTGACCCATTGTTTTAGCAATTGGATATTACAATTATCCCATCACACCTTACT
The DNA here is from genome assembly GCA_963966055.1 of Lathyrus aphaca. Classification (NCBI taxonomy): domain Eukaryota; kingdom Viridiplantae; phylum Streptophyta; class Magnoliopsida; order Fabales; family Fabaceae; genus Lathyrus; species Lathyrus aphaca. The sequence continues at coordinate 232,309,161 of OZ014521.1, forward strand.
AATATAGAACATGCACCTCGCGTAGGCGAAACCTACAATGCTCGATACTAGTCTTGATGAGTGCTAAAAATTGGAAAGCATAAACTTAATATTTAATTTTGAGGGAATTTGTTATTAGTTTGATCTCACCGGCTTAACATGCAAAACGTCTCTCACATGCATCAACATACAATTACATGCATCAACATACATATAAAAGGATACAATTATGGCCCCTAACGCAATTGTTCTCTCAAGCCAATGAGAGAACCTAAGCTAACCTAATAACGATCTAAGCTTCTCCAAGCATGATCTCCAAGGTTATCCTCCTTTAATATTGAATACTTCCTATTTCTTCATAACATAATATTACATTACATATAAGAAAACTCGTTTTACATACGAGGGAGTGAGATGAGAAAAGAAGTTACATAAAGAGATTGAGAGAGAGGCACGACACGCAGGCCGTATTTAAAAATCCCAAAACAATAATAAAGGATAAACTAAGGCCATAACTGATCACCACAAATAAATAATAATAAACACACTTTTATTATTAGTTTAAAATTCCGATAATTAAATAAACTAAATTAAATTTCGGCTGATTGATCACACTTTGCAGACTTAGCCGGGGGTTCCGCTGCCCGGCGAAAATTTTTTATGAACACTTCATTGTATTTCACGTCGTTTCCTGCACAACTTTTGTGCATTTACAACCCCAACCAGAAAAGTCTGCGGCAATACAACACTTGTACTGCCATTAATCCTAATGCAACAATTTCATGCCGTCAAACACAACTCGATTGATAACTCAATATGATAGATCAACATGTCATTGCTTCACCATACTAACGTCGGATTCCGAAGTGAATGAAAATGATGATCTTTCAAAAGAATCACAATCCTTATGTGATTGAATGGATGAAATCAAAACAGTATATCCCATATACCATCTTTGCATCAGAATTTCTTATATCTTATATAAAAGTGATCGATCTAATTGTGTAACCTATGGATGATCAATGTATCTCACAACTTCACCATACTAATGTTGGTTTCTGAAGCATAATCAACATCAATCATCCAAATCGTACACAACAGATGCCAAATTTAATTAATCGTTTATTGTTAAATTCATTCTGTGTTTTAATCGAATCAAATACAGAAAAACGGAAATTTAACAGCTATCAGATCCATGGTTTCGTAAGTGGCTCTGATACCACTGAAGGAAAATTGCGATCTAAACGCAGCGGAAAACAAAAATTTTCCTTTAGTGATCCTTACGAATGAGCATGGTTAGTGATAGAATCGTTACCTCTTTGTGGCGATTCAGATCTTTGATGCAACGATCACAAGCGTTGATGAAGTGCAACGCCTCTACTCAGTCCACACGAACAGCTTCCGGTCACAGTGCTAGCTGCTTTACGAACGGAATTATTTGAGTGAGAAAAGAGAATCAAAAACGAAATTGCATCAAGTGAAAGCTTCATCATAAAGGTTCCTTTTATAGACTCTCTTGTGGGCTGCGGGCTAAAAGCCCAATTCACATGATCCATAATAATATTATATATTATTATAATAACTATTATTATAATAAATATATTTATTTTATTATTATTTTATAACCATTATAAAATAACAATAATTATTATTATATTATCCGAATTTCTATTTTCACTTAAGTGCACCGTACCTTACGGTGTTCCTTTGATTTCTCTATCTCTCATCAAACTGTCCTTATGTGTGTGACCCTGTAGGATTTCGTAACGTTGGTAATTATATTAAATTATATATTTAACATAATAAACAGTGAGCGGTATCTAGCAACACATCACTGCTACCCAAGTCACGAAAATGTCATGTGATCTGACAAAACCTTTTTCGTGATAATATATGTTTGTACAATTACCCTTTTGCCCCTATGTCTATATTGAACACAAGGCATACACTGTGTCATCCTTGTCCAGTTCAATATTGGGCCCTTAGACATTTCTCCTGTTATGCAGGATTGGCAAATTCCATCTAGGACACTCATGTCCCTCAGCATGCTTCGTGGAGTGCCCATCAACTGTCTTTATGATCATCCAGTTACGGATAATGTTTGATCAGCAATAAAGCACCCGACTCTACATCTAGGGTCCATAGTGGTTTCAGGTCGAAGGGTGGCAATACACCATTATCACCATGAGAATAACTTATGACACTTTGCATAACATACTATGTAGTATTCTCATAGCGGGTCAATCCGGTATAAATATTACTCCTAATATTTATACCTATGTCAAGACTTGATAACTCTTTATCCATGATCCATGAGATGTGATCATCAGTCTATCTTCATAATAGTCTCAATGCTTTAATGTTATCCCACTTTGCAATAAAGCTTGACTACGGATATTTTAAGAATAATGTCTTTATGTTTAATGGGATCTCATGATTAAGTCACACTTAACATTTCATTAAACAGACTAACTATTCTAGGGACTTTATTATTCTGAAAGACAAACATAATAAAGAAATTCCTTTTATTATTAAACGAATAATCCGATACAAGTACCAAAAAGTATTGGCCTCTAGGGCTTACACCAACAACTTGTCCATTAACACTAGGGTTAGTCCTTCTTAACCAATTAAGGAAGAATTAGAACCCTAATGCAAGGCCCAAGTTACAAGTTTGATGTCTTGATGATTATTAAGTGGATTGATTAAAGGATTTAAACACATTAAGGGTTTAACACTTAGGATTAAAGTTATACACTCCATCCTAATAGAAGGATGCAGGCATAAGCTTAATCACAAAGCCTTAAAGCCTTTAGGGTTTAGTCATTGATTAGGAGATGAGGAGAGATGACTCAAAGATGACACAAAGGTAAAAGCTAAGTGGGGGAATAATCAAACCCTAATTGTTATCATACTTGGAGATCCTAGGGTTTGTGAGGTTTAAGAGAGAAAGATCCTCAAAGGGGCCACCAAGGATAGAAGCAGATGAAAGGAGAAGAAGAAAGGAGAAGCAAAACAACTTGCTTCACTTAAGAAGGCAAGTTGCTTGAAGAAAGAAAGTGGGAGAGAGCATGAATGAGCAAGCTCACTAAAAGACAAGATAAAATGCAGCAATGATGCATAAGAGAGATGAAAAGAGATTGTGAGAAGTGAAGGCAAATTCACCTCTCAAACAACTTACCACCTGAAAAGTCAGCAAAAGAAATGAAATGCAATGCAAAATGAGATGCAATGTCATGATGCAAACCAAAACCAGAAGCATGAGTATGATGTTAATGATGCTAAGAGATAATGCAAATATGAGGCAAGGCATGAGAATGATCATACAAACATATGGATGCAAGAGAAGCATGTTTTGAACCATGGATGTTCATGAAAAGTTATGGAATGCAAAAGACATATAACATGGCAAATGAAAGATGCAATGATCAAGCATGATTCTAATATGTCTTAAGATGTATTATGAATCAAATGGATGCACAAAATGTCATGGCAAGTCATGGTATGCAAGCAAATGGAAGATGAATGCAAAGGAAAGCATAAATTAGGGTTCATGATCAACACACAAAACAAAATCCAAAACCAGAAGCAAATGACATGATAAATATTTGAAATTGCAATAAAAGGAACCCTAAACCTATACAAACTCACTGCCCAAAGGAGGGGACCCAACTCTTAACCTAGTGAAAGTTGTGAATTTCCTAAGATTGCTAGGGTCTTAAGGTACCTTGTCAAGAAAAATGCCAAACAAATTGAAAGTGCAAGATCAATTCAAGCCAATTTTATCCTATAAACTACATGTTATGCAAGATGCAATGCAAAAATAATCATTGTCCAACTCTCAATGGTTAGGCATAAATGAATTTTTGAAGTTTGAAACAAAATATTGCCTTGAAATGAAATTAATTCTAAAGAAAATTATCAAAAGGCATCAAGATCAAAAAATAAATTTGGTTTGAGAGTTGGACAATGTTTCTAAATGTTTCTAAATGCTATGTGATTTTTTTTTGTGATTTTTAAATACCTAAAAGTATTTTTAAATAATTAATTTTCATTAATTAATTAAAAATAAACTTTTAAATGATTTAAAAATAATTTTTAATGAAAAAAATAAAAATAAAAATATTTTTGTGTTCTGAAAAATAATGAAAACCTTGACAAAAATTTTCATAATTTTTAAACATTTTTTGCTATTTTTAATAATTCGTGCAAAATAAATCAAAAGAAAATGAATTAAAATGAAAATAAATGAAAGTAAGTAGATCTGAAGGCTGAGATTCAAAGCTGGGAGTCCAGGGTTGACTGCGCGCGCTATCCTACGGCTGGCATTTAAACTGACTAAACCTAATTAATTAATTTAATTAAATGGAATTAGGGCTTTAATGATAGATCCAGGCCATTGAAATGCGCGGGGGATTGACTTAGTCAACCAGATCAAGGGTCCATATTCAAACCTGGCTAACCCTAATTAATTAGCCCTAATTATTTTCAGGTCACCGGAGACGAGCTCCGGTCGTCTTCTCCGGTGACCTCCCTCCCTGAAAATCTCAAAAACACTCCCTAGGTCAAATCAAACCCCCCAAATCTCCAGAAATGATCCCCAAGTCCCCTAGAACAAGAATCCAGCATCAAATTTCATTTATTCATCATCAACAACAAGATTCGAACAAAAACTTAAAATTGAACAAAATTTCAGAACATCCATACAACCTCAAAACTCAATCATTTTCAAAAATAAAACGTTCAGTGTGATCAGGAGAGCATGCTTTATCATTTAGAAACAAGAAATAAGAGTTCTGGAAAAATGAATTTCCATGGCTACCTGAATCGAAGCTTTCAACCCAAGAGCTTCTGGACCAGTTTCTTGCTTCCAATCAACTCCACTGACCTCCCTCAAGTGTTTGCAAAGCTTATCTGGAGTTTATTTGGGCTAGTTTGAGAGATTGCTTGAGTTCTGTTCAAAGAGGGGAAGAAATCGTATTTGGTTTATGTGAGGTTTCAGGGATGAGTGAGGGCAGGGAAATGATCAGGGGAGTGTGCTGAGATGTTTTGTGAAGTTTGTTTTTGTGTTTGATGCTTGTGCTGTGTGTTTCGAATGGTTTTGCAAGTTGGAGGATTTTTGGTAACTATGGCTTGGAGAGTGTTTCAGCATGAGTTGTTATGTGTTATGGCTTGCCTTTGGTCCACTTATCACTCATGGATAGGTCTGTGGAGTTGGTGTGCCCTATTGTGATTGGTATGGGTCTTTTGCCAAAAAGTCAAGCTTTGTGTAAGAGAGGTATGTGCTCATGGCTAGCCAAGGACAAGAGGGGTGTCCTGCGCAGCAAGAAGTGAGGAGAACCATAGGATCAATTTTGAAGTCAGCCAGCAAAATGGATTAGGGTTTGAGTGAGGTTTTGCAACTTTGATCAACTTTTGGCCCTTTTGAAGTTTCTTGATCCACAAGTCATGAAAATGAGTTAACTTTTGATGCAATCTGATCTTTAGGCCTTGGTTTATGTTTGTATAAAGGTTAGAAGTCCATTTGATAGCACAATTTGTCTTGGCAAGTGATTTTGCAACTTTGCCTCTTTGGTGCATAACTTGAAATTATGTGATTTTTCCCAACTTTGACAAGCCATAACTTTTGATTCAAAAAAAATTAGAATGAGTTATTGTACTTTTTGAAAAGGGAATGATCCATTCTACAACTTTCATGACCAAAGTTTTCTCATTTGAGGCATTTTTGAATCAAAAAGCAAGGGTTGAAAAAGTTTCCCAAAATGGCAAGTTTCCATTACAAGTCATTTTCCCAAAAAGTCAACTTTGCAAATGGCTTGAAATTCTTCAATTTTGTGAACTCCTAACATCTTCTATGATCAAATAAAGATCATACACACTCAAAATGATGAAGAACACCCTTTGGTTGGGTCATTGGGGGCCTTAGATGCCCTGATTTTGCACTGACTTGCTCAAAAAGTCAACTCTTGATCAGATGACTTCCCCATGGAATTTCTTCATGAAAATTGATATGCATGATCCCTATACCATATAGAGACCAATAGAAACAAGAATGACCAAAAAATTTGGAGTTATGTCCCTTGAAACCAAAACCCTAATTCTAGGTCATCTGTGCAGTTAAACCTGGCTCTGCTTCCATGCCATTCTCAGTTCTTGTGATTTTATGACTTCCTTGATCTTGAGAGGATATAATATGATGCTTGAACATACATGGACCTCTTTGCAATGATTGATGACCTTTGGAGTGGCCCAAATGGCTCTTGGATTGCTCAGATCACAAACCCTAGATGCAGATGACTTAGAAACAATGCAATGAAGCAAAAATGCAATATGAGATGCTATGATTGAACTGATGCATATGAAAAGATCACAAGCCATGGTGTGAATGAGTGAGGGAAAATTTGGGGTGTTTACAGCTGCCCCTATTCAAGCATGAGTTAGCTGTGCAGGATGTAAGCGACGGCTTAACAGGCAAACAAGATAACTTGTGGTTGAATACCAAAGACAGTCCAAAATTTGCACTCACAGAATGAAGAAGAAAAGAGACATAGATTGTAAAGGAAAATAAAGTATATTATAAGGTGCGGGCGACGGAGGACGACCGTCGAGCAGAGGATGACTGCTGGGGAAAGGGCAATGACGGGGACGACCGACATGCTGGGGATATAAGAGATTATGATGGGGATGGCCATCAAAATAAAGTGACAAAGATTCTCTGGGGATTATAAGTAAAACAAATGATGAGGTACGATCATCAAAGGTGAAGGACGATCACCTAGCAAGGGACGGCTGCTCAGTTGGGGATAAGATGAGGGACGGTCATCTAAGGGTGAAGGACGATCACCTGGCAAGGTACGGTTGCCAAAAATATCGCGACATAGGACGAATGCCGGATAAAAGGTCGACGATGGGGACGGCCATCAGATAAGCATGATGAAGGACGATCATCAGGAGGTGAAGGACGATCACCTAGCAGGGTACGGCTGCTCTCAGGGTTTATCATGACATAGGACGAATGTCAGATAACAAGATCAACGATGGGGACGGCCATCGGATAAAATGATGAAGGACGATCATCAAAAGGTGAAGGACGATCACCTAGCAGGGTACGGCTGCTAAAAATCACGACATAGAACGAATTCCGGAAAGAAAAGGGTTCCAATAATGGAGACTCCGCTGGGGAAAGGATGAGGTACGGTCATCCATAGGTGAAGGACGATCACCTGGCAGGGTACGGCTGCCGAAAAAGGGGTATCATGACGAATGTCAGATAGAAAGGAAATAGTTCACTGGAATTTGCCGGGACAAGTAAACACGGACGAGTGTCTATGTCCAAGAAATGAGAGGCATAAGTGTTTGGGTATTGTGTATAGACTAAAGATGCGGACGAGCATCCTTAGGACTATGATATGGACGGGTATCAGGTAGAAACAATTGCCGATACATGTTCAGAGATGATGATACAGACGAGTACCAACTGGTTAACAAAGAACACGGACGAGTATTGATTCTGAGGGGACTCTTCTGGGGAATAGTAGACACAGACGAGTGTCTAAATTCAAGAAGACATGAGTGTTTGACACGTGTATGGATTAAAGATGTGGACGAGCATCCTTAAGACTATGATACGAACGAGTATCAGGTAGAAACAAACGCTTGACGCATGTTCGAAGATGATGATACGGACGAGTACCAACTGGTTAACAACGAACACTGACGAGTGTCGAATCTGAGGATGTATAAGTGGTATATATAAGATACGAACGAGTATCTGTATAAGTGAAACAGGAGTAATAGGTATGAGTGGTGTACAGGTGAGTATTTAACTTGCTGGAGAGTGTGACACGGACGAGTGTCGGAAAAAGTATATTATAAACAAGTGCATGGTTTACAAAAATGTTTCAAGTATCTATGTTGGGGGAAGTTGACACGGACGGGTATCAAGGAATTTGTATGGATATAGATATATGTATTTGTGAGCGCAAAGAGGACGCTTTGGATTTCTACTTGGGATACGACACGGATGGGTGTCAAGAAGTATCTGTAATATATAAGTCTGTTTGTAAAGAATGCTCAGGCGACTTTACTGGGGAATGATGACACGGACGAGTGCCAAAAGGAGTGTGCATTTGTATTTATGAGTGTAGGGCAAATGCCTTGGCTTTCTGTCGGGGAACCCGGGGAGTTTTCTGTATATTGCTGATGGATTGTCAATATTTACAAGTGTTTGATTCAGAACATGGCTTATGATTATGCAATATGTTTGATTTTTGCCGTAATGCTCCGTGTTAAACGGAATGCTACGCTTTGCGGGGAGAGTATGATGCGAATGCTATGATTATGTAAAGACTCGGGATTCGGATCCCGTTGCTATGAAGATCTCTGGTTGATCTGCTTGAAGTGGACATCCCAGCTGGGGATGGGATCATTGGTAGATCTGACATATGGGACTCCGCTTGGGGATGCAGGTCATTGATAGACCTATCTTGGTAATAAGGGACCCAACTGGGGTTTGTAGAAGCTTTCACCACTCTTTTGTGAGATCTTCAGGTTATTGCTTCGCTGGATAGAGGTTGAGACTCTGTGGGGAGATGGTTCCCTGGCTTTTGTACTTGGCTGAGGAGGAAGTAACAAATGGCAACTCAGCTGGGGAGAAAGCACCTCTGGTGCCAAGATTGAGTAGATGGTAATTTGCCAGACTTCTGGGATGAAGTTTTCATGCCCCATGTTGTGCTTTGAATACCTGCAATCCTGAAAAGACAGAGGAATGCACAAGTAATCCCGAGGTATCCTTCACTGGATTCCATCATAGGAGTTTAGGCACTCCCGGGAATAAGTATATTTCCTGCAAGCACGTATTTTTAGAAGAAAAGCATCTGCATTTATGCAATCAGTATCTTAAAGGCATCGGACATTCTTGAAAATGGAAATAAAATGTACGACACGAAACATGACTGAAAATCTGATTTTATTATTCATGTGCCCTGAATTGGCAGATACAGTCAAAGAAACAAATCTCCTAAAAGAGGAGATTGTTACAAATTGAGAAATAAAAGATGTTGGCAATGTTGATGACGCTTCGCGGAGCTTCCCTTTGCTATGACTCGTATGACATTTGACGTTCTTCTCGTCTTGCTTTCTGAAGAAGGCTGATTCTGAAAGAAGCTTGATCCTTTCGAAGCTTACCAAGTTGTAAGTGATACAGACGAATTCAGAATGCAGTTGTTTGCTTATTCCCTTATTTTGCATGGATCGCCCTTTCAGGTTTTCGATCCATCGGGATACCCATTTTTGCCTGAGTCGTCCAATGCGGCTTTTCAACTCAGCGGGTGTACATTTTTTATTTATTTTCCCTTACTTTTGCCCGAGTCTTTTATTCTGTCTTTGACTCGCCGGGATGCCCTATTTTTTCCTGGACTTACATTCTGTTTTTATGTCCAGCGGGTCATTTTTACGCGAAGTATTTTTTAACTGCATCTGAATTCACAGGGGACGGGAAGTCTTCGCCATCCATAGTACTGAGCATGAGTGCTCCACCGGAGAAAAATTTCTTTACTACGAATGGCCCTTCATAGTTCGGAGTCCACTTTCCCCTGTGGTCCGTATGAGGAGGGAGGAGTCTTTTCAGCACAAGATCTCCTACTTGGTACTCTCGGAGCTTGACTTTCTGATCGAAGGCTTTCTTCATTCTTTTCTGATACAGTTGCCCATGACAAATTGCAGCCAATCTCTTCTCTTCAATCAGACTCAGTTGTTCGTATCGGGATCGGACCCATTCTGCTTCATTCAGTTTAACATCCATTAGTACCCGTAGGGAAGGTAATTCAACTTCAACAGGTAAGACTGCCTCCATACCATACACAAGTTGATACGGTGTTGCCCCAGTGGATGTTCTGATTGACGTACGGTACCCATGCAAGGCAAATGGTAGCATCTCATGCCAGTCTTTGTAGGTGACTACCATCTTCTGCACAATCTTCTTGATATTCTTATTTGTTGCCTCAACATCACCATTCATCTTTGGTCTGTAAGGAGAAGAATTGTGGTGTTGGATTTTGAAGTCCCGACATAGTTCTGCCATCATTTTGTTGTTTAAATTGGAACCATTATCAGTAATGATTCGCTCGGGCACTCCATACCGACAGATGATGTCTCTCTTCAGAAATCGGGCTACCACTTGCCTCGTAACATTTGCATAGGAAGCTGCTTTGACCCACTTGGTGAAGTAATCAATGGCTACCAGAATGAATCTGTGGCCATTTGAAGCAGTTGGTTCAATCTTGCCAATCATATCAATTCCCCACATGGCAAAGGGCTAGGGTGAAGACATCACATTCAGAGGATTTGGAGGCACATGCACCTTATCCGCATAAATCTGGCATTTATGGCATTTCCTGGCATAAGCACAACAGTCTGCATCCATTGTGATCCAGTAGTAGCCTGATATTAGCAACTTTTTAGCCATTGCATGCCCTCCAGCATGGGTACCAAAGGATCCTTCGTGCACTTCGTGCATTAACAAGTTTGCTTCTGCCCTATCAACGCATCTGAGGAGTACCATATCAAAGTTCCGCTTGTATAGAGAACCATCAGTATTCAGGAAGAAACTACCAGCTAGCCTTCTTAAAGTTTTCTTATCATTGGAAGATGCCCCAGGTGGGTATGTCTGATCCTCCAAGAAGCATTTAATGTCATGGAACCAAGGCTTATCATCTTTAACAACCTCTGCTGAGAATACATATGCTGGTCTGTCAAGTCTGGACACTGAAATCCGAGGTACAAAGTTGGCAGCTTGAACTTTGATCATGGATGAAATGGTGGCCAGAGCATCCGCAAACTGATTTTCATCTCGAGGGATATACTCAAGTTTGACTGTTGTAAAGAAAGTCAATAACCTCCTTGTATAATCCCTGTAAGGTATCAGATGATCTTGGTGTGTGTACCATTTGCCGTTGGTTTGATTAATTACCAGAGCTGAATCTCCGAATACAGTCAAAGTCTTGATCCTGAGGTCAATGGCTTCCTCAAGACCCATAATACAAGCTTCGTATTCAGCTTCGTTGTTAGTGCAGTTAAAGGTGAGCTTTGCCGAGAAAGGCATGTGAACTCCCTTAGGTGTAATGAGTACTGCACCAACACCACGACCATTCATATTAACAGCCCCATCAAACATCATGGTCCATTCTTCCTCCGGGTCAGGCCCTTCAGTGTGAATAGGCTCCTCATGATCTTTTGCTTTTATGAACATGATGTCTTCATCAGGGAAGTCAAATCTCATAGGCTGGTAATCATCAATGGGTTGCTCAGCAAGATAATCAGACAGTACACTGCCTTTGATGGCTTTCTGAGATGTGTACTGGATGTCATATTCTGTGAGAATCATTTGCCATCTTGCAACCCGTCCGGTAAGTGCTGGCTTCTCAAAAATGTACTTAACTGGATCCATCTTTGAGATCAATAAGGTTGTGTGGGTCAACATATACTGCCTTAGTCGGCGAGCAGCCCACGCTAAAGCACGTCAAGTTTTCTCGAGCAGTGAATAACGTTGTTCACAGTCGGTAAACTTTTTGCTTAGGTAGTATATTGCATACTCTTTTCGACCAGACTCGTCATGCTGGCCCAACACACACCCCATCGACTCTTCTAATACTGTCAAGTACATTATTAGAGGTCTTCCTTCCACTAGAGGCATAAGGATTGGAGGCTCCTGTAAGTATTCCTTGATTTTGTCAAAAGCCCTCTAGCAGTCTTCATTCCACCTGACCGTTTGTTCTTTTCTTAACAACTTGAACAAAGGCTCACAGGTTGCTGTAAGGTGAGATATGAATCGTGAAATGTTTTTCAATCTTCCTAAGAACCCCCGAACTTCTTTTTCTGTCTTCGGTGCAGGCATTTCTTGAATGGCTTTGACTTTATCAGGGTCGACTTCAATCCCTTTTTCACTTACAATAAATCCCAGCAGCTTACCGGATCGCACCCCGAATGTGCACTTGTTGGGGTTCAGCTTCAGTTGGTACTTCCTCAGACGCTTGAATAACTTCAACAGATTTACCAGGTGGTCTTCTTCTGTGAGGGACTTGGCAATCATGTCATCCACATAACATTCAATTTCTTTATGGATCATGTCATGGAATAATGTTACCATAGCCCGTTGATATGTTGCGCCAGCATTCTTCAGTCCGAATGGCATCACCTTGTAACAGAACGTGCCCCAGGGTGTGATGAAAGTGGTCTTCTCCATGTCTTCAGGTGACATCTTGATCTGATTGTATCCTGAAAATCCGTCCATGAAGGAGAATACCGAGAACTGAGCCGTATTATCCACCAATACATCAATGTGAGGTAAAGGGAAGTCATCTTTCGGGCTGGCTCTGTTCAGATCCCGGTAATCCACACACATCCTTACCTTGCCATCTTTCTTTGGCACAGGTACAATATTAGCAACCCACGACGGATAGCTAGTCACAGCAAGGAAACCGGCGTCCCACTGCTTTTGCACCTCTTCTTTAATCTTCATTGCCATATCTGGGCGAGTACGACGCAGTTTCTGTTTTACTGGCGGGAAATCTTCTTTCAAAGGCAGCTTGTGCATAACAATATCGGTGTCCAACCCTGGCATATCCTGATAAGACCAAGCAAACACATCTACATATTCCCGAAGCATATCAATCAGTCGTTCCTTCACTGCGTCTTGTAAGCAGGCCCCGATCTTAACCTCTTTCACATCTTCTTCCGTACCAAGATTAACCGTTTCGACCTCCTCCTGATGAGGAGTGATAACCTTCTCCTCTTGCCTTAACAACCTGGCTAGCTCTTCAGGAAGCTCATAATCTTCTTCAACCCCTTCATCAGCTTGATTGATTGGATTGTCAAAGTCATACAAAGTCATAGCTGTGCTGTTGTCGGTGCAGTCTGAAAGGCACTCTCTGCAAGGGTTTAGATTGTTCATTTTAGTGATCAATTTTAATCTTGTTTTAGAAAAAGTGAAGAGAAGTTATCATTTTGAAAACATTGCCATTTTATTTTTGTACAAAAAGAAAAATGAAAAACAGTGAGCGGAAAAGAAAAAAGACTCATTTCCAAAAGATGTCCGATATTCATTGATTGATCTGTTTGCACAAAATTACAAGATGGCCCGATTACAAAATGAGTCTTGACATCTTGGGCAAGATGCAAGACTTGATGCATGCTTAAAATATACAGGAAATAATAATTACTCTGCAGGAGTAACCCTTATAATTTCCTGGGAAGACCAGTTTGAGATATGGCTCCCTGGGGTCCTTGGACGTATCCAGCTCTCCAGGTTGCGCTCATCTTCCGACTCATCTTCCAAGTTGTTCACTGCATCCGGGGTGAGCATTCCCCCGCTGACAAAGTTGGTCTTCTTAGCAGCCTCTGATTGATCTTGTTGAGTTGGTTTGTAACCCAACCCAAATCTGTCCTCCTTCTTCTCCACAGGTAGCAGCTTGCCCCAGCCTTGGGCAGTACCCTCTTCAACAACCTTCCTGGCTTGCTGATAAGACGTCATGGAGGTTCCCAGTACAGCAGATGCTTCATTAATGTTCAGGGCTTCAAACCCATGGCTCATAGTTTCATGGATCTCTCCATCCATTTCAATGTACTTGTACGTAGCCAAATGGCTAACAAAGATGTCCTCTTCACCACAGATGGTGATGATCTGGCCTTCCCACTCGAATTTCAGCTTCTGGTGAAGGGTAAACGTAACAGCGCCAGCGGCATGGATCCAAGGTCTACCCAACAAACAGCTGTAGGCCGGCTGAATGTCCATCACGTAGAAGGTAATCTTAAAAGTATGCGGGCCAATCATCACAGGCAGATCAATCTCCCCTAGCACTGATCTCTTAGAGCCATCAAATGCTCTTACCACCAAATTACTCGGACGTAGTGCCAAGCCATCATATTCCAACTTCACTAAGGCTTTCTTTGGTAAAACATTGAGTGAAGACCCAGTGTCCACCAGTACATGAGATAGAACAGCACCCTTGCATTTTAGAGTGATGTGTAAAGCCTTGTTGTGGTTACGTCCCTCAGTCGTTAAGTCAGCGTTGGTAAAGCCCAGTCCATGACTGGTGTTGACATTTCCCACCACAGTTTCTAGCTGATTAACAGTGATCTCTTCTGGCACATATGCTGCGTGCAGGACTTTCAGTAATGCATTCTTGTGAGCTTCAGAACACATCAACAGGGATAATATGGAGATCTTTGAGGGAGTCTGGTGAAGCTGATCCACCACCTTGTAATCACTTCTTTTTATAATTCTCATAAACTCGTCTACATCTTGTTCAAAAGATGTCTTCTGAGTTTCTTTGACAGTCGGCTCTTCAAATATCACACCCTTTCCCTTTGCTTTGGCAGCAACTTCTGCTTCAGCATTAGGTTTTTGCATTTGTGAGGCAAAAAGGCGTCCGCTTCTGGTGAAGCCTCTGCCTCCCCCAACATTATCAATCTGTGGAGGAGAGATTGAAGAGTCCAAGGTGATTTTCTCCCCGTTGCAGTAGAGGTCAGAGCCATAATGCCAAGGTATGGCATTACTGCTTTCATATGGAACTGGTCCAGGCACCGTGATGGTAACTGGACTGACTGCTGCAGCGGAAGGTACTGAAATGGTGTGCGGATCGTAGTAAATGGTGACTAGTGACTTGGCAGGAGATGCCACTGCTTGTTGTTGAAAGTTGTTGTTTGAAGGAACAAATGATGGATCATAGTAGATGGTGACTGCTGAAATATCTTCATTATTTTCTGTTGGCGTTGTAGAAGATTCTTCCGAATAAATGGGTGCTGATGTTGTAGAAGAAATGATTGTTGACATCTGATTTGTTGAAGTGATAGATGGAGCCATTGTTGATGATATTGACGAATTGGTCGAAATGATTGTTGTTGCAGTTGTAGAAGAGTCAGGAATTGTTGTCAAAGGGATTGCTGGATTTGTAGGCGTTGATGTTGTGATCTGAAGTATACCACTTTTGATAAGACCATCTATGCCGCTTCTCAAATTATCACACCCGTTGACCGAAATGTTGCAATAACCACAACCGAGCTCACACCCGGGGAACATCTGGCATTCTAGAAGCTGAGCTTTAATTTCTACCAGAGGTGTTCGAATCTGTCCAACACTGGTGATTAAGAAAGATGGCTTGTCTTCCTCAATGGCATTAATTCTTGGCCCTCCATGATTGGGCATGGGATTCTTGTTGACATTTGGAGGGGGTGCAAAGTTGAGGGCTTTAGAATCCACCAAATCTTGTACCTTCTTTGTAAAGCCCTGCATTTCTCAGTATTGTGGCCAGGTGCATTGGAATGGAAAGCACATCTGGCATTGACATCATAGTTTCTTGGCAGATTGGAAGGATCTGGAGGTGCCAATGTCCTTAACTCAACCAGGTTGAGCTTCAGGAGTTGTAGCAATAAAGAGGCATAAGGCATAGGGATTGGATCAATCACCCTATTTGCCTGTGATGGTCTTTGCTGAAAAGGCCTTTGCTGTTGATTGTTGTTGTTGTTGTTGTAGTTTCTCTGTGGCGGATACTGAACTTGCTGCTGATAATGTGGTTGTTGTTGTGGTTGATATGCTGGTTGCTGAGGAATTGGAGCTGGAATTGTGACAGCTGCTACTGATCTGTGGACATGCTGAGGTCTGCCCCTGTTGGCATAAATGGCATTTGTCTCACCAGTTCTTCTAGGTCCCACAAAAGTCTTCCTGGGATTGCTTGACGAACTTGCACCATTATCAAAAATTTTACCCATCTTTAGAAGGCTTTCAATTCTTTCCCCGGCTATAACTACGTCTGCGAAGCTGGTGGAAGAGAAGGCAGCTAGCCTATCAATATATGTTCCTTGCAGGGTATTCATAAACATATCGGCCATTTCTCTTTCCGACATGGGTGGCTAGACAGCAGCAGCAAGCTGTCTCCACCTTTGGGCATATTCCCTAAAGCTTTCCCTGGAAGATTGAGACATTCCCATCAGAAGGGTTCTGTTAGGAGCCATGTCCAGATTGTATTGGTACTGTTTGATGAAAGCTTTAGCTAGGTCCTTCCAGCATCTGATAGTAGCTCTGGTCAAGTGAGAGTACCACTCCCTTGAAGCCCCTGTCAAACTATCTTCAAAGTAGAACATCCACAGTTTCTCATCCATGGTGTATGCTTTAAGTCTTCCCAGAAAAGACTGCAAGTGAGTTCGTGGACAGGAAGTTCCATTGTACTTCTCGAAGCACGGGGGTTTGAACTTATGGGGAATTCTTACCCCATCCACTAACCCCATATCCATGACATCAAAACCCAAGGAGTTTTGAGACTCCAGAGATCTCAATTTCTCAGCAATTTCATCAAACCTCCTATCATAAATTTCATCCCCAGCTCCCATCACAGTGAATTGTTCTTCCTGGGGGTCTTCCTGTAAGATCCTTCCTCCAGTAGTATTTCCTTGCACATTACCCGGGATGTTGACTTCTGGATGTAGATGAGGCCCATATACTGGTGGATTAACATGAGGCTGTCCCCTTTCATTGTTACTTGTTCCTCCAGTTCCCAGAGGAGGTTCTTCTGGGGTTTGTCTTTCTACCAATGCCCTCAACCTTTCTTGACTTTGAGCCAAGCCATTCATTACCTCCATGAATTGGGTCATTTGGTTTCTCATCTCCAGCCTTTCATTAGCCATCTGAGTTCTGACCTCTGTCAGATCTTGCTGTACTTGGTCCATCTGGATACCAGGAAGGTTGTTGCGAGTAGGATATCTGTGCGGACGGTTGAGAGGGAACACCCGACGGCGAGCAATAATTCCTGAATCACAACAGAGTTAGAAACAAAATAAAGTAATGACAAAACCTACAAAACAAAACAAAAGTTAGTATGCAATGCAGTATGCTTATTTGTTTCCAAGGTATCCGGCTTGGCACTTGGTTTTGACCTTTCCAGACCCTGAGGGAGATGTTTTGATGTTGCTTGAGAGAAAGAAAACTCAGTGAAACAAACTGACAAATACATTACAAATAGTGAATAATACATAGCTTGTTTTTACAACATATGCCCCTGGAGGGTCAAAATACAACATAAAAGAAAAGTACATCAAATGGAAATAACAACAAGCAAAGTAGTCAAACATCTAAGCCAAACTTATCCTCCTTGACTTCCTTCAAAAGTGCTTCAGTTACAGGACCAGCTGGATGCTCTGTGAAGTTTCTAATAAGAAGGTTCCTGGTGGCAATAGCAGTGGTCAGCTTCTTGTGCCTATCTTGGTCCTTTGATCTCTTCACACCAGCCCTAATCTTCAATTCTGAAATCTCCTTCTGGGCTGCCAATAAAGCCTCATGCTGCTTCTTTTCATTAGCCTCCAACTGCTCAATCCTAGCTTGAGTCCTCTTATCCTCCTGAGTGCGAGCTTCAGTGATCCTGACCCACCTAGCTTGACTTTCCTCTAGGTAGAGATCAGTCCTAGCCTTCTGAAATTGGGCCTCTTTACAGGCATTCTTCAATATTTGCTCTCCAGCTCTTGATTTCTTGATGTAGTCCTCTGCTTTCTCAATCTTGGCCAGATGTTCCACTCTGAGCTTCTCCAACCTCTCAATGTCTATACGACCATCACTCCTCTCCCAGAGGGTCTTCTTCAGAGCTTGAGACAGGTTCTCATTCCTTTCCTTCAGCTTCTCAAATTCTTCCAGGCTGACAGTGGCTGGAGGTGGTACTGTGGATGGTCCAGGTGCATCCTCAATGGTGAAGGGCATCCCAGAAATCTGAGCCCTAGCATGTGACCATTCATAATACTGAGCTGAAGCCACATTATTGCATCTCCCAAGAATGGCCATCCCTTTGGTCTGGATGTTGTCCCAAGCCCAAGATGCTTGTCTGACAACAGCTAGATTAGGCTTTATCTCACAATACAAGGTTTCAGCCAAGTCCTGCACTCTAGGAGGGTGAACCAAAGCATAGCCCAATTGTCTCTTAAACAGCAAAGGATTGTAGTTGATGCAACCCTTCACTCCCACTAGAGGTACATTGGGGTACTGCCCACAGCTTGTAATTATGTTTCTGCCCTTGGTGCTCTGGGTACACCATCTGATGTCATCTGAAGTCAAAGCAATAAGCCTCCTGGCCCAATTCTTCTGTTGGTGAGGGTTCAGGAAGGCATCAGTCCTAGGCAGGTGTTTGAGCAACCATGTGTGAAATAGAGGAGCACAGCATCTCACCAATCTCCCTATTTTCTTCTAATTCCTTTGGTGAACAGAATAATAGAAATCCCCCAGCAATGTGGGCATTGGGTTCCTCAGAAGGAAGAGATGAATGGCATTCTTGCTGATAAACTTGGGCTCATCTGCAAAAAGTATAACCCCATATATACTGAGGGCTAACAATGCACAAACTGCCTTCCATTCTCCCAAGGAGGCCTTCAGGATAGCCTGAGAAATCATAAAGTCTAGGTGCAATCCAGGGATCCCAGCCTTTGTTGTCATGCTCTGCTCAATCAATATAGGCTCCAAATACAGTGCTTTTGCCACTTCTCCATTGCCGGGGGAAGCCATCTCAGGGTTGAAGGGGACACCACCCCTGATAGGTACTCCAATCAATGATGAGAACTCCTCCAGTAGAGGTCCCAACTGAAAGTTCTGGAAGGTGAAGCACCTCAAAGGAGGGTCATAAAACTGTAGGCAGGTGTGGATCAAACTCCTCTGAGAAGGGTCCAAGTCCATAACCATATCAAGGATGCCTCCATAATGTTCTCTGAATAATGGGATATGGTCTGGAGTGATAAGTGCCTGAACCTGCCTGATGCCAGCTAGCACAGGCTCAAAGAAATGGTATGAAATGTTGCTCTTCTTGGGTGCCATGACTGCTGATGAAGAGCTGAAAGCAAATGCTGATGATGAAGACTGATTCTGGAGATGAACCACTGATAGGCTGAGACTGGTGATAAAAGCAGCTAAAGCAGGCAACTGATGAAGATAACTGAAGCAGATAACTGATGAAGATAGCTGAAGCAGATAAAGGTCTATGCAGATGAAGGGGTCAAAACCAAGCCAGATGTGATATGGATACCCTAAAAAACAAATAAACAAATGGTAAATGATGCAAATGATGAGTATGCAAATGATATGCAAGGGTTTGTGATCAAGCTGAATCTGATTATCTGTCTTGATATAAAAGGCCCACGTATGTTTAAGAAGTCCAGATGGAGGTTCAGAAGTCCAGTAACCAAGGTGGGGGACTCAACTAAAGAGTCACATGTCCAGAGTTAAATCACAAGAACTGTCCAAATCGAAGCATTCTTAAACAAAACAAGTATCAAGGTATGATGTGGACAAGGGTTCCTGCAAACCTGTAAACAGCCCAACCCCCTCACAGGTAGTGTTCTAAAACAAGGATCCTCAGACTTGGATCAGTTATGAGAAGTGTAAACACTTCTAACCCGGAGGTACAGTGTTTACAATAACCATAAAAGATCCTCCTCCAATTCACCTCAGTTTCTGAAGGTCATAATAAAGGTCATCCAGACTTAGCAGGCTTCCCAGATAGCCCTAGCACTACAGGAAATCTGTAGCACAGAGTTCTCAAGAAGAAACCCACATCTGAACCGTGTTTCATATTCCCACACCAGACCGAAATGGAATGGGAAAGAACATGAACCACTCTAGCCTAGGTGTCACTCAGGTCCCAGGTATAGGACCTTAACTCTCAATAGAACCCCACCCACCAAGACAAAACCAGATCCAGCCAGATAATAGTATGACAGTATGATGTATATAAAGCTGTAAAGAAAACAATAATTGTACATAAAGCAGTAAATAAAGCAAAATATACAAACATAAACAGCACATAACACCCCAGTAAACACAAATCAAACAAGCGCTAGGAGGAACCCACAAAACGAACCAGAAGCCCTGGTTACAGTATAAGGGTCCCAAGCAGAGTCGCCAAGCTGTCGCTCCCACCAAAATGAGGCTAAGTCAAATGGGGTACAGACGCGAACGGTCGGCGAAAGGGATGAGAACACACAAGGGTGAACTCAAAAGAAAAGAAAAGAGTCGCCAGCTAGGCATTTTTATCCCAGGGGGAAAGGTAATGCTGCATAAACCTAGGGAAAAGATATAGATAAGACGGTTGCGAACCAGAGAGACTGAGAAAGGGGGTTGGTTACAACCTGGGAAGGTATTAGCACCCAGATTGTCCGTCGTACTCAACGGGATCCACGCTTAAAAGATTTGTGTTTTAAAGGGGTAGTATCAGTGCAATCTGTGTATCAAAGCTGGAAAAGAATGCAAGTGTCAGTGCAAAAGAAATGTGAAGTGTATAAATGAAGTGTCAGTGTAAGGAAAGAGTGAAGTGCTCATGATAATGAGGCTTAAAGAATAGCTGGAAAGAGGGGGAATATACAGAGACTTTTGTTCGATAACTATTAAGTTATGCCTACGTATCCTCTCGTGCAATGAGGAAGTCAGAACACCGTAGTTCGACCCAAAGAGACTGAAAGATGAATTGACTTGTGAACTGCTTACTTGTCTATGCTCAAGTGTAAGACCTGTCTGGCTCAGGTGCAAACTGTCTTGCATTAGACAGAAGAAGCAAGTTCTCGTTTGTGAGTGAATGAGATGAGAAGAGAATCTCGGAGGAGACGATTATTGTTTGTTTTTTTGGTATTTTCAGTCTTTTATTGCTTTTGAAAGTTTGTCATAAGTTAATGAGCTTAAGCCTAAACCAATGGGTTAGTAAACTCATCACATCCTCCCTCTGATTAGGGGTAATGAGAATACCTTAAGTGTGAAGTCAGTATCTCACACTTAATCACCATGGTGTAGGATTAAGATCATTAACCTACTTGTGATTATTTAGATGTTTTTGTTGTTTTGTTTAGTGTTAGGTAATGAGATTAAGCCATAATCAGGGATTAAACAGACTCATTACACCATCCTAATATAAGGATAATAGATGAGAATGTTTAAGCTGAGGAAGACTCCTCAACTTAATCCATGATTAGGGATTAACCTCATGACAAAACAAAGCCTTTATTAGATGGATTTTAGTTAATGATAAGATGAAGAAGTGAGTTTTATGGTTTGTAAGACAACTTGAGGGGGACTTGTCCATTAACACTAGGGTTAGTCCTTCTTAACCAATTAAGGAAGAATTAGAACCCTAATGCAAGGCCCAAGTTACAAGTTTGATGTCTTGATGATTATTAAGTGGATTGATTAAAGGATTTAAACACATTAAGGGTTTAACACTTAGGATTAAAGTTATACACTCCATCCTAATAGAAGGATGCAGGCATAAGCTTAATCACAAAGCCTTAAAGCCTTTAGGGTTTAGTCATTGATTAGGAGATGAGGAGAGATGACTCAAAGATGACACAAAGGTAAAAGCTAAGTGGGGGACTAATCAAACCCTAATTGTTATCATACTTGGAGATCCTAGGGTTTGTGAGGCTTAAGAGAGAAAGATCCTCAAAGGGGCCACCAAGGATAGAAGCAGATGAAAGGAGAAGAAGAAAGGAGAAGCAAAACAACTTACTTCACTTAAGAAGGCAAGTTGCTTGAAGAAAGAAAGTGGGAGAGAGAATGAATGAGCAAGCTCACTCAAAGACAAGATAAAATGCAGCAATGATGCATAAGAGAGATGAAAAGAGATTGTGAGAAGTGAAGGCAAATTCACCTCTCAAACAACTTACCACCTGAAAAGTCAGCAAAAGAAATGAAATGCAATGCAAAATGAGATGCAATTTCATGATGCAAACCAAAACCAGAAGCATGAGTATGATGTTCATGATGCTAAGAGATGATGCAAACATGAGGCAAGGCATGAGAATGATCATACAAACATATGGATGCAAGAGAAGCATGTTTTGAACCATGGATGTTCATGAAAAGTTATGGAATGCAAAAGACATATAACATGGCAAATGAAAGATGCAATGATCAAGCATGATTCTAATATGTCTTAAGATGTATTATGAATCAAATGGATGCACAAAATGTCATGGCAAGTCATGGTATGCAAGCAAATGGAAGATGAATGCAAAGGAAAGCATAAATTAGGGTTCATGATCAACACACAAAACAAAATCCAAAACCAGAAGCAAATGACATGATAAAAATTTGAAAATGCAATCAAAGGAACACTAAACCTATACAAACTCACTGCCCAAAGGAGGGGACCCAACTCTTAACCTAGTGAAAGTTGTGAATTTCCTAAGATTGCTAGGGTCTTAAGGTACCTTGTCAAGAAAAATGCCAAACAAATTGAAAGTGCAAGATCAATTCAAGCCAATTTTATCCTATAAACTACATGTTATGCAAGATGCAATGCAAAAATAATCATTGTCCAACTCTCAATGGTTAGGCAGAAATGAATTTTTGAAGTTTGAAACAAAGTATTGCCTTGAAATGAAATTAATTCTAAAGAAAATTATCAAAAGGCATCAAGATCAAAAAATAAATTTGGTTTGAGAGTTGGACAATGTTTCTAAATGTTTCTAAATGCTATGTGAATTTTTTTGTGATTTTTAAATACCTAAAAGTATTTTTAAATAATTAATTTTCATTAATTAATTAAAAATAAACTTTTAAATGATTTAAAAATAATTTTTAATGCAAAAAATAAAAATAAAAATATTTTTGTGTTCTGAAAAATAATGAAAACCTTGAAAAATATTTTCATAATTTTTAAACATTTTTTGCTATTTTTAATAATTCGTGCAAAATAAATCAAAAGAAAATGAATTAAAATGAAAATAAATGAAAGTAAGCAGATCTGAAGGCTGAGATTCAAAGCTGGGAGTCCAGGGTTGACTGCGCGCGCTATCCTACGGCTAGCATTTAAACTGACTAAACCTAATTAATTAATTTAATTAAATGGAATTAGGGCTTTAATGATAGATCCAGGCCATTGAAACGCGTGGGGGATTGACTTAGTCAACCAGATCAAGGGTCCATATTCAAACCTGGCTAACCCTAATTAATTAGCCCTAATTATTTTCAGGTCACCGGAGACGAGCTCCGGTCGTCTTCTCCGGTGACCTCCCTCCCTGAAAATCTCAAAAACACTCCCTAGGTCAAATCAAACCCCCCAAATCTCCAGAAATGATCCCCAAGTCCCCTAGAACAAGAATCCAGCATCAAATTTCATTTATTCATCATCAACAACAAGATTCGAACAAAAACATAAAACTGAACAAAATTTCAGAACATCCATACAACCTCAAAACTCAATCATTTTCAAAAATAAAAGGTTCAGTGTGATCAGGAGAGCATGCTTTATCATTTAGAAACAAGAAATAAGAGTTCTGGAAAAATGAATTTCCATGGCTACCTGAATCGAAGCTTTCAACCCAAGAGCTTCTGGACCAGTTTCTTGCTTCCAATCAACTCCACTGACCTCCCTCAAGTGTTTGCAAAGCTTATCTGGAGTTTATTTGGGCTAGTTTGAGAGATTGCTTGAGTTCTGTTCAAAGAGGGGAAGAAATCGTATTTGGTTTATGTGAGGTTTCAGGGATGAGTGAGGGCAGGGAAATGATCAGGGGAGTGTGCTGAGATGTTTTGTGAAGTTTGTTTTTGTGTTTGATGCTTGTGCTGTGTGTTTCGAATGGTTTTGCAAGTTGGAGGATTTTTGGTAACTATGGCTTGGAGAGTGTTTCAGCATGAGTTGTTATGTGTTATGGCTTGCCTTTGGTCCACTTATCACTCATGGATAGGTCTGTGGAGTTGGTGTGCCCTATTGTGATTGGTATGGGTCTTTTGCCAAAAAGTCAAGCTTTGTGTAAGAGAGGTATAGGCTCATGGCTTGCCAAGGACAAGAGGGGTGTCCTGCGCAGCAAGAAGTGAGGAGAACCATAGGATCAATTTTGAAGTCAGCCAGCAAAATGGATTAGGGTTTGAGTGAGGTTTTGCAACTTTGATCAACTTTTGGCCCTTTTGAAGTTTCTTGATCCACAAGTCATGAAAATGAGTGAACTTTTGATGCAATCTGATCTTTAGGCCTTGGTTTATGTTTGTGTAAAGGTTAGAAGTCCATTTGATAGCACAATTTGTCTTGGCAAGTGATTTTGCAACTTTGCCTCTTTGGTGCATAACTTGAAATTATGTGATTTTTCCCAACTTTGACAAGCCATAACTTTTGATTCAAAATGAATTAGAATGAGTTCTTGTACTTTTTGAAAAGGGAATGATCCATTCTACAACTTTCATGACCAAAGTTTTCTCATTTGAGGCATTTTTGAATCAAAAAGCAAGGGTTGAAAAAGTTTCCCAAAATGGCAAGTTTCCATTACAAGTCATTTTCCCAAAAAGTCAACTTTGCAAATGGCTTGAAATTCTTCAATTTTGTGAACTCCTAACATCTTCTATGATCAAATAAAGATCATACACACTCAAAATGATGAAGAACACCCTTTGGTTGGGTCATTGGGGGCCTCAGATGCCCTGATTTTGCACTGACTTGCTCAAAAAGTCAACTCTTGATCAGATGACTTCCCCATGGAATTTCTTCATGAAAATTGATATGCATGATCCCTATACCATATAGAGACCAATAGAAACAAGAATGACCAAAAATTTTGGAGTTATGGCCCTTGAAACCAAAACCCTAATTCTAGGTCATCTGTGTAGTTAAACCTGGCTCTGCTTCCATGCCATTCTCAGTTCTTGTGATTTTCTGACTTCCTTGATCTTGAGAGGATATAATATGATGCTTGAACATACATGGACCTCTTTGCAATGATTTATGACCTTTGGAGTGGCCCAAATGGCTCTTGGATTGCTCAGATCACAAACCCTAGATGCAGATGACTTAGAAACAATGCAATGAAGCAAAAATGCAATATGAGATGCTATGATTGAACTGATGCATATGAAAAGATCACAGGCCATGGTGTGAATGAGTGAGGGCAAATTTGGGGTGTTTACAGTGCCCTTGCAAAGTTGGGAAATTTTTGAGTGGTTTATGAAGTAAATGGGGTCTTAAAACCATAATTCTTCAAATGGGCTGACTTTTTTGTGACCCAATGTGTTCCATGACATCATGCACGAAATTTATTTAATATTTTCATAATTTTCATAATTTTATTTTTATTTATTATGATTTTTTATATTAAAAATCATTTTAAATTCAAATAAAATATAAAATGATGAAGATTTAAAAATATTTTGCTTCTAGAAAGTCATGAAAGTTGATTGGATTCAATTGATATGAAATTATGATGATTGTCTTAAAATAGCAAGGTTGGATCAAATGAAAATCAAGTTTTAAGACATAATCTTTTTCAATATTCAAGTGATCAAAATATCCAAAGTGTGACATATTTTTTTGACCTAATATCATTCATATATATATAAGGAATTGATCACAAGCAAGGGACACGAAATTGGCAGCCTCCAAGAACACTCTTGACATTCAAATTTTCATTGAAATTTCAATTTTCGGATTCTATTTTGCAGGGGGAATTAAGGTAATCCAAGGACGTAGACATGATCCTTGAACATCATTGATACGATCTCAATACTTGGCATCATCAAAATCATCCCTTAATGCATAAACCGAACCTCTTTTGCTTTTGAATTTTCATTTTTCGATTCCATTTATTTAGCTAATGTCAACTGATTTTGTTGTTTGATTTGTGTTAGTCATGACTTATAGATGATTTCTGGACATTTTCTTGAAGAACCATGGCCGAATCATGAAAACACCATACTTAGGGTTTCAAGCTTCAAATTAGGGTTCTTCGATTCACATAATATAAATGATTTTTGATGACATAATTGAAGTGTACAGGTCACAAGGAGTCTAATGATGTCTTTAATTTGATGTAATTGTACTGGTTATGTAGTGTTTGAAAATCGCAGGTTGAAAACGCATGAAGAATCGCAGGAAAATTCCTATCAAAATTCGCAGGTAAACCTGCGAAATTCTGAGGAAGAAGATGATGCAATTGGCGCGAACCAGAATTTCAAATATTTGAATTGTTTGATTAGGATTTTGTTTGATATGGTTATCACAAACGCGCGTTTGTTCCAGTGGTGAAACAGTCTCCATGTTTGCTATAGGGCGTGGGTTCAAATCCAGCCAGGAACGTTTTTATTTTAATTTCTTTTAATTTTTGCAGGATTAGAATAAAACAAAATTATGCTGCTTGTTGTCACACGTGAGCAGGCTAGCCCAGTGGTGAAACTCTTCTATTTCCAGGTAAAGGACCTGGGTTCAAATCCCAGGTCCTGTTTTTTTTTTATTTTTCTTGTTTTTGTGTTTATTTAATTTATTATTAATATTTCTTAATTAAAATTAAAAATCTAAAAATTATATTTACAAATGTTTTCTTAATTAAATTTTATTTTCATAATTCTGAATTAATATATATATGTTCATTTTAAAAATTTTTCTAAAAAATATAGTGTGTTGTTTATTTAAATAAAAATGTATATATGTTTGTTTAAATAATTAAAGTCATTATTAGGTATCTAATTAAAATATTATCACTTAAAACCAAAATTATATTATAAATTTTAATTTATTTTGTAAATTTAAAATATTTATTTGATAATTTGTTTATGTTATTATTGAATATATTTTTTTTCTTAGATAAATAATTTCATTAGTTTTAGGTCAAATAATTAACTTTAATATTTATTATATACATAAACCCTAATATTTTTATAAACCTTAATTATATTGTAAAATCTTAATTTATTTGTTTGTAAATTTTAATTATATATATATTTTATGATTATTATATGTAGTAGTTAATCCTAATTTATTTTTCTAAACAATTAAAAACCCTAACTTTATTTTATGAATTTAATTTATTATTTTTATATGCTTACTTAATTATAATTAGATATTTTTATAATATATATATATATATAATTAAATTATTAGAATTATTAGTCATATTTATTAGTATATAATTATTATTATTTATTCCTTTTTATTAAAATTCTCTTAAAAAATATTTATTTATTTAATTTTGAACTTTTAATTTATTTCTATATTATATTGTTTTACTAACCTTCTCATATTTATTTATTTTTGTTTATTATTACTAACCCATTTAATTATTTGTTTATTTGCTTATTTATTTTAATTATTTTAATTATTATAATGTAATTGTACCCACTATGTAATAGTTGTAGAATTTCTTATTATTTATTTTAAAATGTCATGGTTAGTAAAATAGGGAGTGTAAAACATGTTTGTATTTAAAATTGAATTTAGATCACTAATTTGTAAGATAAATACTTGAATTTGTACACGCACACACGTAAGTCGATCCTGGATCGCCATCTCACATTCTTAAGGATACCTCTCATGTTGCCTAAAGAAAAAAGGTCAAGTAAGGTGTATAAAGCAAAGTCCCTTCACTTATCTATATCATCTAGTCCCTTAAAAGATAAAAAGATCAAGTCCCTTCATGGTTGCCTTCGTAAATGATCTTGTCCCTTTCGAATAAAGATGATAAGTCCCTTCGAATTGCTAAATACACCTTACAGTTGCCTAATCACAGTTGTCCCTTCATTTGTCCCTCAAACATCCAAGGTAATGACTACCTATTCCTTAATAATAGGGATAGTCTTACCATTGAAAGAACATTTAAGAACAGTAAAGATCTAAACATAGGGTAGGTTCCTCTTAAGTACTTGCTCACTTATTCAAAAATACTTCATTACACTTCACATTTTAAACAATTTTCAAAACAAAGTCTTTATATATATCCGTACAAGGATCATTATAAAGTACTTAAGAAATTTTTTAATCACACACTACATTTTCTCAAAACAGTTTAAAGTGAGATAAGTAACTAAGAGCCCATGGATAACCATGGATATAAAGGGTGCTAACACCTTCCCTTTGTATAACCTACCCCCCGAACCCAAAAATCTTTTAAGGTCTTTCCTGTTCTTTTATGCCCTTTCCTTTGGATAAAATAAAAGTCGGTGGCGACTCTTGCTATCCGCAACATTTAACTAAAGTCAGTTCTCCCACCGTGTTACAGAACTGGCGACTCTGCTGGGGATTTAATAAAAGAGGGGTACCCTTAGGAATTAGATCACTTTAAAATTGTTTGCCTTGTTTGCTTTATACTTACTTGTTGGGTGCTCTTATGTGTGAAAGATCCTAACCCGGATCTAGTGTACCTTAGGTGAATGGCAATAGACCAAGGAAACTGTACGGCGTATACCGATATGGTTGATCTGGTGGCCATAGTTAGTATGCCTTCTTGGTTGGTGCTTATGTTCCTTAAGTCAAGTTGAGGATAATATGAGGCTGCCATATGTTGTCAATACAATAACTGACTTTTAGAACCCTAGTTATCCCATCTTGGCCTTTAGAAAAGTAGTGAGATAACCGGCTTTGGTGCAGACTGAAGTTGGTTGATACTCGATGCTACGCTCATTGAGATTCTAAACTTGGAGGGTCTTGGTTGGCAAGTAAGTTGCCTACTGAACAACCACCCTTGTGAAGGATCAATGATATTGAGATCCCTTAGAACCTGGTTACTTTATAGGACAGTATGAACCAACTAAACTTCAGGGGAGGGTACTTACCTTTAAACCTCATGCAAGCCTTCAAACCTAGGGCTATGGTGTGACTTGTTTGTGTGTGCCACATGTTTGTGATTGAGCATAACATCATAGCATCACCATGCGTCATAAGCATAGCATTTTCACTAACCATTTCAAGGACCAAAGGATTTATCTTTGTTCCTTTGTTGCAGGTCATGGCTTCTGCTCGTAGGAATACTATCAGGATCAACTTTGTAGGAATACCTCCTAAGCTTAAAGAATTGGTTTCCCAAGTTTCTGAAAACTCCCAGTTCATCAAGAGACATGGTCACCTACTGGATCTAGTCACTTCAGGGTTCAATGAAGACATGATGAGTGTTCTGTTTCAGTTCTTTGACCCTAAGCACCATTGCTTCACATTCCCCGACTATCAGCTGGTTCCTACAATGGAAGAGTTCTCTAAACTTCTGGGTATACCTGTTCTTGATCAAAGACCCTTCACAGGCTTGGAAAAAGAGCTTAAACAAGAGGTTATAGCTGCAGCTCTACATCTGAAGAAGTCAGACATTGTTCTAGAAACGAGAAGCGGAGTTAAGGGTATTCTTGCTAAGGTGTTGATAGAGAAGGCTCAAGTGTTCTTGAAGGCTATGAGCTATGATGCTTTTGAGGAGATATTAGCCTTGCTGATTTATGGCTTAGCGTTGTTCCCCAATCCAGATCAGTTCATAGACGTTCATGCCATCAACATATTTCTGAGTCACAATCCAGTGCCTACATTTCTTGGAGACATTCTGCATTCTCTTCATACTCGTACTACAAAGGCACGAGGAACTCTGATGTGTTGCATACCTTTGATATCTAGGTGGTTTATTTCTCACCTTCCTCGATCAGTGATGAAGAATGAACAAGAGTTCAGGTGGTCTAAAAGGATCATGTCACTCTCTCATTCAGATATCCATTGGTGCTCCAGATCTATGGAGAATGTCACTATCATTAACCGTTGTGGGGAGTTTCCTAATGTGCCACTTCTAGGCATAAGAGGAGGCATTACTTACAACCCTTCTTTAGCTTTACATCAGTTTGGTTACACTCGGAGTGATGGTCCACATGACATGTTGATTCAGGGTATTGTGTTTGACTACGACAACGATCTGCAAGGTTACCGTCAAAGGTTCATACGAGCATGGGGAAAAGTGAACAAGGTTGACAACAAGACTCTGGAGCCCAAGTACACTATTCCTATGGAAGCTTACCTCAGATGGGTGCGATCTCGTTCTCAGACTCTTATAATGCCATATCCTGCCATCCTGCCAGTTACTATGGAGCCTTTTGCTGAAGGAGATACCTCTTATACCATCCTTCACCCAGACATGCCCACTGACATGGAAGACTTACAGAGGTCCTGGATCCAGTTGAAGGAGCAAAGGGATACTTTCGAGGCTCATTACAAAGCAAGTCAAGAAAGAATCCTGGAGCTAACAAAGCAACTTCACGAGGAGCGGAATCTCAACTCATACCTCAACACAAAGAGGAAACGTCCATGGGAGACTTAAAACCCCATCTTTTGTATTTATTTCATTTCATTTTGTAAGCCCAAAGGGAAAACAAATTTATTACTAATAAAAGTTTACTTTCTTGATTGTTTAAACAAATTTAAATCCTGCGGTCCTTGAAAACATTGCATACGCATTTATACACCATATCATTGCATCACATGTTTATTATGTACATGTATCTTATCTTCTCGCTGTTTATTTCAGCAATGGCTCTTGAACAAACAGTTAAAGATCTCCAGGCACAAAATGCACAGTTCCAAGAGCTGATCCTGAACTTGTCCAAGGGGCAGGATGAATTGAAGACATTGCTGGCCAAGAAGACCAAGAAGACTAGAAGGTCAAGAGGCCTAATCAACATGGGAAGAAGGTTCAGAGGTCCTGTCAAGACCAAAGAACAGGTTGAAGATTATGAGTCTGAGGAGTCTGAGAAAGAGGGAGGCAGTCTCCATAATACAATGGGGGATTCTGATTCTGAAGCTAACTACTATCATGATCCTAATGAAGATAAGTTCAAAATGTTGGTGGATAGAATGGATGCTATGGAATTGCAAAAGTCTGCTGGACTGGATTTTGAAGACCTAAGTTTGATATCTGGGGTGGTCATACCCATTGGTTTCAAGGTTCCTGCTTTTGTCGTGTATGATGGTGTTTCTTGTCCCAAGCTGCATCTGAGGTCCTATGTCCGGAGGATCCAACCCCATACTGCTGATAAGAAGTTGTGGATCCATTTCTTCCAAGAAAGCTTATCTGGAGCTCAATTGGAATGGTACTATCAGTTGGAGAGTGTCAACATCCGTGATTGGAATGATCTTGCTGAAGCCTTTTATAAGCAATATCAATACAATGCTGATCTAGCCCCTAATCGCATGCAACTACAAAGCATGTCTATGGGTGCTAAAGAAAATTTCAAGGAGTATGCCCAGAAGTGGAGAGATTTGGCTGGTAGAGTGCAACCCCCTCTAACTGATAGGGAGTTAGTTGATATGTTCATGTGTACGTTGAATGGTCCCTTTTATAGTCATCTTATTAGAAGCTCATCATCTGGCTTCACTGAGTTGATAATGACAGGAGAGCGCGTAGAAAGTGGTATAAGGAGTGGCAAGATCCAAGTGGGTGCTTCTTCATCCAGTACTACAAAGAAGCCCTATAGTGGGAAGAAAGAGTCGAATGATGTTTATGGTCAATCTGATCGTAATAGGAGGCATCAATCTGTGAGTACAGTTCACATCTCCAATCCTACTCCTGCAACACCAGAGCCACCACATGGCAATCAACAGAGGCCTAGAAGGCAGTTCACTAAGCTCAATATGTCACTAGCCCAAGCCTTGCAACACTTGTTAAAGGGTGAACTCATCACTTTGAGGGACCCTCCTCAGAATCCCAATGTTACCTCTCCCAGGTACAATCCTAATGCACGATGTGCATATCATTCAAATTGTCAGGGACATGATACCAATAGTTGCTGGATATTGAAGAATAAGATTCAGGATATGATTGATGCGGGAGAGATTGAGTTTGACCCTCCGGGTACTCCAAATGTGATTACTGCTCCTATGCCAAATCATGAGAAGACTGTCAATGCCATTGATGAAGTTTCACATATTTCCTCAGTTGCAGATGTAACCACACCATTGTCTGTTATTAAGAAGAAGTCGGTACAAGCTGGGTTCTTTCCAGGTTGTAATGAAGATTGTTTCTATTGTGCTTATAAACCGGATAGTTGCTGGAAGTTGAAGGACGGAATTCAACGCCTTATGGACAATTACACAATATTGTTTGAGAGGACACCTTCTGTAGAGAGCATGGTTGAACATATAACTAAAGGTGTGAAGGTTGAAGAGGTGGATATGGTTGATAAAGTGCCAGTAAGAATCACTTCCAAGGGACCTGTAAAAATCACTCATAAGGGTCCAATTAAGATTACTGCTGAAGGCCCTGTGAAGATTTTTGCTGAAGCTAGAGTGGCTCCTATGATCATTACCACTCCTGGTCCTATTCCATACACTTCTGATAGAGCTGTGCCTTGGCATTATGGTTCCGATGTTTATACTCATGGTGTTAAGCAGGAATCCTTAGCTGATGCACCTGTTGTTGATGAAAATCTGGATGTTGATAATATTGCAGGATCTAGTAAGATCACACGAAGTGGAAGAGTTTTCTCTCCTCCAGTTATCTCCAAGAATACAGTTACTCCAACTACTACCTCCACTGCTGATGCTCGGGGCAAAGGTCCTGTTATTGAACCTATAAAAACTGATGTACCAACTGCTGATGATCTTTCTAAGCAGCTGGAAGAAGTAATGAAGATCATTCGCAAGAGTGATTATGACATTGTTGATCAATTGGGGCATACTCCCTCCAAGATTTCTATGTTATCTTTGTTGTTGTGTTTTGAGGCTCATGCCAAGGCCTTGATTAAATTTTTGAAGACTGCTCACGTACCAAATGAGATTTCTGTAGACCAGTTTGAAAATTGTGTTGCACACTTGACCTATGATAATGGGTTAGGTTTCTCCGATGCTAATTTGACTCCGGCCAAGAGGGATCATAACCAGGCTCTACATATCTCTATTGAATGCAGGGGCACTACCCTGTCATATGTGTTAATAGACAATGGTTCCTCGCTGAATGTGTTGCCCAAAGAAGTTCTGAACAAGCTTAGCCCTGAAGATGCTGTGTTGAAGCCCAGTAATATAGTGGTTAAGGCTTTTGATGGCTCGAGAAGAGTGGTGCATGGAGAAATTGATCTCCCAATAAAAGTGGGTTCGCAGGTCTTCAATACTACTTTTTATGTAATGGATATTCGTCCGTCATATTCTTGTTTGCTTGGGCGTCCCTGGATCCATGGGGCAGGTGCTGTAACCTCCACCTTACATCAGAAGCTGAGATATCCAGTAGAAGGAAAAGTTGTCACTATTTACGGAGAGGAAGGATATATGATTAGCCATGTGAACACATTTAAATATCTCGAAGTGGAAGGTGAATATGTTGAAACTCCGTGCCAGACATTCGAAGTAGTTCCTTGGGTTGTTAATAATTATGAAGCTCCTCCTGTTGTCAAGAAAGTTCCTGTGGTCACCAGAGTACCTCCTACGATGGCTTCCCTTAAAGATGCTAGAGCTGTGGTGGATGAAGGTGGTTGTACTATTTGGGGTCAGCTTCCTGACATTCCTTACAAGTATGACAAATTTGGTTTGGGTTTCACTGCAGAATCCCAGAAAGCTGTTCGTCGTGCTCGTGCTGTTCGTATCACCAATCAAGGGATCATGAAGGATCAGATCAATGATGTGGGTGACTATGATGAAGATTACAATTTGGATGCTTGGATTTTTCCTACTGTGGGTGCTGGGCTCAATAATTGGAAAGCTGAAGATGTTATTCCTATCTCCTTTAGTCAGGAGTAAATACTATTACTGTGTTGTTACTTTTAAAGTTTGTAATTTTTGAACAATTAAACTCTTAAGCCTTGTGCCTTACCCGGGGCACAATGGTATGCTTGTTTCGGGATGTCATTTCATTTGCATACTTCATTCAATAAAAATCAGTGGACCTTTCGTTTTCGTAAATATTGTGTTCCTTGTCTTTCTTTTATTTTATTTTGTTTTATCAACTATGTGTTCTTACACACACCCACATCACTAAAATGCAGATCCTCATCCACTTTGGATCCTGTTGATAACAGTTCTACTATTGCCAATTATAATTTCGAGAATCCGATCTATCAAGCTGATGATGGAAATGAGGACGATTGTGAGGTACCTGTAGAGCTTGCTAGGTTGTTACAACAAGAAGAGAAAGTTATACAGCCACATGAAGAGCCAATCGAAGTTGTGAATCTGGGAACTGAAGAAAACAGGAAAGAAGTCAAGATAGGGGCTGAATTAGAAGATGGTGTCAAGAGCAAATTGATTCAGATGTTACACGATTATGTGGAGATCTTTGCTTGGTCCTATGAAGATATGCCAGGGTTGGATACAGACATTGTGGTTCACCGTTTACCGGTAAAAGAAGATTGTCATCCGAAGAAGCAGAAGGTTCGTCGCATGCGTCCTGAAATGTCAGAGAAGATTAAAGCAGAGGTAATGAAACAGTTTGATGCAGGGTTCTTAGCTGTGACTTCTTATCCCCAGTGGGTTGCAAATGTGGTACCAGTACCTAAGAAAGATGGTAAGGTACGTATGTGTGTGGATTACAGGGATTTGAACAAGGCCAGCCCCAAAGATGACTTTCCACTTACTCATATTGATGTTCTGGTAGACAACACTGCTCAGCATAAAGTATTCTCTTTCATGGATGGTTTCTCTGGTTACAATCAAATCAAGATGGCACCTGAAGATATGGAGAAGACAACATTTGTTACCCAGTGGGGCACTTTTTGTTATAAAGTGATGCCATTTGGTTTGAAGAATGCAGGGGCAACATATCAGCGTGCTATAGTGGCTTTGTTTCATGATATGATGCATCATGAGATAGAGGTGTATGTGGATGATATGATAGCCAGGTCTCAGAATGAAGAACAACATCTTGATCATCTGTATAAGTTGTTTGAGAGATTGAAGAAATACAAATTGAGATTGAACCCAAACAAATGTACTTTTGGAGTTAGGTCTGGTAAACTCCTGGGTTTCACTGTCAGTGGAAAAGGTATTGAAGTGGATCCTGCAAAAGTAAAAGCTATACAAGAGATGTCAGCTCCCCGTACTGAGAAGGAGGTTAGAGGTTTCTTGGGACGATTGAATTACATTGCAAGATTTATTTCCCAGTTAACAGCTACCTGTGAACCAATCTTCAAGTTGTTGAAGAAAGATCAGGTGATGGAATGGAATGATGAATGCCAGTCTGCCTTTGATGAAATCAAGAAATATCTGCTAGAACCTCCAATTTTGATGCCACCAGTTGATGGAAAACCCTTGATTATGTACTTAACAGTATTAGACAACTCAATGGGGTGTGTGTTGGGGCAACATGACGAGTTTGGTCAAAAAGAGCAGGCAATATACTATCTTAGCAAAAAGTTTACCGACTGTGAAACACGATACTCACTGCTCGAGAAAACTTGCTGCGCTTTGGCATGTGCTGCTCGCTGATTAAGACAGTATATGTTGACTCATACTACCTTATTGATTTCAAAGATGGATCCAATCAAGTACATATTCGAGAAACCTGCTCTCTCCGGAAGAATTGCAAGATGGAAAATGATCTTAACAGAATATGATATACAGTATACTACTCAGAAGGCCATTAAAGAAAGTATTGTAGCTGATCATTTGGCTCATCAAGAAGTGGATGATTATCAGTCAATGAATTTTGAGTTCCCTGATGAAGACATTATGATCATTACCAAAGAACATGGACAATATGACGGACCTGAACAAGGATCCCGATGGACTATGGTTTTTGATGGAGCTTCTAATGCACTTGGTAATGGTGTTGGTGTTGTGATCAGTTCCCCTAAAGGTTGTCATACCCCGATTACTGCAAGACTTTGTTTCTACTGTACCAATAACATGGCTGAATATGAAGCATGTATCCTGGGTATCAAAGCTGCCATTGATATGATGATTCAGTTCCTTGACGTGTATGGAGATTCAGCCCTGGTAGTAAGTCAGATCAAAGGAGATTGGGATACCAAGCATGATAATCTCATTCCTTACAGAGAGCATGCGTTGTCTTTGATCCCACATTTCAAAGAGATTACCTTTGGACACATTCCACGAAGAGAAAATCAGTTGGCAGATGCATTAGCCACCATGGCATCCATGTGTTGAGATCAGCTGGGATGATGAAGCTCCCAAGATTACTATTGATAAATTTGAGAAGCCTGCATACTGCAATGAGATTGACACTGAAGAAGCAGAGGAGAAGCCTTGGTTCTATGAAGTGAAAAGATATCTTGAAGCTCAGGAGTTCCCTGGAGGGGCATCTATCAAAGATAAAAAGTTTCTGAGGAGGTTTTCTGCTAAGTTCTTCATAAGTAATGGAATTTTGTACAAACGCAATCATGATTCAACTTTGCTTCGTTGTGTGGATAAGAAGGAAGCAACAGAGATTATGGAAGATATGCATGATGGGACCTTTGGCACTCATTCTAGTGGTCATACTATGGCAAAGAAGATATTGAGAGCAGGTTACTATTGGTCTACCATGGAAGCTGGCTGCTATCAACATTCCAAAACATGTCATAAGTGTCAAATCTATGTTGATAAAGTATATATATCTCCATCACCATTGAATGTGTTGACTGCTCCTTGGCCTTTTGCCATGTGGGGCATTGATATGATTGGTGAGATCAAGCCTATTGCTTCTAATGGGCATCGTTTCATCCTGGTTGCTATTGATTACTTCACGAAGTGGGTGGAAGCAGCTTCATTTGCATCTGTTACTAAGAATGTGGTGGCTCGATTCATTAAGAATAATCTCATATGTAGGTATGGCATCCCTGAAAGGATTATCACTGACAATGGCTCTAATCTGAACAACACTATGATTACTGATCTCTACACGCAGTTCAAGATTAAGCATCACAACTCTTCTCCGTATCGTCCAAAGATGAATGGGGCAGTAGAAGATGCTAATAAGAACATTAAGAAGATTATACAGAAGATGACTGTTACTTACAAGGATTGGCATGAGATGTTACCATTTGCTCTTCATGGTTATCGCACTACAATACGTACTTCAACAAGGGCGACCCCATTCTCCTTAGTATATGGTATGGAAGCAGTTCTGCCCATTGAAGTTCAGAATCCCTCCTTAAGAATTATGAAGGATGAAGGCTTGGATGAAGATGAGTGGATTCAGACTCGACTTGACCAGATAAATTAGTTGATGAGAAGAGGTTAGCAGCAGTTTGTCATGGCCAAATGTACCAGAAACGGATGATTAAGGATTTTAATAAGAAGGTTAAGTCAAAGGTATATCAGGCTGGTGTCTTGATAATCAAGCGTATCATATTACCACAGGGTGATCCTAGGGGCAAGTGGACTCCTACATATGAAGGGCCATTTGTGGTCAAAACAGTATTCTCAGGAGGTGCCATGATACTTACTACTATGGATGGTGAAGACTTCCACAGCCTGTAAACGCAGACATAGTTAAAAAATACTACGCATAAAAAGAGACCCGCTAGGTTGACTGGCCTAGGAAAAAATAAGGGCATCCCGGCGAACCAAAAGGGTTTGGGCAAAAATTAGGGATATATATATATATATATATAAAATGTACACCCGGCAAGTCGAAAACCTGAAAAGGCGGCTTGGGAAAAAAAGGGTATCCCGGTGGATTGAAAACCTGAAAGGGCAATCCAGGCAAAAGTTAGGGATTAAAGCGTATGACTATGTCTCGTTTGGATCACCCATGAAACTACAACCAGTTGTGCTACCTAATTCAAGCTCGAACAGATAAAGCTCAATCCAATCGTTTCCATTTCGACAGCAGAAGATGAGATACTTGAAGATAATGGCAATAATAGAATTGAAACTCAATAGGATTATTTCCCACATAGCTGATTTTCTTTGTTTTGTAAAAAAAATGTTATGACGAATTCCTCTTACTAGGATTTTTGTCTCCTTGTACAAACTTGCCTATGCATGGGCCACTTTGTGATATAAATAAAATTCCATCTTTGAATCCAGATTTACTTTTACCCTATTTACATAAGCGAAACGTCCATTGGTTGTGTTTGAATGTATGTATGCTTTTGAATATGATTGATGTTTACCAGAAATGCATAAAATGCTTAATATGATTGATGTTTACCAGAAATGCATGAAAATGCAGTAATAGTATTTACTAAGGACGAACGAGGGAAGGAATTCAACGAAGCTTCGCCGGTTCATCCCCACAAGATAGCTACAAATCCCCAGTAGGGAAAATCCATCTTCATAAATACTTCGAGTCGCATCTCCCCTGGAATTTATATCCATCTCTTTTATCCTCAGACGGATAGTCGGGAATTTATTCTTTCAATAGGAGTACGACGAACGAAGACGGGAGGTTATGGATACCATACTATCAAACGAAGACGGGAGGTTTATGAATATTATGTTATCAAACGAGACGGGAACGAGTTCCTCATATTCTTCACTATATTATCAAACAAGACGAGTTCCTCATATTCTTTAGCAACAAATCGAGATTTATTTTCCCTGGCCAGCAGTTGTTATACGAAGATATCCAGACGCTTCAAGCTGCATGATTCATACATACATCATTTACATCATACCATAACATACATATCCATAAGTACATAATACATTTACTTAGGTGCATCATACTATGCATGAATACATAATGCATAAACTATTATTTCCCTTGCAGGATAGTTATATGCAGGTAAAATAATATCAACAACTTACAACGGGTCAGAAATGATCCATACACTACTCAAGATGACCTCAAATAGCAGGAAAACGGTCCGTAAAAAGATCCATTCCCTGGTTCAAGACATCTTTCAGAAGAACAAATCCTGACGTTCTTTTGACCCTTAAGAGCAAATCCTGACGCTCTTTTGGCTCCTTGTTCAAGACGTTTTCAGAAGAACAAATCCTGACGTTCTTTTGACCCTTAAGAGCAAATCCTGACGCTCTTTTGGCCCCTTGTTCAAGACTTTTTCAGAAGAACAAATCCTGACGTTCTTTTGACCCTTAAGAGCAAATCCTGACGCTCTTTTGGCCCCTTGTTCAAGACTTTTTCAGAAGAACAAATCCTGACGTTCTTTTGAACCTTAAGAGAAAATCCTGACGCTCTTTTGGCCCCTTGTTCAAGACTTTTTCAGAAGAACAAATCCTGACGTTCTTTTGACCCTTAAGAGCAAATCCTGATGCTCTTTTGTCCCCTTGTTCAAGACTTTTTCAGAAGAACAAATCCTGACGTTCTTTTGACCCTTAAGAGCAAATCCTGATGCTCTTTTGGCCCCTTGTTCAAGACTTTTTCAGAAGAACAAATCCTGACGTTCTTTTGATCCTTAAGAGCAAATCCTGACGCTCTTTTGGCCCCTTGTTCAAGACATTTTTCAGAAGAACAAATCCTGACGTTCTTTTGACCCTTAAGAACAAATCCTAACGTTCTTTTGGCCCTTGAATAGCAGGCAAACGGTATGTAAAAAGATCCATTCCCTGGTTCAAGATATTTTTCAGAAGAACTAATCCTGACGTTCTTTTGACCTTGGAGAGTAGGCAAATGGTATGTACAAAGATCCATTCCCTAATCCAAGATACCTCCAGAAGAGATAATCATCACAAGATTTCTTTCTACTGTTCCATTCAAACAACTCAAATCATGTCGCATAAATGATTCAGAGACGGCCTATACAAAGACCTAGTACTGATATCCAGTATCAACATAAAAACATCATCACATCCTGATACTTTAGATGGCATCTCTAAGCCCATCTCTAGTTCATCCTGATGGCATCTCTAAGCCCATCTCCAGTTCATCCTGATGGCATCTCTAAGCCCATCTCCAGTTCCATCAAGTGGCATCTTCAAGCCCACTCAAGCACAGACAATTAATCATCAGTGTTACTTTACGCACTGGTGAGTGCAAATTTTTGGGCTTTTATGTTCAATCCCCTTCAACCTTCCAGGTCACGAATGGTACAGATACCAATCTAACCCCTCAGGTTTCAGAAAATTCAACAGGGGCAGATGTTGCACCCCAAAATTTGCCCTAACAAGACAAGACTTTGTGTACTAATAGGTTCACAAGGTTCACAAGACATCTCATGAGGTTCACAAGGCTCACAAAGTTCACAATTAGTCAGAAGATTTGACATTTCCCTCAGACAATGCATCATATTAAGCAATGCCTCATAAACTAGGGTTTTGACTTTAATCAGGCTAAATGGACTTCCAAGACTTCAAGTGAGCTTCATAACATCTTATATGTGTTTAAGAATCCCCATGACAAATTTCAATACTTTTCCCAAAGGTTTGCTCAGTCAGATGATCAGATAGGTTAAAATCAGTCAAAGTAGTTAAAAAGTCAAACTGAGGTCAACTGTGGTCAAACCAAAGTAAAACTTCATGATTTTTTGCCAACATCAAGTATATGAAGTAAAATTCATCATTTTATCAATGGTTGATCATGATTCATCAAGGAGATTTCAGATCATCAAGAATCAGGAGTTTCTAAATTAGGGTTTCCTTAGGAAAAGTCAACTAAACTTTGACCAGCCATAACTTTCACATGCTTCATCAAATTTTTCCCATCCAAAGCTCATTTTTAAGGAAATTGAATTCTCTACAACTTTGTGTCT
This sequence comes from Lathyrus aphaca, assembly GCA_963966055.1. NCBI lineage: Eukaryota > Viridiplantae > Streptophyta > Magnoliopsida > Fabales > Fabaceae > Lathyrus > Lathyrus aphaca. The sequence continues at coordinate 232,349,452 of OZ014521.1, forward strand.
CACAAGCCAAGCCCAAAAATGCTTCATTTGGAAGGTATGAGCTAAGACATTATAGGTCCTTTTGAAAGTCAACAAAAAGTCAACAACTTCAAAAGAGCATAACTTGAGAATGGTAAAAGATATGGACATGAAACCAATGGGGGTTGGTTAGAGGACTCTTTAAGCTTTCCAAAATGTCCAAAAAAAAACTCATAGCATTAAAATTGAAGGATTTGTGCCCTTGCAAAGTTGGGAAATTTTTGAGTGGTTTATGAAGTAAATGGGGTCTTAAAACCATAATTCTTCAAATGGGCTGACTTTTTTGTGACCCAATGTGTTCCATGACATCATGCACGAATTTTATTTAATATTTTCATAATTTTATTGTTATTTATTATGATTTTTTATATTAAAAATCATTTTAAATTCATATAAAATATAAAATGATGAAGATTTAAAAATATTTTGCTTCTAGAAAGTCATGAAAGTTGATTGGATTCAATTGATATGAAATTATGATGATTGTCTTAAAATAGCAAGGTTGGATCAAATGAAAATCAAGTTTTAAGACATAATCTTTTTCAATATTCAAGTGATCAAAATATCCAAAGTGTGACATATTTTTTTGACCTAATATCATTCATATATATATATATATATATATATATATATATATATATATATATATATATATATATATATATATATATATATATATATATATATATATATATATATATATATATATATATATATATATATATATATATATATATATATATATATATATATATAAGGAATTGATCACAAGCAAGGGACACGAAATTGGAAGGCTCCAAGAACACTCTTGACATTCAAATTTTCATTGAAATTTCAATTTTCGGATTCTATTTTGCAGGGGGAATTAAGGTAATCCAAAGACGTAGACATGATCCTTGAACATCATTGATACGATCTCAATACTTGGCATCATCAAAATCATCCCTTAATGCATAAACCGAACCTCTTTTGCTTTTGAATTTGAATTTTTCGATTCCATTTATTTAGCTAATGTCAATTGATTTTGTTGTTTGATTTGTGTTAGTCATGACTTATAGATGATTTCTGGACATTTTCTTGAAGAACCATGGCCGAATCATGAAAACACCATACTTAGGGTTTCAAGCTTCAAATTAGGGTTCTTCGATTCACATAATATAAATGATTTTTGATGACATAATGGAAGTGTACAGGTCACAAGGAGTCTAATGATGTCTTTAATTTGATGTAATTGTACTGGTTATGTAGTGTTTGAAAATCGCAGGTTGAAAACGCATGAAGAATCGCAGGAAAATTCCCATCAAAATTCGCAGGTAAACCTGCGAAATTCTGAGGAAGAAGATGATGCAATTGGCGCGAACCAGAATTTCAAATATTTGAATTGTTTGATTAGGATTTTGTTTGATATGGTTATCACAAACGCGCGTTTGTTCCAGTGGTGAAACAGTCTCCATGTTTGCTATAGGGCGTGGGTTCAAATCCAGCCAGGAACGTTTTTATTTTAATTTCTTTTGATTTTTGCAGGATTAGAATAAAACAAAATTATGCTGCTTGTTGTCACACGTGAGCAGGCTAGCCCAGTGGTGAAACTCTTCTATTTCCAGGTAAAGGACCTGGGTTCAAATCACAGGTCCTGTTTTTTATTTTTTTTATTTTTCTTGTTTTTGTGTTTATTTAATTTATTATTAATATTTCTTAATTAAAATTAAAAATCTAAAAATTATATTTACAAATGTTTTCTTAATTAAATTTTATTTTCATAAATCTGAATTAATATATATATATATATATATATATATATATATATATATATATATATATATATATATATATATATATATATATATATATATGTTCATTTTAAAATTTTTTCTAAAAAATATAGTGTGTTGTTTATTTGAATAAAAATGTATATATGTTTGTTTAAATAATTAAAGTCATTATTAGGTATCTAATTAAAATATTCTCACTTAAAACCAAAATTATATTATAAATTTTAATTTATTTTGTAAATTTAAAATATTTATTTGATAATTTGTTTATGTTATTATTGAATATATTTTTTTTTCTTAGATAAATAATTTCATTAGTTTTAGGTCAAATAATTAACTTTAATATTTTTTATATACATAAACCCTAATATTTTTATAAACCCTAATTATATTGTAAAATCTTAATTTATTTGTTTGTAAATTTTAATTATATATATATTTTATGATTATTATATGTAGTAGTTAATCCTAATTTATTTTTCTAAACAATTAAAAACCCTAAATTTATTTTATGAATTTAATTTATTATTTTTATATGCTTACTTAATTATAATTAGATATTTTTATAATATATATATAATATTAAATTATTAGAATTATTAGTCATATTTATTAGTATATAATTATTATTATTTATTCCTTTTTATTAAAATTCTCTTAAAAAATATTTATTTATTTGATTTTGAACTTTTAATTTATTTCTATATTATATTGTTATACTAACCTTCTCATATTTATTTTTTTTGGTTTATTATTACTAACCCATTTAATTATTTGTTTATTTGCTTATTTATTTTAATTATTTTAATTATTATAATGTAATTGTACCCACTATGTAATAGTTGTAGAATTTCTTATTATTTATTTTAAAATGTCATGGTTATTAAAATAGGGAGTGTAAAATATGTTTGTATTTAAAATTGAATTTAGATCACTAATTTGTAAGATAAATACTTGAATTTGTACTCGCACACACGTAAGTCGATCCTGGATCGCCATCTCACATTCTTAAGGATACCTCTCATGTTGCCTAAAGAAAAAAGGTCAAGTAAGGTGTATAAAGAAAAGTCCCTTCACTTATCTATATCATCTAGTCCCTTAAAAGATAAAAAGATCAAGTCCCTTCATGGTTGTCTTCGTAAATGATCTTGTCCCTTTTGAATAAAGATGATAAGTCCCTTCGAATTGCTAAATACACCTTACAGTTGCCTAATCACAGTTGTCCTTTCATTTGTCCCTCAAACATCCAAGGTAATGACTACCTATTCCTTAATAATAGGGATAGTCTTACCATTGAAAGAACATTTAAGAACAGTAAAGATCTAAACATAGGGTAGGTTCCTCTTAAGTACTTGCTCACTTATTCAAAAATACTTCATTACACTTCACATTTTAAACAATATTCAAAACAAAGTCTTTATATATATCCGTACAAGGATCATTATAAAGTACTTAAGAAAATTTTTAATCACACACTACATTTTCTCAAAACAGTTTAAAGTGAGCTAAGTAACTAAGATCCCATGGATAACCATGGATATAAAGGGTGCTAACACCTTCCCTTTGTATAACCTACCCCCCGAACCCAAAAATCTTTTAAGGTCTTTCCTGTTCTTTTATGCCCTTTCCTTTGGATAAAATAAAAGTCGGTGGCGACTCTTACTATCCACAACATTTAACTAAAGTCAGTTCTCCCACCGTGTTACAGTTGGTAGAATTGAAAAAGCAATTGAATGACTTGTTAGACAAGAGGTTTGTTAGGCTGAGTTTTTCTCCTTGGGGTGCACCGGTATTGTTAGTAAAGAAGAAGGACGGAAGCATGCGGTTATGTATTGATTATTGACAATTGAATAAGGTGACAATTAAGAACAAGTATCCACTTCCGAGGATTGATGATTTGATGGATCAGTTAGTTGGTGCGCGTGTGTTTAGTAAGATTGATTTGAGATCAGGATATCACCAGATTCGTGTGAAAGAAGAGGATATTCAAAAGACGGCTTTTAGGACACGGTATGGTCATTACGAGTATTCTGTGATGCCATTCGGAGTTTCTAATGCGCCGGGTGTGTTTATGTAATATATGAATCGTATTTTTCATGAACAATTGGATCGTTTTGTGGTTGTTTTCATCGAAGACATTTTGATTTATTCTAAGTCTCAAGAAGAGCATGAAGAGCATTTAAGGATTGTGTTACAGATTTTGAGAGAGAAACAATTGTATGCTAAGTTATCCAAGTGTGAGTTTTGGTTGATGAAGGTGAGTTTTCTTGGTCATGTTATTTCCGATGGTGGTATTAGTGTGGATCCATCCAAGATTGATGTTGTGATGCAGTGGGAAGTTCCTAGATCGGTTACGGAGATTCGAAGCTTTTTAGGCTCGGCGGGTTATTATCGAGGTTTATTGAAGGATTTTCAAAGTTGGCACTTCCGTTAACGCAGTTGATGTGTAAAGGAAAGGCTTTCATTTGGGATATTCATTGTGAAGAAAGTTTTATGGAGCTTAAGAAAAGGTTGACTATGGCTCCGATTTTGGTTTTGCCGAATCCTACGGAACCATTTGTGGTGTTTTTTGATGCTTCTTTGTTTGGACTAGGTGGTGTTTTGATGCAAGATGGAAAAGTTGTGGCTTATGCTTCGAGACAGTTGAGAGTGCATGAAAAGAATTACCCTACGCACGATTTGGAATTAGCGGATATGGTTTTTGCTCTAAAGATTTGGAGGCATTATTTGTTTGTTGCGAGATTTGAATTTTTTAGTGATCACAAGATTTTGAGGTATTTGTTTGATCAGAAAGAGTTGAATATGAGGCAACGAAGATGGTTAGAACTTTTGAAGGATTATGACTTTGGTTTGAATTACCATCCGGGTAAGGCGAATGTGGTAGCCGATGCGTTAAGTCGTAAGTTGTTACATATGTCTGCTTTGATGGTGAAAGAATGGGAGCTTTTGGAAGATTTTAGAGATTTGAGTTTGGTTTGCGAGACGACGCCGATAAGTGTGAGACTTGGTATGCTTCATGTTACGAATGATTTTCTTGCAACCGTTTGTGAAAAGAAAAAGTTGGACTTGAAATTTGTTGATTTGATGATGAATGAGAATGAGGACTTTAGGGTTGATAACTTTGGAGTTTTGAGATTTCGTGGACGTATTTGTATTCCCGATGATGTATAGTTGAAAAATATGATTTTAGAGGAAGGACACTAGAGTAATTTAAGTATTCATCCGAGAGCGAATAAGATGTATCAAGATTTGAAGAAGATCTTTTGGTGGTTTGGATTGAAGAGAGATGTGGCTCATTTTGTGTATGCGTGTTTGACTTGTCAGAAGTCGAAGGTGGAACATCAGAAGCAGAGTGGTTTGATGCAACTGTTGGATATTCCGGAATGGAAATGGGATAGTATATCGATGGATTTTGTTATGGGTTTGCCGAATACGCAAAGAGGTCATAATGCTATTTGGGTGATTGTGGATAGGCTTACTAAATCTGCTCACTTTATTCCGATGGATATTAGCTATTCTTTGGAGAAGCTAGCTGAGATTTATGTTTCTGTGATTATGAAGTTACAAGAGTCCCTAAGAGTATTGTATCGGATAGAGATCCTAAATTTACATCGAGGTTTTGGGAAAGTTTGCAAAAGGCTTTGGGTTCTAAGCTAAGATTGAGTTCGGCTTACCATCCACAAACGGACGGTCAAACCGAGAGGACGATTCAATCGTTAGAGGATTTGTTGCGTGCTTGTGTGCTAGAACAAGGTGGTATTTGGGATAGTTATTTAGCGTTGATTGGGTTCACCTATAATAACAGTTTTCATTCAAGTATTGGTATGGCACCATTTGAGGCTTTATATGGTCGGAGATGTCGAACACCTTTGTGTTGGCATGAAACCGGAGAGAGAACGGTAATTGGACCGGAGATGGTACAACAAACGAAGGAAAAGGTGAAGTTTATTCGGGAGAATATGAGAGCTTTTCAGAGTAGGCAAAAGAGTTATCATGATAAGAGACGGAAGGATCTCGAGTTTTAAGAAGGAGACCATGTGTTTTTGAGAGTTACACCGGTTATGGGTGTGGATCGTGCTTTGAAGTCGAAGAAGTTGACTTCTCGTTTTATTGGTTCGTATCAGATTACTGCAAGAGTTGGTGTTGTGGCTTATCGTGTGGCATTGCCCCCAAACCTTTCGAATTTGCATGATGTGTTCCATGTTTTGCAACTTCGGAAGTATGTTCCGGATCCGTCACATGTTATTCCTATGGACGAGGTTGAGGTGAGAGATAACCTTACGGTGGAAGCTTTGCCGGTTAGAATTTTGGATAGTGAGATCAAGAGGTTAAGAGGCAAGAATATTTCCCTTGTGAAAGTAGCGTGGGGAGGCGCTGCGGAAGGCAACATGACTTGGGAATTGGAAATTGGGATGCGCGAGTCGTATCCAGAGTTGTTTGAATCAGGTAATATTTTCGAGGACGAAAATTTCTAAAGAGGGGGAGAGTTGTAACGCCCCGATTCGATAATTCCCATTGTGTTGAAGTCTTTTATTTTAATTGAGTAATTATTATTTTGTTTGTGAAATTAATATGATGATAAAATACGTTGATGAATTAATGTGATATATTGTGTTGTGAGATTTTACCGTTTTGTGAATTTCCGGGTAAAATTGGATAAAAGGGTAGTTTAGACTTTTGTTAGTTAGTGATAAGTTAGAATTAGTAAAGTTGGTATTTGGTGAGAAAATGATATTTGGTTGGAAATAAATAGAATTAATAGAGTAAGAATAGAAATAGAAAGAAAATAGTATAAGTTGTGAGAAAGGGAAAGAAAAGGGAAGATAGAAAAGAAAAAGAGAAGAAAGAAAGAGGAGAGAAAGAGGAAAGAAGAGAAAAGAGAGAAAAGTTGGAAAAGCTTCAAGATTTCTCCAAGGAATCAGAATAATTGGGTAAGGGTGATAAGTATTATTATCTTAATATAGTGTATGATTATGTATGTGATTGATTGGTTGAGTTTTGGTTTTGATGAGAGTTAGAGAAGATGAATAGTTAGGGTTTTAGTGGAAATGTGAGAAATTGATAGATTAATCGGTTAGAAATCGTTATAATCAAAGTATGATGTTAGATATATACTATTAATCATGTTGGCATGAGTTTTGGTGGAGTTTTGGAAGGGAAGAGTTGACTGTTCGCAGCTGGTGTGTTGCTGAAATCGCAGTGGTGGCTCAGCGAGCTACCCCTTGCTCAGCGAAAGTTCCAGGGTGATTTTCGCTCAGCGAGCAAGAGGGCGCTCAGCGAGCCTGTAGGTTTTGAGGGATTATGTGTTTTAATCCGTAGCTTGAGTTTCGGGTATTCGTTTTTAACGATCCTTATATCGATTCGAAGCTAAAAACATGTAGAATCCATTGATGCTAAGAAGAGTAATTTTTAACCGACTTTTACCCGACTTTTCCGATAAAACGTAATTATGTTAATTATGGAATTGTGGGTTTGATTGTTGTGTGGTGGCCGTTTGGAAAATAGATACATTGCTTGAATTAAATGCGAATGTATGCTAATTGTATGAGATGAATGCATAATTATATTGTGAATATGTATGCATTTTCAAGAATGTTGTGTGTCATTTTGCTTGTAAGCATAATGTATGCATTCTTGTGTTGTGGGATTCTTTATGAATCCGTTGTAGCATCGTGTGCTCATGTAGAGTGTGAGCGATGACTACAACAAGATCGTGTGCCCATGTGGGGTGTGAGCGATCAGATCGTGTGCCCATGTGGGGTGTGAGAGATCGGATTGTGTGCCCATGTGGGGTGTGAGCAATCCAGAAACATCGTGTGCCCGTGTGGGGTGTGAGCGATGGGTGATTTATTCACATTGATTGTGTGCCCGTGTGGGGTGTGAGCAATCGGATTGTGTGCCCGTGTGGGGTGTGAGCAATCCTGAAACATTGTGTGCCCATGTGGGGTGTGAGCAATGGGGAACATCATATGCCCGACGGGGAGTTACTTTAGGTAACGAGGGATGATTCTATTTGGTTCCTGAGTGAACTTGCTGAATGTTGAGTCGGTACCGCATTGCATCTGAATAGAGTCGTATGTCGGTCTCTATGAGTTGCATTTTATACATTGTATGTATATGCTGAAATAAACATGATTGTGCATATGTTTATTTGGAATGTGTGAAATGATTGGTATGTGTGAATGACATACTTACGGATATATATATGCATGTTGATATGTATATATGTATGTGATTTTATACATTGTATGTATATGCTGAAATAAACATGATTGTGCATATGTTTATTTGGAATGTGTGAAATGATTGGTATGTGTGAATGACATACTTGCGGATATATATATATATATATATATATATATATATATATATATATATATATATATATGCATGTTGATATGTATATATGTATGTGATTTATACATTGTATGTATATGCTGAAATATACATGATTGTGCATATGTTTATTTGGAATGTGTGAAATGATTTGTATGTGTGAATGACATACTTGCGGATATATATATGCATGTTGATATGTATATATGTATATGCTGAAATAAACATGATTGTGCATATGTTTATTTGGAATGTTGTGAAATGATTGGTATGTGTGAATGACATACTTGCATATATATATATATATATATATATATATATATATATATATATATGCATGTTGATATGTATATATGTATGTGATTTATACATTGAATGTATATGTTTGATTTAAATATAGCTTGTCGTATGTTTATGCGGAATGAATGTAAATGAAGAATAGACATAAATAATATAAGATTTATGTGTATTGGTAAATGAAGATACATTGCGATGTATATGGGTTATGTGAACATGGTTGAATATGATTTGTGTTATGTGAAAGAAATGTGGATAAGTATACGTATAAGTATGCTTTATGTTGTGTATGAATGATATGTTATGGTGAGAATAGGTTGATGTATATGTTATATGTTGAGATATATAATTATATGCAATATTATTATGATAATGTTTCTCACTCTTCCGCTGTTTTATGGTGCTCTACGAGGCATTGCAAATTAGGTGTGCCAGAGTCATTTTTGTGAAGCTTGTCTTCATATCTTTTGGTCGGTCGGCTCTGATATGTAGCACCGGGTAGTTAGGTGGACTTGTGCCTTTTTGGGGATACATTTGTATATGTATTCGTTGTGGACATGTTTTGTATAACATGATCTATTTGTACGCTTCTAACTTGTAGATATATTTTGATAAATATATAAGTTGAAGTTGTTGATGATTTAAGTTTTCCGCTATGCAATTTATAATTGAGATATGGGTGTAAGGATTGAAATTCCTTTGTGGATAGCTACCCCATTGTTGCATATTTGTTTGAGCAGGTGTTGTATGTTTTAATTTCACGTAATGTGGCATGCTCCTTTTTATGCTTGATTTAAATTATACTCTGACGAAATTTTATCTATGCCTAAATGATTTAATGTATTATTTAGGGGTATAGAAAGGGTGTGTTACAACTACCGCCATGATGGAAAGCTTGGTGGCTACTTAGAATTAGCCACCCCCTCCTCGTGATTCTCCGATATAACGCACAATGATTTATGAGATTGTCACTCCATCAATTCCTGCTGAAACTGCTATTTCTCCTTGCTACCTCATGCCTTCTAGAACATCGTGGGGTATGCCAATTGATTTTGTTCCTGATGGGTATCCTCCTCCTCCTCCTGAGACATTTGCATTTGCTACTCTTCAGCCGGTGATGACTATTGCACCTCCTGTGATGCACACTACTCCACACCTTGATTAAATGATTTACCATGATGAGCATAGTGAAGGTGACAGTGTAATTGAAATACTTGATGACTTTCAAGGCCGTTTTGCTGAGATGCAGAAAGAGATGAAGGCCTTGAGGCATAAGGATTTGTTTGGTAAAGATGCTTATGTTCTATGCTTGGTTCCCAATGTCAAGGTTCCGCACAAGTTCAAGTTTCCTAAGTTTGAGAAGTATAAGGGCAATAATTGTCCTTTGAGTCACCTGGCTATGTATGCTAGGAAGATGTCTGCTCAGACGAAGAATGATCAGTTGTTGATTCATTATTTCCAGGACAATCTGAATGGTGCATCTATGAAATGGTACATGGGTTTGGATAGTATCCAAATCAAGACTTTCAATGATTTTGGAGAGGCTTTTGTTAGGAAATACAAGTATAATGTTTATATGGCACTAGATAGAGATCAATTTCGTGATATGTCCCAGAAGGACAAAGAAACTTTTAAAGAATACGCGCAGAGATAGCGTGAACTTGCAGCTCAGATTGTTCCTCCTTTGGAAGAGAAAGAGATGTCGAAGATCTTTTTGAAGACTTTAGGTTCTTTCTACTATGAGAAGATGATGCAAGTACTCCATCTGATTTCACTGAAATGGTGAATACGGGGATGCGACTAGAAGAAGGTGTTAGTGAGGGATGTTTGAGTAAAGAAAGTAATATTGGCTCAAGTTCTAAGAGGTTCAACTTCAGTAAGAATAAAGAAGGCAAGACTAATGTTGTGTCTCGTGAAAGTTATAGAAGATCCCGTGGTCGTGAGAATCATCATCTGTAGCATGTAGCTTCTGTAACTCCAATGCTTAATGTGACTCATATTGTGCTAGTGGATCCAATGTATCAGTTTCGTTATTAGCAACCTTATGTGCAACATAATGGTACTCAACAAGGTCGTTCAAAACCTATTTTTGATCCCATTCTAATGTTGTATGTTGTCTTGCTTCCATCGCTGATTGAGAAAAATATTGTGCAAACACGTTCTCCACCTCTAGTTCCAGAGATTATTCCATGTTGGTATAAGCCATATGCTTATTGGTATAAGCCAGAGGCTCATTGAGCTTTCCACTGAAGATTGAAGTGAAAAAATTGATAAGGAGAAATGTCTTGTCTTTCAATGATGTTAATCTAAACGTGAAGACAAATCCGCTTCCTAAACATGGTAACCCGTCGATAAATATGGTTGATGGTTGTCCTGGTTTGTTCAAGATTTATGATGTTTCTTGGATTCGAAGGTCTCTGGTTGAGATGTGCGCTTTGTTAAGCGAGTATCATGATATTGATCATGATTATGCTGGTTATTGTATCTGTTCGGTGAACCCTCGTGGCTGTGTGATTGTTAAGAGAGATATTCAAAAGATGATGGATAATAAGTTGATTGAAGTGACACTGAAAAGATATGAGTACGAAAATGAAGTAAATGTTATTATGCCTCAGTTTAATATTCTTGAGAAGGTTGTTCCCGATAAGGTGTTTATTTCCTTTGATAGCCGTAAATATGTTGGTACTTAATTGGTGATCAATTTTCCTGGTCCAATGCCATATGAGTCTGATAAAGCTGTTCCATACCGGTATAATGCTACGATGATAGTAAATGGTAAGGAAGTTTCTATTCCTTCTCCAAAGTATGTAGTTAGCATTGCTGATTTGACAATGGTTACTTGAAGTGGTAGAGTTTTTGCTTCAGATCCTCCGGAGAGAACTGAAGATACAAGTGCAAGTAAACAAATAGAGGATGATGTTGCCCGATCAAGTCAATTTGATGATAATAAAGATGAGATGTTGAAACTGATAAAGAAGAGTGAGTACAACATTATTGAGCAGTTATTGCATACTACGTCAAAGATATTTGTTTTATCCCTCTTGATGTGTTCTCAGGCTCATAGGAAGTCTTTGCAGAAGATTATTGATCAAGCTTATGTTGATCATGATGTGATTGTTGATTATTTTGATAGTATTATGGCTAATATTACATCATGCAACAATTTAAGTTTCTGTGATGATGACTTGCCTGAAGAGGGAAGAAACTATAATTTGGCTCTGCATATTTCGGTGAATTGTTAGGAAGATGCTATGTCTAAAGTGCTGGTTGATACTGTATCGTCTCTGAATGTGATACCAAAGTTGACTTTGTCAAGGCTTGCGTACCAAGGTGCTCCCATGAGGCATAGTGGGATTATTGTGAAAGCTTTTGACGGGTCGAAGAAAACTGTGATTGGTGAGTTGATCTTCCTATTCTGATTGACCGTTTATATTCCAAATTACTTTTCAAGTGATGGATAAACGTCCAGATTATAGTTGTCTCATTGGAAGACCCTGGATTCATGAGGCAGGAGTTGTGACTTCTACTCTCCATCAGAAGCTGAAGTTTGTGAAGGATGGGAAATTAGTGACTGTCGACGGTGAGCTGGTGATGCTAGTGAGCAATTTGTCATCCTTTTCCTATATTGATGTTGAATAAGAGGTTGGAACTTCGTTCCAGGCCCTTTATGTTGTTGATAATGATGCTAGGAGGAATGTTATGCCTATGTCTTCTTTCAAGGATGCTCTGCACGTGCTTGAAACTGGTCAATCTAACGGTTGGGGACGAGTAATTGATGTTGTTGACAACAAAGAAGGATTTTGTATTGGTTTTGTGCCAGGTGTGGCTCTCAATGACCCAAAGAGTATTCAGGAAGGATTCCGAAGTGCTGGGCTTATCAATGATCATTCCACTACTACCATCATTGAAGATGATGAAGATGAAGAAATGCGTGACTTTGTTAAGCACAAAAAGATTTGCAAGAACTGGATTGCTGTTGATGTTCCTTCGATTGTTCATGATTCAAAGTAATTTGTTTTATTTTCTTTCAAAAATCCTTTCACTATGCCCAAGGTGAAAACAATGTTTGTCGGACTTTGTTTAAAATTTTATCATCATCAATAAAATGTTATTATGTTGTTCCCATATCTGTTTTTTCCTTTTTGCTTTATTCTAAAAAATGGTAACATAAAAAGCCCAAAAAATAATAATAATCATTGTTTATTTGCATAATGTTTGTATTTTTGTTCATACTCTAAAATAAAAATAAAATCATTGTGCAGATTGATTGTTAAACCCATTGAAAACAATGATCTTATGCCTACTCTCAAATTTGAATTCTCTGTGTTTGAAGCCGAGGAAGAGGATGTTGAAGAGATTCTTGATGAAATTTGTCGGTTGCTTGAGCATGAGAAGAGAGTTATTTAGCCTCATGAAGAGTTATTAGAGATGGTAGAGCTTCTTAGAGAGTATGTTGATGTGTTTGCTTGGTCTTATCAGGACATGCCATGTCGTGATACTGATATTGTGGAGCATAGATTGCCGCTGAAGCATGAATGCCCACTTGTGAAACAAGAGTTGAGAAAAACTCATCTAGATATGGAAGTAAAGATCAAATAGGAGGTTCAAAAGTAGATTAACGCAAGTTTTCTTGTGACATCTAATTATCCTCAATGGGTGGCCAATAATTTGCATGTTCCAAAGAAAGACGGAAAAGTCTGAATGTGTGTTGATTACAGAGATTTGAATAAAGCAAATCCAAAAGATGATTTTCCATTTCCACACATTGATGTGTCGGTAGATAATACAACTAAGTTTGATGTGTTATCTTTTATGGACAGATTTTCCGGTTATAATCAAATAAATATGGCACCCGAGGACATGGAAAAAACCATATTTATTACAACCTGGGGAACATTCTGTTATAGAGTGATGCCATTTCGATTAAAGAATGCTGGTGTGACATACCAAAGAGCTATGACTACTATTTTTCATGATATGATGCACAAAGAAATTGAGGTATATGTTGATAATATGATCACTAAGTCGAGAACTAAAGAAGATCATGTTGAACATTTGTTGAAATTGTTTCAGAGGTTAAGGAAGTTTAAGCTTCGTTTGAATCCGAACAAGTGCATGTTTGGTGTACGTTATGGAAAGTTGTTAGGTTTCATTGTCATCCAAAGAGGCATTGAAGTTGATCTTGACAAAGTAAAAGCTATTCGGGAAATGCATGCTCCAAGAAGTGAAAAACAAGAGTATTCTTGGGCCGTTTGAATTATATTTCGAGGTTTATCTCTCATATGACTTCCACATGTGCTCCGATCTTCAAGTTGCTTCAGAAAGATCAAGGTTATGTTTGGACAAATGATTGTCAGAAGGCTTTTTAAAGTATCAAAGAGTATATACTTGATTGTGTTGGAAGAATCCATGGGTTGCATGCTTGGTCAGCAAGATGAATCTGGAAGAAAAGAATATGTGATTTACTACTTGAGTAAGAAATTCACTGATTGCGAGTCTTGGTATTCCGTGCTTGAAAAAACTTGTTGTGCCTTAGCTTGGGCTGCAAAGCGTCTTCACCAATATATGTTGAATCATACAACTTGGTTGATATCCATGCAGATATCTGCTAAACGGATAATCCATGGGTTTTAAGATATCTTTGGATATTTACAGATATCCATGGATAACATTTTTTTTCTTTTTTTATGATTTTTTTCTCCTACTTCTTTTAAATATACAAGAAGTTATTATCAGATAACATCCCTATAAATATCTCTTATTTTAACAACAAAATGTTATCACATTAATTTCCTTCATTTTAAACAAATCTATTATGATTGTGAGTTATGGTTAAAGAGAGGACGACTGGGGGGTTGAAAGGAAGACACTGGTTGGACAGGGAAAGTGGTTGGTTGGACGGTGTCGCTCCCACCAGATGAGGCTAAGTTAAATGGGGTACAGACGCGAACGGTCGGCGAAAGAGAGAAGGGAATGAATAGAGTCACCAGATAGGCATTTTTATCCCGAAGGAAAGGTAATGCTGCATAAACCTAAGAAAAGATGGATAAGACGGTTGCGAACCAGAGAGACTGAGAAAGGGGGTTGGTTACAACCTGGGAAGGTATTAGCACCCAGATTGTCCGCCGTACTCGACGTGATCCACGCTTGAATTGTGTTTTAAAGGGGTAGTGTCAGTGCTATTTGTGTATCAAAGCTGGAAAGAATGCAAGTGTCAGTGTAAAAGAGGTGTGAAGTGTATAAGAGAAATGTCAGTGTAGGAAGAGAAAATGAAGCTCAAGACTATGAGGCTTAAAGAATGATGCAGGAAGGAGGGGGAATATACAGAGACTTTTGTTCGATAACTGTTAAGTTATGCCTACGTATCCTCTCGTGCAATGAGGAAGTCAGAACACTGTAGTTCGACCCAAAGAGACTGAAAGATAAATTGACTTGATGAACTGCTTACTTGTCTATGCTCAAGTGTATGACCTGTCTGGCTCAGGTGCAAACTGTCTTGCATTAGACAGAAGAAGCAAGTTCTCGTTTGTGAGTGAGTGAGATGAGAAAAGAATCCCGGAGGAGACGATTATTGTTTGTTTTTGTGTTTTCAGTCTTTTATTGCTTTTGAAAGTTTGTCATAAGTTGATGAGCTTAAGCCTAAACCAATGGGTTAGTAAACTCATCACATCCTCCCTCTGATTAGGGGTAATGAGAAAACCTTAAGTGTGAAGTCAGCATCTCACACTTAATCACCCTGATGTAGAATTAAGATCATTAACCTACTTGTGATTATTTAGATGTTTTTGTTGTTTTTGTTTAGTGTTAAGTAATGAGTTTAAGCCATAATCAGGGATTAAATAGACTCATTACACCATCCTAATAGAAGGATAATAGATGAGAATATTTAAGCTGAGGAAAGCTCCTCAACTTAATCCATGATTAGGGATTAACCTCATGACAAAACAAAGCCTTTATTAGGTGGATTTTAGTTAATGATAAGATGAAGAAGTGGTTTTTATGGTTTGTAAGACAACTTGAAGGGGACTTGTCCATTAACACTAGGGTTAGTCCTTCTTAACCAATTTAGGAAGAATTAGAACCCTAATGCAAGGCCCAAGTTACAAGCTTGATGTCTTGATGATTATTAAGTGAATTGATTAAAGGATTTAAACACATTAAGGGTTTAACACTTAGGATTAAAGTTATACACTCCATCCTAATAGAAGGAAGCAGGCATAAGCTTAATCACAAAGCCTTAAAACCTTGAAGGATTAGTCCTTAATTATGAGATGAGGAGAGAAGACTCAAAGATGACACAAAGGCAAAACTAAATGGGGGACTAATCAAGCCCTAATTTTCATCATTCTTGGTTGTTCCTAGGGTTAATGAGGCTTAAGAAAGAAATAGATCTTCAAAGTACCACCAAGAGTGAGGCAGACTGAGAGAAGCAAAACAACTTGCTCCACTCAAGGAGATAAGTTGCTTGAAGAAAGAAAGTAAGAGAAGAACAAGAATGAGAAAGCTCAATCCAATACACATACAAAAATTCCGCAAAGGGTGTATGAAAGAGATGAAAAGAGACCATGAGAAGTGAAGGCAAATTCACTTCTCAAACAACTTACCACCTGAAATGTTAGCATAAAAGATGAGATGCAATGCAAATGAGATGAAATGGGATGATGCAAACCAAGACCAGAAGCATAAACATGATGTTATTATGCTAAGAGATGATGCAAACATGAGGCAAGGCAAGGTAATGATCATACGAGCATATGGATGCAAGAGAAGCATGCTTTGAACCATGAACATACATGAAAAGTTATGAAATGTAATGGACATACAACATGGCAAATGAAAGATGCAATGATCAAACATGATTCTAATATGTCCTAAGATGTATTATGAATCAAATGGATGCTCAAAATGTCATGGCAATTCATGGTATGCAAGCAAATGGAAGATGGATGCAAAGGAAAGCATAAATTAGGGTTTATGATCAACACACAAAACAAAATCCAAAACCAGAAGCAAATCTTATGATAAAAATTTGAAAATGCAATCAAAGGAAACCTAAACCTATACAAAATCACTGCCCAAAGGAGAGGATCCAAATCTTAACCTAGTGAAAGTTGTGAATTTCCTAAGATTGCTAGGGTTTTGGGGTACCTCACCAAAAAAAATGCAAAATAAAATGAAAATGCAAGATCAATTCAAGCCAATTTTATCCTATAAACTACATGCCATACAAGATGAAATGCAAGAAGAATCATGATCCAACTCTCAAAGGCTAGACAGAAATGAATTTTTGAAGTTTGACACAAAATATTGCCTTGAAATGAAATTAAATCCAAAGAAAATTATCAAAAGGCATCAAGATCAAAAAAGAAATTTGTTTTGAGAGTTGGACAATGTCTCTAAATGTTCCTAAATGCTATGTGAATTTTTTTGTGATTTTTAAATACCTAAAAGTATTTTTAATTAATTAATTTCCATTAACTAATTAAAAATAAACTTTTAAATGATTTAAAAATAATTTTTAATGAAAAAAATAAAAATAAAAATATTTTTGTGTTCTGAAAATTCATGAAACCTTTGACAAAAATTTTCATAATTATTTAATGAGTTTAGCTATTTTAAAATAAATGTGCAAAACAAATGAAATAAAATGAAATAAAAATACAAATAAAGAGAAAGTCAGCTCATCCTGAAGCTGTTATTCAAACTGGGAATGGAGGGAAAGACTGGCGCGCTATCCTACGACTCTCATTCAAACTGGTCAGATTAAAATAAAACTCAATTAATTAGGTTAATGACGTGGATTAGGGCTTAAGTGAATGGATCTGGACCCTCCAAACGCGCGGGAGTCAAACAAAGTCAACCTAATCTATGGTCCATATTCAAACTTTGCCCTAAACGCAATTAAGGCTCTAATCACTTTCAGGTGGCCGGAAAAGACCTCTGGTCGTCTTCTCCGGCCACACCTCCCCTGAGCAAAACCAAAACCTCACTTCTAGGTTATTTCTGGAGCTCTAAAGCTCCAGATCAACTCTCTTCACCCCCTGAACCTGAATCTAACCTCAAAACTCATTTCCTTTTGCTCAAAACCATGATTCGAATAAAAAACGTAAAAATGGCCAAACTTTCAGAGATGCAATACATACTCAATACTCAATCATTTTCAAAACTACAAAGCTCAAAACAATCAGGGGAACATGTAGATCATTTTAGTAGCTTAAAACAAGGTTTCTGGAAAAAATAAATTTCGAAGCTACCTGAAGTGAAGGTTTCAGTTTGGAGCTTTCAGCTTGCTTCTTTGCTTCCAATCAACTCTAATGACTCCCCTCAGATGTTTGCAAGGCTTGTTTGGAGTTTATTTGGGCTAGTTTGAGAGATTGATGGGGTTCTGTTCAGAGGGAGAAGGAAATCGTGTTTTGATTTCAGGGAGTTTGAGGGCAAAGTGAAGGGTCAGGGATGATCAGTGAGACATGCTGAGATGTTCTGTGAAGTTTGTTTGGAGATTGGTTGAGTGAGCTGAGATATTCGAATGGTTTTTCAAGTTGGAGGATTTTTGATAACTATGGCTTGGAGTGTGTTTCAGCATTAGTTCTTGTGTGTTATGGCTTGCCTTTGGTCCACTTATCACTCATGGATAGGTCTGTGGAGTGGTTGTGCCCTATTGTGATTGGTATGGGTCTTTTGCAAAAAAGTCAAGCTTTGTGTAAGAGAGGTATGGGCCAATAGTTAGCCAAGGACAAGAGGGGTGTCCTGCGCAGCAAGAAATGAGGAGGGCCATGGGATCAGTTTTGAAGCCAGCCAGCACATGGATTAGGGTTTGAGTGAGGTTTTGCAACTTTAATCAACTTTGGCCCTTTTGTGATTTCTTGATCCACAAGCCATGAAAATTGACAAACTCTTGGTGCATTCTGAATTTTAGGCCTTGATTTATGTTTGTGTAAAGTTTAGAAGTCACTTTGATGGCACAATTTGTCTTGGCAAGTGATTTTGCAACTTTACCTCTTTGGTAGAAAACTTGAAATTATGTGATTTTTCCCAACTTTGACAAGCCATAACTTTTGATCCAAAATGAATTAGAATGAGTTCTTGTACTTTTTGAAAAGGGAATGATCCATTCTACAACTTTCATGACTAAAGTTTTCCCATTTGAAGCTTTTTTGAATCAAAAAGAAAGGTTTGAAAAAGTTTCCCAAAATGGCAAGTTTCCATTACAAGTCATTTTCCCAAAAAGGCAACTTTGCAAATGGCTTGAAATTCTTCAATTTTGTGAACTTCCAACATCTTCTATGATCAAATAAAGATCATACACAATCAAAATGATGATGAACACCCTTTGGTTGGGTCATTGGGGGCCTCAGATGCCCTGATTTTGCACTGGCTTGCTCAAGAAGTCAACTCTTGATCAGATGCCTTCCCCATGGAATTTCTTCATGAAAATTGATATGCATGATCCCCATGACATATAGAGACCAATAGAAACAATAATGACCAAAGAAATTGGAGTTATGGCCTTTGAAACCAAAACCCTAATTTCAGGTCATCTGTGCAGTTAAACCTGGCTCTGCTTCCATGCCTTTCTCAGTTCTTGTGATTCTTTGACTTTCTTGACTTTGTGAGGATATAATATGATGCTTGAACATACATGGACCCCTTTGAAGTGATTGATGATCTTTGAAGTGGTTCAAATGGCTTTTGGATTGCTCAGATCACAAACCCTAGATGCAGATGACTTAGAAACAATGCAGTGAAGCAAAAATGCAATATGAGATGCTATGATTGAACTTATGCATATGAAAATATCACAAGCCATGGTGTGAATGGGTGAGGGCAAATTTGGTGTGTTTACAGCTGCCCCTATTCAAGCATGAGTTAGCTGTGCAGGATGTAAGCAACGGCTTAACAGGCAAACAAGATAACTTGTGGTTGAATACCAAAGACAGTCCAAAATTTGCACTCACAGAATGAAGAAAAGGGATATAGATTGTATAAGAAAAATAAAGTATAATCATAAAGTGAGGGCGACGGAGGACGACCGTCAAGCAGAGGACGACTGCTGGGGAAAGAGCAATGACGGGGACGGCCGACATGCTAGGGATATGAGAAATTGTGATGGGGACGGCCATCAAGCAAAGATATAAGACCCTCTGGGGATCATGGGTAAAAACAGATGATGAGGTACGGTCATCAAAGGTGAAGGACGATCACCTAGCAGGGGACGGCTGCTCTGTTGGGGATAAGATGAGGGATGTTCATCTAAGGTGAAGGACGATCACCTGGCAAGGTACGGTTGCCAAAAGTATCGCGACATAGGACGAATGCCGGATAAAAAGGTCGACGATGGGGACGGCCATCGGAAAAAATGATGAAGGACGATCATCAAGAGGTGAAGGACGATCACTTAGCAGGGTACGGCTGCTTTGAAGGTATCATGACATAGGACGAACATCAGATAACAAGATCAACGATGGGGACGGCCATCAGAAAAAATGATGAAGGACGATCATCAAAAAGGTGAAGAACGATCACCTAGCAGGGGACGGCTGCTAAACATCACGACATAGTACGGATTCCGGATAGAAAAGGGTTCCAAAAATGGAGACTCCGCTGGGGAAAGGATGAGGGACGGTCATCCAAAGGTGAAGGACGATCACCCGGCAGGGTATGGCTGCCCAACGGGTATCATGACATAGGACGAATGTCAGATAGAAAGGAAATAGTTCACTGGGATTTGCTGGGACAAGTAAACATGGACGAGTGTCTATATCCAAGGAATGAGAGGTATCAGTGTTTGGGTACGGTGTATAGATTAAAGATGCGGACGAGCATCCCTAGGACTATAATACGGACGGGTATCAGGTAGAAACAAATGCTGACACATGTTCAGAGATGATGATATAGACGAGTACCAACTGGTTAACAAAGAACACGGACGAGTATTGATTCTGAGGGGACTCTTCTGGGGAATAGTAGACACAGACGAGTGTCTAAATTCAAGAAGACATGAGTGTTTGACACGTGTATGGATTAAAGATGCGGACGAGCATCCTTAAGACGATGATACGGACGAGTATCAGGTAGAAACAAACGCTGACGTGTGTTCTGAGATGATGATAGGACGAGTATCAAATGGTTAACAAAGAACACGGATGAGTGTCGAGTCTGAAGGGATTTGAGTGATATATACAAGATACGGACGAGTATCTGAATGAGTGAAACAAGAGTAATAAGTATGAGTGGTGTTCAGATGAGTGTTTAACTTGCTGGGAGAGTGGCACGGACGAGTGTCAAAAGAGGAGAGTGTAATATAAACAAGTGTATGATTTACAAAGTGTTTAGGCAACTATGCTGGGGGTGACACGGACGGGTGTCAGGGATTTATATAAGTATCTGTGAGTGCAAAGGGGATGCTTTGGCTTTCTACTAGGGATATGACACGGACAGGTGTTAAGAAGTATCTGCAATATATAAGTGTCTGTTTGTAAAGAATGCTCGGGCGACTGTATTGGGGAATCCGGGGGGGGAGGGTTCTCTGTATATGTTTGGTGAATTGCCAGTATTTTTAAGTATTTGATTCAGAATATGGCTTATGATTATGCAATATGTTTGATTTTTTCCGTAATGCTCCGTGTTAAACGGAATGCTAAGCTCTGTGGGGAGAGTATGATGCGAATGCTATGATTATGCAAAGATACCGATCCGGGATTCGGATCCCGTTGCTGCAAGGATCTCTGGCTGATCCACTTGAAGTAGACATCCCAGCTAGGGATGAGATCATTCGTAGATCTGATATATGGGACTCTGCTTGGGGATATAGGTCACTGATAGACCTATTTTGGTAATGAGGGACCCAGCTGGGGTTTGTAGAAGCTTTCGTCACTCTGTTGTGAGATCTTCGGGCATTGCCTCTCTGGATAGAGGCTGAGACTCCGTGGGGAGATGGTCCCCTAGCTTTTGTACTTGGCTGAGGAGGAAGTAACAAATGGCAACACAGCTGGGGAGAAAGCACCTCCGGTGTTAAGACTAAGTTGATAATGATTTTGCCAGCTTACTGGGACGAAGTTTTCATGCCCCATGCTGCGCTTTGAACACCTGCAATCCTGAAAAGACAGAGAAATGCACAAGTAATCCCGAGGTATCCCTAACTGGATCCCATCATAGGAGTTTAGACACTCCCGGGAGTAAGTATATTTCTTGTAAGCACGTATTTTTAGAAGGGAAGCATCTGTATTTATGCAATCAATATCTTAAGGACATCAGACATTTTTGCAAACGAAAATAAAATGTACGAGACAAAATATGACTGAAAATCTGGTTTTATTAATTCATGTGCCCTGAATTGGCAAGTACAGTTAAAGAAACAAATCCCCTGAAATGAGGAGATTGTTACAAATTGAGAAACAAACAAGATGCTGGTAATGTTGACGACGCTTCAAGGAGCTTCCCTTTTGCCATGACTCGTATGACTTTTGACGTTCTTCTCACCTTGCTTTTAAAGGAGGCTGATTCTGACCGACGCTCGAACCTTTCAAATCTTACCGTGTTGTAAGTGATACAGATGAATACAGAATGCAGTTGTTCGCTTATTCCCTTATTTTGCGTGGATCGCCCTTTCAGGTTTTCAATCCATCGGGATACCCATTTTTGCCTGAGCTGTCCAATGCGGCTTTTCAACTCAGCGGGTGTACACATTTTTATTTATTTTCCCTTACTTTTTCCCGAGTCCTTTATTCTGTTTTTGACTCGCCGGGGTGCCCTATTTTTTCCTGGACTTACATTCTGTTTTTATGTCCAGCGGGTCATTTTTATGCGAAGTATTTTTTAACTGCATCTGAATTTACAGGGGACGGGAAGTCTTCACCATCCATAGTACTGAGCATCAGTGCTCCCCCAGAGAAAACTTTCTTTACTACGAATGGTCCTTCATAGTTCGGAGTCCACTTGCCCCTGTGGTCTGTATGAGGAGGGAGGAGTCTTTTCAGCACAAGATCTCCCACTTGGTACTCTCGGAGCCTGACTTTCTGATCGAAGGCCTTCTTCATTCTTTTCTGATATAGCTGCCCATGACAAATTGCAGCCAATCTCTTTCCTTCAATCAGACTCAGCTGTTCGTATCGGGATCAGACCCATTCTGCCTCATTCAGTTTAACATCCATTAACACCCGTAAGGAGGGTAATTCAACTTCAACAGGTAAGACTGCCTCCATGCCGTAAACAAGCTGATACGGTGTTGCCCCAGTGGATGTTCTGATTGACGTACAGTACCCATGCAAGGCAAACGGTAGCATTTCATGCCAGTCCTTGTAGGTGACTACCATCTTTTGCACAATCTTCTTGATATTCTTGTTAGCTGCCTCAACAGCGCCATTCATCTTTGGCCTGTAAGGAGAAGAATTGTGGTGTTGGATCTTGAAGTCCCGACACAGTTCTGCCATCATTTTGTTGTTTAAGTTGGAACCATAATCAGTAATGATCCGCTCGGGAATCCATACCGACAGATGATGTCTCTCTTCAGAAATCGGGCTACCACTTACCTTGTAACATTTGCGTAGGAAGCTGCTTCGACCAACTTGGTGAAATAGTCAATGGCAACCAAGATGAATCTGTGGCCATTTGAAGCAGTCGGTTCAATCTTGCCAATCATATCAATGCCCCACATGGCAAAGGGCCAGGGTGAAGACATCACATTCAAAGGATTTGGAGGCACATGCACCTTATCCGCATAAATCTGGCATTTATGACATTTTCTGGCATAAGCACAACAATCTGCGTCCATTGTGATCCAGTAATAGCCTGATCTTAGCAACCTTTTAGCCATTGCATGCCCTCCAGCATGGGTACCAAAGGATCCTTCGTGCACTTCGTGCATTAACAAGTCTGCTTCCGTTTTATCAACGCATCTGAGGAGTACCATGTCAAAGTTTCTCTTGTACAGGGAACCGTCAGTATTCAGGAAGAAACTACCAGCTAGCCTTCTTAAGGTCTTCTTATCATTGGAAGATGCCCCAGGTGGGTATGTTTGATCCTCCAAGAAGCACTTAATGTCATGGAACCAAGGATTATCATCTTTAACAACATCTGCTGCAAATACATATGCTGGTCTATCAAGTCTGGACACTGAAATCCGAGGCACAAAGTTGGCAGCTTGAACTTTGATCATGGATGAAATGGTGGCCAGAGCATCTGCAAATTGATTCTCTTCCCAAGGGATATACTCAAGCTTGACTGTTGTGAAGAAAGTCAATAACCTCCTTGTATAATCCCTGTAAGGTATCAGATGATCCTGGTGTGTATACCATTTGCCGTTGGTTTGATTGATTACCAGAGCTGAATCTCCGAATACAGTCAAAGTCTTGATCCTGAGGTCAATGGCTTCCTCAAGACCCATAATACAGGGTTCGTATTCAGCTTCGTTGTTAGTGCAGTTAAAGGTGAGTTTTTCCGAGAAAGGCATGTGAACTCCTTTAGGTGTAAAGAGTACTGCACCAACACCACGACCACTCATATTAACAGCCCCGTCAAACATCATAGTCCATTCTTCTTCTGGGTCAGGCCCTTCAGTGTGAACAGGCTCTTCATGATCTTTTGCTTTAATGAACATGATGTCTTCATCAGGGAAGTTAAATCTCATTGGCTGGTAATCATCAATGGGTTGCTCAGCAAGATAATCAGACAATACACTGCCTTTGATGGCCTTTTGAGATGTGTACTGAATGTCATATTCTGTGAGGATCATTTGCCATCTTGCAACCCGTCCAGTAAGTGCTGGCTTCTCAAATATGTACTTAACTGGGTCCATCTTTGAAATCAATAAAGTGGTGTGGGTCAACATATACTGCCTTAGTCAGCGAGCAGCCCACGCTAAAGCACAACAAGTTTTCTCGAGCAGTGAATAACGTTGTTCACAGTCGGTAAACTTTTTGCTTAGGTAGTATATTGCATACTCTTTTCGACCAGACTCGTGATGTTGGCCCAGCACACACCCCATTGACTCTTCTAATACTGTCAAGTACATTATCAGAGATCTTCCTTCCACTGGAGGCATAAGGATTGGAGGCTCCTGTAAGTATTCCTTGATTTTGTCAAAAGCCCTCTGGCAGTCTTCGTTCCACCTGACCGTTTGTTCTTTTCTTAACAACTTGAACAAAGGCTCACAGGTTGCTGTAAGGTGAGATATGAATCGTGAAATGTAATTCAATCTTCCTAAGAACCCCCGAACTTCTTTTTCTGTCTTAGGTGCAGGCATTTCTTGAATGGCTTTGACTTTATCAGGGTCAACTTCAATCCCTTTTTCACTTACAATGAATCCCAGCAGCTTACCAGATCTCACCCCGAATGTGCACTTGTTGGGGTTTAACTTCAGTTGGTACTTCCTCAGGCGCTTGAATAGCTTCAACAGATTTACCAGGTGGCCTTCTTCTTTGAGGGACTTGGCAATCATGTCATCCACATAACATTCAATTTCTTTGTGGATCATGTCATGGAATAATGTTACCATAGCCCGTTGATAAGTCGCACCAGCATTCTTTAGTCCGAATGGCATCACTTTGTAACAGAACGTGCCCCAGGGTGTGATGAAAGTGGTCTTCTCCATGTTTTCAGGTGACATCTTGATCTGATTGTATCCTGAAAATCCGTCCATGAAGGAGAACACCTAGAACTGAGCCGTATTATCAACCAATACATCAATGTGAGGTAAAGGGAAGTCATCTTTCGGGTTGGCTCTGTTTAGATCCTGGTAGTCCACACACATCCTCACCTTACCGTCTTTCTTAGGCACAGGTACAATATTAGCAACCCACGGAGGATAGCTAGTCACAGCAAGGAAACCGGCGTCCCACTGCTTTTGCACCTCTTCTTTAATCTTCATTGCCATATCTGGGCGAGTACGGCGTAGTTTCTGTTTTACTGGTGGGCAGTCTTCTCTTAAAGGCAGCTTGTGCATGACAATATCGGTGTCCAACCCTGGCATATCCTGATAAGACCAAGCAAAGACATCCACATATTCATGAAGCAAGTCAATCAATTGTCTCTTTACTGAATCTTGTAGGCAGGCCCCGATCTTGACTTCTTTCACATCTTCTTCTGTACCAAGATTAACCGTTTCGACCTCCTCCTGGTGAGGAGTGATAACCTTCTCCTCTTTCCTTAACAACCTGGCTAGCTCTTCAGGAAGCTCATAATCTTCTTCAACCCCTTCATCAGCTTGATTGATTGGATTGTCAAAGTCATACGAAGTCATAGCTGTGTTGTTGTAGGTGCAATCTGGAGGGCACTTTCTGCAAGGGTTCAGATTGTTCATTTTTAGTGATTGATTTTAATCTTGTTTAGAAAAGTGAAATAAAGTTGTCATTTTGGAAAACATTGCCATTTTTATTTTTTGTACAAAAAGAAAAATGAAAAACAGTGAGCGGAAAAGAAAAGACTCATTTGCAAAAGATGTCCGATATTCATTGATTGATCTGTTTGCACAAAATTACAAGATGGCCCGATTACAAAATGAGTCTTGTCATCTTAGGCAAGATGCAAGACTTGATGCATGCTTAAAAATACAGGAAATAGAAATTACTCTGCAGGAGTAACCCTTATAATTTCCTGGGAAGACCAGTTTGAGATATGGCTCCCCGGGGTCCTTGGACGTATCCAGCTTTCCAGGTTGCGCTCATCTTCCGACTCATCTTCCAAGTTGTTCACTGCATCCGGGGTGAGCATTCCCCCGCTGACAAAACTGGGCTCCTTGGCAGCCTCTGATTGATCTTGTTGAGTTGGTTTGTAACCCAACCCAAATCTGTCCTCCTTCTTCTCCACAGGTAGCAGCTTGCCCCAGCCTTGGGCAATACCCTCTTCAACAACCTTCCTGGCTTGCTGATAAGATGTCATGGAGGTTCTTAGTACAGCAGATGCTTCATTTATGTTTAAGGCCTTAAACCCCTGGCTCATGGTTTCATGGATTTCTCCATCCATTTCAATGTACTTGTATGTAGCCAGATGGCTAACAAAGATGTCCTCTTCACCACAGATGGTGATGATCTGGCCTTCCCACTCGAATTTCAGCTTCTGGTGAAGGGTAGACGTAACAGCACCGGCGGCATGGATCCAAGGTCTACCCAACAAACAACTGTAGGCCGGCTGAATGTCCATCACATAGAAGGTAATTTTGAAGGTCTGCGGGCCAATCATCACAGGCAGATCAATCTCCCCTAGCACTGATCTTTTAGAGCCATCAAATGCTCTTTCCACCAAATTACTCGGACGCAGTGCCAAGCCATCATACTCCAGCTTCACTAAGGCTTTCTTTGGTACAACGTTGAGTGAAGACCCAGTGTCTACCAGTACATGAGATAGAACAGCACCCTTACATTCTAGAGTGATGTGTAAAGCCTTGTTGTGGTTACGTCCCTCAGTTGTTAAGTCAGCATTGGTAAAGCCTAGTCCATGACTGGTGTTGACATTTGCTACCACAGTTTCTAGCTGATTAATAGTGATCTCTTCTGGCACGTATGCTGCGTGCAAGACTTTCAGTAATGCATTCCTGTGAGCTTCAGAACACATCAACAGGGATAATATGGTGATCTTTGAGGGAGTTTGGTGAAGCTGGTCCACCACCTTGTAATCGCTTATCTTTATGATTCTCATAAACTCGTCTACATCCTGTTCAAAAGATGTCTTTTGAGTTTCTTTGACAGCCGGCTCTTCAAATACCACACTCTTTCCTTTTGCTTTGGCAGCAGCTTCTGCTTCGGCATTAGGTCTTTGAGTTTGTGAGGCAAAAAGGCGTCCGCTTCTGGTGAAGCCTCCGCCTCCCCCAACATTATCAATCTGTGGAGAAGAGGTTGAAGAATCCAGAGTGATTTTCTCTCCGTTGCAGTAGAGGTCAGAGCCATAATGCCAAGGTATGGCATTACTGCTTTCATATGGAACGGGTCCAGGCACCGTGATGGTAACTGGACTGACTGCAGCAGAGGAAGGTACTGAAATGGTGTGCGGATCGTAGTAAATGGTGACCGGTGATCTGGCAGGAGGTGCCACTGCTTGTTGTTGAAAGTTGTTGTTTGGAGGAACAAATGACGGATCATAGTAGATGGTGACTGCTGAAATATCTTCATTAATTTCTGTTAGCACTGTAGAAGATCCTGCTGAATAAATGGGTGCTGATGTTGTAGAAGAAATGGTTGTTGACATCTGGTTTGCTGAAGTGATGGACGGAGCCATTGTTGATGATATTGATGAATTGGTCGGAATGATTGTTGTTGCAGTTGTAGAAGAGTCAGGAATTGTTGTCAAAGGGATTGCTGGATTTGTAGGTGCTGACGTTGTGATCTGGAGTATACCACTTTTGATAAGACTATCTATGCCGCTTCTCAAATTATCACACCCGTTGACCGAAATGTTGCAATAACCACAACCGAGCTCACACCCGGGGAACATCTGGCATTCTAGGAGCTGAGCTTTAATCTCTACCAGAGGTGTCCGAATCTGCCCAACACTGGTGATTAAGAAAGATGGCTTGTCTTCCTCAATGGCATTAATTCTTGGTCCTCCATGATTGGGCATGGGATTCTTGTTGACATTTGGCGGGGGTGCAAAGTTGAGGGCTTTAGAATCTACCAGATCTTGCACTTTCATTTGTAAAGCCCTGCATTTTTCAGTATTGTGGCCAGGTGCATTGGAGTGAAAAGCACATCTGGCGTTAACATCATAGTTTCTTGGCAGATTAGAGGGATCTGGTGGTGCCAATGCCCTTAATTCAACCAAGTTGAGTTTCAGGAGTTGTGGCAATAAGGCAGCATAAGGCATAGGGATAGGGTCAATCACCCTATTTGCCTGTGGTGGTCTTTGCTGAAAGGGTCTTTGCTGCTGATTACTGTTGTTGTTGTTGTAGGTCCTCTGTGGCGGATACTGAACTTGTTGTTGATAATGCGGTTGTTGTGATGGTTGATATGCTGGTTGCTGAGGAATCGGAGCTGGAATAGTGACAGCTGCTACTGATCTGTGGATATACTGGGGTCTGCCCCTGCCAGCATGAATGGCATTTGTCTCACCGGTTCTTCTAGGTCCCACAAAAGGCTTCCTAGGATTACTTGACGAACTTGCACCATTATCAGAAATCTTGCCCATCTTCAGAAGGCTCTCAATTCTTTCTCCAGCTATGACTACGTCAGCGAAGCTGGTGGAAGAAAAGGCAGCTAACCTATCAATATATGTTCCTTGCAGAGTATTCATGAACATGCCGGCCATTTCTCTTTCCGACATGGGTGGTTGGACAGCAGCAGCAAGCTGTCTCCACCTTTGGGCATATTCCCGGAAGCTTTCTATGGAGGATTGAGACATTCCCATCAGAAGGGTTCTGTTAGGAGCCATGTCCAAATTGTATTGGTACTATCTGATGAAAGCTTAAGCTAAGTCCTTCCAGCACCTGATAGTAGCTCTGGTCAAGTGAGAGTACCACTCCCTTGAAGCTCCAGTCAAACTATCTTCAAAATAGAACATCCACAGTTTCTCATCCATAGTATATGCTTTAAGTCTTCCCAGGAAGGACTGCAAGTGAGTTCGTGGGCAGGAAGTTCCGTTGTACTTCTCGAAGCACGGGGGTTTAAACTTGTGGGGAATCCTTACCCCGTCCACTAACCCCATATCCATCACATCAAAACCTAGGGAGTTTTGAGACTCCAGAGATCTCAACTTCTCAGCAATTTCATCAAACCTTCTATCATAAACTTCATCCCCAGCTCCCATCACAGTAAACTGCTCTTCTTGGGGGTCTTCCTGTAAGATCCTTCCTCCAGTAGTATTTCCTTGCACATTAACCGAGATGTTGACTTCCGGATGTAGATGAGGCCCATATACTGGTGGATTAACATGAGGTTGTCCCCTTTCATTGTTGCTTGTTCCTCTAGTTCCCAGTGGAGGTTCTTCCGGGGTTTGTCTTTCTACCAATGCCCTCAACCTCTCTTGACTTTGAGCCAAGCCATTCATTACTTCCATGAATTGGGTCATTTGGTTTCTCATTTCCAACCTTTTGTTAGCCATCTGGTTTCAGACCTCTGTCAAATCTTGCTGTACTTGATCCATTTGGATACCAGGAAGGTTGTTGCGGGTAGGATACCTGTGCGGACGGTTGAGAGGGAACACCCGTCGACGAGCAATAGTTCCTGAGGCACAACAGAGTTAGAAACAAACAAAAGACAAAAACCTACAAAACAAAACAAAAGTTAGCGTGCAATGCAGTATGCTTATTTGCTTTCCAAGGTATCCGGCGTGGCTCTTGGTTTTGACCTTTCCAGACCCTGAGGAAGATGCTTTGATGTTGCTTGAGAGAAAGAAAAAAAATAGTGAAACAAACTAACAAATATATTACAGATGTTGAATAATACATAGTCTTTTTTACAACATATGCCCCTGAAGGGTCAAAATACAACATAAAAGAAAAGTACATCAAATGGAAATAACAACAAGCAAAAAGGTCAAACATCTAAGCCAAACTCATCCTCTTTAACCTCCTTCAAAAGTGCTTCAGTTACAGGACCAGCCGGATGCTCTGTGATGTTCCTGATAAGAAGGTTTCTGGTGGCAATAGCAGTGGTCAGCTTCTTGTGTCTGTCCTGGTCCTTTGACCTCTTCACACCAGCCCTAAGCTTTAATTCTGAAATCTCCTTCTGGGCTGCCAGCAAAGCTTCCTGCTGCTTCTTTTCATTGGCCTCCAACTGCTCAATCCTGGCTTGAGTTCTCTTATCTTCTTGAGTGCGGGCTTCAGTGATCCTGACCCACCTAGCTTGACTTTCTTCTAGATAGAGATCAGTCCTAGCCTTCTGAAATTGGGCCTCTTTACAGGCATTCTTCAATATTTGCTCCCCAGCTCTTGATTTCTTGATGTAGTCCTCTGCTTTCTCAATCTTGGCCAGATGCTCCACTTTAAGCTTCTCCAACCTCTCAATGTCTAAACAACCATCACTCCTCTCCCAGAGGGTCTTCTTCAGAGCTTGAGACAGATTCTCATTTCTTTCCTTCAGCTTCTCAAATTCTTCCAGGCTGACAGTGGCTGGAGGTGGTACTGTGGATGGTCCAGGTGCATCCTCAATGGTGAAGGGCATCCCAGAAATCTGAGCCCTAGCATGCGACCATTCATAGTACTGAGCTGAAGCCACATTATTGCATATCCCAAGAATGGCCATCCCCTTGGTCTGGATGTTGTCCCAAGCCCAAGATGCTTGTCTGACAACAGCTAGATTAGGCTTTATCTCACAATACAAGGTTTCAGCCAAGTCTTGCACTCTAGGAGGGTGAACCAAAGCATAGCCCAATTGTCTCTTAAACAGCAAAGGATTGTAGTTGATGCAACCCTTCACTCCCACTAGAGGTACATTGGGGTATTGCCCACAGCTTGTAATTATGTTCCTGCCTTTGGTGCTCTGGGTATACCATCTGATGTCATCTGAAGTCAAAGCAATAAGTCTCTTAGCCCAATTTTTCTGTTGGTGAGGGTTCAGGAAGGCATCAGTTTTGGGTAAGTGTTTAAGCAGCCAAGTGTGAAATAGAGGAGCACAACATCTCACCAATCTCCCTCTCTGCTTCTCATTCCTCTGATGAACAGAATAATAGAAATTCCCCAGCAATGTGGGCACTGGGTTCCTCAGAAGGAAGAGATGAATGGCATTCTTGCTGATAAACTTGGGCTCATCTGCAAATAGTATAACCCCATATATACTGAGGGCTAACAATGCACAAACTGCCCTCCACTCTCCCAAGGAGGCCTTCAGGATGGCCTGAGAAGTCAGAAAGTCTAAGTGCAATCCAGGGATTCCAGCCTTTGTGGTCATGTTCTGCTCAATCAAAGTAGGCTCCAGGTATAGTGCCTTTTCCACTTCTCCATTGCTGGGAGAAGTCATCTCAGGGTTGAAGGGAATCCCACCCTTAACAGGCACTCCAATCAGTGATGAAAACTCCTCCAATAGAGGTCCTAACTGAAAGTTCTGGAAAGTGAAGCATCTCAAAGGAGGGTCATAAAACTGTAGGCAAGTGTGGATCAAACTCCTCTAAGATGGGTCTAAGTCCATAACCATATCAAGGATGTCTCCATAATGCTCTATGAATAATGGGATGTGGTCTGGAGTGATAAGTGCCTGGACCTGCCTGATGTCAGTCAGCACAGGCTCAAAGAAATGGTATGAAATGTTGCTCTTCTTGGGTGCCATGACTGTTGATGAAGAGCTGAAAACAAATGCTGATGAAGATCCAAACTGGTACTGGAGATGAGTCACTGATGGGCTGAGGCTGGTGATGAAAGCAACTGAAGCAGGCAGCTGATGAAGATAGCTGAAGCAGATAACTGATGAACATGGGTCTATGCAGATGAAGGGGTCAAAACCAAGCCAAATACAATATGGATACCCTGAAAAACAAATAAACAAATGTTAAATGATGAAATGATGAGTATGCAAATGATATGCAAGGGTTTATGATCAAGCTGGATCTGATTACTGCCTTGATATAAGTCCCTGTATGTTCAAGAAGTCCAGATGGAGGTTCAGAAGTCCAGTAACCAAGGTGGGGGACTCAAATAAAGAGTCACATGTCCAGGGTTAAATCACAAGAACTGTCCAAAGTGAAGCATTCTTAAACACAAAAAGTAACCGGGTATGATGTGGCCAAGGGTACCTGCAAACCTGTAAACAGCCCAATCCCCTCACAGGTGGTGTTCTAAAACAAGGATCCTCAGACTTGGATCAGTTATGAGAAGTGTAAACACTTCTAACCCGGAGGTACATTGTCTACAATAACCATAAAAGATCCTCCTCTAATTCACCTCAGTTTCTGAAGGTCATAGTAAAGGTCATCCAGACTTAGCAGGCTTCCCAGATAGCCCTAGCACTACAGGAAATCTGTAGCACAGAGTTCTCAAGAAGAAACCCACATCTGAACCGTGTTTCATATTCCCGCACCAGACCGAAATGGAATGGGAAAGAACATGAACCACTCCAGCCAGATAACCGTATGACAGTATGATGTATAAAGTTGTAAAGAAAGCAATAAATAACTGTACATAAAGCAATAAATAAAGCAACTATATAAACACAATTAGCACATAACACCCCAGTAAACACAAATCAAACAAGCGCTAGGAGGAACCCACAAAAAGAACCAGAAGACCTGGTTACAGTATAAGGGTCCCCAGCAGAGTCGCCAAGCTGTCGCTCCCACCAGATGAGGCTAAGTCAAATGGGGTACAGACGCGAACGGTCGGCGAAAGAGAGAAGAGAATGAATAGAGTCGCCAGCTAGGCATTTTTATCCCGAAGGAAAGGTAATGCTGCATAAACCTAAGAAAAGATGGATAAGACGGTTGCGAACTAGAGAGACTGAGAAAGGGGGTTGGTTACAACCTGGGAAGGTATTAGCACCCAGATTGTCCGCCGTACTCGACGGGATCCACGCTTGAAAGATTTGTGTTTTAAAGGGGTAGTGTCAGTGCTATTTGTGTATCAAAGCTGGAAAGAATGCAAGTGTCAGTGTAAAAGAGGTGTGAAGTGTATAAGAGAAATGTCAGTGTAGGAAGAGAAAATGAAGCTCAAGACTATGAGGCTTAAAGAATGATGCAGGAAGGAGGGGGAATATACAAAGACTTTTGTTCGATAACTGTTAAGTTATGCCTACGTATCCTCTCGTGCAATGAGGAAGTCAGAACACCGTAGTTCGACCCAAAGAGACTGAAAGATAAATTGACTTGATGAACTGCTTACTTGTCTATGCTCAAGTGTATGCCCTTTCTGGCTCAGGTGCAAACTGTCTTGCATTAGACAGAAGAAGCAAGTTCTCGTTTGTGAGTGAGTGAGATGAGAAAAGAATCCCGGAGGAGACGATTATTGTTTGTTTTTGTGTTTTCAGTCTTTTATTGCTTTTGAAAGTTTGTCATAAGTTGATGAGCTTAAGCCTAAACCAATGGGTTAGTAAACTCATCACATCCTCCCTCTGATTAGGGGTAATGAGAAAACCTTATGTGTGAAGTCAGCATCTCACACTTAATCACCCTGATGTAGAATTAAGATCATTAACCTACTTGTGATTATTTAGATGTTTTTGTTGTTTTTGTTTAGTGTTAAGTAATGTGTTTAAGCCATAATCAGGGATTAAATAGACTCATTACACCATCCTAATAGAAGGATAATAGATGAGAATATTTAAGCTGAGGAAAGCTCCTCAACTTAATCCATGATTAGGGATTAACCTCATGACAAAATAAAGCCTTTATTAGGTGGATTTTAGTTAATGATAAGATGAAGAAGTGGTTTTTATGGTTTGTAAGTCAACTTGAAGGGGACTTGTCCATTAACACTAGGGTTAGTCCTTCTTAACCAATTAAGGAAGAATTAGAACCCTAATGCAAGGCCCAAGTTACAAGCTTGATGTCTTGATGATTATTAAGTGAATTGATTAAAGGATTTAAACAGATTAAGGGTTTAACACTTAGGATTAAAGTTATACACTCCATCCTAATAGAAGGATGCAGGCATAAGCTTAATCACAAAGCCTTAAAACCTTGAAGGTTTAGTCCTTGATTATGAGATGAGGAGAGAAGACTCAAAGATGACACAAAGGCAAAACTAAATGGGGGACTAATCAAGCCCTAATTGTCATCATGCTTGGTTGTTCCTAGGGTTAATGAGGCTTAAGAAAGATAGAGATCTTCAAAGTACCACCAAGAGTGAGGCAGATGAAAGGAACAAGAAGCTGAGAGAAGCAAAACAACTTGCTCCACTCAAGGAGACAAGTTTCTTGAAGAAAGAAAGTAAGAGAAGAACAAGAATGAGCAAGCTCAATCCAATACACATACAAAAATGCAGCAAAGGATGTATGAAAGAGATGAAAAGAGACCATGAGAAGTGAAGGCAAATTCACTTCTCAAACAACTTACCACCTGAAATGTTAGTATAAAAGATGAGATGCAATGCAAATGAGATGAAATGGGATGATGCAAACCAAGACCAGAAGCATAAACATGATGTTATGATGCTAAGAGATGATGCAAACATGAGGCAAGGCAAGGTAATGATCATACAAGCATATGGATGCAAGAGAAGCATGCTTTGAACCATGAACATACATGAAAAGTTATGAAATGTAATGGACATACAACATGGAAAATGAAAGATGAAATGATAAAACATGATTCTAATATGTCCTAAGATGTATTATGAATCAAATGGATGCTCAAAATGTCATGGCAAGTCATGGTATGCAAGCAAATGGAAGATGGATGCAAAGGAAAGCATAAATTAGGGTTTATGATCAACACACAAAACAAAATCCAAAACCAGAAGCAAATCTTATGATAAAAATTTGAAAATGCAATCAAAGGAAACCTAAACCTATACAAACTCACTGCCCAAAGGAGGGGATCCAAATCTTAACCTAGTGAAAGTTGTCAATTTCCTAAGATTGCTAGGGTTTTGGGGTACCTCACCAAAAAAAATGCAAAATAAAATGAAAGTGCAAGATCAATTCAAGCCAATTTTATCCTATAAACTACATGCCATACAAGATGCAATGCAAGAAGAATCATGATCCAACTCTCAAAGGCTAGACAGAAATGAATTTTTGAAGTTTGACAAAAAATATTGCCTTGAAATGAAATTAAATCCAAAGAAAATTATCAAAAGGCATCAAGATCAAAAAAGAAATTTTCTTTGAGAGTTGGACAATGTCTCTAAATGTTCCTAAATGCTATGTGAATTTTTTTGTGATTTTTAAATACCTAAAAGTATTTTTAATTAATTAATTTCCATTAACTAATTAAAAATAAACTTTTAAATGATTTAAAAATAATTTTTAATGAAAAAAATAAAAATAAAAATATTTTTGTGTTCTGAAAATTCATGAAACCTTTGACAAAAATTTTCATAATTTTTTAATGAGTTTAGCTATTTTAAAATAAATGTGCAAAACAAATGAAATAAAATGAAATAAAAATACAAATAAAGAGAAAGTCAGCGCATCCTGAATCTAACCTCAAAACTCATTTCCTTTTGCTCAAAACCATGATTCGAATAAAAAACGTAAAAATGGCCAAACTTTCAGAGATGCAATACATACTCAATACTCAATCATTTTCAAAACTACAAAGTGCAAAACAATCAGGGGAACATGTAGATCATTTTAGTAGCTTTAAACAAGGTTTCTGGAAAAAATAAATTTCGAAGCTACCTGAAGTGAAGCTTTCAGTTTGGAGCTTTCAACTTGCTTCTTTGCTTCCAATCAACTCTAATGACTCCCCTCAGATGTTTGCAAGGCTTGTTTGGAGTTTATTTGGGCTAGTTTGAGAGATTGATGGGGTTCTGTTCAGAGGGGGAAGGAAATCGTGTTTTGATTTCAGTGAGTTTGAGGGCAAAGTGAAGGGTCAGGGATGATCAGTGAGACATGCTGAGATGTTCTGTGAAGTTTGTTTGGAGATTGGTTGAGTGAGCTGAGAGATTCGAATGGTTTTGCAAGTTGGAGGATTTTTGATAACTATGGCTTGGAGTGTGTTTCAACATTAGTTCTTGTGTGTTATGGCTTGCCTTTGGTCCACTTATCACTCATGGATAGGTCTGTGGAGTGGTTGTGCCCTATTGTGATTGGTATGGGTCTTTTGCAAAAAAGTCAAGCTTTGTGTAAGAGAGGTATGGGCCAATAGTTAGACAAGGACAAGAGGGGTGTCCTACGCAGCAAGAAATGAGGAGGGCCATGTGATCAGTTTTGAAGCCAGCCAGCACATGGATTAGGGTTTGAGTGAGGTTTTGTAACTTTAATCATCTTTGGCCCTTTTGTGATTTCTTGATCCACAAGCCATGAAAATTGACAAACTCTTGGTGCATTATGAATTTTAGGCCTTGATTTATGTTTGTGTAATGTTTAGAAGTCACTTTGATGGCACAATTTGTCTTGGCAAGTGATTTTGCAACTTTACCTCTTTGGTAGAAAACTTGAAATTATGTGATTTTTCCCAACTTTGACAAGCCATAACTTTTGATCCAAAATGAATTAGAATGAGTTCTTGTACTTTTTGAAAAGGGAATGATCTATTCTACAACTTTCATGACCAAAGTTTTCCCATTTGAAGCTTTTTTGAATCAAAAAGAAAGGTTTGAAAAAGTTTCCCAAAATGGCAAGTTTCCATTACAAGTCATTTTCCCAAAAAGGCAACTTTGCAAATGGCTTGAAATTCTTCAATTTTGTGAACTTCCAACATCTTCTATGATCAAATAAAGATAATACACAATCAAAATGATGATGAACACCCTTTGGTTGGGTCCATGGGGGCCTCAGATGCCCTGATTTTGCACTGGCTTGCTCAAGAAGTCAACTATTGATCAGATGCCTTCCCCATGGAATTTCTTCATGAAAATTGATATGCATGATCCCCATGACATATAGAGACAAATAGAAACAAGAATGACCAAAGAAATTGGAGTTATGGCCTTTGAAACCAAAACCCTAATTTCAGGTCATCTGTGCAGTTAAACCTGGCTCTGCTTCCAGGCCTTTCTCAGTTCTTGTGATTCTTTGACTTTCTTGACTTTGTGAGGATATAATATGACGCTTGAACATACATGGACCCCTTTTAAGTGATTGATGATCTTTGAAGTGGTTCAAATGGCTTTTGGATTGCTCAGATCACAAACCCTAGATGCAGATGACTTAGAAACAATGCAGTGAAGCAAAAATGCAATATGAGATGCTATGATTGAACTTATGCATATGAAAATATCACAAGCCATGGTGTGAATGGGTGAGGGAAAATTTGGGGTGTTTACATACGGTCGAATTGAATTGTTGAAGTAAGGTATGGAGTAAAGAAGAAGCTTCAATGTAAAAGGTTTTCTTCAAAGAAAACATTAAAAAAATAATATGAGAAGACTGGTTTTTTAGAAGATGAAAAGACAATGTATAATAAACTAATATTTAAGTAATTATTATAATTTATTAACGGATATAGATATCCACGGGCATGGATATCATCAAACTCGTATCCATATCCATTACTAAATGGGCATTTAAATATCTATTTATTTTATCCGTGGATATTTATTAAGTTACCTGCCCCATACCCATGACAAATTTTATTTGCGGATATCTGCGAGTATGGATATTTTTTCCATCCTTATTTATATCACCTATTTCTTATCTTTATGTCTGTTTTGTTAGCATATTCATATGCATATTCATGCATTCTCTTTGTGCATGACATCATATGTTTGAATTCTTGCATTCTTTGTTATATCATTGTTCCCCGCTCTTTGGTGTGATTTTTCCCCACAAAATGTGTGTGTTGTCTTCCCTCAAGTTTAGAGTGTCGACCTTTAAGCATAAAGTGTTTGTCCTTTCTGAATTCCCTGGTGAGTTTGTTCCTCGTGGATGATTTTGATTCAGTTTTCTACCCAGTCTGTGATCTGGATGAAATTTTCCCCAGTTGAGATATTTCCTCCTCGGGATGAGTCTTGTTTGACCGTTCCTCTCCAATTTGTTCTTGGATTGAGCTTTGGTCCCTTTTGATCATTTCCTATCAAATGCACCGGTAGTTGATCCTATTTCCTACCAAATACACCGGTAGTTGATCCTATTTCCTACCAAATACACTGGTAGTTGATCCTTTTATTCTACCAAATGCACCAGTAGTTGAGCCTATTTCTACAAAATGCACCGGTAGTAGAGCATGTTTCTTACCAAATGCATTGGTAATTGATTCTTTTATCCTACCAAATGCATCAGTAGTTGATGACCCTTTCCCAATTCAGTATTCTTCCATCTATTGGACTTGAATACTTGTTTGGTTGATATGTCCATAGAAAAGTTTTACTCTTCCCTGTTGAATTTTATCCTAATTATGTTTCGTAATTTTTCCCCCAAGTCGAGTCAGCTATCTAGTGATTTATTTTCCTGGAAAACTCTCTTGTTGTTTGTTTCTTTTCCCCAGTGGGATTTTCTTCGGTGTCCCCAAGCTTTTGTTTTCCTCTGGTGGTCGTGTTTTCCCACAGAGATATTGGGTTTGCATATCATGTCATATTCATATCATATCATGGTCTCTTAGGACAAAAATTGGGTTTTTTATATTTAAGTCTCTCCTATCTTGCCGAGATGAAGATGTCAATCTTCATATCTCCAGATTGAAGAAAATTAAATAGGGGCAACTGTAGCACCCTAATTTTTGCCCTAAGATTTCTTCGCATTTTTTCATATGCATCTTGCAATACAAACAAGATCATACTGGTTTCTCGGTTTTTCTCGGACGTAGGTTTATGCCTCACAGGGGATCACCATTTGCTTTTATTTGCTTATGTTTACTAAGCACTAATTAAAATAAAAAAAATATTTTTTGTTAATAATTTTCTAGGTAAAAAATGCCAAAAATAATAGTCCCATAGCTCGAATGAATTTCACAGCTGAAAGTCGAAGTTGATCTACAAATAATTCAAATTTATCTGATCAAGGATTTCCCGATTTAATTGATTTATTCAAGGAATTCCAAGGTTCATGTGTTTATTTCCATGCATTCTTCGACGCGCAAAAAAATCGAGCCGGAATCATAGCAGTGCAAAAGGAAAACAAAATTTTCAAATTTTGCACTGAGTAATCGGTTACTACTACCTAAGGCGTAACCAGTTACTTGCGTGCAAATTTGAAAATTTTGACAGCAATCTCATTTTTTGAATTTTAGCACCAATTTAATTTTTTGATAACTCTTGGAATATTCTAGATCATCTCCATTTAATTCACATACATCATTGAAATTAATTCCCACCATAAACCCTCACTAATCACCACTTTTTTCATGATTCCCTCCAATTTTTGAATTACCAATCCTAATTTGAATTACCAAAGCAAGCTTCATTCCACCAAATTCCCATACCTAAACTCTTTAAATAGAGACTTCATTTCATTCATTTTTCAAGCTTTTGATAGCTAACAAATCCCTTGCAAAAAATCTTCCTAAACCACAAATTCACTAAAGCTCTTCTTCTCTTTTTCAAAGTTATTAAGAATTCACCTTGAATTCTTGATCAAATTTGAGCTAAACCTCCATCCTATACTCTTTTGTTCATCAATTTCAGTAGATCAAGCTTGATATTGGATCAATTTGAAGAGTGTTATTGGTAATTCACTTTTTCCATG
This sequence comes from Lathyrus aphaca, assembly GCA_963966055.1. Classification (NCBI taxonomy): domain Eukaryota; kingdom Viridiplantae; phylum Streptophyta; class Magnoliopsida; order Fabales; family Fabaceae; genus Lathyrus; species Lathyrus aphaca. The sequence goes on from OZ014521.1 coordinate 232,389,011, forward strand.
GTTCTACCTTCATAATCAACATTCAAGATGTAGATCCTTGATGCGTTTGGTTGTTGATCTTCTAGATCATAAATTGTTGTTTGATTGCAAAAAGATTTCACTGTGTTTTGATTGTAAAATTCATGCTAATTCAGTTCATGATCATGAGATGTTTGAAAAAGGTTTTAAAAGGTGGATCATGTTGAATTCTAGCAGATTTTTGATTTTGCACACAGAGTAATCAGTTACTACTTAGGTAATAACTGGTTACCTGTGTTATTTTTTTTCTTCAGAAAACTGCCTTTTTGTTCAGGTAACCGATTATTGCTTAGGTAGTAACCTGTTACTCTGAGTCAGAACTGATTTTTTTGCTTATGTTTTAGCTATTTTTTTATTCCTCTTGCTTCTTTTTCTCCCTCTTTCTTATTTTTACCTTGGGAGACATTCTTGGAACTGATTTCTCTTTAATTTCAATGAACTTTGGGTGTAGATTAGAGTGGTTAATATTCATTATTCCAAATCTACCTTTAAGTGAATTATTTAATTCACTTTAGGTACTTTGCATTAGTGAGATATTTTCATACTTGAATCCATAAGATGAGTGACTGAACTTAAAGATGAAAGAATACCATGAATGAAACTCAATTTGGTATTCATCTTTATTTTCGTGCGGTATTGCTTTAGGATGGAAATTTACATATCGTTTATCTCGCATGAATTAGCACATATATCTTTCACCTTAATTGGTGTTGGCCGAACTCATTTGTAGGGTAATTAATTCGTAAATTACTCGGCGATTGCTTAACATAGACCTAAATGTATCCCGAATTCAGAATAAAAATCCAATTAGATACTTGCACTTTCATGGACCGGACCTCGTGTTGGTCGCGTAATCCCAAAGTGATTGATCTTTTTGCATTAAGATCCAAGACTTGTGAAGTTTGATGCGTAGTTGCTTTGGGTCTCTCAATCTTCTTTCAAATTTCATTGAATTTTGATTTAATCTCCTTGATTAATCACTATAGTGGAAGATACTAAGCGGAATCGGTTGCCTTTTCGATTTTTGGTGCTATGTACCTTGGTTACTCTTTTGGTTGTGGATGATTAAGTTCACCATACCAATATTATGTATATTATTATTACTATTACTATACTAACATTTTAATTTCTTTGATGCACCTTTATCTTCTTTATTTTTATTATGCTTTATATTGCTTTATCATCCATTATCATGTTTATATTCTTGTTATTATATTGTTGTGTTGATTTTCCTTTTGTCCACTTGGACACAAAAATATTAATAAAGGATTAAACCTCTAAAAAACTTGTGATCTTGATCTTGGACTATTGGTTACTATCCTTTGCATTGGAATTGGAGTTTTGAACTTAGATTCTAGGACACCTTCCCTTTGCTTTGATCTTCATGGAGATGGTAGCTTTGCATTTATTTGGCCATTTGCTAGCTTATAAGGATAGAACTCTTATGATCATAAAATGTGAAGCATCATCAAGTTTGGTTAGATCTTTCCTCCTTTGTCTCTTTTATTTTCCTTTTTGGAAAGTCTCTTCATCTCCTCCCCTTCTTAAATTTTCAAAACTTCTCTTTTTTTCGAAAACTTCTTTGTTTTCAAACTTGAAACCACTTTCATAACCAAACCTTGACTTCGGTCAAGTGCTTTTTACCTTTTATTTTATTTTCTTAATAAATGTTAAATCATGTAAGTATATCAAAACATTTTTCAAAAGATCATAAAAAATACAAAACTCGTCAAATATTTTTGTGCCTTTGTGTACTTTTCCTTTTAACCTTTTCTTTACATGTTTAAATATGATTAATTATTTTTAGTGGAATTATTCGCTAAAGAATGACGACTTATCTTTACATTTTAAAATTAATCCAACACACTAATTTTTCATTATTTGTACCACGAACTACGAGACTTTGATCTTGCATTGCACTTTGTGGGTATGTAGGCATGAGGTGGTAAACCTCTCCAAACACAAAAACATTAAAAAATTAATTCTTCTCTCATCCCTCCACTCTATTTTTACACATTTTCAAACCAAAATCAATAAAATTTTCAAAGGACTCCCGTGGAGTACCACAGACATTTTGGGTGCGTAAAACCTTCCCATTTTGTAACCTACCTCCTTACCCGGTTCTCTGTTTTTTTCTTTAGTGTTTTGCTTTTAGATTCATTAGGATTTATCTGCTCTTTTTTCCTTTTCCACTTGGAATAAAATAAAAGCACGGTGGCAACTATGTTTACTTTGAATTAAGTTAACCAATAGCTTACACTCATGATTTTATCGCTACAAAAAGATCTTCAAAATCTCGAAAAACTAAACACAGAGAAACTTATGTATTTGACTATAAATCTCCCTTGATTTTCACATATACTGGAGAAAATCACATAAAAACCACCTGCTAAAAAATGCAGAAATAAAATCAAAACTTTTTGCATCAGGATGTCCTAGATCTGTCAAAACAGATGTTACGATATTTGATCTGCCATCACACAAAAAACCTTCACAACAGATGTTCTTCAAGCATGTCAGAGACATCTTACAAGACATCAAAATACATGATAATTTTTTTCTACATATGCATCCAAACCAAGAACCTTCAATCTCCCCCTTTGGCAGATTGTGGTTAAAACATTATTAGAACTAGTCAACCAGAAGGAACCAACAAAATCACAGAGATCAATAGCAGAGAACACAAATATTAGCAACAGAGAAAAAAATTGGCCATACAAGATATAACATCTGGTAAAACATCACCCAATCAGATCAACTACTCTCCTCAAACAATCAGCCAGACACAACAATAGAACAAACAAAATAGATTAGCTAGCTCTCCCCTTTTTATCCATAATATGACAACCATACCAAGACAGCTGCTCCCCCATAACACAAGATTACTATTCAAAGGAGTGAGAAACCACACCAGCTTCCAATATCAGTAGTGGAAGCAACATCATTGTTAGACTTAACAACAATCTTCTTTGCAACGACTTTCTTTTCAAGGATAATGTTCTGATCATCATCCTCAACATTATAGTCTGAGTTATTATCAGACACAACAACATTCTTCAACTTGCTCTTAGCAGGGGATACGACATCATCAGATTTGCCTTTCCTTGTCTTTATTCTCACGTCAACACCAAGATTCACATTCTGGATCAATTCATCTTCAGATGATGTAACACCATATGATTCAGCATTTGATCTAGCATCTTCCACAAGTACATAATAGAGATGATGTGGGATACAACAAAATTGAAACAATTGAACAAATTACAGTTGGATAACTGAATGACTTGACTAGTCTTCCCACGCAACATTAATTGCTATAGATCCTCATTAATGCAAATCCCTAACTTGCCCCTCAAGATTTCAAACTGATTAGCATCCAAAGCTTTAGTGAAAATGTCAACCAGTTTTAAATAAGTGCTACATGTTCTAAAGCAACAATCTTTTCTTCAACCAGCTCTCAAATGAAATGATGACGAATATCAATATGCTTGGTTCTGCTATGTTGAATAGGATTCTTGGACATGTTGATAGCATTCAAATTATCACAATACAATGTTATGACATCTTATGAGACATTGTATTCTGTCAGCATTTTCTTCATCCAAACCAACTGAGAATAACTACTTCCATCTACTATGAATTCAGCCTCAGTTGTGGATAGAGAAACACAATTTTGCTTCTTACTGAACCAAGATATCAGATTGTTTCCCAAAAAGAAGCATCCTCCATATGTGCTTTTTCTATCATCAACACATCCTGCCCAGTCAGCATTATAATAACCACTTAGCACATAATTGTAACCATGAGGGTATAACATACCATAATCACATGTACCCTTGACATACTTCAAGATTCTTTTCACTTGGTTGATGTGTCTAACCTTGGGATCAACCTAATATCTTGGTCTGGTTGCTGTAAGATATAATAAGCTTCCAATCATACTTCTATAAAAACTTTGATCCACGTTCACACCCTTTTCATCTTTAGACAACTTCAGATGAGTAGGAGTAGGTGTCCTTTTGTGGCTATCATTCTCTATTCCAAACTTCTTAAAAATATTATTGGCATATTTACTCTGAGATATGAATATAGAGTCTTCCACCAGTTTGATTTGAAGACCAAGAAAATAAGTTAATTCACAAACAAGGCTCATCTCAAATTCATACTGTATTTGTTTGACAAAATGTTGAATCATCTCCTCAGACATCCCTCCAAACACAATATTATTAACATAAATTTGAGCAATCATGAACTTATTTCCTTCTTCTTTAACAAAGAGAGTCTTGTCTATGCTACCTTTTCTATAGCCATGTTCAATAAGAAATTATGTATGTATCTCATACCAAGCTCTTGGAGTTTGTTTCAATCCATATAAAGCTTTTTTTAACTTGTAAACATGATTAGATAAATTAGTATCAAATGAATCCTTTGGATTGTTCCACATAGACTTACTCATTTAAGTAACCATTCAAGAAAGCACTCTTGACATCCATTTGATACAGTTTGAACTTCAAAATGCAAGAAAATCTAAGAAGTAATCTAATAGATTCAAGTCTAGCAACATGAGCAAATGTATCATCAAAATCAATTCCCTCAACTTGAGTGTATCCTTGAGTAACCAATATGGCTTTATTCCTTGTAAAAACTCCCTATTCATCAGATTTGTTCTTGTATACCCACTTGGTTCCTATCACATTTGATCCTTCGGGCCTTGGGACAAGATCACAAACTTCCTTCCTCTTGAATTTAGCTAACTCATCTTGCATAGATTAATCCAGAACTCATCATTTAATGCTTCTTTAACATTATTTGGCTCTGTCTTTGACACAAAACAAAAGTTAGAGATTATTTCCCTTGATCTGGTAGTGATTCCTTTATCCAGCTCTCCTATGATGAGATCTTCAGGATGATCTTTCTGAATCCTGATAGAGGGACCCTTGTTGGCCTGACTAGCTTCATACTTAAGACCATAGGGTTATTCATCAGTATTTATGTCTTTAATTTCTACCGGAGTTGCATTCTGAAATGTTTCAACATCATCCAAGACATCAGCTTATTTGTTCAAGTCTTGATCATCAACAACAACATTTATAGACTTCATCATTACTTTAGTTCTGGATTTGTAGACTCTTTAGGATCTGTTGCTGGTAGAGTATCCTAGAAATATCCCTTGATCACTCATTGGATATAATTTTCTTCTTTGTTCATGATCTTCCATTATGTAGAATTTACTTCCAAAGATATGGAAGTATTTCATAGTAGGTTTTCTTCCTTTCCATAATTCATACAGAGTAGCTGAAGTACCTTTCCTCAAGGTGACTCTGTTGTGAATGTAGCATACAATATTCATTGCTTCAGCCCAAAAATGATAAGGTAATTGTTTTGCATGTATCATGGCTCTAGTAGATTCCTATATAATCATGTTCTTGCATTCTACAATTCCATTTTGCTTAGGAGTAATGGGAGATGAGAATTCATGACTAATTCCTTCAAAGGAGCAAAATTCAACAAACTTGGTATTCTCAAATTCCTTCCCATGATCACTTCTGATTCTAATAACATTGATTTCCTTTTCTCTTTGAAGTTTTTGACAGAGATCTTTGAAAACTTCAAAAGCATTTGAGTTTTCTCTGATTAAATTTATCCAAGTGTATCTTGAATAATCATACACAATAAAATAAGCATGTTTCTTTCCACCAATACATTCTACCTGTATAGGTCCTATCAAATCGATGTGAAGAAGTTCTAAGACTTTTGAGGTGGTAAGATGTTGGATCTTTTGATGAGATATCTTAGTCTGCTTTCCTACTTGGCATTCTCCACACACTCTTCCTTCTTCAATTTTGAGCTTTGGAATTCCACTGACAACTTCCATGAATATGATTCTCTTCATACCTTTAAGATGCAAGTGTCTAAGTTTCTGAAGCCAGAGTTTAACTTCATCTTATTTGGAAAGCAAACAAGAGGAGACATAACTTGAATCTTGAGACACCCATAGATAACAGTTGTCCTTAGATTTGACTCCTTTCATGATCAATTCACCTTTCTCATTTGTAATAAGACATTCAGATTTGGAGAAATCAACTTTCAGTCCTTGATCACATAGTTAATTGATGCTAATTAGATTGGCAGTCACCCCCTTTACAAATAGCACATTGTCAAGTTTAGGCACTCATAAGTAGTCCACTATCCAATTCCCTTGATTTCACCTTTGGCAACATCACCAAAAGTAACAAAATTAGTAGCATGAGATCTCATATTCACTAGCAGATTTTTGACACCTGTCATATGTCTTGAACACCCACCATCAAAATACTGGTCATTTTTTGCTGGAACTCTGAGAGAGGTATGAGCTATCAAGTTATTGGTACCAACCTTAGGAATCCATTACTTTTTGTCCTTAGGTATGTTTTGAATTAGAACACGCTGAGGGGCAGGCTTAGGATATCCATAGAGTTTGAAACATTAAGGCTTCAAGTGACCAAACTTTCCACAATAGTGACACCTCTATCTATGGGAATTTCCTCTTAAGTAATTTTCAGGTCTTTTGTTATGATGTTGAGACATATGATTCAACATATTTGGTTTAAGCTCAGAATAAGCAAGATCTAAGACATGTTTTTTTCTTTTGTCAAACCCTGGACTAGTCACATCTCCAGCCATCTTTCCAACTTGCAGAATCTCATCTAAAGTCTCTGAACTACTACTCAACATCCTGACATACTTGGTCATTTATTCAAGTTTGGAGTTTAGTAAAGTTACCTCATTCTTCAGCTTGGAGATAGTTTCCAGATGCTTTTCCTTCTCAATCTCCAGTTGAGATATGATTTTCTTATGCTCATCTCCTTGTTGGCACACTTCTTCACTTTTGAGGCATAGATCTCTATAAGAAATAACTAACTCATCATATGTAACTTCTGAAATCAAAATAATATCTCCCAGTTATAGCAGTAGTGTAACACGGTGGGAGAACTGACTTGGGTGTTTTTGTTTGACAAAAACATGTGCGGATAGTAAGAGTCGCCACCGACTTTTATTTTATCCAATTGGAAAGTTTATAAAAGAATAGGAAAGACCTTTAAAAAATTTTGAATTTGGGGGGTAGGTTATATAAAAGGAAGGTGTCAGCACCCTTTATATCCATGGTTATCCATGGGCTCTTAGTTACTTAGCTCACTTGTTTGTTTGAAAAGTGTGAAGTGTGTGTTTAGAAATTTTCATAAGTCTTTGTAATGATCCTCGTATGGATGTATACAAAGCTTTGAGTTTTTTGAAAATTGTTTGAAAGTGAGGTGTGAAAAAGAGTTTTGAAATATGAGCAAGTAACTAAGAACTACATACCCTAGACTGGTCTTTCATGTTTCTTTATTTCCTTTCAAAGGTAAGACTGTCCTTAATATTAAGGAGTAAGTAGTCATTACCTTGGATTTATTAAGGGACGGGCATATGGTAATTGTATGGTCAACGAAGGAAACTTGTATGGGTGTCTTTAGCAATTCGTAGGGACGATCATCATTTGTTCGTAGGGATGGGATCATTATTTCGTAGGCAACTTCGAAGGGACTTATGATCCTTTAAATCTGAAGGGACTTGATGATTTTTTATTTGAAGGGACTTTGCTTTTAAGACACCCCTGTTTTCGAGGGACTTGACCATTTGTTTAAGGCAACCAAAAGGGGAACCCTAGGAGGTGCAGATGGCAATCGTAGAACGATCGACTTACGTGTGTGAATATTAATTTCCAATATTTATCTTGAATTTAATGGACTAAGTCCAATTAATTTAGCATACAGTATTTGCACTCCCTAAATTACTAACCACTCATTTATAGTTTGCAGAAATTAAAGAACCTACGCTATTACATTAGGGGAGGGGGTACATTTGTCTTTTAGGGGGATTGCGGAAAATAAAAGACGAAAATTTATACCTAAGCTATTACATAAGGAAAGCAATTACATAATAGAGCGGAAAAATAAATTACATAATAAGACATCCTATACAATTTTCTAATAAATAGAAATAAATAATTTAAGGTAATCAAAATACATTAATTTAAACAATTAATTATTATTATTATTATTTTATAAAAATATTAGGGTTTTGAAAAAAGTTTTAGAAAATCAGTGTTAACCAAAAAATTAGGGTTAAAAAAAATTAAGATTTTCTTTTAAAGTTAATTAAACCCTAATGATTAAATTAATGAATTTACAAAAATAATTAATTGTGTAAAAAAAATGGTGAAAATAATTATTGGTTTTTTTAAAGAAAAGATTGGAAAAAAAATTAATTTTACGGTTAATGGTTGATTATTTGATTAATATAGTTAATATAATCATAATTAAGAAATAAAATATAAAAAGAAAAAGAAAATCAGCGCAAAAAACAATATGGGGGGGGGTGGATTCGAACCCAGGACTTCCCTCTTGTAGCCTCAACATGCTTGCCACCAGGTCATGTGCGTTCCTGCGTTAAACAACCATAAACGAATTCATATAAAATAAGTGAAAAATTCAAATATTGAAAACGCGTGCGCTGATCCATCTTCAACCTCCAGCCTGATTTTTTTTGCGATGAAAATGCTTCAAATTAGCTACGAATTTTTCGTAGTTAATTGACCTGCATTTTTCACAACATCACAAATATGTATGATTAGTCTACGATATTTATATCAATCGAATGCCCATAACCCGCACATTCCAAATACATCATCAAACAATATTTATATTGCCTAAATCAAGAAGCCCCAATTTAGAGCTTGGAACCCTAATAATGGTGTTTTGCGATTCTGGCCATGAAACTTCAATGCGATTATCCAGAATTCATCCTTATCATGCAACAAACATAAAGTAAGCATCAAATGCCATATATATTAAGTATATGTAAGGAATCGAAAATTATAAAAGAAAGAAAAAAAAACGATTCAGTTTGTGCGATTTTGGAGGAATTAGATGATGGTGATGATTGCAATGCACTTAGGAAGTCTCAAGGAACATAATGAATCCTTTCAAACCTTTTGAAACCTCTTAAAATGGCAAAATCGAAAATCAATTTTTTCTTAAAAATTTGGAGTTTGAAAGTGTTCCTCTTGCCTCTGAATTCGTCCTCTTCTTGTAACATTGTTATGTACTTATAATAGAATGCATTAGGTCAGATTTTGGGCTTTGGTTGTATGGATTTGAGTTACTTGCATGTGAAGAAATCTTATTGTCATAATTGTCACAAAATCAAATATTCTCATATCACATTGGTCTTATACGAATTTGAAGATTACCAATCACTTTGAATACCATATATTTGATCCCGAATAAATTTCAAATCAAATATTTGATTTTTTATAATTTATTTTAATTAAAAATGATTTTAAATGATTAAAATAAAAAATAATAAAATATAAATAATAAAAATCAGAAAATATGGTCATTGGGTCGTGAATGGACTTATCTTTGAATTTAGATTGAAATATTGTAGGCCCATTTGGAAAGAATTGGAGTTATGGCCTTTTTTGCTTCATACACCTCTTGAAAATATCCCAACTTTGACAATGCATAACTTCCTCGATTTTGATCCCATGAAGGTGTTCTAGGAATTTTTAGAAAGCTTAGAGTGTCCTCTAATAAACCCTTTTGTTCCCATGTCTATATCATTTACCATTTTTAAATTATGAGCTTTGGAAAAAGTTAACTTTCAAAAAGACCTATAATGTCTTAGCTCATATCTTTCAAATGAAGCATTTTTGGACTTGGCTTATGAGACACAAAGTTGTAGAGAATCGGATTTCATTCAAAATTAGATTTGGATGGGAAATGTTTTATGAAGTATGTGAAAGTTATGGCTGATCAAAGTTCAATTGACTTTTCCTGTACAAAACCCTAATTTAGTAACTCCCTATTCTTGATGATTCTGAGGTTTCCTTGATGAATCATGATCAACCCTTGATCAAATGATGAATTTTACCTTATAATCTTGATGTTGACCAAAAATATTAAAGTTAGACTTTGTATTGATCACAATTGACTTTTTGACCAAGTTAACTGATTTTTGGGTATCTAAGCATCTGACTGGCCATACTTGTTGGGCAAGCTTTGAAACTTGTCATGAGGATTCTTTAAGGTATGTGGGATGTCATAAAGTCCACTTGAGGCTTTGGAAGTCCGCTTTGCTTGGGGAAACTCAAAACCCTAGTTCTAAGATCCATTGTTCAGGAGGAGGCTTTGTCTGGTGAAACCTTCAATCCCTTTGACCAATTGAGAATCTTGTGACTATTAAGAGACCTCTTGAGACACATCATATTGAAGATGGGAGGGAAAATTTTAGGGTACAACAGCTTCCCCTGTTCAATTTTCTGAAACCTGAGGAGTTAGATTGGCATGTACACCATTCGTGACTTAAAGGTTGAAGGGGATTGAACACTAAAGCCCAAATATTTGCATTCATCGGTGCGTAGAATAACACTGTTGGTTGGTTGGATTTCTTGAATGGGCTGAAAGATGCCACTTGGAGTATTCAGAGATGGGATTATAGATTCCATCCAAAGTACCAGCAGGTAGGAGTATCTGCATGTTGTTACTGCACTAAGTATTAGTACTAGATCTTCGTATGGATCGTCTTTGAACTGTCTCTATAACATGACTGAGTTAAATATAAGCACTAGATCTTCATGTAGATCATCTCTGAATTGTTTCTGGGGAAAATGATATCCTGCACTAAGTATCAGTACTAGATCTTCGTATAGATCGTCTCTGACCTATCTCGGGAAAATATCTTGATTGAAGTATCAGAAGTAAATCTCTGAAAACATCTTGCACTAAGCGTCAACACTAGATCTTCGTATAGATCGTCTCTGAACTGTCTCAGGGAGAAAAATATATCCTACACTAAGTATCAACACTAGATCTTCGTATAGATCATCTCTGAATTGTCTCAAGGACTTGGTAACATTTATCTAACTGTAAACTATTCCGAAAAAGAAAGATTAGTTTATGCAGGATTGCATGATATGAAATATAAATGAGGATGTTGTATGCATTATGGATGCGTATTCCATGACATGATGTGAATGATGTAGTCGAAGCTTAGTAGTAGCTTCATGTAATAACTGCTAGTTGGGGAAAATAAATCTCGATTCGTTGCTGAGGAATATGAAGACTTCGTTCTCGTCTCGTTTTGGAATGTTATACCTAGGATCTTTTATTTTCCGTTCGTTGTACTTCTTATTGAAGGATTAAATTCCTGAATACCCTGACTGGGGATAAAAGAGATAGACATTCCCCTGAGGATCTCGTAGAGTCGAAAGTACAAGAGGCTACTTGAACTGCTTTGTTAGAATATATCCGTAAAGATTACTTTGTGGGGATGAACCGGCGAATATTCATTTGATTCCTACCTCCGATTGTCCTTAGTAAATGCTATTATTGTATTTTATGCATTTCTGGTAAACATCAATCATATTCAAAAGAATATATACATTCAAACATAATCAACGGGCGTTTTCGCTTAAGTAAACAGGGAAAAGTAAACCTGAATTCGAAAATAGAATTGTATTAATTTAGAAAGTGGCCTATAAACAAGAAAGCTTGAACAAAGAGATGGAAATCCTAGTAAGAGGAATTCGGCGTAATTTTTTTTAACAGAGTACAAAAAAAAGGAAAAATAGCTATGTGTAAGTGATCCCATTAAGTTTCAACTCTGCTATTGCCATTATCTTCAAGTATCTCATCTCTTATTATCGAAATAGAAACGATTGGATTGATTTGCACCTGTTTGAACTTGATATAGGTAGTACAACCAGTTGAGGTTACATGGGTGATCCAACGAGACATGGTCATACGCTTTAATCCCTAACTTTTGCCTGGACTTCCCTTTCAGGTATTCAGTCCACCGGGATACCCTTTTTTGCCCAAGCCGCCTTTTCAGGTTTTCAACTTGCCAGATGTACATTATATATATATATATATATATATATATATATATATATATATATATATATATATATATATATATATATCCCTAATTTTTTCCCGAACCCTTTTGGTTCACCGAGATGCCCTTATTTTTGCCTAGGCCAGTCAACCTAGCGGGTCACTTTTTATGCGTAGTATTTTTTGACTATGTATATGTTCATAGGTTGCGGGAAATCTTCACCATCCATAGTAGTAAGCATCATAGTTGGGAGTCCATTTTCCCCTAGGATCACCCTGTGGTAATATGATACGCTTGATTACCAAGTCTCCAGCCTGATATACTTGTTGCTTGACCATCTTATTAAAGGCTTTGATCATACGCTTCTGATACATCTGACTGTAACAAGCAACTGTAACCCTCTTTTCATCAATCAAGTTTATTTGTTCGAGCCGAGTCTAAATCCATTCATCTCCATCTAAGTCTTCATCCTTCATAATTCTCAAGGAAGGGATCTGAACTTCAATGGGTAAAACTGCTTCCATACCATATACAAGAGAGAATAGGGTTGCCCCTGTGGAAGTACGTACTGTGGGACGATAACCATGAAGAGAAAATGGTAACATCTCATGCCAATCTTTGTATGTCACTGTCATCTTCTACAAGATCTTCTTAATATTCTTGTTGGTGGCTTCCACTATGCCATTCATCTTCAGTCGATATGGAGAAGAATTATGATGTTTAATCTTGAACTGTGTGCAAAGTTCAGTAATCATAATGTTATTTAGATTAGTACCATTGTCTGTGATAATCCTTACAGGGATGTCATACCTACATATAAGATTATGTTTGATGAACCAAGCCACAACATTCTTGGTGACAGAAGCAAATGAGGTTGCCTCTACCTACTTCATAAAGTAATCAATAGCAACAAGAATGAAGCGATGTTCATTGGAAGCAGTAGGTTTGATCTCACCAATCATATCAATTCCCCACATGGCAAAGGGCCAAGGAGCAGTCAGAACATTCAATGGAACTGGAGGCACATGTACTTTATCAGCATAGATTTGGCACTTATGACAAGTTTTGGAGTGCTGATAGCAGTCAGCTTCCATGGTAGACCAATAGTAACCTGCTCTCAAAATCTTCTTAGCCATTGTATGCCCACTATAATGAGTACCAAAGATCCCATCATGCATGTCTTCCATAATTTCTCTAGCTTCCTTCTTATCCACACAACGAAGCAAAGTCGAATCGTGATTGTGCTTGTACAAAATTCCATTACTCAGGAAGAATTTGGCAGAAAATCTCCTCTGAAACTTCTTGTCATTGATAGATGCCCCTTTAGGATATTCCTGAGCTTCGAGATATCTTTTCACTTCATAGAACCAAGGTTTCTCTTCCACCTCCTAAGTATCAACCTCATAACAGTATACCGGCTCATCTAATCGATCAATAGTAATTCTAGGAGCTTCATCATCCCAAATGATTTCAAACATAGATGACATAATGGCTAATGCATCTGCCAATTGATTTTCTTCTCGTGGAATATGTCCAAAAGCAATCTCTTCAAAGTATGGGATCAAAGACAACACATGCTCTCTGTAAGGAATGAGATTTGGATGTTTTGTGTCCCATTCACCTTTAACCTGACTAACTACCAGGGCTGAATCTCCGTGCACATTCAAGAATTAGATTTTCATCTCAATGGCATCCTTGATACCCATAATACACGCTTCATATTCAGCCATATTGTTGGTACAATCAAAAAAAAGTCTAGCAGTAAACAGTGTATAACAACCCTCGGGAGAGATAATCATAACACCAACACCATTTACCAAGCGCACTAGAAGCTCCATCAAAAACCATAGTCCATCAGGATCCCTGTTCAGGTCCTTTATATTGTCTAGGTTCTTTAGTAACAAGCATAATATCTTCATCCAGAAACTCAAAGTTTATAGACTGATAGTCATCCACTGCTTGATGAGCCAAAGGATCAGCTACCACACTTCCTTTAATTGCTTTCTGAGTAGTATAATGTATGTCATATTTTGTCAAAATAATTTTCCATCTCGCTATTCGTCCAGAGAGAGCAGGTTTCTCAAATATGTACTTGATAGGATCCATTTTTGAAATCAATAAAGTGGTATGAGTCAACATATGCTATCTTAGTCGGTGAGCAGCCCAAGACAAAACACAACAATTTTTCTCGAGCAGAGAGTATCTTATTTCATAGTCGGTGGACTTTTTGCTAAGGTAGTATATTGCTTGCTCTTTTCAACCAGACTCGTCATGTTGCCCCAACACACATCCCATTGAATTTTCCAATACTGTCAGGTACATAATCAAGGGTCTTCCTTCAACTGGTGGCATCAATATTGGAGGTTCCTGGAGGTATTTCTTGATCTCATCAAAAGCTACCTGGCATTCTTCGTTCCATTCCATTACCTGATCTTTCTTTAACAACTTGAAGATTGGCTCACAAGTAGTGGTTAGTTGGAAAATAAATCTTGCAATGTAATTCAGGCGTCCCAAGAAAACTCTGACTTCTTTCTCAGTACAGGGAGTAGGCATATCTTGTATAGATTTTACCTTTGTAGGGTCAACTTCAATACCTTTACCACTGACAAAGAAACCCAACAATTTACCAGAGCTAACTCCAAAGGTACACTTGTTTGGATTTAATCTCAACTTGTATTTCTTCAACCTCTTAAACAACTTGTGCAGATGATCAAGATGTTCTTCTTCAGTCTGAGATCTGGCTATCATATCATCAACATATACCTCTATGTCATGGTGAATCATATCATGGAACAAGGCTACCATAGCACGCTGATATGTTGCTCCAGCGTTCTTCAAACCAAATGGCATTACTTAATAATAAAAGGTCCCCCACTGTGTGACAAACGTAGTCTTCTCCATATCTTCAGCTGCCATCTTAATCTGATTGTAACTAGAGAAACCATCCATAAAAGAGAATATCTTATATTGAGCAGTGTTGTATACCAGAACATCAATATGTGGAAGTGGAAAATCATCTTTGGGGCTGGCTTTGTTCAAATCCCTATAATCTACACACATGCATACTTTACCATCTTTCTTAGGCACCGGTACCACATTTGCAACCCATTGAGGATAGGAAGTGACGGCTAGGAACCCTGCATACAATTGTTTCATCACTTCTGGTTTAATCTTTTCTGACATTTCAGGCCGCATACGACGAGCTTTCTGCTTTATTGGGCTATAACCTTCCTTCATTGGTAGACGGTGAACCACAATATCAGTATCAAGTCCTGATGTAACACGGTGGGAGAACTGACTTTAGTTATGTTGCGGATAGCAAGAGTCGCCACCGACTTTTATTTTATCCAAAGGAAAGGCATAAAAGAACAGGAAAGACCTTTTAAAAGATTTTTGGGTCCGGGGGGTAGGTTATGTAAAGGGAAGGTGTTAGCACCCTTTACATCCATGGTTATCCATGGGCTCTTAGTTACTTAGCTCACTTTAAAATGTTTTTGAAATGTGAAGTGTGTGAATAAAAATTTTCTTAAGTGTTTTATAATGATCCATGTACGAATGCGTATAAAACCTTTGTTTTGAAAATTTGTTTGAAAATGTGAAGTGTGTGAATAAAAATTTTCTTAAGTGTTTTATAATGATCCATGTACGGATGCGTATAAAACCTTTGTTTTGAAATTTTTTTTGAAAATGTGAAGTGTTTGAAATGTTTTTGAAGAGTGAGCAAGTATCTAAGTGGAACCTACCCTAAGTTAAGTCTTTTCTGTTCTTAAATATCCTTTAAGTGGTAAGACTATCCCTATTATTAAGGAATAGGTAGTCATTACCTTGGATGTATGAGGGACAACTGTAATTAGGCAACTGTAAGGTGTATTTAGCAATTCGAAGGGACTTATCATCTTTATTCGAAAGGGACAAGATCATTTACGAAAGCAACCATGAAGGGACTTGATCTTTTTATCTTTTAAGGGACTAAATGATATAGATAAGGGACTTTGCTTTACACC
This sequence comes from Lathyrus aphaca, assembly GCA_963966055.1. Lineage (NCBI taxonomy): Eukaryota > Viridiplantae > Streptophyta > Magnoliopsida > Fabales > Fabaceae > Lathyrus > Lathyrus aphaca. The sequence goes on from OZ014521.1 coordinate 232,404,952, forward strand.
TTACTTGACCTTTTTCTTTAGGCAACATGAGAGGTATCCTTAAAAATGTGAGATGGCGATCCAAGATCGACTTACGTGTGTGCGTGTACAAATTCAAGTATTTATCTTACAAATTAGTGATCTAAATTCAATTTTGAATACAATCATGTTTTACACTCCCTATTTTACTAACCATGGCATTTTAAAGTAAATAATAAGACATTCTACAACTATTACATAGTGGGTACAATTACATTATAATAATTAAAATAATTAAAATAAATAAGCAAAATAAATAAATAATTAAATGGGTTAGTAATAATAAACAAAAAATAAATATAAGAAGGTTAGTATAACAATATAATATAGAAATAAATTAAAAGTTCAAAATTAAATAATTATTTTTAAGAATTTTAATAAAAAGAAATAAATAATAAATATTATATACTAATAAATATGACTAGTAATTCTAATAATTTAATTTTATATACATATTATAAAAATATTTGTTAATTATAATTAAGTAATCATAATAAAGACAAGAAATTAAAATTATAAAATAAAATTAGGGTTTTTTAATTATTTATGAAAATAAATTAGAGTTTATAAAAAATTAGGTTTTATGTATATGATTTACAAAATAAAATAATTTATTTACAAAAATATGATAATTATACATATATACATATTATATAAACAATTTAAATTTTTTAAGAAAATAAATTATAATATTTTAAGAATATAAAGAAAAGTATTTTGATGGTATTAGAAAATATTTTTTTATAATTTATATTTACTAATTTAAATAGAATAGGATTAATATAATAAAATAAATTAAAATAAGAAAAACATAGGAAATTTGACCAAAAAGAAAGGACCTGGGATTTGAACCCAGGTCCCCTACCTCACATGCGTAGCACAAAACCAACCAGGCCAGCGCGCGCTGATGACATTTACGTGACTTCCAATCATTAAATAATAAACCTGCAAAATAAATGGATTAAAAACAAAAGCTGCTTCAAGCCAGATTCGAACCATTGACGTTAGCTTCATATGCGCGTATGCTTTACCAACTGAACCACTGCAACGTTTGTGAAACATAATGCAAACAATACATAATAAGAATAACTCAATTTTCAAATTATATTTTCGCGCCATGAGCCTTCTTCAACCTCCAGCCGTCTGTTTAGGCTATAGTGACAGTTTTCCGTCGCTATAGCCTATAGTGACAGATTATGTTCGTCACTAAAAACCTGCATAAATCAAACTTCCAATATACAATGAATCAAACAGTTTTAATGGTCCAAATTGACTAACATGAGGCCTATGAACACAAATAACACATTGATTTTAACAGAAATTAACTCAATCATCTGTTCCCAAAAAAAAATTCTCAAGAACCCTAGCTTTCGGTTTCTACACATATGGCCATGATTTCTTCAATTGATTGCCCAGAAACGATCCTTGCAAAGTCACAAACACAAATCAGTATTCAAAAACAATTTAATATTGGTTAATCTATGAAAACGCAAAATTGAAAAACCATGAAAGAGTGAGAATTCGGATTATGCTTTTAGATATGTTTTTGATGATGTAAAGCATTCAAATTGCATCAATGACGATCAAGAAACATGTTTAGACCTTCAGCTTGCTTTAAGATGGCCTCTAAATGAAAATTTGATGCCCACTTTTCTTTGAGATTTTGTGACTTTATTTCTATGCTTGGAGGCAGAATTTTTTCCTCCTTGTGATTGGGATATCTTCAAGTATATATAGAGATGAAAATTAGGTCAAAAAGTCATGGATTTATGGGCTTTGTAATGATGACAATTGATTGCTTGATTATGAAGAAATCTCTTATCCAAAAATGTCAAAAAATCCAATATATTCTTACTATCTTGGTCTAGCACGAATTTGGATGTGATCAATTAGTCTTGAATGGTGTTTATGACCTTCTAGAATCATAATCTCTTCCAAATATATGGTTTTCATATTTTATTCTAATTTAATATGTATTTTAATGAATAAAATTCAAATAAATATCAAATAAAATATAAAAATTCAGAAAATGCATGGGTTGGGTCATGCTTGATGTTTTCATAAAGATGGGATGGCAATTTGGTGGGCTCATTTAGCAAAAATTTGATTTTAGGCCTTATTTGCTTCATAAACTTCCCTAAAATTTCCCAACTTTGCAAGGGCACAAATCCTTCAATTTTAATGCTATGAGGGTTTTATTGGACATTTTGGAAAGCTTGAAGAGTCCTCTAAACAACCCCATTGGTTTCATGTCCATATCATTTACCATTCTCAAGTTATGCCCTTTTGAAGTTGTTAACTTTTTGTTGACTTTCAAAAGGACCTATAATGTCTTAGCTCATACCTTCCAAATGAAGCATTTTTGGGCTTGGCTTGTGAGACACAAAGTTGTAGAGAATTCAATTTCCTTCAAAATGAGCTTTGGATGGGAAAAATGTGATGAAGCATGTGAAAGTTATGGCTGGTCAAAGTTCAGTTGACTTTTCCTGAGGAAACCCTAATTTAGAAACCTTTGATTCTTGATGATCTGAAATGTCCTTGATGAATCATGATCAACCCTTGATCAAATGATGAATTTTACTTCATATACTTGATGTTGGCAAAAAATCATGAAGTTTGACTTTGGTTTGACCACAGTTGACATCAGTTTGACTTTTTAACTACTTTGACTGGTTTTGACTTATCTGATCATTTGACTGAGCAAAACTTTGAGAAAAGTCTTGAAACTTGTCATGGGGATTATTAAACACATATAAGATGTTATGAATCTCACTTGAAGTATTGGAAATCCATTTAGCCCGATTAAAGTCAAAACCCTAGTTTTGGATGCACTGCTTAGGAGAATGCCTTGCCTGAGGGAATTGTCAAATCTTCTGACCAATGATGAACTTTGTGAACCTTGTGAACCTCATAAGATGTCTTGTGAATCTTGTGAACCTCATGAAAGGTCTTGTGAACCTTGTGAACCTCCTAAAGTGTCTTGTAAACTTCATGAACCTCATGAAAGGTCTTGTGAACCTCATGAAAGGTCTTGTGAACCTTGTGAACCTCATAAAGTGTCTTGTAAACTTCATGAACTTCATGAAAGGTCCTGTGAACCTTGTGAACCTCATAAGCACACAAAGTATTGTATTGTGAGGGCAAATTTTGGGGTGAAACAGCTGACATATCCTCATAATACGAGGCAAATATCTCCACATAGTTATGTAACATCTGAATCAATCTGTTCTTAACACTGTCTTCTAATTCAGCTCCTATCTTGACCTCTTTCCTGTCTTTCTCAGTTCCCAGATTCACAACTTCAATTGGTTCTTCATGCGGCTGTATAATTTTCTCTTCTTGCTGTAGCAACCTAGCAAGCTCTTTAGGCACTTCACAATCTTCCTCATTTCCATCCTCGGCTTGGTAGATCGAATTCTCGAAGATATGATTGGCAATAGCAAAATTGTTATCAACAGGATCCAGAATGGATGAGGATCTACATTTTAGTGACGTGGGTGTGTGTAAGAACACATAGCTTTTGATAAAGGAAAAAATAAAAGAAAGAAAAAGAGCATAATATTTACGAAAGCAAAAACGTCCATTGATTTTATTGAATGAAAATATGCAAATGAAATGACATCCCTAACAAGCATACCATTGTGCCCCGGGCAAGGCACAAGGCTTAAAAGTTTTTAATTATTCAGAATTACAAAATCTAGAATAAGAAAAAATGGCATTTACTCCTGACTAAAGAAGATAGGAATAACGTCTTCAGCCTTCCAATTGTTGAGCCCATTGCCAATGGTAGGAAAGATCCAACTATCCAGATTGTAGTCTTCATCAGAATCTTCCACAATATTGACTTGATCCTTCTGAACTCCCTTGTTGGTGATACGAATAGCACGAGCACGATGAACAACCTTCTGAGATTCTGTAGTAAAACCCAAACCAAACTTGTCAGACTTGTAAGGAATGTCAGGAAGCTGACCCCAAATAATACAACCACCTTCTTTAACTACAACTCTAGCATCCTTCAGAGAGGCCATTGTAGGAGGTACTCTAGTAACAACAGGAACTGGTTTAGCAGCAGGGATAGACTCAGCAGCAGGAAAAATCTGAGGAACCACTTCAAATGTTTGGCAAGGAGTCTCAACAAATTCACCTTCCATCTCAACATACTTGAAAGTGTTTACATGACTGGCCATATACTCTTCTTCACCATAAATAGTGACAATCTTGCTTTTCACAAGATATTTCAGCTTCTGGAGTAAAGTGGAAGTCACAACACCTGCCCCATGTATCCAAGGACACCCAAGTAAGCAGGAATAGGAAGGACGAATATCCATCACATAGAAGGTAGAATCAAAAACTTGAGAATCCACTTTGATAGGGAGGTCAACTTCTCCGTGCACCATCCTTCTTGAACCATCAAAGGATTTCACCACCACATTACTGGGTCTTAGCACAATATCTTCAAAGTTGAGTTTGTCTAGAACATCCTTCGGTAACACATTTAATGAAGATCCATTATCCACCAAAACATGAGATAGAGTAGTGCCCCTACACTCAATGGAGATATGAAGAGCTCTGTTGTGGTTTCTTTTGGCAGGAGTTAGATCAACATCAGAAAAGCCTAAGCCATTATCAGTTGTCAAGTTAGCAACACAGTTTTCGAACTGGTCCAAAGAGATTTCATATGGTACATGAGCAAACTTCAGGAACTTTACTAAAGCCTTAGAATGGGCTTCTAAAAACAACAACAAAGACAACATAGAGATCTTGGAGGGAGTATGCCCCAATTGTTCAACAATATTATAATCACTTTTGCGGATGATCTTCAGTACTTCATCCATCTGCTTAGACAGATCTTCAGTAGCTGGTGTTTCAGCCTGAACAGGCTCAATCAATGGTCCTTTTCCCCGAGCTTCAGTACTTGGCCCAGGGTTGGAGATATGAACTGGAGCAACAACAGTCTTTGAAGTGTCTTCTGGAGAGAAAATTCTTCCACTCCTAGTAACCTTACTAGTCCCAACAATATTGTCAATATCAGGATTAGTGTCTGCAGTAGGTATATCAGTTATATGCTCTTGCTTGATACCATGGATATAAACATCAGAACCATAATTCCAAGGGATAGCCTTGTTAGAAGAATATGGAATTGGACCAGGAGTAGTAATAATCAGGGGAGCCACCTTTGGCTTAGCAGTAATCTTCACAGGACCTTTAGAAGTAATCCTCACAGGACCCTTATAAGTGATCTTCACAGGAGTATTAGTAACCACAAACATATCTTCAAGCTTTAGGTCTTGGGACAGGCCTTCACATAAGCTTTCTACAGAAGGGATCTTCTCAAACAATGTAGTACAATTGTTCATTGAACACTGAATACCTTCTTTCAGCTTCCAATAGTCATTGGGTTGAGAGGCACAGTAAAAACAATCTTCATTGCAACCCGGAAATAAACTGACTTGTTGTAGCTTCTTCTTAATAATGGATAGAGGAGTAGTCAAATCAGTCACAATAGAAACATAGGAAACATCATCAACAACATTAACAGTCTTCTCATGCTTAGGCATATGAGTAGTAATCACATTAGGAGTCTCGGGAGGATCAAACTCAATTTCTCCAACATCAATCATATCCTGAATCTTATTCTTCAATGCCCAACAGTTATTAGTATCATGACCTAGACAGTTGGAGTGATATGCACACCTTGCATTGGGATTATAACGAGGAGAGGTAGTATTGGGATTCTGAGGGGGGTCCCTCAAAGTAATTAACTCTCCTTTCAACATGTGTTGCAGAGCCTGAGCCAATGACATATTGATCTTTGTAAATTGTCTCCTAGGCATACCTTGCTTAGGCTGACTATTCTGTTGCTGATCGTGTTGTATAGGTGCAGGATTAGAGATTAAGACTGCTCCCACAAATTGGTTATTCCTATTACAACCCTGCTGGCCATACACAATATTAGATTATTTCTTTCCATTAGATAGCTTCTTGGTGGTACTTGAAGAGACAAACATTTGTATCTTACCACTTCGTATTCCACTCTCCACGCGTTCTCTAGTCATTATCAGCTCAGTGAAATCAAATGATGAACTTCCAATGAAATGACTGTAAAAAAGACCAATTAGTGTACTCATGAACATGCCAACCAATTCCTTGTCATTTAAAGGAGGTTGAACTCTGCTTGCAAGATCTCTCCACTTCTGGGCATACTCCTTAAAACTTTCTTTAGAACCCATAGACATGCTTTGGAGTTTCATGCGAGTTGGTGCTAAATCAGAGTTATATTGATATTGCCTATAGAAGTCCTCAACAAGATAATTCCAAGTATGAATATTGGTGCTCTCGAGTTGATAGTACCATTCCAATTGAGATCCAAATAAACTCTCTTGAAAGAAATGAATCCACAACTTCCTATTAGTAGTATGTGGCTGGATCCTTCGGACATAAGATCTCAGATGCAACTTGGGACACGACACACCATCATATACCACAAAAGTAGGAACCTTGAAACCAATAGCGATGACAACTCCAGAAATCAAACTTAGATCTTAAAAATCTAATCCAGAAGTCTTATGCAATTCCATAACATTCACACGGTCCTCCAGTAACTAATATTTCTCATCACCAGTTGAGTCATGGTAATAATTCTCCTCATAATCAGAATTCATAGTAGTACCACGCAGATTTTCTTCTTCTTTTGCAGAATCTTCATCTTCAGGGTTTTCAACTTCATCATCTGTCTTGATCAGAGCTCTGAACCTTCTACCCAAATTGATGAAGCCCACTGGTTTTTTGGTCTTCTTCTTTTTCTTGGCCAGGAGTGCTGTCGCTCCTTGGATTTCCATCCTGGTACAAACGCGAAAGTGGCGCGGAAAAGAGAGGTAGGGTCGCTAGCCAGGCATTTTTATCCCGAAGGAACGGGAATGGTAATGCTTCACAAACCAGAAGAAAAGAAGAGGAAGAACACAGATTCTGTGAACCAAAGAAACTGAGTTCGGGAGTCGGTTACGACCTGGGAAGGTATTAGCACCCAGATCATCCGCCGTACCTGACGAGATCCACGCTTGCAAAGAAACTGTTTCAAAGGGTGAAGGGATGAAAGGTGCTGCGAAGAAAAGTAACTGAACTGGATAAAAGAAAAGAAAAGGGAACTGAAAAGGAAATGAAAAGGAAAAATGTAGGGAAAATAAAGATTGTGCTCGAACGGGCCCTACCCCGCTGCCTACGTACCTCATCGGGAAAATGAGGATCAGAGACGCCGTAGTTCCCCTAACTAGGGGTAGAAAAGAAATTGCTTGTGAATTAAGGCTTGAACTGCCTATGTCAATGCTCAGGTGTTGCAGGCTCGGACGACGAGTGCGTAACCGTCTTGCAAAATGACAAGTAGGAGCAAGTTCGCGTACGGAGCGAAGGAGATGAGAAAAGAATTCCTGAAGGAAAGACGCTTATTGTTTGTTTGTGTTTTTTATGAATCTTTTTATGAGTGTGTCACAAGGAAGTGAACTCAAGCTCTTTTCCATGGAATGTGTACTTGTCACTACATTCCAAGATGGAATAATAGAACAAGCACACTCAAGTAAGGAGAAGATCCCCAAACCTTGAACCCAGAGATTAGGGCCTAAGCTCACTAACTAATTAATTTATTAAGTGTCTTTGGTATTTGCAATGAAGAAGTGTTTTTTTTTTATGATTTTCTTAGTGAAGATGATATCTTGATCAGATTTGTGCATCACAAGACAAGCTTGTACTATCCCAAGATGGGAAGACTACAAGTGTCTCATGGGATAAGGCTATTGTTCAAGGTATCACTTCAAACTTTATTAAGTGTCTTCTTTAGAGTTTTGAGATGAGGGGAGAAAAGAAACCAAAAGGATCACAAAGGCAAAAGTCTAATGGGGGACTAAAGAATCCTAAGTGTTTTCATGCATGGATATCCTAGGTTAGTGAGGTTTACTATCCTAAAGAAGAAAGAAAGAAGAAGAGAAGAAGAAGAAAGAAGAAGAGAAGAGGGAAGTAAGGCCTAAGCCCAACAATCAAAAGGTTAGCACAAGTAAGAATAAGAAGAGAATGAGATTTGGAGATGTGGGAAACACCTTCACACTTCTCACTTACCATAGCCCCTGAAAAGGTTAGCAACACAAGCATACAAGCAAAACAAAATGAACATAATTCATACCATCATCATACAAACAGAAGTGAAATCATACACACAAATGCTCAATGCAAAAACAGGTCAGAAGAATGAGAAAAGAAGCATACAAGTCAATATGAGGCAACATGAATCACATGGCAAAGCAAAGCAAACTTAGTGAGATGCAAAGCAAAATAAACAATACACAACCCCAAGGTGCAAGACCAGAACCATAACCAAGTTAAATAAGTGCTCAAGAAGCAAGAGAGATGGAGAGAAGAGAAGCACAAAGCTAAACAATCACATTTTGGGAAGAAAGAAGCAATGAAGTGAGGGGAATGTACAAAAGAAAGAAAGAACTTCAAAGGTAAACCAAATACAATATTTCCATAGTACAAACCCTAAACCAAGATCAGAAAGGTATCAATACCCTAAAGAGACCCCAAATGAGATGGAGAAGTTGGCACAAGTACCCTTCTAAGCTAGGGAGAGGACTTATGATCAAAAAGAAGCAAAATGGGACAAGTTAAGAACCAAAATTCAAATCAAATCAACAATGCACCCAAAAATTCCACAACCTTGGACAAAAGCTCTTCAATCATGATATGACAACATGCCAAAAGGATAGGAAGAAATTCAGAAGCTATGCAAGTCAAATGAGGGCTCAAACAACAACTAGGGTTAAGAAACTTCCCTCACAAGTCAAAGACCAAAACCAAATAAACAAGTTTCTAAAAATCAGAACAAAAGTCACACATGACGTACACTCTAATAGGAGTCCAGAGCAAAAAGAACCACTCAAAAATTCAAAATGAGGATCACTATGGAAAATGGACAAGACATCATGCTTAAAAAAGGAATTAAAATGAATTAATTAAATGGGGGAATTAATTTACACTTGTCAATATAAAATAAATGGAAAATAAAAATATTAAAATTAAAGAAAACTCAAATTAACATCCATGAATTATTTCATAATTTTTTGAAACTTAGAACTAATTTTAAAAATTAAAAACCAAAATGATATTAAAAAGAAATAAAAGAAAAAGAAATAAAAATGAAGAAAAGGCTGGGAGGTGCAATTAGAAGGGAATCCAGTTGAAATGATTTGGGATCAAAACAAAGGGGGGGTGCGGATAGTGGTTCTGGCCCAATGGGTCTGCGCAAGTACACAATTTTAAGGGTGGAAATTCATAAAATACTGGAAAAAACAATGACCAATAGATCAAGGGGACACATCCTGGAAGTCAGTTCATTAATTGACGTGGCAAGGTGATTGGCTCAGAGTGAAGGAGTATGCTAATTAACATGGAGTGCGCAACATGTTGAATTATCAGACTCAAATTATAAAAGAAACAGCACGTGAGGGGGATGAGGTTCATTAATTGAGGTGGCATCATGAGGTGCGTTGAGATGGAAAGATCTGAGGGCTCTAAGGTCATCTTCTTCCTCTAGAAACCCTAAATACACGCGTCCAGAATCCGATGACCGGAGCTAGGGCTCCGGCACCGGAAAACGCAAAACATGATCAAACATCAATAAGAAAACACCAAAAGCTCCAGATTACATAATTAAGTCATCCTGAGTTCAAATATGGCAATGGAATTCACAATAAATCAATGAACAGCCTGGATCGAAGGCAAACAGTTTGCACCATGAAAATTCAAATTCACATATAAAGCTCAATAAGGCACCAAATTCAAATCTAAAGCAAGCAGAATCATCAGCACCAATAGAGGATCACAATTCACACATTTATTTTCATTTCTAGATCTGAGAATTTTGAACTCACCTGAAGCTTGCAGATCTGGAAATAGCTTGTGATAAGCCAAGAAAATGCTGCCAATCCACTCCAAATGCACTCTAGTTGCAAAATAAATGCAACTAGAGCCTTGAAAGTTGTTGGATCTAAGAGTTTGAAGCTAGCTGCTCTAAAATGGCAAGGTGTGAGATCTTGAGAATTAGCTTGCACAATGTATGGATTTGTGATCCTGAGCTCTCAAGGATGAAGAATCTGTGGTTGGTTTGTGAAGAGAGCAAGTGTGAAGACTGATTCGAAAGAAAATGAAAAATGAGCCAAAACTTGAGAGTGATGAAATGAGATAGATCTGGATCATTCTAAAACCCTAATTCTCTTTTATGTGAGCTTATGAGGCAATGCTGAAAGCATGGGAGTCTTTGCACGTGAGAAGAGAGAGTGTGAGAGATTTTGCAAAATTTGCAAATTTGTTGTGATAACATGAAACACTTGTGCATTGCCTTGCTTCTTGCCCATGTGCATTCACAATATGACCCTTGATTCCAATCCAAAAAGATCCTGGCCTTTGGATGCAAGTATCACACCTTTCTCATGATCATGCAACTTTTGCACTTAAGGAATAAAATTCTCATCATGCACGAATTTGGTGTAATTCTTGGAGCAAAATGAATTATTTTCATTTCATTGTAACATTGTAACACTATTTTGTATGTACCAACACCCAAAAATTTGATTCATGACTTTTTGCTTTGGTGTACAAATGAAAAATCAAGTTTTGCCCTAGTTTTACCCTAATTTTCGAGGGCCTCATCTTCTTAACCATGAAGGCTATAAAAAAGTACTTGTACTTTTTGAAAATGGGAGGCTTTAATCTCCAACTTTCATGTTTGACTTTGGTCCATTTGAAGAATTTTTCACCAAGTTATGATCACTTGAAATTTAGGGCAAAAACTTGCTAAAAATGGCATTTTCCATAACCAACTTCACACCAATTTTGCAAAACACCTCAAAACCTCATGATTCTTGATCTTTGATCTTGCCAAACCTCTTTTAACATCATAAGAACATCCCTTGGCTAGAAAAATGGGGTTGGACCCCTTGAAATCTCACAGTTGACTTTTATAAGGCACAGTTGACCAGTTTCTTCACTTACAAGCAACTGAAGAAATACTTAACTTCCACAAGGAATTTCCTCACCAAATTTCATCCCTAGGATCCTCTTAACATTTAAAAGACTTTTCCCAAATGAAATGGCAAAGGTCTTGAGGTTTTCATGCTTGAAACTCAAACCCTAGTTTGGGATCATTGTGTAGGAGCTTTGCCCTAGCCTGGATCCTTTGATGATCTTCCAACCTTCTGAGCTTTTGTGAATGAACTTAAGCTTGTAAATGAAATATAGACCCCTCATAGGACTTGTACCAATCCATTGGGCCCCTTGTCATGGCTTGTGATGCTTCAAGAACCTCCCCAGATGATCATATGCCTAATGATGGGTCATGAGAAATGTTATGCCTCATCTTTCCATGCTAGGATGTTAAGAGTATGATATGTTCATGATGAATATGATATGATATGATGCTTAAAAAGAAGAGGGAAAATTTGGGGTGTTACAGCTGCCCATATTCAAACAACTGTTAATCTGAAAAGGACGGTAGCACGAGCTATCAACCGTTCAAGATAAAGTGTGGTTGAATACCAAGAAGACCTGAAATTTGCCCTCTGACGAAGAATGCAGAAACTGGGAAATAAACCCAACCAAATGACGCTTTGGTGACTGAAGTAGAGAGAAAGCAGACGAGCTTCTTCCAAGTTGAAACTGTTATCTGGAATCAGAATATATTGATAGACGAGTCTTCTTCGAACAATCCTGTTACGCCAGGACCGAACATACGAGCCCTCATATAACTTGCAAAACATATAACTTAAGACAGACGAATCTCCTCCGGATATTCCTGTTACGCCAGGACCGGGATGCACTAAAGTCTGTGGGATAGACATGCATAACCAAGGTAGACGAACCCTCTTCATATATTATCCGTGGATATATGGTATAAGACAGACGAGCCTTCTTTGAGCGAACCTGTTACGCCATGTGTAACATTAATAATTGGTTCCTGAGACAGACGAGCCTCCTTCGGATAATCCTGTTACGCCAGGACTGGTAACCATTTTGACATTTATTCCCACAGTCATGATTTTAAACCTCTTCAATACAGACGAGTATTGGATGATCATCAAGATAACACAGACGAGTGTCATAAGTCAATGATATAAAAGAATATCAGACGATGATCCGAGAAACACAGACGAGTGCTTCAAGCAATAATACTGACGAATATCAGCTGCTGGTACATACGAATACCAGAAATTCAAACATAAACGAGCATTTGGAGTAGCAATACAGACGGGTGTAAGGGATGATACAGACGAGTATCTAAACAGCGCAGACGAGCTTCAAACAGAAAATACACAGACGAGTGCCGGAGAATGCAGACGAGCAATAAATATTAGATATCAAACACAGACGAGCGTTGGAAGGTGCAGACGAGCAACGACAAATCTCAAACACAAACGAGCATTGGAAGGTGTAGACGAGCAACTATAAAGATTAAAAACCAAACACAGACGAGTGTTGGAAGGTGCAGACGAGCAACAACAGTTATCAAACACAGACGAGTGTTGGGAAGCACAAACGAGCAACAACAATTACAACCATGGGCAACTGCTGGGGAAAGCATACGAGCAATACCAAAGTGATAACACAGACGAGTGTTGAGGGATGCAGACGAGCGGCAACAAAGTATGAACACAGACGAGTGCCATTGAATGTTTCCCTGATGGTTGGGAATTCCTCAAATATCAACTGTTGGTGACAAGGGTTCTGACAAATAAACTTTGTGGGGAATGGGCCTCCCACTGCTTGCTGGGTATACTCCATTGGGGAAGATAAACTGCTTGGGCTACTTGCTAAGACTTAGCTGGGAAAATTCTGCTTGGGAGAATGTGACGCCATCCTACAACCTGCAACAACGGAAAAACACAAGTGTGCCCCGGGGACTTGCATGGTATGACCTGTTCATCCATCGTCACCCGACACTCAAAGAGGGTTTCAAATGTTTCCTCGCAATGTCATTTTCTTTTAAGAAACAAATCACCATGTTTTAAATGCAATGCTATTTTTTTTTGCCAAAAATTCAGGACATTTTGCAAACAAATATAAACACAACACAGCTTTTTGACTGAATATTCTTTTTATTGAAAGGCCTCTGAATAGGCAAATATTTACATCAGGAAGCAACCACCTGGAAAGAGGTAGCCACCATAAAAATTGAGAAAATAAACTATCCTAATGGCAATGGGCACGACATTCCAATGAGTTCCCTTTCTGCTATGACCCGCATGTCTTCAAAACTCTCCATTCTTGCCTTTGCTTTCTGAGAGAATGAGGGGACTGATTCATATCCTTCTGATATTGTCAAGCTGTACGAAACGATGATTTGGTTCAGATTACTCGGATCGCAGTTGTTCGCTTATTCCCTTGTTTTGCATGGATCGCCCTTTCGGGTTTTCAATCCACCGGGATACCCTTTTTTGCCTGAGCTGTCCGATGTGGCTTTTCAACTCAGCGGGTGTACATTTTTTTTTATTTTCTCTAACTTTTGCCCGAGCTTTTTATTCTGTTTTTAGCTCGCCGGGATGCCCTTTTTTTGCCTGGACTTTAATTCTGTTTTTGTGTCCAGCGGGTCTTTTTATGCGAAGTATTTGTTAACTGCGTCCGAGTTAACAGGAGATTGGAAATCTTCTCCATCCATAGTGGTGAGCATCAGTGCTCCTCCTGAGAAAACTTTCTTCACTATGAATGGTCCTTCGTAGTTTGGGGTCCACTTGCCCCTGTGATCTGAACTTGGAGGAACAATCCTCTTGAGCACAAGCTCTCCTACTTGATACTCCCGAGTACGTACTCGTTGGTCGAATGCTCGCTTCATTCTCCTCTGATAAAGCTGACCATGACAGATAACCGCTAATCTCTTTTCCTCAATTAGACATAGCTGATTGTAACGAGCACGTACCCATTCAGCCTCATCAAGCTTCACATCCATCATCACACGCAATGAAGGAATCTCTACTTCAACAGGCAGGACTGCCTCCATACCATATACCAATGAGAAGGGAGTTGCCCCAGTTGACGTCCTGACTGACGTTCGGTACCCATGTAGCGCAAACGGTAACATCTCATGCCAATCTTTGCAAGTGACAACCATTTTTTGCACAATCTTCTTAATGTTCTTGTTTGCTGCTTCTACCACACCATTCATCTTCGGTCGGTAAGGAGAAGAATTATGATGCTGAATCTTGAAGTCCCGACACAACTCTGCCATCATCTTGTTGTTCAAGTTAGAACCATTGTCAGTAATGATCCTTTCGGGTACTCCGTATCTGCAAATGATGTCCCTTTTCAGAAAACGAGCCACCACTTGACGAGTGACGTTGGCATAAGATGCTGCTTCCACCCACTTAGTGAAGTAATCGATCGCAACCAAGATAAAGTGATGACCATTTGAAGCAGTAGGCTCTATTTTCCCGATCATGTCAATGCCCCACATAGAAAAGGGCCAAGGAGATGACATGACATTGGGCGGGCTTGGAGGAACATGCACCTTGTCTGCATAAATCTGACACTTGTGGCATTTACGAGCGTATGAACAACATTCTGCATCCATTGTCATCCAGTAATACCCCGATCTCAACAATTTCTTATCCATAACATGCCCTCCTGCATGAGTACCGAAAGATCCCTCGTGGACTTCCTGCATTAACAGGCTTGCTTCGTGTCTATCCATGCATCTGAGCAAGACCATGTCAAAGTTTCTCTTGTACAAAACCCCGTCTGTATTCAAGAAGAAGCTAGCAGCAAGTCGCCTTAAGGTCTTCTTGTCATTGGATGATGCCCCAGTTGGGTACTCTTGCTTTTCCAGGAATATCTTGATATCAAAATACCAAGGTTTCTCATCAGACACTGCGTCTACAGAGAAAGCATGAACTGGTGCGTCAAGCCTGGAAATGTCAATTCTGGGCACATAATTCCAAAACAAGACTTTGATAGACGAAGAAAGAGTGGCCAATGCGTCGGCAAATTGATTCTCATCACGTGGTATGTACTGAAGCTTAACTGTCGTGAAGAACGTCAATAGTTTTCTGGCATAATCCATGTATGGAATTAGATGCTCTTGATGTGTATACCACTTGCCAGAAAGTTGGTTAATAACGAGGGCTGAATCTCCGAATATGTCGAGGGTCTTAATCCAAAGATTAATAGCCTCCTCTATTCCCATTATGCATGCCTCGTATTCCGCTTCATTGTTGGTGCAGCCAAAAGTAATTCTGGCAGCGAAGGGAAAATGAACACCTTCAGGAGTAATAAGAACAACACCCTCCACGTCCATTGATATTGACTGCCCCATCAAACATCAACTTCCATTTGGATTCAGGGTCTGGCCCCTCCTCCGGAAGTGGTTCCTCGCAATCGTTTTCTTTGAGGTACATGATGTCCTCATCAGGGAAATCAAACTTCATTGGCTGATAATCATCTTCAAGAGGTTGTTGTGCAAGGTAATCTGACAATACACTTCCCTTGATGGCTTTCTGAGAAGTATACTGTATGTCATATTCAGTTAAAATCATTTGCCACCTAGAAACCCTTCCGGTTAACGTTGGTTTCTCAAAGATGTACTTGACATGATCCATT
This sequence comes from Lathyrus aphaca, assembly GCA_963966055.1. Classification (NCBI taxonomy): domain Eukaryota; kingdom Viridiplantae; phylum Streptophyta; class Magnoliopsida; order Fabales; family Fabaceae; genus Lathyrus; species Lathyrus aphaca. The sequence goes on from OZ014521.1 coordinate 232,420,600, forward strand.
TTGGAAATTAGCAGTGTGGTATGGGTCAACATGTACTGTCTCAGTCTGCGAGCAGCCCATACCAAAGCGCAGCAAGTTTTCTCGAGCAGTGAGTAACGGGATTCACATTCGGTAAACTTTTTTATAAGGTAATAAATAGCGTACTCTTTTCGACCAGACTCGTCATGTTGGCCTAGAACACACTCCATTGACCCTTCTAGCACAGTCAAGTACATGATTAAAGGTCTTCCTTCAACTGGAGGCATAAGAATTGGAGGTGTCTGCAAATATTCTTTTATCTTGTCAAAGGCTCTTTGGCAGTCCTCATTCCACCTGACCGTTTTCTCTTTTCTTAGCAATTTGAATATTGGTTCACACGTGGCAGTTAGATGAGATATGAACCGTGAAATGTAGTTCAACCTCCCTAAAAACTCACGCACTTCTTTTTCTGTTCTCGGTGCAGGCATATCTTGAATTGCTTTTACTTTTGCAGGATCTACCTCGATTCCTTTCTAACTAACAATGAAACCCATCAGTTTCCCAAAACGCACTCCGAAAGTGCACTTGTTTGGGTTCAACCTCAGCTTATACTTTATCAGTCTATCAAACAACTTCTTGAGGTTGACCAGATGCTCTTCTTCGTCTCAGGACTTAGCAATCATACCGTCCACATAACACTCTATCTCCTTGTGTATCATGTCGTGTAACAATGTGACCATAGCCCGCTGATAAGTTGCCCCGGCGTTCTTCAAACCAAAGGGCATGACCTTATAGCTGAATGTACCCCACGGGGTAATGAACATTGTTTTCTCCATGTCTTCCGGTGCCATCTTAATCTGATTATATCCGGATATGCCATCCATGAAGGAAAATACCGAGAATTAAGCAGTGTTATCTACCAACACATCATTGTGTGGCAACGGAAAGTCATCTTTTGGGCTTGCTCTATTCAAATCTCGGTAGTCAACGCACATCTGGACCTTGCCGTCCTTCTTTGGTACAGGCACAATGTTAGCTACCCAAGGTGGGTAACTAGTCACGGCAAGGAATCCGGCATCCCATTGCTTCTGAACTTCCTCCTTGATCTTCATCGCCATGTCAAGACGCGTTCTTCTCAACTTTTGTTTCACAGGAGGACAATCTTCTCTCAATGGTAGCTTATGCACAACAATGTCGGTATCCAACCCTGACATGTCTTGATACGACCAGGCAAAGATATCCACATACTCACGCAGCATACCAATCAGCTCTTTCTTTACTTCAGCCTGCAGACTGGCCCCAATCTTGATCTCTTTCTTCACGTCTTCAGTGCCGATGTTGATGATCTCAATTTCTTCCTGATGAGGCTAAATAACCCGATCCTCTTGTTTCAACAATCTGACCAATTCTTCAGGGAGTTCACAGTCTTCCTCAACCCCTTCATCAGCTTGGTAGACAGGATTGTCAAAGTCATGCGTGGTCAAGCAGGAACGTTATCAATGGAATCCGGATGATCAACACTGCATAGATGATGTGCTTATTTCAGAATCTGTTTATTTTTAAAAGAGTCGCAAACACAAAAACAAAAAGGAAAAACACATTGCCATTTTTTATATTTTTTTGAAAAATTTAAAACGAAAGAAAGAGAACACAATTTGTCTGAAAATGTCCTTTATTTCATGGTAAAATAAATGCATACAAAACATGGTGGCCCATATAATGGATCCTAGCATCTTGGGCAGAATGTTGGATTTGACAATGCAGCATGATAAGAAAAGGAAACAAATAAATTACTCTGAGTGCCAGGTAACTTGGACGATGTCTTCAGCGGACCAGTTCTCCAGCTTCTCTCCGGGCGCACACGGATGAATCCAGCTGTCCCAGTCACCATCACTGTCTCCCTCTTCATTAGTTGCACAGATTTGGTTGCGGTCGAGCATCCCAGCGCTTGTAAAAGTAATGGCTTTACCACTTGGAGACCAATTAAACCCACTAGGCTGATAACCCAAACCAAACTTGTCGTCTTTCTTCTCTAATTCCAGCAATTTGCCCCAGCCTTGGGCGCTTCCTGACCGAACCACTTCCTTTGCCAGCTTGTAGGAGTGAATGAAGGTACCTTCTTTCTCACTGCTTCTCACTACAGGAGTCAAAATGCTGACATTAACTGCTTCGAAGGCCTGACATAGAGTTTCGTGGATCTCTCCGTCCATCTCCACATATTTGAACGTTGATAAATGGCTTACAAAGATATCTTCCTCTCCGCACACAGTGATTACTTGGCCATCAACCACATATTTGAGCTTTTGATGCAGAGTGGAAGTTACAGCTCCAGCAGCGTGAATCCACGGACGTCCCAACAAGCAGCTGTACGCGAGCTGAATGTCCATGACGTAAAAGGTGCTTTTGAATACTTGAGACCCTATTTTCACAGGTAACTCAACTTCTCCAAACACTGACCTTCTGGACCCATCAAAAGCTTTGACTATCAAATCACTGGGTCTTAGGACAATACCATCAACATTGAGCTTCATTAATGCTTTCTTCGGAAGTACATTAAGAGAAGAGCCTGTGCCAACCAGGACATGCGACAAAACAACACCCTTGCACTCCATAGTAATATGTAATTCTTTGTTATGGTTACGGCCCTCTAACGTAAGGTCTCTGTCTGTAAAGCCCAGCCCATGGCTCGCATTCACACTACCCACTACAGCTTCCAGTTGATTAACAGTTATTTCTTGAAGAACATAGGCCATCTGCAACACTTTCAACAAGGCTTCTCTATGTGCAGGAGAACACATTAGCAAAGACAGAATTGATATCTTGGATGGCGTTTGGTTCAATTGTTCGACCACCTTATAATCACTCTTTTTAATTATGCGCATAAATTCCTCGACCTCTTTCTCAAAGGTGCCCTGTCCAGCAGCAGGAGTTGTTGTTTCATCAATCGATGTTTGCTTTCCTTTAGCCTTTGCCTCAGCCTCAGCCTCAGGATCTCCTCTCGGAACTGGGGGAGCAAATAGACGACCACTTCTCGTAAAACCTCCAACCCCTCCGACGTTCACTACAATCGGGTCAATAGCTACTGACTTACTTTCCACTTTCTGTCCTTCCACGTACACATCTGAGCTGTAATGCCATGGGATGGCTTTATCATCTGTATAAGGAACATGCCCAGGCACAATGATAGTCACAGGACTAACTTCAGGAGCATAAATGGTCACATGTTCTCTTCTAGCAGGCATCTCAGCCGGATCATAAAAGATGGTTATAGTGGACACATCATCAACTTCATTATCAATTTTGTCAAACTGCAATGATCCTTCATCAACCAGATTCTGCAACCCCATCTTCAGGTCTTCACAACCGTTCACTGAATTCACACACTTCTCACAATAAGAACTACATCCTGGAAACACCTATCCTTTCAACAGCCTCTCCTTCACTACCAACAGCGGAGTCTTCACTTCTTTTATACTCAGAACCAAACTTAACTTCTCACCACCCTCAACAGCATTTATTCTAGCCCCTCCGTGGTTCGGGATAGGGTTTGAAGTAACATTCGGTGGTGGTGCAAAGTTAATTGCCTTGGAGTCTATCAAATCTTGAACTTTATGCTGTAGCGCCCTACACTTCTCAGTTGAGTGCCCGAGTGCCCCTGAATGGAAAGGGCATCTAGCATTGACATCGTACCCCACTGGAAGCTCTCTAGGTGGTGGTGGTGCCAAAGTCCTCAGTTGTATCAAATTCAGGTCCAGCAATCTCGGTAGCAATGCAGCATAAGTAATGGGAATTGCCTCAAGCACCCTATTAGCCGTGCGAGTCTGCCTTGGCTGATAAGGTCTTTGTTGATAGTTGTTACGTTGTGGTTGTTGTTGTTGCTGTTGTTGTAGAGGTTGTACCTGCTGCACAGGACTGGCAGGGATTGTGACAGCTGCCACTTGCTCATATGATCTTCTATATCCTCGGCCCCGTCCTCGACCAAACACAGCATTGGTTTCACCTTCCCTTCTTCTCGGGGTCCGCTGAAAGCTTTTCTTACTCCATTCGAACTGCTTGCACTCGTATCCTGAATCTTTCCCATCTTTAACAAAGTCTCGACCCTCTCTCCAGCAATTACTATATCATTGAACTTGGTAGCCGAACAAGACGCCAACCTTTCGATAAACACCCCTTGCAATGTCCCCATGAACATATCAGCCATCTCATTCTCCAGCAATGGTGGTTATACCCTGGCAGCAAGCTGACGCCACCTTTGAGCATATTCTTTAAACCCCTCCTTAGCAGTTTGAAACATGTTTTGCAGTTGAGTGCGATTTTGAGCCATGTCCAAATTGTACTGGTATTGCTTCACGAAAGCCTCTGCCAGGTCCTTCCAGCTCTTATTGTTGACTCTACTTAGCTTCATATACCATTCCAAGGAGGCCCCAACCAGGTTGTCCTGGAAATAATACATCCATAGCTTTTCATCATCAGTGTGGGCAGCAATCCTCCCTACAAAGGACTGAAGATGAGTCTTCGGACACGCTGTGCCGTTGTACTACTCGAAAGTCGGGACCTTGAACTTGTAAGGGATTCTTACCCCTGGAACCAAGCCCAAGTCAGTAATGTCGAACCCCAAAGATTTTTGAGATTGAATAGCCTTGATCTGTTCTACCATCTCCTCAAATTTCATGTTCATTTCAGCCCCCTGACCTTCAGTTTCGTCCAGCAACGTAAACTGCTCGTCTTGACCGTCCATTTGTACATTGTTCAGTCCATCATTAATAATGGTAACCCCCGGCTGTGCTACAGGAATTTCAACTTGACGGGCGCCCGCACCGTTACGTTTACCTCCATCAGCAATACCGTTGTTCCTGGCTTGACTATTTTCAACCAACTCACGCAGACGTTCCTGATTCTGACCCATTCCTGCCATCAAGGTCATAAAATTATCCATCCTCAGTCTCAAGTCAGCTAAATCAGCTTGCATTTGATCCATGACTCTTTCTCTGTTGACTCTTGTTGGATATCTGTGTATGTCTGGCTGTTCTCGAACCTTTCTGGGAGCTATAGTGCCTGAAACAACAAGAACGTTAGAAACTGAAGCACTACCTGCAAAACAAACAAACACGTCATATGCATGCAATGTAACTGCTCATGTTCCCAAGTTTTAAGCACTTGCTTGCCCCAGTTCTGGTATTTGCTCCAGGCGGCCACTTTGAGTATTAACTTTCAGACTATCTTTTTGAAGAATGTTCAGATATTAGCAGTATCAGACAAACAAGCCTTGCATATTCAGAAATGATAATTTGCATATTAACACTGTATATCATGGACAAACCACTGCTGGCCAAAAGTTAGAGCACAAACAGAAATATTCCCCAAAGGGTTACAAGTCATTACATGAATAAAAGACAAAACAAATAAAGCAAGACTCCTACAACAAGTCTGTAGGTAGTCTGAAAAAAATAAACTAAACTAGAGACCCAGGTTCTTCTGCAACCACCTTTGCTCTGTTCTTCTTCACACCTGCTCTTAGCTTGAGCTCTTCAATCTCCTTCCGTGCCTCCTCCAAGGCTAACTGGCTTTGTGCTAACTGCTGAGTCTTTTCCCTCCGTATGTTGTGGACTTGCTCCACCTCCTCCTTCTTGAAGGCCATTTGCACCTCAAAGAACTATTATTTTTCTTTAAACTTCTTTTGCTCTTCCTCCCTTTGGCCTTGCAACCAAACAATGGATTGACGAGCTTCCTTGAGAGTTTTCAAAGTCTTTTTGCGTTCCGCTTCTCTTTTTGCTTCCATCATACCCAATCTGTGAAAGTGAGCTTCCCTTCCAGCAAAGTCTTTCTCTTTAGCTTCCAAAGAGGCTTGGATCTTCTGCAGCTTTCCCTCAGCTTCATTTTTGGCCCGGTTGGCAAGATGATACAGGTTTACCATTTCAGCATTCTCCACTCGGACTTCATGCAGCTGAGCTTCCAATTTCTTATACTCTTCAAGGGAGACAATACTTTGGCTTGGCACTTCTTTGGGATAAAGTGGAGCTTCTACTGAGAAATGCATGAGAACTTCTTCTACATGTTTTTGCAACCATGCAGCAAAAGGAGGGTACGTTTTGGGATCTATTCTACCAAAGTCTTTCTTACCCTTCCTTATCCTGTGAGCCCAGGCCTAGGATGCCTGTAGAACTAACTCCTTGTTCCCTTCCACAGGAAAATACAAAGACTCAACAAACTCTTCCATCTGGGGAGGATCTCTCAAAGGGTAACCAAATTGCTTCCTGGCTAATGTTGGATGATAACTGATCACACCCTTCCTTCCTAGCAAAGGCACTCCAGCAAATCCTCCACAACTGACCAACAACTCTTTTCCAGCAGATCTCTGTCATATCCCCAGGCTATATCCTCAGAAGTTAACCCCATCAGCCTTCTAGACCATCTCCACTCATCCCTCATTTCCTTGAAAGCTCCTGATTTTGGCAACTGTCTGGCAAACCACTCAGCAAACAATGAAGCACAACAGCCCACTGGTGCACCTCTACCTTTCTCATTCCGGTAATGGACGCTGTAGTAGAAATCTCCCAAGAGAGTTGGCACAGGATTGCCTTTAGCAAAGATAGAGATCACTTCCAAGCTTACAAATTCCTTCTCTCCTGGGAACAAGTTAGACCCATACACCATCAAAGCCAGCAAAGCACCAAAGTCACCCCATTTACCCTCTTTAGCATATATCTCTGCCTCTGGTATGAGCACACTCTAAGGGAGTCCTTTGCCTTCACTATCTTTCAGAGCCTTCTTGACTATAAAAGCTGGTAAACGACAAACTTTGGCTATGTCTTCTTCTTTAAGCACCACCTCAGACCCATAGAAAGGCAAGGTATCTCTGACTGGAACATTCAGAATGCTGGAAATCTCCTCCAAGGTAGGAGCCAGGATGTAGTCTGGAAACACAAAGCAACGAGCAGGGGGTCATAAAACGGAAGCAAGGTATGCAAACTGTCCTTCTGGTCTGCAGTAGGTTTGTCCACATACTTCAATATCTGGCCATATCTCTTTCTGAAATTTCCCAAGACTTGGTCATTCATCAAACCTGCTAATTTCTGAACACTTCTGACTTCAGGTTGAAGAAAAGTGTAGTGAACTTTCTTTTTCCTTGTAATCTTTCTGATTTCTGCCATCTGGAGATAAAATTTACCAGAACTGGGAGCTGATTATGAACAATGACCTGAAAAATGGAAACATAAACAGTTAATGCAAGAATGATGCAAATGAAAATGCAATGCAGGCATATGATCAATCTGGGACCATCTAGTTACTGGACACTGAACATAAGGACCCTCTGCTTAACTGTCAACCAAAATCCTCTGAGTCACAACTCTCTGATAGAAATCTCAGAACCATAGTACCAAGAAAACCAGAACACCAGAACCATAGGACCAGATCATGACAAGGACCACTGATAATGAGGGTATGTAGAGGCCAAGGGTTCCTGCAAACCTGTAAACCCCTCCCAATCTCACTGGTATGCTCCAGGTCAAAAATCACGGACTCTCAAAGCCGAATAACAATAATACTTTCACCATTTCCGAGAAATGGCTCATGACCAAATCAGGGAATCGGTTTGGCATTATGTACTACGCAGGGAGGCCTCAGCTGAGTTCGGGAAACAAGGTCATCCTATGCAAGTTCCAAGTGGGCCCTCGGATGCGAATGGGTTTGCCACAAAATATGGTCTGCCACTGTCACCACTAAAGAGGGATGTTTCCACAAGGTTCTCAATGATCGGTCCCCAGCTGCACATAACTGTCAAGGTTATGAAATGAGAGAGGAAGATCCCCAAATCAAGACATTCCCAAGACGGTCGCAAATATGGGCGTGGAACTCACTATTACCCCCATGACAAGATCTCATGAGGCCAAAGTGGAACCACTCTAAGTCCTAAGGTGCACTCGAGCCGTGGTAATGAGCTCATCTCTCAGAAACAGTATCACCCAAGCCCACCAAACAGAAGATCCAGTCCAGACAATCCAGTAATAATATGATGCAGAAAATAAATACTGAAAACTGTAAATAAAGCTGTAAACAAAACTGTAAATAAACAACAGTAAAATACAACACACAACAGCAAACAGTCATCACCCTAAGAGACAGAAACATGCAAGCGCTAGGAGAGACTCACAGGGGAACCAGAGATTCTGGGTTCGGTCCCCAGCAGAGTCGCCAACTGTCGCTCCCTGGATTTCCATCCTAGTACAAACGCGAAAGTGGCGCGGAAAAGACAGGTAGGGTCGCCAGCTAGGCATTTTTATCCCGAAGGAACGGGAATGGTAATGCTGCACAAAACAGAAGAAAAGAAGAGGAAGGACACGGGTCCTGCGAACCAAAGAAACTGAGTTCGGGAGTCGGTTACGACCTGGGAAGGTATTAGCACCCAGATCGTCCGCCGTACCCGACGGGATCCACGCTTGCAAAGAAACTGTTTCAAAGGGTGAAGGGATGAAAGCTGCTGCGAAGAAAAGGAACTGAACTGGATAAAAGAAAAGAAAAGGGAACTGAAAAGGAAATGAAAAGGAAAAATGTAGGGAAAATAAAGATTGTGCTCGAACGGGCCCTACCCCGCTGCCTACGTACCTCATCGGGAAAATGAGGATCAGAGACGCCGTAGTTCCCCCAACTAGGGGTAGAAAAGAAATTGCTTGTGAATTAAGGCTTGAAATGCCTATGTCAATGCTCAGGTGTTGCAGGCTCGGACGACGAGTGCGTAACTGTCTTGCAAAATGACAAGTAGGAGCAAGTTCGCGTACGGAGCGAAGGAGATGAGAAAAGAATTCCTGAAGGAAAGATGCTTATTGTTTGTTTGTGTTTTTTATGAAGCTTTTTATGAGTGTGTCACAAGGAAGTGAACTCAAGCTCTTTTCCATGTAATGTGTACTTATCACTACATTCCAAGATAGAATAATAGAACAAGCACACTCAAGTAAGGAGAAGATCCCCAAAACATGAACCCAGAGATTAGGGCCTAAGCTCACTAACTCATTAACTTATGATCAAAAAGAAGCAAAATGGGACAAGTTAAGAACCAAAATTCAAATCAAATCAACAATGCACCCAAAAATTCCACAACCTTGGACAAAAGCTCTTCAATCATGATATGACAACATACCAAAAGGATAGGAAGAAATTCAGAAGCTATGCAAGTCAAATGAGGGCTCAAACAACAACTAGGGTTAAGAAACTTACCTCACAAGTCAAAGACCAAAACCAAATAAACAAGTTTCTAAAAATCAGAACAAAAATCACACATGAAGTACACTCTAATAGGAGTCCAGAGCAAAAAGAACCACTCAAAAATTCAAAATGAGGATCACTATGAAAAATGGACAAGAGATCATGCTTAAAAAAGGAATTAAAATGAATTAATTAAATGGGGGAATTAATTTACACGTGTCAATATAAAATAAATGGAAAATAAAAATATTAAAAATTAAAGAAAACTCAAATTAACATCCATGAATTATTTCATAATATTTTGAAACTTAGAACTAATTTTAAAAATTAAAAACCAAAATGATATTAAAAAGAAATAAAAGAAAAAGAAATAAAAATGAAATAAAGGCTGGGAGGTGCAATTAGAAGGGAATCCAGTTGAAATGATTTGGGCTCAAAACAAAGGGGGTGCAGATAGTGGTTATGGCCCAATGGGTCTGCGCAAGTACACAATTGCAAGGATGGAAATTCATAAAATACTGGAAAAAACAATGACCAATGGATCAAGGGGACGCATCCTGGAAGTCAGTTCATTAATTGACGTGGCAAGGTGATTGGCTTAGAGTGAAGGAGTATGCTAATTAACATGGAGTGCGCAACACGTTGAATTATCAGACTCAAATTATAAAAGAAACAACACGTGAGGGGGATGAGGTTCATTAATTGAGGTGGCAGCATGATGTGCATTGAGATGGAAAGATCTGAGGGCTCTAAGGTCATCTTCTTCCTCTAGAAACCCTAAATACACGCGTCCAGAATCCGGTGACCGGAGCTAGGGCTCCGGCACCGGAAAACGCAAAACATGATCAAACATCAATAAGAAAACACCAAAAGCTCCAGATTACATAATTAAGTCATCCTGAGTTCAAATATGGCAATGGAATTCACAATAAATCAATGAACATCCTGGATCGAAGGCAAACAGTTTGCACCATGAAAATTCAAATTCACATATAAAGCTCAATAAGGCACCAAATTCAAATCTAAAGCAAGCAGAATCATCAGCACCAACAGAGGATCACAATGCACACATTTATTTTCATTTCTAGATCTGAGAATTTTGAACTCACCTAAAGCTTGCAGATCTGGAAATAGCTTGTGATAAGCCAAGAAAATGCTGCCAATCCACTCCAAATGCACTCTAGTTGCAAAATAAATGCAACTAGAGCCTTGAAAGTTGCTGGATCTAAGAGTTTGAAGCTAGCTGCTCTAAAATGGCAAGGTGTGAGATCTTGAGAATTAGCTTGCACAATGTATTGATTTGTGATCCTGAGCTCTCAAGGATGAAGAATCTGTGGTTGGTTTGTGAAGAGAGCAAGTGTGAAGACTGATTTGAAAGAAAATGCAAAATGAGCCAAAACTTGAGAGTGATGAAATGAGATAGATATGGATCCTTCTAAAACCCTAATTCTCTTTTATGTGAGCTTATGAGGCAATGCTGAAAGCATGAGGGTCTTTGCACGTGAGAAGAGAGAGTGTGAGAGATTTTGCAAAATTTGCAAATTTGTTGTGATAGCATGAAACACTTATGCATTGCCTTGATTCTTGACCATGTGCATTCACAATATGACCCTTGATTCCAATCCAAAAAGATCCTGGCCTTTGGATGCAAGTATCACACCTTTCTCATGATCATGCAACTTTTGCACTTAAGGAATAAAATTCTCATCATGCACGAATTTGGTGTAATTCTTGGAGCGAAATGACTTATTTACATTGCATTGTAACATTGTAACACTATTTTGTATATACCAACACCCAAAAATTTGATTCATGACTTTTTGCTTTGGTGTACAAATGAAAAATCAAGTTTTGCCCTAGTTTTACCCTAATTTTCTAGGGCCTCATCTTCTTAACCATGAAAGCTATGAAAAAGTACTTGTACTTTTTGAAAATGGGAGGCTTTAATCTCCAACTTTCATGTTTGACTTTGGTCCATTTGAAGAATTTTTCACCAAGTTATGATCACTTGAAATTTAGGGCAAAAACTTGCTAAAAATGCCATTTTCCATAACCAACTTCACACCAATTTTGCAAAACACCTCAAAACCTCATGATTCTTGATCTTTGATCTTGCCAAACCTCTTTTAACATTATAAGAACACCCCTTGGCTAGAAAAATGGGGTTGGAGCCCTTGAAATCTCACAGTTGACTTTTATAAGGCACAGTTGACCAGTTTCTTCACTTACAAGCAACTGAAGAAATACTTGACTTCCACAAGGAATTTCCTCACGAAATTTCATCCCTAGGATCCTATTAACATGTAAAAGACTTTGCCCAAATGAAATGGCCAAAGTCTTGAGGTTTTCATGCTTGAAACTCAAACCCTAGTTTGGGATCATTGTGTAGGAGCTTTGCCCTAGCCTGGATCCTCTGATGATCTTCCAACCTTCTGAGCTATTGTGAATGAACTTAAGCTTGTAAATGCAATATAGACCCCTCATAGGACTTGTCCCATTCCATTGGGCCCCTTGTCATGGCTTGTGATGCTTCAAGAACCTCCCCAGATAATCATATGCCTAATGATGGGTCATGAGAAATGTTATGCCTCATCTTTCCATGCTAGGATGCTAAGAGTATGATATTTTCATGATGAATATGATGTGATATGATGCTTAAAAAGAAGAGTGCAAATTTGGGGTGTTACAAGTGCCTTCAGCTCTTCTTGTCCCTTGGACAAGTTCAGGATAATCTCTTGGAATTGAGCATTCTGAACTTGAAGATCTTTGACAAATTGTTTGAGAGCCATTTATGCTGAAATAAACGGCGAGAAAATGAGAAACCTGTTGTGAAAACCTGTCATGCAATGATATGATATGTAGTAGATGCATATGCAATATTTTCAAGGACCACAAGATTTAAATTTTAAAAAAAACTATTATTAGTAGGCTTGAAATAATATTGCCCTTATGGCTTACAAATTAAAACAAACAAAATTTATAAAGAAAATGAAACATCTTGAAATTTAAGTCTCCTATGGACGCTTCCTCTTGGTGTTGAGATATGTGTTGAGATTCCGCTCCCCGTGAAGTTTCTTTGTCAGCTCTAACATTCTTTCATGGCTAACCCTGAATTGAGCTTCAAAGGTATCTTTTTGCTCCTTCAGTTGGATCCAGGATTTCTGCAGCTCTTCCAGATCTGTAGGCATATCTGGATGAAGAATGGTATAAGGAACATCTCCTTCAGCAATAGGCTCAACAGTCACCGGTAGAACAACATGATATGGCATCATAAGAGTCTGAGCACGAGACCGCACCCATCCGAGGTAAGGTTCCATAGGAATGGAGTACTTTGGTTCCAGAGTCTTACTATCAACTTTGTTCACCTTACTCCAAGCTCGTATAAAACTTTGACGGTAACCCTAAGTGATCTCAATATCACTGATCCTTCTCAAGGGTTGTTGTTCAGTAGGCGACTAACTTGCCAACCAAAACCCCCCAAGATTAGAATCTCAATGAGCGTAGCATCGAGTATCAACCAACTTTAGACTTCACCAAAGCCAGCTATCTCACTACTTTCTAAGGGCCAAGATGGGTCAATTAGGGTTCTAAAGGGTAGTTAGTGTTAATGACAATGTATGGCAGCCTCATATTATCCTTAACTTACTTAAAGAACATAAGCACCAACCAAGAAGTCACACTAACTGTAGCCACCAGATCAACCATATCGGTATACGCCGTACAATTTCCTTGGTCTATTGCTACTTACCTAAGGTACACTAGATCCGGGTTATGATCTTTCACACAGTAACCCCAAAACAATCCCTTAAAGATAAAGCAAACAAATCAAACAAGTAAGTGATCTAATTCCTAAGGTAACCCCTCATTTACTAAGTACTCCCCAGCAGAGTTGCCAGTTCTGTAACACGGTGAGAGAACTGACTTGGGTGTTTTTGTTTGACAAAAACATGTGCGGATAGCAAGGGTCGCCACCGACTTTTATTTTATCCAATAGGAAAGATTATAAAAGAACAGGAAAGACCTTTTAAAAAATTTGAGTTCGGGGGGGGGGGGGGGGGGTAGGTTATATAAAGGGAAGGTGTTAGCACCCTTTATATCCATGGTTATCCATGATCTCTTAGTTACTTAGCTCACTTGTTTGTTTGAAAAGTGTGAAGTGTGTGTTTAGAAATTTTCGTAAGTCTTTGTAATGATCCTCGTATGGATGTATACAAAGCTTTGAGTTTTTTGAAAATTGTTTAAAAGTGAGGTGTGAAAAAGAGTTTTGAAATATGAGCAAGTAACTAAGAACTACCTGCCCTAGACTGGTCTTTCGTGTTTCTTTATTTCCTTTCAAGGGTAAGACTGTCCTTACCATTAAGGAGTAAGTAGTCATTACCTTTGATTTATTAAGGGATGGGCGTAGGGTCATCGTATGGTCAACGAAGGCAACTAGTAGGGGTGTCTTCAGCAATTTGTAGGGAATATCATCATTTGTTCATAGGGACGAGATCATTATTTCGTAGGCAACTTCGAAGGGACTTATGATCCTTTAAATCTGAAGGGACTTGATGATTTTTTATTTGAAGGGACTTTGATTTTTAGACACCCCTATTTTCGAGAGACTTGACCATTTGTTTAAGGAAACCAAGAGGGGAACCCTAGGAGGTGCATGTGGCGATCGTAGAACGACCGACTTATGTATGTGAATATTAATTTCCAATATTTATCTTGATTTTAATGGGCTAAGTCCAATTAATTTAGCATACATTATTTGCACTCCCTAAATTACTAACCACGCATTTATAGTTTGCAGAAATTAAAAGTAAAAATTAAATATCCTACGCTATTACATTAGGGGAGGGGGTACATTTGTCTTTTAGGGGGATTGCGGAAAATAAAAGACAAAAATTTAAACCTAAGCTATTACATAAGGAAAGCAATTACATAATCGAGCGAAAAAATAAATTACATAATAAGACATCCTATACAATTTTCTAATCAATAGAAATAAATAATTTAAGGCAATCAAAATAAATTAAGTTAAACAATTAATTATTATTTTTAATGAAAATATCAGGGTTTTGAAAAAAAATTTAGAAAATCAGGGTTAACTAAAAAATTAGGGTTAAAAAAAATTAAGGTTTTCTTTTAAAGTTAATTAAATCCTAATGATTAAATTAATGAATTTACAAAAATAATTAATTATATAAAAAAAATAAAAATGGTGAAAATAATTATTGGTTTTTTTAAGAAAAGATTGAAAAAAAAATCAATTTTAGGGTTAATGGTTGATTATTTGATTAATATAGTTAATATAATCATAATTAAGAAATAAAATATAAAAAGAAAAAGAAAATCAGCGCAAAAAACAATATGGGGGAGGCCTGAATTCGAACCCAGGACCTCCCTCTTGCACCCTCAATACGCTTTCCACCAGGCCATGTGCGTTCCTGCGTTAAACAACCATAAACAAATTCATATAAAATAAGTGAAAAATTTAAATATTGAAAATGTGCGCGCTGATCCATCTTCAACCTCTAGCCTGTTTTTTTTGCTACGAAAATGCTTCAAATTAGCTACGAATTTTTCGTAGCTAATTGACCTGCGTTTTTCAAAACATCACAAATATGTATGATTAGTCTACGATATTTATATCAATCGAATGCCTATAACCTGCACAGTCCAAATACATCATCAAACAATATCTATATTGCCTAAATTAAGAAACCCCAATTTAGAGCTTGGAACCCTAATAATGGTGTTTTGCGATTCCGACCATGAAACTTCAATGCGATTATCCAGAATTCATCCTTATCATGCAACAAACACAAAGCAAACATCAAATACTATATATATTAAGTATATGTAAGGAATCAAAAAATATAAAAGAAAGTAAAAAAATGATTCGGTTTGTGCGATTTTGGACGAATTAGATGATGGTGATGATTGCAATGCACTTAGGAAGTCTCAAGGAACATAATGAACCCTTTCAAACCTTTTGAAACCTCTTAAAATGGCAAAACCGAAAATCAATTTTTTCTTAAAAATTTGGAGTTTGAAAGTGTTCCTCTTGCCTCTTAATTCATCCTCTTCTTGTAACATTATTATGTACATATAATAGAATGCATTTGGTCAGATTTTGGGCTTTGGTTGTATGGATTTGAGTTACTTGCATGTGAAGAAATCTTATTGCCATAACTGTCACAAAATCAAATATTCTCATATCACATTGGTCTTATACAAATTTGGATATTACCAATCACTTTGAATACCATATATTTGATCCCAAAATAAATTTCAAATCAAATATTTGATTTTTTATAATTTATTTTAATTAAAAATGATTTTAAATGATTAAAATAAATAATAATAAAAAATAAATAATAAAAATCAGAAAATATGGTCATTGGGTCGTGAATGGACTTATCTTTGAATTTGGATTGAAATATTGTAGGTCCATTTAGAAAGAATTGGAGTTATGGTATTTTTTGCTTCATACACCTCTTGAAAATATCCCAACTTTGACAATGCATAACTTCCTCAATTTTGATCCCATGAAGGTGTTCTAGGACTTTTTAGAAATCTTAGAGTGTCCTATAATCAAACATTTTGGTCCCATGTCCATATCATTTACCATTATAATATTATGAGCTTTGGAAAAAGTTGACTTTTTGTTGACTTTCAAAAAGTCCTATAATGTCTTAGCTCATATCTTTCAAATGAAGCATTTTTGGACTTGGCTTGTGAGACAGAAAGTTGTAGAGAATTGGATTTCCTTCAAAATGATTTTGGATGGGAAATTTTTGATGAAGTATGTGAAAGTTATGGCTGGTCAAAGTTCAGTTGATTTTTCCTACACAAAACCCTAATTTAGTAACTCCCGATTCTTGATGATTATGAGGTTTCCTTGATGAATCCTGATTAACCCTTGATCAAATGATGAACTTTACCTCAATCTTTATGTTGACCAAAAATCTTGAAGTTTGACTTTGTGTTGACCGCAATTGACTTTTTGACCAAGTTAACTAATTTTAGGGTATCTAAGCATTTGACTGACCAAACTTGTTGGGCAAGCTTTGAAACTTGTCATGAGGATTCTTTAAGGTATGTGGGATGTCATGAAGTCCACTTAAGGCTTTGGAAGTCCACTTTTCTTGGGGAAACTCGAAACCCTAGTTCTAAGATCTATTGTTTAGGAGGAGGCTTTGTCTGGTGAAACCTTCAATCTCTTTGACCAATTGAGAATCTTGTGACTATTAAGAGACCTCTTGAGACACATCATCTTGAAGATGGGAGGTAAAATTTTGGGGTACAACAAGTAGCATTCTTAGCAGATTCTTCTTCAACTTCACTTTCAGAATCCTCATCTGACCAAGCCACAGTAAGTCCCTTTGTCTGTTTCTTGAGATGTGTGGGGCATTTAGACCTGATGTGCCCAAAACCTTCACATCCATAACAATGAACTCCTTTTCCTTGAGAAGAGTTCTCTTCAGCCCTTGTCTTTCTACTAGAGTCATTTGACCTACTAATGTCAGATGGGTTTTTCTTGACATTTGGTCTTGACTTCCCATCCATAGTTTTCATTACTTTGTTAAATTGTCTCCCAAGAAGAACTATAGAATTAGATAGGCCTTCCTTAGTATTTATATCACATTCTTCTACTCCATATTCAGTGTTGGAAGAAAAAGCTATTTTTTCTTTTCTTGTCAGATTTGTCACTTATTCCAATCTCAAAAGTTTGAAGAGATCTAATATGTTCATCCAATATCATCTTGATAATATCATGAGCTTCTTCTATGGAAGTGACCTTCATGTCAAATCTCTTAGGTAGAGATCTGAGAGCTTTTCTAACTAGGTTTTCTTCCGACATTGTTTCTCCAAGAGCACTGGATGCATTAGCTATCTCAAGGATATTCATATGAAAATCATAAATACTTTCATCATCTTTCATCCTTAAGTTTTCAAATTTTGTGGTAAGCAACTGGAGTCTTGACATCTTTACCTTAGAGGTACCTTCATGAGTAGTTTTGAGGATGTCCCAAGCATCTTTAGCCACAACACTTGTGTTAACCAATCTGAAATTATTTTTATCAATTCCATTGAATATGGCATTCAATGCTTTGGAGTTTCCAAGAGCAAGATCATCTTCTTCATTAGACCAATCCTCTTCAGGCTTCAAATCTGTTGTATCCTCTCCATCTTTGTCCTGCATAACAAGATGTTTCGATCCTCTCAGAATAGCTTTTCAAGCCTTGTTATCCAAAGACTTCAAGAAGGCAACCATTCTTGGCCTCCAGTAATCATAATTAGTTCCATCCAGAATGGGTCGTCTATTTACAAATCCCACCTCCTTGTCCATTATACCAGAAAGTAACTTCCCTAGATTTCACCCAGATACAGAGCAGGATGTCTGCTATGATACCAATTGAAATTCTGGTATCAGATATGTGATGTCGAAAGAGATTTCATGACATTAATATCTAAACATTAACAATGCAAATAAAATATAAAGTAAAAAGTGCATCAACACAAGTAATTGTTAACCCAATTCGGAGCAAACACACCTATTATGGAGGCTACCAATCCAATAAGGAAATCCACTACTAGTAGTATCAATTTAGAGTTAAACCTCTAGTTTACACTCCTCACTTAATCACTACCCAATGAAATTTTTATCTAAGAAAAATTAGATAAGAGAGCCCCTCTCACTCCCTCTCAATCACACAATGTGATAATCAAACAAAACCTTACAAAGAAATAGAAGAACACTCTTCCAAGACAAAACTTGATCTTGCTTAAAAGCTTTAATCAAGAACAAACACTCATGCTTATAAGCTTCGAGTGGACAACATACAACTCAAAAAATCAGTCCAATTCAAACATCTAGGTGATGTTAGAATGGCTCATAATAACACACACACACACACACAAGGAAACCCTAAATCTCAAAAGAGCTAAGCTTCACAATACATAAAACATTCCACACGATTACAATTAGGTTAAACACCCAGTATCATAAAGCATTATGAATGGGCCTGGATCAGATCAGAAACTTCCACAAATACGATCATATGAATTTCTCCAAATCAAGGATGAAAAGATCTTCAAAATCTCCAAAAACTAAACACAAATCAACTTCTGTATTTAACATCAAATCTCCCTTGATTTTCTCCATCAAGAAAGCTTCAAATGAAAAACATTTGAACATCAAAGTTGTTCATTGTCATGTCCTCTTCAACTTTGATGTTGGAAAATTTTCATTTGATCAACATACAAAGATTTATGATGGCTACAAGTCAATGGCTTCACACTGAATTCTCATAGGCCATGGTACCCAGCACACCCACCTTTGCCTTTCCCCAAAAGTCAGCTTTGCCCAAGAGATTTCCATGTCATTTTTGAACACATTAGAGGTATCCATTGTGTTTAAGATGAACATCAACATTGTTCTTCAATGTATCCTCAATTCAAAGACCTCAAAAGCTTATCATTTCATGCATGGTACATGGAGAAAGCTTCCATAGAAGTTCATCATCTTCATTGACATGTTGCTAGCCAAAAATGTGAAGTTTTAATTCATTGACTTGGTTATGATTTGGATTTACACGCATGATACACAAACACCATTCACATAATCATTTCAGGCTAAACAACATTATTGCATACATAAATATACATCTCATGCACCATAAGAAATTTTTTGAAAATGAGAAGCTTACACAACCTTGTCTTATCCCTTTCCCATGGGTTTTATCTATATTTTCCCTTTCCCTCTTTGGGAAATAAATCAAAATTAGGTGGCGACTCACATGTCGGCCTAGCCACGATCGCGTTCGCGATGATCATATTTTTCAAGGTACGACACTATGTTATAGATTATGTAGCCTTTAGAGCACTCATAGTATCCCAATAGAAGACACTTTTGGGCTTTGAAGTCAAACTTTCCCAGACTTTCTTTAGTGTTAAGAATATAATGAATTCAACTAAAAGCATGAAAGTAAGAAATGTTGGGCTTTCTATTCTTCCATAATTCATTGGGAGTCTTAACTAGAATAGGTCTTATGGAGAACCTGTTCTGAATATAACATGTTGTGTTTACTGCCTCTTCCCAAAAATGCTTTGCCATATCAGTTTCTGGATCATGGTATGAACCATTTCTTGCAAAGTCCTATTCTTCCTTTCCACAAGTCCATTCTGTTGTTGAGTTCTGGGATTGGATAAATCATGGGATATGCCTTGGGAATGAAAAGATACTCAAAGTATCTCTTCTCAAACTCACCACCATGATAACTCCTGACTCTGACAATTTTGCATTCCTTATCTATTTTCACTTGAGAGAAAAAGGTAGCGAACACAGAATGAGACTCATCTTTGTGTCTTAAGATTTTTACTCATGTCTAGCGACTATAATCATCTACTATGACTAGTCCATACTTTTTACCATTGATTGATATAGTTTTCACTGGACCAAAAAGATCAATGTAAAAAAGTTCTAATGGTCTTAAGGTAGAGACAACATTCTTTGCTTTAAAAGCAGTTTTTGAAAATTTGCCTTTCTGACAAGCTTCACAAAGAGCATTTGAAGAATAGTTCAGATTAGGCAAGCATGTGATTAAATTAAGCTTATTTAGCTGAGGGATCTTTCTCATGCTAACATGGCCCAATTGTCGATGCCAAATACATTGCTCTTCAGAATCAGACATAAGACATTTGATATTTTGATATTTAAGATCAGATAGTCTAATTTTGTAAATGTTGTTCTTTATCTTTCCATTAAAGAGGACATATCCATCCTTATGACTAATAGCCCTACATGACTTTTGATTAAAATAATGTCATATCCATTGTCACTAAGTTAGCTAATTGACAATGGACTATACATTAATCTATCGACTAATAGAACATCAGTAATATAGGGAACTTTACCATTAACTATTGTTCCAGAGCCAATGATCTTACCCTTTTGATTTCCTCCGAAACCGACAAATGCTCCAAACTTAAGTTCAAAACTTTGGAGAATATGCCTTCTTCCCATCATGTGTCATGAGCAACCACTGTCCATATACCATGACTGGTGTTTCAACTGAGTTGTTAAGGATATCTGCAACATAGATTACCTTATCCTTAGGTACCCATCTTTTGGGTCCTCATTTGTTAGTTCTCACAGAGTTTTTGAAAACTTTGGGTCTTTGTGCAGAAGGATACTCTAAAGGAATATGTACACGATACTTAGATTTGTGTTTAGATTTATGTGTCTATGAAGGTGCACGCACAACCTCAGAACAATAAAGTCTACTACCAGAAGGTATGAATTGATCATAAAGAGGTATTAGTTTTAAAGGTAGACTTTCATCAATTTTGAAAGTTTCTTTACACCCTAAACGACTATTATAACTTCTGCTAACACCATAGATCATTAAAGCTTACTTGCTTCTATTTATGCTTTTAGCTAGAAAATATTTGAATGCCCTATCATACTTGTCGATACAACCACTATCAAAGACGTTAGAGACTAATTCTTTTTCAAGAATAGAAATCTTGCTTTTTAAAGCACATTTAACATTTTTCAAAGCGAAAATAGTTTCATCCAAAGAAGAATTACTCTGCTTAAGCTTATCTCTTTCTTCATAAGTAGATGCATGGATTTGTTTAAGATCCTTGTATAACTTTGAAGTTTCTAATATCTTTCCAACATTTCTGAAAGACATGACTCTAATTCATAGAGAGAGATTTTAGATAATACCTCTTCAAAGTCTGAGTCTGAATCTAATTCTGATAGTACTTTATCTTTTGGATCTCTAGAGACATCAACATCAATTGTTGTTGCCGCTAGTGCAATATTTGCATGTTCTTCATCAGAGTCAGAATCATCCTAAGTTTCCATAAGTCCCTTCTTGACTTTGGTGAACTTCTTCTTCTTGTCTTTATTAAGAAGCTTTGGGCAATCATTCTTGTAATGACCTGGCTCATTACAATTATAGAAGATGAATTCTTATTTAGAGCTTTGCTTCCTCTATCCAAATGTTGATTCTGAACGACTATTGTTCCTTCTTGATCCTCTGAACTTGCCTTGCCTATGCTTCCACAACCTGTTGATCCTTCTGCATATAAATGACAGCTCATCCTCGGAGTCTTCATTATAATCCTCTAATTCATCCCCAGCTTGATAAGCCTCAACCTTTTTATATTTAGACTTAAGAGCAACAAATTTACTTTTCTTATGAGGTTCATCTTCATCCAACTCAATCTCGTGGATTCTTAAAGAACTAATAAGTTCCTCAAGACTTATGTTATTCAGATCCTTGGCTATCTTCAGAACAATTACCTTTGGTCTCCATTTCTTGGGAAGACTTCTAATAATCTTTTTAACATGATCAACAGTAGAATAACCTTTGTCTAAAATACTGAGCAACTACCAACATCTGAAATCTAGAAAACATAGTTTCTATAGATTCATCATCTTCCATCTTGAAGGATTCGTACTTTTGGATTAGGGCAAAAGCCTTTGTCTCCTTGACTTGAACATTTCCTTCATGAGTCATTTGCATTGAATCGAAGATGGATTTAGCAGTTTCTTTATAAGTTATTTTCTCATACTTAGTATAAGAAATAACATTGAGCAATATGGTTCCCGCCTTATGATGATTCTTGTAGTCCTTCTTTTGTTGGTCACTCACTGCACTTCTAGCAACCTTCTTTCCTGCAACATCTACTTGGTGAGTATAGCCATCGACTACCATATCCCATAAATCTACATCGTAACCAAGGAAGAAACTCTTTATTCTGTCCTTCCAATAATCAAATTTCTCTCCATCAAAGACTGGTGGTTTTGAAATATAATAATCTTTATCATTTTTAATAGAAATGTTTCTTGCGGATTCAGCCATGATAACTCACACAAATACTGGATCGGTACTGACACACTGAAATGTATGATAAACCATTATCAAAATCAGAATTGGAGCTCTGATACCAATTGAAGGTGTGAGCAAACACAAGAAATGGGGGTTTGAATTGGGTTTTAACTATAGAAAAGTTAAAGCTTTTTGCAAAAAAACACAAACATGTAAACCAATCAACAAATAAGAGAAAGAGACAAATGATATATCCTGGTTTACTTTAAAACCTCAAGCTACTCCAGTCCACCTGACAATGTGATTTTCCTTAACCCAAGGACTTAATACACTATAACCAAATTGATTATAGTTCACAACCAACTATTGTGACTAACAACACTGCACAACCAACGGTTGTGACTAACAACCACTAAAACTCACTATCCCAGTCTTCTTAAAGCTTCAGACCACACTGGTACTTTAGGGAATACAAACAATCATTTGTAAAAGGGGTTTTGTTTACAATAAAATACTTCTACACAAGTAGGGTAAATACAATGAAGAGATTATAGAAAATATGCACTGCTGTAAAAGAATGTTGCTTTGTATGCGCGCTTAGAATGTTGTGTATGTCGCTCCCTGGATTTCCATCCTGGTACAAATGCGAAAGTGGCGCCGAAAGGATAGAGTCGCCAGCCAGACATTTTTATCCCGAAGGAACGGGAATGGTAATGCTGCACAAACCGAAGAAAAGAAAGGAAGGACAAAGGTTCTGCGAACCAAAGAATTGGGTTCGGGAGTTGGTATGACCTGGGAAGGTATTAGCACCCCAGATCGTCCACCGTACCCGATGGGATCCACGCTTGCAAAGAAACAGTTTCAAAGGGTGAAGAAATGAAATATGTTGCAAAAAGAAATACTGGAATTGGATAAGAAAAGAAAAGAAATGGGGAAAATGTAGGGAAAATAAAAGAGTGCTCGAACGGGCCCTACCCCGCTGCCTACGTACCTCATCTGGAAATGAGGATCAGAGTCGTTGTAGTTCCCCTAACTAGGGGTGGAAAGATTTCTTGTGTCTTAAGGCTTGAACTGCCTATGTCAATGCTCAGGTGTTGCAGGATCGTCTAGCACGAGTGCGTTACCGTCTTGCAAAGAGACAAGTAGGAGAAAGTCCATACGTAAAGAGTGAGGGTGATGAGAAAAGAAGTCCCAAAGGAGAGACGTTTATTCTTTGTCCAGTGTTTTTTAGATGTTTTTTTATGAGTGTGGCACGAGGAAGTGAAGGCAAATCCCTTTCTAGGGAATGTGTTCTTATTACCACATTCCTAGATAGAATGAGTAATAAGTTCACCAAGAATGAAGAAGACCCTCAAACTTGTTTCCTAATATTAGGGTTTGAATTCACTAACTTGTTTTTGGAATTATTAAGTGTTTTGTGAATTAAATAAAGAAATGTTTTTTATGCTTTTCTTTGAGAGGAAGCCTCATGATTGAACTTGTGCATCACAAATAAACTTTTTCCACCACCATGATGGGGTGAAGAAGAATATCCATGGAATGAGGCCATAACACAAGAGACCACTTCAACCTTTATTAAAGTGTTTTTTAGGTTTTTGTATGAAGATGAGAAGAGAAGAACCAAAGGAGAAAAAGGTAAACAACTAAGGGAATCTAACCATCCTAGAAGTTATCATGCAAAGAGTTGATCTTAAGTTAGTGAGGTTTGAAGTCTATCCTAATGAAGAAGAAGGAAAAGAAAGAAAGAAAGATAGAAAACAACTTACTTCTATAGAAGAAGACAAGTTATTTCTAAAGGGAAAGTAATGAAGTTATACAAAGGATGACATAAGGCACATCATAAAGACAAGTACGAAAGCAATAAAGAGATGAAATGAAGATTTGAAATGTGGATGACATCAATAAAGAGAAAGCAAATAGGATCATATGAGATTCAAACACACAACAGACCATATGAAAGCACCACAACCAGAAGTAGAACCTTCCATTCATATGCCAAGATCAATCAAACCACATCATGAAAGTATTAGGGCAAACAAAACATCACAAGGCAATACAAGTTACCATGAAGAAAACAAACATACATGATATGAAAAGAAATCCTACAAGCTAAACATGCTCCACAAATCTCAAAACCAGAACCCTAACATGGCAATAAAGTGTCTAAACAAAAATTAAAAGCACTCAAGAAAGCATACAAGTTCAATTGGGATCAAACAAGAGAGGTATATGGACATAAGAAGTGATACGAGCATACATGTAAGTGTGAGACTTAAAGAATAAGCCACTCAAAGCAAAACAAAGTAAAATCATCATGCAAAGATCAGGGATGTAAACTCATTATAAAATACCTCAAATTAACATCTATGAGTTGGCACAAGTGCCCTCCTAACCTAATGAGCAAGCATACCTCAAAAATACATTCAAAATAAGGCAAGCAAGCACCAAAATTCACATAAAAGGGAAATCAACCTCAAAAATTCAACAACTAAGTATTAAGGCTCCTTAAACATGTAGAATCATCATACTAAAAGGAAAAGACCAAAATCAGAAGCAAAGTAGGTCAAATAAAATCACAAAGATCAATTAGGGTTTTAGAACCTTCATCACAAAGAAACATAGCAAAAGGCAAGCAAAAAAAATCTAAAAATCAGGAATAAAATCTCAAATGATCTTCAACATGTTAGAAATCAAATGCAAAAAGAACCAGATTCATATCTCTCACCAATCTTAAAATAGAAATTGAACAAGCTAATGTATACAAAAAATAAAGCCAAATAAAAGGAAATAATTCCGAAATTAATTCTGAAAAGAAAAATAATGGAAAATTAAAAATAAACGTATAGAAAATTAGGGAAAACTCAAATGATATCACACAAATATTTTTTTAATTTTTGAAAATGATTTGCTATTTTTTATAAAATAAAATGAAACTGAAATAAAAAATGAAAAGAATATAAAACAATTGGCTAGGGGTGTATTAAGCAGTCCAGAAGCAGTTCAAACACGCAAGTGGGCTCAAAATGGGGTGTGCATAGCAATTAAAGCCCAAATCCACAAAAACAAACAAATAAGTCAACCAAACAAAAGGAAGTACGCATATCCAGTGGCTGGGATTCAAAGTCAAGGAAAGTATGAACATCCGAAGGTTCACGCGTACAGTCAACAAGACCACTGCTTAGTAATCACAATCAATGCACCAAATTCAAACTTGAACTTCCCTCCATCCATCAAACGGCCAAGTTTTAAACTTATAAAAACTAAAGCCACGTGACCAGCACCCTCTTCATTAATGTGCTGACACGTTAGGAAGCGTTGGCTCATTGCAAACCAGAGGCCATGATCAATGCAAACAAACAAATTACACCATGACAAGGCCTGTAATGCTCCAGATCATATCATCTCACCATGCAAAACAATAATCCAGCAACGAAATTCACAAACAAGCAATTTACAAAGCAAATCGAAACAAACAAAATTTCACATCAAACTTTCAGATCCAGATATCTCACTCAATAATCAACCAAAATCAAATCTAAATAGTTCAGTATAACCAGCATCACTCACAGATCATTATTCACACAACAAAAACAAGTTATAGATCCATGGATTCCATGACATACCTAAGGTTGAAGCACTTCAAAATCACCAAGATAGAGCTCCAAATGATGTCGATCCACGTATCTTGATCTCCTCTTGCAAAATAAATGCAAGATGGAGGAGAATTGATGAATTCGAAAGATCTTGCTCTGAACTGCACTTCCTTATTCCTTTAGCTTTAGCTTCAATCAATGGAGGAAATGAAATCCTTGAAGCTTGAGGATGAATAATATGTGGAGAAATGAGAGAATGAAGACTTGTGGAGAGATATTCGAAGAAATTTTCTTGGTTGCAAGAACTTTTATATCTGAAAAGTGAGAGAGTGTAATCACGAATTCAGTGCATGAAGAGCTTATATATGGTTTGCATTTACACCTTATTAGGGTTTATGGCCCAATAGTGGCATGGGATATGTGATCCAAGTGAAAATGAATTTGTGAATGAAAAGTGTGACTTCCCCATCCATGTATGCCAAGCCTATACCATGTGCATGTGCTGATTACATTTCACTCAATATCCACCCATTGATCAATCTCCGCCATTGGATTTAAGTGAGTCATGCTTTTCTCATGATTTTGCAAAATTGCACATTATGGAATATCTCATTTTCAGCTCACGAATTTTTGAGGTTTTTTGAGAAAAATTGCTTGCCTTGGATTGTATTTGAGTGCCATGATCATAATTAGTATGTTAGAAGCCTTGTAAATAAGATATAAGTATTTTTGCATTTTGGTGCATTCTTGAAAATATGGAAAAACCTTAAAAATAACCAAACTTCTCTTGACCATAACTTAAGTTCCACACATGCTATGAACAAGTTCTTGTACATTTTGAAATTGGGAGGTAATACCCTACAACTTTCATGTTCAAGGAAATTTCATTTGGAGCCATCTTGATTATGAAAGGATCATTTGAAGATTAGGGCAAAACTTGCCAAAAATAGTAAGTTTTATTACAAGTCACTTACTAATTTTGGAAACTTCTCCATAACCTCTTGATTCTTGATCTTTGAGATCACCAAAGTCCTTCTTTAACCTTAATAAGGTCCATTGACTTGAAAAACATGGTTGGAGGCCTTGAAATCCCACAGTTAACTTTTCAGATGCACAATTGACCAATTTCTTCATTTACAAGTAACTGAAGAATTAGCTGACTTCCTTAATGAATTTTCTCATCAAATTTCACACATAGACCTCATATATCATATAAAAGCCTTTGACCACAAGAATTGGTCAAAGATATGAGAATTTCTTGATCTGAGGCAAAACCCTAATTAGGGTTTTAACTGTGTAGAGACCAATTGCACTGCTGAGCTTCTGGGGGATACTTCACCCTTCTTGACTTTTGTGGATGACTTTGAACTTGCATAATGATGTGATGAGACCTTGTGGGATTCTTGCAATGTCACCTGGCTCTTGTCTTTGCTTGTAGAACCATAAATCTCCAGATGATTGATCATAGGCCCTATGCTAGAACATGTGAGTGCTATGCTTCATTTTTCTATGCCAAATGCTAGGATATAATATGTTATATGGTGTGCTTATGATATGTAAATGATGATAAAAAGAAAAGGGCAAATTTGGGTGTTACAACGTAGTCTTGTGCATTTTTATTCATGAGATAATCCTTATATAGCCACTGAGAAAAGATATGTTGTATGACAGCTAGCCTGAGGAATGTCATTACTGAGGGTAAAAAATAGTACACACAATCGTCCATCTGTCCCACAAAATTAGGGTAGTGGAAAGGTATTGGATGAGACATTTTTGATATTGTACTATGTACTTTTTCCCTCGCAAACGTTAACCTTATCTTTTGTTCATCAGAGGCTTCTGATTCTGAGATGATTGAAGCATGCGTAGAAGAGATGATAATTGGGTTTCCATAATCTTAAGTCTTTAGAGTCTTCATAACATTATTCAACAGAAGCTTGTCTTTAGAGTCTTCAACACTTGTATTTGAAACCATTGTTATTTAGAATGTTTAGTCTTTAGAACTTCAAGTCTTCAGAGTCTTCAGAACTTGTTCAGGAGAACTGGTATTCAGAGTCTTTAGCACTTGGTCTTCAGAACTTGGTATTCAGAGTCACACTTTAAGTCAGAATCCCAAAAAACATTTGCAGTAGCAAAATTGTGTCTTCTCAAGATCTTTCTGAAGTGAGTTGGTACAAAAATAACCTTGCTTCTTTTGCACAAAAGTGGTTATTATCATATCAGAATGAATGTTCATGTGATCTTCTTTAGAGTCAGAACATGTTTCTTAGATCTTCAGAACAACAAACATTAGAGTACTAAAATTACTTTCACACAAATATTTCTTTATTATTATCAAAACTTAGAGATATAAAGTCGAACCAAATCTTGTTCTCACACTCTTTTCCCTTTTAATAAACCGAAGAAAATAATTAAAATAAGCTAACATTCAATAGCAAGTTTAACTAAAAGGTTCTTGTTGAGTACAACGAACATGAGGGGTGCTAATATCTTCTCCTTACGTAATTGACTCCCGAACCCAAATTTGGTTGTGACGACCATCTTATTTTTCAAGGGTTTTATCAATATTTTCCCTTTCCTTCTTGGAATAAATAAAGTTATGTGGCGACTCTGTTTGATATCATTTTTTGCAAGTGTTTAATACACTTCGTAAATGATTGTATTTTTCGAGGATCACATTCATTTTTTCCTGAATAATTTGATAAAACAAATGGATTAAAATGAGTAAAAAACCGGGCACGAAAAAGTCTAGGAAAATAAAATGAATGCACCAAAATGATCAGTGTAAAATAAACTTCTGAAAAACAAACACGTTTTAATTAAATTTCAAACTAAAAATGTTCGGTTGAAAAGGTTTAAGAAGATTGAGATATGGACACAAACGAGACCGAAAAAATAAAACGAGAATGCCAAGTTAAACTACATAAACCGTAGATTAATAAAATCGACGTCTACAAGCTCGATCTTGAGTTTTTTCTCTTGTTTAGCTTACGTACATTTGAGAATCAATTCGAGTAGTCTGTCTTTCAAATCAAAAACTTATTCTGGTCGATATTTTATGCATTATGTATGAGGAAGTCCATGCTCTGATATGGAGATGATGCAAATGTCATGAAGAATGTATTGATTTATTGAACGAGGGGCAAACTTAGGATATGCCTTCTTCTTCTTCTTTTTCACAAATGGTATTGTACAGAAAGGATCCGAATAGATCTTCGTGGTTTTCATCCGGAACTATGATATGTTGATAGGAGGAAAGGGTGGGGTACCTGTAAGGTACTTCAACGCTCAAGTAAGTTTCAGAGTGAGACTACTAAAACGTAAGTGAAAGAGGGGTTAGAAATTGAATACCTGACCCTCCAAAGATGGAGGGGTTTTATAGGGGCACTTTCCCGTAAGAGGAGGGTGCATAGCCTTTGACTAAGCCTAACTGCCTCCATAAATCAGGTGGGAAGTTGGTCGTGTGGAAAGCATTATGGCGCATGAGAGGGAAGTTCCCAATGGTTATATATCAACGGCTCTTTTTTTGCAACGAGCATATGCTTACTGACCTTATAATGGGCTCATGCCCAGTTGAATACTAGATTGGACCTCAATTTGGTGTAGGACATGTCCTCGGCCTATCCAGAACAGGAGCCCCCCAAGTCCCTATGTCTGAAGGGGATAGGGACTTAAGGTGCTGAGGACGTGATTGATATGACCTTAGTGCAGAAGTGATAAAACTTCCTTGCTTTTTTGCGTCGGGCATCTGCTCGCCAGAGGAATTTAGAGGGACTTCTGAAAAGATTCTCTTTTTGGGAAGACAAAACGCTTAAGGTCTTAATGACACACGTAATAAAGTGTTGTCGTTTATTTATGACAGTTGGGGGCTAGCCCTAGGTAATAATTGCTTTGGCTTTTGTGATTCTCCATGCGAGCTTAAGACACTATAAAAGGAGGAAGAGAAGTTCATTTCTTACTAACTTTTCCTCTTGCCGTGAAATTTTGTCTACAACTCTCTCAACGGATTCTCGCTGTTGCCACTGTACAATCTCCAGAAACCTCCATGGATCCAGGTAAATCTTCATCTTTTACCTCTATTTTCTGGATTTAGCTGATGAATGTTCATCCATTTCCTATGAACTTCATAGGATCTTCGTAGTTTTATGGAGATTCCTATGAAGTTCTGGAAATTATGATGAATGTTCTTCATTAGTGTATGAATGTTCATGAATCCCTAGGGTCAGTAGATAGATTAGTGTTAGATCAAGGCTAGATCTTAGTATTGATAACTTATTGTTAGTTGATCGAGCATAGGGTCATGGAGGTGTTTATCCCCGATGATTTTAAATCGAT
Source organism: Lathyrus aphaca (assembly GCA_963966055.1). Taxonomy (NCBI): domain Eukaryota; kingdom Viridiplantae; phylum Streptophyta; class Magnoliopsida; order Fabales; family Fabaceae; genus Lathyrus; species Lathyrus aphaca. The sequence goes on from OZ014521.1 coordinate 232,450,523, forward strand.
AACGGGGGGATTAGCTCGGTGTATCGATTTCTCCCTTGTAGCATTTTTATTGACTAAAGGTCTGACCTTGGGGAACATCCCCGGTCTTTATCGAAGCCCTTTCACTTTATTTGCGGTGGAAGGGTGGATTTGAGTTCGTCAAACTCACTGTGTTTCCTCTACTTTTCAGGTGAAGGTAGTCAAAAGAACGTCCGCAAAGTCGAGGAGGTCGCTGCTTCTGATGGCGCGGATGTCCCCTTATGCAGCCGTTTGTGGATAATGGATGAGCCGTTTGAAACAACATCTCAGTTCGCGGTGGACGCATCAGATGTGTGGGGCAGGATAGCAAGGAAAAAGAAAGGGGAAGCTGCCAACTGGCGAGCTCTACCTCCGAAGCCCACTCAGAGGAGCTGCTCGCACTTTCCTGCCCTTCGGTTCCCGATGTATGAGTTTGCGTTTTGTGAGGCCAAATACCGTCTGCCTTTTACCGACTTTCAGCAGACAATCTTTAATCATCTTAAGCTCTCACCTTACCAAATGCACCCCAACGCCCTAGCCTTCATAAGGGCCTTTTAATTGGTACGTCGCTACTTGGAGATATGAGCGACGATCAACTTGTTCTTTCGAATCTTCCATCTGCAGAGGAAGCCCCAGGATGGTCGACACAGCTGAGTGTCGTTAAAGAAGGCGATCATACTTTTCAATGCCTACTTGGATTCTCTTCGAGATTTTAAATATTGTTTCTACGTGATCCAACCATGCTCACAGGCTGCTAAGGATTCTCTGTACGACAGGGAGATTGTCGGTAAGGAGGAGAAGATGGTGTCCCACTTCCTGTTGGAGTGGGTGGACGCGCATTTTTGTCATTCTAGCGAGCATTACATTACCAAACCCGATGATCTCAGCGCCAACGACACAACGACTTACAATACACTATTCAACTATGTCGCCAGTTTTCATCCCACAGAGCTTGTGGATTCTGACGGTTATGCCCTCCTTCGGCCTGACGGGACGCCGACTACTCTGGCTCGACTGATAAACGTGAATTCTTTGCTCAGTTTCTTGAATGAAGAGGCAGCGATGCGACTCTTAGGTGGAGTTGTTGTTTTTCAGTTTTTTAGTTCGTGGATATGATCAGTAACTAAATGTTACAATTATTTTTGCAGCGGAAATGGCTGAAATCTGAGATCGTCTGGTGAAGAGGAATAAAGGAAATACAAAGAAAGGTGCGAAGAGTCGAGTCGACACTGTTAAAGACCAAACTACCCTGGATGGCTTTGTTGGTTCCGACAGCTCTACTCCGAGGAGTACTCTGGTGGTTGGGTCACCGCTGGGCAATAGGCCAAGAACCGAGGAGCCCTCTCCTCCTCCGAAAAACGACGCTGCATCAACAAGCCCATTCAACTTGCCTCTTTATGTTAGCCATAGGTCTTTGTTTGATGGTGGGTCATCTATCTGGGTACCTGACCTTGATTTTGCTTCCATCCTCTCCATGTATTCTAAGAGTTTGAGAGCCCCGAGCTCTTCCAGGATGCTACGGGGATGTTCCGGATTCTGGAGGTTACTATTGATTTTAATGATGCCGACTGTCATACCCCAAATTTGTCCTATCTGCATCATTTTATCTTTTACTGTCTAACAATTATTTCAAAAGAATCCAAAAATGGGTACCATTTTATTTTTCTGTCTAACAAATATTTCGAAAATTAAAAAAAACATGTATTATTTTATTTTGTCTGATATTATGAAAAATTTCAAAAAAAAACATGTCACATTTCCTTTTATTCGAAGAATGCATTCTCTTCTTATTTCAAGTTCTTTTATTCTCCATTATTTAGTCATTACAAAAAAAAACTCTACAAAAAAAAATCAATTTATTTTGGCTACTTTCTTTTCTCTCTTAAAAATATCCATATCCATATCATTATTTTATTTTATTTTTTCAACTTTATTTTTAATAATCAATTCCCATTTAGTATTTTTGTACATAGAATCAAGAATCCATTCTTATTATCCCATTTCATTTTTATTTTGTTATTATAATTTCCGTCTTTATTTTTGTTTTATTTCTTATACCTTATTATTTTATTGTTATTATTATACATTGTTATTATTATTATTATAGTTTATTATTATTATAACTATTTTGTTATTATCATTGTAATTATTCCATTTTATTATTATTACTATTACTTTCTTTTTATTATTATTATTATTATTATTATTATTATTATTATTATTATTATTATTGTTATTATTACTATTATTATGTTATCACTATGATTCACGTATTCTTTTATTTCCAATTCACACACATTCTACCAACCCCACTTATTTTTCCAAATATTCCTTCACAAATGGTACCATTAGCAAATATCAACACAACATTTTTTCTGGACCCACCTACAATTTCCTTGCACAGTACAGGAGGCGTTTTCATGTGTACTCAATTCAGTCATTCCACAACAATACCCTCTCCAATCTTATTCCTCAAACACACCCACAAACAAATCTTTAAAGATTCTTATCCAAATGGAATTTCTCCAATTCACCCTCCATGATTTCTATATAATAAATCTATCCTCATTTCAATAAAGAAGCTTGAAAAACCCAAAAGCTCTATAAAAAAAAATCAAATCTAAGTTTCAAAAATCTGAAAAAAAAACAAATAAATTCTAAAATTTATTCTCTTCATTTGCAAAACAAAACGACTATGTAAACTATATCATAAGACCTTTATGCAAAACCTCACAAACACCCTCTTCATTCTCTAAAACCACCTTAACAAACTGAATCTGCATTCCGAAACCATCACTGTAAACCACTCTGCTTTTGCTCTAAACTGCAGCACCACCACAACATCTACAAACCGTTGTTCTTCGAACCTACACAAACCTTTTCATAAATCATCAACAACTCATAAACCCTCACTCTCTTAAACAACATCCAACACAAAACCGCACCAAATAACACCAATCCATAACCCACCAAACCATCGTCAAACCACCGCCGACACTGCATCTACACCGCGAATCCGAACCGTAAAACACCGCGAGCAAACCTTGATACAAACACGATCCGTGAACCGACCCATACACCAATATCGCAAACAGGTCGTGAGAGGGTAAACCGCCGTCGAAATCGTTTTAGAACAAAGGTGGAGTTTTCGCTTTCTGAATCAAAGCCTTAAGGGTGGGTTGTTTGTTTAACGCGTTTGGAAAAGAAACCATATTTCTTTTTCTTATTATTGGCTGCTGATTTATTTTATTATTTCTTTTCTGCTCTTTTTTTTTTAAACTTAAACTTTCTTTATTTTTGTTATTTTAAAATCATTATTATTTGTAAGTGTTATGAGAGTTCCACGGTAACGGTGTTGCGAAAACCGTGAAAGACGTTAAGGCTCTTATTTTATTTTTTTACTTTATTATTTCTCTATTTTTTTTTAACCAATTTTTTTTATAATGATAAGGCTTTGACCGAAAAAGTGGTATGTGGTTAGGGTTCTCATGTTGAGAAAATTCTTTTAGAGTCTCAATTGGCCAATGACATAACAAAAGGCCGATGCTTCGCCCTATTTCATTAAATCGGTGATACTCGGTCAATATGAGGCCCTCCTTTTAATTAGTTTTATTTTATTTTATTATTTTGGACCAATAAACATTTGATTTATTTTATTTTATTCATTATGTCAATATTATCAATTTATTTATTATTTGTATTTATTATTCTTTTTAACTTAATCTTCGCAATTCAATTTAATTTAATTTAATTATTTCCGCATTTCAAAAATAACGTTTCGACTCCTCATAGAACGGTTTCTTTAAATCGGCTCTAAGGAAGTGAACGAACCAAATTTTGACGCGTCCGAAAAGGTCCAACGCCTTCGAACAGTTGCATCCGAATAAAAAGGCCGAACGCCTTCGAACAGTTCAAAAACACTGCACACACGCTTTCTCTTGGGCGAATTACAACGAGACCCTTTATTTTTCGCAATCCCGTGTAACTTACATGTATCCCTCTCCCATTATTCTATACGCATTTTTTTTTATTTTTCGTTTTTATCAATTTAGTTTAGTTCGCGAATCCTTGGTCCAACGCCAAGCGGTTGCACTTGCACACTCGCACTTTATTTTTTCAGTTTTCGTTTATTAGGATCCACTCTACCTTGCGAGCTGAGCGCTTTGTGCCTCGCTAAACAAACCACAAAATAAACTTCCATTTGCATTCACCATCTAAACCTCAAAAAACCAAAATGTTTGGATTAGATCCAAACCCTTGATCCAACGTCAAGTGGTCTTAGGAAATAAAACACATTAATAATACGAGAAGAAATTGTATGCCACGAGCCTTAAGCGGTAGAAAGGAGGATAACGAGCTCTCGTTACTCGCTCCGATTACTTCGACGCAAGACGCTCGTCTTGTTGGACGGAATAATTATCCCTAGTCTTTAGTGCATTTCAACTCCTAAACCCTTTTATCGAAGAGAGGTAATAAAATCAACAACCAATCATCCGTAGTAGGCCGAACTACGAGGCTCTGACTTTCCCATTGCACACGGGAGTACGTAGGCACAAGGATCTCAATCCTTTCCGAGCACCTAGGATCAATCTAACTTATAATTTAAACTCATTTCCCTCTAGCAAGTAATTCGTTTAAGCATAGATATCCTTTCGCGCGTGACAACTTAGATGGTTCCCATCGAGTACGATGGATGTAGGGGGTGCTAATACCTTCCCCCTACATAACCGACTCCCGAACCCAGGCAATGGTTCCGTTGACCTTTGTCCTCATCATTATTTTCCTGGGTTGTATCTATATCTTTCCTTTCCCTCTTTGGGAATAAATAGAATTAGGTAGCGACTCTTCAGTCTGTCCAGCGCGCGACTCTTGTCTTTTCAGATCGCGTAAGGTCGTATTTTTCGGGGTGCGACAGCTGGCGACTCTACTGGGGACTTGGGTCACCCCTATGCGAGTCAAACCTAGTCTAGGTTTCCACGCTTGTTTGGATGTTTGCTTTTATGCCTTGCTTGTTTATTTTTATTGCTTCCTTTATCGCATTCCATCTTATATATCTTGTGGCTCCTTGGTACTATAATTTGGATCGATACTTTGCAAAAGAAACTTGAGGGAAAAGCTCTATACCCGGGCTTGCAAGTACAAACATAAGTTAGCGAGGTTGTGTAGTATGGGCTCCCGAGAGAACCACTCTCGTGGGTTGTCGATACGAAAACCTCACTTGGAGTAGATTCTGATGAGAATACTGACGACCGTCAAGCTCTTGGCATGTGTGCTCAGTTGTTTTCATTAGAGTCATCAACTCTGAGGACCTTTAGAACCATTTTGGGTTAAAACATCGATTGATGGTCGCATAATATTGGCTCTCGAGAAATTTGTTCTCGTGGGTTGTCGATACGAATACCTCACTCGGAATAGACATTCTCAATGGAGTTGATTGACTGTCAAGAGTTGACATGCGCATCAAACATTTGAGCAAAGTCCATAACTCTGAGGCTTTGTTTAAACCTCGTGTCGATGATCGCGTAGTATAGGCTCCCGAGAAAATTTGCTCTCGTAGGTTGTCGATACGAAGATCTCACCCAAAATAGATTCATATGGCGGAGTCAATCAACCGTTATGCTTATGGCGTGTGTAATGAACAGCCATATGAATTGTTAACTTTGGGATCCCTAAAAATTTAGAGTCTACCCAGTGAGTTCCTGATCAGAGTATCCTCCATCTGTACCTTGGACTCATGAGACCCTGATCTTGTAATCCTGGATTCTGACATTGCATATCATTTCATTTACATCAATTCTTGCATTTCATTCCAAAATCCGAAAACTTATTTCATGCTCCTCCATCTTCAGTAAATCAAGTTGGTTTCCCGACGCCCGTATCATGCTAGACGCCCGTATATAACTCGAGCCAACACTAGAAGACTGATGGACGTGATTCAGGAAGAACAAGCTGCTATGAGGGAAGAGATCGACTCGGTCAAGAACAAGATTGACCAGATTTATGAGACCATACAAGCTTTGGCTAGGATAGAAGAACGTCGCGAAGCTGCTGCCGCAATGAACAATGCTCTAGTACAAGGATATGCCTCGCAAGCAATGCCTTCAGTTCCAGTTCCAAATCCTTTGGTCTACGGTTTGCCTCCAGGCTTCACTCCTGTTGTTGAAGAGGTCACGTCCCAACCAATACCTGCTTCTGGTGTTACTGTTGGTGCTATTCCTCAAGCTCAACCTTTTCCAACTCAAGTCCAGTTTCCTCATGTTGAAGAGGATCATCAAGTTGAGTATGAGATGCATACTGCTGTTCCAATCCCCAATCCTCATGTTGTTCAAGAGTCCGAAGCTATGAAGATGTGTCGCGAGTTAGCTGAAAAACTCCAAATCATGGAAGGACACCACTCAACTTCTCTGAGTGCCTCAGACGTGTGCTTAGTTCCAGATGTTGTGATCCCTGCTAAGTTCAAACTGCCAGAATTCGAGAAATACAAAGGCCTCAGCTCTCCTGAGCTTCATTTGAGGATGTACTGCAGGAAAATGGCCGCTCATGCCAAAGATGATAAGATCATGATCCATTGCTTCCAAGACAGCCTGTCTGGAGCATCTCTAGAATGGTACATGCAGCTCGAACGTAACAATGTTCGTACTTGGCTTGATCTATCCGATGCATTCAAGAAGCAGTACAAGTACAACACTGACCTTGCTCCTAACCGTACCCAACTTCAGAGTATGACTCAAAAGGAAAGAGAATCCTTTAAGGAATACGCCCAACGCTGGAGGGAGTTAGCTGCCAGGGTACATCCGCCATTGGTTGACCGTGAACTGATTGATATCTTCATGGGTACCCTACAGGGGCAATACTACGAGAAACTGATCAGCAACGTATCTTCTGGATTTTCAGATATGGTAATGGTAGGAGAAAGAATTGAAGAGGGTCTGAAAAGTGGAAGGATCCAAGGAGGTTATAGCAACCAAACCAATATCAAGAAACCTTTCAACGGGTACAAGAAGGGCGAAACAAATGCCATTTCTTCTGCAAGTAGGAATCCTCAACAGAGTGCACCTACTCCAATTCCCTACTATCGGTACCCCTATGTTGCTGCTGCACAATATGCTCCTATGCCATATCAGCCAATTCCTCCAATGCCTTATCAGCAAGCTATTCAAGCTCCATTTCCACCTCAGATGACTTATCAACCACGTCCATATCCTATGGTCGCTGCTGTGCAATATGCACCTGGACCATACCAGCAACCGACTTATCCACAACGGCCTGGTCAACAATAACAACGTGCTCCTCAACAGCGTCCACCATATCAACAAAGAGGATATGATAAACACATTGATCCCCTGCCTATGACATATTCTGATATCTTTAATCAGCTGATGGCAAAAGGATCTCTTACTTTGAGAGATATGCCACCACAAACTGGTAATTCCCGGAACTATGATGCCAATGCTCGCTGTGAGTATCACAAAGGCGCTCCAGGTCACACAATCGAGAACTTCCATGCCTTCAAACACGTGGTTCAGGATATGATCAACTCTAAGGATCTCACCCTCACTCCGAGAAATGCAAATGTCCAGAACGATCCAATGCCGCCGCACGGTACCAACAAGTAAAGACATTTGAAGGGGTTGTTGAAGACCAAGCTGAGTAGTCACCAACTTTGAAGCATTCAATCAAGAGAAGTTCATTCCTCAAATCAAGGCAGCCATCTCCATTTATCATTTCCGTATTCCTGTTATTTTGTACTGTTTGTTTAAGTACTATTTGCCCTGAACATTGTTATCTGTACTTGGTTTTGTTAATATTATGATTATGCATGTTTTGAATCAATCTATTCGCATTTTCTCATTATTTATCATTTATCACAAAAACACAAAAAATATTCTCTCACTTCACTTTAGCAAATATTTGAGGGAGGATGATGAAAACGAAATACCCATAACTGCTGCGGTATGCTTTCAGATAAAACCTCGTCAATGATGTACAGGCATTTGTTCAAATCCCCAAACACTGGAGATATAAGGAGTTAATCCCTAGTCAACCACTTCGAGCCTAGAAGTAGGAGTTTTCTTTCGGATACAACCCTTACATTTAACCCGGGGTAGGGTAGTTGTTCAGTTAACCTGACTACACCTTCAAATCGCAAGATGAAACATCCCGTCAGAGGACCATCAACAAATGACTTGGCAGTCACAATATTCAACAAAATACAAAAAATAGAAAAGGAAACCACTAAGTTGAGCACCTGAAGGGAGATTTAGTTGACAAAAAATAGAACAAATCAAAAGAGGAACTCAATCCTCAGCAAAAGCAAAACAAATATCAGTGACCATAAAATCAAGAATCAAATGGTCACCAGCAAAATAAGATGACTGCCACTTCTAAGCGAACTTTAAAGCTTCATCTTCACTCTTGCAAAGTCAAAACAAATGCATGTGTAAAGTTAACTGAACATAGGACTGGAGAACATTACGAAAAAGGGTTGGGTACAAATCAAACTTTGAGCCTTATATCCTTTGTTTCTCTAACCATTAACCAGACCATGTTAACCCCCTCAAAAGACCTAATTGAGGCACGGCTTATTCTGAAAGCATGCTACCAACAAGGTAGCGTAAATTGACTCCTACATATTTGCTAATCTTCAGTTTCGATTGCACATTATTCTTGCTGCATCTTTCACACACTTTCTAGATCAGCACCACGTTTGGACTAACGGTCCATCCGTCACACTATCACAGTCATTCAAATAAATTGACTTTTTCAAAACTTACATGAACTTTACATTAACACTACCATTTGTGTATGAATAATTTAATTGCAATTCAGTGCTTGACATCAGTACAATCCCAACAAGAGGCAATCAAAAGAGAAATTTGAACTTCATTGGTGCCAACATGAATCAAGACTACCTCAACAGTCCAATCAGGGACAAATCATCTTCAACAGCCCAATCAGGGGCAATTTATCTCAAAGTCCATTAATCAGGGGCAAAATTATTCTCAACGGCCCAATCAGGGGCAAATCATCTTCAAACAACTCAACCAGGGGCAGACGTCTACCAAATCCAGATACAGGAGCAGATCTTCCTATCTCTACTCCCCAACTAAATAGGCAGTCCTTGCTAGACGTTGGCAATCATTCAAAGCAAAGCAGTCTTCATGTGTCAACCAAGTCGCTTCGCTCATCAGCAAGTAACCATACTTGGAGTTTTTAGATCCATCTTCTTATCATACATCGTAAAAGATCAAGTGTCGGGGAACCAAGCCCTCCACCCACCCAAAGTCCAATCATTATTGGCAACTACCAGACCAAAAGTCCATAAAGCTGGCACCCTTCATTTTCCAATCACCTCATATGCATCATTATGCATCATTTACATCAATCATTTCCAACATACGCATCATATGCATACCTAAATAAATCAAGCTTTTCATATCCCCAACACTTTTACTTTCATCATTCCATAAACACTTGCATCGTACTTCCATCATTATGGAATACCTTTCCAAAAATCAAACAAATAAGCATAGTTGCATAATTCAGGATCCAGGATCAACCCAAGTTTCCAGTCCTTTCCCCAGCGGATGTCAGGATCATATCAATCCAAGATTCCAGGCATCTCTTCGGCGGATTCAATGGCCGTATTTAAATTTCGTTCGCCTTATCATCCTCTGGTGATAAGTGATTTTACTTTCAATCATATCGCCTTATCATCCTCTGGTGATAAGTGATTTTCACTCATTTCGCCTTATCATCTTCTGGTGATAAGTGATTTTATTCTTTCGCCTATCATCCTCTGTTGATAGTGATTCTATACTTTTCTGTCTTTCTCCTATCATCCTCTGTTGATAGTGATTCTTTATTTTTCTGTCTTTCGCCTATCATCCTCTGTTGATAGTGATCCTTTATCTTTTCTGTCTTTCGCCTATCATCCTCTGTTGATAATGATTCTTTATTTTTCTGTCTTTCGCCTATCATCCTCTGTTGATAGTGATCCTTTTTTCTGTCTTTCGCCTATCATCCTCTGTTGATAGTGATTCTTTACTTATCTGTCTTTCGCCTAGCATCCTCTGTTGATAGTGATCCTTTATTTTTTTTGTCTTTCGCCTATCATCCTCTGTTGATAGTGATCCTTTATTTTTCCTGTCTTTCGCCTATCATCCTCTGTTGATAGTGATCCTTTATTGTTCTGTCTTTCGCCTATCATCCTCTGTTGATAGTGATTCTTTTTTTTTCCTGTCTTTCGCCTATCATCCTCTGTTAATAGTGATCCTTTATTGTTCTGTCTTTCGCCTATTATCCTCTGTTGATAGTGATTCTTTATTTGTCTGTCTTTCGCCTATCATCCTCTGTTGATAGTGATCCTTTATTGTTCTGTCTTTCGCCTATTGTAATACCTCAAAATTTGCCCTCATATTTATCCCCTTTACTGGCTTCATCCATATGCATCTCACCGATTCGTTAACATCATAGTAGTTCATTCCATTGTTTCATAAGGCATGTGATTAGGGCTCAAGGAAATCAGGGTTTTGTACCTTATACATGTCTAGCAAGAAGTGGAATAACCGAGAATATTCACCGGACTATGATTCCATTTCACATGTGATTGTTCAGTTGTGTTTTGATTCAGATGAGGGTTTGATCTAGTTTTGGTCAAATTATCAGAAGAGTATGACAAGTTCAAAAGATTAGTTGGGTCATTGGTCTGCTTATTAGACAATGTTCGGGCTGCCATATGGGGAAGTTCGTCAGTTTATCGAGCAGTGTTTTGTGTGAAGGATGGTTCGAATCTTCTGTTTACCAATGATTCACCTGGATTCCAATGGTCATGGCATGTTTCAGGCTATTCAAAGGGGTGTGACTAATCTGGAAAATTATTCAGTGGTTCAGAAGTGGCCGTGTTCATGGGCTTGTGAAAAAATTCAAAATAGGCTTTGGTTTAAAATCGAGATTTCATATCCATTCATTACTTCGTTTTGTTCCTCATTTTCATAAACCATTCCCGATCATTCCACTTCACTTTAATTTTCTCAATTTCCGTTATTCTCGTTGCTTTCATTAATCCATTTTTATTTTTTATTTTTCTTTTGTTCATCTTGCCATTTATTTTTATTCTTATTCATATCCAACCAATCATATATTCTCATAATCCATTTCTTTACTTTTAAATTATCCACTCTTCCATCTTTCTCAACCTTTCATGAAGTTCCTTCGAGTGAGTAATGATAGAATGACACATGGATTCACAGCGTATTTTTATTGCAATTTTCGTGTCATTTCTCGTTCTCCTCATGGTTAGTTTCATGTACTTGGACTCAAGCTTCTCTCTCTTTGAGGGGGCTTACAAAATACAGGGCGCTACTTGTTGAAGAAAATGAGAATGCTCATAACAATGGCAGCAATAAGTCCATGCCAAGGAAGGAAAACTCATTCTTTTTTGAAGAATGATTTATTGTCAATTAATGCTGACAAAGAGAAACTGTTTGATGGGCTTTTTAGCTTCCGAATTTGATGAATCGTCATGCATAAGTAGACTGCAATCTCATTTATACCGCGAAGCTTCGCCTCATAAGTCTTTTTCATATTTGGCATCAAAACCACAAAACTATGAAGAAATTCACAGAAGGTGTAGACCTAATGGAAGAGCTTACAACAAAAAGTATGGAAAAGGTTCTACATTCTAAAAAATTAATTAAAATTAAAAGTGATTCGACAATGTGCAAATATCTGTGAATGGCTTAGGGAATAATTTGGTTGTTACAAGAAGATTCTCCTATTTGGAGTAATGGTGAAACATATCAAAGCTTGACAGAGAAGAGAAAAATAATAAAAAAAACTCTCCAGCCAACTTTCATAAAAAAAAGAGAAGAGTTTACAGAATAGCAAGCCCACGGCCGAATTTTACAAGGAGAAATTCTAATTGATAAGTGAATAAAAAATGATGGAAGTCCCGTTGCAAAAGGTCGGCTTATGTCCCTGTTTCCCTCATCTGACTTCATGTCCTAGCTGAATCTTCATCAAAGTTCATGTCCTAGCTGAATCTTCATCAAAGTTCATGTCCTAGCTGAATCTTCAAAGCGATTCGTGAACGTATCAACAAAACCTCCATCTTTGATCCATTCCTCAGAGTAGCATACTTTACGACATCAACAACGATGCAACCTGTAATTGATACCAGATCAGATAATGTTCATATTGCGATAATTATAACTCAGGAATGAGGCATGTCATCAGAAAAACCGAAAAAAAAGAAAGGCATTACGAGAAGAGTTTTCATAAGAATTATAACAGGAAGTTCTAATTGAGATAATTAGTTCAAAAAAAAGAAAAAAACCAAAAACCAGTCCAAACCAAATCCTAATAGAACCTAACAGAAATTGTGAAAACAAACTTATTGCAAAATCAGTTACATCTCAAAACCTCACAACAGAAAATTAACAGAATTATTAACTTCCTAACAGATACATAACTGAATCGCAACAAACTTTCAGTTGAGTCATAAGAGAAAATTAACTGAAGCATAACAGAATTCTCTAACTGATTCATACCTGAAGAACCTTCCAGATGAACCACTGAAATCCAGATGAACCACTGAAATCCAGCTCTATAAATCAGTGCCCTTTTTCTTCAATCTGCTTCTTCTTCAATTCATGAGCCTCCCATACCTCTCTGAATCTTCTTCTCTTTCTCCATTCTTCTCTTCCAATCTTCATCAACTCATCACCATTTTTGGTGATTGGCCATCATCTTCATGAAACTGTGAATTCAGAGAAACAGGTATTCAAAACCAAATCATAAGCAAAGGCCCTAATGGATCAAGATTACGCAAAAGATGAGGAAGATTGATTCTGGTAGAACTTTCTTACCTAAAGCAAATCCTCTTGTCAATCTCAATCTGTGATTCCAGCTCCCGATCCTCCATCAAGCTCAGTCTGTGGGTGTTTGTCATCGCCGCCATAATTGAAGCCGTTCGAAGTTGTTCATTCAATTAACACCTTCCTCCTCATCTTAGCCGAGTAACACCTGCATCAAATCATCAAACCAGCTTGTAACAACAATTTTTAAGCGGCATCAAACATCCAGAGAACCATTCGGAATCGCGCAACAAAAACAGGGGAAAAGGGAAATGGATTCAAACCATACCTGAGCATCGCTTGATATCATTCGGAAGTCTTCTTCACCGCATCGCGTCAAATACCGTCAGTGTCGTCGGCTCCGTGACTCCAACATCAATGTCTTCGTCGCGACGATCTTGTAACTGAAGCATCATCCTTTGATATCGGCTACACAATTTCGAATTACCAGGTACGAATTTGGACTCTCTTTAAGCTCAATGATTTACTGCGCGTTCGCAATCGTTAGGAGTGATGAGATCGATTTTCTCGGTTGGGGTTTGAGAAGAAGCTTAGTTAGTGTTAGGATGAGAAAGGAGAGGTTGGTTTAGCTAGGGTTGGTGAAGGCGTAGGGTGGTGATGGACGTGTTGAGGGATGATGACGGAGAAGACGAAGGAGGTTTGCGGCGCTGGGAGAGGGAGAAGAGGAACTAGGGTTCCTTCTTCAATTTCTGTTTTTAATTGATTTTTTGTAATTATGTTTTTAAATTAAAGTTTTAAATTAATTTTTCTAATAAAACTATAGTTTAGTTTGGATTATCAGTTAATTCATTTTTAGATTAAAGTTTTAAATTAAGTTTTCCAAGATTTGTATTTAATTCATTATCACAAGATTTGTATTTAAATTCATTATCACAGGATTATTATTTTATGTCATTTTACAAGATTAGAATTTAATTCATTTTATAAGATTAGAATTTATTTCATTAGTTTAAGTTTTGTTTAATTCTTTTTTTTAAATTAAGATTTTTTTTAGAAAATGTTAGTTTAGGTATAGTTTAATCCATTTTTTTAATTCAAATTTTAGGAAAATGTTATAATAAAACTTTAGTATAATTCATTTTTTTTTAATTTAAGATTTTAGAGGAACTTATTTTCATAAGATTAGTTTAATTTTTTTTTTTTTCAAGATTTTAGAAAAGATATAATCATAAGTAGTATTAAATTCTTTTTTCTAAGATTAAGAGTTTAATTCATATTTTAGATTAAGGGTTCAATCCATTTTTAATAAGATTATTAGTTTAAATTAAGATTTTAGGAAATTTTAATCATAAGTTAGGTTAATTCTTTTTCTTAAGTTAAAACATTAGCTTAATTGATATAATTATAAGTTTAGAATTAAATTCATTTTCTAAAATTCATTTTCTATAATTAAGGGTTTAATTCATTTTTAATAAGACTATAGTTTAATTAAGTTTTTTTTTTAGAAAATATATTAGTAAGTATTTTCTCTAATTTTCTTTAATTAAGTTTCTTTAGAAAATATATTAGTAAGTATTTTCTCTCATTTTCTTTAAATTAAGATTGTTAGAAAATATTAAGTTTAGTTTAATTCTTTTTCTTTAATTAAGATTTTGAAAAAAATATTATAATAGGATTAGTTTACTTCATTTTTGCTTAAATCAAGACTATTAGAACTTAAATTAAGATTTTAATTTGAACATTATCATAAGACTATTATTTAGAAGCATTATCATAAGATTATTATTTAGAAGCATTTATCATAAGATTATTATTTAGAAGCATTTATCATAAGAGTATTATTTAGTTTATAATCATAAGTTTAGAATTTAATTCATTTTCTAAGATTAAAAATTTATAAAAAAATATTATTATTAGATTAAGGTTTAATTCACAAGATTATTAGAAATAATTCAATAAAAAATAATCTTAAGCTAAGGTTTTAGGAAAAATATTATCTTAAGATTAGTCCATTTCATTTTTAAGTTTAATTAAAAAAAGTATGTTTAATTCCTAAAATATGTTTAAAAAATATGGTTAATTAATAAATATTGTTATCAACACCCCTCCTTCCAAGCCCATTAGAAAAACAACCATAAAGAACTACTTCCAGCACCTCCCTGGTTCTAACAAAAATGGGCTCAAGTCCATTGCTCTTCACACTCCCTCTGTTAGGCCCCTGGAAAATAGTAACCAGAAAAATAACTAAATATACCCCCTGCATTAGTTCTTTAGAATTTATTTTTAAGTTAACATAATTTAGAAATAATTCTCAAAATAATAATAAAAAAACACTATAAAATTCCCCAAAAATTCCAGTAGTTAAATAAATCAATTTAGAAATTTATGACATTTTTATTTTCTGGAATTTGTTTATTTTTGAATTAATTCTGAATTTTTCTATTAATTAGTTCTATTGAATTTCTATTATTTATGCTGGATTTTGTTTATTTTATTTAAGTAACTTCCAACAACTTTTTTGAGCCATTCTTTTTTCTGTAATTAAAAGACTCATAATAGTTCTTAGGATATTTTTTATGGAATTTTTAGGAGCTTTTATCTTATGTTTTAGTGATATAATCCTTAGGAAATAGTAATTAATTCTTAGCTGGAAATAATTATTTGTTAGGCATAGAAAAAATAGAAATTTTTAGGATCCCTCTTAGTATAAGATTAGAGATAATGTTAGGATCCCATAGTTTAAATTTTCATAATTTTTCTAGAAGATTTAATATTTTTTAGAATATTAGTTTTAGGCATAGTTATGCATAATTCCCTTAGTTTAGGCCATTAAAAGAAAATAAAGTTCAATATAAAAATAATAGTATAGATTAGATTTAGCATTTAAATTTAATATTAGACTTAGGTTTAGTTTAATTTGTTTTTCTTATAATGAATATTAAGATTAGCTTAGAATTAGAACTTAGGCTTGAAACTTTATTTCCATGTAGAAATAGAATAAATAAAAATAGACTTTTTTTTTTATTTTATTTTAATTCATTGCCTCTAAGTGCATTTGTAGAATTTTATTTATTATAGTTCAATTTCATTTTTTGCTTCATTTGATCTTACAACTTTAATAGGCTTCCCCCATTGTTCTTAGAATCAACTTAACTTCATTAAGAAGTAAGTTGAATTCTAGTAGTTTTTTTAAGTTTCCATTAGGAATAGAAAACCTCACTAACCATTAGGACCACTTTGTAAATAAATAAACAATTAGGATTGAGTCTTAGTCCCTTAGATTTTTCCTTTTATCAACTTGAGTCTTTCTTTCTCCCTTCAAAAGAAAAGCAATAAAACACTTAATAAAAACCGAACAATCTTGTACGACACGAGACTTTGTTGCGGAGTGTTTATACGCGTCCTGTTTCGGGGAGAGGTGTAAATACTTCCCGCGATGGATAGGTCTTAGTACAAGACCGTTCACAAACAAATTCAAAACACTTCTCTTAAAAGACCAAAAACAAATAACAAGCGACTATCCTGCGGGAACTTCTCTTCTCATCTCATTCACTCACAACGCGAACTCGCGACGACTTGTCTCGCATGCAAGACGGTAAACGCACTCGTACCAGACGAGCCTGCAACACCTGAGCATAGACATACGCAGTTCCAACTGTAAAAAACACAAACAAATAGTTCCCGCCTAGGTTAGGCGAACTACGTCGACTCTGATCCTCATTATCCCGATGAGGTACGTAGGCAGCGGGGTAGGGCCCGTTCGAGCACATTCTTTATTTTCCCTACATTTCCCCTTTTCTTTCCATTCTCTTTTTCCAGTTCCTTCCTCATTCCATTTCCAATTTCCAGATAGCCATTATTTCATTTCAGCAGCATATTATTTCTCACCCTTTGAAACAAATAAACAAGCGTGGATCCCGTCGGGTACGACAGACGGATTGGGGTGCTAATACCTTCTCAATTCGTAACCGACTCCCGAACTCAGATCTTTGGTTCGCAAGACCTTGTCCTTTCCTTCTTCCTCAGGTTTGTGCAACATTACCTTTCCCGTTCCATTCGGGATAAAAATGTCTGGCTGGCGACTCTAACCTTTCCGCGCCACTTTCGCGTTTGTACTAGGATGAAAATCCCGGGAGCGACAGCTGGCGACTCTGCTGGGGACCGAACCCAGAATCTCTGGTTTCCCTTGTAGAGTCAATCCTAGCGCCTGTTTGGTGTTGTTTCTTTGGGTGTTTATATGTTTGTTGCTGTGTGCTTTAGTTTAGCTTTACTGTTTTTATTTACAGTTTTACTTTACAGCTTTACTTTATCGCATTTATTTATTGCTTTCAGTATTTTATTTTCCATGCATCATATTATACTGGACTGTCTGGCTGTGCTGGTTTTCATTTTTTCTGTGGGTTGGGAGTTACTGTGAGATAAGCCAAATACCCGGCTTGAGTGCACCATAGGATTAGCGTGGACATGTTGTGCTCGCATGGTTACATGATGAGTGGTGATGTGTTCCACACCCAGGTTGCGACTGTCTTTGGACTATTCTGTGTGGGGGTTCT
Source organism: Lathyrus aphaca (assembly GCA_963966055.1). Taxonomy (NCBI): domain Eukaryota; kingdom Viridiplantae; phylum Streptophyta; class Magnoliopsida; order Fabales; family Fabaceae; genus Lathyrus; species Lathyrus aphaca. The sequence continues at coordinate 232,467,891 of OZ014521.1, forward strand.
TCCCCACTTCAGGGTACAACCTTGATAGTTATGTGCAGCTGGGGACCGATCATTGAGAACCTTAATGGAAACAATCCTCTCCAGTGATGACAGTGGCAGACCACATTTGTTGGCAAACCCACTCGCATCCGAGGGTCCATTGGGAACTCGCATAGGATGGCCTGGTTCTCTCATAGGAATTCAGTTAAAGCAAACTGTTCGTATGACGATAGTATTGTACCCTTCGGGATGAATGTACTATTGTTTCTCGATTCAGTGCTTGAAGCTGGAAACTTGTGAGGGATGCTTGTTTTTTCCGGACTCAACTGAGACCTCCCTGAGTAGTACATAATGCCAAACCGATTCCCTGATTTGGTCATGAGCCATTTCTCGGAAATGGTGAACGTATTATTGCTATTCGGCTTTGAGAGTCCGTGATGTTGACCCGAGTAGCACACCCGTGAGATTTGGGAGGGGTTTACAGGTTTGCAGGAACCCTGATACCTTCAGCATACCCACTTTGCCTTTGGTTCAGTTTTGTGACCTGGATTTCTGTTCTTAAGTTATGGATCCCGGATCAGAGGGATGATTATTGTGATATCTGGATTTTGAGACCTGGCACCGACATCTGACTATATGATTGGGACATCACAGACACTTCACTGATCACATGCCTTGTCTTGCATAAGCATCATATCATCATTAATCATTTGTGTTTCTTTTATTCTCAGGGTCTACATTTATTCCCGGTTCCTGGCCATATCATTGCTTCAGAATGGAAGACGTCAAAAAGAGAACGGTGCACTACAAATTCTTCGATACTAAGATGGAACTGATCAACCAATTAGTGTCTCTGATTACCCCGGGTCATTTGAGCTACTTCAAAGAAAAGTATGGTGATATTCTGGATCTGGTATTCAACTTGGATAATTCTCAGAGGAGCGCCATTCACACTTTGTTGCAGTATTATGATCCACGGCTTAGGTGCTTCACATTTCATGACTTTCAGTTGGGTCCTTTGTTGGAAGAATATGCTGAGATTATGGGAGTTTCAATCAAGGATCAGCTTCCTTTTAATTCGGAGATGACAAGACCAACTCACAATGATATCGCTAAGGCTCTTTATTTGAGCCCGTCAGAGGTGTCTTCTAATCTGGTTTCCACCAAAGCAGGAGTACTTGGTTTTCCCTTAGAGTTTCTGGTCAAGAGAGCTGAAGAACGTGCCGTGGAGAAGCAGTGGGATTCAGTTTGTGCTATCTTGGCGTTATCTGTGTATGGGATAGTTTTATTTGCTGACATGGACAAGTTTGTGGACATGAATGCCATTCATTTGTTTGTGTTGAAGAATCCGGTGCCCACTCTCTTGGGTGATCTGTATTATTCTGTGCATTACAAGAATGAGAAGAGGCGAGGAGGTCTTGTTAAATGTTGTGCTCCTTTATTCTACAAATGGGTTATGAGACACTTGCCTACTACTGAGAGTTTTGCGGATCCTAATTCTACTTGGGCTCAGAAGCTGAGTACTTTGTCTGCTGGAAATATCAGGTGGTTTACTTTGAAGTTGAAGGGAAAGAATTTCATTACTAGTTGTGGTAATTACCCTAATGTGCCTTTGTTAGGAGTATCAGGATGTATTAACTACAATCCCATCCTCTTAAGAAGACAGTTAGGGTATGCGCTCAAGGAGGTTACTGATGAGTCTGAATTATTCCAAACCTTTTATTTTCCGGTAAAAGACAATCTTCCTTTGGTCCAAAAAGCTGCAGGGTCCTGGAAGATGATTAAGAGGAAGGGTACAACATGTCTGGGAAAGAGCAACAATCGAATGTTTCCTGAATTTGAAGCCTGGATAAAGAAGGAGGTTCAAGCGGCTCTAGTTCCTTTTTCTGTGCCAACTCCACCACCTGCTACGGTACCTTTGGAGGAATATCAGAAGTTAGAGGCTTTGGTTAAGCAACTGAGGGTTGAAAATCAAGAGGCTCTTAATTCTTGTCAAAAGTTGATGATCCAGAACCGTCAATTGAAAGATAGAGCTGTGCAAGCCGAAGAAATAGTCCGTCTCAAGCAGAAGGACTTTGAAGATAGAGAGCTTTACTTCCGAAAGAAAGGTTTAGCTGAGACTCATAAGACGGCCCAGCGCCGAAGAGAGAAGAAGGATCTTAGCGAAGCCAATGAAGCTGTTACTTTATGGCAGGAGAAATGGGACGAAAATCTGAAGAAACAAAAGGAGTTAGACGCCAAGCACAAACAGGAAATCAAAAGCCTTCAGGATTCTTTGAATGGGCAGAAAGAACTTCTCAGGAAAGCTTATTATCAAGAGGAGGATCGTATCCGGCGCATAACAGAAAGCCAACAGGCACTGAAGGAAGCTCAAAAGGAGATTGAAGACTTGAAGTTGAAAGCTGATGTGAAAAGGTCAAAGGCCGAGTCAAGTCAAAGCAAGGGGAATGAAGCAGCATTTCTACAGCAGATCGAGGAGTTGCACGCTTCTTCTGATACGAGGGACCTCCTCATTCAGAAGCTCATCCAGGAGCCCGGTCATCCAGATGTGGTTCAGCTTTTCCATAGCGTCAAATGCTTTAGCTGGAGATTGAAAGATATACAGTTCCCTAGGGTTTAATTTCATGTTGTTGTACTTGGATTACCCACAGGCTTGTTGTGGGATTCCTTATGTGTGATGTACTTTTGTTGGCATTTTTGATTGATACCCTTCGGGGACTTTGTATTTTCAAATTCCAGTTTATATGAATGATTTGTTCCGGATTTCTTGTTCGTTATTTGCACCGACACGGGATAATGAGCACCAATTCTCCACAGCCGTCATTATGTCTGAATATTATTTGGGTCTTCTTCCCAATTCTTATCTTCTTAATGCCAGGACCGGACACAGTAAAATACTCGGGAATAAAAGGAACACATTGCATTGCATACACATCATTTGCATTTTGTCTTTGTCTTTGCAGGTTTTTCTTCGAGATGTCTAATTTATCTGTGTTCATCAGGCAAAGATTGCGAGGGCCGCCAAGACCCGATACCTTCGACAAAATATTCCTCATCGGTACGCGACCCGCAGTAATCAAAGAACAGCAATGGACGCCATGCAGACAGAACTCAATGAAGTCCGTACCAAGATGGCATAATTTATGACTCTGATGCAGGGGATGGCCCAGGGGCAGCAGGAGCTGAGAAATGCAATTCAAGGGTTAACTCCTCCTAACACAAATGCTCAGGCAACTACTTCCGGCGGATTAGGGGCTCCTCCTAACACTAACAACGGCACGGGTGGACCTCATGTTCCCGATCCAGCTATGGCTACGTATGTTCCTGTGCAGGACAGGCAGGAAGACCAATTCCAGTACTTCAATAACGATATGGGTTTCGGCGGTGACGGAAATCTCAACGACTTCTTGGTGCTTGCAGAGAAGGTCAAGGCCTTAGAGTGCAAGGACACTTTGGGAATTGACGTGTCAGATATGGGTTTAGTACCTGGGGTGGTCATTCCACACAAGTTCAGGCCACCAGCATTTGATAAATACAACGGAAACTCTTGCCCGAAAACTCACCTACAAGCCTTCTACAGGAAGATCGCGGCCCACACGCGAGACGAGAAATTATGGATGTACTATTTCCAGGATAGCCTCTCAGGAGGGTCCTTGGAGTGGTACATGAAGTTGGAAAGGAGCTCTATTAGAAGTTGGAAGGATTTGGGAGAGGCCTTCCTCAGACAATATCAATACAACATTGACATGGCACCTAGCCGTACTCAGCTCCAGAGCTTGACACAGAGGAGCTCGGAGAGCTTCAAAGACTATGCACAGAGGTGGCGTGAGGTGGCCGCCCGAGTGCAACCACCGTTATTGGAAAGAGAGATGGTCGATCTTTTCTTGAATACCCTCCCAGGGCATTTCATGGAAAGGTTGGCTGGTTGTTCCTCAAGTGGTTTTTCGGACATTATCTTGACTGGAGAAAGAATCGAGAGCTGGCTCAAACAGGGGAAAATTCAGAATGGAAGCTCTTCAGTGTCTGGTATCAAGAAACCCTTTGTGAAAAGGAGGGAAGGAGAAACAGGAGCAGTATACGCACAGAGAGGAATGATGCACCAAGGATATTATCCACAAGTGGCCCCCGTCACTATTTCAACTCCTCCAGTTCAACAACGGGTTCAGCCCTCACAGCCGCAACGCTCACAGGGGTATCAGCCAAGACCCCCTCGTCCGTACTACCCTCAGAAGCCGAGGGATAGACATTTTGAAGCTCCACCGATGTCTTACTCCCAACTGTTAAAGAATCTCCTGCAGCTTCAAATGATTCAGCTCCGTACCTTGCAACCTCCGAGGCCAGGCCAAATTCCTGAAGGTTATGACTCGAATGCTAGATGCGAGTTTCATTCTGGAGCTCACGGCCATAGTACTGAGAATTGTAAAGCGTTGAAGCATGTTGTTCAGGACTTGTTGGATTCTAAAGCGATCAATTTCGCTCCCTCTCCTAATGTGCTGGAAAATCCCATGCCTCCTCACAGGGGCACGGTTAGTGCAATTGGTGAAGGGGAGAAATTGAATTTGGTGGATGATGTAGATGACTTGCAGACTTCATTGGTTGCTATCAAGGTTTGCTTGTTGAAGAAAGGCATTTTCCCCGGATGCGAGGATGTTTGTTCAGAATGTACAGAGGCTACCAACGGTTGTAAACGATTGAAGGCCGGAATTCAAGGTATGATTGATGAAGGAGTGCTGCAATTTGACAAGATCGTAAAAGAGAGTGAAGTGTCTACAGTGACTATCTTTTATGATCCATCCCAAGTTCCTTCGCGTGCCAGAGCGGCGCCAATAACTATTACCACTGCTGGACCCATAATGTACCAAAGTGACAGAGCAGTTCCTTGGAATTATGGTGGCGAAGTGTATTGCAACGGCCAGAGACAAGAGTTAGCCACGACTAGTATAACTCCAGCTCAAGTAGAGAATGTGGGAGTAGGGGGTTTTACCAGAAGTGGAAGACTATTTGCGCGGGAAGCACTGAGAAGCAATGTGATACCACCCAGGGATACTGCCGAAGCCCAAGCTAGATCCAGGGGGAAGCAGCCAGCAGCTGCCAATGATCCAACTCCATCAACTGATCCAGATCTCACCTTTGACAAAGAAGCCGAAGAATTCCTGAGGATCATCAAGAAGAGTGACTATAAGATTGTAGACCATTTGCAGCAGACGCCGTCAAAGATCTCCATCTTATCATTACTCATGTGTTCGGACTCTCACAGGAAGGCCCTTTTAAATATTCTGAACAAGGCATACGTGCCTCAGGATATTTCCGTAAACCATCTAGAAACGGTGGTGTCCAGCGTTAATGCCAGTCATGGATTGGGTTTCACGGACTTGGACTTACCTTCTGATGGGCGTGCTCACAATCGGGCATTGCATATTTCTCTGGAATGCAAGGGCGCAGTACTCTCCCATGTGCTGGTGGATACTGGTTCATCTCTGAACGTCTTGCCTAAGAAGGCATTAATGAAGCTGTACTATGATGGAGTGGTGCTAAAGCCCAGTGATCTAGTAGTTCGGGCATTCGATGGATCAAGAAGATCGGTGTTTGGAGAGGTGGAGTTACCTATCAAGGTAGGTCCACAAGTCTTCAACACCACGTTTTATGTGTTGATATCCAGCCGGCATATAGTTGTTTACTTGGAAGACCCTGGATACACTCGGCAGGAGTGGTTTCTTCTACACTTCATCAGAAATTAAAGTTCGTCTGGGAAGGTCAAGTTGTGACAGTCAGCGGGGAAGAAGATATCTTCGTCAGTCATCTAGCCTCATTCAAATATGTGGAGATGGATGGCGAAATAGTCGAAACCCCATGTCAAACTTTTGAGCCTTTGAAGTCCGAGCAAGCGTCCGCCGTAGCAACTTCTATTGCAGTACCGAAGAAAGGGGTTTCCATAGCCTCCTATAAGCAAGCGCTTGAACTAGTAGAATCTGGAGTGCGAGAAGGCTGGGGCAGCCCAGTCGAATTGCCAGAGAAGAAAGACATGTTCGGGATTGGCTATCACCCTGGAGGATCCTCGTCTGAAACAAGTGCAAAAGGTTGTCAGAGCCCGGTCACTTTCACAAGTGCAGGAGTGATAGACTACGGAAATATCAGCGCAGTGCAGGATGAAGCTGTGGATAGTGACTGTGACTTGGATGAATGGATTAGGCCTGCCGTCCCAGGAGCTCAACTTAGCAACTGGACGTCAGAAAGGCTCATTTCAGTAACATCTTTTGAAGAGTAATGTTTTTTGTTTTTGTTTTCCTGTATTAAAGCACTATGTCTTGCCCGGGGCATAGTGGCTCTTTGTAAGGGTTCATTTGTTCATTAACACAATCATAAATAAAATGGACGTTTCACATTCATTTCATGTTGTTCTCTGTCTTTCGTTTTTTACTTTTGTTTTTCAAAAAGAAAGAAAAGTTTTAAAATGGCAATGTTTCTCATTTTATCAAGTTGTTGCTAAAGCCTTGCATGAATCATCATTCATGCAGGTGCTCGTCACCGGATCTTATCAATGACGACCCTGTTATGGCTAAGTATGACTTCGACAATCCAATTTATCAAGCCTATGAGGAAGGTGAAGAGGATTGTGATTTACCCGAAGAATTGGCCAGACTGCTCAAACAGGAGGAGAAGATGATTCAGCCGCACGAGGAAGATGTTGAAGTGATAAACCTGGGTACTGAAGAGGACAAGAAAGAAGTCAAGATCGGAGCTGCATTAGAAGAATCTGTCAAGACTCGTTTGATGGCTATGCTTCAAGAATACGTTGACGTCTTTGCATGGTCCTACCAAGATATGCCTGGTTTAGACACTGACATTGTGGTACACAAGCTACCTCTCAGAGAAGGTTTGCCTTCCGGTAAAGCAGAAGTTGAGGCGTACGCGTCCAGACATGGCAATTAAAATAAAAGAAGAAGTGCAAAAACAGTTTGATGCTGGCTTTTTGGCCGTGACTAGTTATCCTCCATGGGTTGCTAACATTGTGCCGGTTCCTAAGAAAGATGGCAAAGTCAGAATGTGTGTGGATTATAGGGATTTGAATAGGGCCAGCCCCAAAGATGATTTCCCTCTAGCTCACATAGATGTACTTGTCGATAATACTGCTCAGTTTTCCGTGTTCTCTTTCATGGACGGATTCTCAGGCTATAATCAAATCAAGATGGCTCCCGAGGATATGGAAAAGACAACTTTCATCACTCCTTGGGGCACCTTTTGTTACAAGGTCATGCCGTTTAGTTTAAAGAATGCAGGAGCTACATACCAACGGGCAATGGTGACGTTGTTTCACGACATGATCCATCATGAAATTGAGGTTTATGTTGATGACATGATAGCAAAATCCCAGACTGAGGAAGAGCACTTGGTCAACCTGGCAAAATTTTTTGATAGGCTTCGAAAGTTTAGATTGAGGTTAAATCCGAATAAGTGTACTTTCGGGGTTCGTTCTGGCAAGTTACTCGGCTTCATTGTGAGTGAACGAGGAATTGAGGTTGATCCGGCCAAGGTGAAAGCTATCCAGGAAATGCCTGAGCCAAAGACTGAAAAGCAAGTGCGTGGCTTCTTAGGGAGACTAAACTACATTGCACGGTTTATTTCTCACCTAACGGCCACGTGCGAGCCCATCTTCAAGCTTCTGAGGAAGAATCAGGCCATTAAATGGAATGAAGACTGTCAGCAGGCCTTCGACCGAATCAAAGAATACTTGTTGGAACCACCAATTCTTATGCCTCCAGTGCCAGGAAGACCTCTGATTATGTATCTCACTGTGCTGGAAGGATCGATGGGATGTGTACTGGGTCAGCAGGACGAGTCTGGTCGAAAAGAGCATGCCATTTATTACCTTAGCAAAAAGTTTACCGATTGTGAGACACGATACTCACTACTCGAGAAAACTTGCTGCGCTTTGGCATGGGCTGCTCGCCGACTAAGACAGTACATGCTGACACACACTACTCTCTTAATTTCCAAGATGGATCCTGTGAAATACATCTTTGAGAAGCCGGCTTTGATAGGAAGAGTGGCCCGTTGGCAGATGATACTCACGGAGTATGACATACAATACACTTCACAAAAAGCAATCAAGGGGAGTGTGTTGTCAGAATACTTGGCCCAGCAGCCGATTGATGATTATCAACCCATGAGGTTTGAGTTTCCGGATGAGGACATCATGTTCCTCAAGTCGAAAGACCATGAAGAACCACTTCCGGAGGAGGGGCCTGACCCTGAATCCAGATGGAAGTTGATGTTTGACGGAGCTGTAAACATGAATGGGAGTGGAGTGGGTGCTGTTATTATTTCACCAGAAGGAGTCCACACACCTCTCACCGCTCGGTTGACATTCGAGTGCACTAACAACGAGGCAGAGTATGAAGCTTGCATCATGGGGATTGAAGAGGCAATAGACTTGCGAGTCAAGAACCTTGAGATCTTCGGAGATTCAGCTCTGGTAGTAAATCAAGTCAATGGCAAATGGTTAGTTCATCAAGCTCGTCTGATTCCTTACCGAGATTACGTCAGGAGGCTGTTAACCTTCTTTACCAAAGTAAAGCTGAGCTATGTTCCTAGAGACGAAAACCAGTTCGCCGATGCTCTCGCAACTTTATCGTCCATGATCAAAGTTTGTCGAGAAAATTTCGTGCCTCGAATTTTGGTCTCCAGGCTTGAAAGACCTGCTTATGTCTTTGCCGTTGGTGATGATGAAGATAACAAGCCTTGGTACCACGACATCAAACAATTCCTGAAGGCTCAAGAATACCCGGCTGGGGCATCCAGTAAAGATAAGAAAACTCTTAGAAGACTGGCGGGAGGTTTCTTCTTGAATCAAGATGGTGTGTTGTACAAACGAAACTTTGACATGGTGCTGCTCAGATGTGTGGACAGACATGAGGCAGACATGTTAATGCAGGAGGTTCACGAAGGCTCCTCTGGTACCCATGCTGGAGGACATGCCATGGCCAAGAAATTATTGAGATCGGGATACTATTGGATTACCATGGAATCCGATTGTTGCAAATACTCCCGTAAATGTCATAAGTGTCAAATTTATGCCGACAAGGTCCATGTGCCTCCGAATCCGTTGAGTGTCATGTCTTCACCGTGGCCATTCGCTATGTGGGGCATCGATATGATTGGAAAGATTGAGCCAACAACTTCTAATGGGCATCACTTCATCCTAGTTGCTATTGATTACTTCACGAAGTGGGTCGAAGCTGCTTCCTATGCCAATGTCACTAAACAAGTGGTCGCTCGATTTATTAAGCGGGACATCATCTGCCGGTATGGAGTCCCTGAAAGGATCATTACTGATAATGGTTCTAACCTCAACAACAAGATGATGGCTGACTTGTGTCGAGACTTCAAAATAGAACACCACAACTCTTCTCCATATCGTCCGAAGATGAATGGCGCCGTCGAGGCAGCAAATAAAAATATTAAAAAGATTGTGCAGAAGATGGTTGTGACATACAAAGACTGGCACGAGATGTTACCATTCGCGTTGCATGGGTATAGAACATCAGTACGCACTTCAACTGGGGCAACTCCATTCTCATTGGTGTATGGTATGGAAGCAGTTCTACCAGTCGAAGTGGAAATCCCCTCTTTGAGGTTGATGATGGACATCAAGCTAGATGAAGCTGAATGGCTCCGATCCAGATATAATCAATTGAGCCTCATTGAAGAGAAGTGTCTAGCAGCTGTATGCCATGGACAGTTGTATCAGCGACGAATGAAGCAAGCTTTTGACAAGAAAGTGCAACCACAGAGGTACATGCCAGGAGATTTAGTGCTGAAAAGGATTCTTCCTCCTCTCAACGATCACAGGGGCAAGTGGACACCCAACTATGAAGGACCGTTCGTGGTTAAAAAGGTTTTCTCAGGCGGAGCCTTAATGCTGACAACCATGGACGGAGAAGACTTTCCATCCCCTGTTAACCCAGACGCAGTAAGAAAATACTTCGTGTAAAAAGGACCCGCTGGATAAAAACAGAATAAAGATCCAGGCAAAAATGGGCATCCCGGCGAGCCAAAAACAGAATAAAAGGCTCGGGCAAAAGTTAGGGAAATATTGAAAAAATGTACACCCGCTGAGTTGAAAAGCCACATTGGACAACTCAGGCAAAAAAGGGTATCCCGGTGGATCGAAAACCCGAAAGGGCGATCCACGCAAAAGAGGGATTAACGCGAACGACTGCGATCTGCGAGATCCATGACCTACCTACAGTTGAGGCTATCCTAAGGGTTGAAGATCAGTTCACTTACTTTTTCTCAAGAGGCAGAGCGAGCGGAGCGTCTTGAAGACATACGAGTCATAACCGGGTTGAGACTTGATGAGATTCATTTCTCACATTGCCAATAGGGTAGTTTTGTTTTTCTTTTAGTTGTTCCCTCATTCCAGGGAACTGCTTCCTTTGTATTGCCTATTCAGGGCCACCTTTCCAAATCAATAAGAATTCAACTTCAGTCAATTGACTATTTTACTTCTTTGTTTTTACTTTTTCATCTAGCATTGATTGATTGTGAAAACGTCTAGCAAATGGTAACTCGCATTGTGTTATGAACATTTGAATGCTTTTCTAACTCATGCAGGAGAATGGAAACATTTAATATAAATCAGAAATGGTGTGGAGATACCTAGACAATGATTCATGCTATGAGCCTGGGGCAAGTAGGTCCCAAACTAATTCTCTATGTTGCAGGTACTATCGATTGTGTTCATGCAGGTACAGGTACTGGTGTTGCTAACAGAGCTAAAGATCATTATCCAGGATGAGCATTCCCATTTGTTTGAGCAGAAACAAATGTCTTCCAGGGTGTTTCCAACCATCCTCCATCATCCCCAGTAGAGTTGGAGGTTGAAATCTCTCCCAGCAAGGTAGCAAAAAGTGGGTGCAATCCCCAGGCAGAAGTCTCCTTTCAGACAGGGGCAATTCTCGACAGTATAAGGAGTGTCTTGCCTCCCCGGTAGTTGCTTCTTCAGCAGTGTCATGCCTTTGGTTCCCAGAAAGTCCTCACTTCCCCATCAGAGTTCAAGAAGGGTTCGCCTCCAGCGGGGTCTTGGCGCTCCAATCTCAAAGTCCAATTTATTTTTGGCAGTGGCGGCTATTCTAAGCCAGTGAATTATTAACAACTTTCCCCGCAGTGTTGTTTCCTCCTCCTCAGGATGAACCAAATCAGTGCAGTGATCATCAGTTCCTCCCAGTCAAGCTATTTGAATTACCTGCAGTCTCCTTATCAGGAGATCTTCTTTGCATTGTCATTCGCATAATCATCATTGCGTCTGCATCCCCCAAAGCGTAGCATTTCCGTCATCATGGAGCATTACGCCATAAATTCAAACATGTGCATGCCAGCATGGGCCAGTTTTGAGGTATATTACGTACGACATATAATATCTTCTCAACCTGAAATACTCCGTACAGAGGATACCAACATCATTTCTCAGACATCCTTGTCTTTTCAAGTCAATGTTTGTCACTTATTCCGTATTTTGTTTGGTACGACAGTCACGTCACAGGTTCCCGTTTTGTACAACGTTCCTGTCTGCTTGGGCTTTTGTTTATGTACAACGATCCCGTTCCATCTTGTCCTATTTTCTTTGTTTGGTTACCGCTTGCGGCCGGTATACCTTTGCATCTCCATTCGAGGATGGTTTCGTGTTGGATCCGAGGATCTTTTGATTTGTCATTCGAGGATGACATTCCTTTCTTCAAGTCCTTCTGCGGTTTGTCTTGTTGTTGTGGCTATTATTCGAGGATAATAGCTCACTTTTTTTGAGCTTATTGATCGAGGTCAGTTTGTCTCTTTTGCAAAGTCTGTCTGAGGTCAGCTTTGTGTTTGGTTATCAGTCGAGGCTGGTATACCTTTCCGTCTCCATTCGAGGATGGTTTCGTGTTAGATCCGAGGATCTTTTGGATTGTCACTCGAGGATGACATTTCTTTTCTTCAAGTCCTTCTGCGGTTGGTCTTGTTTGTGGCTATTATTCGAGAATAGTAGTTCACTTTTTGAGCTTATTGATCGAGGTCAATTTGTCTCTTTTGCAAAGTCTGTCTGAGGTCAGCTTTGTGTTTGGTTATCAGTCGAGGCTGGTATACCTTTGCGTCTCCATTCGAGGATGGTTTCGTGTTAGATCCGAGGATCTTTTGGATTGTCATTCGAGGATGACATTCTTTTCTTCAAGTCCTTCCGAGGTTGGTCTTGTTGTTTTGTGTGGCTATTATTCGAGGATAGTAGTTCACTTTTCGAGCTTATTGATCGAGGTCAGTTTGTCTCTTTTGCAAAGTCTGTCTGAGGTCAGCTTTGTGTCTGGTTATTAGTCGAGGCTGGTATACCTTTGCGTCTCCATTCGAGGACGGTTTCGTGTTAGATCCGAGGATCTTTTGATTTGTCATTCGAGGATGGCATTTCTTTTCTTCAAGTCCTTCTGCGGTTGGTCTTGTTTGTGGCTATTATTCGAGAATAGTAGTTCACTTTTTGAGCTTATTGATCGAGGTCAGTTTGTCTCTTTTGCAAAGTCTGTCTGAGGTCAGCTTTGTTGTTTGGTTATCAGTCGAGGATGGTATACCTTTGCGTCTCCATTCGAGGATGGTTTCGTGTTAGATCCGAGGATCTTTTGGTTTGTCATTCGAGGATGACCTTTCTTTTCTCCAAGTCCTTCTGCAGTTGGTCTTGTTTTTGTTTTTGTGTGGCTATTATTCGAGGATAGTAGTTCATTTTTTGAGCTTATTGACTGAGGTCAGTTTGTCTCATTTGCAAAGTCTGTCCGAGGTCAGTCTTTGTCGTTGATTGTTATCGCCTGCGGCTGATATACTATCGTGTTTCTATTCCAGGATGGTTTTAGTATTGGATTCGAGGATCCCTTGTGAGTTGTCGTGCGAGGATGGCATTCTTCCTAGCATATTCCCACCTGGTCTGATGTTCCCCGTTACCTATTCAGAGGTCAAAATCAAAAGAAGTATATAAATAAATAAACGGGCAGATGACATTTCCGTTACCCTCAGTGTGCAAATTTTCAGGTTTTATTCGAGTATTCAATCACTCCATACCTTGAACGTCTAAAAGCTTTTGCAATTATTCATTCAAGTTTGCAGATGATTGAATAGGGGCAGCTGTAATACCTCAAAATTTGCCCTCATATTTATCCCCTTTACTGGCTTCATCCATATGCATCTCACCGAGTCGTTAACATCATAGTAGTTCATTCCATTGTTTCATAAGGCATGTGATTAGGGCTCAAGGAAATCAGGGTTTTGTACCTTATACATGTCTAGCAAGAAGTGGAATAACCGAGAATATTCACGGGACTATGATTCCATTTCACATGCGATTGTTCAGTTGTGTTTTGATTCAGATGAGGGTTTGATCTAGTTTTGGTCAAATTATCAGAAGAGTATGACAAGTTCAAAAGATTAGTTGGGTCATTGGTCTGCTTATTAGACAATGTTCGGGCTGCCATATGGGGAAGTTCGTCAGTTTATCGAGCAGTGTTTTGTGTGAAGGATGGTTCGAATCTTCTGTTTACTAATGATTCACCTGGATTCCAATGGTCATGGCATGTTTCAGGCTATTCAAAGGGGTGTGACTAATCTGGAAAATTATTCAGTGGTTCAGAAGTGGCCGTGTTCATGGGCTTGTGAAAAAATTCAAAATAGGCTTTGGTTTAAAATCGAGATTTCATATCCATTCATTACTTCGTTTTGTTCCTCATTTTCATAAACCATTCCCGATCATTCCACTTCACTTTAATTTTCTCAATTTCCGTTATTCTCGTTGCTTTCATTAATCCATTTTTATTTTTTATTTTTCTTTTGTTCATCTTGCCATTTATTTTTATTCTTATTCATATCCAACCAATCATATATTCTCATAATCCATTTCTTTACTTTTAAATTATCCACTCTTCCATCTTTCTTAACCTTTCATGAAGTTCCTTCGAGTGAGTAATGATAGAATGACACATGGATTCACAGCGTATTTTTATTGCAATTTTCGTGTCATTTCTCGTTCTCCTCATGGTTAGTTTCATGTACTCGGACTCAAGCTTCTCTCTCTTTGAGGGGGCTTACAAAATACAGGTGTCGCTCCCGACAAATGAAACTGGGTCAAATGAAGGTACAGACGCGAACGGTCGGCGAAGGGAACAGTGAGAACACACAGCCGTGAACTCACTGGAGATGAATAGAGTCGCCAGCTAGGCATTTTTATCCTAAAGGAAAGGTAATGCTGCATAGACCTAGAAAAAGATAGATAAGACGGTTTGCGAACCAGAGAGACTGAGAAAGGGGGTTGGTTACAACCTGGGAAGGTATTAGCACCCAGATTGTCCGTCGTACTCGACGGGATCCACGCTTAAAAGATTTGTGTTTTAAAGGGGGAGTGTCAGTGCAATCTGCGTGCAAAATAGCTGGAAAAGATGTACAGGTGTCAGTGTAAGAAAAGTGAAGTGTATAAGTGAAGTGTCAGTATGAGATCAGGAATGAAATGCTCATGATAATGAGGCTTAAATAGTAAAGCTGGAAGGAGGGGGAATGGACAGAGACTTTTGTTCGATAACTGTTAAGTTATGCCTACGTATCCTCTCGTGCAATGAGGAAGTCAGAACACCGTAGTTCGACTCAAAGAGACTGAAAGGTGAATTGACTGATGAACTGCTTGCTTGTCTATGCTCAAGTGTATGACCTGTCTGGCTCAGGTGCTTACTGTCTTGCATTAGACGGAAGAAGCAAGTTCTCGTTGGTGAGTGAAGGTGATGAGAAAAGAATCCCGGAGGAGACGATTATTGTTTGTTTTTGAGTTTTCAGTCTTTTATTGCTTTTTTTTGAAGTTTGTCATAAGATAATGAGCTTAAGCCTAAACCAATGGGTTAGTAAACTCATCACATCTTCCCTCTGATTAGGGGTAATGAGAGTACCTTAAGTGTGAAGTCAGATTCTCACACTTAATCACCTTTGGTGCAGGATTAAGATCATTAACCTACTTGTGATTATTTAGATGTTTTTGGAGTTTTTGTTTAGTGTTAAGTAATGAGGTTAAGCCATAATCATGGATTAAACAGACTCATTACACCATCCTAAAAGAAGGATGACAGATGAGAATGTTTAAAGTGAGGAAAGCTCCTCAACTTAATCCAAGATTAGGGATTAAACTCATGACAAAACAAGCCTTTGATTAAGTGGATTTTATTTAATGATATGATGATGAAGTGATTTTTATGATTTGTAAGACAACTTGAGGGGGACTTGTCCATTAACACTAGGGTTAGTCCTTCTTAACCAATTAAGGAAGAAATAGAACCCTAATGCAAGGCCCAAGTTACCAGTGTGATGTCTTGATAATTATTAGATGGATTGATTAAGAGATGTAAACACATAAAGGGTTTAACACTTAGGATTAAAGTTATACACTCCATCCTAAGAGAAGGATGCAGGCATAAGCTTAGTCACAAAGCCTTAAAGCCTTTAGGGTTTAGTCCCTGATTATGAGATTAGAAGAGAAGACTCAAAAGAGACACAAAGGTAAAACTATGAGGGGACTAATCAAAACCCTAATTCATTGTCATGCTTGGATGATCCTAAGGTTTGTGAGGTTTGCAAGAATAATCTTCAGAGGAGCCACCAGGAAGCAGATGAACAGGATCAAGAGAAGCAAAGTGACTTGCTTCATTCAAGAAGTCAAGTCACTTGAAGAAAGAAAGTGGGAGGAAGAAGAATGAGCAAGCTCAAACTCAAACACATATAAGAATGCAGCAATGGATGCAAGAGAGGTGAAAAGAAAAGTTGTGAGAAGTGAAGGCAAATTCACTTCCCAAGTTTACTTACCACCTGAAATGTTAGAAAGAAATGCAATGCAATGCAAGGTGAGATGAAATGGTATGATGCTAGACCAAACCAGAAGCATGTTGATGATGAAAATGATGCTATGAGGTGCTGCAAACATGAGGCAAGACAATGGGGATGTTCATACAAGATTATGAATGCAAATGATGCAAGCTAAGGAGCATGAACAAGCATGAAATGTTATGAAGCATATAAGACAAATGACATGGAAAATATGTAATGCAATGATCAAACATGCTTTCTATATGTCTTAAGATGTCAAATGAATCACAAGAATGCACAAAATGCAAAGACAAGTCATGTTATGCAAGGAAATGCAAGAAAGATGCAAGAGAAAGCCCAAATTAGGGTTCATGGATCAAACATCAAACAAAAATCCAAAACAGAAACAAAACCCTAAGATAAAAAATGGAAAATGGCACCCAAAGAAACCCTAAACCTATAATGAACCACTGCCCAAAGGGGAGCTCTCAACTCTCAACCAAACTCAAGATATGATTTTTACAAGTTATTAGGGTTTTTTAGGGTTCTTAGCAAAAGAAATGCCAAACAATTAGAAAATGCAAGATCAAATCATGGCCATTTTACCCTAGAAACTACATGCTAAACATAAAACAATGCAAGAAGAATCAATGTCTCAACCTTCTCCAATAGGCATAAATGAATTTTTGAATTTGTGATCAAAATAATGCATAAAAAATGATTTAATTCACTGAAAAATTCTTAAAATGCATCAAGATCAAAAAAGAAATTTGGTTTGAAGGTTGGACAATGTTTCTAAATGTCTTAGAACATTTCATGAATTTTTTTGTAATTTTTAAATACCTAAGAGTATTTTTAATTAATTAATTTCCATTAATCAATTAAAAATAATCTCTTAAATATTTAAAAATACTTTTTTAATGATGAAAAATAAAATAAAAATGTTTTTGTGTCATAAAAATTAATAAAACTTTAAAGAAAAAGTTTCATAATTTTTAAGAATTTTTTGCTATTTTAAATTAAATATGCAAGTTAATTGAAATAAAATGGAATAAAAATCAAATAAAAAAGAAAGTAATCAGGAAGGATGGCTGAGATTGAATCTGGAGATGGAACCATTGACTGCGCGCGCAGATCAAAGGCTGAAATTCAAACTTGGCTAAATATAATTATGAATTAATTAATTGAAATTTAGGGTTTAATGATGAATCTCAGCCACACACACGCGCGCGAAGTCAACAAAGTCCACTGATCCAACGCACGAAATTTAAACTGCCTTAATTACAGGATTAAAACCCTAATTATTTTCAGGTGGCCGGAGAAGACCTCCGGTCGTCTTCTCCGGTGGGAAGTCCACCTGAAAACCTCCAAACTTCCTCAAAACGTATCAAAAATGAAATCTAAGCACACCAAAATGATTCCCATGATCCCCTGAATCAAAACCCTAAGCCATAACAAATTTATTCTTCCTCAAATCCACGAATCAAGCAAAACAAATTTTAGGGCACGCAGGTTTCAGAAGCTAATTAAATGCTCAAATCAAAACCATTTCAAAAACTAAGAACATCAGGATGATCAGGACAACACAAAGAACAAGTTTGTAACAAGAAAAATGATTTCTGGAAAAATAATTTTCGAGCTACCTGAGATTTGGAGCTTTCAATTTGAGGACTTTCTGGCCACTTCTCCTTGTACAATCCACTCCACTTGGTCCACAGAAGATGCTTGAATGCTCAAAAGGAGTTTAAGTTGGCTGGATAATGAGATTCGAAAGCTCCTGCTCAAGCTTGATCAGAAATGGCAATGGTGTTTCTGGCACTTTCAGGTCATGGTGAATGATGGTTTGTGGTCCTGAGGGTGAGTGGAGAAGCTTTGCAAGGTTTGTTTGGACTGTTTGTGAGCTAGGATGAGAGTTTCGAATGAAACTGCAAGCTGGTGTGGAAATGGTGCAGTGATGTTGTAGCTTGTTTAAGGCTTGGTTCTTGGTTGCTTTGGGCTCAATGAGACATGGTGAGATGATTGGTAAAGATGATTTGGATGTATGTGAGCTGGGCAGAGAGTTTCGAAGGCTTATGCAATGTGGTAGGTTTTGTGAATGTCTTGAATGAGGATGTTTCAGGCTGGCTTAGTGTTATGTCTAGCTTGCAAATTGTCCACATAACTCTCTCTCATTGGTCAGTTGATTGGACATGTGCTTTATTGATTGGTAAGTTGCCTTTTGCAAAAAGTCAAATAATGTGTAAGAGAAGTATGGCTCATGATCTAGGCAAGTACATGGGCATGGGCTGGCGCAGCAAGGTGAGGTGAGAGGCTAGCAAAGCTCAGCATCCAAGGCTGCAAGTGGTAGGAAGCATGATCATGAGTTTTGCAACTTGTTGTAACTTGGTTCACATGTGATTTTCTTGATAAAAATGCCTTGTTACATGAACTAAACACATGTGATCTTGGTTCAAATCTGATTTTTTAGGCTTAGAGAATGTTTATGTGCTGGTTTGATACCAATTAGAAGTTGCAATTTGACTTAGCACATGATTTTGCAATTTTCACACTTGGTGCATATCTTGAAAATAAGTGATTTTTGCCAACTTTGCATTGCCATAACTTTTGATCCAAGAAGAGTTTGATCATGTTCTTGTACTTTTTGAAAAGGGAAAAATGAGATCTACAACTTTCATGACCAAAGTTTTTCCATTTGAAGCCTTTTTGAATCATGAATCATGGCTTGAAAAATGACCTAAAATGATGCATTCTTGAAAAGTCAACTATGCCCAAAAAGTCAACATTTGCAAAAACCCTAAATTCTTGATTTTTATGAACTTCAACCTTCTTCCATGATCAAATAAAGATCATATACACTCAAAATGATGAAGATCACCCATTGGTTGGGTCATTGGGGGCCTCAGATGCCCTGATTTTGCACTGACTTGTCTGAAAAGTCAACTCTTGATCAGATGACTTCCCCATGGAATTTCTTCATGAAAATTGATATGCATACTCCCTATACCATATAGAGATCAATGGAAACAAGAATGACCAAAAAATTTGGAGTTATGGCCTCTGACACCAAAACCCTAATTTTCAGTCAACTGTGCAGTCAAAACTGGCTCTGCATCACCTCAAACCCTAGTTCTTGTGATTCCTTTGCATTTTTGACTTTGAGAAGATGGAATATGATATATGAACACACATGGACCCCTTTGAGTTGATTGGTGGCCTTTGGAATGGCCCAAGAAGCTTTGGGATTGCTCAGATCACAAACACTAGGTGCAGATGCCTTAGAAACTATGCAGTGAAACAAAAGTGAGATATGAGATGATATGTTTGTGTTTATGCATATGAGATGATCACAAGCCATGGTGTGAATGGGTGAGGGCAAATTTGGGGTGTTTACAGCTGCCCCTATTCAAACATGAGTTAGCTGTGCAGGATGTAAGCGACGGCTTAACAGGCAAACAAGATAACTTGTGGTCGAATACCAAAGACAGTCCAAAATTTGCACTCACAGAAATGAAGAAGAAAAGGGATATAGATTGTAAAAGCAAATAAAGTATATTGTAAAGTGTGGGCGACGGAGGACGACCGTCGAACAGAGGACGACTGCTGGGTAAAGAGCAATGACGGGGACGGCCGACATGCTGGGGATAAAAGGTAAAGCCAAGACGGGGACGGCCGACTAGCTGGGGAAAATCAAATTATGATGGGGACGGCCATCAGGATAAAGCTGTAAAATTCTCTGGGAGTTAATGAAACATGACGGGGACGGCCATCAAGTTCATAAAGCAAGGTAACCGACGATGGGGACGGCCATCGGGCTAAAAGGAAAAGGGACCACAACGGGGACGGCCATCGGGTTAAAGAATAAATGAAATAAACAGATGATGGGGTACGGCCATCAAAGGTGAAGGACGATCACCTAGCAGGGGACGGCTGCTCTGTTAGGGATAAAAGAAATATGATGGGGACGGCCATCAAAGGTGGAGGACGACCACCTGGCAGGGTACGGCTGCCGAAAATATCAACGATGGGGACGGCCATCGGATAGAAAGGGTCAACGATGGGGACGGCCATCGGACGAGCATGATGGAGGACGACCATCAAGAAGTGGAGGACGACCACTTAGCAGGGGACGGCTGCTCTCAAGGTTTGTCATGACATAGGACGAATGTCAGATAACCAAAATCAACAATGGGGACGGCCATTGGATAAAGTTGATGAAGGACGATCATCAAAGGTGGAGGACGACCACCTAGCAGGGGACGGCTGCTAAAATCAACGATGGGGACGGCCATCGGATGAGCATGATGGAGGACGACCATCAAGAAGTGGAGGACGACCACTCAGCAGGGTACGGCTGTTCTCAAAGGTATCATAACACAGGACGAGTGTTAGATAAAAAAGGAAATTTGTTGGTGATCTACTGGGGATAATGTAAACACGGACGAGCGTTTACATCCAAGAAACAAAGGTATAAGTGTTTGGGTATTGTGTATAGATTAAAGATGCGGACGAGCATCCTTAAGGCTATGATACGGACGAGTATCATGTAGAAACAAACTGACACATGTTCAGAGATGATGATACGGACGAGTATCAACTGGTTAACAAAGAACACGGACGAGTGTTGAATCTGAAAGGACTCTTCTGGGGAATAACAGACACGGACAAGTATCTATATTCAAGAAGACATAAGCGTTTGACACGGTGTATGGATTAAAGATGCGGACGAGCATCCCTAAGACTATGATACGGACGAGTATCATGTAGAAACAAACACTAGACGCAATGTTCTGAGATGATGGTACGGACGAGTACCAGCTGGTTAACAAAGAACAAGGACTACTGTCGAATCTGTGGGGGTATGAGTGATGGTGTATACAAGATACGGGCGAGTGTCTGTATAAGTATACCAATGAGTAGTGAGTATATATATATAAGTGTTTATCTGCTGGGGAGAGTGACACAGACGAGTGTCAAAAGAGAAAAGTAGCATTATCAAGTATATGGGTGGTAAAGGTGTAAGTGACTGCGCTGGGGATATGACACGGACGGGTGTCGAGAAAGTGTATATATAAGTATATGTGAGTGCCAAGAGGATGTCTTTGGCTTTCTGCTGGTGATTTGACACGGACGGGTGTCAGGAAGTATCTGTAGTACGGGTGATTTTGTTTGTAAAGTGTATTCAGGCAACCTGTTTGGGGAAGTGATGACACGGACGGGTGTCAGAAATATATACTGGTGTTTGGTGATTGGAGAGGCAACTGCTTTTGCTGGGACTCTGGTGGGGATTTTTGTATAATGATGATGAACGGTTTGTTATTCACAAGTGTTACTTCAGAACATGGCTTATGATTATGCTATGCATTTGATTTTTGCCGTAATGCTCCGTATTAGACGGAATGCTACGCTCTGAGGGGTGAATATGATGCAGATGCCATGATTATGCAAAGGGGCACCGATCCGGGATTCGGATCCCGTTGCTGCGAAGATCTCTGGTCGATCTGCTGAAGCGGACATCCCAGCTGGGGATGAGATCATTGGTAGATCTAATGACGTATCTGCCTGGGGATATAAGTCACTGATTGACATATCCTTATAATACAGGACCCAGCTGGGGTTTGTAGAAGCTTTCTCCCTCTCTGTTGTGACTTCTTCGCGCGTTGCTCTTCTGAATAGAGGCTGGGGATTCTGTGGGGAGATGATTCCCTGATTCTTGCATTCTGCTGAGGAAGAATGGTTGGTGCTACAGCTGGGGAATGCTGTTGGTAACTCAGCTGGGGAGAGTTACAAGAGGCAACTCGGCTGGGGAGAAAACATCCTGAGTGTTAAGCCTGTTTGTTGATTTGGCAACTTTGCTGGGGAAGTGGGCACTCTCCAGTGCCACGCGGAAGATAGACCAAGTTGATACTGATTCGCCAACTTGCTGAGACGTAACCTGCATGCCCCAGGTTACGTTCTGGATACCTGCAATCCTGCAAAGGTAAGGAAACGTACAAAAGGTCCCGAGGTATCCCTTACTGGATTCCGTCATAGGAGTTAAGCACTTTCGAGAATAATCACATTCCCTGTAAGCATGTGTTTTTATTTTTAGAGAAAGGCATCTGTACTTATGCAATTGTATTTTTAGAGATATCAGACAACTCTTTGCAAAACATAAATGTAAAAACGAGACATGACTGAAAATCTGATTTTATTAATTCCTGTGCCCTGAATTGGCAAGATACAGTCAAGGAAACATATCTCCTGAAATGAAGAGACTGTTACAAATTGAGAAATAAAGTGTTGGCGGTGTTGACGAGGCTTTCAAGGAGCTTCCTCTTCTGCTATGACTCGTATGACAATGACGTTCTTCTCGTCTTGCTTTCTGGAGAGAGCTGATTCTGACTGAAACTTGATCCTTTGGAGCTTACCAAGTTGTTTATAATACAGACGAATTCAGAACGCAGTTGTTCGCTTATTCCCTTATTTTGCATGGATCGCCCTTTCGGGTTTTCAATCCATCGGGATACCCATTTTTGCCTGAGCTGTCCAATGCGGCTTTTCAACTCAGCGGGTGTACATTTTTTATTCATTTTCCCTTACTTTTGCCCGAGTCTTTTATTCTGTTTTTGACTCGCCGGGATGCCCTATTTTTGCCTGGACTTACATTCTGTTTTTATGTCCAGCGGGTCATTTTATGCGAAGTATTTTTTAACTGCATCTGAATTCACAGGGGATGGGAAATCTTCACCATCCATGGTGCTGAGCATCAGTGCTCCACCAGAGAAAACTTTCTTTACAACGAATGGTCCTTCATAATTTGGAGTCCATTTGCCCCTGTGGTCTGTATGAGGAGGGAGGATTCTTTTCAGCACAAGATCTCCCACTTGGTACTCTCGGTGCCTGACTTTCTGATCGAAGGCTCTCTTCATTCTCTTCTGATATAGTTGTCCATGGCAGATTGCAGCCAATCTTTTCTCTTCGATCAGACTCAATTGTTCGAATCGGGACCGAACCCATTCTGCTTCACTCAGTTTAACATCCATTAATACCCGTAACGAGGGTAGTTCAACTTCAACAGGTAGGACTGCTTCCATACCATATACAAGCTGATATGGTGTTGCCCCAGTGGACGTTCTGATTGATGTGCGGTACCCATGCAAAGCAAATGGTAGCATTTCATGCCAGTCTTTGTATGTGATTACCATCTTCTGCACAATCTTCTTGATATTCTTATTTGCTGCCTCAACAGCGCCGTTCATCTTTGGCCTGTAAGGAGAAGAATTGTGATGTTGGATCTTGAAGTCCCGGCACAGTTCTGCCATCATTTTGTTGTTTAAGTTGGAACCATTATCAGTAATGATTCGCTCGGGCACTCCATATCGACAGATGATATCTCTCTTCAGAAATTTGGCTACCACTTGTCTTGTAACGTTTGCGTATGAGGCTGCTTCGACCCACTTAGTGAAATAGTCAATGGCGACCAGGATGAATCTGTGACCATTTGAAGCAGTCGGCTCAATCCTGCCAATCATATCAATACCCCACATAGCAAAGGGCCATGGTGAAGACATGATGTTCAAAGGATTGGGAGGCACATGCACCTTATCTGCATAGATCTGGCATTTGTGACACCTTCTGGCATAGGCACAACAGTCTGCATCCATTGTGATCCAGTAATAGCCTGATCTTAGCAATTTCTTAGCCATGGCATGCCCTCCTGCATGGGTACCAAAAGATCCTTCGTGCACTTCATGCATCAGCAAATCTGCTTCCGTCCTGTCAACACATCTGAGGAGTACCATGTCAAAGTTCCTCTTGTATAAAGACCCATCAGTGTTCAGAAAGAAACTACCAGCAAGCCTTCTCAAAGTCTTTTTATCATTGGAAGATGCCCCAGGTGGGTATGTCTGATCCTCCAAGAAGCACTTAATGTCATGGAACCAAGGCTTATCATCTTTTACAACATCCGCTGCAAATACATATGCTGGTCTATCAAGTCTAGACACTGAAATCTGGGGTACAAAGTTAGCCGTTTGAACTTTGATCATGGATGAAATGGTAGCAAGAGCATCTGCAAACTGATTCTCGTCCCGAGGGATATACTCAAGCTTGACTGTTGTGAAGAAAGTCAATAACCTCCTTGTATAATCCCTGTAAGGTATCAGATGATCCTGGTGGGTGTACCATTTCCCGTTGGTTTGATTGACTACCAAAGCTGAATCTCCGAATACAGTCAAAGTTTTGATCCTGAGGTCAATGGCTTCCTCAAGACTGATCACACTAAAATTCACCGTATTTCTGACTCCGATTTCACATGCATTCTTAGCTTTTATTGTTGTTTTGCTTTGTTATTACTATGTTTTCCTTTGTTTTCAGGTATTTATCCATTTAAGAGTCACATGCGAAGAAACGAAGCAATTAGGATGAAAAATGAGAGAAATAGAGCAATTTGCACACAAGACGTTGTCCGACGATTTTGACCATAACTTTTGATCCGTAAATCAGAATGACACCCCGTTCGAAGCACTGGAAAGCTAACACAAAGAGCTACACCATGGAAAATGGACCTAACACTCATGGCGGGCGCCATGGGCTCATGGCGGGCGCCAAATTCACAAAATTGGTTTCGGTCAAAAACGGTTAGAGAAAACCACCCACGATCCCCACTCTCTCATCCACTATCAGCACCATGGCGGGCGCCATAGGCCTGTGGCGGGCGCCACAAGGCCAATTTCAGTAACCTCCACTTTTTAGTGGAGGGGCATCCCGGTCTTTTCATGCTTTTAGTTTTCCTATAAATAGGACCTTAGATTTTCGTTTTTCTTCATCCAGAATTAGAATTCTCTAGGCATATATCAGTTATAAAGCAGTTGCCATTCCACATCGGGGTGCCTCTGCAATCGAGTGATCGAGTCTGTAATCTGTCTGTGGTTCGAGTTTTGGAGCACTCTGGAGGAAGTTAATCCTGCCGCCATTTTAATTCAAGTTCGTAATTTACTTTTATTTATTTCCCGCACTCGCACATTTACTTTGTTTATTTCCCGCACTCGCACTTTACTTTGTTTATTTCCTGCACTCGCACATTTACTTTGTTTATTTCCCGCACTCGCACTTTAAATTCATTTACTTTCCGCACTCGCACTAAATTACTTTTATGAAAAATTATAAAAAGAATCTTTACTTTATCATGTCTAACTAATTCCATAAAGGTTAGAATGTAAGGATCGTAATTACACCAGTAATCCGTACAATTGTTCGTGGAAGCACTTAAGGGCTATTTTATCTTTCAATTTAAGTCTAATTGTTTTTAACTATTTCAAAAACAGCCAAAAGCGCTTTGTCTAGTTCATTAGGAGTTCTTAGATTAAAAAGAAAGGAGATTTTAAAACGACTTTTGAACGCGTTAAAGAAGTTTAGAGTCTGGTTCGTGAGAACCTCTTTTTGCTAAGAAATCCAGGTTAAGATACTTTTCAACTTAGTTAAGATACTATATTTCTTAAAAATAGGTTTACTACTCTAACGCAGTACGCACCTTTTTATCCGTGACAATAGGAGGGGTTGATTAGAGAGTACAACTCGGTTCTGAATACGCGAAAGCGACAGTTCCTGTTAAATTAGTTCTTTTCAAAGTAGAAAACATTGCCCATAAGTAGTTCCATTAACAAGTACCGGGATTATCAATTGATTATGTGAATTACATTCGAGCCTGTCTTTGTTTATTGTTTAAAATTATTATTTTATTTACCATTGCACCCTTCTTAAAACCCCTATATTTAGTTGCCTTAGATACACACCATAACAACAAGTACGATAGATTGACACTTGGTCTCTGTGGATTCGACAATCTTTTATATTACTCTGACGCGTTCGTACACTTGCGAAAAACACGCATCAAGTTTTTGGCGCCGTTGCCGGGGACCAATTTCGTCAAATTTCGTACCCTGTAGTTATACCGTATAGACTAAGGCTTTTACAACAAATTAAAAAAAAAAAAAAAATCAGTATGTTTCACTCAAATAAATTCTACAATCATCACTCCCAGTATTTCGGGGGATCACGTGAATCACATATGTCCAACCTCGAAATACAAAGGGAGAATTTCTATGCACCACTAACTTATTCTCACCCAAATCACCACTCACAAAATTTTGAGGAACCGCTTGAATCTGTTAATTCAAGCCTCGAAAGGTTAGTGGAGGATTTCATTGAAACCACAACTAATTCTAGGATAGAATCTATGATAAGGCGCTTTATGGTAACACAAACCCTCGATAATAAAGAGTTTAGAAGACAACATCTCGATACTTGTGAAACCCTTAGGCAATTAAACACTAAGGTCGATTCCCTCGTGAATAGCACTAAGGCATTGGGGACTCAAATCTTCCTTCTTGCACAAACACCTATAGGACCACCTCCTGAGGAGAATGCATATGTTATAACAACTAGTAGTGAAGAACATATCGAAAATCCTAAGGAGAGGGATAATGAGCATAACGAGAGTTGTGGTGAGAATAGAGTAGAGAAAAATCCATTGAAACCATCCGAAAGGAAAGGTGTCATAAAGGTAGAGAATGAAGCAACTATTGTTGTTACCCCTCCATATATCCCACCATTTCCTTTCCCGCAAAGTTTTGTGGAAGATAAGGTAGAATCCCAATCCAAAACATACGTGGAAGTATTAAAATGTACCCGCACCAATGTACCCTTATTCGAGCTCCAACATAAAAAGAGAAAAATTGAGGACCATGAAACTAGGGGAATCATTAGTTCTAAGAGGGTAAGGCTAACCTTTGAGATGGTGAATGAAATGACTAAGCTCAAATTTGAAAAGCTAATACTTAGCATAGATCCAGAACCACCACCACAAGTTCAAAGGAATGAGCCAACCTACAGAAGGAAGAAAAGAAAAGGTGAGGGATATGTGAGATGGCTTGATAAATGGGCCTACATAACCGTTTTCAAAACCCCTATAGGAACAACCCCCTACCAACTAGTTTATGGGAAATCATGTCATTTACCTTTTGAGTTAGAGCATAAAGCCTTTTGGGCCATCAAAACTTTGAATTTGGATTACTTAACTGCTGGTGAAAAACGTATCCTCGATATCCACAAATTAGAAGAGCTCGGACAATCTACCTACGAAAATGCCATCATATACAAAGAAAGAACAAAAGCTTGGCATGGCAAAAGAATCATAAGAAGAGACTTCAAAATAGGCGATCCTGTTCTCCTGTTCGATTCTAGGTTACGACTTTTTCCAGGTAAGCTCCGTTCGAGATGGACTGGCCCTTTCGAAGTATCAAAGATCCTAAGATCCGGTGCTATTGAAATCAAGAACCAGACATGTAAACCGTTCATCGTCAATGGACAGAGGTTGAAGCCCTACGAAGGAGGTGACATCCCAACAACATACACCTGCCATACTCTGAGTGATCCACCATATCCTTCCAATGATGTTTAAAAATTGGTCGTCGAGCTAATGACGTTAAACAAGCGCTGCATGGGAGGCAACCCATGGTTTTCTTATTTATGTACTTTTTATTTATTTTTATTTTTATTTCAATTTGTTTATATTATTATTATGTCAGGACTAACGATTGGATGTTTTATGTGCTTTCAGGATTTGTTTGCTAACCTTGTACAGAATGCAGAACCCTGATGACATGCACGTGGCCTTTAGAGACGACGCACAGAGGGAGCGTTACTATGTCCATATGAGACGCCCTATGGCTCCTACCAGGTACCCTGACCATGACTGCATGGATGCCTTGGGGATAGAGCCAAGCGTCAGATTCTTATGCCATCAACTCCATTGGGGCCAGTTTGACTACGGGAACAACACTTATAGGAACTTGACTCTTGAGTTCCTCAGCTCGTTTCATCATGACCCCTGGGCTGGACCCGATGGACTCGCTGTTTTCAGGTTGTTCGGGATTGACTACTCATTCTCTCACAAAGAGTTTGGTGATCTACTAGGTTTCCAGAATACTCCTGATGCTATTCCAGAGACACCGATGGGGTATTTTATGAGCAGAGAAGTGGAAAAGTTTTGGACTAAAATATCAGGTGGAGGGAGCCAAGATCCTTCTACCCAGTTTTCTCAGGTAATCCACAACCCTGCATTGAGGTACTTCCAGATGACTCTAGCACATTCTTTCCTAGGTTTTCCAGATACAGAGACGCTGCTAAGTGAAGAGGAGATTTTCCTACTGTTTTGTGCGACTCAGTCTCGCTCAGTTGCTTGTGGCAACTTTCTGTTGAAGGGCCTGGCTAGTGTTGCCAGATCATCAGTAGGCATCATCCATGTCGGTGGGATTGTTACACAGATAGCTACTGCATTGGGTTTGTCTCGCAAATTATTGCACCTCAGGACCTTCTGCTGCTACACCACCCTGGATATTGATTTTTGTCTTGATAGAGGATTGATGAGGAGGGCTTCTTTTGAGCCCAACATGTTTAAATTGCTGATCGACGGCGAAGCGATACACTATTTTACATTACCAGATCCACTGATGACCAGTGTCCATGATCCTGAAAATTGGAGTTATGCTCTAGAGGGTTATGGAGAGACTGTCGAAGAGCCGAAATCGCCTCCCGCCGCTGAGTACACTCCTACACCTCTTACTCCCCGAATCACTGTTATGTCTAACAATATGTCTCTGCAGCCACCTGACCTACAAACACAGATTTATGAGCTCCGTAAGGAGACTGCCCTGCTCAAGCAGGAAGTGGCAGACTTAGAGTTACAGATGCAGGTTTCTGATCTCACTCATGCCTCAGAGGCCGATGCTCTATATCAGGTGATTGAAGAGCTTCAGAGGGAGATAGCTGAGATTCGTGGATCAAGCCAGGAAAAGAAGCCTACCACATGACTCATTCTACACTGACAGCACTACCCTAGTATTTAATTTCCCTTTTATATGCTTTATTTTATTTTTCGCATCTCCATACATTATTGCATCTATTACATTTTCTTTTTCATGCACTTTGATTTCACCATATATATTATTTCATGCACTAATCTCATTTTTTTTCTTTTTCTTTTATTTTATACCCAATAAAAATATATATATATATATAATAAAAAAATAATAAAAATAAAAATAAAAAAATAATAAAAATAAAAAAAGGAACAAAAATACTTTTACAGTCACACGCCGCACCATCTTCCTCTAACCCTGTTGCAGGTGCTGCTCTTGGATTCTATGTCACTGAGGAGATGTGGCGTGCTATGAAAACTAGAGAGGAAAGGCGAGATGGCCTTCTCTCTAATATTTCACAACAACTGACGGACAACATGAGCTTCATGCAACAACCGCGATTGGTTTCGGATCGTGCCTATAGCAACGTTTGCCGTAACTTGAACGATATCTCATTAGAGCAGAACCGTCAGAGAGAGTTCAACAGCCGACACTACCAGCTTGTAGAGGCCACTCAGGGTTCCATCTTAGGTAACCTTCGAGAGGTCCGGAGTGCTCAGGCTGCTTTATCAGCACGACTCGACCGGAGGGACCAGCATCGTAGTAGATCCCGTCGTTCCAGACCATCACATCAGGACGGCGAAGGCACCAGTGCCCCTCCTCAGTAGTCTTTTTCAGGTTACCCCCCTTATCTTATTTTCGAAACATTGGGGACAATGTTCGATTTAAGTGTGGGAGGGGATTTTATTGCTTTCTGTCATTTCCCTTTTTAGTCAATTTCCTTTCAGTTATTTCCCTTTTTCAGTAATTTATTTTTCTTAGATAATGCATGAGTCTGACGAGTCACCAGTATAGTGTCTTTTTAGTTCATCTTCATTTTTTCCCATTTCCTTAGCCTTACCAGAAAAATTTTAAAAAGAAAATAATGTTGTTTCACATGTTTTTTTTGGGCTTTGGGACAGGTTTAGATTAGGATGTGGTGACTTAGGTCAACTTTTTGAAACATCAGAACCATTTTAGCACCATAGACCTCTTGAATATAGGAATCACTCCTAAACCCCACCACCATGGCCTTTATTATCATTCAAATAATTGTCCTAAGTAGTTTATCCTAGCAGTCAGCTCCGGCTTAAGCATGCTCTACGTAGGGGGCCGATGAACATAAGTGAATGATCCAGTGCTAATAAAAAAGAAAAAAAAATAAAAAGGCAAAACTCTGGTATAGGTGACCCTCACAAAGTCATTTAAACCGAAAAAAAAGAAAAGAAAAAAAAATTTTTGCCACAAAAAGAAAAAAAAAATTGCAAGTCACCTATTGTTAGTTGGTTCAGAGGTATCTGGCACTGAACTTGGTAGGGCGGATTACGATCCGATCCCCCGCAGCTACATTTAGGCGAAATAAAAAAGGGTTTACACATGCTTATGTGCCAGAAACCTTATGTTATGGATCAGAATCACTAACCGGTCACTCTACTATGAAGCATGTACGGATAACGGGCTTAATGTGATTGCGCCTGAATGAAAAGGACACAAAAAGATGAGAAGATAGGCCTAGGTATCGTGGGATGATATGGAGTGGTTAATATAGGATTGAAGTTTGTGTTTGTGTTACTATGGTACCCTTGGTTCACTTAGTTAGTATCTGTCACTGCATCCTGACTTGAACTTAGAGGCCCTTTAGCCCAAAGACACGTGTTGACACCATATTTTCTTAAGCTTTAATGTTTGCTTGAGGACAAGCAAAGGTCTAAGTGTGGGAGAATTTGATCACACTAAAATTCACCGTATTTCTGACTCCGATTTCACATGCATTCTTAGCTTTTATTGTTGTTTTGCTTTGTTATTACTATGTTTTCCTTTGGTTTTAGGTATTTATCCATTTAAGAGTCACATGCGAAGAAACGAAGCAATTAGGATGAAAAATGAGAGAAATAGAGCAATTTGCACACAAGACGTTGTCCGACGATTTTGACCATAACTTTTGATCCGTAAATCAGAATGACACCCCGTTCGAAGCACTGGAAAGCTAACACAAAGAGCTACACCATGGAAAATGGACCTAACACTCATGGCGGGCGCCATGGGCTCATGGCGGGCGCCAAATTCACAAAATTGGTTTCGGTCAAAAACGGTTAGAGAAAACCACCCACGATCCCCACTCTCTCATCCACTATCAGCACCATGGCGGGCGCCATAGGCCTGTGGCGGGCGCCACAAGGCCAATTTCAGTAACCTCCACTTTTTAGTGGAGGGGCATCCCGGTCTTTTCATGCTTTTAGTTTTCCTATAAATAGGACCTTAGATTTTCGTTTTTCTTCATCCAGAATTAGAATTCTCTAGGCATATATCAGTTATAAAGCAGTTGCCATTCCACATCGGGGTGCCTCTGCAATCGAGTGATCGAGTTTGTAATCTGTCTGTGGTTCGAGTTTTGGAGCACTCTGGAGGAAGTTAATCCTGCCGCCATTTTAATTCAAGTTCGTAATTTACTTTTATTTATTTCCCGCACTCGCACATTTACTTTGTTTATTTCCCGCACTCGCACTTTACTTTGTTTATTTCCTGCACTCGCACATTTACTTTGTTTATTTCCCGCACTCTCACTTTAAATTCATTTACTTTCCGCACTCGCACTAAATTACTTTTATGAAAAATTATAAAAAGAATCTTTACTTTATCATGTCTAACTAATTCCATAAAGGTTAGAATGTAAGGATCGTAATTACACCAGTAATCCGTACAATTGTTCGTGGAAGCACTTAAGGGCTATTTTATCTTTCAATTTAAGTCTAATTGTTTTTAACTATTTCAAAAACAGCCAAAAGCACTTTGTCTAGTTCATTAGGAGTTCTTAGATTAAAAATAAAGGAGATTTTAAAACGACTTTTGAACGCGTTAAAGAAGTTTAGAGTCTGGTTCGTGAGAACCTCTTTTTGCTAAGAAATCCAGGTTAAGATACTTTTCAACTTAGTTAAGATACTATATTTCTTAAAAATAGGTTTACTACTCTAACGCAGTACGCACCTTTTTATCCGTGACAATAGGAGGGGTTGATTAGAGAGTACAACTCGGTTCTGAATACGCGAAAGCGACAGTTCCTGTTAAATTAGTTCTTTTCAAAGTAGAAAACATTGCCCATAAGTAGTTCCATTAACAAGTACCGGGATTATCAATTGATTATGTGAATTACATTCGAGCCTGTCTTTGTTTATTGTTTAAAATTATTATTTTATTTACCATTGCACCCTTCTTAAAACCCCTATATTTAGTTGCCTTAGATACACACCATAACAACAAGTACGATAGATTGACACTTGGTCTCTGTGGATTCGACAATCTTTTATATTACTCTGACGCGTTCGTACACTTGCGAAAAACACGCATCAAAGACCCATAATGCAAGCTTCGTATTCAGCTTCGTTGTTAGTGCAGTTGAAAGTGAGTTTTGCCGAGAAAGGCATGTGAACCCCTTTAGGTGTAATGAGTACTGCACCAACACCACGGCCATTCATGTTAACAGCCCCATCAAACATCATAGTCCATTCTTCCTCCGGGTCAGGCCCTTCGGTGTGAATAGGCTCCTCGTGATCTTTTGCTTTAATGAACATGATGTCTTCATCAGGGAAGTCAAATCTCATGGGCTGGTAGTCATCAATGGGTTGCTCAGCAAGATATTCAGATAGTACACTGCCTTTGATGGCTTTCTGAGATGTGTACTGTATGTCGTATTCTGTGAGAATCATCTGCCATCTTGCAACCCGTCCGGTAAGAGCTGGCTTCTCGAAAATGTACTTAACTGGATCCATTTTTGAGATTAATAAGGTAGTGTGGGTCAACATATACTGTCTCAGTCGGCGAGCAGCCCACGCTAAAGCACAGCAAGTTTTCTCGAGCAGTGAATAACGTTGTTCACAGTCGGTAAACTTTTTGCTTAGGTAGTATATTGCATACTCTTTTCGACCAGACTCGTCATGCTGGCCCAACACACACCCCATTGACTCTTCTAGCACTGTCAAGTACATGATCAGAGGTCTTCCTTCAACTGGAGGCATAAGGATTGGAGGTTCTTGTAAGTACTCTTTGATCTTGTCAAAAGCCTTCTGGCAATCTTCGTTCCACCTGACCGTTTGTTCTTTTCTTAACAGCTTGAACAAGGGTTCACAGGTCGCTGTAAGGTGAGATATGAACCGTGAGATGTAGTTCAATCGACCTAAGAACCCTCGAACTTCTTTCTTTGTCTTCGGTGCAGGCATTTCTTGGATGGCTTTGACTTTATCAGGGTCAACTTCAATCCCCTTCTCACTTACAATAAAGCCCAGCAGCTTACCGGATCGCACCCCGAATGTGCATTTGTTGGGGTTCAGCTTTAGTTGATATTTCCTCAGACGCTTGAACAACTTCAGCAGATTCAACAGGTGATCTTCCTCTGTAAGGGACTTGGCGATCATATCATCCACGTAACATTCTATTTCCTTATGGATCATATCGTGGAATAATGTCACCATGGCCCGTTGATATGTTGCACCAGCATTCTTCAGTCCGAATGGCATCACTTTGTAACAGAACGTGCCCCAAGGTGTGATGAATGTTGTCTTCTCCATGTCTTCAGGTGACATCTTGATCTGATTATATCCTGAAAATCCATCCATGAAGGAGAATACCGAGAACTGAGCCGTATTATCAACCAATACATCAATGTGAGGCAAAGGGAAATCATCTTTCGGGCTGGCTCTGTTCAGATCCCGGTAATCAACACACATTCTTACTTTGCCATCCTTCTTAGGCACAGGTACTATGTTAGCAACCCACGGCGGATAGCTAGTCACAGCAAGGAACCCGGCGTCCCATTGCTTTTGTACCTCTTCCTTGATTTTCATAGCCATGTCTGGGCGAGTTCGGCGCAGCTTCTGTTTAACTGGCGGGCATTCTTCCCTCAGAGGCAGCTTGTGCACAACAATATCGGTGTCCAACCCTGGCATGTCCTGATACGACCAAGCAAACACATCAACATACTCTTGAAGCAGATCTATCAGCTGTCTCTTCACTGAGTCTTGCAGGCAGGCCCCGATTTTAACTTCTTTCACGTCTTCGTCTGTACCAAGATTAATCACCTCAATCTCCTCCTGGTGAGGAGTAATAACCTTTTCCTCTTGTCTCAACAACCTGGCTAGCTCTTCAGGAAGCTCATATTCTTCATCAACCCCTTCATCAGCTTGATTGATTGGATTGTCAAAGTCATACGATGTCATAGCCGTGCTGTTGTCGGTGCTGTCTGGAAGGCACTCTCTGCAAGGGTTAAGTTTGTTCATTTTAGTGATTGATTTTAATCTTGCTTTAGAAAAAAGTGAGATGAAGTTATCATTTTGAAAACACCGCCATTTATTTTTTGTACAAAAAGAAAAATGAAAAAAACAGTGAGCATAAAAGAAAAAGACTCGTTTGCAAAAAGATGTCTGATATTTCATTAATTTAATCTTGTTTGCACAAAAGTACAGATGGCCCTGATTACAAAATGAGTCTTGTCATCTTGGGCAAGATGCAAGACTTTGATGCATGCTATAAAAATACAGGAAATAATAATTACTCTGCATGAGTAACTCTTATAATTTCCTGGGAAGACCAGTTCGAGACACTGCTCCCCGGGATCTTTGGACGAATCCAATTCTCCAGATTGCGCTCCTCTTCCAGCTCGTCTTCCAGACAGTTGATAGCATCGGGGGTAAGCATCCCCCACTGACAAAACCAGGCTCTGCAGCAGCCTTTGCTTGATGTTGAGTTGGTCTGTAACCCAACCCAAATTTGTCCTTCTTCTCCTCCACATCTAAGATCTTGCCCCAGCCTAGGGCAGTTCCTTCTTCAACAACCTTCCGGGCTTGTTGGTAAGATGACATGGAGATCCCTGACACAGCAGATGCTTCATTGACGTTCAAGGCTTCAAAACCTTGGCTCATTGTTTCATGGATTTCTCCATCCATCTCAATGTATTTATACGTAGCCAGATGGCTAACGAAAATATCCTCTTCCCCACAGATTGTGACAACTTGACCTTCCCACTCAAATTTTAACTTTTGGTGAAGGGTAGACGTTATTGCGCCGGCGGCGTGAATCCAGGGCCTACCCAACAAACAGCTGTAGGCGGGCTGAATGTCCATCACATAAAAGATAGTTTTAAAAGTCTGTGGGCCAATTGTCACAGGCAGCTCAATCTCTCCCAGAACCGATCTCTTCGAACCATCAAAGGCTCTTACCACCAGGTTGCTGGGTCTCAATGCCAATCCGTCATATTCTAACTTCACCAGAGCCTTCTTTGGTAAAACATTCAGGGAAGAACCTGTGTCCACCAGCACATGAGAAAGGACAGCTCCTTTGCATTCCATGGTTATGTGCAAGGCTTTGTTGTGGTTGCGGCCATCCGCTGTCAAGTCAGAATTGGTAAACCCTAGCCCATTGCTAGCAGTAACATTTCCAACCACGGTTTCCAATTGATTGACAGTGATCTCTTCGGGCACGTAAGCTGTGTGCAAGACTTTGAGTAGTGCATTCCGATGAGCTTCGGAGCACATAAGCAGTGAGAGGATAGAGATCTTGGATGGCGTCTGGTGAAGCTGATCCACAATTTTGTAATCACTCTTTTTGATGATCCTCATAAACTCATCAACTTCTTGATCGAATGGTGTTTTCACAGCTTCTTTGGCAGCTTGATCTTCCTGCACCGGGCCTTTTCCCTTTGCCTTGGCAGCAGCTTCTGCTTCGGCAGTAGGTCTTTGAACTTGTGAAGCAAAGAGACGTCCGCTTCGAGTGAAGCCTCCGCCTCCCCCCACATTATCTACTTGTGGTGCCGGTGCTGATGTTTCAAGAGTGATTCTTTTCCCTTCACAGTACACGTCAGAGCCATAGTGCCAAGGGATGGCCCTATTGCTTTCATATGGTACTGGTCCAGGCACCGTGACAGTGACCGGACTGATTGCTGCTGCTGAAGGGACTGTAATTGTTTGTGGATCATAAAAGATTGTAACTGGTGCTCTGGCGGGAGCAGCACCTTCTGAATGGTAAGCGGAATTATTTTCAGGATCGTAGAATATGGTAACAGTAGAGACATCTTCATGATTGATTGCTGGTGTTGTAGGAGGTATTGCTGGAAGGACTGATGTTGTTGTTGATGGAGATTCGAAATGGAATGAAGCTGAAGTTGTAGCAGGAGGAACTGTTGAAAACTGATCATTTGGGAGGACAGATGAAGTACTTGTTGATGGTGCTGATGAATTGTCGGGAACAATAGTTGCTGCAGTTGTAGGAGGTTCTGGAACCGTTGCTGATGAAGTTGTCGGATTCGTCGGAAATGATGTAGTGATCTGTAGCAGGCCACTCTGAATAAGGATGTCAATGCCATTTCTCAGGTCCTCGCACCCATTCCATGAAATATTGCAATAGGGACACCCTAGTTCACACCCCGAAAATATTTGGTTTTCGCGGAGTTGAGCCTTGATTTCCACCAATGGTGTCCTGATCTGATCCACACTGGTTATTAAATAAGACGGTTGGTCTTCTTCAATAGCATTAATTCGGGGACCACCATGGTTTGGCATAGGGTTTTTATTGACATTGGGCGGAGGTGCAAAATTCAGAGCCTTGGAGTCTACCAAGTCTTGTACCTTCATATGCAGAGCCCTGCATTTTTCTGTACTGTGACCAGGTGCGTTGGAATGAAAAGCACACCTATCATTGGAGTCATAGTTCCTTGGTAGACTGTTGGGATCCGGAGGTGCCAACGTTCTTAGCTCAACTAGGTTGAGTTTCAGAAGTTGTGGCAGCAAGGCAGCATATGGCATTGGGATCGGGTCAATCACTCGGTTAGCTTGGGATGGCCTTTGTTGGAATGGCCTCTGTTGATTGTTGTTGTTGGAGTTGTTGTTGTAGTTTCTTGGAGGATATTGATTCTGATGATATTGAGGTTGTTGTTGGAAGTTTTGTTGAGGAGGTTGATAGACTGGCTGTGGATGAGCTGGAGCAGGGATAGTGACTGTTGCTATTGTCCTTTGAACATATTGGGGCCTACCCCTGTTGGTGTGAATGGCATTGGTCTCGCCAGTTCTTCTCGGGCCTGCAAAAGGCTTTCTTGTACTACTGGACGAGCTTGCACCGTTATCGGAGATCTTACCCATTTTTAACAGGCTTTCAATTCTCTCCCCAGCTATAACAACGTCTGCAAAGCTGGTAGATGAGAAGGCAGCTAGCCTATCAATATAGGTTCCCTGAAGGGTGTTCATAAACATGTCTGCCATTTCTCTCTCAGACATAGGTGGCTGGACAGCAGCAGCAAGCTGTCTCCATCTTTGAGCATATTCTCTGAAGCTCTCCCTAGATGACTGTGACATTCCCATTAGGAGGGTCCTGTTGGGTGCCATATCTAGATTATACTGATACTGTCTGATGAAGGCTTCTGCCAGGTCCTTCCAGCATCTCACAGTTGCCCTTGTCAAATGGGAATACCATTCCCTTGATGCTCCAGTCAAGCTGTCTTCGAAGTAGAACATCCAGAGTTTCTCATCCATTGTATAGGCCTTCAGCCTTCCCAGAAATGATTGCAAATGAGTCCGGGGGCATGAAGTCCCATTATACTTTTCGAAACAAGGAGGCTTGAACTTATGGGGGATCCTGACCCCATCTACCAATCCCATGTCCATGACGTCGAACCCCAAAGAGTTTTGAGATTCTAAGGACCTCAGCTTCTCAGCTATTTCCTCCAATCGTCTATCATATGTTTCCTCTCCAGCACCCATTACTGTAAATTGGTCCTCCTGAGGATCTTCTTGAAGTATTCTCCCTGCTGTGGCAGTCCCTTGTATATTGACTGGGATGTTGGCCTCTGGATGGAGATGGGGTCCAAAAACTGGGGGATTGACATGAGGTTGGACCCTCTCGTTGTTACTTGTGCCAGCAGTACCCACATGGGGCTCCTCTTGATTCCTCCCTTCTACCAAAGTTCTGAGCCTCTCCTGGCTTTGAGCTAAGTTGTTCATCACTTCCATGAACTGTGTTATCTGGGTTCTCATCTCCAGCCTTTCGTTGGCCATCTGGTTTCTGACCTCCGTAAGGTCTTGTTGCATCTGGTCCATCTGGATTCCCGGAAGGTTGTTTCTAGTTGGGTACCTGTGTGGCCTGTTGAGAGGAAATACCCGGCGGCGAGCAATAATTCCTGAGCATCACAACAGAGGTTAGCAACAACAAAACAAAAACCTACAAAACAAACAAAAGGGTTAGCATGCAATGCAGTTATGCTTATTTGCTCTTAAGGTATCCGGTTTGGCCTTCAGTTTTGACCCTTCCAGACCCTTGAAGATGATGCTGTTGAAGGTGCTTTTGAAGTAACCCAGATGGAAACTAACACAAATATATTACAAAATGAAATAATACAACTTGTTCATTTTACAACACAAGCCCTCAAAGGGGTCAAAATACATCACAAAAAGCAAAAGTACATGGAAAAGGAACAACAACAAGCAAATGATCAAACTCCAAGGCCAAACTCATCCTCACGAACTTCCTTGAGAAGTGCTTCGGTCACAGGATCAGCCGGACGCTCCGTGAGACCTCTGATGAGAAGATTTCTTGTTGCAACAGCTGCAGTCAACTTCTTATTCTGACTTTGGTCCTTAGACCTCTTCACTCCAGCTCTGATTTCTAGCTCTGATATTTCCTTCTGGGCTGCTGCCAGGGCTTTTTCCATCTGTTCCATCTTGTCTTGAGTTCTCTTGTCTTCTAGAGTACGGGCCTCAGTGATCCGGACCCACCTGGCCTGACTCTCTTTCAAATACAAGTCTGTTCTTGCTCTCTGGAACTGGGCTTCTTTGCAAGCATTCTTCAGAATCTGCTCACCAGCTTTGGACTTGTTGATATAATCTCCAGACTTCTCAATTTTAGTCAAGTGTTCCACTCTTAACTTCTCTAGTCTCTCAATCTCCCTCACACCTTCACTCCTCTCCCGGAGGGTCTTCTGCAAAGCCTGGGTTAGCTTCTCATTTCTTTCCTTCAAGCTCTCAAACTCCTCCAAACTGATAGTGGCAGGGGGTGGTGCTGAAGATGACTCAGGCATGTCTTCTATGGTAAAGGGCATTCCAGAGAATTGGGCCCTGGCATGGGACCACTCATAGTATTGGACTGATGCCACATTATTGCACTTACCCAGAATGGTGATTCCCTTGGTTTGAACATGATCCCAGGCCCAAGCAGCCTGCCTAACAGTTGCCAGACTAACCTTGTTCTCACAGTAGAGGGTCTCAACCAAGTCTTGTTCCCTAGGAGTATGAACCAGTGCATAGCCTAATTGCCTTCTGAACAGCAGAGGGTTATAATTGATACTTCCCTTAACCCCTATTAAAGGCACATTGGGAAAGTGTCCACAGCTTGTGAGGATATCTCTGCCCTTGGTGCTTTGAGTACACCATCTGATGTCTGCTGAAGTGAGAGTAGTGAGCCTCTTAGCCCAGTTGCTTTGCTGATGAGGATTTAGAAATGCATCTGTCCTGGGTAGATGCTTGAGAAGCCAAGCATGAAATAATGGAGCACAACACCTCACTAGCCTCCCCCTCTGCTTCTCATTCTTCTGATGTACTGAGTAATAGAGATCACCCAGTAAAGTTGGCACTGGGTTCTTCAGGATGAACAAATGGATTGCATTCTTGCTAATGAATCGAGGCTCATCTGCAAACAATACAATTCCATATACACTTAAGGCCAACAGAGCACAAACAGCTTTCCACTCCCCCAAGGAGGCCTTCAGACTAGCTTGAGAAATTAAGAAGTCCAGATGAAATCCAGGGATCCCAGCTTTAGAGGTCATGTGTTGCTCAATCAAAACAGGTTCCAGGTGCAAAGCTTTTGCCACCTCTCCATTGCTGGGAAAGACCATTTCAGGGTTGAAAGGGATTTCCCTCTTGATAGGCAGACCAATCAATGATGAGTATTCTTCCAGAAGAGGACCCAACTGAAAGTCTTGAAAAGTGAAACATCTCAATGGGGGGTCATAGAACTGAATACAGGTATGGATCAGGCTTCTCTGAGATGGGTCCAGATCCATGACCAAGTCAAGTATATCCCCATAATGCTCCCTGAACAAAGGCATGTGATCTGGAGTGATCAGGGTTTGTATCCTCCTGATGTCTGATAAGTCTGGTTGGAAGAAATGATAAGTGATGTTGCTTTTCTTTGGAGCCATGATGCTGAGGACTGAGTAGGATAAGTGCTGATGAAGATGCTGAGGAGTGGGCCACTGACTAGCTTGTGCAAGTAACTGAAGTATATGGCTGACAGGCTGAAGCAAGTGCTGGTGGAGATAGGTCAATACTGCAGATGGGGTCAAAACCAAAACCAAGGATGAAGGTGGATACCCTGAAACACAAATAAGCAAATGTTAACATGATGCAATGGGTATGTATGCAAATGAAATGCAAGGGTTTGTGACTGAGCTGGATCTGATTAACTGCCTTGGTATAGACCCATGTGTGTTCAAGAATTCCAGATGGAGGTCTAAAAATCCAGTAACCAAGGTGGGGGACTCAAATAAAGAGCCACATGTCCAGGGTTTTAGAATCACAAGAACTGTCCAACATGGAGTATTCTTAACAAAGTCAAAGTAACAGGGTATTCTGAGGTCAAGGTACCTGCAAACCTGTAAACAGCCCAACCCCCTCACAGGTGATGATCTAGAACAAGGATCCTCAGACTTGGATCAGTTATGAGAAGTGTAAACACTTCTAACCCGGAGGTACAGTGTTTACAATAACCATAACAATTCCTCCTCTAATTCACCTCAGTTTCTGAAGGTCAATACTAAAAGGTCATCCAGACTTAGCAGGCTTCCCAGATAGCCCTAGCATTGCAGGAAATCTGCAACACAGAGTTCTCAAGAAGAAACCCATATCTGAACCGTGTTTCATATTCCCGCACCAGACCGAAATGGAATGGGAAAGAATATGATTCAATCTAGCCTAGGTGTCACTCAGGTCCCAGGTATAGGACCTTAACTCTCAATGAATCACCCACCCACCAAAACAAAAAACCAGATCCAGCCAGCAGCAATGACAGTATGATATAAATAAATGCAATAAAGAAAGCAGTAAAGCAACTGTACATAAAGCAATAAACAAAAATAAATACAAGCACAAACAAGCACATAACACCCCGGTAAACACAAATCAAACAAGCGCTAGGAGGAACCCACAAAAAGAACCAGAAGCCCTGGTTGCAGTATAAGGTTCCCCAGCAGAGTCGCCAAACTGTCGCTCCCGACAAATGAAACTGGGTCAAATGAAGGTACAGACGCGAACGGTCGGCGAAGGGAACAGTGAGAACACACAGCCGTGAACTCACTGGAGATGAATAGAGTCGCCAGCTAGGAATTTTTATCCCGGAGGAAAGGTAATGCTGCATAGACCTAGAAAAAGATAGATAAGACGGTTTGCGAACCAGAGAGACTGAGAAAGGGGGTTGGTTACAACCTGGGAAGGTATTAGCACCCAGATTGTCTGTCGTACTCGACGGGATCCACGCTTAAAAGATTTGTGTTTTAAAGGGGGAGTGTCAGTGCAATCTGCGTGCAAAATAGCTGGAAAAGATGTACAGGTGTCAGTGTAAGAAAAGTGAAGTGTATAAGTGAAGTGTCAGTATGAGATCAGGAATGAAATGCTCATGATAATGAGGCTTAAAGAGTAAAGCTGGAAGGAGGGGGAATGGACAGAGACTTTTGTTCGATAACTGTTAAGTTATGCCTACGTATCCTCTCGTGCAATGAGGAAGTCAGAACACCGTAGTTCGACTCAAAGAGACTGAAAGGTGAATTGACTGATGAACTGCTTGCTTGTCTATGCTCAAGTGTATGACCTGTCTGGCTCAGGTGCTTACTGTCTTGCATTAGACGGAAGAAGCAAGTTCTCGTTGGTGAGTGAAGGTGATGAGAAAAGAATCCCGGAGGAGACGATTATTGTTTGTTTTTGAGTTTTCAGTCTTTTATTGCTTTTTTTTGAAGTTTGTCATAAGATAATGAGCTTAAGCCTAAACCAATGGGTTAGTAAACTCATCACATCTTCCCTCTGATTAGGGGTAATGAGAGTACCTTAAGTGTGAAGTCAGATTCTCACACTTAATCACCTTTGGTGCAGGATTAAGATCATTAACCTACTTGTGATTATTTAGATGTTTTTGGAGTTTTTGTTTAGTGTTAAGTAATGAGGTTAAGCCATAATCATGGATTA
Source organism: Lathyrus aphaca (assembly GCA_963966055.1). NCBI lineage: Eukaryota > Viridiplantae > Streptophyta > Magnoliopsida > Fabales > Fabaceae > Lathyrus > Lathyrus aphaca. The sequence goes on from OZ014521.1 coordinate 232,509,862, forward strand.
AACAGACTCATTACACCATCCTAAAAGAAGGATGACAGATGAGAATGTTTAAGCTGAGGAAAGCTCCTCAACTTAATCCAAGATTAGGGATTAAACTCATGACAAAACAAGCCTTTGATTAAGTGGATTTTATTTAATGATATGATGATGAAGTGATTTTTATGATTTGTAAGACAACTTGAGGGGGACTTGTCCATTAACACTAGGGTTAGTCCTTCTTAACCAATTAAGGAAGAAATAGAACCCTAATGCAAGGCCCAAGTTACCAGTGTGATGTCTTAATAATTATTAGATGGATTGATTAAGAGATGTAAACACATAAAGGGTTTAACACTTAGGATTAAAGTTATACACTCCATCCTAAGAGAAGGATGCAGGCATAAGCTTAGTCACAAAGCCTTAAAGCCTTTAGGGTTTAGTCCCTGATTATGAGATTAGAAGAGAAGACTCAAAAGAGACACAAAGGTAAAACTATGAGGGGACTAATCAAAACCCTAATTCATTGTCATGCTTGGATGATCCTAAGGTTTGTGAGGTTTGCAAGAACAATCTTCAGAGGAGCCACCAGGAAGCAGATGAACAGGATCAAGAGAAGCAAAGTGACTTGCTTCATTCAAGAAGTCAAGTCACTTGAAGAAAGAAAGTGGGAGGAAGAAGAATGAGCAAGCTCAAACTCAAACACATATAAGAATGCAGCAATGGATGCAAGAGAGGTGAAAAGAAAAGTTGTGAGAAGTGAAGGCAAATTCACTTCCCAAGTTTACTTACCACCTGAAATGTTAGAAAGAAATGCAATGCAATGCAAGGTGAGATGAAATGGTATGATGCTAGACCAAACTAGAAGCATGTTGATGATGAAAATGATGCTATGAGGTGCTGCAAACATGAGGCAAGACAATGGGGATGTTCATACAAGATTATGAATGCAAATGATGCAAGCTAAGGAGCATGAACAAGCATGAAATGTTATGAAGCATATAAGACAAATGACATGGCAAATATGTAATGCAATGATCAAACATGCTTTCTATATGTCTTAAGATGTCAAATGAATCACAAGAATGCACAAAATGCAAAGACAAGTCATGTTATGCAAGGAAATGCAAGAAAGATGCAAGAGAAAGCCCAAATTAGGGTTCATGGATCAAACATCAAACAAAAATCCAAAACAGAAACAAAACCCTAAGATAAAAAATGGAAAATGGCACCCAAAGAAACCCTAAACCTATAATGAACCACTGCCCAAAGGGGAGCTCTCAACTCTCAACCAAACTCAAGATATGATTTTTACAAGTTATTAGGGTTTTTTAGGGTTCTTAGCAAAAGAAATGCCAAACAATTAGAAAATGCAAGATCAAATCATGGCCATTTTACCCTAGAAACTACATGCTAAACATAAAACAATGCAAGAAGAATCAATGTCTCAACCTTCTCCAATTGGCAGAAATGAATTTTTGAATTTGTGATCAAAATAATGCATAAAAAATGATTTAATTCACTGAAAAATTCTTAAAATGCATCAAGATCAAAAAAGAAATTTGGTTTGAAGGTTGGACAATGTTTCTAAATGTCTTAGAACATTTCATGAATTTTTTTGTAATTTTTAAATACCTAAGAGTATTTTTAATTAATTAATTTCCATTAATCAATTAAAAATAATCTCTTAAATATTTAAAAATACTTTTTTAATGATGAAAAATAAAATAAAAATGTTTTTGTGTCATAAAAATTAATAAAACTTTAAAGAAAAAGTTTCATAATTTTTAAGAATTTTTTGCTATTTTAAATTAAATATGCAAGTTAATTGAAATAAAATGGAATAAAAATCAAATAAAAAAGAAAGTAATCAGGAAGGATGGCTGAGATTGAATCTGGAGATGGAACCATTGACTGCGCGCGCAGATCAAAGGCTGAAATTCAAACTTGGCTAAATATAATTATGAATTAATTAATTGAAATTTAGGGTTTAATGATGAATCTCAGCCACACACACGCGCGCGAAGTCAACAAAGTCCACTGATCCAACGCACGAAATTTAAACTGCCTTAATTACAGGATTAAAACCCTAATTATTTTCAGGTGGCCGGAGAAGACCTCCGGTCGTCTTCTCCGGTGGGAAGTCCACCTGAAAACCTCCAAACTTCCTCAAAACGTATCAAAAATGAAATCTAAGCACACCAAAATGATTCCCATGATCCCCTGAATCAAAACCCTAAGCCATAACAAATTTATTCTTCCTCAAATCCACGAATCAAGCAAAACAAATTTTAGGGCACGCAGGTTTCAGAAGCTAATTAAATGCTCAAATCAAAACCATTTCAAAAACTAAGAACATCAGGATGATCAGGACAACACAAAGAACAAGTTTGTAACAAGAAAAATGATTTCTGGAAAAATAATTTTCGAGCTACCTGAGATTTGGAGCTTTCAATTTGAGGACTTTCTGGCCACTTCTCCTTGTACAATCCACTCCACTTGGTCCACAGAAGATGCTTGAATGCTCAAAAGGAGTTTAAGTTGGCTGGATAATGAGATTCGAAAGCTCCTGCTCAAGCTTGATCAGAAATGGCAATGGTGTTTCTGGCACTTTCAGGTCATGGTGAATGATGGTTTGTGGTCCTGAGGGTGAGTGGAGAAGCTTTGCAAGGTTTGTTTGGACTGTTTGTGAGCTAGGATGAGAGTTTCGAATGAAACTGCAAGCTGGTGTGGAAATGGTGCAGTGATGTTGTAGCTTGTTTAAGGCTTGGTTCTTGGTTGCTTTGGGCTCAATGAGACATGGTGAGATGATTGGTAAAGATGATTTGGATGTATGTGAGCTGGGCAGAGAGTTTCGAAGGCTTATGCAATGTGGTAGGTTTTGTGAATGTCTTGAATGAGGATGTTTCAGGCTGGCTTAGTGTTATGTCTAGCTTGCAAATTGTCCACATAACTCTCTCTCATTGGTCAGTTGATTGGACATGTGCTTTATTGATTGGTAAGTTGCCTTTTGCAAAAAGTCAAATAATGTGTAAGAGAAGTATGGCTCATGATCTAGGCAAGTACATGGGCATGGGCTGGCGCAGCAAGGTGAGGTGAGAGGCTAGCAAAGCTCAGCATCCAAGGCTGCAAGTGGTAGGAAGCATGATCATGAGTTTTGCAACTTGTTGTAACTTGGTTCACATGTGATTTTCTTGATAAAAATGCCTTGTTACATGAACTAAACACATGTGATCTTGGTTCAAATCTGATTTTTTAGGCTTAGAGAATGTTTATGTGCTGGTTTGATACCAATTAGAAGTTGCAATTTGACTTAGCACATGATTTTGCAATTTTCACACTTGGTGCATATCTTGAAAATAAGTGATTTTTGCCAACTTTGCATTGCCATAACTTTTGATCCAAGAAGAGTTTGATCATGTTCTTGTACTTTTTGAAAAGGGAAAAATGAGATCTACAACTTTCATGACCAAAGTTTTTCCATTTGAAGCCTTTTTGAATCATGAATCATGGCTTGAAAAATGACCTAAAATGATGCATTCTTGAAAAGTCAACTATGCCCAAAAAGTCAACATTTGCAAAAACCCTAAATTCTTGATTTTTATGAACTTCAACCTTCTTCCATGATCAAATAAAGATCATATACACTCAAAATGATGAAGATCACCCATTGGTTGGGTCATTGGGGGCCTCAGATGCCCTGATTTTGCACTGACTTGTCTGAAAAGTCAACTCTTGATCAGATGACTTCCCCATGGAATTTCTTCATGAAAATTGATATGCATACTCCCTATACCATATAGAGATTAATGGAAACAAGAATGACCAAAAAATTTGGAGTTATGGCCTCTGACACCAAAACCCTAATTTTCAGTCAACTGTGCAGTCAAAACTGGCTCTGCATCACCTCAAACCCTAGTTCTTGTGATTCCTTTGCATTTTTGACTTTGAGAAGATGGAATATGATATATGAACACACATGGACCCCTTTGAGTTGATTGGTGGCCTTTGGAATGGCCCAAGAAGCTTTGGGATTGCTCAGATCACAAACCCTAGGTGCAGATGCCTTAGAAACTATGCAGTGAAACAAAAGTGAGATATGAGATGATATGTTTGTGTTTATGCATATGAGATGATCACAAGCCATGGTGTGAATGGGTGAGGTCAAATTTGGGGTGTTTACAACAGGGCGCTACTTGTTGAAGAAAATGAGAATGCTCATAACAATGGCAGCAATAAGTCCATGCCAAGGAAGGAAAACTCATTCTTTTTTGAAGAATGATTTATTGTCAATTAATGCTGACAAAGAGAAACTGTTTGATGGGCTTTTTAGCTTCCGAATTTGATGAATCGTCATGCATAAGTAGACTGCAATCTCATTTATACCGCGAAGCTTCGCCTCATAAGTCTTTTTCATATTTGGTATCAAAACCACAAAACTATGAAGAAATTCACAGAAGGTGTAGACCTAATGGAAGAGCTTACAACAAAAAGTATGGAAAAGGTTCTACATTCTAAAAAATTAATTAAAATTAAAAGTGATTCGACAATGTGCAAATATCTGTGAATGGCTTAGGGAATAATTTGGTTGTTACAAGAAGATTCTCCTATTTGGAGTAATGGTGAAACATATCAAAGCTTGACAGAGAAGAGAAAAATAATAAAAAAACTCTCCAGCCAACTTTCATAAAAAAAAGAGAAGAGTTTACAGAATAGCAAGCCCACGGCCGAATTTTACAAGGAGAAATTCTAATTGATAAGTGAATAAAAAATGACGGAAGTCCCGTTGCAAAAGGTCGGCTTATGTCCCTGTTTCCCTCATCTGACTTCATGTCCTAGCTGAATCTTCATCAAAGTTCATGTCCTAGCTGAATCTTCATCAAAGTTCATGTCCTAGCTGAATCTTCAAAGCGATTCGTGAACGTATCAACAAAACCGCCATCTTTGATCCATTCCTCAGAGTAGCATACTTTACGACATCAACAACGATGCAGCCTGTAATTGATACCAGATCAGATAATGTTCATATTGCGATAATTATAACTCAGGAATGAGGCATGTCATCAGAAAAACCGAAAAAAAAGAAAGGCATTACGAGAAGAGTTTTCATAAGAATTATAACAGGAAGTTCTAATTGAGATAATTAGTTCAAAAAAAAGAAAAAAACCAAAAACCAGTCCTAACCAAATCCTAATAGAACCTAACAGAAATTGTGAAAACAAACTTATTGCAAAATCAGTTACATCTCAAAACCTCACAACAGAAAATTAACAGAATTATTAACTTCCTAACAGATACATAACTGAATCGCAACAAACTTTCAGTTGAGTCATAAGAGAAAATTAACTGAAGCATAACAGAATTCTCTAACTGATTCATACCTGAAGAACCTTCTAGATGAACCACTGAAATCCAGATGAACCACTGAAATCCAGATGAACCACTGAAATCCAGCTCTATAAATCAGTGCCCTTTTTCTTCAATCTGCTTCTTCTTCAATTCATGAGCCTCCCATACCTCTCTGAATCTTCTTCTCTTTCTCCATTCTTCTCTTCCAATCTTCATCAACTCATCACCATTTTTGGTGATTGGCCATCATCTTCATGAAACTGTGAATTCAGAGAAACAGGTATTCAAAACCAAATCATAAGCAAAGGCCCTAATGGATCAAGATTACGCAAAAGATGAGAAAGATTGATTCTGGTAGAACTTTCTTACCTAAAGCAAATCCTCTTGTCAATCTCAATCTGTGATTCCAGCTCCCGATCCTCCATCAAGCTCAGTCTGTGGGTGTTTGTCATCGCCGCCATAATTGAAGCCGTTCGAAGTTGTTCATTCAATTAACACCTTCCTCCTCATCTTAGCCGAGTAACACCTGCATCAAATCATCAAACCAGCTTGTAACAAAAAATTTTAAGCGGCATCAAACATCCAGAGAACCATTCGGAATCGCGCAACAAAAACAGGGGAAAAGGGAAATGGATTCAAACCATACCTGAGCATCGCTTGATATCATTCGGAAGTCTTCTTCACCGCATCGCGTCAAATACCGTCAGTGTCGTCGGCTCCGTGACTCCAACATCAATGTCTTCGTCGCGACGATCTTGTAACTGAAGCATCATCCTTTGATATCGGCTACACAATTTCGAATTACCAGGTACAAATTTGGACTCTCTTTAAGCTCAATGATTTACTGCGCGTTCGCAATCGTTAGGAGTGATGAGATCGATTTTCTCGGTTGGGGTTTGAGAAGAAGCTTAGTTAGTGTTAGGATGAGAAAGGAGAGGTTGGTTTAGCTAGGGTTGGTGAAGGCGTAGGGTGGTGATGGACGTGTTGAGGGATGATGACGGAGAAGACGAAGGAGGTTTGCGGCGCTGGGAGAGGGAGAAGAGGAACTAGGGTTCCTTCTTCAATTTCTGTTTTTAATTGATTTTTTGTAATTATGTTTTTAAATTAAAGTTTTAAATTAATTTTTCTAATAAAACTATAGTTTAGTTTGGATTATCAGTTAATTCATTTTTAGATTAAAGTTTTAAATTAAGTTTTCCAAGATTTGTATTTAATTCATTATCACAAGATTTGTATTTAAATTCATTATCACAGGATTATTATTTTATGTCATTTTACAAGATTAGAATTTAATTCATTTTATAAGATTAGAATTTATTTCATTAGTTTAAGTTTTGTTTAATTCTTTTTTTTAAATTAAGATTTTTTTTAGAAAATGTTAGTTTAGGTATAGTTTAATCCATTTTTTTAATTCAAATTTTAGGAAAATGTTATAATAAAACTTTAGTATAATTCATTTTTTTTTAATTTAAGATTTTAGAGGAACTTATTTTCATAAGATTAGTTTAATTTTTTTTTTTTTTCAAGATTTTAGAAAAGATATAATCATAAGTAGTATTAAATTCTTTTTTCTAAGATTAAGAGTTTAATTCATATTTTAGATTAAGGGTTCAATCCATTTTTAATAAGATTATTAGTTTAAATTAAGATTTTAGGAAATTTTAATCATAAGTTAGGTTAATTCTTTTTCTTAAGTTAAAACATTAGCTTAATTGATATAATTATAAGTTTAGAATTAAATTCATTTTCTAAGATTAAGAGTTTAATTCATATTTTAGATTAAGGGTTTAATTCATTTTTAATAAGACTATAGTTTAATTAAGTTTTTTTTTTTAGAAAATATATTAGTAAGTATTTTCTCTCATTTTCTTTAATTAAGATTCTTTAGAAAATATATTAGTAAGTATTTTCTCTCATTTTCTTTAAATTAAGATTGTTAGAAAATATTAAGTTTAGTTTAATTCTTTTTCTTTAATTAAGATTTTGAAAAAAATATTATAATAGGATTAGTTTACTTCATTTTTGCTTAAATCAAGACTATTAGAACTTAAATTAAGATTTTAATTTGAACATTATCATAAGACTATTATTTAGAAGCATTATCATAAGACTATTATTTAGAAGCATTTATCATAAGATTATTATTTAGAAGCATTTATCATAAGATTATTATTTAGAAGCATTTATCATAAGAGTATTATTTAGTTTATAATCATAAGTTTAGAATTTAATTCATTTTCTAAGATTAAAAATTTATAAAAAAAATATTATTATTAGATTAAGGTTTAATTCACAAGATTATTAGAAATAATTCAATAAAAAATAATCTTAAGCTAAGGTTTTAGGAAAAATATTATCTTAAGATTAGTCCATTTCATTTTTAAGTTTAATTAAAAAAACTATGTTTAATTCCTAAAATATGTTTAAAAAATATGGTTAATTAATAAATATTGTTATCAACACCCCTCCTTCCAGGCCCATTAGAAAAACAACCATAAAGAACTACTTCCAGCACCTCCCTGGTTCTAACAAAAATGGGCTCAAGTCCATTGCTCTTCACACTCCCTCTGTTAGGCCCCTGGAAAATAGTAACCAGAAAAATAACTAAATATACCCCCTGCATTAGTTCTTTAGAATTTATTTTTAAGTTAACATAATTTAGAAATAATTCTCAAAATAATAATAAAAAAACACTATAAAATTCCCCAAAAATTCCAGTAGTTAAATAAATCAATTTAGAAATTTATGACATTTTTATTTTCTGGAATTTGTTTATTTTTGAATTAATTCTGAATTTTTCTATTAATTAGTTCTATTGAATTTCTATTATTTATGCTGGATTTTGTTTATTTTATTTAAGTAACTTCCAACAACTTTTTTGAGCCATTCTTTTTTCTGTAATTAAAAGACTCATAATAGTTCTTAGGATATTTTTTATGGAATTTTTAGGAGCTTTTATCTTATGTTTTAGTGATATAATCCTTAGGAAATAGTAATTAATTCTTAGCTGGAAATAATTATTTGTTAGGCATAGAAGAAATAGAAATTTTTAGGATCCCTCTTAGTATAAGATTAGAGATAATGTTAGGATCCCATAGTTTAATTTTCATAATTTTTCTAGAAGATTTAATATTTTTTAGAATATTAGTTTTAGGCCTAGTTATGCATAATTCCCTTAATTTAGGCCATTAAAAGAAAATAAAGTTCAATATAAAAATAATAGTATAGATTAGATTTAGCATTTAAATTTAATATTAGACTTAGGTTTAGTTTAATTTGTTTTTCTTATAATGAATATTAAGATTAGCTTAGAATTAGAACTTAGGCTTGAAACTTTATTTCCATGTAGAAATAGAATAAATAAAAATAGACTTTTTTTTATTTTTATTTTAATTCATTGCCTCTAAGTGCATTTGTAGAATTTTATTTATTATAGTTCAATTTCATTTTTTGCTTCATTTGATCTTACAACTTTAATAGGCTTCCCCCATTGTTCTTAGAATCAACTTAACTTCATTAAGAAGTAAGTTGAATTCTAGTAGTTTTTTTTAAGTTTCCATTAGGAATAGAAAACCTCACTAACCATTAGGACCACTTTGTAAATAAATAAACAATTAGGATTGAGTCTTAGTCCCTTAGATTTTTCCTTTTATCAACTTGAGTCTTTCTTTCTCCCTTCAAAAGAAAAGCAATAAAACACTTAATAAAAACCGAACAATCTTGTACGACACGAGACTTTGTTGCGGAGTGTTTATACGCGTCCTGTTTCGGGGCGAGGTGTAAATACTTCCCGCGATGGATAGGTCTTAGTACAAGACCGTTCACTAACAAATTCAAAACACTTCTCTTAAAAGACCAAAAACAAATAACAAGCGACTATCCTGCGGGAACTTCTCTTCTCATCTCATTCACTCACAACGCGAACTCGCGACGACTTGTCTCGCATGCAAGACGGTAAACGCACTCGTACCAGACGAGCCTGCAACACCTGAGCATAGACATACGCAGTTCCAACTGTAAAAAACACAAACAAATAGTTCCCGCCTAGGTTAGGCGAACTACGTCGACTCTGATCCTCCTTATCCCGATGAGGTACGTAGGCAGCGGGGTAGGGCCCGTTCGAGCACATTCTTTATTTTCCCTACATTTCCCCTTTTCTTTCCATTCTCTTTTTCCAGTTCCTTCCTCATTCCATTTCCAATTTCCAGATAGCCATTATTTCATTTCAGCAGCATATTATTTCTCACCCTTTGAAACAAATAAACAAGCGTGGATCCCGTCGGGTACGACGGGCGGATTGGGGTGCTAATACCTTCTCAATTCGTAACCGACTCCCGAACTCAGATCTTTGGTTCGCAAGACCTTGTCCTTTCCTTCTTCCTCAGGTTTGTGCAACATTACCTTTCCCGTTCCATTCGGGATAAAAATGTCTGGCTGGCGACTCTAACCTTTCCGCGCCACTTTCGCGTTTGTACTAGGATGAAAATCCCGGGAGCGACAGCTATCATCCTCTGTTGATATTGATTCTTTATTTGTCTGTCTTTCGCCTATCATCCTCTGTTGATAGTGATTCTTTATTTTTCTGTCTTTCGCCTATCATCCTCTGTTGATAGTGATTCTTTATTTTTCTGTCTTTCGCCTATCATCCTCTGTTGATAGTGATTCTTTATTTTTCTGTCTTTCGCCTATCATCCTCTGTTGATAGTGATTCTTTATTTTTCGGTCTTTTGGCATCCATATCGACCTAGTTCGAGTGTCGATTTTGCCTTATCATCCTCTGGTGATAAGTGATTTTTATTTTCAGTTATTCTCCTTATCATCTTCTGGTGATAAGTGATTTATTTTGTCAATTCGTTTCTTGCTGTGTTACCCATCATTTCCAATTTATTTCATTTGCTATTTTCATAATTTCTTTCTTTGTCGGACAAATTTGGAGTCTGTTAATATCTAATTATCGTATACCTTGAAAGATTGAACGCGAGCCAGTTCATTTTACTCGGTCTAAGGCAATTCGATAGGGACAACTGTCATACCCCAAATTTCTCCTATCTGCATCATTTTATCTTTTACTGTCTAACAATTATTTCAAAAGAATCCAAAAATGGTTACCATTTTATTTTTCTGTCTAACAAATATTTCGAAAATTAAAAAAAAACATGTATTATTTTATTTTGTCTGATATTACGAAAAATTTCAAAAAAAAAAACATGTCACATTTCCTTTTATTCGAAGAATGCATTCTCTTCTTATTTCAAGTTCTTTTATTCTCCATTATTTAGTCATTACAAAAAAAAACTCTACAAAAAAAAAATCAATTTATTTTGGCTACTTTCTTTTCTCTCTTAAAAATATCCATATCATTATTTTATTTTATTTTTTCAACTTTATTTTTAATATTCAATTCCTATTTAGTATTTTTGTACATAGAATCAAGAATCCATTCTTATTATCCCATTTCATTTTTATTTTGTTATTATAATTTCCGTCTTTATTTTTGTTTTATTTCTTATACCTTATTATTTTATTGTTATTATTATACATTGTAATTATTATTATTATTATTATTATTATTATTATTATAGTTTATTATCATAGTTTATTATTATTATAACTATTTTGTTATTATCATTGTAATTATTCCATTTTATTATTATTACTATTACTTTCTTTTCATTATTATTATTATTATTATTATTATTATTATTATTATTTTTATTATTACTATTATTATGTTATCACTATGATTCACGTATTCTTTTATTTCCAATTCACACACATTCTACCAACCCCACTTATTTTTCCAAATATTCCTTCACAAATGGTACCATCAGCAAATATCAACACAACATTTTTTCTGGACCCACCTACAATTTCCTTGCACAGTACAGGAGGCGTTTTCGTGTGTACTCAATTCAGTCATTCCACAACAATACCCTCTCCACTCTTATTCCTCAAACACACCCACAAACAAATCTTTAAAGATTCTTATCCAAATGGAATTTCTCCAATTCACCCTCCATGATTTCTATATAATAAATCTATCCTCATTTCAATAAAGAAGCTTGAAAAAACCCAAAAACTCTGCAAAAAAAAATCAAATCTAAGTTTCAAAAATCTGAAAAAAAACCAAATAAATTCTAAAATTTATTCTCTTCATTTGCAAAACAAAACGACTATGTAAACCATATCATAAAACCTTTATGCAAAACCTCACAAACACCCTCTTCATTCTCTAAAACCACCTTAACAAACTAAATCTGCATTCCGAAACCATCACTGTAAACCACTCTGCTTTTGCTCTAAACTGCAGCACCACCACAACATCTACAAACCATTGTTCTTCGAACCTACACAAACCTTTTCATAAATCATCAACAACTCATAAACCCTCACTCTCTTAAACAACATCCAACACAAAACCGCACCAAATAACACCAATCCATAACCCACCAAACCATCGTCAAACCACCGCCGACACTGCATCTACACCGCGAATCCGAACCGTAAAACACCGCGAGCAAACCTTGATACAAACACGATCCGTGAACCGACCCATACACCAATATCGCAAACAGGTCGTGAGAGGGTAAACCGCCGTCGAAATCGTTTTAGAACAAAGGTGGAGTTTTCGCTTTCTGAATCAAAGCCTTGAGGGTGGGTTGTTTGTTTAACGCGTTTGGAAATGAAACCATATTTCTTCTTCTTATTATTGGCTGCTGATTTATTTTATTATTTCTTTTCTGCTCTTTTTTTTTAAACTTAAACTTTCTTTATTTTTGTTATTTTAAAATCATTATTATTTGTAAGTGTTATGAGAGTTCCATGGTAACGGTGTTGCCAAAAGCGTGAAGACGTTAAGGCTCTTATTTTATTTTTTTTGTTTATTATTTCTCTCATTTTTTTAACCAATTTTTTTTTATAATGATAAGGCTTTGACCGAAAAAGTGGTATGTGGTTAGGGTTCTCAAGTTGAGAAAATTCTTTTAGAGTCTCAATGGGCCAATGACATAACAAAAGGTCGATGTTTCGCCCGATTTCATTAAATCGGTGATACTCGGTCAATATGAGGCCCTCCTTTTAATTAGTTTTATTTTATTTTATTATTTTTGACCAATAAACATTTAATTTAATTTATTTTATTCATTATGTCAATATTATCAATTTATTTATTATTTGTATTTATTATTCTTTTTAACTTAATCTTCGCAATTCAATTTAATTTAATTTAATTATTTCCGCATTTCAAAAATAACGTTTCGACTCCTCATAGGACGGTTTCTTTAAATCGGCTCTAAGGAAGTAAACGAACCAAATTTTGACGCGTCCGAAAAGGTCCAACGCCTTCGAACAGTTGCATCCGAATAAAAAGGCTGAACGCCTTCGAACAGTTCAAAAACACTGCACACACGCTTTCTCTTGGGCGAATTACAACGAGACCCTTTATTTTTCGCAATCCCATGTAACTTACATGTATCCCTCTCCCATTATTTTGTACGTATTTTTTTTATTTATTGTTTTTATCAATTTAGTTTAGTTCGCGAATCCTTGGTCCAACGCCAAGCGGTTGCACTTGCACACTCGCACTTTATTTTTTCTGTTTTTGTTTATTAGGATCCACTCTACCTTGCGAGCCGAGCGCTTTGTGCCTCGCTAAAAAAACCACAAAATAAACTTCCATTTGCATTCACCCTATAAACCTCAAAAAACCAAAATGTTTGGATTAGATCCAAACCCTTGATCCAACGTCAAGTGGTCTTAGGAAATAAAACACATTAATAATACGAGAAGAAATTGTACGCCACGAGCCTTAAGCGGTAGAAAGGAGGATAACGAGCTCTCGTTACTCGCTGCGATTACTTCGACGTAAGACACTCGTCTTGTTGGACGGAATAAACTATCCCTAGTCTTTAGTGCATTTCAACTCCTAAACCCTTTCATCTAAGAGAGGTAATAAAATCAACAACCAATCATCCGTAGTAGGCCGAACTACGAGGCTCTGACTTTCCCATTGCACATGGGAGTACGTAGGCACAAGGATCTCAATCCTTGCCGAGCACCTAGGATCAATCTAACTTATAATTTAAACTCATTTCCCTCTAGCAAGTAATTCGTTTAAGCATAGACATCCTTTCGCGCGTGACAACTTAGATGGTTCCCATCGAGTACGATGGATGTAGGGGGTGCTAATACCTTCCCCCTGCATAACCGACTCCCGAACCTAGGCAATGGTTCCGTTGACCTTTGTCCTCATCCTTCTTTTCCTGGGTTGTATCTATATCTTCCCTTTCCCTCTTTGGGAATAAATAAAATTAGGTGGCGACTCTTCAGTCTGTCCAGCGCGCGGCTCTTGTCTTTTCAGATCGCGTAAGGTCGTATTTTTCGGGGTGCGACACCGACCTCGTCTCCCGCAAGAACCTTCAAGCGGCCAAAGACAAAATTGAGTAAGTGGAGGCTGAGAACCATAAGCTGGAGAACGACTTGCTTCAAGTCAAAGGGCATTATGAGAGTAAGCTCGAACTTATGAGGGAGGTCACCGAAATCCAGGACAAGATGGATGAGATTACTAGTGACAATGAGTGTAAACACCCCAAATTTGCCCTCACTCATATTACATTTTTGCTTCAATGCATTGGTTCAAAGTCATCTGCATCTAGGGTTTGTGATCTGAGCAATCCCTGAACCATTTGAGCAATTCCAAAGATCTTCAATCATCTCAAGAGGGTACATGTATGTTCAAGCATCATATTATATCCTCCCAAGATCAAGAAAGTCAGATAATCACAAGAACTAAGGAAGGCATAGAAGCAGAGCCAAGCTTAACTGCACAAATGACCTGAAATTAGGGTTTTGGTTTCAGAGGCCATAACTCCACTTTTTTTTTGCTCATTCTTGTTTCTATTGGTCATTATATGCTACAAGGATCATGCATACCAATTTCCATGGAAAAATTCAATGGGGAAGACATCTGATCAATAGATGACTTCTTGAGTTAGTCAGGGCAAAATCAGGGCATCTGAGGCCCCCAATCATCCAACCAAAGGGTTTTCTCCATCATTTTGAGTGTATATGATCTTTATTTGATCTTAGAAGAAGTTAGAAGTTCACAAAATTGAATAATTTCAAGCCATTTGCAAAGTTGCCATTTTGGGAAGGTGACTTGTAATGAAAACTTGCCATTTTGGGAAAGTTTTTCAACCTCCTCTTTTTGATTCAAAAATGCTTCAAATGAAAAATTCTTGGTCATGAAAGTTGTAGATTGGATCATTCCCTTTTCAAAAAGTACAAGAACTTGATCTAATTCATCATAGAACTCAAGTTATGGCCTTGCAAAGTTGGGAAAAATCACAAAATTTCACTTATGCACCAAAGAGGGAAGGTTGCAAAAACACTTGCCAAAGCAAAATGTGACCTCTAATTGACTTCTAAGCATTGCACAAACATCACACATGACCTATAATTCATAATTGCCCAAAGAAGTTCCAAGTTTCATGCCTTCAACTTTGCAAAATCCAAAAGGGGCCAAAACTTCATGAATTTGCAAAATGGATCAAAACCTCTTACACACTTGCTGAATTACCACAAAACCTTTTCCATGGTTATCCTTGAACCAAGCTGACTCGAGCCATGCCTTGAAACAGCCACTTAACCAGCCCATACCTCAAGTACACCAACTCTTGACATTTTTGCAACTTGCCCATACCAATCAACATAGGCCAGCACCCACCCTCTGACCTATCCCAACATGATATGTGTACCAAAAGCAAGCCATTCCATAACACAACACAAGCTGAAACCTCCAAGAACACATCATACACAAAATCCCCAAAATTTGCAAAAGCTATCAAATCTCATAACTCAGCCAACAAACATCAAAACTTCTTCCACCATTCAACTACACATCCATTGCTGATCATTTCCCACCCCTCATTTTGCCCTAAAACACCTAGAATCGAAAACACGATTTTGACATTTCATGAACTGAAATTATGCCAACTTCATTTTGAGGCCATTTGAACTCCAACCAAGCATCACAAGCTCTTGAGGGGAGTCATTGGAGTGGGTTTGAGGCAAAGAATTGGCCAAAAAGCTCCTATTTTGAAAGCTCAACTTCAGGTAGCCATGGCATTTATTTTTCAAGAACCTTCATTTTATGTTATAGAATGATTCTATGTGTTCCCCTGATTGCCATGATATGTTTGGTTTCGAAAATAGTTGAGAAATAAGCATTTCATAAGCTTCTGAAATTTTTGAGATGTTTTCCATTTTGCTTGGATTCATGTTTTTGATGATGAATAAATGAATTTTGATGGCTGATTCTTGTTGGGGTTGGGATGGGGATCATTTCTGGAGAGTTTTAGGGCATGGGGTTGCGTATTGAGTGAGATAGCTTGAGAGGCTAGCCGGAGAAGATGACCGGAACACTGTTCTGGTCACCTGAAAGTGTTTAGGATTCAGATTAGGGCTTAATGACGTAATTAACGTAGTTTGAATCTCAGCCATCCAGATGCGCGCGCTGGTCAATTCCCTCCCTTTCTCATTCAAATCTGGACCACTGGATCAGTTGACTTCCATTTTAATTCATTTAATTTTCATTTTAATTGCATTTCTTTCTACATTTTATTAAAAATA
Source organism: Lathyrus aphaca (assembly GCA_963966055.1). Classification (NCBI taxonomy): domain Eukaryota; kingdom Viridiplantae; phylum Streptophyta; class Magnoliopsida; order Fabales; family Fabaceae; genus Lathyrus; species Lathyrus aphaca. The sequence continues at coordinate 232,525,816 of OZ014521.1, forward strand.
GCAAAACACTTTCAAAAAATTTTATCTTTTGCATTTCCCTTTTAAATATTTTTCTCATTCTGAAAATAATTTTTATTTTATTTTTTGCATAAAATTCGTATTTTTAAAATATTTAAATGTTTATTTTAATTAATTAATGAGAATTAATTAATTAAAATAGCATTTAAGTTTCTAAAAATCACCAAAAAAATCACATTGCATCTTGATACATTTAGAAACATTATCAAACCCTTCACACAAATTTCTTTTTGGTTCTTGACATATTTTGACATTTTTCTTTGGATTTAGGGTTCTTAAAAGTCAATATTTTTACCCTAACTTAGAAAAATCCTTTCTGCCTCACCATGAAGAGTTTGATGTTGGTTCTTTTTGCATTGCATTCCTCATATCATCTAGTTTCTAGGATAAAATGGGCATGAATTTATCCTTCATTTTCATTTTGTTGTGCATTTTTCCTTTTGAAGTGCCTTAAAACCCTAGCAAACTTGAGAAAATCATAACTTCCATTAGGTTAAGATTTAGGTCTCCTCCTTTGGGCAGTGAACTTGTATAGCTTTAGGGTACCTTTGATTCCATTTTCAATTTTTTATCATGTCATTTGCTTCTGGTTTTGAATTTTGTATTGCATGTTATGTATAAACCCTAATTTTTTGCCTTCATTTGCATTCATTCTTCATATGCTTGCATACATGAACGTGCCATGACATTTTGTATATTCATATGACATATGAGACATCTTAGGATACATTAGAATCATGTTTGATCATTGCATCATTCATTTGCCATGCTTTTGCTTTCATTACATGTCTTATGTTTTCATGAACTTCCATGCTTCTTACATGTCTCATTTGCATTCCCATTCTTTGTATGATCATCCTCATCCCTTGAAATGTTTTCATACCATCTCACAAAATCATTTGCATCATGAATATGTTTCTGACTTTGGTTCTCATCTTTGCATTTCATCTCATTTTCATTTCATTTCTTTTGCTAACTTTTCAGGTGGTAAGTGTTTGAGAAGTGAATTTGCCTTCACTTCTCATAATCTCTCCTCATCTCTCTTATGCATCATAGCTGCATTTTACTTGTGTATTAGAGTGAGCTTGATCATTCATGATCCCTCCTCATCTTCTTTCTTCAAGCAACTTATCTTCTTAAGTGAAGTAAGTTGTCTTGCTTCTTTCTGCTTCTTTTCCTTCCATCCTGCTTCTTCCTTGGTGGCTTTTCTCTTGAAGATCTTTTGCAAGCCTCATAAACCCTAGGAACACCCAAGCATGATAACAATTAGGGTTTGATTAGTCCCCCATTAGTTTTACCTTTGTGTCATCTTTGTGTCTTCTCTTCTCATCTCATAATCAGGGACTAAACCTTAAAGGTTTTAAGGCTTTGTGATTAAGCTTATGCCTGCATCCTTCTCTTAGGATGGAGTGTATAACTTTAATCCTAAGTGTTAAACCCTTAATGTGTTTAAATCCTTTAATAAATTCACCTAATAATCACTAAGACATCAAGCTTGTAACTTGGGCCTTGCATTAGGGTTCTAATTCTTCCTTAATTGGTTAAGAAGGACTAACCCTAGTGTTAATGGACAAGTCCCCCTCAAGTTGTCTTACAAACCATAAAATCCACTTCTTAACCCTACCATTAACTAAAATCCACTTTAATAAAGGTTTGTTTTGTCATGAGTGTAAACACCCCAAATTTGCCCTCACCCATTTACACCATGGCTTGTGACCTTTTCATATGCATAAGTTCAATCATAGCATCTCATATTGCATTTTTGTTTCACTGCATTGATTCAAAGTCATCTGCATCTAGGGTTTGTGATCTGAGCAATCCAAGAGCTATTTGAGCCACTCCAAAGGTAATAAATCAATTAAAAGGGGTCCATGTGTGTTCAAGCATCATATTGTATCCTCACCAAGTCAAGAAAGTCAAAGAATCACAAGAACTGAGAAAGGCATGGAAGCAGAGCCAGGTTTAACTACACAGATGACCTAGAATTAGGGTTTTGGTTTCAAAGGCCATAACTCCAAATTTTTTGGTCATTCTTGTTTCTATTGGTCTCTATATGGTATAGGGATCATGCATATCAATTTTCATGAAGAAATTCCATGGGGAAGGCATCTAACCAAGAGTTGACTTCTTGAGCAAGTCAGTGTAAAATCAGCGCATCTGAGGCCCCCAATGACCAAACCAAAGGGTTTTCTTCATCATTTTGAATGTGTATGATCTTTATTTGATCATAGAAGATGTTAGAAGTTCACAAAGTTGAAGAATTCCAAGTCATTTACAAAGTTGCCATTTTTGGAAAATGACTTATAATGGAAACTTGCCATTTTGGGAAACTTTTTCAACCCTTTCTTTTTTATTCAAAAAAGCTTCAAATGAGAAAACTTTGGTCATGAAAGTTGTAGAATGGATCATTCCCTTTTCAAAAAGTACAAGAACTCATTCTAATTCATTTTTGATCAAAAGTTATGGCCTTGCAAAGTTGGATGAAATCATTGAAATTTCACTTTTGCACAAAATGGAAAAATTGCAATTTCTCATGGCAAGCCTTTATGTGACTTCAATGTGACCTCTAATCATCATACCAAAACAATGCATGACCTAAAAATCAGTTTGGCCCAAGGGATTTCCCATTTCTATGCCTTGATTTTCAAATAACCATAAGCCATTCTTCATGAAAGTGCAAAGAGGGATTTCTTGCAAATTGATTCTCAAAGGGTTTATTTGACCTCTAGATGGTCTCAAAGCTTTGCCATGACCTAATGAGGCATCCCACACCAAAAATTCAGCAAGACTTCTCACACATACATGGCCAAAATCATGAAATGTAACAAGTTGCCATATTGCAAAAACCTTTCCAACTTATGATCCAAATGCTGCAGTCCTTCATGAATCATCCAAGGGCCATCCTTGACTCAAGCTGATGCAGTATAGGCCAAGAAACCATCTCTGCCACAGCCCATGCTGCAAGTACACCATTTTTGACTTTTTGGCCAATCATCCCATACCAATCCCACAGTGCACACCTGCTCTCCAGATTTGTTGGGATAGTTTATGGATCACCTAAGGATCATAAAACATAACATACACAAGCCATAAGCACACACAATCCAGCATACACAAAAACTGTCAAAACCTTTCCCTCTTCGAATCACTTAACACAGCTATCAAACTTCAATAATTCTTTCACTAATCAACCAAAAATCATCCATAGAACAGATCCCACCCCTCACAATGATCTGAAACACAATACACAAGAACTGCATTTCCTGTTACACGAGAACTGAACCACAAAAACTAGCCACTTTCAGCCTCATTCAAGTGTTCCACTAGCCTCAGGGGGTTCAAGGGAGATCATTTGCACAAAAGGGAGGCTCTGAAAGCTCACTTTTGAAGGTCTCCAGCTCAGGTACAACCTAAGAACTTTTTTCTCAGAACTTCATTTTCTTGTTACAAAATGAATCTACATGTTACACTGATCATCTAGATGTATTTAGAATTGAAAATAGGCAAGAGATGACCATTTCATGTTGTTCTGAAAGTTTGCTCGTGTTTCGTATTTTCCTTCGATTTAGGCTTGTGAATGAAAATAAATGAATTTTGGGTGAGGGGTTAGGTTCAGATTGAGGAGAGGATCTTTTTGGTGGAAGAAATTTCATGTTTAGTGACCTGTAGGAGAATCTAGGGTTTGTGCTCGCCGGAGAAGATGACCGGAACAGCGAGATGACCGGAACCACTGTTCTGGTCACCTGAAGTTCATTAGCCCTAATTGTGTCATTAATGCAACTTTGAATTCTGGCCTTTGGATGCGTTTACCCGCGCGTGTATGGATGGCCAGGATCTCACCATTAAGCCCTAATCCTCAATTAATTAAATAAATCCAGTTTAATTAATTATAAAACCAGAGTTAGCCAGGTTTGAACTTGGGCCATTGGATGTGGCGCCAAGTCAACCTTTCCCAGCCCAGAATCAATCTGGTCCCTTCATTGTGCATACTTCTCTTTATTTTAATTTTATTTTCATTTTTTATTGTATTTATTTGTACGAATTAATTAAAATAGCAAAAATCATTTAAAAATTATGAAAATTCTTGTCAAGGTTTTCATTAATTTTTAGAACACAAAAATATTTTTATTTTTATTTTTTGCATTAAAAATTATTTTTAAATCATTTAAATGTTTATTTTTAATTAGTTAATGAAAATTAATTAATTAAAATTACATTTAGGTATTTAAAAATCACAAAAAAATTCACATAGCATTTAGAAACATTGTCCAACTCTCAAACCAAATTTATTTTTTGTTCTTGATGCCTTTTGATCATTTTATTTGGAATTAATTTCATTTTTAGGCAATATTTTGGTTCAATCTTCAAAAATTCATTTCTGCCTAACCATTGAGAGTTGGATGATGATTCCTTTTGCATTGCATCTTGTGTAGCGTGTAGTTTATAGGATAAAATTGGTTTGAATTTATCTTGCATTTTCAATTTGTTTTTCATTTTTCTTGACAAGGTACCTTAAAACCCTAGTAATCTTAGGAAATTCATAACTTTCAATAGGTTAAGAGTTGGATCCCCTCCTTTGGGCAGTGAGTTTGTATAGGTTTAGGGTATCTTTGATTGCATTTTCAAATTTTTATCATGCCATTTGCTTCTGGTTTTGAATTTTTGCTTTGTATGGTGCATATAACCCTAATTTGTGCCTTCTCTTGCATCCATCTTTCATTTGCTTGCATACCATGACTTGCCATGACATTTTGTGCATCCACATGATTCATGATACATACTAGGGCATATTAGAACCATGTTTGATCATTGCATCCTTCATTTGTCATGTTGTATGTCCATTGCATTTCATAACTTTTCATGAACATCCATGGTTCAAAGCATGTTTCTTTGGCATCCATATGTTTGTTTGATCATTCCCATGCCTTGCCTCATGATTATATCATCTCTTAGCATCATTGAATTCATGATCTTGCTCCTGGTTTTAGTTTGCATCATTACATTCCATCTCATTTGCATTGCATTTCTTTTCTTATGCTAACATTTCAGGTGGTAAGTTGTTTGAGAAGTGAATTTGCCTTCACTTCTCATAATCTCTTTTCATCTCTTTCATGCTTCCTTTGCTGCATTTTTGTATGTGTATTGGATTGAGCTTGCTCATTCTTGTTCATCTTACTTTCTTTCTTCAAGCTACTTGTCTTCTTAAATGAAGCAAGTTGTTTTGCTTCTCTTTGCTTCTTGCTCCTCTCATCTGCTTCTCTCCTTGGTGGCTCTTTGAAGATCTCTTTCTTAAGCCTCATAAACCCTAGGGATCTCCAAGTATGATAACAATTAGGGCTTAATTAGTTCCCCATTTAGTTTTGCCTTTGTGTCATCTTTGAGTCTTCTCTTCTCATCTCATAGTTAGGGACTAAACCCTAAAGGTTTTAAGGCTTTGTGATTAAGCTTATGCCTGCATCCTTCTATTAGGATGGAGTGTATAACTTTAATCCTAAGTGTTAAACCCTTAATGTGTTTAAATCTTTTAATCAATTCACATAATAATCATCAAGACATCAAGCTTGTAACTTGGGCCTTGCATTAGGGTTCTAATTCTTCCTTAATTGGTTAAGAAGGACTAACCCTAGTGTTAATGGACAAGTCCCCCTCAAGTTGTCTTACAAACCATAAAATCCACTTCTTAAGCATATCAAAAACCCACCTTAATAAAGGCTTTGTTTTGTCATGAGGTTAATCCATAATCATGGATTAAGTTGAGGAGCCTTCCTCAACTTAAATGTTCTCATCTATTATCCTTCTATTAGGATGGTGTAATGAGTCCATTAAATCCTTGATTATGGCTTAAACTCATTACTCAACACTAAACAAAAACAACAAAAACAACAAAAACATCTAAATAAATACAAGTAGGTTAATGATCTTAATCCTACATCATGGTGATTAAGTGTGAGGTGCTTACTTCATACTTAAGGTATTCTCATTACCCCTAATCAGAGGGAGGATGTGGTGAGTTTACTAACCCATTGGTTTAGGCTTAAGCTCATTAACTTATGACAAATATCAAAAAACAATAAAAGACTAAAAACACAAAAAACAAACAATAATCGTCTCCTTCGGGATTCTTTTCTCATCTCATTCACTCACAAACGAGAACTTGCTTCTTCCGTCTAATGCAAGACAGTTTGCACCTGAGCCAGACAGGTCATACACTTGAGCATAGACAAGTAAGCAGTTCACAAGTCATTTTATCTTTCAGTCTCTTCGGGTCGAACTACGGTGTTCTGACTTCCTCATTGCACGAGAGGATACGTAGGCATAACTTAACAGTTATCGAACAAAAGTCTCTGTATATTCCCCCTCCTTCCGGTATTATTCTTTAAGCCTCATAGTCTTAAGCTTCATTCTTTTTTTACACTGACACTTCTCTTATACACTTCATACCTCTTTTACACTGACACTTGCATTCTTTCCAGCTTTGATACACAAATAGCACTGACACTACCCCTTTAGAACACAAATCTTTTAAGCGTGGATCCCGTCGAGTACGGCGGACAATCTGGGTGCTAATACCTTCCCAGGTTGTAACCAACCCCCTTTCTCAGTCTCTCTGGTCCGCAACCGTCTTATCCATATCTTTTCTTAGGTTTATGCAGCATTTCCTTTCCTTCGGGATAAAAATGCCTAGCGGGCGACTCTATTCATTTCCCTTCTCTTTCGCCGACCGTTCGCGTCTGTACCCCTCTTGGCCCTGTGTCATCAGGTGGGAGAGACAGCTTGGCGACTCTGCTGGGGACCCTTATACTGTAACCAGGGCTTCTGGTTCTTTTTGTGGGTTCCTCCTAGCGCTTGTTTGATTTGTGTTTACTGGGGTGTTATGTGCTAATTGTGTTTGTATATTTGCTTTATTTACTGCTTTATGTACAGTTATTTATTGCTTTCTTTACAGTTTTTATATGCATCATACTGTCATACTGTTATTTGGCTGGATCTGGTTGTTGTTTTGGTGGGTGGGGTCCTGCTGAGAGTTTAAGGTCCTATACCTGGTACCTGAGTGACACCTAGGCTAGAGTGGTTCATGTTCTTTCCCATTCCATTTCGGTCTGGTGCGGGAATATGAAACACGGTTCAGATGTGGGTTTCTTCTTGAGAACTCTGTGCTACAGATTTCCTGTAGTGCTAGGGCTATCTGGGAAGCCTGCTAAGTCTGGATGACCTTTATTATGACCTTCAGAAACTGAGGTGAATTAGAGGAGGATCTTTTATGGTTATTGTAAGCACTGTACCTCCGGGTTAGAAGTGTTTACACTTCTCATAAATGATCTAAGTCTGAGGATCCTTGTTCTAGAACACCACCTGTGAGGGGGTTGGGCTGTTTATAGGTTTGCAGGAACCCTTGGCCACATCATACCCTGTTACTTTTTGTGTTTAAGAATGCTTCACTTTGGACAGTTCTTGTGATTTAACCCTGGACATGTGACTCTTTATTTGAGTCCCCCACCTTGGTTACTGGATTTCTGAACCTCCATCTGGACTTCTTAAACATACATGGACCTTTATATCAAGGCAGTAATCAGATCCAGCTTGATCACAAACCCTTTCATATCATTTGCATACATCATCATTGCATCATTTGACATTTGTTTATTTGTTTTTCAGGGTATCCATATTACATCTGGCTTGGTTTTGACCCCTTCATCTGCATAGACCCCTGTTTCATCAGCTATCTGCTTCAGCTATCTTCATCAGTTGCCTGCTTCAGATACTTTTATCACCAGCCTCAGCCTATCAGTGGCTCATCTCCAATATCAGTCTTCAGCATCAGCATTTGTTTTTCATCAGCAGTCATGGTACCCAAGAAGAACAACATTTCATACCATTTCTTTGAGCCTGTGCTGACTGGCATCAGGCAGGTCCAGGCCCTTATCACTCTAGACCATATCCCATTATTCAGAGAGCATTATGGAGGCATCCTTGATATGGTTATGGATCTGGATCCCTCTCAAAGGAGTTTGATCCACACTTGCCTACAGTTTTATGACCCTCCTTTGAGATGCTTCACTTTCCAGAACTTTCAGTTAGGACCTCTGCTGGAGGAGTTCTCATCATTTATTGGAATACCTGTCAGGGGTGGTGTCCCCTTCAACCTAGAGATGACTTCTCCCAGCAATGGAGAAGTGGCAAAGGCACTATACTTGGAGCCTATTTTGATTGAGCAAAACATGACAACAAAGGCTGGAATCCCTGGTTTGCACCTAGACTTTCTGACTTCTCAGGCCATCCTGAAGGCCTCTTTGGGGGAATGGAAGGACGTTTGTGCATTGTTAGCCCTCAATATATATGGGGTTATACTATTTGCAGATGAGCCCAAGTTTATCAGCAAGAATGCCATTCATCTCTTCCTTTTGAGGAACCCAGTACCCACCGTGCTGGGAGATTTCTATTATTCTGTTCACCAAAGAAATGAGAAGCAAAGGGGGAAGTTGGTGAGATGCTGTGCTCCTCTATTTCATACTTGGCTGCTTAAACACTTACCCAAGACTGATGCCTTCCTGAATCCTCACCAACAGAAGAATTGGGCTAAAAGACTTATTGCTTTGACTTCAGATGACATCAGATGGTGCACCCAGAGCACCAAAGGCAGGGACATAATAACTAGCTGTGGGCAGTACCCCAATGTACCTCTAGTGGGAGTGAAGGGTTGCATCAACTACAATCCTTTGCTGTTTAAGAGACAATTGGGCTATGCTTTGGTTCACCCTCCTAGAGTGCAAGACTTGGTTGAAACCTTGTATTGTGAGATAAAGCCTAATCTAGCTGTTGTCAGACAAGCATCCTGGGCTTGGGACAATAGTCAGACAAAGGGGATGGCCATTCTTGGGAGATGCAATAATATGGCCTCAGCTCAGTATTATGAATGGTCTCATGCTAGGGCTCAGATTTCTGGGATGCCTTTCACCATTGAGGATGCACCTGGACCATCCACAACACAGCCACCAGCCACTGTCAGCCTGGAAGAATTTGAGAAGCTGAAGGAAAGGAATGAGAATCTGTCTCAAGCTCTGAAGAAGACCCTCTGGGAGAGGAGTGATGGTCGTCTAGACATTGAGAGGTTGGAGAAGCTTAAGGTGGAGCATCTGGCCAAGATTGAGAAAGCAGAAGACTACATCAAGAAATCAAGAGCTGGAGAACAAATATTGAAGAATGCCTGTAAAGAGGCCCAGTTTCAGAAGGCTAGGACTGATCTCTATCTAGTAGAAAGTCAAGCTAGGTGGGTCAGGATCACTGAAGCTCGCACTCAAGAGGATAAGAGAACTCAAGCCAGGATTGAGCAGTTGGAGGCCAATGAGAAGAAGCAATAGGAGGCTTTGTTGGCAGCCCAGAAGGAAATTTCAGAATTAAAGCTTAGGGCTGGTTTGAAGAGGTCAAAGGACCAAGACAGACACAAGAAGCTGACCACTGCTATTGCCACCAGAAACCTTCTCATCAGAAACATCACAGAGCATCCGGCTGGTCCTGTAACTGAAGCACTTTTGAAGGAGGTTAAGGAGGATGAGTTTGGACTTGATGTTTGACTTCTTTGCTTGTTGTTATTTCCATTTGATGTACTTTTCTTTTATGTTGTATTTTGACCCCTCAGGGGCATGTGTTGTAAAAACAAACTATGTATGATCCACCATTTGTAATGTATTTGTCAGTTTGTTTCATTAAGTTTTCTTTTTCTCAAACAACATCAAAGCATCTTCCTCAGGGTCTGGAAAGGTCAAAACCAAGCACCAGGCCGGATACCTTGGAAACAAATAGGAAAACTGCATTGCATGCTAACTCTTGTTTTGTTTTGTAGGTTTTGTCACTATTTTATTTATTTCTAACTCTGTTGTGATTCAGGAATTATTGCTCGCCGTCGGGTGTTCCCTCTCAACCGTCCGCACCGGTATCCTACCCGCAACAACCTTCCTGGTATCCAAATGGATCAAGTACAGCAAGAACTGACAGAAGTCAGAAATCAGATGGTTAATGAAAGGCTGGAGATGAGAAACCAAATGACCCAATTCATGGAAGTAATGAATGGCTTGGCCCAAAGTCAAGAGAGGTTAAGGGCATTGGTAGAGAGACAAACTCCGGAGGAACCTCCCCTGGGAACTGGAGGAACAAGTAACAATGAGAGGGGTCAGCCTCATGTTAATCCACCAGTATATGGGCCTCATCTACATCCGGAAGTCATCATCCCGGGTAATGCGCAAGGAAATACTACTGGAGGAAGGATCTTACAAGAAGACCCCCAAGAAGAGCAGTTTACTGTGATGGGAGATGGGGATGAAGTTTATGACAGAAGGTTTGATGAAATTGCTGAGAAGTTGAGATCTCTGGAGTCTCAGAACTCCCTAGGTTTTGATGTCATGGATATGGGATTAGTGTACGGGGTAAGGATTCCCCGCAAGTTTAAACCCCCGTGCTTAGAGAAGTACAACAGAACTTCCTTTCCACGAACTCACTTGCAGTCTTTTCTGGGAAGGCTTAAGGCATACACCATGGATGAAAAACTGTGGATGTTTTACTTTGAAGACAGTTTGACTGGGGCTTCAAGGGAGTGGTACTCACACTTGACCAGGGCTACTATCAGATGCTGGAAGGACCTAGCTGAAGCTTTCGTCAGACAGTACCAATACAATCTGGACATGGCTCCTAACAGGACCCTCTTGATGGGAATGTCTCAATCCTCCAGAGAAAGCTTCAGGGAATATGCCCAGAGGTGGAGACAGCTTGCTGCTGCTGCTGTCCAGCCACCCATGTCGGAAAGAGAAATGGCCGACATGTTTATGAATACCCTGCAAGGAACATATATTTATAGGCTAGCTGCCTTCTCTTCCACCAGCTTCGCAGACGTAGTTATAGCCGGGGAAAGAATTGAAAGCCTTCTGAAGATGGGTAAGATTTCTGATAATGGTGCAAGTTCATCCAGTAACCCCAGGAAGCCTTTTGTGGGACCTAGAAGAACCGGAGAGACAAATGCTATTCATGCCACCAGGGGCAGACCTCAGTTTGTCCACAGATCAGTAGCAGCTGTCACTATTCCAGCTCCGATTCCTCAGCAACCAGCATATCAACCACAACAACAACCACATTATCAACAGCAAGTTCAGTATCCGCCACAGAGGACCTACAACAACAACAATACCAGCAATCAACAGCAAAGACCCTTTCAGCAAAGTTCATCACAGGCAAATAGGGTGATTGACCCTATCCCTATGCCTTATGCTGCTTTATTGCCACAACTCCTGAAACTCAACTTGGTCGAATTAAGGACATTGGCGCCGCCAGATCCCTCTAATCTTCCAAGAAACTATGATGTCAACGCCAGATGTGCTTTCCACTCCAACGCACCTGGCCACAATACTGAGAAATGCATGGCTTTACAAATGAAGGTACAGGATCTGGTGGATTCCAAAGCCCTCAACTTTGCACCCCCTCCAAGTGTCACCAAGAATCCCATTCCCAATCATGGAGGGCCAAGAATTAATGCCATTGGGGAAGACAGGCCATCTTTCTTAATCACCAGTGTTGGACAGATTCGGACACCTCTGGTCGAGATTAAAGCTCAGCTTCTAGAATGCCAGATGTTCCTCGGGTGCGAGCTCGGTTGTGGTTATTGCAACATTTTGGTCAACGGGTGTGATAATTTGAGAAGCGGCATAGATGGTCTTATCAAAAGTGGTATACTCCAGATCACAACAACGACGCCTACAAATCCAGCAATCCCTTTGACAACAATTCGTGACTCTTCTACAACTACAACAACAATCATTTCGACCAATTCATCAATATCATCAACAATGGCTCCGTCCATCACTTCAGCAAACCAGATGTCAACAACCATTTCTTCTACAACATCAGCACCCATTTATTCAGCAGAATCTTCTACAACGCCAACAGAAATTAATGAAGATATCTCAGCAGTCACCATTTACTATGATCCATCAAATGTTCCTCCAAACAACAACTTTCAACAACAAACAGTGGCACCTCCTGCCAGGTCACCAGTCACCATTTACTATGATCCATCAAATGTTCCTCCAAACAACAACTTTCAACAACAAACAGTGGCACCTCCTGCCAGGTCACCAGTCACCATTTACTACGATCCGCACACCATTTCAGTACCCTCCTCTGTAGCAGTCAGTCCAGTTACCATCACGGTGCCTGGACCCATTCCATATGAAAGCAGTAACGCCATACCTTGGCATTATGGCTCTGACCTCTACTGCAACGAGGAGAAAATCACTTTGGATTCTTCGACCTCTTCTCCACAGATTGATAATGTTGGGGGAGGCGGAGGCTTCACCAGAAGCGGACGCCTCTTTGCCTCACAATTGCAAAGACCTAACGCTGAAGCAGAAGTTGCTGCAAAGGCAAAGGGGAAGAGTGTGGTACCTGAAGAACCAATCATCAAAGAAACTCAGAAGACATCTTTTGAGCAAGATGTAGACGAGTTTATGAGAATTATAAAGAGAAGTGATTACAAGGTAGTGGATCAGCTTCACCAAACTCCCTCAAAGATCTCCATATTATCCCTGTTAATGTGTTCTGAAGCTCACAGGAATGCATTATTGAAAGTCTTGCACGCAACATACGTGCCAGAGGAGATCACTGTTAATCAGCTGGAAACTGTGGTGGCGAATGTCAACACCAGTCATGGACTGGGCTTTACCAACGCTGACTTAACAACTGAGGGACGTAACCATAACAAGGCCTTACACATCACTCTAGAATGCAAGGGTGCTGTTCTATCCCATGTACTGGTGGACACTGGTTCGTCACTCAATGTTCTACCAAAGAAAGCCTTAGTGAAGCTGGAGTATGATGGATTGGCACTGTGTCCAAGTAATTTAGTAGTGAGAGCATTTGATGGCTCTAAAAGATCAGTGCTAGGGGAGATTGATCTGCCTGTGATGATTGGCCCGCAGACTTTTAAGATTACCTTCTATGTGATGGACATTCAGCCGGCCTACAGCTGTTTGTTGGGTAGACCTTGGATCCATGCCGCTGGCGCTGTTACGTCTACCCTTCACCAGAAGCTGAAATTCGAGTGGGAAGGCCAAATCATCACCATCTGTGGGGAAGAGGACATCTTTGTTAGCCATCTGGCTACGTACAAGTACATTGAGATGGATGGAGAAATCCATGAAACCATGAGCCAGGGGTTTGAGGCCCTGAACATTAATGAAGCATCTGCTGTACTGGGAACTGCCATGACATCTTATCAGCAAGCCAGGAAGGTTGTTGAGGAGGGTACTGCCCAAGGCTGGGGCAAGCTGCTGCTCGTGGAGAAGAAGGAGGACAGATTTGGGTTGGGTTACAAACCAACTCAGCAAGATCAATCAGAGGCTGCCAAGAAGCCCAATTTTGTCAGCGGGGGAATGCTCACCCCGGATGCTGTGAACAACTTGGAAGATGAGTCGGAAGATGAGCGCAACCTGGAGAGCTGGATACGTCCAAGGACCCCAGGGAGCCATATCTCAAACTGGTCTTCCCAGGAAATTATAAGGGTTACTCCTGCAGAGTAATTATTATTTCCTGTATATTTTAAGCATGCATCAAGTCTTACATCTTGCCCAAGATGTCAAGACTCATTTCGTAATCGGGCCATCTTGTAAATTTTGTGCAAACAGATCAATCAATTAATATCGGACATCTTTTGCAAATGAGTCTTTTTCCTTTCCGCTCACTGTTTTTCATTTTTTCTTTTTGTACAAAAATAAAGTGGCAATGTTTTCCAAAATGATAACTTTATTTCACTTTTTCTAAACAAGATTAAAATCGATCACTAAAATGAACAATCTAAACCCTTGCAGAGAATTCCTTTCAGATTGCACCGACAACAACACAGCTATGACTCTGTATGACTTTGACAATCCGATCAATCAAGCTGATGAAGGGGTTGAAGAAGATTATGAGCTGCCTGAAGAGCTAGCCAGGTTGTTAAGGCAAGATGAGAAGGTTATCACTCCTCATCAGGAGGATGTTGAAACGGTTAATCTTGGTACGAAAGAAGATGTGAAAGAGGTTAAGATCGGGGCCTGCCTGCAAGATTCGATAAAAGAGCAATTGATTGATATGCTTCGGGAATACGTGGATGTGTTTGCTTGGTCTTATCAGGATATGCCAGGGTTGGACACTGATATTGTCATGCACAAACTGCCTTTAAAAGAAGACTGCCCGCCGGTAAAACAAAAGTTGCGCCGTACTCGCCCAGATATGGCAATGAAGATCAAAGAAGAAGTACAAAAGCAGTGGGACGCCGGGTTCCTTACTGTAACCAGTTACCCACCATGGGTTGCTAATATTGTACCTGTGCCTAAGAAAGACGGAAAAGTGAGAATGTGTGTGGACTACCGGGATCTAAACAGAGCCAGCCCGAAAGACGATTTCCCTTTACCTCACATTGATGTATTGGTTGATAATACGGCTCAGTTATCGGTATTTTCCTTCATGGATGGATTTTCAGGATATAATCAGATCAAGATGTCACCTGAAGAGATGGAGAAGACAACCTTCATCACACCCTGGGGCACGTTCTGTTACAAGGTGATGCCATTTGGACTGAAGAATGCTGGTGCAACTTATCAACGGGCTATGGTGACATTATTCCATGACATGATCCACAAAGAAATTGAATGTTATGTGGATGACATGATTGCCAAGTCCCTCACAGAAGAAGACCACCTGGTAAATCTGTTGAAGTTATTCAAGCGTCTAAGGAAGTACCAACTGAAGCTGAACCCCAACAAATGCACATTTGGGGTGCGATCCGGTAAGCTGCTGGGATTTATTGTAAGTGAAAGAGGGATTGAAGTTGACCCTGACAAAGTCAAAGCCATTCAAGAAATGCCTACAGCAAAATCTGAGAAAGAACTTCAAGGTTTCTTAGGTAGATTGAACTACATTTCACGGTTCATATCTCACCTTACAGCAACCTATGAGCCCTTGTTCAAGCTGCTAAGAAAAGAACAAACGGTCAGGTGGAACGAAGACTGCCAGAGGGCTTTCGACAAAATCAAGGAATACTTACAGGAGCCTCCAATCCTTATGCCTCCAGTTGAAGGAAGACCTCTAATCATGTATTTGACAGTATTAGAAGAATCAATGGGGTGTGTGCTGGGCCAGCATGACGAGTCTGGTCAAAAAGAGTATGCAATATACTACCTAAGCAAAAAGTTTACCGACTGTGAACAACGTTATTCACTGCTCAAGAAAACTTGTTGTGCTTTAGCGTGGGCCGCTCGCCGACTAAGACAGTATATGTTGACCCACACTACCTTGTTGATTTCAAAGATGGATCCAGTCAAGTACATTTTTGAGAAGCCAGCACTTACCGGACGGGTCGCAAGATGGCAAATGATCCTCACAGAATATGACATTCAGTACACATCTCAAAAGGCCATCAAGGGCAGTGTATTGTCTAATTATCTTGCTGAGCAACCCATTAATGATTACCAGCCTATGAGATTTGACTTCCCTGATGAAGACATTATGTTCATAAAAGCAAAAGATCATGAAGAGCCCGTTCACACTGAAGGGCCTGACCCGGAAGAAGAATGGATTATGATGTTTGATGGGGCTATTAATATGAATGGTCGTGGTGTTGGTGCAGTACTCACTACACCTAAAGGAGTTCACATGCATTTCTCGGCAAAACTCACCTTTAACTGCACTAACAACGAAGCTGAATACGAAGCTTGTATTATGGGTCTTGAGGAAGCCTTTGACCTCAGGATCAAAACTTTGACCGTGTTCGGAGATTCAGCTTTGGTAATCAATCAAACCAACGACAAATGATACACACACCAAGATCATTTGATACCTTACCGGGATTATACAAGAAGGTTGTTGACTTTCTTCACAACGGTCAAGCTTGAGTATATCCCTCGGGACGAGAATCAATTTGCAGATGCTCTTGCCACCATTTCATCCATGATCAAAGTCCAAGCTGCCAACTTTGTACCTCAGATTTCAGTATCCAGACTTGACAGACTAGCATATGTGTTCTCAGCAGATGTCGTTAAAGATGATAAGCCTTGGTTCCATGATATCAAATGCTTCTTAGAGGATCAAACATACCCACCTGGGGCATCTTCCAATGATAAGAAGACTTTAAGAAGGCTAGCTGGTAGTTTCTTCCTGAATACTGACGGTTCCCTGTACAAGAGAAACTTTGATATGGTACTCCTCAGATGCGTTGATAGAACAGAAGCAGACTTGTTGATGCACGAGGTGCACGAAGGATCCTTTGGTACCCATGCAGGAGGGCATGCCATGGCCAAGAAGTTGCTAAGATCAGGTTATTACTGGATCACCATGGATGCCGACTGTTGTGCCTATGCCAGGAAGTGCCATAAATGCCAGATTTATGCGGATAAGGTGCATGTGCCTCCCAATCCTCTGAATGTGATGTCTTCACCCTGGCCCTTTGCCATGTGGGGCATTGATATGATTGGCAAGATCGAACCGACTGCTTCAAACGGCCACAGATTCATCCTGGTAGCCATTGACTATTTTACCAAGTGGGTTGAAGCAGCTTCCTATGCAAATGTCACAAGGCAAGTGGTAGCCCGATTTCTGAAGAGAGACATCATCTGTCGGTATGGAGTGCCCGAGCGAATCATTACTGATAATGGTTCCAACTTGAATAATAAAATGATGGCAGAGCTGTGCCGGGACTTCAAGATCCAACACCACAATTCTTCTCCTTACAGGGCAAAGATGAATGGCGCTGTCGAGGCAGCTAATAAGAATATCAAGAAGATTGTACAGAAAATGGTAGTTACCTTTAAAGACTGGCATGAAATGCTACCGTTTGCCTTGCATGGGTACCGAACGTCAATCAGGACATCCACTGGGGCAACGCCGTATCAGCTTGTTTATGGTATGGAAGCAGTCCTACCTGTTGAAGTTGAATTACCCTCCCTGCGAGTACTGATGGATGTTAAGCTGAACGAAGCAGAATGGGTCCGATCCCGATACAAACAACTGAGTCTGATTGAAGAAAAGAGATTAGCTGCAATCTGTCATGGGCAGCTGTATCAGCAAAGAATGAAGAAAGCCTTCGATCAGAAAGTCAGGCTCCGAGAGTACTGAGTAGGAGATCTTGTGCTGAAAAGACTCCTCCCTCCTCATACAGACCACAGGGGCAAGTGGACTCCGAACTATGAAGGACCATTCGTGGTAAAGAAAGTTTTCTCTGGTGGAGCACTCATGCTCAGTACTATGGATGGTGAAGACTTCCCATCCCCTATGAATTCAGATGCAGTTAAAAAATACTTCGCATAAAAATGACCCGCTGGACATAAAAACAGAATGTAAGTCCAGGCAAAAATAGGGCATCCCGGCGAGTCAAAAACAGAATAAAAGACTCGGGCAAAAATAAGGGAAAATAAACGAAAAAATGTACACCCGCTGAGTTGAAAAGCCGCATTGGACAACTCAGGCAAAAAGGGGTATCCCGATGGATTGAAAACCCGAAAGGGCGATCCATGCAAAATAAGGGAATAAGCGAACAACTGTACTCTGAATTCATCTGTATCACTTATAACTTGGTAAGCTTCGGAAGATCCAAGCGTCAGTCGAAATCAGCCTTCTTCAGAAAGCAAGATGAGAAGAATGTCAAAAGTCATACAAGTCACAAGCAAAGGGGAAGCTCTTCGAAGCGTCATCAACATTGCCGACATCTTTTGTCTCTCAATTTGTAACAATCTCCTCATTTCAGGGGATTTGTTTCTTTGACTGTATCTTGCCAGTTCAGGGCACATGAATTAATAAAATCAGATTTTCAGTCATGTTTCGTCTCGTATATTTTATTTGCAAGAATGTCCGATGTCTTTAAGATACTGATTGCATGAATACAGATGTTTCTCTTCTAAAAAAAATACGTGCTTGCAGGAAATATACTTGCTCCCGGGAGTGTCTAAACTCCTATGATGGAATCCAGTAAGGGATACCTAGGGATACTTGTACGTTTCTTTGTCTTTACAGGATTGCAGGTGTTCAGAGCACGACGTGGGGCATGAAAGCTGCATCCCAGCAAGCTGGAAAATCATTATCCACTCAGTCTTAGCACCGGAGGTGCTTTCTCCCCAGCTGAGTTGCCATTTTTGCTTCCTCCTCAGCCAAGTACAAAAGCCAGGGAACCATCTCCCCGCAGTGTTTCAACCTCTATCCAGAAGAGCAACGCCTGAAGATCTCACAACATGATGAAGGAAGCTTCTACAACCCCCTAGTTGGGTCCCCCATTACCACAGATAGGTCTATCAGTGACCTATATCCCCAAGCAGAGTCCCATATGTCAGATCTACCAATGATCTCGTCCCCAACTGGGATGTCCACTTCAAGCAGATTAACCAGAGATCTTCGAAGCAATGGGATCCGGGTCCCGGGTCTTTATCTTTGCATAATCATAGCATTCGCATCATATTCTCCCCGCAGAGCGTAGCATTCCGTTTAACACGGAGCATTACGGCAAAAATCAAACATATTGCATAATCATAAGCCATGTTCTGAATCAAACACTTGTGAGTACTAGCAATCCGTCAGCAATATACAGAAAGCTCCCCGGATTCCCCGCCAGAAAGCCAAGGCATTTGCTTTACACTCATAAATACAAAAGCACTCCTTTTGACACCCGTCCGTGTCATGAATCCCCTGTAAAGTTGCCCGAGCATTCTTTACAAACAAACACTTATATATTACAGATACTTCTTGACACCCGTCCGTGTCATATCCCCAGTAGAAAGCCAAAGCGTCCCCTTTGCACTCACAGATACTTATACAAATTCCCTGACACCCGTCCGTGTCACCTTTCCCAGCATAGTTATCTAAACACTTTGTAGACCTTATACTTGTTTATATTGCACTTGTCTCTTTCCGACACTCGTCCGTGTCATACTCTCCCCAGCAGGTTAAACACTCATCTGTACACCACTCATACTTATTACTCATGTTTCACTCATACAGATACTCGTCCGTATCTTGTATATATTACTCAAATCCCTTCAGATTCGACACTCGTCCGTGTTCTTTGTTAACCAGTTGATACTCGTCCGTATCATCATCTCAGAACATGCGTCAAGCGTTTGTTTCTACCTGATACTTGTATGTATCATAGTCTTAAGGATGCTCGTCCGCATCTTTAATCCATACACGTGTCAAACAATCATGTCTTCTTGAATTTAGACACTCGTCTGTGTCTACTATTCCCCATAAGAGTTCCCTCAGAATCAATACTCGTCCGTGTTCTTTGTTAACCAGTTGGTACTCGTCTGTATCATCATCTCTGAACATGTGTCAGCAATTGTTTCTACCTGATACTCGTCTGTATCATAGTCTTAGGGATGCTCGTCCGCACCTTTAATCTATACACCGTACCCAAACACTTATACCTCTCACTTCTTGGAGATAAACACTCGTCCATGTTTACTTGTCCCAGCAAATCCCAGCGAACTATTCTATCTGACATTCGTCCTATGTCATGATACCCGTTTGACAGCCGTACCCTGCCAGGTGATCGTCCTTCACCTTTGGATGACCGTCCCTCATACTTTCCCCAGCGAAGTCTCTATTTCATTTGAACCCCTTCCTATCTGACATTCGTCCTATGTTGTGATACTTCTCAGCAGCTGTCCCCTGCTAGGTGATCGTCCTTCACCTCCTGATGATCGTCCTTCATCATTTTATCCGATGGTCGTCCCCATCGTTGATCTTGTTATCTGACATTCGTCCTATGTCATGATAAACCCTAAGAGCAGCCGTACCCTGCTAGCTGATCGTCCTTCACCTCTCAATGATCGCCCTTCATCATGCTTATCCGATGGCCGTCCCCATCGTCGACCTAGTTACCCGGCATTCGTCCTATGTCGTGGTACTTTCGGCAGCCGTACCCTGCCCGGTGATCGTCCTTCACCTTAGATGACCGTCCCTCATCTTATCCCCCAACAGAGCAGCCGTCCCCTGCTAGGTGATCGTCCTTCACCTTTGATGACCGTACCTCATCATTTATTTTTTTTCCCTCTAATCCCCAGAGAATCTCTTATATCCACATCATGTCGGTCGTCCCCGTCATTGCTCTTTCCCCAACAGTCGTCCTCTGCTCGACGGTCGTCCTCCGTCGCCCGCACTTTATAAATATACTTTATTTCCCTTTACAATCTATATCCTTTTTCTTCTTCATTCTGTGAGTGCAAATTTTGGACTGTCTTTGGTATTCAACCACAAGTTATCTTGTTTGCCTGTTAAGCCGTTGCTTACATCCTGCACAGCTAACTCATGCTTGAATAGGGGCAGCTGTAAACACCCCAAATTTGCCCTCACCCATTTACACCATGGCTTGTGATCTTTTCATATGCATAAGTTCAATCATAGCATCTCATATTGCATTTTTGTTTCACTGCATTGATTCAAAGTCATCTGAATCTAGGGTTTGTGATCTGAGCAATCCAAGAGCTATTTGAGCCACTCCAAAGGTCATCAATCACTTCAAAGGGGTCCATGTGTGTTCAAGCATCATATTGTATCCTCACCAAGTCAAGAAAGTCAAAGAATCCCAAGAACTGAGAAAGGCATGGAAGCAGAGCCAGGTTTAATTGCACATATGACCTAGAATTAGGGTTTTGGTTTCAGAGGCCATAACTCCAAATTTTTTGGTCATTCTTGTTTCTATTGGTCTCTATATGGTATAGGGATCATGCATATCAATTTTCATGAAGAAATTCCATGGGGAAGGCATCTAACCAAGAGTTGACTTCTTGAGCAAGTCAGTGTAAAATCAGGGCATCTGAGGCCCCCAATGACCCAACCAAAGGGCTCATCATTTTGAATGTGTATGATATTTATTTGATCATAGAAGATGTTAGAAGTTCACAAAGTTGAAGAATTCCAAGCCATTTGCAAAGTTGCCATTTTTGGAAAATGACTTATAATGGAAACTTGCCATTTTGGGAAACTTTTTCAACCCTTTCTTTTTGATTCAAAAAAGCTTCAAATGAGAAAACTTTGGTCATGAAAGTTGTAGAATGTATCATTCCCTTTTTAAAAAGTACAAGAACTCATTCTAATTCATTTTTGATCAAAAGTTATGGCCTTGCAAAGTTGGATGAAATCATTGAAATTTCACTTTTGCACAAAATGGAAAAATTGCAATTTCTCATGGCAAGCCTTTATGTGACTTCAATGTGACCTCTAATCATCATACCAAAACAATGCATGACCTAAAAATCAGTTTGGCCCAAGGGATTTCCCATTTCTATGCCTTGATTTTCAAATAACCATAAGCCATTCTTCATGAAAGTGCAAAGAGGGATTTCTTGCAAATTGATTCTCAAAGGGTTTATTTGACCTCTAGCTGGTCTCAAAGCTTTGCCATGACCTAATGAGGCATCCCACACCAAAAATTCAGCAAGACTTCTCACACATACATGGCCAAAATCATGAAATGTAACAAGTTGCCATATTGCAAAAACCTTTCCAACTTATGATCCAAATGCTGCAGTCCTTCATGAATCATCCAAGGGCCATCCTTGACTCAAGCTGATGCAGTATAGGCCAAGAAACCATCTCTGCCACAGCCCATGCTGCAAGTACACCATTTTTGACTTGTTGGCCAATCATCCCATACCAATCCCACAGTGCACACCTGCTCTCCAGATTTGTTGGGATAGTTTATGGATCACCTAAGGATCATAAAACATAACATACACAAGCCATAAACACACACAATCCAGCATACACAAAAACTATCAAAACCTTTCCCTCTTCGAATCACTCAACACAGCCATCAAACTTCAATAATTCTTTCACCAATCAACCAAAAATCATCCATAGAACAGATCCCACCCCTCACAATGATCTGAAACACAATACACAAGAACTGCATTTCCTGTTACACCAGAACTGAACCACAAAAACTAGCCACTTTCAGCCTCATTCAAGTGTTCCACTAGCCTCAGGGGGTTCAAGGGAGATCATTTGCACAAAAGGGGGGCTCTGAAAACTCACTTTCGAAGGTCTCCAGCTAAGGTACAACCTAAGAACTTTTTTCTCAGAACTTCATTTTCTTGTTACAAAATGAATCTACATGTTGCACTGATCATCTAGATGTATTTAGAATTGAAAATAGGCAAGAGATGACCATTTCATGTTGTTCTGAAAGTTTGCTCGTGTTTCGTATTTTCCTTCGATTCAGGCTTGTGAATGAAAATAAATGAATTTTGGGTGAGGGGTTAGGTTCAGATTGAGGAGAGGATCTTTTTGGTGGAAGAAATTTCATGTTTAGTGACCTATAGGAGAATCTAGGGTTTGTGCTCGCCGGAGAAGATGACCGGAACAGCGAGATGACCGGAACCACTGTTCTGGTCACCTGAAGTTCATTAGCCCTAATTGTGTCATTAATGCAACTTTGAATTCTGGCCTTTGGATGCGTTTACCCGCGCGTGTATGGATGGCCAGGATCTCACCATTAAGCCCTAATCCTCAATTAATTAAATAAATCCAGTTTAATTAATTATAAAACCAGAGTTAGCCAGGTTTGAACTTGGGCCATTGGATGTGGCGCCAAGTCAACCTTTCCCAGCCCAGAATCAATCTGGTCCCTTCATTGTGCATATTTCTCTTTATTTTAATTTTATTTTCATTTTTTATTGTATTTATTTGTACGAATTAATTAAAATAGCAAAAATCATTTAAAAATTATAAAAATTTTTGTCAAGGTTTTCATTAATTTTTAGAACACAAAAATATTTTTATTTTTATTTTTTGCATTAAAAAGTATTTTTAAATCATTTAAATGTTTATTTTTAATTAGTTTATGAAAATTAATTAATTAAAAATACATTTTGGTATTTAAAAATCACAAAAATATTCACATAGCATTTAGAAACATTTAGAAACATTGTCCAACTCTCAAACCAAATTTATTTTTTGTTCTTGATGCCTTTTGATCATTTTATTTGGAATTAATTTCATTTTTAGGCAATATTTTGGTTCAATCTTCAAAAATTCATTTCTGCCTAACCATTGAGAGTTGGATGATGATTCCTTTTGCATTGCATCTTGTGTAGCATGTAGTTTATAGGATAAAATTGGTTTGAATTGATCTTGCATTTTCAATTTGTTTTGCATTTTTCTTGACAAGGTACCTTAAAACCCTAGTAATCTTAGGAAATTCATAACTTTCAATAGGTTAAGAGTTGGATCCCCTCCTTTGGGCAGTGAGTTTGTATAGGTTTAGGGTATCTTTGATTGAATTTTCAAATTTTTATCATGCCATTTGCTTCTGGTTTTGAATTTTTGCTTTGTATGGTGCATATAACCCTAATTTGTGCCTTCTCTTGCATCCATCTTTCATTTGCTTGCATACCGTGACTTGCCATGACATTTTGTACATCCACATGATTCATGATACATCCTAGGGCATATTAGAACCATGTTTGATCATTGCATCCTTCATTTGTCATGTTGTATGTCCATTGCATTTCATAACTTTTCATGAACATCCATGGTTCAAAGCATGTTTCTTTGGCATCCATATGTTTGTTTGATCATTACCATGCCTTGCCTCATGATTATATCATCTCTTAGCATCATTGACTTCATGATCTTGCTCCTGGTTTTAGTTTGCATCATTACATTCCATCTCATTTGCATTGCATTTCTTTTCTTATGCTAACATTTCAGGTGGTAAGTTGTTTGAGAAGTGAATTTGCCTTCACTTCTCATAATCTCTTTTCATCTCTTTCATGCTTCCTTTGCTGCATTTTTGTATGTGTATTGGATTGAGCTTGCTCATTCTTGTTCATCTTACTTTCTTTCTTCAAGCAACTTGTCTTCTTAAATAAAGCAAGTTGTTTTGCTTCTCTTTGCTTCTTGCTCCTCTCATCTGCTTCTCTCCTTGGTGGCTCTTTGAAGATCTCTTTCTTAAGCCTCATAAACCCTAGGGATCTCCAAGTATGATAACAATTAGGGCTTGATTAGTTCCCCATTTAGTTTTGCCTTTGTGTCATCTTTGAGTCTTCTCTTCTCATCTCATAGTTAGGGACTAAACCCTAAAGGTTTTAAGGCTTTGTGATTAAGCTTATGCCTGCATCCTTCTATTAGGACGGAGTGTATAACTTTAATCCTAAGTGTTAAACCCTTAATGTGTTTAAATCTTTTAATCAATTCACATAATAATCATCAAGACATCAAGCTTGTAACTTGGGCCTTGCATTAGGGTTCTAATTCTTCCTTAATTGGTTAAGAAGGACTAACCCTAGTGTTAATGGACAAGTCCCCCTCAAGTTGTCTTACAAACCATAAAATCCACTTCTTAAGCATATCAAAAACCCACCTTAATAAAGGCTTTATTTTGTCATGAGGTTAATCCCTAATCATGGATTAAGTTGAGGAGCCTTCCTCAACTTAAATGTTCTCATCTATTATCCTTCTATTAGGATGGTGTAATGAGTCCATTAAATCCTTGATTATGGCTTAAACTCATTACTCAACACTAAACAAAAACATCTAAATAAATACAAGTAGGTTAATGATCTTAATCCTACATCATGGTGATTAAGTGTGAGGTGCTTACTTCATACTTAAGGTATTCTCATTACCCCTAATCAGAGGGAGGATGTGGTGAGTTTACTAACCCATTGGTTTAGGCTTAAGCTCATTAACTTATGACAAATATCAAAAAACAATAAAAGACTGAAAACACAAAAAACAAACAATAATCGTCTCCTTCGGGATTCTTTTCTCATCTCATTCACTCACAAACGAGAACTTGCTTCTTCCGTCTAATGCAAGACAGTTTGCACCTAAGCCAGACAGGTCATACACTTGAGCATAGACAAGTAAGCAGTTCACAAGTCATTTTATCTTTCAGTTTCTTCGGGTCGAACTACGGTGTTCTGACTTCCTCATTGCACGAGAGGATACGTAGGCATAACTTAACAGTTATCGAACAAAAGTCTCTGTATATTCTCCCTCCTTCCGGTATTATTCTTTAAGCCTCATAGTCTTAAGCTTCATTCTTTTCTTACACTGACACTTCTCTTATACACTTCACACCTCTTTTGCACTGACACTTGCATTCTTTCCAGCTTTGATACACAAATAGCACTGACACTACCCCTTTAGAACACAAATCTTTTAAGCGTGGATCCCGTCGAGTACGGCGGACAATCTGGGTGCTAATACCTTCCCAGGTTCTAACCAACCCCCTTTCTCAGTCTCTCTGGTCCGCAACTGTCTTATCCATATCTTTTCTTAGGTTTATGCAGCATTTCCTTTCCTTCGGGATAAAAATGCCTAGCTGGCGACTCTATTCATTTCCCTTCTCTTTCGCCGACCGTTCGCGTCTGTACCCCTCTTGGCCCTGTGTCATCAGGTGGGAGCGACAATGAGGTTAATCCCTAATCATGGATTAAGTTGAGGATGCTTTCTCAGGTTAAATGTTCTCATCTATTATCCTTCTATTAGGATGGTGTAATAGGTCCATTAAATCCTTGATTATGGCTTAAACTCATTACTTAACACTAAGCAAAAATACCAAAAACATCTAAATAATCACAAGGAGGTTAATGATCTTAATCCTGCATCATGGTAATTAAGTTTGAGGTGCTTATCTCATACTTATGGTATTCTCATTATCCCTAATCAGAGGGAGGATATGATGAGTCTACTAATCCTGGTTTAGGCTTAAGCTCATTTTCTTATGACAAACTCCAAAATCAATAAAAGATTGAAAATACCAAAAACAAACAATAATCGTCTCCTCCGGGATTCTTTTCTCACCTCATTCACTCACAAACGAGAACTCGCTTATTCCGTCTAATGCAAGACAGTTTGCACCTGAGCCAGACAGGTCATACACTTGAGCATAGGCAAGTAAGCAGTTCACAGGTCATTTTATTCTTTCAGTCCCTTTGAGTCGAACTACGGTGTTCTGACTTCCTCATTGCACGAGAGGATACGTAGGCATAACTTAACAGTTATCGAACAAAAGTCTCTGTATATCCCACCTTTTCAGCATTATTCTTTAAAGCCTCATAGTCTTGAGCTTCACATTCTTTCCTTACACTGACACTCTTTTATTTCACTTCACATTTCTTTTACACTGACACTCACATTCTTTTCCAGCTTTTGCACACAAAATAGCACTGACACTACCCCTTTAAAAACACAAATCTTTTAAACGTGGATCCCGTCGAGTACGACGGAGAATCTGAGTGCTAATACCTTCCCAGGTCGTAACCAACCCCCTTTCTCAGTTTCTTTGGTTCGCAACCGTCTTATCCATCTTTTCTCAGGTTTATGCAGCATTACCTTTCCTCCGGAATAAAAATTCCTAGCTGGCGACTCTTTCTCTTCTCTTTCGCCGACCGTTCGCGTCTGTACCCCTCTTGATCGGGTGTCATTTGGTGGGAGTGACAACGAGCATCTGAAGAAAAAGGTTGCGGAGGCGGAGATCAAGATGGCTACCGGGGAGGATGAGACCAAAGAAGAAACTGTCGTGACGACCAGGGCTGAATTGATTGCCCAGATTCGACTGTTGGCCCGAGATAACTTAAGTATGGCTTCATTCGGTTTTTACAACGCCGTGGAGCAACTTAAAGTAGTTAATCCTTGTGTGTATTTGGTCATCGTTGGTACCGTTCCCTTGCACTGTGTGGTAGAATGGGTGGTCCTTCCACTTGACAATGAGTGACTGTCTGGCCTGCATATCGTTCTTATCCAGGCCTGCGTGCCATTTTTTTGTTAAGTTTTTGTTTGGGGCTTAGTCCCCTTTTGATTATTGTAATGACAATGTTGGCCTTATGGTCGTAAATTTTTATGCCAATTTATCGTTGTTTTACATTTCATTGTTACTTAAATCATGTGTATGTTTTCATGTATGTTTAAGTTTAAAGAACTGGAATGTTCGATGGAATATGCTAAACTCGACAGTGTATGGAACTGGTCGAGGAGGGGAGATCTGTTCTAGCTAGAGGGGTTTTGAGACACAGTCGTGTCCCTGTTCCCTAAGGCTTAAGCCTTTCCTATCACAAGCTGGGGGTCTGCCACGCTGGTATAACAACGACGGAGCTCGTTTGAGGTGTCCCCGTTGGGCGATGCAGTTTTTCAGATAATGGGTAAGCGATCACTCGCGTTTTTGTTGAGGGTTGTATTTATACCACGATACATCCTGTGGTCGGGCACTTCTACCCCTCTTGGTAGGGCTTCTTGGCCGGCAGCTACTCCGCGCTTCGGCTGGATTTCTAATTGTAATATTACTTGAGCTTTTCGGCATTCCATGGTCGAGAAAATGGTTCCCCACTTAGCTCTTCGAGGTAATATGCCCCCATACCCGTTTTTGACTTAACACAATACGGTCCTTCCCAGTTGGCCGTGAGCTTGCCTTCGCATGAATCCTTCTGATTTCTATGCAGGACAAGGCTGCCCATCTGGAATTCTCTTTTGACGACTCTGTTGTCGTATCGTAATGAGATTTTTTGCCTTAGGGATTCCTTATGGAGAGTTGACCCTGAATGAACCTCCTCTACCAGGTAGATCTCCTCTCTTAAATCCTCATTGTTGAGCTCTTCTTATAAAGAGGCTTCTGTGCGATGAAAAGGTTCTCTGATTTCCACGGGGATGACCGCCTCGGTCCCGTATGTCATTCGGAATGGGGTTTCCCCGCTTGTTAAGTGTGGGGTGGTTCGGTAGGCCCACAACACACTGTGGAGTTCCTCGGCCCACCTATTATTCGCCTCGCCTAATATTCGTATGAGGCCCCGTAGGATAACCCTATTAGCAGCATCAGCCTGCCTGTTTGTCTGGGGGTGATCGACGAATGCGAAGTGCTGATTGGTTCCTGTCTTGGCGACAAAGTCCTGAAAATTTCTATCCATGAATTAGGTGTTATTGTTCGTTATAAGGGATTGTGATACGCCGAATTTAGCCAGGATATTTCTCATAAAATTACAGAATGTTGAACGTGGTGATTCTGGCTAGGGCCTCGACCTCTATCCATTTGGTAAAGTAGTCGACAACCACAATCAGGTATTTGTTTTGGAAAGAACCTGTCGTGAAGGGTCTGAGGATGTCCATGCCCCACTGCGCGAATGGCCATGTTGATGACATTTTCTTAAGAGCATCAGGGGGTGCAATGTGCATATCCCCGTGATGTTGGCACTTTTCGCACATTTTTACATGTTCTCTGGCGTCGTTTTGCATGGTTGGCCACTAATAGCCAGCTCGCAATGCTTTGCGGGCCAGAGATCTGCCACCCAGGTGCTAAGCATTAATTCCCTCGTGTATTTCATGCAAAACGTCGGACAAATTTCCTTCCTAGACGCATCTCAAGAGTGGGATGGAAAATCCTAGGTGATACATTTTGCCGTCCACCAGGACGTAAGATGAAGAAAGGCGTTTTGTGATTCTAGCCTCTTTCTTGTCGTCAGGTAGTTCCTCAGTCGTCAAGAATTTAAACACGAGAGTCATCCAGCAACCCATGTCCCCTACCAAGTTGATATCGATAGTGATTCCGACCTTTTCAATACTGGGGCGGGGAAGTATTTCTTGGATTACGAATTTGTTTCCGCCTTTCCTACATGTACTTGCCAGTTTTGACAGTATGACTGCTCGAGAGTTACGTTCACGCGAGATATGCTGGACATCTCAGGTCCTAAACTGTGCGAGCATCCGCTGTACTAGAGCCAAGTACTCAATCAGGTTTTCGTTCTTTGCTTGATGCTCTCCTTTTACTTGTGATGCAACCAGTTGTGAATCAGTGAATATCGTAACTTCTTGGGCGCCCATGTCCTTTGCGAGGAGAATTCTTGCGAGAAAGGCCTTATACTCAACCTGGTTATTAGATGTTGGAAAGGAGAGAACTAACGAAATTTCAACTACAAGGCCTTCATCGCTTTCGAGGATGATTCCCGCACCACTATAAGTAGGTCCAGATGCCCCGTCGACGTAGATGATCCATTTGCGGGCACCTTCCATTGTGTCTTCTCTTGGGGTCATTTCGGTGACAAAATCGGTTAGGGCTTGGGCCTTTAAAGCTTTTATGCCCTCGTATTGTATGTCAAACTTGGACAACTCTAAGGACCACCTTTTCATTCTACCGGCCATATTTGGTCGAGTAAAAAGTTGTTTGATAGGTTGATCAGTTATTACGACCATTGTATGTGCTAAGAAATAACGTTGTAATCTTCTGGAAGCATTTACGAGCGCGAGGTTAACTTTTTCGATTTGCTGTATCTTAGTTCTGGTCCGTGTAAGGCTTTACTCGTGAAATACACGGATTTCTGGCCGTCAGGGCCCTCTCTTATCAGAGTTGCACAGATGGCTTCAGTATTGACAGCCATATATAAATAAAGGATCTCCCCGGTGGCTGGACTTGGCAAAACCAGGGGTTCTAATAAAGCTTGTTTGAGGTGCTGCAGAGCCTTCTCACATTCTTCTGTCCACTAGAATGCGGCTTCTTTGCAGAGAAATTTGAAAAAGGGGGAAGCGCGTTGAGCGAATTTCTCTATGAATCGAGATAGGGAAGCGAGCATACCGTTAAAGGTTTTAATTGATTTTTTTCGAGCTAGGTGTAGGGAATTCTGTGAAGGCGCGACATTTGTCGGGTATCGCCTCGATACCTATTTCAGTAAGGTAGAAACTGAGGAATTTGCTCGCTCTTACACCGAAGGTGCACTTTTCAGGTTTGAAGCGCATTCTACACTTCCTGGCTTGGTCGAACATGCTCTGAAGGTGAGAGGCATGATCAGATTCTTGAACGGATTTAACGACCATGTCTTCCATGTAAACATCCATCATGTCTCCAATTTATGATTGGAAGACGTTGTTCATCATACGCTGATATGTAGCTCATGTGTTTTTTAACCCGAAGGGAATTACATTGTAGTAATAATTTCCCGGAGGGGTCATGAACGCGGTGTGCCTCTTATCTTTGCCGGCCATGGGTATTTGATTGTATCCCGAGTATGCATCCATGAAGGATAGCAATTTAAAACCTGCAAAATTATCCTCCAACTTGTCTATGTTAGGAAGAGGGTAAGAGTCTTTCGGGCAAGCCCGGTTAAGATCGATATAATTAATATAGAGGCGCCCTATTCCATTGGATTTTTTCACGAGTATAGTGTTTGAGAGCCAGGTCGTATACCTGGCTTCAGTTACAAATTTTGCCTCTATAAGGTCATTGACTAATTTTTCAGCAGCTAGAGTTTTTTCTTCAGATTGCTTGCGTATGCGTAGGGCAACTGCGTGGGTCGTTGGGTTGATGACAAGCTCGTGGAATGCAATCTCTGGGGAAATGTGTGGCATATCACCAGCACTCCAAGCACAGAGGTCGGCGTTGTCGCACAAACATTGCTTCAATTGCTCCTTGACTTCGCGGGGAAGCCGTGCTCTAATACGGACTCCTTTGTCAGGGTTAACTCCGAAAGTTACAACTTCGAGTTCACCTGCGGGCAAAGGTTGCAACATAGATTCTTTATCTGCGGGGGCGTCCTCCTTGTCATCTACAGGAACACGAGGATCGAGATCAATCAGTTGATCTGAAGTGTTGGCTTTTTATCGGGCTGGCCGTCGTCGGCTGGAGTGTCTTCATCTCTTGCGCGCTTACCATTTTTTGGTGCAGCCTCTATCACTGTCTGACCCCTGGTTGCTGCTTCAAAGCATCTCCTCGCTGCCTCGATGTCCCCGTGGAGGGTATATACGTGGCCCTTGTCTGTGTAGTATTTCATTTTGAGGTGGACTGTTGAAGGGACGACGATGAACTCGGCAAGGGCGGGCCTTCAAGAATGCATTGATAAAGTGATAGACAATCGATTACCAGGAAGTGTGTTTTGATTGTCTTTGAGGCATCTCCTTCCCCGAATGTGATGTGTAGCTCGACGTAGCCCCAGGGCTTGGTGGCGGCTCCGTTGAATCCCTGCAAGTCAAAACCCACGTACGGGGATAAGTTTCCCTAGTCCAGCTGCAATGCTCGAAAGAGCAAAGTATACATAATGTCGATTAAGCTTCCTTGATCGATGAGCATTATGCGCACATCAATCTTTGCCATCTTTGCACGGATTAGCAAAGGGATGTGGGAGTTTGGAGATCCTCCAAGTAGTTCTTCCCTGTAGAAAGTTATTGGTTGCGATTTTCCCTTGACCCTCTCGATAGATGAAAGTTGAATCGGTGAGGAAACCAGATGCTCGAGGTTTCTCCTAACGGACACAACGGTCATCTCGTGGTAGCCTCCATCTGAAATGAGCATGGCCGAAGGGAAACACTCCCAAGGACTATGTGATGCAAAGTATCATGCGTTTGATAGCTGTCGAGGAATAAAGAAATCCTCGGGCCTTTTGACAGATTGGACAATCTACAAGAGGGCGGCCTCCTCGATGACTTCTGTCGCTCCCCCGAAAAGACACCTGATCAGATAGGGTACAGACGCGAACGGTCGGTGAAAGGAGAGAATGAAGTGAAAATGAATAGAGTCGCCAACTAGGCATTTTTATCTCGAAGGAAAGGTAATGTTGCATAAACCTAAGAAAAGATGGATAAGACGGTTGCGAACCAGAGAAACTGAGAAAGGGGGTTAGTTACAACCTGGGAAGGTATTAACACTCAGATTTTCCGTCGTACTCGACGAGATCCACACTTAAAAGATTATGTTTAAAGGGGTAGTGTATGTGCTATCTGTGTGCAAAAGCTGGAAAAGAATATACAGGTGTAAGTGCAAAAGGGTGAATTGCTCAGGAACCGAGGCTTTTAAAGAATGCTTGAAAGAGGGGGAAGATACAGAGACTTTTGTTCGATAACAATTAAGTTATGCCTACATATCCTTTCGTGCAATGAGGAAGTTAGAATACCGTAGTTCGACTCAAAGAGACTGAAAGATAAATTGACTGATGAACTACTTGCTTATCTATGCTCAAGTGTATGACTCTTCTGGCTCAAGTGCTAATTGTCTTGCATTAGACGGAAGAAACAAGTTCTCGTTTGTGAGTGAGTGTGATAAGAAAAGAATCCCGAAGGAGACGATTATTGTTTGTTTTTGTGTTTTCAGTTTTTTTATTGTTTTTGGTGTTTTTCATAAGTTAATGAGCTTAAGCCTAAATCAAGGGCTTGTAAACTCATTATATCCTCCCTGATTAGGGATAATTAGCCCACTTAAGTATGAGATAAGCACCTCAACTTAATTACCATGATGATATAGGATTAAGATCATAAACTTATTTGTGATTATTTAGATGTTTTTGGGTTTTTGTTTAGTGTTAAGTAATGAGTTTAAGCCATAATCAAGGATTAGTGAACTCATTACACCATCCTAATAGAAGGATAGTAGATGAACACACTTAAACTGAGGAAGCTACCTCAACTTAATCCATGATTAGGGATTAAAGTCATTAGATGACAAGCCTTTATTAAAAGTGGATTTTAATTAAGGGTGAGATTAAGAAGTGGATTTTATGATTTGTAAGACAACTTAAGGGGGACTTGTCCATTAAACACTAGGCTTAGTCCTTCTTAACCAATAAAGGAAGAATTAGAACCCTAATGTAAGGCCCAAGTTACTGTCGCTCCCACCAAAATGACAACCAAAGGTCAAGAGGGGTACAGACGCGAACGGTCGGTGAAAGGAGGATGTGAGAACACACAGGAGTGAACTCACAAGAAAAGAAAAGAGTCGCCAGCTGGGCATTTTTATCCCGGAGGAAAGGAAATGCTGCATAGACCTAGAAAGATATGGATAAGACGGTTGCGAACCAGAGAGACTGAGAAAGGGGGTTGGTTACAACCTGGGAAGGTATTAGCACCCAGATTGTCCGTCGTACTCGACGGGATCCACGCTTAAAATATTTGTGTTTTAAAGGGGTAGTGTCAGTGCAATCTGTGTATCAGAGCTGGAAAGAATTCAAGTGTCAGTGTAAAAGAAGTGTGAAGTGTATGAGAGAAGTGTCAGTGTAAAAGGGAAGAGTGAAATGCTCATGATAATGAGGCTTAAAGAATAGCTGAAAAGAGGGGGGATATACAGAGACTTTTGTTCGATAACTGTTAAGTTATGCCTACGTATCCTCTCGTGCAATGAGGAAGTCAGAACACCGTAGTTCGACCCAAAGAGACTGAAAGATGAATTGACCTGTGAACTGCTTGCTTATCTACGCTCAAGGGTATGACCTGTCTGGCTCAGGTGCAAACTGTCTTGCATTAGACGAAAGAAGCAAGTTCTCGTTTGTGAGTGAATAAGATGAGAAAAGAATCCCGAAGGAGACGGTTATTGTTTGTTTTGGATGCTTTCAGTCTTTTATTGCTTTTGAAGGTTTGTCATAAGTTAATGAGTTTAAGCCTAAACCAATGGGTTAGTAAACTCATCACATCTTCCCTCTGATTAGGGGTAATGAGAATACCTTAAGTGTGAAGTCAGCTTCTCACACTTAATCACCTTTGATGCAGAATTAAAATCATTAACCTATTTGTTATTATTTAGATGTTTTTGTTGTTTTTGTTTAGTGTTAAATAATGAGATTAAGCCATAATCAGGGATTTAAACAGACTCATTACACTATCCCAATAGAAGGATAATAGATGAGTATGTTTAAGCTGGGGAAAACTCCTCAACTTAATCCATGATTAGGGATTAAACCCATGACAAAACAAAGCCTTTATTAAGTGGATTTTAGTTAATGATAAGATGAAGAAATGAGTTTTATGGTTTGTAAGACAAACTTGAGGGGGACTTGCCCATTAACACTAGGGTTAGTCCTTCTTAACCAGTTAAGGAAGAATTAGAACCCTAATGCAAGGCCCAAGTTACAAGCTTGATGTCTTGATG
Organism: Lathyrus aphaca; assembly: GCA_963966055.1. NCBI lineage: Eukaryota > Viridiplantae > Streptophyta > Magnoliopsida > Fabales > Fabaceae > Lathyrus > Lathyrus aphaca. Next base: position 232,559,678 of record OZ014521.1, read on the forward strand.
ATTATTAGGATTAATTGATTAAAGGAGTTAAACACATTAAGGGTTTAACACTTAGGATTAAAGTTATACACTCCATCCTAATGGAAGGATGCAGGCATAAGCTTAATCACAAAGCCTTAAAGCCTTTAGGGTTTAGTCCCTGATTATGAGATAAGAAGAGAAGACTCAAGGAGACACAAAGGTAAAAGCTAAGTGGGGGACTAATCAACCCTAATTGTTATCATGCTTGGTCATTCCTAGGGTTTGTGAGGTTTGCAAGAAAGATCTTCAAAGAACCACCAAGGAGGGAAGCAGATGAAAGGAGCAAAGAGAAGAAAAACAACTTGCTTCACTTAAGAAGTCAAGTTGCTTGAAGAAAGAAGGTAAGATGAACAAGAAAGAGCAAGATCAATCCAATACACATACAAAAATGCAGCAATGATGCATAAGAGAGATGAAAAGAGATTGTGAGAAATGAAGGAAAATCCACTTCTCAAAGTAACTTACCACCTGAAAAGTTAGTGAAAGAAATGAAATGCAATGCAAATGAGATGCAATGGCATGGTGCAAGACAAAGTTAGAAGCAAATTAATGATGCTAAGAGATGATGCAAACATGAGACAAGGCATGAGGATGATCATACAAACATATGGAATGCAAAGGAAACATGTTTAGAACCATGAACATACATAAAAAGTTATGGAATGCAAATGACAAACAACATGGCAAATGAAAGATGCAATGATCAAACATGATTCTTATATGTCCTAAGATGTGTCATGAATCAAATGAATGCATAAAATGTCATGGCAAGTCATGGTATGCAAGCAAATGTAAGATGAATGCAAAAGAAAGCCCAAATTAGGGTTCATGATCAATGTACAAAACAAAAACTAAAACCAGAAGCAAACATCATGATAAAAAATTGAAAATGCAACCAAAGGAACCCTAAACCTACACAAACTCACTGCCCAAAGGAGAGGATCCAATTCTTAACCTAGTGAGGGTTATGGATTTCCTAAGTTGGCTAGGGTTTTAAGGTACCTTGTCAAGAAAAAAGTCAAACAAATTGAAAATGCAAGATCAATCCATGCCAATTTTAACCTATAAACTATATGATATGCAAGATGCAATGCAAAAAGAATCATGATCCAACTCTCAAAGGTTAGACAGAAATGAATTTTTGAAGTTTGAATCAAAATAATGCCCTGAAATGAAATTAATTCCATGGAAAATTGTCAAAAGTCATCAAGATCAAAAAAAGAAATTTGGTTTGAGGGTTGGACAATGTTTCTAAATGATTTTAAATGTTTCATGATTTTTTTTGTGATTTTTAAATACCTAAAAGTATTTTTAATTAATTAATTCTCATTAATCAATTAAAAATAAACTTTTAAATGATTTAAAAATATTTTTTAATGCAAAAAATAAAAATAAAAATGTTTTTGTGTTCTGAAAATTAATAAAAGCTTGAATAAAAATTTTCAGAATTTTTGAACAAATTTTGCTATTTTTAAACAAATGAACAAAACAAATGAAATAAAATGAAAATAAAAATGAATTTAATGAGAAGTAATCAGAATCAAGGGCCAGCATTTGAATGGATTGCGCGCGCATTGACTGGCGCCAGATCTAAGGGCCATAATTCAAACTGGCTTAATTAATATAAACTGAATTAATTAATTTAATTAAAGATGATTAGGGTTTTAATGAGAGATCATGTCCACTCAATCGCGCGCGGGTCAGCCCTAGTCAACTCATCCTACGCTTTACATTCAAACCCACATTAATGACTCTGATTAGCCCTAAACAAATTCAGGTGTCCGGAGAAGACTTCCGGTCGTCTTCTCCGGCGAGACCTCTGACCTAACTCTCTCAAAACCTCACCAAATCCTGCCAAAACCTCCAGATCAACTCATCTAAACCTCCTAAACAACAATCCAGCCATAAAACTCATTTCTTTTTCGTGAATCATGAAGAACAAACAGAAATCAAGTTTACGGGCAAACTTTCAGATCAAGCTTACAACCTCAAATCTCAATCATTTTCAAAAATAAAATGTTCAGTGAACTCAGGGAATCATGTAGATCATTTTAGAAACAAGAGATATGAGTTCTGGAAAAATGAATTTCCAAGGCTACCTGAATCGAAGCTTTCAAATCAGGGACTTTCTGGCCAGTTTCTTGCTTCCAACCAACTCCAATGGACCTCCTGAGAAGCTTGCAATGCTTGTTTGAAGTTTATGGTGGCTGATTAGAGAGTTTGCAGCAGTTCTGTTCAAGGGGGGTGGTGATCGTGTTTTGATTTCAGTGAGTTTCAGGCTATGGTGATGATTGGTTTGTGATCAGTGAGTCATGTTGAGATTGTTTGTGAAGCTTGTTTGTGTGTTTGAAGCTTGTGGAGTCAGTTTCGAATGGTTTTGCAAATGAGGTGAAAAATGGGAATGCTGCCTTCTTGGAGCTTTCAGGCTTGTGTGTTATATGAAATGGCTTGCTTTTGATTTGTATAAACAAATGGGATTGGCTCAGAAAGTGGTTGTGGCATAGTGTGATTGGTATGGGCAAGTTGCCAAAATGTCAACTTGACTTGTACTTGAGGTATGGGCAATGGTACAACTTGCTTTTTGGCTTGCTTTGGCTCAGCTTGAATCAAGGAATGCTATGGAATAGGTCTAGAAGCAATGCAGCAAGTGGTTTATGGTTTGTGATAGGTTTTGCACTTTTCACAAAGTTTGGCCCCTTTGTGATTTCTTGAAGTCCAAGGCATGAAATGAGGTAATTCTTGGGAAAATTCTGATTTTTAGGAGTCATATGATCATGTTGTAATGAGTTTGTGCATGTTTGAAGTCTTTAGAACACTTGATCATACCATTTTGCAAAATGCCTCTTTGGTAGAAAACTTCAAATTATGTGATTTTGGCCAACTTTGACAAGCCATAACTTTTGATCCAAAATGAATTAGAACAAGTTCTTGTACTTTTTGAAAAGGGAATGATCCATTCTACAACTTTCATGAACAAAGTTTTTCCATTTGAAGCATTTTTGAATCAAAAAGCAAGGGTTGAAAAAGTTTCCCAAAATGGCAATTTTCATTATAAGTCAACTTTCCCAAAAAGTCAACTTTGCAAATGGCTTGAAATTCTTCAATTTTGTGAACTTCCAACATCTTCTATGATCAAATAAAGATCATACACAATCAAAATTATGAAGAACACCCCTTGGTTGGGTCATTGGGGGCCTCAGATGCCCTGATTTTGCACTGACTTGCTCAAAAAGTCAACTCTTGATCAGATGACTTCCCCATTGAATTTCTTCATGAAAATTGATATGCATGATCACTATACCATATGGATACCAATAGAAACAAGAATGACCAAAAAATTTGGAGTTATGGCCTTTGAAACCAAAACCCTAATTCTAGGTCATCTGTGCAGTTAAACTTGGCTCTGCTTCCATGCCTTTCTCAGTTCTTGTGATTCTTTGACTTCTTTGATCTTGAGAGGATATAATATGATGCTAGAACATACATGGACCATCTTGAAGTGATTGATGACCTTTGGAGTGGCTCAAGTGGCTCTTGGATTGTTCAAATCACAAACCCTAGATGCAGATGACTTAGAATAAATGCAGTGAATCAAATATGCAAAATGGGATGATATGATTGAACTAATACACATGAGAAGATCACAAGCCATGGTGTGAATGGGTGAGGTAAAATTTGGTGTGTTTACAGCTGCCCTTATTCAAACATGAGTTAGCTGTGTAGGATGTAAGCAACGGCTTAACAGGAAAACAAGATAACTTGTGATTGAATACCAAAGACAGTCCAAAATTTGCACTCACATAATGAAGAAGAAAAGGGATATAGATTGTAAAAGGAAAATAAAGTATATTTATAAAGCGCGAGCAACGGAGGACGTCCGTCGAGCAGAGGACGACTGCTGGGGAAAGAGCAATGACGGGGACGGCCGACACGCTGGGGAAAATGCGGGAAATAAAGCAATGACGGGGACGGCCGACATGCTGGGAAAAATGCGGGAAATAAAGCAATGACGGGGACGGCCGACATGCTGGGGATATAATAGATCATGATGGGGACGGCCATCATGACTCTCTGGGGGTTATAGGTAGAAATAAATGATGAGGTACGGTTATCAGGTTCATAAAGTAATGTAAACAACGATGGGGACGACCATCGGGCTAAAACTGATGAAGGACGATCACCAGGAAAAGGAAAAGGGACCACGACGGGGACGGCCATAGGGTTAAAGAATAAATGAAATAATGATGAGGGACGGTCATCAAAGGTGAAGGACGATCACCTAGCAGGGGACGGCTGCTCTGTTGGGGACAAGATGAGGGACGGTCATCTAAGGTGAAGGACGATCACCTGGCAGGGTACGGTTGCCGAAAATATCGCGACATAGGACGGATGCCGGATAAAAGGTCGACGATGGGGACGGCCATCGGACGAGCATGATGAAGGACGATCATCAAGAGGTGAAGGACAATCACCTAGCAGGGGACGGCTGCTGTCAAGGTTTATCATGACATAGGACGAATGTCAGATAGAAAAAGGTAGCTTTGCGGGCGACCTACTGGGGAATAGTAAACACGGACGAGTGTTTACATCCAAGAAATAAAAGGTACAAGTATTTTGACGTTGTGTATAGATTAAAGATGCGGACGATCATCCCTAAGACTACGATACGGACGAGTATCGGGTAGAAACAAATACTAACACGTGTTCAGAGATGATGATACGGACGAGTATCAACTGGTTAACACGGACGAGTGTTGGATCTGAAAGGACTCTTTTGGGGAACAGTATACACAGACGAGTGTCTAAATTCAAGAAGACATGAGTGTTTGACGCGTGTATGGACTAAAGATGCGGACGAACATCCTTAAGACTACGATACGGACGAGTATCGGGTAAAAACAAACGCCTGACGCATGTTCTGAGATGATGATACGGACGAGTACCATCGGGTTAACAAAGAACACGGACGAGTGTCGAATCTGAGGGGATTTGAGTGTATATACAAGATACGGACGAGTATCTGTATGAGTGACATAAGTATGAGTGGTGTACAGGAGGTTGTCTAACCTGCTGGGGAAAGTGACACGGACGAGTGTCAGAAAAAATATATCATAAACAAGTATATACTTTACAAAGTATTTAGGCAACTGTGCTGGGGAAAATGACACGAACGGGTGTCAGGGAATTTGTATGGATATATCTTGTGAGTGCAAAGAGGACGCTTTGGCTTCCTGTTGGGGATATGATGCGGACGGGTGCCAGGAAGTATCTGTACCTTTAGGGAAAGTGTCTGGGCTCTTTGCCGGGGAATCTGGGGAGTCTTTTGTATATTGTTGATGGATTGTCAATATTCACAAGTGTTTGATTCAGATCATGGCTTATGATTATGCAATATGTTTGATTTTTGCCGTAATGCTCCGTATTAGACGAAATGCTACGCTTTGTGGGAGAGAATATGATGCGAATGCTATGATTATGCAAAGATACCGATCCGGGATTCGGATCCCGATGCTGCGAAGATCTCTGGTTGATCTGCTTGAAGTGAACATCCCAGCTGGGGATGAAGTTACTGGCAGATCTGACATATGGGACTCTGCTTGGTGATATAGGTTACTGATAAACCTATCCTTGATGATGAGGGACCCAACTGGGGTTTGTAGAAGCTTTCTTCACTCTGTAGTGAGTTCTTCGGGCATTACTCTTCTGGATGGAGGCTGAAGTTCTGTGGGGAGGTGGTTCCCTGTCTTTGTACTTGGCTGAGGAGGAAGTAAACGACAACTCGGCTGGGGGGAAATAATGAATGGCAACTCGGCTGGGGAGAAATAATGAATGGCAACTCGGTTGGGGAGAAAGCACCTACGGTGCTAAGACTGAGTGGATAATGATTTGTCAGCTTGCTGGGATGAAGCTTTTATTCCCCATGTCGTGCTTTGAATACCTGCAATCCCGAAAAGACAAAGAAATGCACAAGTAATCCCGAGGTATCCCCTACCGGATTCTTCCATAGGAGTTTAGACACTCCCGGGGGTAAGTATATTTCCTGCAAGCACGCATTTTTCAGAAGAGAAACATCTGCATATATGCAATCAGTATCTTAGAGACATCGGACACCCTTTGCAAATGAAAATAAAAATGTACGAGACGAAACATGACTGAAAAATTTGATTTTATTGATTTATATGCCCTGATTTGGCAAGATACAGTCAAAGAAACAAATCCCTAAAATGAGGAGATTGTTACAAATTGAGAAATAAAAAGTATTGGCAATGTTGATGACGCTTTAAGGAGCTTCCTTTTGCTGTGACTCGTATGACTTTTGACATTCTTCTCGTCTTGCTTTCTGGAGAAGGCTGATTCTAAAAGAAGCTTGATCCTTTCGAATCTTACCAAGTTGTAAGTGATACAGACGAATTCAGAATGCAGTTGTTCGCCTATTCCCTTATTTTGCATGGATCTCCCTTTCGGGTTTTCAATCCATCGGGATACCCATTTTTGCCTGAGTTGTCCAATGCGGCTTTTCAACTCAGCGGGTGTACATTTTTTTGTTTATTTTCCCTTATTTTTGCCCGAGTCTTTTATTCTGTTTTTGACTCGCCGGGATGCCCTATTTTTGCCTGGACTTACATTCTGTTTTTATGTCCAGCGGGTCATTTTTTATGCGAAGTATTTTTTAACTGCATCTGAATTCACAGGGGACGGGAAGTCTTCACCATCCATGGTGCTGAGCATCAGTGCTCCACCAGAGAAAACTTTCTTCACTACGAATGGTCCTTCATAGTTTGGAGTCCATTTGCCCCTGTGGTCTGTATGAGGAGGGAGGATTCTCTTCAGCACAAGATCTCCTACTTGGTACTCTCGGTGCCTGACTTTTTGATCGAAGACTTTCTTCATTCTTTTCTGATACAGCTGCCCATGACAGATTGCAGCCAATCTTTTCTCTTCAATCAGACTTAGTTGTTCATATCGGGATCGGACCCATTCTGCTTCGTTCAGCTTAACATCCATCAGTACCCGTAGGGAGGGTAATTCAACTTCAACAGGTAGGACTGCTTCCATACCATACACAAGTTGATACGGTGTTGCCCCAGTGGATGTCCTAATTGACGTACGGTACCCATGCAAGGCAAATGGTAGCATTTCATGCCAGTCTTTGTATGTGACTACCATCTTCTGCACAATCTTCTTGAAGTCCCGACATAACTCTGCCATCATTTTGTTGTTTAAGTTGGAACCATTATCAGTAATGATTCGCTCGGGAACTCCGTATCGACAGATGATATCTCTCTTCAGAAATCGGGCTACCACTTGTCTTGTAACATTTGCATATGAGGCTGCTTCAACCCACTTGGTAAAATAGTCAATGGCTACCAAGATGAATCTGTGGCCATTTGAAGAAGTCGGTTCAATCTTGCCAATCATGTCAATGCCCCACATAGCAAAGGGCCAGGGTGAAGACATCACATTCAAAGGATTGGGAGGCACATGCACCTTATCCGCATAAATCTGGCATTTATGGCATTTTCTGGCATAAGCACAACAATCTGCATCCATCGTGATCCAATAATAGCCTGATCTTAACAACTTCTTCGCCATGGCATGCCCTCCGGCATGGGTACCAAAGGATCCTTCGTGCACTTCATGCATCAACAAGTCTGCTTCTGTCCTATCAACGCATCTGAGGAGTACCATATCAAAGTTTCTCTTGTACAGGGAACCATCAGTATTCAGGAAGAGGCTACCAGCAAGCCTTCTTAATGTCTTCTTATCATTGGAAGATTCCCCAGGTGGGTATGTCTGATCCTCCAAGAAGCACTTAATGTCATGGAACCAAGGCTTGTCATCTTTAACAATATCTGCTGCAAATACATACGCTGGTCTGTCAAGTCTGGACACTGAAATCCGAGGTACAAAGTTGGCGGCTTGAACTTTGATCATGGATGAAATGGTGGCAAGAGCATCTGCAAACTGATTCTCGTCCCGAGGGATATACTCAAGCTTGACTGTTGTAAAGAAAGTTAATAACCTCCTTGTATAATCCCTGTAAGGTATCAGATGATCCTGGTGTGTGTACCATTTGCCATTGGTTTGATTGATTACCAGAGCTGAATCCCCGAACACAGTCAAAGTCTTGATCCTGAGGTCAATGGCTTCCTCAAGACCCATAATGCAAGCTTCGTATTCAGCTTCGTTGTTAGTGCAATTAAAGGTGAGCTTTGCCGAGAAAGGCATGTGAACCCCTTTAGGTGTAATGAGTACTGCACCAACACCACGACCATTCATATTAACAGCCCCATCAAACATCATAGTCCATTCTTCTTCCGGGTCAGGCCCTTCAGTGTGAACAGGCTCTTCATGATCTTTTGCTTTTATGAACATGATGTCTTCGTCAGGGAAGTCAAATCTCATAGGATGGTAATCATCAATGGGTTGCTTAGCAAGATAATCAGACAATACACTGCCCTTGATGGCTTTCTGAGATGTGTACTGGATGTCATATTCTGTGAGGATCATTTGCCATCTTGCAACCCGTCCGGTAAGCGCTGGCTTCTCAAAAATGTACTTAACTGGGTCCATCTTGGAGATCAATAGAGTGGTGTGGGTCAACATATACTGCCTTAGTCGGCGAGCAGCCCACGCTAAAGCACAGCAAGTTTTCTCAAGCAGTGAATAACGTCGTTCATAGTCGGTAAACTTTTTGCTCAGGTAGTATATTGCATACTCTTTTCGACCAGACTCGTCATGCTGGCCCAGCACACACCCCATTGACTCTTCTAATACTGTCAAGTACATTATCAGAGGTCTTCCTTCGACTGGAGGCATAAGGATTGGAGGCTCTTGTAAGTATTCTTTGATCTTGTCAAAAGCCCTTTGGCAGTCTTCGTTCCACCTGATGAGGAGTGATAACCTTCTCCTCTTAACCTCTTTCACATCTTCATCCGTACCAAGATTAATCGTTTCGATCTCCTCCTGATGAGGAGTGATAACCTTCTCCTCTTGCCTTAACAACCTGGCTAGCTCTTCAGGAAGCTCATAATCTTCTTCAACCCCTTCATCAGCTTGATTGATTGGATTGTCAAAGTCATACGAAGTCATAGCTGTGCTGTTGTCGGTGCAGTCTGAAAGGCACTCTTCTGCAGGAGTAACCCTTATAATGTCCTAGGAAGACCAGTTTGAGACACGGCTCCCCGGGATCCTTGGACGTATCCAGCTCTCCAGGTTGCGTTCATCTTCCCACTCATCTTCCAAGTTGTTTACTGCATCAGGGGTGAGCATCCCCCTGTAACACGGTGGGAGAACTGACTTTAGTTATGTTGCGGATAGCAAGAGTCGCCACCGACTTTTATTTTATCCAAAGGAAAGGCATAAAAGAACAGGAAAGACCTTTTAAAAGATTTTTGGGTCCGGGGGGTAGGTTATGTAAAGGGAAGGTGTTAGCACCCTTTACATCCATGGTTATCCATGGGCTCTTAGTTACTTAGCTCACTTTAAAATGTTTTTGAAAATGTGAAGTGTGTGAATAAAAATTTTCTTAAGAGTTTAATAATGATCCATGTACGGATGCGTAAAAAACCTTTGTTTTGAAAATTGTTTGAAATGTGTGAAGTGTTTGAAAAGTTTTTGAATAGTGAGCAAGTAACTATGAAAAACCTACCCTAAGTTTGAGTCTTTTCTGTTCTTGAATCCTTTAAATGGTAAGACTATCCCTATTATTAAGGAATAGGTAGTCATTACCTTGGATGTGTGGGACAAGTAAAGGGACATCTGTTTATGTAGGCAACTGTAGGGTGTATAAGCAATTCTTGGAGGGACTATCATCTTTATTCGAAAAGGGACAAGATCATTACGAAGGCAACATTCGAAAGGGACTTGATCTTTTATCTGTTAAGGGACTAGATGACTTTATTTTGAGGGACTTTTGCTTTATACACCCTACTTGACCTTTTGATTAGGCAACATGAGAGGTAACCCTTAAGAAAGTGAGATGGCGATCAAATATCGACTTACGTGTGTGCGTGTACAAATTCAAATATTTATCTTATAATTAAATGATCTAAATTAATTTTAAATATACAAACATGTCTACACTCCCTATTTACTAACCATAGCATAAAATAAATAATTTAAACATTATAAATAAATATTTACACCAAGGAGCAATTACATAATAATAATAAAAGCAATTTAAATAAATAAGCAAAATATTAATAAGCAAAATAAATAAGTAATTATAATTGGGTTAGTGAAAATAATAATAATAACAATTTAAAGATAAATGGGGTTAGTAATAAATAAATAAGAAAATAAACATAATAGATAATATAAACAAAAATATTAAAAGATCAAATTTTATATATGCAATTATTTAAGATTAATAAGAAAATATGGACAATTATATTAATTATTATAAAGTTTTAAGTTATATACAAATTATAAAATTAAATTAATTATGAAAATATTATGAAAATAAAGTTATAATTATAAAATTAAATTAGTAATTTTTAACTATTTTTAAACATAATAAAACAATTATTTATATACAATAAATTAATTATAAACAAATTACATATATACATAATTAAGATTTATAAATTATAATAGAATTAAATTTTAAATAGAAGAAAATTAGGGTTTGAGAAAAATGTGTTTTTTAAGGTTTATAAAAAAATAAATTTGGTTTTATATGCAAAAATGTTAAATACTAAATATTAATTCAATTATATAAATAAATTATACAATAATAATATATACATATTAATAAAAGAAATTAGTTTTTTAGAAAATATTATTAGGGTTTATATTTATGAAACAAATTAGGATTTTTAAATTATAGTTTTAATTAATTAATATTAAAAATAGGCAAAACAAATAGAAAAGAGAAAAAAAAACTTACCTGGCTGGGAATTGAACCCAGCACCTCTTGCTTTCAAGAACACAAGCCAGCAACACCAGCCACTGGGCCAACCTGCGCGCAGGTAATAAAGGAGGAGGTCCAATTGCTTTTGTTGTCTAAAACCTGAAAATCATGAAAAATAAGCAAAACAAAAGGCCTGGGGGAATCGAACCCAGGACCTTCACAATACACACAAACACCTTAACCAATCCAGCTGGGAGAGCGCACATGTTGATGTGGTGACTACAATACATAATATATGAAGCCTAATAATTAAACTGAAAAAACAAGCAAAAGTTGGGAAGACAGGATTCGAACACAGGTCGTCTGGCTACACATGCGCGCTTCATACCACTGGGCCAAGCACCATGCTTGTGAAACAAACAGAAACAATAATATAATATTTTAAAACAAATTTTGAACTATAAAATTCGCGCGCAGGGTTCTTCTTCTTCCTCATATTTCCTGCGAAAACACCTGCAAATTTTCCTACAAATTCTCACTTTCAAGAACCTGTGAAAATCGTATCTCTCACAATGTGTAAAATTTTATCAAATTAAACATACAAACATGATCCTTGCAGTGAATACAGTCCAGCCATGGTTTTATTAGTCATTTATATTAGGTATTTCGTGAACCCCTAATTTGAGAGCTCTAACCCTAGCCATGGCAATTTTCGATTCAAGCCATGAAACTTTGAGTTAAATGTCCAGAAACATTCCTTGTATCATAACAAACACAAAACAACAGTCAAATATGATTAATCATGAGTAAATAGGTAAAATCGAAAAATTGTTAAATGAGCATGAACATGGATTCGGTTTGCATGAATGAGGATGTTTCAGATGTTGTTTATGATCCAAACACGTTCAATGAACATCATAGAACATGTTGCAATGCTCAAAACTCATTGAAACTTCCTCTACCTTGAAATCCGAATATGAATTTTTGATGAATTTTGTGAAGTTTGAAACTGATTTTGGAGGCTATGAATTCGTGTTCTCTCATTAGGGTTATCTCATGTACTTATAGTGTGATGTATTTAGGTCAGAAACTTGATGTTTGTGTGGAAGATTTGATCCAAAAAGATTCAAAAAGATAAGGCTTTGAAATTCAAATATTTTTGCATAAACACTTTCTATTTCAAGCCAATCAACATTATCTTTGTATCAATTTGATCCATATTGAATTCATGACCTTCTAGAATCAAAAATAATTTTAAATCTTCACATTTAATATTTTATTTAAATTTAAAATGATTTTTAGTATAAAAAATCATAATAAATTAATTAAATAAAATAAAAATTATGAAAATATCAAAGAATTTTCGTGCATGATGTCATGGATTGCTTTGGGTCATTAAAAGTTCAGCCCACTTAGCAAAATTTGGTTTTAAACCTCCATTTGCTTCATAAACTTCCCTAAAATTTCCCAGCTTTGCAAGGGCACACATTCTTCAATTTTAATGCTATGAGGGTATTCTTGGACATTTTGGAAAGCTTGAAGAGTCCTATAACCAACCCCACTGGTTTCATGTCCATATCATTTACCATTCTTAAGTTATGCCTTTTTGAAGTTGTTGACTTTCAAAAGGACCTATAATGTCTTAGCTCATACCTTCCAAATGAAGCATTTTTGGGCTTGGCTTGTGAGACACAAAGTTGTAGAGAATTCAATTTCCTTCAAAATTAGCTTTGGATGGAAACTTGGTGATGAAGCATGTGAAAGTTATGGCTGGTCAAAGTTCAGTTGACTTTTACTGATGAAACCCTAATTTAGAAACTCCAGATTCTTGATGATCTGAAATATCCTTGATGAATCATGATCAACCCTTGATCAAATGATGAATTTTACTTCATATACTTGATGTTGGCAAAAAATCATGAAGTTTGACTTTGGTTTGACCACAGTTGACCTCAGTTTGACTTTTTAACTACTTTGACTGATTTTGACCTATCTGATCATCTGACTGAACAAACCTTTGAGAAAAGTCTTGAAACTTGTCATGGGGGTTCTTATACACATATAAGATGTTATGAAGCTCACTTGAAGTCTTGGAAATCCATTTAGCCTGATTAAAGTCAAAAACCTAGTTTTGGATGCACTGCTTAAGAGAATGCCTTGCTTGAGGGATTTGTCAAATCTTCTGACCCATGATGAACTTTGTGAAACTCATAAGATGTCTTGTGAACCTTGTGAACCTTATGAAAGGTCTTGTGAACCTTGTGAACCTCATAAAGTGTCTTGTAAACTTCATGAACCTCATGAAAGGTCTTGTGAACCTTGTGAACCTCATAAAGTGTCTTGTAAACTTCATGAGCCTCATGAAAGGCCTTGTGAACCTTGTGAACCTTATAAGCACACAAAGTCTTGTATTGTGAGGGCAAATTTTGGGGTGCAACAGCTGCCCCTGTTCAATTTTCTGAAACCTGAGGGGTTAGATTGGTATATGTGCCAGTTGTGACCTGGAAGGTTGAAGGGGATTGAACACAAAAGCCCAAAAATTTGCACTCACCGGTGCGTAGAGTGATACTGATGACTAGTTGAATATGCTTGAGTGGGCTTAAAGATGCCACTTGGAGAAAAATTCTTCAGGTACATCTCTTGGAGGATAAAGCAGTCCAAAATATGAATGTATAATGATAGCTTTCAAGAAGATCAACAACGTCCCGAGGTAATAATATGCTTTCAGGAGGATAAACAACATCCTGAGGAAGTGGTAACCTTTGGGAAGATAAACAACGGCCCAAAGTAATAATATGCTTTCAGGAGTATAAACAACATCCTGAGGAAGTGGTAACCTTTGGGAAGATAAACAACGGCCCAAGGTAATAATATGCTTTCAGGAGTATAAACAACATCCTGAGGAAGTGATGATAGCTTTCAGGAAGATAAACAACGTCCTGAGGTAGTGGTATGCTTTCAGAAAGATAAACAACGTTCTGAGGAAATAATAGCCTTTGGGAAGATAAACAACGGCCCAAAATAATATGCTTTCAGGAGGATAAAGCAGTCCTGAGGGATTGATAGCTTTCAGGAGGATAAACAACGTCCTGAGGAGGTAATATGCTTTCAGGAGGATAAACAACATCCTGAGGTGGTGATATGCTTTCAGAAAGATGAACAACGTTCTGAGGTAGTGGTAATAGCTTTCAGGAAGATAAACAACGTCCTGAGGTGATGATATGCTTTCAGAAGGATAAATAACGTTCTGAGGAAATAATGTAACCTTTGGGAAGATAAACAACGGCCCAAGGTCATGATATGCTTTCAGGAGGATAAACAACGTCCTGAGGAAATGATATGCTTTCAGAAGGATAAACAACATTCTGAGGTAATGATATAACCTTTGGGAAGATAAACAATGGCCCAAGGTAATAATATGCTTTCAGGAGGATAAACAACGTCCTGAGGTAGTGATATGCTTTCAGAAGGATAAACAACGTTCTGAGGTATGAGTATAACTTTTGGGAGGATAAACAACGGCCCAAAGTAATAATATGCTTTCAGGAGGATAAACAACGTCCTGAGGGAATGATAGCTTTCAGGAGGATAACAACGTCCTGAGGAAATGATATGCTTTTGGGAAGATAAACAACGGCCCAAAGTCATAAGTTGTTGATGAAGTTTGTCTGCTGGAGAGTTAATCTGCAAAACAAGATTATAACATTTTGTATGATAATATTAGTTTATGCACTATGTATGCATGTATGATATGATGTAAATGATGTATGTATGCATCATGCAGCCTGAAGCGTCTGGATATCTTCGTATAACAACTGCTGGCCAGGGAAAATAAATCCCAACTTGTTGCTGAAGAATATGAGGAACTAGTTCCCGTCTTGTTTGATAATATAGTATACATAACCTCCCGTCTTCGTTCGATAATAAGGTATACATAACTTCCTGTCTTCGTTCGTCGCATTCCTATTGGAAAAATAAATTCCCGACTATCCGTATGAGGATAAAAGAGATGAATATAAATTCCAGGGGAGATATGACTCGAAGTATTTATGAAGATGGATTTGCCCTACTGGGGATTTGTAACTGTCTTGTAAGGATGAACCGGTGAAGCTTCGTTGAAATCCTTCTCTCGTTCGTCCTTAGTAAATACTATTACTGTATTTCATGCATTTCTGGTAAACATCAATCATATTCAAAAGCATACATACATTCAAACACAACCAATGGACGTTTCGCTTATGTAAATAGGGTAAAAGTAAATCTGGATCCAGAGGAAAAAGTAAAGCTGAACTTGAAAACAGAATCATTTCAATTTCGAGAGCGTATAACCAAATGGATTTAGAGCTCCTGAGATCCTTAACTTTCCTGAATACCTTCCCAGAAATCCTCATGGTTAGATCTGAAGATATGATACTGACACCATCTGATACTACCGGCGTAGACAATTAATTCCCACAATGACTTCTGCTGAGAACTCCAAATCAAGGTAATATAACGAGAGGAATGTGTCTTCAAATTGTAATGGACCATATACGCTCCGGCTACTAGATTTGAAAAGAAAGCATTGCCCCTTGGTTGAAGATGAATTGTCCCAAAAGGGAAGTATCTGAATGTAGTTACCTCAGGAGAACTAAGCAGAATGCCCCATAATAATATGCCCTTGACATCAGGAACTTTGCAGTGTTACCCTTGGTAATTCAAATATATGAGAAGAGCTGCCCCTGGCTATTAAGCACTGTTGGATCTGGAACTGATTGCCCCGAATGATTTGAACAGTAACTTGGTATGCCCCCTGACTGGGAAACAGTGACTATGCCCCTGGCATTATGAACTTTGTAATGTTACCCTCGGTAATTTAGACAGATGTGGAGATCTGCCCCTGGATACTTAAACACAACTGAATCCTGTCTTGATTGCCCCACATGAGTTAGGTAGTATCATGGCCTGCCCCCTTGATTGGGAAATAATGACTATGCCCCTTTGTATACATGGACTTTGATCCAGGAAGCAACTTTGTTCATCGGAAGGACTTTGGTTCATTGAACATTCATCCTATAAGTTTCTCCATTCGTCAAACACTCGGGTATATGCAAACAAATATATTCAAAAATGCAATGCTTATGTCTGTCTTGAAGTTTTTTTGAAAAAGAAAAAAAAATTTATTAAGAAAACTGTGATATTAACTCAAGTTTTATAATAAGCCCTAAAGGAGTCAGGATACCTTTTTGTAGCAGTACGCTTTCGAACTAACCATGCTTCAGTTAGGACTTTTAAAGGGTTATAACGTGGCCTGGTTCACGGTTTAAGAAACAAAGGATAAAGGCTCAAATTTTATTTGTACCCAACCCAATCTCCATGATGTTCTTCAGTCTTATACTCAGTTAACTTATGCATTGAGGTTCCAAAGTAGTTTGGAATTGTAACACTGACATTTATGATGGTTCAGAAACCGAAAATTTATTCGAACATTCAGTCATCTTTCTTTGTCGAGGATTCATAGTGACCTCTCTTTTTTTTTTGACTTTATTATCCCTTCTTTTTGCCTGAACTGCTTATTTCAAGGTTACAGTCAGCGGGATGTTTTAATGTTTTACTAAGTCTCCTTCATAGGTTTTGACTTAGCAAGACTGTTCTTTTGCTGGATATTGACTATCAGGTTTAATGATTACAGAGAACCATCATTAGTTGTGTACAACACAGATAATTGGCATATTTGAGTTAACCGAGTAACTACCCTGCCCCGAGTTATGAATAAGGGTTTTAATTTGTGCGAGAATAAAAACTCCTACTTCATAGGCTCAAAAGGGTTGACTAGGGATTAACTTCCTTATATCTCCACTGTTTAGGAATTGAAACAATGCCTGTACATCGTCAGCATAGTCTGTTCAAAAGCATACTGCATAAGATTATGGTATTGTTTTCGTCATCCTCCCTCTACAGGCTTATAGCTTTATCAGGAGTTAAATATCACAAGATAGAAATAAGAAGCATAATTCAAAATATAGTGGAACGAATGGATTAATTCAATACAAACATATGCAATGCATTAATGAAAACAAAAGTTTAACATAATAGTAAGTGTTCAAACAAATAAAAGAAATTACAAATGAAAATTCAAATGTTGTCCCATCCAGTTGGCTGAATGTCCTCAATTGCAATCTGTGAACTTTAAGGAGCAGTATACTTCACCATGAAATCAAATTTACCACTTGGATGCCCCAAGGTGCCCCATATCTCAACAGACATAGGTACTATTCCTTTCTTGTTACTTTGGGAAACTTGTCTTGCAGCTTCGGTGTTTGATGGGTGATAGTAGAATTCAACTTGACCTTCTGGAGTAATCTCTAGGATTCCTTCATCAATCAGGTCTTGGATCTTTTTCTTCAATGTCCAACAACTATTAGTATCATGTCCAGGACAGTTGGAGTGATACCCACACCTTGTCTTGGGATTATAGCGAGGAGAGGAAGTTTTAGGATTTTGAGGAGAATTTTTCAAGGAAATTAGTTTCATCTCCAACAAGCATTGCAGAACTTGTGACATTGGAGTGCTGAATTTGATAAACTGTCTTCTACATCCCTTGTGTTGAGGTGGGTTAACTTTGCCATGTCTTTTTTCTTTAACTGAAGAACAATCAGTGGTAACCGGTTTCTTACCTTCTTTTATCCTCATCTTCCTTTCAACCAAATCAGCTTGTTTTAACGGATGCTGATTGACAATTAGATTCCTGACTCCATTACTTTGAAATTTGTGGACAAAGGTTCTTAACTCTTCTTGCCCCTGAGCTAAATTTTGAATAAGAGCCACCTGGTCATTCATCTGGGTCCTCATTCCTGTCATCTCAGCTTGTAGTTGTTTCAGCTGATCATCCTTGTTGTCCTCAAGATTCTTCTTCTTAGCCAGCAGTGTCTTCAATTCATCCTTCTCCTTGGACAAGTTCAGGATCAGCTCTTGGAACTGCGCATTTTGTGCCTGGAGATCTTTAACTATTTGTTCAAGAGCCATTGCTGAAATAAACAGCGAGAAGATAAGAAACATGTACATAAGAAACCTGTGATGCAATGATATGGTGTATAAATGCGTATGCAATGTTTTCAAGGACCGCAGGATTTAAATTTGCTTAAACAATCAAGAAAGTAAACTTTTATTAGTAATAAATTTGTTTGCCCCTTGGGCTTACAATAAAAATGAAATAAGTACAAAAAATGGGGTTTTAAGTCTCCCATGGACGTTTCCTCTTTGTGTTGAGGTATGAGTTGAGATTCCGCTCCTCGTGAAGTTGTTTTGTTAGTTCCAGGATTCTTTCTTGGCTTGCTTTGTAATGAGCCTCGAAAGTATCCCTTTGCTCCTTCAACTGGATCCAGGATCTCTGCAAGTCTTCCATGTCAGTAGGCATGTCTGGGTGAAGGATGGTATAAGAAGTATCTCCTTCAGCAACAGGTTCCATGGTAACTGGTAGGATAGCAGGATATGGCATCATGAGAGTCTGAGCACGAGATCGTACCCATTTGAGATAAGCTTCCATAGGAATGGTGTACTTAGGCTCCAGAGTCTTGTTGTCAACCTTGCTCACCTTTCCCCATGCTCGTATGAATCTCTGACGGTAACCTTGAAGATCGTTGTCGTAGTCAAACACAATGCCTTGAATCAACATGTCATGAGGACCATCACTCCAAGCGTAACCAAACTGTCGTAAAGCTAGAGAGGGGTTGTAGGTAATGCCTCCTCTTATGCCTAGAAGTGGCACATTAGGAAACTCCCCACAACGGTCAGTGATAGTGACATTCTCCATAGATCTGGAGCACCAATGAATATCTGAATGCGAGAGTGACATGATTCTTTTGGACCACCTGAACCCTTGTTCATTCTTCATTACTGAGCGAGGAAGGTGAGAAATAAACCACCTAGATAGCAAAGGTATGCAGCATATCAAATTTCCTCGTGCCCTTGTAGTACGAGTATGAAGAGAATGTAGGATGTCTCCAAGCAAAGTAGGTACTGGATTGTGACTCAGGAATATGTTGATGGCATGAACGTCTATGAACTGATCAGGATTGGGAAACAACACTAAGCCATAAATCAACAAGGCTAAGATCTTCTCAAAAGCATCATAGCTTATAGCTTTCAAGAACACTTGAGCCTTCTCTATCAACACCTTAGCAAGAATACCCTTAACTCCGCTTCTCGTTTCTAGAACAATATCTGACTTCTTCAGATGTAAAGCTGCAGCAATAACCTCTGGTTTAAGCTCTTTCTCCAAGCCTGTGAATGGTTTCTGATCAAGTACAGGTATACCCAGAAGTTTAGAGAACTCTTCCATTGTAGGAACCAGCTGATAGTCAGGGAATGTGAAGCAATGGTGTTTAGGATCAAAGAACTGAAACAGGACACTCATCATGTCTTCATTGAACCCTGAAGTGACTAGATCCAATAGGTTACCATGTCTCTTGATGAACTGGGAATGATCAGACACTTGAGAAACCAACTCTTTAAGCTTAGCAGGTATGCCTACAAAGTTGATCCTGATAGTGTTTCTACGAGCAGAAGCCATGACCTGCAACAAAGAACAAAGATAAATCCTTTGGTCCTTGAAATGGTTAGTGAAAATGCTATGCTTATGATGCATGATGATGCTATGATGTTATGCTCAATCACAAACATGTGGCACACACAAACAAGTCACACAATAGCCTTAGGTTTAGAGGCTTGCATGAGGTTTAAAGGTAAATACCCTCCCCTGAAGTTTAGTTGGTTCATCCTGTCCTATAAAAGTAACCAGGTTCTACGGGATCTCAATATCATTGATCCTTCACAAGGGTGGTTGTTCAGTAGGCAACTTACTTTCCAACCAAAACCCTCCAAGTTTAAGATCTCAATGAGTGTAGTATCGAGTATCAACCAACTTCAGTCTGCACCAAAGCCGGTTATCTCACTACTTTCTAAAGGCCAAGATGGGATAACTAGGGTTCTAAAAGTTAGTTAGTGCATTGACAACATATGGCAGCCTCATATTATCCTCAACTTGACTTAAGGAACATAAGCACCAACCAAGAAGTCACACTAACTATGGCCACCAGATCAACCATATCGGTATACGCCACACAGTTTCCTTGGTCTATTGCCATTTACCTAAGGTACACTAGATCCGGGTTAGGATATTTCACACATAAGAGCACCCAACAAGTAAAGTATAAAGCAAACAAGGCAAACAATTTTAAAGTGATCTAATTCCTAAGGGTACCCCTCTTTTATTAAATCCCCAACAGAGTCGCCAGTTCTGTAACACGGTGGGAGAACTGACTTTAGTTATGTTGCGGATAGCAAAAGTCGCCACCGACTTTTATTTTATCCAAAGGAAAGGCATAAAAGAACAGGAAAGACCTTTTAAAAGATTTTTGGGTCCGGGGGGTAGGTTATGTAAAGGGAAGGTGTTAGCACCCTTTACATCCATGGTTATCCATGGGCTCTTAGTTACTTAGCTCACTTTAAAATGTTTTTGAAAATGTGAAGTGTGTGAATAAAAATTTTCTTAAGAGTTTAATAATGATCCATGTACGGATGCGTAAAAAACCTTTGTTTTGAAAATTGTTTGAAATGTGTGAAGTGTTTGAAAAGTTTTTGAATAGTGAGCAAGTAACTATGAAGAACCTACCCTAAGTTTGAGTCTTTTCTGTTCTTGAATCCTTTAAATGGTAAGACTATCCCTATTATTAAGGAATAGGTAGTCATTACCTTGGATGTGTGGGACAAGTAAAGGGACATCTGTTTATGTAGGCAACTGTAGGGTGTATAAGCAATTCTTGGAGGGACTATCATCTTTATTCGAAAAGGGACAAGATCATTACAAAGGCAACATTCGAAAGGGACTTGATCTTTTATCTGTTAAGGGACTAGATGACTTTATTTTGAGGGACTTTTGCTTTATACACCCTACTTGACCTTTTGATTAGGCAACATGAGAGGTAACCCTTAAGAAAGTGAGATGGCGATCAAATATCGACTTACGTGTGTGCGTGTACAAATTCAAATATTTATCTTATAATTAAATGATCTAAATTAATTTTAAATATACAAACATGTCTACACTCCCTATTTACTAACCATAGCATAAAATAAATAATTTAAACATTATAAATAAATATTTACACCAAGGAGCAATTACATAATAATAATAAAAGCAATTTAAATAAATAAGCAAAATATTAATAAGCAAAATAAATAAGTAATTATAATTGGGTTAGTGAAAATAATAATAATAACAATTTAAAGATAAATGGGGTTAGTAATAAATAAATAAGAAAATAAACATAATAGATAATATAAACAAAAATATTAAAAGATCAAATTTTATATATGCAATTATTTAAGATTAATAAGAAAATATGGACAATTATATTAATTATTATAAAGTTTTAAGTTATATACAAATTATAAAATTAAATTAATTATGAAAATATTATGAAAATAAAGTTATAATTATAAAATTAAATTAGTAATTTTTAACTATTTTTAAACATAATAAAACAATTATTTATATACAATAAATTAATTATAAACAAATTACATATATACATAATTAAGATTTATAAATTATAATAGAATTAAATTTTAAATAGAAGAAAATTAGGGTTTGAGAAAAATGTGTTTTTTAAGGTTTATAAAAAAATAAATTAGGTTTTATATGCAAAAATGTTAAATACTAAATATTAATTCAATTATATAAATAAATTATACAATAATAATATATACATATTAATAAAAGAAATTAGTTTTTTAGAAAATATTATTAGGGTTTATATTTATGAAACAAATTAGGATTTTTAAATTATAGTTTTAATTAATTAATATTAAAAATAGGCAAAACAAATAGAAAAGAGAAAAAAAAACTTACCTGGCTGGGAATTGAACCCAGCACCTCTTGCTTTCAAGAACACAAGCCAGCAACACCAGCCACTGGGCCAACCTGCGCGTAGGTAATAAAGGAGGAGGTCCAATTGCTTTTGTTGTCTAAAACCTGATAATCATGAAAAATAAGCAAAACAAAAGGCCTGGGGGAATCGAACCCAGGACCTTCACAATACACACAAACACCTTAACCAATCCAGTTGGGAGAGCGCACATGTTGATGTGGTGACTACAATACATAATATATGAAGCCTAATAATTAAACTGAAAAAACAAGCAAAAGTTGGGAAGACAGGATTCGAACACAGGTCGTCTGGCTACACATGCGCGCTTCATACCACTGGGCCAAGCACCATGCTTGTGAAACAAACAGAAACAATAATATAATATTTTAAAACAAATTTTGAACTATAAAATTCGCGCGCAAAGTTCTTCTTCTTCCTCATATTTCCTGCGAAAACACCTGCAAATTTTCCTACAAATTCTCACTTTCAAGAACCTGTGAAAATCGTATCTCTCACAATGTGTAAAATTTTATCAAATTAAACATACAAACATGATCCTTGCAGTGAATACAGTCCAGCCATGGTTTTATTAGTCATTTATATTAGGTATTTCGTGAACCCCTAATTTGAGAGCTCTAACCCTAGCCATGGCAATTTTCGATTCAAGCCATGAAACTTTGAGTTAAATGTCCAGAAACATTCCTTGTATCATAACAAACACAAAACAACACTCAAATATGATTAATCATGAGTAAATAGGTAAAATCGAAAAATTGTTAAATGAGCATGAACATGGATTCAGTTTGCATGAATGAGGATGTTTCAGATGTTGTTTATGATCCAAACACGTTCAATGAACATCATAGAACATGTTGCAATGCTCAAAACTCATTGAAACTTCCTCTACCTTGAAATCTGAATGTGAATTTTTGATGAATTTTTGAAAGTTTGAAACTGATTTTGGAGGCTATGAATTCGTGTTCTCTCATTAGGGTTATCTCATGTACTTATAGTGTGATGTATTTAGGTCAGAAACTTGATGTTTGTGTGGAAGATTTGATCCAAAAAGATTCAAAAAGATAAGGCTTTAAAATTCAAATATTTTTGCATAAACACTTTCTATTTCAAGCCAATCAACATTATCTTTGTATCAATTTGATCCATATTGAATTCATGACCTTCTAGAATCAAAAATAATTTTAAATCTTCACATTTAATATTTTATTTAAATTTAAAATGATTTTTAGTATAAAAAATCATAATAAATTAATTAAATAAAATAAAAATTATAAAAATATCAAAGAATTTTCGTGCATGATGTCATGGATTGCTTTGGGTCATTAAAAGTTCAGCCCACTTAGCAAAATTTGGTTTTAAACCTCCATTTGCTTCATAAACTTCCCTAAAATTTCCCAGCTTTGCAAGGGCACACATCCTTCAATTTTAATGCTATGAGGGTGTTCTTGGACATTTTGGAAAGCTTGAAGAGTCCTCTAACCAACCCCACTGGTTTCATGTCCATATCATTTACCATTCTCAAGTTATGCCTTTTTGAAGTTGTTGACTTTTTGTTGACTTTCAAAAGGACCTATAATGTCTTAGCTCATACCTTCCAAATGAAGCATTTTTGGGCTTGGCTTGTGAGACACAAAGTTGTAGAGAATTCAATTTCCTTCAAAATTAGCTTTGGATGGAAACTTGGTGATGAAGCATGTGAAAGTTATGGCTGGTCAAAGTTCAGTTGACTTTTACTGATGAAACCCTAATTTAGAAACTCCTGATTCTTGATGATCTGAAATATCCTTGATGAATCATGATCAACCCTTGATCAAATGATGAATTTTACTTCATATAATTGATGTTGGCAAAAAATCATGAAGTTTGACTTTGGTTTGACCACAGTTGACCTCAGTTTGACTTCTTAACTACTTTGACTGATTTTGACCTATCTGATCATCTGACTGAACAAACCTTTGAGAAAAGTCTTGAAACTTGTCATGGGGGTTCTTAGACACATATAAGATGTTATGAAGCTCACTTGAAGTCTTGGAAATCCATTTAGCCTGATTAAAGTCAAAACCCTAGTTTTGGATGCACTGCTTAGGAGAATGCCTTGCTTGAGGGATTTGTCAAATCTTCTGACCCATGATGAACTTTGTGAAACTCATAAGATGTCTTGTGAACCTTGTGAACCTTATGAAAGGTCTTGTGAACCTTGTGAACCTCATAAAGTGTCTTGTAAACTTCATGAACCTCATGAAAGGTCTTGTGAACCTTGTGAACCTCATAAAGTGTCTTGTGGACTTCATGAACCTCATAAGATGTCTTGTGAACCTTGTGAACCTCATAAAGTGTCTTGTAAACTTCATGAACCTCATGAAAGGTCTTGTGAACCTTGTGAACCTCATAAAGTGTCTTGTAAACTTCATGAGCCTCATGAAAGGCCTTGTGAACCTTGTGAACCTTATAAGCACACAAAGTCTTGTATTGTGAGGGAAAATTTTGGGGTGCAACACCCCCCACTGACAAAATTGGGCTTCTTAACAGCCTCTGCTTGATCTTGTTGAGTTGGTTTGTAACCCAACCTAAATATGTCCTCCTTCTTCTCCATAGGCAGCAGCTTGCCCCAGCCTTGGGCAGTCCCCTCTTCAACAACCTTCTTGGCTTGCTGATAAGACGTCATGGAGGTTCCAAGTACAGCAGATGCTTCATTTATGTTCAAGGCCTCAAACCCCTGGCTCATGGTTTCATGGATCTCTCCATCCATCTCAATATATTTGTACGTAGCCAGATGGCTAACAAAGATATCTTCTTCACCATAAATGGTGATGATCTGGCCTTCCCACTCGAATTTCAACTTCTGGTGAAGGGTAGACGTAACTGCGCCAGCGGCATGGATCCAAGGTCTACCCAACAAACAGATGTAAGCCGGCTGAATGTCCATCACATAGAAGGTAATTTTAAAGGTCTGCGGGCCAATCATCACAGGAAGATCAATCTCTCCTAGCACTGATCTCTTAGAGCCATCAAATGCTCTCACCACCAAATTACTTGGACGCAATGCCAAGCCATCATGCTCCAGCTTCACCAAGGCTTTCTTTGGTAAAATATTGAGTGAAGACCCAGTGTCTACCAGTACATGTGATAGAACAACACCCTTTCATTCTAGGGTGATGTGTAAAGCCTTGTTGTGGTTACATCCCTCAGTTGTTAAATCAGCATTGGTAAAACCCAATCCATGGCTGGTATTGACGTTCGCTACCACGGTCTCCAACTGATTAACGGTGATCTCCTCTGGCACATATGTTGAAATTCTGTGATCAGGTATGAGATGTCCTAAGAGATGTCCCAACACTTAATAGGACATTTGACAAATTTAACCAAAACTTAAACAGCAAGAAAAGTAAACAACACAGAAGTTTGTTAACCCAGTTCAGTGTATAACCACACCTACATCTGGAGGCTACCAAGCCAGGAGGAAATCCACTATTAGTAATATTAATTCTAGACTTAAACCACCCTGTTTAATCTATCACTTAATACTTACCCAATGCAATTTCTACCTAAGACTCACTTAGATAAGAGTACCCTACTCACTCCCCCTCAATCACACAATGATCAAGTTTACAAGTTTACAGAAATTGAAGACATCCTTCAAACAATACAGCTTGATCTTACTTCACAGTTTCAATCAAGTCACAAATGCACTTTTGCTTAAAAGCTCATAAAGTGATACATAAAACAACCTGCTATTAAAAACACTAGACACCCTATTTTGACTTCTGAAATTCGTACTCAATTCTATGAGTTTCTGTTGTTTAAATAGGTATTTGAATTTTGGGCTTTCTGTAGAATGATCCAGCCCTAATGTGCAGCAGCTGTCACCTTGAATTTAGGGTTTGTTACTTCCTATATTCTAGGTGATTTAGGTCTTCTGTTTTAATCTGAATCTTCAATATAAAACACCCTACAGATGCGCCTTGTTCTGTTTTTATCCATCATTAATTAATTCCAGATACTTCTCCTTAAATATCTCTGATCAGTTAATCATTAATTAATTCTGGTAGCAGGTCTGAGATGTCTCAACATCTGTTGGGACATCCTGAAAAACTGAACTTAAGTTATTTACACAATGTCCCAACATCTGGTAGGACATCCTGAAATAAGTTCATATACTCTGTTTGCTAATGTCCCAACATCTGATAGGACATTCTGAACTGAATTTAACATTTCTTGTTTGGTCAAAAATTCTGCCAATTCTTAAACATCTACAAACTCCCCCTTTGGCTAATTTTTGGCTAACATCTTTTCTGGTTATCAGAGTGCAGCAGAAGATCTTTTTATCAGAGTATATCATTATTTTTCTGTTGATTCTTATTTGAGATTACTCCCCCTCAAACAAATATGTATCCAGTCTTGTTGCAACAGAAAAAAACATATTCAGTTCAGAAGCAAACAAACAGATTTTTTCATTCATACTTAAAACAGCAATTACATTTGATGTTGTTCTCCCCCTTGGTAGACACAAAATTAGGGGCCAAAGATACTACTACTGTCATTACATTGTTGTCAATACATTTGCCTCACATACATTGATCACTCAGATTCATCACTCTCAGTTGCTTCCTCCACCTCAGTGTCTTCATCTTTATCAGCTTCACTTTCTTCATCAGCCTCACTGTCTTCACCAGATGCAGCATTCTGATCTTCTTCACTTTCCAACCTTTTGATGATTTCCTCAAGCTTCTGCTTTCTAGCTTCAAGCTCTTTGCAGGTGCTTTTGAGTTCAGCAATTAAAGTCTTCCTGGAGATTGGATTCTTAGCAGTGGAGGGACCAGCAGATGTCCCAGAAGGTGCTTCAACATCTGCAGCATGGTGACTTAGGAATAATTTGTAGTGAAAAGCCAGGGGGCTCTCTCTCTTGCAAACTGTGTCCTTCTCATTTAAGATTCCAGGGTATTGACTTAGAACAATACCACACAGCAATGATGGAAAAGCTATTGGCAGCTTTGTTGCATTAGAGATGGCATGCTTCATAGTCTGATCAAAAATATATGCTCCATAATCCATCTTGGTTTGAGTTCCCACATCATAGATGAATCTGGCCAGACCAGTTGAGATTGAAGAGGTGTGGTTGGTAGGCACCCAGTTAGCAGTTCCAATCCTGTTAAGCATGGCATACTTTCTGGTAAGCATGCTCACAGAGAGCTTTCCCTTCACAGGCCAAGCCTTGACCTGGTTTGCAATGATCACTTTACAGATTTGATTATCTGTCTTGCCTAGCTCATTGGGTCCATCTGTGTCCCTTCCTAGATACTGATTAATGATTTGGGGAGAGAACTCAACACACTTACCTCTCACAAATACCTTTCTGAACTCTGAGGACTTACCATTTGAGCAATCCTCCTGAAGATTCACAATGAACTCTTTGACAAGAAGTTCATAGCAGGGAGAGAACTCTGAGACTGTCTTGAATAGTCCTGCAGCAGAGATTAGGTCAATGAGTTCTGTGCACTCAAGTGCATTGCTGCTCAGTTCTCTTTCCAGGGCAACCCTTCTTTGGTACACATACTTCCATCTGTTGACACTAGAGACAAGATGGAATGATATGTTGTCCAAGGGAGCTTCTGGAACAGCAGTTGAAGCTCTTGCTGGTGTTGGTCTTTTCTTGGGAGGAGATGTTGGGACATCTGATTCAACATCTGAATCTGATGGTGTGGCAGCTTTTCTCTTCTGGGATTGGACTTTGCTCCAGGGTTTTGTTGGACCAAAGGTAGCTTTAGCTTTGCCTTTCTTTGGACTAGCCTTCTTCTTCTCAGGGATGACAGGTTCAGCTTGCATCTTTCCTTTCCTGGACCTTAGTCTTTTAGCAATGCTGGGTTTCACAGATGATATGATCTCTGCATCAGAGTCCTGCTCCAGATTGACCACTGGAGGAGATTGAGCAGCCTCCTCTTCAGCTGGTTGATCAGCAGGGATTTGATCTTCATTTGAGCCTTGAGCCTGTTCTTCAGAGACCTCTTCATCATTTTCTTTTGAGGCTTTGTCCTTAGTTTGTTCCAGATCAACATCAGATGAGTTCTTTTTCTTATCTTCAGATGTTCCAACATCTGTTGGGACATCTTGTTCTGCAGCAGTGGCCTCTGTATCTTGAGCTTCTTGAGGTGCAGGAATGGTGTTCAAAGGAACAGAGATCCCTTTCACCACTCTTTGTTCAGAGAAAACTTGGTTGACAATCACCTTGATGGAATCATCAACATATTTGGAGTATTTTGAGGACATGTTAGCAGGAGAAGGAATGCCTTTAGCTTTGCTTCTGATTTGATCTTTACATCTCTTTGGTGTTCTTGCCTTTTTAGTGTGAGAGGCGCTTCCCCTGAGCTCGTCCAATGGTGTTGATGACATTGGCACAACAGAGATTGGAGTGGCATGAACCACGTCTTCCGTGTTGAGAGTTTCCTTAGCTGTTTTAGGGTTTTGAGACATTGTTGAGGAAGATGAATGTGCAGCTTTAGGGTTTATGATTTCTGAAGGATTGCTGGTTAATGTGATTCGCTTGTGATAGTATGATGAGAATCTTGATGGCTGCTTATAAGTAGTTACTAAATAAGTAACCGTTACAGTGCAAATGATGAGAGATGGAATTCCCAAGGAATTTGTCCAGACTGATTTTGCCATCTGGACCTTATGCCATGCAATGTCACATGACATGTTGGCACATCTCATTAACTGCTAAATATCACATAAACAGATTCCAAGTTTGCCCCTTAAGTTCTCAAATTGTGTAGCATCCAATGCTTTGGTAAAGATATCAGCTAACTGCAGATTTGTAGCTACATGCTCCAATGAAATCACCTTTTCTTCTACAAGATCTCTAATGAAATGATGTCTGATATCAATATGCTTGGTCCTGCTATGCTGGATAGGATTCTTTGATATGTTGATTGCACTTAAGTTGTCACAGTACAATGTCATGACATCCTGTGGGACATTGTACTCAGTGAGCATTTGCTTCATCCAAACCAACTGAGAACAACTGCTACCTGCTGCTATGTACTCAGCTTCAGCTGTAGATAAGGATACACAATTTTGTTTCTTACTGAACCAAGAAATCAGATTGTTTCCTAGAAAGAAGCATCCTCCTGAAGTGCTTTTT
Organism: Lathyrus aphaca; assembly: GCA_963966055.1. Lineage (NCBI taxonomy): Eukaryota > Viridiplantae > Streptophyta > Magnoliopsida > Fabales > Fabaceae > Lathyrus > Lathyrus aphaca. The sequence continues at coordinate 232,588,620 of OZ014521.1, forward strand.
CTGTCATCAGCACTTCCTGCCCAATCAGCATCACAGAAGCCAGTGAGAATTGGTTTGCAACCATGAAAGTACATTATGCCATAGTCACAAGTACCATTAACATATTTAAGGATTCTCTTGACTTGATTGAGATGACTGACTTTTGGATCAGCTTGATATCTTGCACAAACTCCTACTGCAAATGCAATGTCTGGTCTGCTAGCAGTCAAGTATAACAAGCTTCCAATCATGCTTCTATATAAACATTGATCTACATTCTCACCCTTTTCATCTTTAGTCAGTTTTAAATGTGTGGGAGCAGGAGTTCTTTTATGAGAAGCATTTTCCATTCCAAATTTCTTCACTATGTTCTTGGAGTACTTACTTTGGGAAATAAACATTGAGTCTTCCATTTGCTTTACTTGCAGACCAAGAAAGTAGGTTAATTCACCTACTAGACTCATTTAAATTCAGATTCCATCTGCTTGACAAAATGTTTGACCATCTTATCAGACATCCCACCAAACACAATGTCATCAACATATATTTGTGCAATCATGACATTTCCTTCTTCATCTTTAACAAACAGGGTTTTATCAATCCCACCCTTTCTGTATCCTTGCTTGATAAGAAATGTGGTCAGTCTTTCATACCATGCCCTTGGAGCTTGCTTCAGACCATAAAGTGCTTTCTTTAATTTGTATACATGATTTGGACAGCTTGGATCAACAAATCATTTAGGCTGTTCTACATATACCTCTTCATTAAGATAACCATTAAGAAAGGCACTTTTCACATCCATTTGAAATAGCTTGAACTTTAAGATACAAGCAATTCCCAACAGTAGTCTTATTGATTCAAGCCTTGCTACTGGTGCAAAGGTTTCATCAAAGTCTACCCCTTCAATTTGAGTGTATCCTTGAGCCACAAGTCTAGCTTTGTTCTTTGTAACAACTCCTTGTTCATTTGACTTGTTCTTATACACCCATTTTGTACCAATCACATTTATGTCATCAGGTCTAGGAACAAGATTCCACACTTCATTCCTTGTGAATTGACCTAATTCCTCTTGCATAGCACAAATCCAGTATTCATCAGTGAGAGCTTCCTTGACATTTTTAGGTTCTATTTTGGAAACAAAACAAGAACCTGAAATCACTTCTCTTGATCTAGTGCTTACACCTCTGTTGGGATCACCAATTATTAAGTCTTTGGGATGATCCTTCTGTATTCTGATGGAGGGAGGTTTGCTTGAATCTTCTGACCTTGTATCATTTTGAGTGAAGTTATATTGATCATTCTTTTCTTCAGCTTCAATCTTGATATCAGCAGATGTTCCAACATCTTCTGGGACATCTGTAGAAGCATCATCAATTATCACATTTATGGACTCCATGATAACCTTTGTTCTGTAATTAAATACTCTATATGCTCTGCTGTTTATAGAGTATCCAAGGAAAATCCCTTCATCACTTTTAGGATCCATTTTTCTCCTTTGCTCCCTATCTTCCAGAATATAGCATTTACTTCCAAACACATGAAAGTACTTCACAGTGGGTTTTCTGCCCTTCCAGACTTCATATATTGTGGACAAAGTTCCTTTCCTTAAAGTAACTCTGTTATGGATGTAACAGGAAGTGTTCATAGCTTCAGCCCAAAAGTATAGAGGCAACTTTTTAGCATGGATCATAGCTCTTGCTGATTCTTGAATGGTTCTATTCTTCCTTTCAACAATGCCATTCTGTTGAGGAGTGATAGGTGAAGAATATTCATGATTGATTCCTTCAGAAGAGCAGAAATCTAAGAACTTTTGATTCTCAAATTCCTTTCCATGATCACTTCTAATTCTGATCACACAGCTGGATTTTTCCCTTTGTAATCTTTGACATAATTCTTTGAATACATCAAATACATCTGACTTTTCTTTGATAAAATTTATCCATGTATATCTTGAAAAGTCATCCACCACCACATAAGCATACCTCTTACCACCAAGACTTTCAACCTGCGTAGGTCCCATAAGATCCATATGTAGAAGTTCCAAAACTTTGGAAGTTGTCAGATGTTGGAGCTTTGGATGGGACATCTTGGTTTGCTTGCCTATTTGACATTCACCACATATTTTGCCATCATCAATCTTTAGTTTAGGAATACCTCTTACAGCATCCATAGATATGATCTTCTTTATGCCTCTGAAATGAAGATGACCTAGTCTTTGATGCCACAGTTTCACTTCTTCTTCTTTAGCTAGAGAGCAGGTTGAAGTGAGACTAAGATTTTGGGATTCCCACATGTAACAGTTGTCTTTAGATCTGGCTCCTTTCATGACAACTTCTTGTTCTTTGTTAGTCACTATACATTCAGATTTGGTAAAGTTTACACTGTATCCTTGATCACATAGTTGACTTATGCTGATCAGGTTAGCAGTTAAACCTTTAACTAGCAGCACATCATCTAGTCTTGGAACATCTTGACAATCCAAGGTTCCAACTCCCTTGATTTCTCCTTTAGCTCCATCTCCAAAGGTAACATATCTGGATGAATGTGATTTTAAGTTTACTAGCAAATTCTTTAATCCAGTCATGTGTCTTGAGCATCCACTGTCAAAGTACCAGTCTTCTTTAGCTGATACTCTCAGAGATGTATGTGCTATGTATGCAGTACTTTTCTTTGACCAGATGAGATGAGATTTCTTTTGATGCCTCTGCTCTGAGTGTTGTTCAGCTGATCTCCAACCTTGATTGTTGATCTTGTTCTTGGGTATGTGGCTTTGATCAGTCTGAATGTCAGCTTTTGGTCTCCAAACTTTCTTGATGACCTCTGTCTTCTGCTTAGGAGGTTGCTGATTTCTATGCAGCATTTTTTTTGTACCTTCTACTTTCTGCTTGGAAGGTTGCTGACACATCTGATTTGGATATCCATGAAGCTTATAACAGTGAGGTTTGATATGCCCAAACCTTCCACAGTGATGGCATCTCCATCTTTGATATTTCTTCATTTTGTTCTTTCCAGAATGTTGAGACATCTGTTGGAACATTATGTTTGTCTTTGTGTTCTGATGTTGGAGCATCTGTTGGGACATCTTGTTTGACTGTGTAGTTTTTGAAGTAGTTCTGCTAGAGCTTGCTTCATCTCTGTCATATCCCAGTCCACTTTTGTCCCCTGAGTGTTTATTATTGCTGAGAATAACATCCAGTGTGTTTGAGCTGCTGTTCAACATTCTAACAGATTTGGACATATGTTCCAACTTAGAGTTGAGAAGGCTTACTTCACTTTTTAAGACTTCAATGATCTCCTGATCATTTGCTTTGTCATCTTCTAAAGTCTTATTCTGCTTCTTTAGCTTTATAACTTCACTGCATATTTCAGAGCTTCTTTTGTATAGATCTTTGAATGCTTGCTCAAGTTCTTCATAAGTAAGTTCTTCACAACTGGAATCACTATCATATTCACACAGTCCAGCTAAAGCAGTAATATGCTTAGCTGATTCTTCTTCTGACTCTCCTGAGTCTTCATCAGACCAGGTCACAGAGAGTCCTTTCTTTTGCCTCTTTAAGTAGGTAGGACATTCAAACTTGATGTGTCCATATCCTTCACATTCATGACATTTGACTCCTTTATCTTGACTGGTCTTTTCAGCATACTTTAATCTTTTGTTAGCATCATAAGGTCTTCTGTTCTCAGAGTTTGTGTTTCTTCCACTAGGTTTGGATTTGCCTTCCATTCCTCTGAGAATTTGTTTGAACTGTTTTCCAAGCAAGGCAAGGTTTTCTGATAAGCTTTTATCATTTGCTGATTCATCATCCTCTTCTTCATCTGTATTTGACATTAAGGCTATGCTCTTGTTCTTTTTGGCATTTGTGTCATTCATTCCCATCTCAAAAGTTTGAAGGGAACCAATGAGTTCTTCAACTTTCATGGAGCATATGTCTTGAGCTTCTTCTATTGCAGTGACTTTCATATCAAATCTTTTTGGCAAAGATCTGAGAATCTTTCTTACAAGCTTTTCATCAGTCATCTTTTCTCCCAAAGCTCCAGAAGTATTGGCTATATCCAAGATGTTCATATAGAACTCATGAATTGATTCATCTTCCTTCATTCTCAAGTTTTCAAACTTGGTGGTGAGAAGTTGAAGTCTTGACATTTTTACTTTTGATGTTCCTTCATGAGTTGTTTTGAGAGTATCCCAAACATCTTTGGCCAGCTCACAATGATGCACAAGTCTGAAAATATTCCTATCAATGCCATTGAATAAAGCATTTAAGGCTTTTGAGTTGCCTAGTGCTGAGTCTTCTTCCTCCTTACTCCATTCTTCTTCAGGTTTCAGCACTTTAGATCCATCTTTGGTGTCTTGGATAGGATGATCCCATCCAACATTGACTGCTCTCCATGCCCTGTTGTCAAGTGACCTTAAGAATGCAATCATTCTTGGCTTCCAGTAGTCATAATTAGATCCATCCAGAATAGGTGGTCTATTTACTGACCCTAAATCTCAGTCCATGTTACAGAATTTGTATTCCCTAGATCTCACCCAGTATAAACAGGCAGGGTGCCTGCTCTGATGCCAATTGAAATTCTGTGATCAGGTATGAGATGTCCTAAGAGATGTCCCAACACTTAATAGGACATTTGACAAATTTAACCAAAACTTAAACAGCAAGAAAAGTAAACAACACAGAAGTTTGTTAACCCAGTTCAGTGTATAACCACACCTACATCTGGAGGCTACCAAGCCAGGAGGAAATCCACTATTAGTAATATTAATTCTAGACTTAAACCACCCTGTTTAATCTATCACTTAATACTTACCCAATGCAATTTCTACCTAAGACTCACTTAGATAAGAGTACCCTACTCACTCCCCCTCAATCACACAATGATCAAGTTTACAAGTTTACAGAAATTGAAGACATCCTTCAAACAATACAGCTTGATCTTACTTCACAGTTTCAATCAAGTCACAAATGCACTTTTGCTTAAAAGCTCATAAAGTGATACATAAAACAACCTGCTATTAAAAACACTAGACACCCTATTTTGACTTCTGAAATTCGTACTCAATTCTATGAGTTTCTGTTGTTTAAATAGGTATTTGAATTTTGGGCTTTCTGTAGAATGATCCAGCCCTAATGTGCAGCAGCTGTCACCTTGAATTTAGGGTTTGTTACTTCCTATATTCTAGGTGATTTAGGTCTTCTGTTTTAATCTGAATCTTCAATATAAAACACCCTACAGATGCGCCTTGTTCTGTTTTTATCCATCATTAATTAATTCCAGATACTTCTCCTTAAATATCTCTGATCAGTTAATCATTAATTAATTCTGGTAGCAGGTCTGAGATGTCTCAACATCTGTTGGGACATCCTGAAAAACTGAACTTAAGTTATTTACACAATGTCCCAACATCTGGTAGGACATCCTGAAATAAGTTCATATACTCTGTTTGCTAATGTCCCAACATCTGATAGGACATTCTGAACTGAATTTAACATTTCTTGTTTGGTCAAAAATTCTGCCAATTCTTAAACATCTACATATGTTGCGTGCAAGACTTTTAGTAATGCATTCCGGTGAGCTTCGGAACACATCAACAGGGATAATATGGAGATTTTTGAGGGAATTTGGTGAAGTTGATCCACCACTTTGTAATCACTTCTCTTTATAATCCTCATGAACTCGTCTACATCTTGTTCAAAAGATGTCTTCTGAGTTTCCTTGAGAATGGGTTCTTCAGATATTACACTCTTTCCTTTTGCCTTGGCAGTAGCTTCTGCTTCGGCATTAGGTCTTTGTGATTGCGAGGCAAAAAGGCGTCCGCTTCTGGTGAAGCCTCCGCCTCCCCCGACATTATCAATCTGTGGAGAAGAAGTTGAAGAGTCAAAAGTGATTTTCTCCCCATTGCAGTAAAGGTCAGAGCCATAATGCCAAGGGATGGCATTACTGCTTTCATAAGGAACTGGTCCAGGTACCGTGATGGTAACTGGATTGACTACTACAGAGGAGGGTGCTGAAACGGTGGGCGGATCGTAGTAGATGGTGACTGGTGACCTAGCAGGAGATGCCACTATTTGTTGTTGAAAATTGTTGTTAGGAGGAACATATGACGGATCATAATAAATGGTGACTGCTGAAATATCTGTTGGCGTTGTAGAAGATTCTGAATAAAGGGGTGCTGATGTTGTAAAAGAGACGGTTGTTGATATTTGGTTTGTTGAAGTGATAGATGAAGCATTTGTTGATGAGATTGAAGAATTGTTTGGAATAATTGTTGTTGCAGTTGTAGAAGACTCAGGAATTGTTGTCAAAGAGATTGCTGGATTTGTAGGTGTTGATGTTGTGATTTGAAGTAAGCCACTCTGGATAAGACCATCTATGCCGCTTCTCAAGTTATCACACACGTTTACCGAAATGTTGCAATAACCACAACCGAGCTCACACCCGGGGAACATCTGGCATTCTAGGAGCTGAGCTTTAATTTCTACCAGAGGTGTCCGAATCTGCCCAACACTAGTTATTAAGAAAGACGGCTTATCTTCCTCAATAGCATTAATTCTTGGTCCTCCGTGGTTGGGCATGGGATTCTTGTTGACATTTGGCGGGGGTGCAAAGTTTAGAGCTTTAGAATCTACCAGGTCTTGTACCTTCATTTGTAAAGCTCTGCACTTCTCTGTACTGTGACCAGGTGCATTGGAGTGAAAAGCACATCTGGCGTTGGCGTCATAATTTCTTGGCATACTGGACAGATCTGGTGGTGCCAATGTCCTTAACTCAACTAAGTTGAGTTTCAGGAGTTGTGGCAATAAAGCGGCATAAGGAATAGGGATTGGATCAATCACCCTATTGGCCTGAGATGGTCTCTGTTGAAAAGGTCTTTGTTGATTGTTGTTGCTGGTGTTGTTGTAGTTCCTCTGAGGCGGATACTGAACTTGTTGCTGGTAGTGGGGTTGTTGCTGTGGTTGATATGCTGGTTGCTGAGGAATTGGAGCAGGAATAGTGACAGCTGCCACTGACCTATGAACATACTGAGGTCTGCCCCTGCTGGCATGGATAGCATTAGTCTCACTAGTTCTTCTAGGCCCCACAAAAGGATTTCTGGGGTTGCTGGACGAGCTCGCACCATTATCAGAAATCTTACCCATCTTTAGAAGGCTCTCAATTCTTTCTCCAGCTATGACTACGTCAGCGAAGCTGGTGGAAGAAAAGGCAGCTAGCCTATCAATGTATGTCCCTTGAAGGGTATTCATAAACATGTCGGCCATTTCCCTTTCCGACATGGGTGGTTGGACAGCAGCAGCAAGCTGTCTCCACCTCTGGGCGTATTCCCGGAAGCTTTCTCTGGATGACTGAGACATTCCCATCAGGAGGGTCCTGTTAGGAGCCATGTCCAGGTTATATTGGTACTGTCTGATGAAGGCCTCAGCTAGGTCCTTCCAGCATCTGATGGTTGCTCTGGTCAAGTGAGAGTACCATTCCCTTGAAGCCCCTGTCAAACTGTCTTCAAAGTAAAACATCCACAGTTTTTCATCCATGGTGTATGCCTTCATCCTCCCCAGAAAGGATTGTAAGTGGGTTCGCGGACAGGAAGTTCCGTTGTACTTCTCGAAGCACGGGGGTTTAAACTTGTGGGGAATCCTTACCCCATCCACTAACCCCATATCCATGACATCAAAACCCAAGGAATTTTGAGACTCCAGGGATCTCAATTTTTCAGCAATTTCATCTAGCCTTCTATCATAGGCCTCATCCCCAGCTCCCATTACAGTGAATTGATCCTCTTGGGGGTCTTTTTGTAATACTCTGCCTGTAGTAGCATTCCCTTGCACATTAGCAGGGATGTTGATCTCTGGGTGAAGATGGGGCCCATACACTGGTGGGTTAACATGAGGCTGAACCCTCTCATTGTTACTTGTTCCTCCAGTCCCTAGATGGGGTTCTTCCGGGGTCTGTCTTTCTACCAATGCCCTCAATCTTTCTTTGCTTTGAGCCAAGCCATTCATCACCTCCATGAACTGGGTCATTTGGTTTCTCATCTCCAGCCTTTCATTAATCATCTGGGTCCTGACTTCTGTCAGCTCTTGCTGTACTTGATCCATCTGGATACCAGGAAGGTTGTTGCGAGTAGGATATCTGTGTGGACAGTTGAGAGGGAACACCCGACGGCGAGCAATAATTCCTGAATCACAATAGAGTTAGTAACAGACAAAACAAAAACCTACAAAACAAAACAAAAGGTTAGTATGCAATGCAGTATGCTTATTTGTTTCCAAGGTATCCGGCTTGGCACTTGGTTTTGACCTTTCCAGACCCTGAGGAAGATGCTTTGATGTTTGCTTGAGAGAAAGAGAACTCAATAAAACAAACTAACAGATATATTACAAATGGTGAATAATACATAGTCTGCTTTTACAATACGTGCCCCTGAAGGACCAAAATACAACAAAACAAAAAAATTAAAAGTACACGAAATGGAAACAACAACAAGCAAATAAGTCAAACATCTAAGCCAAACTCATCCTCCTTAACTTTCTTCAGAAGTGCTTCAGTTACCGGATCAACTGGATGCTCTGTGAGGTTCCTGATAAGAAGATTCCTGGTGGTGATAGCAGTGGTCAACCTCTTGTGCCTGTCTTGGTCCTTTGACCTCTTCACACCAGCCCTAAGCTTCAATTCTGAGATTTCCTTCCGGGCTGCTAGCAGAGCCTCATGTTGCTTCTTTTCATTAGCCTCCAACTGCTCAATCTTGTCCTGAGTTCTCTTATCTTCCTGAGTGCGAGCTTTAGTGATCCTGACCCACCTAGCTTGACTTTCTTTCAGATAGAGATCAGTCCTAGCCTTCTGAAACTGGGCCTCTTTATAGGCATTCTTCAAAATATGCTCTCCAGCTCTTGATTTCTTGATGTAGTCCTCTGACTTCTCAATCCTGGCTAGGTGCTCCACCTTTAGCTTTTCCAACCTCTCAATGTCTAGACGACCATCACTCCTCTCCCAGAGGGTTTTCTGCAGAGCTTGAGTCAGATTCTCATTCCTCTCTTTTAGTTTCTCAAACTCCTCTAGGCTGACAGTAGCTGGAGGTGGTACTGTGGATGGTCCAGGTGTGTCCTCAATAGTGAAAGGCATCCCAGAAATCCGAGCTCTAGCACGAGACCACTCATAATACTGTGCTGAAGCCACATTGTTGCATCTCCCAAGAATGGCCATCCCTTTGGTCTGGATGTTGTCCCAAGCCCAGGATGCTTGTCTGACAACAGCTAGATTAGGTTTTATCTCACAATACAAAGTTTCAGCCAAGTCTTGCTCTGTAGGAGGGTGAACCAGAGCATAGCCCAATTGTCTCTTAAACAGCAAAGGATTGTAGTTGATGCAACCCTTCACTCCTATCAGAGGTACGTTGGGAAACTGTCCACAGCTAGTAATTATATCCCTTCCTTTGGTGCTCTGGGTGCACCATCTGATGTCATCTGAGGTCAAAGCAGTAAGTCTTCTAGCCCAGTTCTTCTGTTGGTGAGGGTTCAGGAAAGCATCAGTCTTGGGTAGGTGTTTAAGCAGCCAGGTATGAAATAGAGGAGCACAGCATCTCACCAATCTCCCTCTCTGCTTCTCATTCCTTTGGTGAACAGAATAATAGAAGTCCCCTAGCAAGGTGGGTACTGGGTTCCTCAAAAGGAAGAGGTGGACAGCATTCTTGCTAACAAACTTGGGCTCATCTGCAAAAAGTATAACCCCATATATACTGAGGGCTAACAATGCACAGACTGCCTTCCATTCTCCCAAGGAGGCCTTCAAGATGGCCTGAGAAGTGAGAAAATCCAAATGTAGGCCAGGGATTCCAGCCTTTGTAGTCATGTTTTTCTCAATCAGAACAGGTTCCAAATATAGTGCCTTTGCCACCTCTTCATTGCTGGGGGAAGCCATCTCCGGGTTGAAGGGGATACCACCCCTGATAGGCACTCCAATTAGTGATGAAAACTCCTCCAACAGGGGTCCCGACTGGAAATTCTGAAAGGTGAAACATCTCAAAGGAGGATCATAGAACTGTAGGCAAGTGTGAATCAAACTCCTCTGAGAAGGGTCTAAATCCATAACCATATCAAGGATGCCTCCATAATGTTCTCTGAATAATGGGATATGGTCTGGAGTGATGAGTGCCTGGACCTGCCTGATGCCAGCCAGCACAGGCTCAAAGAAGTGGTATGAAATGTTGCTCTTTTTGGGTGCCATGACTGCTGATGAAGAGCTGAGAACAGATGCTGATGATGAAGACTGATACTGGTGATAAGCCGCTGACAAGCTGAGACTGGTGATAACAATAGCTGAAACAGGCAACTGATGAAGATGGCTGAAGCAGATAGCTGATGAACAAGGGTCTATGCAGATGAAGGGGTCAAAACCAAGCCAAAATATAATGTGGATACCCTGAAAAACAAATAAGCAAATGTTAAATGATGCAATGATGATGTATGCAAATGATATGCAAGGGTTTGTGATGAAGCTGGATCTGATTACTGTCTTGATATAAAAGGCCCATGTATGTTTAAGAAGTCCAGATGGAGGTTTAGAAGTCCAGTAACCAAGGTGGGGGACTCAAATAAAGAGTCACATGTCCTGGGTTAAATCACAAGAACTGTCCAAAGTGAAGCATTCTTAAACCATAACAAGTAACAGGGTATGATATGGCCAAGGGTTCCTGCAAACCTGTAAACAGCCCCAACCCCCCTCACAGGTGATGTTCTAAAACAAGGATCCTCGGACTTGGATCAGTTATGAGAAGTGTAAACACTTCTAACCCGGTGGTACAGCGTTTACAATAACCATAAAAGATCCTCCTCTAATTCACCTCAGTTTCTGAAGGTCATAGTAAAGGTCATCCAGACTTAGCAGGCTTCCCAGATAGCCCTAGCACTACAGGAGATCTGTAGCACAGAGTTCTCAAGAAGAAACCCATATCTGAACCGTGTTTCATATTCCCGCACCAGACCGAAATGGAATGGGAAAGAACATGAACCACTCTAGCCTAGGTGTCACTCAGGTCCCAAGTATAGGACCTTAAACTCTCAGTAGAACCCCACCCACCAAGATAGAAAACAGATCCAGCCCGATGACAACATGACAGTATGATATATAAAGCTGTAAAGAAAGCAATAAATAACTGTACATAAAGCAATAAATAAAAGCAACTATAAAAACACAATTAGCACATAACACCCCAGTAAACACAAATCAAACAAGCGCTAGGAGGAACCCACAAAAAGAACCAGAAGCCCTGGTTACAGTATAAGGGTCCCCAGCAGAGTCGCCAAGCTGTCGCTCCCACCAAAATGACAACCAAAGGTCAAGAGGGGTACAGACGCGAACGGTCGGCGAAAGGAGGATGTGAGAACACACAGGAGTGAACTCACAAGAAAATAAAAGAGTCGCCAGCTGGGCATTTTTATCCCGGAGGAAAGGCAATGCTGCATAGACCTAGAAAGATATGGATAAGACGGTTGCGAACCAGAGAGACTGAGAAAGGGGTTTGGTTACAACCTGGGAAGGTATTAGCACCCAGATTGTCCGTCGTACTCGACGGGATCCACGCTTAAAAGATTTGTGTTTTAAAGGGGTAGTGTCAGTGCAATCTGTGTATCAGAGCTGGAAAGAATGCAAGTGTCAATGTAAAAGAAGTGTGAAGTGTATGAGAGAAGTTTCAGTGTAAAAGGGAAGAGTGAAATGCTCATGATAATGAGGCTTAAAGAATAGCTGAAAAGAGGGGGGATATACAGAGACTTTTGTTCGATAACTATTAAGTTATGCCTACGTATCCTCTCGTGCAATGAGGAAGTCAGAACACCGTAGTTCGACCCAAAGAGACTGAAAGATGAATTGACCTGTGAACTGCTTTCTTATCTACGCTCAAGTGTATGACCTATCTGGCTCAGGTGCAAACTGTCTTGCATTAGACGAAAGAAGCAAGTTCTCGTTTGTGAGTGAATAAGATGAGAAAAGAATCCCGAAGGAGACGGTTATTGTTTGTTTTGGATGCTTTCAGTCTTTTATTGCTTTTGAAGGTTTGTCATAAGTTAATGAGTTTAAGCCTAAACCAATGGGTTAGTAAACTCATCACATCTTCCCTCTGATTAGGGGTAATGAGAATACCTTAAGTGTGAAGTCGGCTTCTCACACTTAATCACCTTTGATGCAGAATTAAAATCATTAACCTATTTGTTATTATTTAGATGTTTTTGTTGTTTTTGTTTAGTGTTAAATAATGAGATTAAGCCATAATCAGGGATTTAAACAGACTCATTACACTATCCCAATAGAAGGATAATAGATTAGTATGTTTAAGCTGGGGAAAACTCCTCAACTTAATCCATGATTAGGGATTAAACCCATGACAAAACAAAGCCTTTATTAAGTGGATTTTAGTTAATGATAATATGAATAAATGAGTTTTATGGTTTGTAAGACAAACTTGAGGGGGACTTGTCCATTAACACTAGGGTTAGTCCTTCTTAACTAGTTAAGGAAGAATTAGAACCCTAATGCAAGGCCCAAGTTACAAGCTTGATGTCTTGATGATTATTAGGATGAATTGATTAAAGGAGTTAAAAACATTAAGGGTTTAACACTTAGGATTAAATTTATACACTCCATCCTAATGGAAGGATGCGGGCATAAGCTTAATCACAAAGCCTTAAAGCCTTTAGGGTTTAGTCCCTGATTATGAGATAAGAAGAGAAGACTCAAGGAGACACAAAGGTAAAAGCTAAGTGGGGGACTAATCAACCCTAATTGTTATCATGCTTGGTCATTCCTAGGGTTTGTGAGGTTTTCAAGAAAGATCTTCAAAGAACCACCAAGGAGGGAAGCAGATGAAATGAGCAAAGAGAAGCAAAACAACTTGCTTCACTTAAGAAGTAAAGTTGCTTGAAGAAAGAAGGTAAGATGAACAAGAAAGAGCAAGCTCAATCCAATACACATACAAAAATGCAGCAATGATGCATAAGAGAGATGAAAAGAGATTGTGAGAAGTGAAGGCAAATCCACTTCTCAAAGTAACTTACCACCTGAAAAGTTAGTGAAAGAAATGAAATGCAATGCAAATGAGATGCAATGGCATGGTGCAAGACAAAGTCAGAAGCAAATTAATGATGCTAAGAGATGATGCAAACATGAGACAAGGCATGAGGATGATCATACAAACATATGGAATGCAAAGGAAACATGTTTAGAACCATGAACATACATAAAAAGTTATGGAATGCAAATGACATACAACATGGAAAATGAAAGATGCAATGATCAAACATGATTCTTATATGTCCTAAGATGTGTCATGAATCAAATGAATGCATAAAATGTCATGGCAAGTCATGGTATGCAAGCAAATGTAAGATGAATGCAAAAGAAAGCCCAAATTAGGGTTCATGATCAATGTACAAAACAAAAACTAAAACCAGAAGCAAACATCATGATAAAAAATTGAAAATGAAACCAAAGGAACTCTAAACCTACACAAACTCACTGCCCAAAGGAGAGGATCCAATTCTTAACCTAGTGAGGGTTATGGATTTCCTAAGTTGGCTAGGGTTTTAAGGTACCTTGTCAAGAAAAAAGTCAAACAAATTGAAAATGCAAGATCAATCCATGCCAATTTTAACCTATAAACTACATGATATGCAAGATGCAATGCAAAAAGAATCATGATCCAACTCTCAAAGGTTAGACAGAAATGAATTTTTGAAGTTTGAATCAAAATAATGCCCTGAAATGAAATTAATTCCATGGAAAATTGTCAAAAGTCATCAAGATCAAAAAAAGAAATTTGGTTTGAGGGTTGGACAATGTTTCTAAATGATTTTAAATGTTTCATGAATTTTTTTGTGATTTTTAAATACCTAAAAGTATTTTTAATTAATTAATTCTCATTAATCAATTAAAAATAAACTTTTAAATGATTTAAAAATATTTTTTAATGCAAAAAATAAAAAAAAATGTTTTTGTGTTCTGAAAATTAATAAAAGCTTGAATAAAAATTTTCAGAATTTTTGAACAAATTTTGCTATTTTTAAACAAATGAACAAAACAAATGAAATAAAATGAAAATAAAAATGAATTTAATGAGAAGTAATCAGAATACGGGGCCAGCATTTGAATGGATTGCGCGTGCATTGACTGGCGCCAGATCTAAGGGCCATAATTCAAACTGGCTTAATTAATATAAACTGAATTAATTAATTTAATTAAAGATGATTAGGGTTTTAATGAGAGATCCTGTCCACTCAATCGCGCGCGGGTCAGCCCTAGTCAACTCACCCTACGCTTCACATTCAAACCCACATTAATGACTCTGATTAGCCCTAAACAAATTTAGGTGGCCGGAGAAGACTTCCGGTCGTCTTCTCCGGCGAGACCTCTGACCTAACTCTCTCAAAACCTCACAAAATCCTGCCAAAACGTCTAGATCAACTCATCTAAACCTCCTAAACAACAATCCAGCCATAAAACTCATTTCTTTTTCGTGAATCATGAAGAACAAACAGAAATCAAGTTTACGGGTAAACTTTCAGATCAAGCTTACAACCTCAAATCTCAATCATTTTCAAAAATAAAATGTTCAGTGAACTCAGGGAAGCATGTAGATCATTTTAGAAACAAGAGATATGAGTTCTGGAAAAATGAATTTCCAAGGCTACCTGAATCGAAGCTTTCAAATCAGGGACTTTCTGGCCAGTTTCTTGCTTCCAACCAACTCCAATGGACCTCCTGAGAAGCTTGCAATGCTTGTTTGAAGTTTATGGTGGCTGATTAGAGAGTTTGTAGCAGTTCTGTTCAAGGGGGGGTGATCGTGTTTTGATTTCAGTGAGTTTCAGGCTATGGTGATGATTGGTTTGTGATCAGTGAGTCATGTTGAGATTGTTTGTGAAGCTTGTTTGTGTGTTTGAAGCTTGTGGAGTCAGTTTCGAATGGTTTTGCAAATGAGGTGAAAAATGGGAATGCTGCCTTCTTGGAGCTTTCAGGCTTGTGTGTTATATGAAATGGCTTGCTTTTGATTTGTATAAACAAATGGGATTGGCTCAGAAAGTGGTTGTGGCATAGTGTGATTGGTATGGGCAAGTTGCCAAAATGTCAACTTGACTTGTACTTGAGGTATGGGCAATGGTACAACTTGCTTTTTGGCTTGCTTTGGCTCAGCTTGAATCAAGGAATGCTATGGAATAGGTCTAGAAGCAATGCAGCAAGTGGTTTATGGTTTGTGATAGGTTTTGCACTTTTCACAAAGTTTGGCCCCTTTGTGATTTCTTGAAGTCCAAGGCATGAAATGAGGTGATTCTTGGGCCAATTCTGATTTTTAGGAGTCATATGATCATGTTGTAATGAGTTTGTGCATGTTTGAAGTCTTTAGAACACTTGATCATACCATTTTGCAAAATGCCTCTTTGGTAGAAAACTTCAAATTATGTGATTTTGGCCAACTTTGACAAGCCATAACTTTTGATCCAAAATGAATTAGAACAAGTTCTTGTACTTTTTGAAAAGGGAATGATCCATTCTACAACTTTCATGACCAAAGTTTTTCCATTTGAAGCATTTTTGAATCAAAAAGCAAGGGTTGAAAAAGTTTCCCAAAATGGCAATTTTCATTATAAGTCAACTTTCCCAAAAAGTCAACTTTGCAAATGGCTTAAAATTCTTCAATTTTGTGAACTTCCAACATCTTCTATGATCAAATAAAGATCATACACAATCAAAATGATGAAGAACACCCCTTGGTTGGGTCATTGGGGGCCTCAGATGCCCTGATTTTGCACTGACTTGCTCAAAAAGTCAACTCTTGATCAGATGACTTCCCCATTGAATTTCTTCATGAAAATTGATATGCATGATCCCTATACCATATGGAGACCAATAGAAACAAGAATGACCAAAAAATTTGGAGTTATGGCCTTTGAAACCAAAACCTTAATTCTAGGTCATCTGTGCAGTTAAACCTGGCTCTGCTTCCATGCCTTTCTCGGTTCTTGTGATTCTTTGACTTCTTTGATCTTGAGAGGATATAATATGATTCTAGAACATACATGGACCCTCTTGAAGTGATTGATGACCTTTGGAGTGGCTCAAGTGGCTCTTGGATTGTTCAAATCACAAACCCTAGATGCAGATGACTTAGAATAAATGCAGTGAATCAAATATGCAAAATGGGATGCTATGATTGAACTAATACACATGAGAAGATCACAAGCCATGGTGTGAATGGGTGAGGGAAAATTTGGGGTGTTTACAGTTACAAGTTAATGTCTTAGTGATTATTAGATGGATTGATTAAGAGGTTTAAACAAATTAAGGATTTAACACTTAGGATTAAAGTTATACACTCCATCCTAAGAGAAGGATGCAGGCATAACCCTAATTCCAAAGTCCTAAAGCCTTAAGGGTTAGTCTCTAATGATGAGATGAGAAGAGAGACACAAAGAAGACTCAAAGGTGAAAACTAAGGGGGGACTAATCACAACCCTAATTATTATCATGCATGGATGTTCCTATGGTTTGTAAGGCTTGAGAAAGATCTTCAAAGAAGCCACCAATGGAAGAAACAGAAGAAAGGAGGAAGAAGCAGAAGAGAAAAGTTACTTACTTCATTGAAGAAGATAAGTAACTTAGAGAAAGAAAGTGAGAGATGAACATGAATGAGCAAGCCCACTCAAAGACAATGAAAAATGCAGCAAAGATACATATGAAGAAAATGATGAGAAATGAGAAGTGAAGGCAAAACCACTTCTCCAGTTACTTACCACCTAAAAATGTTAGCACAAGATGCATATGGAAAGAAATGAAATGGAATGAAACATATGCAATGACAAAGATCAAAACCAGAAGCATACACATGATGCAAATGATGTTATGATATGATGCAAAGGCATTCAAAGTGCAATGAATGGTCTTACAAAGATAAGATGCAAATGGAAGCATGCTTTGAAGTTTGAAAGTTCATGAAAGTTAATGAATGGAAATGAATACAAATCATGGCAAATGAATGAAGAAATGGTCAAGCAATGTTCAAGCAATGTCTTAAGATGGCATACAAATGCTTGGAATGACATGACAAGTTCATATGTTCATGCAATGCAATGTAAGATGCAAGTAAAGATGCAAAACTAGGGTTACATGAAAGGATGAGATGCAAATAGTCAAAACAGAAACATATGACATGATAAAAATTTGCAAGAATCAACCCTCAAAATCAATTTATTTTGCATCAATCATGAGAATCAAACAAGAACATGTTTCACGGGCAAAGTTTCAGAAGCTAAATACACGCTTGTTTTCAACTCATTTTCAAAACAAATTATATCATGATGATCAGCATAACATGTAGAACAAACTAGGAACTTAAAATCATGCTTCTGGAAAAAAGTTTGATGATGGATACCTGAGCTGGAGCTTTCACTTTTGGAGCTTTCTGACCTCTTCTCCTGTGTAAATCCACCCCAATGAACTCCTTGATGATGTTGAGAAGCTTTGCAAGAGTTTATATGGCTTGGTTTGAGAGATAGCAACTCAGCTGGTCCAAAATCGTGTTTGTGTTTGGCTGACTTTTAGAGCTTGGCAATGGTTGGGAAATGATCTTGAGATGATTTTGAGTTGGTTTGTGGAAAAATATTGGATGTTTGAGGCTTGTGCAGTGTGTTTCGAAGAGATGAAGGTTGAGGGTGATTTTGTGAAACTTGGTTTGTGTATGGTTCTGAGCTCCAAGATTATGTGAAATGGCTTGCTTTTGGTCCATATAACATGTCTCTATTGGCCAGAGAGTGGGTGGTGGCCTGTGGTGATTGGTATGGGCAAGTTGCAAAAAAGTCAATTTGTGTGTACTTGAGGTATGGGCTATGGCAGGAGTTGTTCAAGGGCATGTATGGCCTCATCTTGGTTCAAGGAGGGCCATGGGATTCATTTTATGCAGCTGGCACAAGTGGAAGCATGGCTGCAAGAGATTTTGCAAGTGTTATGCAATTTTGCCCCTTTGAGAAATCTTGTGATGCAAGGCATGAAATGTTGTGGTTCCTTGGGCAATTCTGATCATAATGCATTGTACTATGTTTGTATGACGCCTAGAGATGCATTAGAGGTCACAAAATGACTTGGCATGTGAAATTGCAAAAATCCCTCTTTGGTATGAAAGTGAAAATTATGTGATTTTTGCCAACTTTGCAAGGACATAACTTGAGTTCCATAATGAATTAGAACATGTTCTTGTACTTTTTGAAAAGGAAAATACCTAATCTACAACTTTCATGACCAACAATTTTTCATTTGAAGCATTTTTTATCAAGAAAGAGGAGGTTGAAGAACTTTCCCAAAATGGAAAGTTTCCATTACAAGTCATTTCCATTTTTGGCAACTTTTGGTTTAGCTCAAATTTCTTCAATTTTGTGAATTTACAAGCACTTCAATGATCAAATAAAGATAATATAACTTCAATTTGATGAAAATACCCCTTTGGTTCCATTGTTGGGGGCCTCAGATGCCCTGATTTTGCTCTGACTTGCTCAAGAAGTTACCCAATGGACAGATGACTTCCATAATGAATTTCTTCATCAAACTTGGTACACATGATCCTTATAACATATTAAGAACATTAGAAACAAGAATGGCCCAAAAATTTGGAGTTAAGGCCTCTGAAACCAAAACCCTAATTTTGGTCATCTGTGTAGTGAAAACCCTAGCTCTACTTCCATGCTTTCCCAGTTCTTGTGATTTCTCGACTTCTTTGAACTTTGAGGGACATGAAATGATGATTGAACACACTGGGACCCTCTTGGAATGCTTGGAGGCCTTTGGAGTGGCTCAGATGGATCCTTGGATTGCTCAGATCACAAACCCTAGATGCAGATGAATTTGAACCATGCAGATGAAACAAATATGCAATGTGATGTGGTATGCTTATGCTAATGCAAACATGAAAGATCACAAGCCAATGGTGTGAAATTAGTGAGGGAAAATTTGGGGTGTTTACAACTTCCCCTATTCAAACATGAGTTAGCTGTGCAGGATGTAAGCGCCTGGCTTTACAGACAAACAAGATAACGTGTGGTTGAATACCAAAGACAGTCCAAAATTTGCACTCGCTGGGGAGAATAAGAAAAGGGATATAAATTGTAAAAGGCAGCATAGAATGATTATCAAATGAAGGCGATGGAGGACGACCATCGAGCAGAGGACGACTGCTGGGGATAAAGCAATGACGGGGACGGCCGACAAGCTGGGGAAATAAAGAGACCATGACGGGGACGGCCATCATGCTCGGAAAGTAAAGTAAAAAACGATGGGGACGGCCATCGGATTAAAGAATAAATGAAATAATGATGAGGGGCGGTCATCAAAGGTGAAGGACGATCACCTAGCAGGGGATAACTGCTCTTTATCACTACATAAGACGAATGTCGAATAGAAAAGGTCGATGATGGGGACGACCATTGGATAAAATGATGAAGGACGATCATCAAGAGGTGAAGGACGATCTCCTAGCAGGGTACGGCTGCTCTCGGGGTTGTATCATGACATAGGACGAATGTCAGATAACAAGATCAACGATGGAGACGGCCATCGGATAAACTGATGAAGGACGATCATCAAAAGGTGAAGGACGATCACCTAGCAGGGGACGGCTGCTAAATATCACGACATAGGACGCATGTCGGATAGAAAAGGGTTCCAACAATGGAGACTCCGCTGGGGGAATGGATGAGGGACGGTCATCCGAAGGTGAAGGACGATCACCTGGCAGGGTACGGCTGCCGAAAGTATCACGACATAGGACGAATGTCGGATATGAGAAAAGTTGCTCTGCTGGGGAATGGTAAACACGGACAAGTGCTTACGCTTAAGAATAAAAGGTATAAGTGTTTTACGCCATGTATAGATTAAATATACGGACGAGCATCCTTAAGACCATGATACAGACGAGTATCGGTAGAAACAAACGCCGACGCGTGTTCAGAGATGATGGTACGGACGAGTACTAACTGGTTAACAAAGAACACGGACGAGTGTTGAATCTGCGGGGAATGATAATATATACAAGATACGGACGAGTATCTGTATAAGTACGAATGAGTATTGTGAAGTATGAGCAAGACACGGGCGAATGTTCAACTTGCTGGGGAAAGGTGACACAGACGAGTGTCAGAAGAGAAAGTGTTTATAAGTTATGAACAAATATTTGTATATGAGAATGTAAAAAGATGTTTCGGCGACCTGTGGGGATAGGATGACACGGACGGGTGTCGAAAAAAGTATATAATAAAGGAGTGTTTGGTTTGCAACAAGTGTTTTAGCAACCGTGCTGGGGAAAGGTGACACAAACGAGTGTCAAAAGAGTATATAGGTATCGGTATTTAATGCAAAGAGGGTATTTGGCTTATATCTGCAGGGGAATAATATGACACAGACGAGTGTCAGAAAATGGCATATATGAACAGGCATTTGTGTTGGCGAGTGCAAAGGGGATGCTTTGGCTTTTTTGCAGGGGAAGTGAGTTTTTATATATTGCTGATGAAATACTGATGGTATTTGCCGGCAACTGGCTCGAACCTGGCTTGTGATCATGCAAATGTTTGATTTTGCCGTAACGCTCCGTTTTAGATGGAATGCTACGCTTTGTGGGGAAAAATGATGTGAATGCTATGATTATGCAAAAAGAAACCGATCCGGGATTCGGATCCTGCTGAAGATTGGATCTCTGGCTGATCTGCTTGGAGGAACAACCCAGCTGGGGAAGATCATTGGTCGATCTGTTAGGAAATACAGCTCTGCTTGGGGAAATAGATCATTGATAGACCTATCATGTAAGGAGAAAACCCAGCTGGGGATAAGGAAGTTTCGGTCACTTTGTTGTGTAAGGGTTTCAGGCATTGCTCTTCTGGGGAGATGTTGGAGCTTCTGTGGGGGATATAGCTCTTTTATCTTTGAGAGACTTGGCACTCTGTTTGGGGAAGAAAAGATCACTGAACGATCTTCCTGGAGAACTTTGTGGGGATCCCGGCTGGGGAAGCTCCTGTTGAATAGACTTATGCTGGGGATGAAGAGGCTTTGACAACTCCGCTGGGGAAAAAAGCATTTCAGATACTGCTCGGGGAGGTATGCTGGGGAAGTATGCTTGGCGTGCCCCATGTTTCATATTGAATTCCTGCAATCTGTTAAGAAAAGAAAGACGCACAAGTAACCCGAGGTATCCCTTACCGGATTCCATCATAGGAGTTAGATGTTTCTGAGAGTAAATACATTTCCTGCAAGCATTTATTAAGAATGGCTCATTTGCTTTATGCAAATATTATATCATGGATATTGGACATTTTGCAAACAAAACAAAAATGTACAATACGAGGTGTGACTGAAAACTCTGATTTTATTAATCTAGGTGCCCTGAATTGGCAAATACAGTCAAAGAAACAGATCCCCTGGAATGAGGAGATTGTTACAAATTGAAAAAGTGAAAGTGCTGGCAGTGTTGACGACGTTCCGGTGAGCTTCCTTTACTATGACCCGTACGACCTTAATGCTCTTCTTATCTTGCGTTCTGGAGAAGGCTGATTCTGACCGATGCTTTATCCTTTCGAAGCTTGCCATGTTGTGAGTGATATAGACGAATTCAGAATGCAGTTGTTCGCTTATTCCCTGTTTTTGCGTGGATCACCCTTTCGGGTTTTCAATCCACCGGGATACCCATTCTTGCCTGAGTTGTCCAATGCGGCTTTTCAACTCAGCGGGTGTACACATTTTTTTCAATTTTCCCTTATTTTTGCCCGAGTCTTTTATTCTGTTTTTGACTCGCCGGGATGCCATATTTTTGCCTGGACTTACATTCTGTTTTTATGTCCAGCGGGTCTTTTTATGCGAAGTATTTTTTAACTGCATCTGAATTCACAGGGGATAAAAAATCTTCACCATCCATAGTAGTGAGCATCAGTGCTCCACCAGAAAAAACCTTCTTTACTATGAACGGACCATCATAGTTAGGAGTCCACTTGCCCCTGTGGTCTGTATGAGGAGGTAGAAGTATTTTCAGCACAAGATCCCCCACTCGATATTCCCGAAGCCTGACTTTCTGATCAAAGGCTTTCTTCATCCTTTTCTGATATAACTGCCCATGAAAAATTGCAGCTAATCTTTTCTCTTCGATCAGATTCAACTGATTGTACTGAGATCGGACCCATTCCGCTTCATTCAGCTTTACATCCATCAGTACCCGTAAGGAGGGTAGCTCAACTTCAACAGGTAGGACATCTTCCATATCGTACACAAGCTGATAAGGTGTTGCCCCAATGGACGTTCTGAATGATGTTCGGTACCCATGCAAGGCTGTAGACACCCTAAATTTGTCCTCTGGTTATTCTATCTTTGTCCGCTTTTCGTTTTGCCTTCATACTCATTTTGCATACCATTTGCATAGGCTCCTGAGACATGGGATCGATTCTAGGGAATTAGAGTCCCGCGCTTTATTTGTGGTTATCAGACAAATTCAAGGCTTTGGCTTGCAGCCATCAGTGGTATCATTCTCCTCATGTCACTAGATTAGGGTTTATTTCCCTAAAACAGTGATCTTCAAGGACTTCACATCTGCAAGGACTATTCACTATGCGTCTGGCTCATCGTCAAGCAATTTTCTCCCTCATCAGGCCACAAGGCTATTCCTCTTTTCTCAGCATTTCAGGATATTCTCGATACCTCAGTCGTTGTGCGTCCAGGATCAAATGAATGGTTTTCTTCAAGACATCGAGTGTTGATTTGTGTGAGGTGGTTGTCATTTTAGTGGCAAATTGTTCAGTGGTTGGAGATTCATTTTAATCGAATGTTGTTGAAAGGAGCTCAAATGTGGTGTGTGCGTCAGTGTCATAGTTTCCATCCTTTTATTTAGTCCATTTTTATTCACTTCCATAATAACCATTTTTTTCTATTTAACTTCGTATTAGTATTCATGTTCAATTTTACCAAACCATTCTCTTATCTAATATCAAATCCACTTTTCATTAATTTCTATCTTTTACCATTCTTTTAATCACATTTTATCCATTTAATTAGTTCGTATCCAATATCAATTTATTCATTCCATTTCAATTCTTAAATCCATTTCTATTATTATTCACAATTCAAGTTCAAATAAACCATTTTTCTATCCTTCGTCCATTTCATTTTTTTCTCTAAAATCATACTTTATTTCTATCTTGCCTTTTATTAACCATATTCATAGGCATTTCCTTTTTTCTTCATGACCCGTGTTATATAACCCATCACAACAAAATAAAAATATATATAATAATGTGGCCACATTTTTTATTTGTTCAGCATAGTATTTCCACTACCACCCAGTCACGTACCCACTACACGCTCATCCGGCCCCACATGACCCACACACAGAATTTGAAGCTTTTTTCATTCAATCTGCCACCACATGGTACCAAGGCATCACACAAATCCTGTAACAAACTTTTTCTCCCACCATCACACAACTCATTTTTCTTTCCGCAAACTCTCAGCAAAAACAAAACCTCTCGCTTCCTACACAACAAGTCACGCATATTATCACATTCTTATGCCAGCACCTCATCTCACAATATCACTCACTCACAACAATTTCATACAATTTCATTCCACACTTTCCGCCAGCTCAACAAGCATCACGTTATCTTTCACGCACACGCCAGCCACCACCCCGCATTCCGCAAAGGACAACCACACGCTTTTCGTCCCTCACACCAATACACAAAAAACCAGCATCCCACGTACAGGCATTTTTTACTCAATAGCAACAAAAATACAGCATTCATCACACATCTCAGTTCACAACCAAATCACTCTTATTCATCATCAAACCATCAGCGCATCATCCTCTCAAACCTCTCCATATCCTTTTCACAAATCCAACCCCCTTTCAACGACCAACACCCATCAACGCTTGCATCAAACACCAAACTTACTACCACAATTCCGTCACCAAGCAACAATAACAAAAACAAATTCCAAACAGAACAGAAGCAGATCCAAGATGAAGAGAGTCTGAAATTAGAACAAAAGATGAGGATAATCCGCAACAAACCGAAGCTGAGATCATAGACTCAAAACCTGTGAGATGCTGAGCCGCATTTGGACCGAAGCTAAGATTGAGACCGCGATCTAGAGATGGAGAGTGACGGCCGTTTCGCGAGATCGAAGGGTTTTCTTTACGTCGTCCTCGTTCGGAGTTGAAGAAGTAACGTCGGCGGCGTGTTGTTTGCGCAGGAAGAGATGTTCGTCGGAGACAAACCAGTTCGCGACGTCTTCACCTCTATTTCTGGCGGTGAGATGATGTGAAGGATGACGAAATCGCGGCGGCGATGTTTCGTTGCTCCCGGCGGCAGAGCTTGATGGAGTTTGGTTGTCGGAGACGCGTTTTTTGACAAAGAAGGAGATTGATGGGGTTCGGCGACGTGACGCGAGGAAGAAGACGATTGCTCTTTTCTTTTGCTTTGAGGAAGATTGTTACTGATAGCCACACAAACCCTATTTGTTTATTTATTTGCATTTTCTTTTTATTTATTATTATTTCATATATTTTTATTATTTGATTGTCTTCTTGGACCATGTTGTTGGTTATAGTAAGCCCATTCATTGCTCCCTCTCAGCACCTTGCTTTCCAGCGCAACACTTCTTTCTGTCTTTCATTCTTCTTTTCTTTTTCGCTTTCTTTATTTTAATTAATGTTAACTTTAAGTTTTGTCTTATCATTTTATTTAGATTTTACATATAACTTTCTTAAAGATAATAGAAATTTTTTTAGTTAATATTAGTTAACAGTTTAGAGATTTTGTTTTAGAATATTAGTTTAGATTTTAATCTTAATTAATTTTGTTTTGTTTCAATTATTAATCTTAATCTAGTTTAGATTTTAATCTCAATTAATTTTGTTTTCTTTTACATATAAGATTTTGTCTAATTTTGGTTTTAGTTTTCTATTGAATGTTTTTGTAGGTTTCTGGATGGAGGATAAAGCGTGATGATGACTTTGTGACTAGTTGTTCCATAATTTTTGTCAGGACTAATGAGACCTCTGGATACGAGTTGAGCTTAGACTGTGTTTTTACGCGTGCTAGTTCTTGGTTATAATTTGGGTGCTGGAAGCCTACTCGACATTTGTCTGATGTCCCGATAATATACAATTGCGCTTGATTGTGTGAATCTTCTTCTTGATACTTATTCTGGGTTTCTTTTGTGCATATTGAAGAGGCAACGGACCTTCTCCGTTAGGTAACACTGAGGCCCGATTTTACTTATTGCATGATGTTGCATCTGGAAGTCCTACTGGTGTAGGATCTGTTTGTGCATTGTTCGGATACTCCATTTCGCATTCTCATCTCCTTATTTTCATTCTTATTCATCTTCTTCATCTTATCTTATTCCTCATCTTCTTCTATTCGTTCTTAACTGGAGGTGTGCTTAGGCCACCATGGAGCTTCTCCTTTCATCTTTCTCTTCTTTTTTTTTTCTTTTTTTTCTTTCTTCTTTAGGATAGGGAGCCTCACTAACCTAGGACCATCCGAGCATGTGAATATTAGGATTAGACTTTTCCCATTAGCTTTTACCTTTTTGATCCTTTTGGTTCTTCTTCTCTTCTCATCTTCAAACTTAATTCTAATTCACTTAATAAAGGTTGAGTACTTCCATGTGACATGAGACTTTGCTATGAGATACTTGCACGCGTTCCGTTTCAGGGCGAGGTGTGAGTCATCACTCGTGGTGGATAGGTCTTAGCATGAGTACCTCACAAAGAAAAGCATAAAAACAGTTCTTAACCAAAAAACCACAAAAATACTTAATAATGGTAATAGGCCAGTGTGCTTAAGCCTTCACTTGTGGGACTAGCTTTGGGGATTTCTTCCATAGATAGGTGTGCCTCTTGCGCATTCCATTTCAGGATGATGTGAGATGTACACATCCCATTGAGTAAGACTTAGGTACACTCACCTATGCAAACCTTCACTCATAAAAGCTTCTAAAAAACACCAAACAAACAATAAGCGTCTTTCCTTCGGGAATTCTTTTCTCACCTCATTCGCTCCGTACGCGAACTTGCTCCTACTTGTCACTTTGCAAGACGGTTACGCACTCGTCGTCCGAGTCTGCAACATCTGAGCAATGGCATAGGCAGTTCAAGCCTTAATTCACAAGCAATTTCCTTTTAGTACCCCTAGTTAGGGGAACTACGGCGTCTCTGATCCTCATTATCCTGATGAGGTACGTAGGCAGCGGGGTAGGGCCCGTTCGAGCACAATCTTTATTTTCCCTACATTTTTCCTCTTTGTTTCATATTCATTGCTTTTCTCAGTTTCTTTTCCAGTTCCAGTTTCTTTTCCTTTTCATTTCTTTGCTGCAGTTTTCATACCCTCACCCTTTGAAACAGTTTTCTTTTGCAAGCGTGGATCCCGTCGGGTACGGCGGACGATCTGGGTGCTAATACCTTCCCAGGTCGTAACCGACTCCCGAACTCAGTCTCTTTGGTTCGTAGGACCTGTGTCCTTCCTCTTCTTTTCTTCTGGTTTGTGCAGCATTACCATTCCCTTTCTTCGGGATAAAAATGCCTGGCTGGCGACTATATTCTTTTTCCGCGCCACTTTCGCGTTTGTACCAGGATGGAAATCCAGGGAGCGACAACTGGCGACTCTGCTGGGGACCGAACCCAGAATCTATGGTTCCCCTGTGAGTCTCTCCTAGCGCTTGTTTGTTGTTGTTTCTTTGGGTGATGTTTGTTTGCTGTGGCTTGTTGTATTTTATTGTTGTTTATTTACGGCTTTATTTATAGTTTCAGTATTTATTTTCATGCATCATATATTATACTGGACTGTCTGGACTGGTTTTCTGTTTGGTGGGCTCGGGTGATACTGTTTTTGAGAGATAAGCCAAGTACCCGGCTTGAGTGCACCCTAGGATTAGAGTGGACATATTGTACTCGCATGTGACATGATGAGTGGCGATGTGTTTCACGCCCAGATTGCGATTGTCTTGGAAATATCTTGTGTGGGGATTTCCTCCACTTCGGGATAGGACCTTGATAGTTATGTGCATCTGGGGACCGATCATTGAGAACCTTTGTGGAAACAACCCTCTCCAGTGGTGGCAGTGGCAGACCACATTTTGCGGCAAACCCATTCGCACCCGAGGGTCCACTGGGGACTCGCATAGGATAGTCTGGTTCTCTTATAGGAACTCAGTCAAAGCATCTGGTCGTATGACATTAGTATTGTATCCTAAGGGCTGAATGTACTATTGTTTCTCGATTTCAGCGCTTGAAGCTGAGGACTTATAAGGGATGCTTGTTTTTCCCGGACTCAGCTGAGGCCTCCCTGCGTAGTATATAATGCCTAACCGATTCCCTGATTTGGTCATGAGCCATTTCTCGGAAATGGTGAAAGTATTATTGCTATTCGGCTTTGAGAGTCCGTGATGTTTGACCCAGAGCACACCTGTGAGGTTGGGAATGGGTTTACAGGTTTGCAGGAACCCTTGACCTCAACATACACTCATTACCAGTGCAATTGTTTGATCTGGTCACTATGATCCTGAAGTTATGGACCTCTGGTTTTCAGTTACTATTTTTGGGTTATTATATAGAGATCTTGTGGTTACAGACACTCGATTCTGGGCAGTACTCCAGATTCCAGGCAGTTTCCGGCTGTGATCCCATGTCTTTGCATCTTTTGCATCATCATATTGCATTTTTCATTTGCATTTGCATTGCATTTCCTTCTTCCAGAGAGCTCATCCTTCCTCTTTTTGTCCATGACCAGCCAGCTGATTTTCCGGTACTCAGTTTGAACAAGTGGTGACCGTTGGAAGACGACAGTGTGTGAAGCTAGACTGAACAGTGTCAAGAGTTAGAAAAAGGTCAGTTTTGAAGTCGTCAGTAGCCATGTCAGAGAACAACCGTCAGAATGTTGATTTTCCACCTGGTTTCACTTCGATGACCAATCCTTTGTATGGTCTTTCTCATGATGAGGATCTTACACAAGTGAACAACCTTACTCGAGCTCAGCCTGCACAGACCCCGATCGTGAATCAGAGTGTACCTGAACCATCTGTTGTCCGAGGTGGACCTTCATCTTCTTCTTATTCCACGGATTATCAGAGTTTTGCCTTCCCTATGCCGAACTTCCAAGGGGAAATCCCTCTTGTGAAAACCAAGGATCCACAAGCTTTTGTTCCTGCTGAAAGGCTTCGTGTGTTGGACGAGCAACTCAAAGCTTTAGTTGATCCTGATGCCTTTGGTTTTGATGCTCTAAACCTATGTTTGGTGTCTGGTCTTGTCATTCCTCCAGCTTTCAAAACTCTGAAGTTCGAGAAGTACACTGGTGTCAGTTGCCCGAAGCGTCATTTGGTGATGTTCTATAGAAAAATGACTTCTTATGCCCGCAACGATGAGTTGATGATTCACTGTTTTCAGGACAGTTTAAGCGGGGCATCCTTAAGTTGGTATATGGATTTGGAAAGTAGTCGTATCCGATCTTGGAATGATTTATCCAGAGCTTTCGTAAAGCAATACCAATACAATATGGACATGGCGCCCAGTCGCACGCACTTGCAGAGCCTATCTCAGAGGAGTGGTGAATCTTTCAGAGAATATGCACAACGGTGGAGAGAATTGGTAGCACAAGTGCATCCACCGCTTTCAGATAGAGAATTAGTTGACCTATTCGTGGCCATGTTGCAAGGTTCGTACTTGGAAATAATGAGTAGCATTGGGACATTAAATTTCTCTGATTTGATAAAAGTTGGAGGGCGCATTGAAAGTTTACTCAAAAGTGGAAAGATCTGGTACTCTTCGAATATCCCAGCTAGTGAAGATGAGTCTGTTGTTAGCTCCCAAGAGGAAGAATGGTATGACGTCAGTGCAGTCATGGCCAATATCGAACATTCTGGACCAACATCTTCTCAGAGATCATCTTTTCCCAGGTCTGGCTACTCTTACGGACAATCAGCGATGCTCAGAGCACCATATCAGAAACTCTGGACTCCTCCTCGTCCACATCTGCAAGCTCATGGCTGAAGACCTCAGAATCAACTTCAGAGCCATCATAGGCCTCACAACAATCTGGAAAGAAGGAACGCTCCTCTTCATCCAGCTCCCATGGCGTACAGTGACCTTTTGCCACATTTAATTGAGAGCTCTTTGGTGGTTCCTAAGCTTCTTAAGCCATTGTCAGAGCCGTACCCTCCAGGGTACAATCCTCATGAGCAGTGTGGGTATCATGGTGGATCAATGGGGCATTCAACTGAAGATTGCAAAGCTTTTTAGGCCAAAGTACAACAGTTGATCGACAATGGGTACATATCCTTTCCAGAAGGAAGCTTGGTTGTGCGCGTCAACCTCTCGCCTGATTGAATCTGAAGACTGCGGAGGAGCGTCTCCTGATTTCAGTGGTCCAGACCAGAAATGTCATCAGAGTTGTTGATCATTGTATCCTTTTTATCATTTGCATTGTAGTTTCTTTCCTATTAGCAGCTACTTGTCTTTTAAGCATTGTTGTTTTGAATGGTAATGTTAGTGAAGTGATCATGCACTTTTTGAATCAATTATGTCGCATTCGCTCATTTTTCTTTACTTGTATTGAAAAACAAAAAAACAAAAAAATGCATCCATTTACCTCCCATTTATTTCACTGTTGTTTAGCAGGTTTGAGGGAGGATGATGACAACTGAATACCCATAATTGTTAAAGGTATGCTTTCAGGGTAGAACCTGCTGACGATGTACAGGCATTGTTTCAATTCCCAAACACCGGAGATATAAGGGAGATAGACCTTCGTCAACCCCTTTGAGCCTTGAAGTAGGAGTTTCTTTTCTGAACGGAAAAACCCTCACATTCAACCCGGGGCAGGGTAGTTATCAGTTAATTTGACCGAGCGTTCAAATTTCCAAAGGAGTGGGCATCCGAGGATCCATTACCTTTTCTTCAGTACACCTAAAGAGGTAAAGAGATGTGAAACCACAATGGTTATCCCTCACCAACAAAGGAATGAGGCAGTCAACCCGTTCAGCAAGTCAGACAACCAGTGTCACACGATTTGTTCAAAAAAAATCAAAAGAAGAAAAAAGAAATAAAGCCCGCTAAGTCGAAAAAATGTGTGAAAAACAAAAGACTTAGGCAAAAGTTAGGGCATCCCGCTGGACTTCAAAATAGAAAAATTCAAAAGAAAGAATCAGTCCAGGCAAAAATTAGGGAGTAAAAAAAAATCAAAAGAAAAAATCTTCCATTAGAACAAAGTCGTGTGACTACAGACACAAAGACAGAAAGGGTGACTGTTACTCCAAGAAACCTCACTGGTACGTAAACCGTCAACGTCATTGGTTCATCAACCATTACAAAACCCTTTCGAGAAGCGAGCGCTCAGGCCAAATTAGCTAAATATAGGACTGGAGAACATCAAGGAGAAATGGGTGGGCACAGATATACTTTGAGCCATAAATCTTTCTTTCTAAAACCGTGAACCAGACCACGTCATAACCCTTGAAAGTCCTAATTGAAGCAGGTTCAATTCTGGAAGCATACTGCGACAAGGTTGCGTAAACTGACTCCTAAAGATTTGCTAACTCAGCACTACGTTTGGACTAATCGTCCATTCGTCACACACTGTCACAACATCAAAATAAATAAATTTTCAAAACTTGCATGAGTGCTGCATTAAAATTACCATTTGTGAATGAACAGTTTTAATTGCAAGTCAGCCTGTGTCATCAGGGAAGTTCCTACAAAGAGCAATCACGAGGGAACTTGATCATTCAACAATGATGACCAGAATCAAAAGAATCTTGTTATCCTATGAATCAGGGGCATGTTATCCAGTGGTTTTGTCGACCAAGGAATTTGTCAGTGTAAAGCAAGTTCCCAAGCATCAGTTAATTGAGGGACGTCATTCAAAGCCAGTTGATCAGAACTGAATTTTCCAAGCAGGGGAAGGACACCCAAAATTTCTGTTGTCCAAGCATGATTTCTTCCAATGTATAGTCATAATGAGTCAAGTCGCTTCCACGCTCATACCGGGGCAGAACACTTCCAGAGATCACTAAGTGCAACTCTCCTCGAGAGGACATCCAAGTCTGCCATGCCAGGAATCGTATAATCAGTGATAGTCTGTTCAGAGACTCACCCCCCAGGGGCAAACTTTAGCTACACAGAGCAAGTATATCAGAAATTTCCAAGTTCAAGACGAGTATTGGGAAATCATGCTACCCACCCTCGCCTTGTCACCCTTCTCAACCAGAGCCTTGTCACTAAGACCTTTCTTCCCACCTTGGGAATTTTTCTAGCCTTTCATGTGCATTGTATAAATCATTTGCATACGTTACTCCTGTCGCTCGAGCATAGAGCATATGCATAATTGCATTGAGCATAACCCAACAAACATCAGATCTTACACCCAGAGCCTCGTACCCCAACTTCCAAACCGTTCAAAGTCCAATTCTCGTCTGGAAAAACTTTTCAAAGTCTAGTCCTTGTCTGGCAGACAAACCCAAAATCCAGTTCCCGTCTGGAAATCCAACTTCAAATACCAGTTCTCGTCTGGTAGGAGAATCTTTTAACCAGTTCTCATCTGGTCACCTTTTCATTTAACCCGTTGAACGCCAGTTCTCGTCTGGTAGTCTTTCTTTTCGGAGTCAATTCTCGTTTGACGATGAACCCCAAGGAGTCAGTTCTCGTCTGACAACTTATTCTTTGCCCATCAGTTCTCTTCCGTTGGCCTACCTTTAATAAACCAGTTCTTGTCTGTTACTTCACCTTTAAAGTCCAATTGCTTGGCAACCAAAACAAAATAAATCTCTATCAACCTGGCCTTACGCCCAATCATCCTTGTATCATCATATCCTTAGCATCATGAGCATACATATACATCTCGCATTATTTGCATTGCATTTTCATACTACATGGTTTCTGTTTTTCTCTGATGTGAAGAAGAATGGTTACATGACACAATCTGGGGCAGTTATCTTAAGATATGATGAATTTCTGTGAGAGTTTGAAGACACTGGGGCAAGTCTGGATGCCAGGTCTTCTGTAAAATCCTCTGAAGGCGATCTTGTTATAGACGATGCAATCTGAGGCAATTTGAAGAGTAAAGGGATGCTTGGTCACTCTGGATAATCAGTATGCAGTTGTTGAGCTCAGAAGTTTGAAACACTGTGTTAATTCTCAGGGAATATCTGGTATTTATTTTACCCGCAGGGCGTTGAAAGTTTATTTCTTCCCCGAGCATATGGATTTGCGTTCAGTCGACAAGGTTTCCTCATAAGGAGTTGGTGTTCTCATTTAGTCAAAGTCCAATTTTCACTGGCATATCTTCCCAACACAGTCGTCATACTACACTTGGGACTTAATTTAGCTTATTTTGATCTCTAATTCTCCAGCAAAGTCTCTCCTCAGCAGAGCGTTGCCAGATATCTATGTTTCTCAACCATGCCAGAAGGTTAACATTTCACCAGCTGAGTTAGAGAAGATGATATCCCCAGCAAAATTTCAAAGCTATTTGAATTGTTCTCTTCCCCAAGCGGAGTTATCTCTCGCCGAGCACAGTATTCCCAGCAGGCAGCTGAAGGCCTTACTTCCCCACAAAGTTCATATTGGATTTTCACTTCTGTCAATGAAATATCCCCCAGCAAAGTTGCCATTTCGTTTGATACAGCCAGGTATTCATCACCTCAGTCAGAGTGGGTATCCAGACCTCTTGATTTGTCTTCCCCTGCAGAGTTGTAACTCTTGTGGCCAATCAGGCATATGTTTGTTGCTCATCTGCAATCCTCAACACTCGTCTGTGTTATCCCTAAGCATAGTTCTCCCCAGCAATGACATATTATTGATGTTCGTCCGCATCTTTCAACACTCGTCTGTGTTAGCTCTGTGGTATTGCTCGTTTGCTTTCCCCAGTAGAGTCTATATCTACTAGCACTCGTCTGTGCTCGCATCTTTATTTGATGCTCATCCTCTTTCAGCACTCATCCGTGCCTTTTCCTCAGCAGATTCCTCTTTATTTGAGGTATTCCCCAACACTCGTCTGTGCTAGCATCTTTATTTGATGACCGTCCGCAGCTCTCGGCACTCGTCCGTGCTTATTAGTCTTTGATGTTTTTTCCCCAGCGAAGTTGCCTGTACTCGTCTGTGCGCGCATCTTCATTTGGTGCTCGTCCGTATCTTTGCAGCACTCGTCCGTGCATTTTATTTTCGATTCCTCTTTATTTAAGGCATATCCCCAAGAAAGTCGCCAGTACTCGTCCATGCTCGCATCTTTATTTGATGCTCGACCGCATCTCTTAGCACTCGTACGTGCTTGTTACTCCTTTGAAGATTGCTCGTCCGCATCCTTCGACACTCGTCCGTGCCTATTACTTATCTAGTGCTCGTCTGCACGCCCCGACACTCGTCCGTGTTTGGTATTTTCTGTTGAAGATCGTCTAAATTAAGCTGATACTCGTCTGTATCTTTTCTGACACTCGTCTGTGTTAGATTGTTCCCTATTGAAGATTCCAATGCTCGTCTGTGTTGGATTTCTGATATTCGTCTATACCAGTGATTGATACTCGTCCGTATCATTATCAGAAGCACTCGTCCGTGTTTCTTGGATCATCGTCCGGTACTCGTCCGTATCGTCGACTTATGACACTCGTCTGTGTTTCTTTGATGATCATTCCAATGCTCGTCCGCATTGAAGAGGTTGAAAATCCTGACGGTGGGATTAAAACGTCAAAACAATTACCGGTACTTGCGTAAGAGTTATCCGAAGAAGACTCGTCTGTCTTATGCCACTTATCCGCGTAAGGATTCGTGAAGAGGGTTCGTCTATCCTATATTGTTGAACCTGGCGTCACGGGTTGTTGGAAGACTCGTCCGTCTCAACTCATATATTTTCAAGAAATATATGTAGAGGATTCGTCTATCCTAGTTGCATGTCTATCCCACGGACTTATATGCATTTCCCGAACCTGCGTAAGGGTTATCCGAAGAAGACTCGTCCGTCTTATTCCACTTATCTACGTAAGGATTAGTGAAGGAGATTCGTCTATCTCAGGTTACTTTGAAGATTCTTAAGGGCTCGTCCGCTCTCTGCACCTGGCGTCACAGGTCATTCGAAGACTCGTCTGTCAACATGTTCTTATTCCAGATATCAGTTTCAACTTGGAAGAAGCTCGTCTGCTTTTCCTCCCCTTCAGCCACCAAAGCGTCATTTGGTTGGGTTTATTTCCCAGTTTTGCATTCTTCGTCAGAGTGCAAATTTCGGGGTCTTTTGGGTATTCAATCATTGTTTATCTTGAACGTCTAATAGCCATTGCTCTCATCCTTTTCAGATTAACAGTGGATTGAATAGGGGCAGCTGTAGACACCCTAAATTTGTCCTCTGGTTATTCTATCTTTGTCCGCTTTTCGTTTTGCCTTCATACTCATTTTGCATACCATTTGCATAGGCTCCTGAGACATGGGATCGATTCTAGGGAATTAGAGTCCCGCGCTTTATTTGTGGTTATCAGACAAATTCAAGGCTTTGGCTTGCAGCCATCAGTGGTATCATTCTCCTCATGTCACTAGATTAGGGTTTATTTCCCTGAAACAGTGATCTTCAAGGACTTCACATCTGCAAGGACTATTCACTATGCGTCTGACTCATCGTCAAGCAATTTTCTCCCTTATCAGGCCACAAGGCTATTCCTCTTTTCTCAGCATTTCAGGATATTCTCGATACCTCAGTCGTTGTGCGTCCAGGATCAAATGAATGGTTTTCTTCAAGACATCGAGTGTTGATTTGTGTGAGGTGATTGTCATTTTAGTGGCAAATTGTTCAGTGGTTGGAGATTCATTTTAATTGAATGTTGTTGAAAGGAGCTCAAATGTGGTGTGTGCGTTAGTGTCATAGTTTCCATCCTTTTATTCAGTCCATTTTTATTCACTTCCATAATAACCATTTTTTTCTATTTAACTTCGTATTAGTATTCATGTTCAATTTTACCAAACCATTCTCTTATCTAATATCAAATCCACTTTTCATTAATTTCTATCTTTTACCATTCTTTTAATCACATTTTATCCATTTAATTAGTTCGTATCCAATATCAATTTATTCATTCATTTCAATTCCTAAATCCATTTCTATTATTATTCACAATTCAAGTTCAAATAAACCATTTTTCTATCCTTCGTCCATTTCATTTTTTTCTCTAAAACCATACTTTATTTCTATCTTGCCTTTTATTAACCATATCCATAGGCATTTCCTTTTTTCTTCATGACCCGTGTTATATAACCCATCACAACAAAATAAAAATATATATAATAATGTGGCCACATTTTTTATTTGTTCAGCATAGTATTTCCACTACCACCCAGTCACGTACCCACTACACGTTCATCCGGCCCCACATGACCCACACACAAAATTTGAAGCTTTTTTCATTCAATCTGCCACCACATGGTACCAAGGCATCACACAAATCCTGTAACAAACTTTTTCTCCCACCATCACACAACTCATTTTTCTTTACGCAAACTCTCAGCAAAAACAAAACCTCTCGCTTCCTACACAACAAGTCACGCATATTATCACATTCTTATGCCAGCACCTCATCTCACAATATCACTCACTCACAACAATTTCATACAATTTCATTCCACACTTTCCGCCAGCTCAACAAGCATCACGTTTTCTTTCACGCACACGCCAGCCACCACCCCGCATTCCGCAAAGGACAACCACACGCTTTTCGTCCCTCACACCAATACACAAAAAACCAGCATCCCACGTACAGGCATTTTTTACTCAATAGCAACAAAAATACAGCATTCATCACACATCTCAGTTCACAACCAAATCACTCTTATTCATCATCAAACCATCAGCGCATCATCCTCTCAAACCTCTCCATATCCTTTTCACAAATCCAACCCCCTTTCAACGACCAACACCCATCAACGCTTGCATCAAACACCAAACTTACTACCACAATTCTGTCACCAAGCAACAATAACAAAAACAAATTCCAAACAGAACAGAAGCAGATCCAAGATGAAGAGAGTCTGAAATTAGAACAAAAGATGAGGATAGTCCGCAACAAACCGAAGCTGAGATCATAGACTCAAAACCTGTGAGATGCTGAGCCGCATTTGGACCGAAACTAAGATTGAGACCGCGATCTAGAGATGGAGAGTGACGGCCGTTTCGCGAGATCGAAGGGTTTTCTTTACGTCGTCCTCGTTCGGAGTTGAAGAAGTAACGTCGGCGGCGTGTTGTTTGTGCAGGAAGAGAGGTTCGTCGGAGACAAACCAGTTCGCGACGTCTTCACCTCTATTTCCGGCGGTGAGATGATGTGAAGGATGACGAAATCGCGGCGGCGATGTTTCGTTGCTCCCGGCAGCAGAGCTTGATGGAGTTTGGTTGTCGGAGATGCGTTTTTTGACAAAGAAGGAGATTGATGGGGTTCGGCGACGTGACGCGAGGAAGAAGACGATTGCTCTTTTCTTTTGCTTTGAGGAAGATTGTTACTGATAGCCACACAAACCCTATTTGTTTATTTATTTGCATTTTCTTTTTATTTATTATTATTTCATATATTTTTATTATTTGATTGTCTTCTTGGACCATGTTGTTGGTTATAGTAAGCCCATTCATTGCTCCCTCTCAGCACCTTGCTTTCCAGCGCAACACTTCTTTCTGTCTTTCATTCTTCTTTTCTTTTTCGCTTTCTTTATTTTAATTAATGTTAACTTTAAGTTTTGTCTTATCATTCTATTTAGATTTTACATATAACTTTCTTAAAGATAATAGAAATTTTTTTAGTTAATATTAGTTAAAAGTTTAGAGATTTTGTTTTAGAATATTAGTTTAGATTTTAATCTTAATTAATTTTGTTTTGTTTCAATTGTTAATCTTAATCTAGTTTAGATTTTAATCTCAATTAATTTTGTTTTCTTTTACATATAAGATTTTGTCTAATTTTGGTTTTAGTTTTCTATTGAATGTTTTTGTAGGTTTCTGGATGGAGGATAAAGCGTGATGATGACTTTGTGACTAGTTGCTCCATAATTTTTGTCAGGACTAATGAGACCTCTGGATACGAGTTGAGCTTAGACTGTGTTTTTATGCGTGCTAGTTCTTGGTTATAATTTGGGTGCTGGAAGCCTACTCGACATTTGTCTGATGTCCCGATAATATACAATTGCGCTTGATTGTGTGAATCTTCTTCTTGATACTTATTCTGGGTTTCTTTTGTGCATATTGAAGAGGCAACGGACCTTCTCCGTTAGGTAACACTGAGGCCCGATTTTACTTATTGCATGATGTTGCATCTGGAAGTCCTACTGGTGTAGGATCTGTTTGTACATTGTTCGGATACTCCATTTCGCATTCTCATCTCCTTATTTTCATTCTTATTCATCTTCTTCATCTTATCTTATTCCTCATCTTCTTCTATTCGTTCTTAACTGGAGGTGTGCTTAGGCCACCATGGAGCTTCTCCTTTCATCTTTCTCTTCTTTTTTTTCTTTCTTTTTTTTCTTTCTTCTTTAGGATAGGGAGCCTCACTAACCTAGGACCATCCGAGCATGTGAATATTAGGATTAGACTTTTCCCATTAGCTTTTACCTTTTTGATCCTTTTGGTTCTTCTTCTCTTCTCATCTTCAAACTTAATTCTAATTCACTTAATAAAGGTTGAGTACTTCCATGTGACATGAGACTTTGCTATGAGATACTTGCACGCGTTCCGTTTCGGGGCGAGGTGTGAGTCATCACTCGTGGTGGATAGGTCTTAGCATGAGTACCTCACAAAGAAAAGCATAAAAACAGTTCTTAACCAAAAAACCACAAAAATACTTAATAATGGTAATAGGCCAGTGTGCTTAAGCCTTCACTTGTGGGACTAGCTTTGGGGATTTTTTCCATAGATAGGTGTGCCTCTTGCGCATTCCATTTCGGGATGATGTGAGATGTACACATCCCATTGAGTAAGACTTAGGTACACTCACCTATGCAAACCTTCACTCATAAAAGTTTCTAAAAAACACCAAACAAACAATAAGCGTCTTTCCTTCGGGAATTCTTTTCTCACCTCATTCGCTCCGTACGCGAACTTGCTCCTACTTGTCACTTTGCAAGACGGTTACGCACTCGTCGTCCGAGTCTGCAACACCTGAGCAATGGCATAGGCAGTTCAAGCCTTAATTCACAAGCAATTTCCTTTAAGTACCCCTAGTTAGGGGAACTACGGCGTCTCTGATCCTCATTATCCTGATGAGGTACGTAGGCAGCGGGGTAGGGCCCGTTCGAGCACAATCTTTATTTTCCCTACATTTTTCCTCTTTGTTTCATATTCATTGCTTTTCTCAGTTTCTTTTCCAGTTCCAGTTTCTTTTCCTTTTCATTTCTTTGCTGCAGTTTTCATACCCTCACCCTTTGAAACAGTTTTCTTTTGCAAGCGTGGATCCCGTCGGGTACGGCGGACGATCTGGGTGCTAATACCTTCCCAGGTCGTAATCGACTCCCGAACTCAGTCTCTTTGGTTCGTAGGACCTGTGTCCTTCCTCTTCTTTTCTTCTGGTTTGTGCAGCATTACCATTCCCTTTCTTCGGGATAAAAATGCCTGGCTGGCGACTCTATTCTTTTTCCGCGCCACTTTCGCGTTTGTACCAGGATGGAAATCCGGGGAGCGACAAAGGCAAATGGTAGCATCTCATGCCAGTCTTTGTAAGTAACCACCATCTTCTGCACAATCTTCTTGATGTTTTTGTTAGCTGCCTCAATAATGTCGTTCATCTTTGGCCTGTAAGGAGAAGAGTTGTGATGCTGGATTTTGAAGTCCCGGCATAGTTCTGCCATCATTTTGTTGTTCAAATTGGAACTATTATATATAATGATCCGCTCGGGTACTCCATACCGACAGATGATGTCTCTTTTCAGGAATCTGGCTACCCCTTGTTTGGTGACGTTTGCATACAAAGCTGCTTCAACCCATTTGGTGAAGTAATCAATAGCTACCAGGATGAATCAGTGGCCATTTGAAGCAGTCGGTTCGATCTTTCCAATCATATCAATGCCCCACATGGCAAAGGGCCAAGGTGAAGACATCACATTCAAAGGATTCGGAGGCACATGCACTTTATCTGCGTAGATTTGGCACTTGTGGCATTTCCTGGCATAAGCACAACAGTCTGCATCCATTGTGATCCAGTAGTAACCTGATCTTAACAATTTCTTAGCCATTGCATGCCCTCCAGTATGGGTACTGAAATATCCTTCATGCACCTCGTGCATTAGCAAGTCTGCCTCTTTCTTATCAACACATCTGAGCAGGACCATGTCAAAGTTTCGCTTGTATAACGAACCATCAGCATTCAGGAAGAAACTAACAGCCAGCCTTCTTAATGTCTTCTTATCATTGGATGATGCCCCAGGTGGGTATGTTTGATCCTCTAAGAAGCTTTTGATATCATGGGACCATGGCTTGTCATCTTTAGCAATGTCCAGAGAAAATACGTATGCTGGTTGGTCTAGTCTAGATACCGAAATCCGAGGTACGTAACTGGCAGTTTGAACCTTGATCATGGAGGAAATGGTAGCTAGAGCATCTGCGAACTGATTTTCGTCTTGAGGGATGTACTCAAGTTTAACTGTTGTGAAGAAAGTCAATAATCTCCTCGTGTAGTCACGATATGGAATTAGATGCTCTTGGTAGGTGTACCATTTGTCGTTGGTCTGATTGAGTTTCACCGAGAAAGGCATATGAACTCCTTTAGGCATAATGAGGACTGCACCAACCCCATGTCCATTCATATTGACAGCCCCATCAAACATCATTGTCCATTCTTCTTCTGGGTCAGGCCCTTCAGTGTGGACAGGCTCTTCATGATCTTTTGCTTTTAGGAACATGATGTCTTCATCAGGGAAGTCAAATCTCGTTGGTTGGTATTCATCAATGGGTTGCTCATCTAGATAGTCAGACAGTACACTGCCCTTGATGGCTTTTTGATATGTGTACTGAATGTCATACTCTGTCAGAATCATTTGCCATCTTGCAACCCTTCCGGTAAGTGCTGGCTTCTCGAATATGTACTTGACGGGGTCCATCTTTGAAATCAACAAGGTAGTGTGAGTCAACATATATTGTCTTAGTCGGCGAGCAGCCCACGCTAAAGCACAACAAGTTTTCTCGAGCAGTGAATTACGTTGTTCAAAGTCGGTAAAAATTTTGCTTAGTTAGTATATTGCATACTCTTTTCGACCAGACTCGTCATGCTGGCCCAACACACACCCCATTGATCCTTCTAATACTGTCAAGTACATTATTAGAGGTCTTCCTTCAACTGGAGGCATAAGAATTGGAGGTTCTTGTAGGTACTCCTTAATCTTGTCAAAAGCCTTCTGACAATCTTCGTTCCACCTGACCATTGGTTCCTTTCTTAACAGCTTGAACAAGGGTTCACAGGTTGCAGTGAGGTGAGATATGAACCTTGATATGTAGTTCAATCTACCTAAGAACTCCCGAACTTCCTTTTTAGTCCTAGGTGCAGGCATCTCCTGAATGGCTTTGAATTTGTTAGGATCAACTTCAATTCCCTTTTCACTTCCGATAAATCCCAGCAACTTACCGGAACGTACCCCGAATGTGCATTTGTTGGGGTTTAACTTCAGCTGATACTTTCTCAGACGCTTGAACAACTTCAGCAGATTTACCAGATGATCTTCTTCATTAAGGGACTTGGCAATCATGTCATCCACGTAGCATTCAATTTCTTTGTGGATCATGTCGTTGAATAACGTTACCATAGCCCGTTGATAGGTTGCACCGGCGTTCTTCAGTCCAAAAGGCATTACCTTGTAACAAAATGTGCCCCAAGGTGTGATGAAGGTAGTTTTCTCCATGTCTTCGGGTGATATTCTAATTTGATTATACCCTGAAAAGCCATCCATGAAGGAAAACACCGAGAATTGAGTTGTGTTGTCAACCAATACATCAATGTGAGGTAATGGGAAATCATCCTTCGGGCTAGCTCTGTTCAGATCCCGGTAATCCACACACATCCGTACTTTTCCATCCTTCTTAGGCACTGGTACAATGTTAGCAACCCACGGCGGGTAACTAGTTACAGCAAGGAAACCGACGTCCCACTGTTTTTGTACTTCTTCCTTAATTTTTATGGCCATATCTGGACGAGTACGGCGTAGCTTTTGTTTCATGGGAGGGCAATCTTCTTTCAAAGGCAACTTGTGCATAACAATATCAGTATCCAGACCCAGCATGTCTTGATAGGACCAAGCAATGACGTCGACGTATTCTCGAAGCATGTCAATGAGTTGTTCTTTTACTGAAGCTTGTAGACTGGCCCCAATCTTCACTTCTTTCAAATCCTCTTCGGTACCAAGATTAACTGTTTCAACCTCCTCCTGATGAGGAGTGATCACTTTCTCTTCTTGCCTCAACAACCTGGCTAACTCCTCAGGTAACTCATAGTCTTCTTCAACCCCTTCATCGGCTTGATTAATTGGATTGTCTAAGTCATACAAGGTCATAGCAGTGTTGTTGTCGGTGCAATCTAGAGGATAATCTCTGCAAGGGTTGAGATTTGTTCGTTTTAGTGATCAGTTTTAATCTTGTTTAGAAAAAGTGAAAATGAAGTTATTTATTTTGAAAACATTGCCATTTTATTGTTTTGTACAAAAGTGAAAAATGAAAAGACAGTGAGCGAAAAAGAGACTCGTTTGCAAAAGATGTTTGATATTCATTGATTAATCCATTTGCACAAAATTACAATATGGCCCTATTACAAAATGAATCCTGACATCTTGGGCAAGATGCAAGACTTGATGCATGCTAAAAAAGACAGGAAATAATAATTACTCTGCAGGAGTAACCCTTATAATTTCCTGGGAAGACCAGTTAAGGACTTGGTTCCCCGGGATCCTTGGACGTATCTAGCTTTCCAGGTTGCGGTTGCTTTCCGCCTCGTCTTCCAGGTTGTTAACAGCATCTGGGGTGAGCATCCCCCCACTGATGAACTTGGGCTCCTTAGCAGCCTCTGATTGATCTTGTCGGAATGGTTTGTAACCCAAATCGAATCTGTCTTCCTTCTTCTCCACTGGCAGCAGCTTTCCCCAGCCTTGGGCATTACCCTCTTCAACAACCTTTCGGGCTTGCTGATAGGAGACAATTGAAGTACCCATCCTATCCTCCTGGGATGCAGCAAATACTTCAGTCGTCGCCTCATTGACATTCAGGGCCTCAAACCCTTGGCTCATAGATTCATGGATCTCACCATCCATCTCAATATACTTGTATGTAGCCAGATGGCTAACAAATATGTCCTCCTCACCACAGATGGTGATAATCTGTCCTTCCCACTCATACTTCAGTTTCTGGTGAAGGGTCGACGTTAATGCGCCTACGGCGTGAATCCATGGTCGACCTAACAAACAGTTGTATGTCGGCTGAATGTCCATCACATAGAACGTAGTCTTAAAGACTTGCGGACCAATTATCACTGGTAGCTCTACCTCTCCAAGAACAGATCTTTTGGAGCCATCAAAAGCTCTGGCCACAATATTACTTGGCCGGAGAGATATTCCATCATATTCAAGCTTGACAAGAGCTTTCTTGGGTAAGACATTGAGTGAGGACCCAGTGTCTACAAGAACATGAGATAGTACAGCTCCTTTTCACTCCAGGGTTATGTGCAAAGCTTTGTTGTGGTGATGTCCTTCTGTGGTCAAATCAGCATTAGTGAAACCTAGCCCATGGCTAGTATTGACATTAGACACCACTGTTTCGAGCTGATTCACTATGATCTCCTATGGCACGTAGGCAGCGTGCAGAACTTTGAGTAGTGTATCCCGATGGGCTTCGGAACACAACAGCAGGGATAATATAGAGATCTTAGAAGGAGTCTGGTGGAGCTGGTCCACAACTTTATAGTCACTTCTTTTAATTATCCTCATAAATTCATCCACATCCTGATCAAAGGATGATCTATGAGTCTCTTTTGGCGCAGATTCTTCGGGTGCTACATTCTTCCCTTTGGCTTTGGCAGAAACTTCTGCCTCAGTATTAATTCTGGGAGCTTGTGACACGAAGAGACGTCCGCTTTGGGTGAGGCCTCCGCCTCCCCCGACATTGTCCACTTGTGGGGTAGGAACTGAAGAATCTAGAAGGACTTTTTCTCCGTTGCAGTAAAGGTCAGCACCATAATGCCATGGTATGACACTATCTTTGTCATATGGAATCGGCCCCGACACCGTGATGGTGACTGGGCTCACTGCAGCAAATGTTGGAACCATAATTGTTTGTGGGTGATAAAAGATGGTGACAGGACTTCTTGTGGATGTTGGTGGTGGTGAATTGAAGCTTGGTTGAAACTGTTGTTGAGTTTGTTGAAAGTTGTTGGAATTTGGGACTGTTGTCGGGTCATAATAAATTGTAACTGTGGAAACATCATTGTAGGTGGTTGCTGGAGTTGTAGAAGGAGATGACATGGAACTGTTGTTTGTTGAAGTGAAGGAAGAAATGGTTGTTGAAGTTGTAGATGAATCGGTAGGAACAACGGTTGTTGCAGTTGTAGAAGAAACACTTGTTGTTGACAAAAGAGTTGCTGGTGTTGTAGAAGCAGTGGTTGTAATTTGCAGAATGCCTTCTCTGATCAAGCCATTAATGCCATTCCTCAAGCTTGCACACCCATTCTCTGAAAGCTTGCAAGATTCACAACAGGCCTTGCAACCTGGAAACACTTGGCATTTCAAAAGCTGGGCTTTAACCTCTGCCAGAGGTGTCTGAATACTTGCAATATCTTCTATTAAACTCATGGGTGAGCCTTCCTCTATAGCATTAATCCTTGGTCCACTATGGCTTGGCATAGGATTCTTCATGACACTGGGAGGAGGTGCAAAGTTCAGGGCTTTTGAATCAACCAGGTCCTGGACCTTCATATGCAGGGCTCGGCATTTTTCCGTAGAGTGACCAGGTGCATTGGAATGAAAGGCACACCTAGCGTTGACATCGTAGTTTCTCGGAAGGTTCTGAGGATCAGGTGGAGCCAGTGTCCTCAACTTAACAAGATTGAGCTTTAGGAGTTGTGGCAGCAGTGTAGCATATGGCAATGGAATAGGGTCAATCACCTTGTTGATCTGAGATGGCCGTTATTGAAAAGGGCGTTGTTTTTTATTGTTGTTATTATTGTTATAAGATCTCTGTTGAGGAAATTGTTGTTGTTGCGGAAAGTGTTGTGGTTGTTGAGTATACTGAGGAGGTGGAGTAGGGATAGTAACAGCAGCAACTGTTCTGGGCAGGTATTGGGGTCTCCCTCTTCCCATGTGTATAGAGTTTGTTTCACCAGATCTATGGGGCCCAGCAAATGGCTTCCTTGTACTGCTTGAACTGGCACCGTTGTCGGAGATCTTTCCCATCTTTAGTAGGCTCTCTATTAATTCCCCAGCTATCACCACATCTGCAAAGTTGGTGGAAGAAAATGCAGCCAATTTGTCAATGTAGGTACCCTAGAGAGTATTCATGAACATGTCTGCCATTTCCCTTTCAGACATTGGGGGTTGAACGGCAGTAGCCAGTTGCCTCCACCTTTGGGCATACTCTCTAAAGCATTCGCGGGAAGACTGGGACATTCCCATTAGAAGGGTCCTGTTTGGAGCCATGTCCAGGTTATATTGATACTGACGGATGAAAGCTTCAGCCAAGTCTTTCTAGTTTCTTACTGTGGCTCTGGTCAAGTGGGAGTACCATTCTCGGGATGCCCCTGTCAAGCTATCCTCAAAGTAAACATCCACAGCTTCTCGTCCATGGTGTATGCTTTTAATCTTCCCAAGAATGACTGAAGTTGGGTACGTGGGCAGGATGTGCCATTATATCTTTCAAAACACGGGGGT
This sequence comes from Lathyrus aphaca, assembly GCA_963966055.1. Classification (NCBI taxonomy): domain Eukaryota; kingdom Viridiplantae; phylum Streptophyta; class Magnoliopsida; order Fabales; family Fabaceae; genus Lathyrus; species Lathyrus aphaca. The sequence continues at coordinate 232,633,501 of OZ014521.1, forward strand.
TTGAACTTGTGAGGAATTCTCACCCCTTCCACCAAACCCATGTCCATGACATCAAAACCTAGGGAGTTTTGGGATTCAAGAGACCTCAGCTTCTCAGCAATCTCATCCAACTGACGGTCATAAACTTCGTCTCCAGCCCTGACCACAGTAAACTTCTCTTCTTGAGGATCTTCCTGCAAGACCCTTCCTCCAGCAGTGTTACCTTGAGTATTTCTTATGGCATTGATATCTGGGTTTAGATCAGGTCCAAACTCTTGTGGATGAGTGCGAGGTTGCACGTGATCGTTGTTACTGGTACCTCCTGTACCTGGATGGTGTTCCTCGGGAGTTTGTCGCTCAACTAAATCCCTTAGTCTTTCCTGGCTCTGAGCTAGGCCAGTCATCACTGTCATGAATTGAGTCATCTGATTTCTCATCTCAACCCTTTCATTGGCCATCTGGGCCCTCACTTCATTCAGGTCTTGTTGGACTTGATCCATCTGTAGTCCCGGAAGGTTGTTTCTTGTCGGGTACCGGTGTATTTTGTTGACAGGGAACACTCTTCTGCGAGCAATGTTTCCTGAAACCACAACAAAGTGAGAAGCAACAACAAAACAAAAACCTACAAAACAAAGAAAATGTTACTATGCAATGCAGGATGCCTATTTGTCTTCCAAGGGTATCCGGTTTGGTTCTTTGGTTTTGACCTTTCTAGACCTTGAGGACATGCTGATGATGTTGCAGAGAGAGATAAAGCCCACAATGAACAATACAAACCATATATATTACAAAGAGTGAAGATACATAGTTTGATTATAACAAAGTTCCCATGGTGGGTCAAAATAAAACAGCAAAATCAACAGTACAAACAAAAGGAAAGTACAAGTACAAGGAAATCAAACATCCAATCCAAAGTCATCCTCTCTGACTTCCTTCAGGAGGGCCTCAGTCACCGGACCTACTGGGTGCTCTGTGATAGTCCTGATGAGGAGGTTCCTGGTAACAATGGCATTGGTCAACTTCTTGTGCTTATCCTGATCTTTCAACCTCTTTAACCCTGCCTGGAGTTTCAATTCAGATATCTCCTTCTGTGTTGTTGTCAAAGCTTCCTTATTTCTTTTCTCACTAGCCTCCAGTTGCTCTATCTTAGCTTGAGTCCTTTGATCTTCTTGTGCACGGGCCTCAATGATCCTGATCCACCTAGCCTGGCTTTCCTCTAAGTAATGTTCTGCCCTAGCCTTCTGAGTCTTTGCTTCCTTGCAAGCATTCTTCAGTACTAATTCTCCTGCTCTAGCCTTTCTGATGTAGTCGTCCGTTTTCAATATCTTGGTTAAGTGCTCAATCCAGAGCTTCTCTAACCTCTCATTATCTAGAAGGTTGTCATTCCTCTCCTAGAGGGTCTTCTTCAAGGCTTCAGAGAGTTGAGTATTCCTCTCTTTTAGTTTCTCAAACTCTTCCAGACTGATAGTAGCTGCAGGTTGCACTGTTGAAGGTCCAGGTACATCTTCTAAGGTAAATGGCAACCGGGTGATCTGTTACCTAGTACGAGACCAATCAAGATACTGTGCTGAAGTAATATTGTTGCATTTTCCCAAAATAGTTGTCCCTTTGGTCTGGATGTTGTCCCAGGCCCAGGCTGCCTTTTTGACAACAACAGAGTTATGTTGGATCTCACAATAGAAGGTTTCAGTCATGTCTTGCCCTTTTTGAGGATGAACCAAAGCATACCCTAATTGTCTCTTAAAAAGTAAAGGGTTGTAGTTGATGCAACCTTTTACTCCAATCAAAGGCACATTAGGATATTGCCCGCAGCTAGTAATGATGTATTTGCCCTTGGTGCTCTGAGTACACCATCTGATGTCTTCTGATGTCAAGGCAATCAATCTCTTAGCCCAGTTCTTTGGCTGGTGAGGGTTCAGGAAGGTATCTGACTTTGGCAAATGTCTTAACAACCAAGAGTAATAAAGGGGAGCACAGCATCTGACCAGTCTTCCTCTTTGCTTCTCATTCCTCTAGTGCACTGAATAATAGAAATCTCCAAGCAAGGTGGGCACTGGGTTCCTTAGTAAGAACAGGTGAATATCATTCTTGCTTACAAACTTTGGCTCGTCTGCAAACAAGATAACTCCATATATGCTAAGGGCTAAGAGTGCACAAACAGTATCCCACTTTCCTGTTGCAGCATGCAGGGTGGCCTGGGAGATCAAGAAATCCAAGTGAATGCCTGGAACCCCAGCCTTGGTGGTCATGCTCTGATCAATGAGGGCAGGCTCCAAATGCAATGCCTTAGCTATGTCTTCATTCTTGGGAGCAACCATCTCAGGGTTGAAAGGAATCCCTCTCTTGATAGGAACTCCTAACAACATGGAGAATTCTTCTAGCAGAGGTCCTAACTGAAAATCAGGAAATGTGAAGCATCTGAGAGGAGGGTCATAAAACTGCAAGCAAGTGAGGATCATGCTCCTATGGGATGCATCCAGGTCCATGATCATCTCCAATATGCCTCCATAGTGTTCTATGAATAATGGGACATGATCAGGAGTAATGAGAGACTGGATCTATCTGATGCCTGTCAGAGTGGGCTCAAAGAAGTGGTATGTGATGTTGCTCTTCCTGAAGGTGTCCATGCTGATAATGGATGCTGGTGAAGAAGACTGAGATAAACTCTGATAAAGGTAACTGCTGAAGACTGATGAAGATAACTAGAGAAGATGCTGAAGAAGGGTCTCTGATGAAGACAACTGGAGAAGAGTCACTGACAATATGGGCAGCAAAATAGGTCAAAACCAAACCAAAGATAATAAGGTGGATACCCTGTAAAACAAATAGGCAAATGTTAAATGATGCAAAAATGATGTATGCAGAATGATATGCAAAGGGTTTGTGATCAAGTGCTGGATCTATTTTTCTGCCTTGATAGGGTCCATGTGTGATCATAAGTCCGGATGGAGGCTTAGAAATCCAGTAACCAGGTGGGGGACTCAAATAAAGAGTCACAAATCCAGGTTTTCACAAGAACTGTCCAAAGAGGTGTATTCTTAAAACAACATTAGTAACCCATGTCCCCTACCAAGTTGATATCGACAGTAATTCCGACCTTTTCAATACTGGGGCGGGGAAGTATTTCTTGGATTAAGAATTTGTTTCCGCCTTTCCTACATGTACTTGCCAATTTTGACAGTATGACTACTCGAGAGTTGCGTTCACGCGAGATATGCTGGACATCTCAGGTCCTAAACTGTGCGACCATCCGCTGTAATAGAGCCAAGTACTCAATCAGGTTTTCGTTCTTTGCTTGATGCTCTCCTTTTACTTGTGATGCAACCAGTTGTGAATCGATGAATATCGTAACTTCTTGGGCGCCCATGTCCTTTGCGAGGAGAATTCCTGCGAGAAAGGACTTATAGTCAACCTGGTTATTAGATGTTGGAAAGGAGAGAACTAACGATACTTCGACCACAAGGCCTTCATCGCTTTCGTGGATGATTCCCGCACCACTATAAGTAGGTCTAGATGCCCCATCGACGTAGCTGATCCATTTGCGGTCACCTTCCGTCGCGGCTTTTGTTGGTGTCATTTCGGTGACAAAATCAGTCAGGGCTTGGGCCTTTAAAGATTTTATGCCCTCGTATTGTATGTCAAACTTGGACAACTCTAAGGACATTCTACCGGCCATATTTAGTCGAGCAAAAAGTTGTTTGATAGGTTGATCAGTTATTACGACCACCGTATGTGCTAAGAAATAACGTCGTAATCTTCTGGCAGCATTTACGAGCGCGAGGGTAACTTTTTCGATTTGTTGGTATCTTAGTTCTGGTCCATGTAAGGCTTTACTCGTGAAATACACGGGTTTCTGGCCGTCAGGGCCCTCTCTTATCAGAGTTGCACAGATGGCTTCAGTATTGACAGCCAGATATAAATAAAGGATCTCCCCGGTGGCTGGACTTGGCAGAACCAGGGGTTCTGATAAAGCTTGTTTGAGGTGATGCAGAGCCTTCTCATATTCTTCTGTCCACTCGAATGCGGATTCTTTGCAGAGAAATTTGAAAAAGGGGGAAACGCGTTGAGCGAATTTCGCTATGAATCAAGATAGGGAAGCGAGCATACCGTTTAAGGATTGAATTGATTTTTTTTCAAGCTAGGTGTAGGGAATTTTGTGAAGGCGCGACATTTGTCGGGGTTCGCCTCGATACCTATTTCCATAAGGTAGAAACCGAGGAATTTGCTCGCTCTTACACCGAAGGTGCACTTGTCAGGGTTGAAGTGCATTCTACACTTCCTGGCTTGGTCGAACATGCTCTGAAGGTGAGAGGCATGATCAGATTCTTGAACGGATTTAACGACCATGTCGTCCATGTAAACTTCCATCATGTCTCCAATTTGTGATTGGAAGACGTTGTTCATCATACGCTGATATGTAGCTCATGTGTTTTTTAACCCGAAGGGCATTACATTGTAGTAATAATTTCCCGCAGGGGTCATGAACACGGTGTACATCTTATCTTTGTCGGCCATGGGTATTTGATTGTATCTCGAGTATGCATCCATGAAGGATAGCAATTTAAAACCTGCAAAATTATCTACCAACTAGTCTATGTTAGGAAGAGGGTAAAAGTCTTTCGGGCAAGCCCGGTTAAGATCGATATAATTAATAGAGGTGCCCTATTCCATTGGATTTTTTCACGAGTATAGTGTTTGAGAGCCAGGTCGTATACCTGGCTTCAGTTACAAATTTTGCCTCTATAAGGTCATTGACTAATTTTTCAACAGCTAGAGTTTTTTCTTCAGATTGCTTGCGCATGCGCTGGGCAACTGCGCGGGCCGTTGGGTTGATGGCAGGCTCGTGGCATGCAATCTCTGGGGAAATGTGTGGCATATCACCAGCACTCCAATCATAGAGGTCGGCATTGTTGCACAAACATTGTTTCAATTGCTCCTTGACTTCGCGGGGAAGCCCTGCTCTAATACGGACCCCTTTGTCAGGGTTAACTCCGAAAGTTACAACTTCAAATTCACCTACGGGCAAAGGTTGCAACATAGATTCTTTATCTGCGGGGGCGTCCTCCTTGTCATCAACAAGAACACGAGGATAGAGATCAATCATGTTGATCTGAAGTGTTGGCTTTTTATCGGGCTGGCCGTCGTCGGCTGGAGTGTCTTCATCTCTTGCGCGCTTACCATTGTTTAGTGCAAACTCTATCACTGTCTGACCCCTGGTTGCTGCTTCAAAGCATCTCCTCGCTACCTCGATGTCCCCGTGGAGAGTATATATGTGTCCCTTTTCTGTGTAGTATTTCATTTTGAGGTGGACCGTTGAAGGGACGACGATGAACTCGGCAAGGGTGGGCCTTCAAGAATGCATTGATAAAGTGATGGATAATCGATTACCAGGAAGTGTGTTTGGATTGTCTTCGAGGCATCTCCTTCCCCGAATGTGATGTGTAGCTCGACATAGCCCCAAGGCTTGGTGGCGGCTCCGTTGAATCCCTGCAAGTCAAAACCCACGTACGGGGATAAGTTTCCCTAGTCCAGCTGCAATGCTCGAAAGAGCAAAGTATACATAATGTCGATTAATCTTCCTTGATCGATGAGTATTCTGCACACATCAATCTTTGCCATCTTTTCACGGATTAGCAAAGGGATGTGGGAGTTTGGAGATCCTCCGAGTAGTTTTTCCCTGTAGAAAGTTATTGGTTGCGATTTTCCCTTGACCCTCTCGATAGATGAAAGTTGAATTGGTGAGGAATCAACCAGATGCTCGAGGTTTCTCCTAACGGACCCGACGGTCATCTCGTTGTAGCCTCCACCTAAAATGAGCATGGCCGAAGGGAAACACTCCCAAGGACTATGCGATGCAAAGTATCATGCGTTCGAGAGCTGTCGAGGAATAAAGAAATCCTTGGGCCTTTTGACAGATTGGGCAATCTACATGAGGGCGGCCTCCTCGATCACTTTTGTCGCTCCCCCGAAAAGACACCTGGTCAGATAGGGTACAGACGCGAACGATCGGCGAAAGGAGAGAATGAAGTGAAGATGAATAGAGTCACCAGCTAGGCATTTTTATCCCGAAGGAAAGGTAATGCTGCATAAACCTAAGAAAAGATGGATAAGACGGTTGCGAACCAGAGAAACTGAGAAAGGGGGTTGGTTACAACCTGGGAAGGTATTAGCACCCAGATTGTCCGTCGTACTCGACGGGATCCACGCTTAAAAGATTGTGTTTAAAGGGGTAGTGTATGTGCTATCTGTGTACAAAAGCTGGAAAAGAATATACAAGTGTCAGTGCAAAATGGTAAATGCTCAGGAACTGAGGCTTAGAAAAGAATGCTGAAATAGGGGGAAGACAAAGAGACTTTTGTTCGATAACAGTTAAGTTATTCCTGCCTATCCTCTCGTGCAATGAGGAAGTCAGAACACCGTATTTCGACTCAAAGAGACTGAAAGATAAATTGACTGATGAACTGCTTGCTTATCTATGCTCAAGTGTATGACTCGTCTGGCTCGAGTGTTAATTGTCTTGCATTAGACGGAAGAAACAAGTTCTCGTTTGTGAGTGAGTGTGATGAGAAAAGAATCCTGAAGGAGACGATTATTGTTTGTTTTTGTGTTTTCAGTTTTGTTATTGTTTTTGGTGTTTTTCATAAGTTAATGAGCTTAAGCCTAAATCAAGGGCTTGTAAACTCATTATATCCTCCCTGATTAGGGATAATGAGCCCACTTAAGTATGAGATAAGCACCTCAACTTAATTACCATGATGATATAGGATTAAGATCATAAACCTATTTGTGATTATTTAGATGTTTTTGGGTTTTTATTTAGTGTTAAGTAATAAGTTTAAGCTATAATCAAGGATTAGTGAACTCATTACACCATCCTAATAGAAGGATAATAGATGAGCACACTTAAACTGAGGAAGATACCTCAACTTAATCCATGATTAGGGATTAAAGTCATTAGATGACAAGCCTTTATTAAAAGTGGATTTTAATTAAGGGTGAGATTAAGAAGTGGATTTTATGATTTGTAAGACAACTTGAGGGGGACTTGTCCATTAAACACTAGGGTTAGTCCTTCTTAACCAATAAAGGAAGAATTAGAACCCTAATGTAAGGCCCAAGTTACAAGTTAATGTCTTAGTGATTATTAGATGGATTGATTAAGAGGTTTAAACAAATTAAGGGTTTAACACTTAGAATTAAAGTTATACACTCCATCCTAAGAGAAGGATGCAGGAATAACCCTAATTCCAAAGTCCTAAAGCCTTAAGGGTTTAGTCTCTAATGATGAGATGAGAAGAGAGGCACAAAGAAGACTCAAAGGTGAAAACTAAGGGGGGACTAATCACAACCCTAATTATTATCATGCTTAGATATTCCTATGGTTAGTAAGGCTTTAGAAAGATCTTCAAAGAAGCCACCAATGGAAGAAGCAGAAGAAAGGAGGAAGAAGCAGAAGAGATAAGTTACTTACTTCATTGAAGAAGATAAGTAACTTAGAGAAAGAAAGTGAGATATGAACATGAATGAGAAAGCCCACTCAAAGACAATGAAAAATGCAGCAAAGATGCATATGAAGAAAATGATGAGAAATGAGAAGTGAAGGCAAATCCACTTCTCCAGTTACTTACCACCTGAAAATGTTAGCACAAGATGCATAACGAAAGAAATGAAATGGAATGAAACATATGCAATGACCAGAAGCATACACATGATGCAAATGATGCTATGATATGATGCAAAGGCATTTAAAGTGCAATGAATGGTCATACAAAGATAAGATGCAAATGGAAGCATGCTTTGAAGTTTGAAAGTTCATGAAAGTTAATGAATGGAAATGAATACAAATCATGGCAAATGAATGAAGAAATGGTCAAGCAATGTTCAAGCAATGTCTTAAGATGTCTAAGATGGCATACAAATTCTTGGAATGACATGACATGTTCATATGTTCATGCAATGCAATGTAAGATGCAAGTAAAGATGCAAAACTAGGGTTACATGAAAGGATGAGATGCAAATGGTCAAAACAGAAACATATGACATGATAAAAATTTGAAAATGAGCTCAAACAAACCCTAACCCCATATGATATCACAACCCAAAGGATAAGGTCCAACTCTTAACCTAAAGAAAGTTATGTTTTTCCCAAGTTTGCTAGGGTTTTTGGGTACCTCTAAGGGAAAAATGCAAATCAAATTGAAAATGCAAGATAAATTCATGACAAAAATATCCTAGCAACTACATGTTATTTGGAAAATAATGCAAAAATAATCATCATCAAACCCTTCATGGTTAGGAAGTAAAGATTGTTCAAAGTTAGGGTTCTAAAAAAGGGATTTTATGAACCCTAAATTCAAAGAAATTGTCAAGTTGTGATCAAAACCAAAAAGAAATTTGTATGGAGGGTTTGACAATGTTTCTAAATGTCTTAAGGTGCAATGTGAATTTTTTTGGTAATTTTTAGAAACCTAAATGGTATTTTAATTAATTAATTTCCATCAATTAATTAAAATAAACATTTAAATATTTTAAAAATGCTTTTTAAATGCAAAATATAAAATAAAAATTGTTTTTGGATGAAGAAAAATATTTGAATCAGAAATGCAAAGTTTGAAAGTGTTTGGATGAGTTTTGATATTTTAAATTAAATATGCAAGAAAAATGCAAAGAAAATAAAATAAAAATGAATTTAAGGGAAAGTCAGCGCATCTGATGGCTGAGGTTTAAAACAAAATGGAGGGAATTGACTGGCGCCAGATCCTATGGTCCAGATTCAAACTGGCTAAACCTACTTAATTAACTTAAATAATCCTAATTAATGCTAAGTGGACTAATCCTGGCAATCAAACGCGCGTGGGAAACTGAAATCAAGGGCCAGAATTCAAACATACGCTAATCACACTACTAACCCTAATTAGGGCAAATGAGTTTCAGACGACCGGAACAGTGGTTCCGGTCGTCTTCTCCGGCGACACCAAACTACAATCTTCTTCCCTAGGCCATTTTAAGAGCTCTAAAGCTCCAGATCAGATCGCCAACTCACCCCAAGCAAGAATCAACCCTCAAAATCAATTTATTTTGCATCAATCATGAGAATCAAACAAGAACATGTTTCACGGGAAAAGTTCCAGAAGCTAAATACACGCTTGTTTTCAACTCATTTTCAAAACAAATTATATCATGATGATCAACATAACATGTAGAACAAACTAGGAACTTAAAATCATGCTTCAGGAAAAAAGTTTGAAGATGGATACCTGAGCTGGAGCTTTCACTTTTGGAGCTTTCTGACCTCTTCTCCTGTGCAAATACACCCCAATGAACTCCTTGATGATGTTGAGAAGCTTTGCAAGAGTTTATATGGCTTGGTTTGAGAGATAGAAACTCAGCTGGTCCAAAATCGTGTTTGTGTTTGGCTGACTTTTAGAGCTTAACAATGGTTGGGAAATGATCTTGAGATGATTTTGAGTTGGTTTGTGGAAAAATATTGGATGTTTGAGGCTTGTGCAGTGTGTTTCGAAGAGATGAAGGTTGAGGCTGATTTTGTGAAGCTTGGCTTGTGTATGGTTCTGAGCTCCAAGATTATGTGAAATGGCTTGCTTTTGGTCCACATAACATGTCTCTATTGGCTAGAGAGTGGGTGGTGGCCTGTGGTGATTGGTATGGGCAAGTTGCAAAAAAGTCAATTTGTGTGTACTTGAGGTATGGGCTATGGCAGGAGTTGTTCAAGGGCATGTCTGGCCTAAACTTGGTTCAAGGAGAGCCATGGGATTCATTTTATGCAGCTGGCACAAGTGGAAGCATGGCTGCAAGATATTTTGCAAGTGTTATGCAATTTTGCCCCTTTGAGAAATCTTGTGATGCAAGGCATGAAATGTTGTGGTTCCTTGGGCAATTCTGATCATAATGAATTGTATTATGTTTGTATGATGCCTAGAGATGCATTAGAGGTCACAAAAATGGCTTGGCATGTGAAATTGCAAAAATCCCTCTTTGGTATGAAAGTGAAAATTATGTGATTTTTGCCAACTTTGCAAGGCCATAACTTGAGTTCCATAATGAATTAGAACATGTTCTTGTACTTTTTGAAAAGAGAAAGACCTAATCTACAACTTTCATGACCAAAAATTTTTCATTTGAAGCATTTTTGATCAAGAAAGAGGAGGTTGAAGAACTTTCCCAAAATGGAAAGTTTCCATTATAAGTCATTTCCATTTTTGGCAACTTTTGGTTTAGCTCAAATTTCTTCAATTTTGTGAACTTCCAAGCACTTAAAGATCAAATAAAGATCATATAACTTCAATTTGATGAAAATACCCCTTTGGTTCCATTGTTGGGGGCCTCAGATGCACTGATTTTGCTCTGACTTGCTCAAGAAGTTACCCAATGGACAGATGACTTCCACAATGAATTTCTTCATCAAACTTGGTACACATGATCCTTATAACATCTTAAGAACATTAGAAACAAGAATGGCCCAAATATTTGGAGTTAAGGCCTCTGAAACCAAAACCCTAATTTTGGTCATCTGTGTAGTGAAAACCCTAGCTCTGCTTCCATGCTTTCCCAGTTCTTGTGATTTCTTGACTTCTTTGAACTTTGAGGGACATGAAATGATGATTGAACACATAGGGACCCTCTTGGAATGCTTGGAGGCCTTTGGAGTGGCTCAGATGGATCCTTGGATTGCTCAGATCACAAACCCTAGATGCAGATGAATTTGAACCATGCAGATGAAACAAATATGCAATGTGATGTGGTATGCTTATGCTAATGCAAACATGAAAGATCACAAGTCAATGGTGTGAAATTAGTGAGGGAAAATTTGGGGTGTTTACAACTTCTTCGACTCTTTTCATTTCTTCTTGTCGAGGAGCCTCATCTTTGACATACTTCTTTAGGTGTCCCTCCTTGACGAGGATCTTAATGATGTTTTTGAAATGGATGCAGTCTTCGGTGACGTGACCATGACTGCGGTGGAATCGACAATACTTACTCTTGTCGGTATTGACCTTTGACGCGGTTGGTTTGGGGAAACAGACGCCTCCCTGTTTGAACTAAGTATTGATGCATTTTCCGAGGATCTTCTCGCGAGGAGCAGTGTGAAGGGTGTATTCCGAGAATCAACCGACTGATCCTCTGCTTTCTCACGGACGACCATCCCTTCATTTCTCATGCCGTAGGGCCTCGTCGTTGTCCCTTTTCCTATGAGGTTTCATGCTCTCCTGATTTCGTGAATATCTTGTTTTTTACGCGGCTTCCTTCTCCTCGTATTGAATGTACGCTTAGGCCTTATGGAGCAGCTCGACTAGAGATTGGGGAGGTTCGGTACCCATAGCTCTTCAGAATTAGTTGTTGGGGCACAACCCCTTTTCCAAAATGTATCGCTTCATGCGGTCAGTAATATGTACTTCGACAACCTCTTTATTGAATCAGTCGATGTATTCCCTCAGGGGCTCTTCCTTCCCCTAAATGATCCCTTCGAGGGTGGCATCAGACTTTGGATGACGTCTAGACGCGGTAAAATACCTGATAAATTGATTTTTTAAGACCTTCCATGATGTGATGGATCTTGTGGGGAGGTACTTGTACCACGACATCACGCCTTTGCGCAAGGTGATAGGAAACAACCTGCATTTGATCGCTCCTTCCATGTTGTGGTAGTGGAGCATGGCTTCGAGATTCTCAATATGGTCGTCAGGATCGATTGTCCCGTCGTAGGTGGCCAATGGGGGAGGTTTCTCGAGTCCTCGTGGGATGCGGGTTTCCATGATATCACGGGTGAGTGGTCCACGATTGTCCTTGTTGTCACTGCTACCGGACTCAGGGTATGGGGACCTGCTTCGTCGATGACGGTCTTCATCATGCCGAGGTTTCTTGCTGTGATCTTAATCTTCAGGTGAGCGCCTCAACTTACGGGGAGGAGATCGAGTGTGCTTTCCAACCCTTTTTGGTCACGAACCTTCAGGTGGATCCTGGTCCCTAGGAGGGGAAGGGTGTCTGGGATCCTTCCCTTTTCAAGCTTGTTGAGGAGATCTAGACAGACGGGGAGAGCCTCTACGATGTCGCCTCCTGGACAGTGAAAGGGAACGATGGCTACGCTCAAGCATTTGCATGCATTCATTTTGTTGAAAAAGGGCGAGGTTCGCCTTGTTGAGGGCGGCGATTAGAGCCTGAGTTCCCACATCCGCGTCCGTTAGGATGAGAATTGGTTCGAACACAGGATCCGCGTGAATAACAGGTAGCTGTCTCAAGTTATTTGAAGCTGGGGAAGGTGGGTGTCCTTTGTTGTGGCTGACGTTGAGTTGGAATGCTCCCTGGCTGCTGGTGTTGTCACCATCACTGAGAATGATGGCAGAGGTATCTCTTACAGTCTTGTTCATCTGGGTAGCCATGAAGAAGAAAATATGAGCTTTGATCTTGCGGTGAAAGAGAATCTTGATCACGAAAGATGGGGGAGCTGTTAGTTTCCCATAGACGGTGCCACTATACAGAAAGGATCCGAACAGGTCTTCGTGGCCTTCAACCGGGACTGCAATATGTTGATAGGAGGAAAGGGTGGGGTACCTGCAAGGTGCTCCAACGCTAAAGTAAGTTTCAGAGTGAGACTACTAAAGCGTAGGAGAAAGAGAGTTAGAAATTGAATACCCAACCCTCCAAAGATGGAGGGATTTTATAGGGGCACTTTCCCGTAAGAGGCGGATGCGCAACCTTTATCTAAGCCTAACTGCCTCCATAAATCCGGTGGGTAGTTGGCCACGTGGAAAGCGTTATGGCGCGTGAGGGGGAAGTCCCCAACGACTATATGCCAACAGCTTTTTTCTTGCAACGAGCATATGCTTACTGACCTTATAACAGGCTTGTGCCCAATTGAATATTGGAATGAGCCTCAATTTGGCGTAGGACACGTCCTCGGCCTACCCATAACAAGTATATTAAAGTAGTTAGTTTTCTTTCCACGAACTTTGTAAGTTATTACACGGGCTGAGCTCTCGAACCTTGTAAGTTATTACACGAGCTGAGCTTATGAACCTTTAATCATTGGTATTATACGAGATAATAACCAATAACCTGTGAGATTTTATATCGAATTGATCCCGAACCTTCCAAGCTATTATACGGACTGAGCTTAAACTTGATGAAAGCTTTTATATGGGATGAACTTTGAAACCTAATCTTGGTTTTAATACTGGAGTGAAAAGAACCTAAGAGATTTTACAACAGGTTAATCTCGAACCTAAGTTCAGACTGAATCACACAATCCCAACCCAAAATTTTTAACGAGTTTAACTTTTAATCCAAATAAATTCCTAATTGGACAACATTCAACCAAAATATATAGAGATTTGCTAGTGAAATTTAAAAAAAATTAATAACATTTGATATTCTATAATTTTTAATTTATTTATATTTTTAAGTTTTAAAATTAGTTTCTTATAATGTAGAATATAATAAACAAAACTTAATAATTAATCATAATTACAAATTAACTACTAGCCTGTATAAAAAAGAAGTAAGAAATTACTACTATAGTATGGTAGGATATTTTGAGAGGGAGCTCACACTTGTCTTAATTACACAATGATTTCTTTCTTCTTATAACGTAGTCCCACCTTTAATTACGCAACACCAAAATGTATATGCCATAACAACCTTCATGCAGACCATGAGCAAAATGAAAAAAGGATGCGAGATTCACACAATCCAGCTGCCACAACAATAAAAACGATTCTGCAACATAAATTGTTCCATCCTCTCCTATATAACGACCTCACTATCACTCTCATTTTCAAAGCTTTAACAACCATAATCATGCTCCGAAAATCACTTCAAAACCAACAATAAACTCTCCTCAACCCTCACTCATTCTTCACTCACAAGCCCATTAACAAAATCTTCAACAACCCAATGCCTCAACATAACCTGCTCAAACCTCTTTTCCGAATCAATAAACCTCACAACTCACTTCATAGCTATTCACCAAAATCTTCTTTAATTCCAAAGAACAAACCTTCAAAAACCAAAACCATACACCACAAACCTTGAAACCGCAAAAACAGTAAGCATGAGATTCGATACAGAGAGATCAAGAGCAAACCATGCAGAGAGAGTCGTGAGACCGTGAACCAATTTGCAAGCAGTGAGAACCAAAATAAGAAAATGATAGCAGATAGAGCGAATCAAGAAGCTTTCTGAGTAAATATTTTTGTATTATTATTCATGTTTAAATCTTGTTTTGATTTAATTTTGGGATCCATCCTCGCTTTTAGTTTGGAAACTCATTTTCATTATCTTATATTTTTCTATCTTTAGTTGTGTTCGGTTTATTTTAGTCTATGATATATTAAAAACTCATGGTTTGTTGATTTTTACAAATCGATAAAACCTAGACTAATATGAGACCACTTCTTTAATTTTCTTTCTTATTTCTCGATTTACTTTTTTTGGTCGATGATATAACAAATGGTTTATGATATTCGATTTTGATAAATCGACGTTATCTAAACCAATATGAGACCATCATTTGTTTCTCTTGATTTTAATATGGTTTCTTTATTACAAAGAACCTTGTTCATTTTTTATGATTTCTAATCTTTCATTAATTTTCTAGATCCATTTTTATCTCTTGATTATTCGGTCGATGATATAATAAACGATTTTAGATGTTCGATTTCAATAAATAGACGTCATCTAAATCAATATGAGACCAACCTTTTTTCTTTATTTTTTTCTTTACTTTATGGTCGATGAAAGTATAAGAGTCATGATGGTCGGCAAATCGAATAAATTATGATTAAGACGAGACCATTCTTCTATTTAAATAATTATTTGATTATTTGATTAATTATTGCGTAGTGAATTCGAAATTAAAATTCAATTCAATTTTCGAAATCCATATGGACGCATAAAGTGTTTCTCGACTTCTCGTAGAGTGATTCCTACATGAATCCACTCTAAGATAGTTAAAGATCCAAATTTCGACGCTTTTGATGTGTCGCTCCCTGGATTTCCATCTTGGAACAAACACGAAAGTGGCGCGAAAAAGGTAGAGTCGCCAGCCAGGCATTTTTATCCCGAAGGAACGAGAATGGTAATGCTGCACAAACCAGAGAAAAGAAAGGAAGGACAAAGGTCCTGCGAACCAAAGAAACTGAGTTTGGGAGTCGGTTACGACCTGGGAAGGTATTGGCACCCCAGATCGTCCTCTGTACCCGACGAGATCCACGCTTGCAAAGAAACTATTCCAAAGGGTGAAGAAATGAAAGCTGCTGCAAAAAGGAAGAGACTGGATAAAAGAAAAGAAAGGGGGAAAATGAAGGGAAAATAAAAGAGTGCTCGAACGGGCCCTACCCCGCTGCCTACGTACCTCATCTGGACATGAGGATCAGAGACCATGTAGTTCCCCTAACTAGGGGTGGAAATATTGCTTGTGTTTTTTAAAAGCTTGAACTGCTTATGTCAATGCTCAGGTGTTACAAGCTCGTCTGGCACGAGTGTGTTACCATCTTGAAAAGTGACAAGAGGAGCAAGTTCTTACGTAATGAGTGAAGGTGATGAGAAAAGAAGAAATTCCCGAAGGAGAGACGCTTATTCTTTGTCCAATGTTTTTAGAAGATTTTATTTGTATGTCACAAGAAAGTGAATTCAAGCTCGTTTCCATGGAATGTGTACTTAATACTACATTCCAAGATGGAATAATAGAACAAGCACACCCAAGTAAGGAGAATTTATCCAAGACTTGGTTCCAAGGATTAAGGCCTAAGCTCACTAACTTGTTGAAATTATTAGATGTTTTTGTGATTAAAATGAAGAAGTACCTTTTAAGGTTTTCTTTGTGAAAGTAGTCCCATGATTATACTTGTACATCATGCTTGACAAGTGTACTATTCCAAGATGGAATGAATACAAATTCCTCATGGCATAAGTCCCTACACACAAGACTATTTCCACCATTATTAAGTGTTTTTTAGGTTTTTGTATGAAGATAAGAAATATAAGAAACTAAAGGAGCAAAGGTAAAAGACTAAGGGGGACTATTAATTCTAAGTGTTATCATGCATGGATGAACCTAGGTTAGCATGGTTTGAAGTCTATCCTAATGAAGAAGAATGAGAGAAAATAAAGAAAAGAAGAAGAAGAAGTTAGAAAACAGCTTACTTCTCTAAAGAAGTTAAGTTTCTTCTAAGAGGGGGGGAGTAATGAAGTTATACCAAGGATGTCATAAGGTACATAACAAATACAAGTATGAAAGCAATAAAGAGATGAGATGAAGGTTTGAAATATGGATAACATCCACACTTCACTTACCATGTGAACCTACAAGAAAAGGTTACAACATGTTCAAGTGATAAGATGAAAGCAACTAAGATCAAGTGTGATTCAAACAAACAAGAGGTCATATCAAACCATCACAACCAGAAGTAGAGTCTTCCATTCACAAGCTAATGTCAATCAAACAAACTCATGAAAGAAATAGAGCAATCAAACCACTACAAGGCATTACAAGTTACCATGAAGAAACCAAGCATACATGAGATGGAAAAAGATCCTACTAGCTAAACATGCTCCATAAACTTCAAGACTAGAAACCTAGTATGGCAAGGAAATGTCTAAGAAAAGAGTAGAAGCACTCAAGGAAGCATACAAGTTCAATTGACCTCAAACATAAGAAGTATATGAACATGAGAAGTGATGTGAGCATACATATAAGTGTGAGACTTAAAGGATAAAAAAATCAAAGAAAACCAAAGTAACATCATCATGTAAAGACCAAGGATGTAACATCATGCTAAAATACCTCAAATCAACCTCTAGGAGTTGGCACAAGTGCCCTCCTAACCTAATGAGAAAGCATACATCAAAAATACCTTCAAAATAGAGCAAACAAGCACAAAAATTCACATAAAATGGAAATAAAACTTAAAAATTCACAAATTAAGCAAAAAGGTTCCTTAAACATGTAGGATCATCATACCAAAAGAATAGGACCAAAATCAGAGGCAAACTAGGTCAAATAAAATTACAAAGATCAATTAGGGATTTAGAACCTTCATCACAAAGAAACATAGCAAAAGGCAAGAAAAAACATTATAAATATCAAGAATAAAATCCCAAATGATCTTCAACATGTTAGAAAATATATGCAAAAATAAGCAAGTCCATATCTATTACCAATTTCAAAATAGAAAATAAACAAACTAGGTCATGCTTTGAAGGAATTAAGACAAAAAAAATAAAGAACAAAATTAATAAAGACATGAAAAATTAAAATATATGAAAAATAAAAACATAGAAAAATCAAGAAAATTAAAAGGAACTAACATGATTAATAAAGCATAAAAGGAACTAATATGAGGTCAAAAACACCAAGAACTCAAGGACACACAGATCGAAGACAAACAGTTTGCACATCAAAACTTCAAATCACAAATACAAACTCAATTCTCAACCATTTTCAAAACAAAACATATCAGCATACTCAGTGAAGCATGTAGATCATAATGCACACATCAAATTCAAGATCTAGATCTACGAAAACAGAGGCATACCTGAGTTTGGAGTTCCTCTAAAACACCAAGAAATCCCTCCAGAGTCTGCAGATCTAACCCTTAGCTCCTCTATTTGCAAAATAAATGCAAATAGAGGTTCAAATCCTTCTGAAATGTAAGATTTGAACTAAAATGCTCCAAACTTGCACTATGAGCAAACCTTGCCCTAAGCTTGAATCAATGGTGGATTCCTACTCTTTGAATTTCACTAATCATGATTATGTAAAAAGAAATGGCAATATGTGTGTAGAATGAGTGTTTCGAAAGCTTATGAAAAAATGCAAGAAGAAATGGAAGTGAAGAATGAGAGAGGCTAAGGGTTCAAAAATGCTATGCTTGGATTATATATGAAGTGGTTTTTGATGTTGATTAGGGTTTGCATTGAGTGGTAGCATAGAATGTGTGGAAGGGAGTTTTATGCAAATTGGCAAGAAAAGTGTGATGGAATCATTCATGCGTGCAATGCCTTTCTCATGTGCACATGCTGACTCTTTTACATGCACTCTCCACCTTTGGATCATATTTGAATCAAATAATGACTTGGATCATGCTTTTTGTGAGATTTTGCAAAATTGCAAGTCATGAATTATCTTCCATTCAAGCCACGAATTTCTTTGGATTTCTTGGGAAACAATGCTTCTCATGTTTTGCACTAGATCATTATGGTCTCAATTGGTACACACAAAGCCTTGAAAATGAATTACATGCCAATTTGCAACTTGGTGTAAACTTGAAATAATGGAGAAACCCTAAAAATAACCAAACTTCTCTTGGCCATAACTTGAGTTTCACACATGCTATGAACAAGTTCTTGTACTTTTTAAAATGGGAGAGAATACCCTACAACTTTCATTTTTGAGAAAATTTCATTTGGAGAAATCTTGATCATGAAAGGATCACTTGAAGATTAGGGCAAAAATTTGCCAAAATAGTAAGTTACAAGTCACTTACTAAATTTGGAAATTTCTTAATAACCAATTGATTCTTGATCTTTGAGATCACCAAAGAATTTATTTGACCTTAAGAAGGTCCCCTGACTTGAAAAATATGATTGGAGCCTTGAAATCCCGCAGTTGACTTTTCAGATGCACAATTGACCAATTTCTTCATCTGCAAGTAACTGAAGAATTGTCTGACTTCCTCAATGAGTTTTCTCACCAAACTTCATACATAGGCCTTATATATCATATAAAAGCCTTTGAACACAAGAATTGGTCAAATATATGAGAATTCCTTGATCTGAGGCAAAACCCTAATTAGGGTTTAACTGTGTAGGAGCCATTTGCACTATTGAGCTTCTGGGGATGCTTCATCCTTCTTGATTTTTGTGGATGACTTTGAACTTGCATATGATGCGAGGAGACTTTGTGAGATTCTTACAATGTCACTTGGCTCTTGGCTTTTCTTGTAGAACCATAAATCTCCAGATGATTGATCATAGGCCCTATGCTAGAACATGTGAATGCTATGCTTCATTTTTCTATGCCAAATGCTAGGATATGGTATGTTATATGGTATGCTTATGATATATAAATGATGATAAAAAAGAGAGGGAAAATTTGGGGTGTTACAGCTTCCCCTATTCAAGCAACTGTTAATCTGAAAGGACGAAAGCAACGGTTGTCGGCCGTTCGAGATGAACTGTGGTTGAATACCAAAATAACCCTGAAATCTACACTCTGCTGAAGAAAAGAACTGGGAGATAAACCCTACAAAAGGAGTGATCCTTCAAACTCTTTAAGGGTGACATGTAACCAAAGAACCAAATAAATGTCTTTTAAACGACTCCAGGAGACTACTGGCTTGCCACAGCGACGGTGGACTTTAAAACTGTCTTTTGAACGACGCCAGATGACTACTGGCTTGCCATATCAACAAGGGACTTTAAAACTGTCTTTTGAATGATGCCAGTCGACTATTGGCTTGCCACAACAATGGTGGACTTTAAAACTGTCTTTTGAATGACGCCAGACGACTACTGGCTTGCCACAACGACGATGGACTTTGAAATGGGTGATTCCTTACGAATATCACGTCTTCTTACGCTTCCCATTGGTGCATTTGAATCTGTGGGGTAGACATGCACTAGTCAGTATCCGCATCTTAACATGCGATTACGATATTGATTAGAATCTGTATCTTAATATGCGCTTATGATTCTCTTCATATACCCTCGGGTCGGATATACGGTGAACGTGTGCATCTGGGAGAATATGCATCTTAACAAGCGCTTACGATCATCTGCACTATTTTGACAATATAAACTCACATTCAGGATCTCGCCTTAATTGTGCTAGAATGACCCTAATTAGAATCCGCATCCTAATATGCGCTTACGATTCTAAAGCAAAGTTTCGACGATTTCTACCGTCAAGACTTTAAACCTAGTTCCGTTGACATGGAACAAAATGATGAATGAAAGGAGTCCATTGACACTGGACAAATGCAATTGGAGTCCGTTGACACTGGACAAACGCAAGAGGACTCCGTTGACACTAGACAAACGCAAGAGGAGTCTGTTGACACTAGACAAACGCAAGAGGAGTCAGTTGACAATGGACAAACGCAAATCTGACCGAGAGGAGTCTGTTGACACTGGACAAACACAAGAGGAGTCCGTTGACACTGGAAAAATGCAATCAACACAAGACTTGTTGAGGAGAATAACAACTCTGCGAGGGAGAATACTATTTGTAACCCTGTTGAGGGTGAGAACGTTCTGACTAACATTCTGCTGAAGAAAAGACATCAAGATATTCTTACAATACTTGACCTTAATTGAGGAATGAGAACATCGTCTGTATCACAGTGTCACACTAGCCAAAAATAAATTGGCGACCTCTTCGGGGAATATTTCAATGATGGTTAACTTCCGATCATGAAACTCTGTGGGGAATACCCATCTTCCGACTCGGCTGGGGAAACAAACTGTCAAGACCTGATCAAGGATAAAATTCTGAAAAATTCTAATTGTATGGGGAATTATGCATTTATCTGCTTGTTGGGAATATCCCACTTTGATGTAATGACTTCTCTTGGAGGTGCGAACTGCTCACTTACTTGATATTATGTCGAGGATACCACCCTACTCTGACTCAGCTGGGGGATGCTCTTCCTCGCACTCTACTGAGGATGTTGTGGATCATCTTCCTGCTGGAAGTAGAAAATATAATGTATCTCTTGCTAGGGACAAACACTCTGCTTGGAAAATGCTGTCTGTTAGCATCTCTTGTTAGCTGCCAACCTGCAACAACAAAGTACACACCTATGCCCCGGGAAATTGCATGGTACAAGTTAGTCATCCCATGCCCCATGTCATTCAAAGTAATTTTGAATTCTTTTCCCTTTGAACGTCATTTATAAAGCCACCAAGCTTAAATGTGATGTTCTTTTATAAAAAATTCAAGACATTTTTGCAAACAAAACAAGTAAAACCAAAACAAAGATAAAGTTTTTTTAACTGAATATTCTTTTTATTGACGAGCCTCTGAATAGGCAAAAATTTACATCAGGAAGCAACCACCTAAAAAGAGGTAATCACTGTAAATTGAGAAAATAAAACTATCCTAATGGCAATGTGTGCGACATTTCAATGAGTTTCATTTCTGCTATGACCAGTATGTCTTCAAGATTTTCCGTTCCTGCTTTTGCTTTCTGAAGAAGAAGATTGGACCGATTCCTTCCCTTTTGAGATTTCTAGGTTAACCGAGACGGCGATGTGGTACAGATTACCCAGATCGCAGTCATTCGTTTATTCCCTTATTTTGAATGTATCGCCCTTTCGGGTTTTCAATCCACCAGGATACCCTTTTTTGCCTGAGTTGTCCAATGCGGCTTTTCAACTCAGCGGGTGAACAATTTTTTATTTATTTTCCCTAACTTTTTCTCGAGCTTTTAATTTTGTTTTTAGCTCTCCAGGATACCCCTTTTTTGCCTAGACTCTTATTTCTGTTTTTTGTCCAGCGGGTCTTTTATGAGAAGTACTTTTTAACTGCGTCTGAGTTAATAGGGGATTTGAAGTCTTCACCATCCATAGTAGTGAGCATCAGTGCTCCACTAGAGAAAACTTTATTTACTATGAATGGACCTTCATAATTTGGAGCCCACTTGCCC
This sequence comes from Lathyrus aphaca, assembly GCA_963966055.1. NCBI lineage: Eukaryota > Viridiplantae > Streptophyta > Magnoliopsida > Fabales > Fabaceae > Lathyrus > Lathyrus aphaca. The sequence goes on from OZ014521.1 coordinate 232,655,142, forward strand.
CTGTGATCTAAACCTGGAGGAATAATTCTTTTGAGTACAAGCTCACCAACTTGATACTCCTGAGTGCATACTAATTGATCGAACGACCACTTCATTCTCCTCTGATAAAGCTGACCATGACATACAACTGCCAATAAATTTTCCTCAATTAAGCATAACTGGTTATGTCGGGAACACCCTTATTCAACCTCCTCAAGCTTGACATCCATCATTACTATCAAAGAAGGAATATCAACCTCAATAGGTAGGACTGCCTCCATACCATATACTAGGGAAAACGAAGTTGCCCCAGTAAACGTCTTGATTGACGTACGGCACCCATGTAAAGCAAACGGTAACATCTCATGCCAATCTTTATAGGTGACGACCATTTTCTGCACAATCTTCTTAATATTCTTATTTGTTGCCTCAACCGCGCCATTCATCTTTGGATGGTAAGGAGAAGAATTGTGATGTTAGATTTTGAAGTCCCGACATAATTCAGCCCTCATTTTTTGTTTAGATTGGAACCATTATCAGTAATGATTCGCTCGGGAACTCCATATCTGCAGATGATATATTTCTTCATAAATCTGGCCACCACCTGTCTGGTGATGTTGGCATAAGACGTTGCTTCGACCCATTTGGTAAAGTAATCGATTGCGATCAATATGAAACGATGGCCGTTGGAAGAAGTAGGCTCTATCTTTCCGATCATGTCAATGCCCCACATGGAAAGGGCCATGGAGATGACATGACGTTGAGCGGACTTGGAGGAACATGCACTTTGTCTGCATAGATTTGGCATTTGTGACATCTGTGGGCATATGAACAACAGTCTGCATCCATTGTTAACCAGTAATACCCCGATCTTAATAACTTCTTAGCCATTGCATGTCCCCCTGCATGGGTACCAAAAGATCCCTCGTGGACTTCCTACATTAACATGTCTGTTTCTTGCTTGTCCACACATCTGAGTAGGACCATGTCAAAATTTCTCTTATACAGAACACCGTCGGTGTTTAAGAAGAAACTAGCAGCAATTCGTCTTAAGGTCTTCTTGTCATTGGAAGATGCCCTAGATGGATACTCTTTACTTTCCAGGAAGTGCTTAATATCATAATACCAAGGCTTATCATCAGATATTGCATCAACGGTGAACACATAAACGGGTACATCAAGTTTGGAGATGTCAATTCTATAGACATAATTCCAACACATCACTTTGATAGACTAAGAGAGCATAGCCAATGCATCGATAAATTGATTTTCATCGTGTGGTATATACTGAACCTTTACTATTGTGAAGAACGTCAATAGTCTTCTGGCATAATCCCTATAAGGAATTAAATGATCTTGGTGTGTATACCACTTGCCGGTAATTTGATTAATCATGAGGGCGGAGTCTCCGAATATATCGAGGGTCTTAATCCTAAGATTAATAGCCTCCTCTATTCCCATAATGCATGCCTCGTATTCCGCTTCATTGTTGGTGAAGCCAAAAGTAATTCTGGAAGCGAAGGGAAAGTGAACACCTTCGGGAGTAATTAGAACAAGACCAACTCCACGTCCGTTGATATTGACAGCCCAATCAAACATCAACTTCCATTTGGATTCAGGGTCTGGCCCCTCCTCTGGAAGCAGTTTCTCGCAATCTTTTGCTCTGAGGTACATGATGTCCTCATCAAGGAAGTCAAATCTCATTGGCTGATAATCATCTTCAAGGGGTTGTTGTGCAAGATAGTCTGAAAGTATGCTTCCTTGGATGGATTTTTGGGAAGTGTATTGAATTCCGTACTCTGTCAGCACCATCTGCCATCTTGCAACCTTCCAATTAACGATGGTTTCTCAAAAATGTACTTGACAAGATCCATTTTTGAAATTAACAGGGTAGTGTGAGTCAACATATATTGTCTCAGTCGGCGAGCAGCCCATGCCAAAGCGCAGCAAGTTTTCTCGAGCAGTGAATAACGAGATTCACAGTCGGTAAACTTTTTTCTAAGGTAGTATATTGCATGCTCTTTTCGACCAGACTCATCATGTTGGCCTAGAAAACACCCCATTGACCCTTCTAGCACAGTTAAGTACATGATGAGTGGCCTCCCCGGAACTAGAGGCATTAGGATTGAAGGTTCCTGCAAGTATTCTTTAATCACTTCAAAAGCTCTTTGACAATCTTCGTTCCATCTGACCGCTTGCTCTTTTCTTAGCAATTTGAATATTGGTTCACATGTGGTTATGAGGTGAGATATGAACCGAGAAATTTAGTTCAATCTACCCAGGAATCCACGCACTTCTTTTTCTATTCGCGGTGCAGGAATATCTTGTATCGCTTTGACCTTTACAGGATCTACCTCAATCCCTCTTTGACTCACAATGAAACCCAGCAGTTTTCCAGAATGCATCCCAAAGGTACACTTGTTTGGATTTAACCTCAGACTATACTTTCTCAGTCTTTCAAACAACTTCTTGAGGTTAACCAAATGTTCTTCTTCGTCTCGGGACTAGGCGATCATGTCGTCCACATAACATTCTATCTCTTTGTGGATCATATCATGAAATAGAGTCACCATTGCCTGCTGATAGGTTTCCCCGATGTTCTTCAAACCAAAAGGCATGGCCTTGTATCAAAACGTACCCCAGGGGGTAATAAACGTTGTCTTCTCCATGTCTTTCGAAGCCATCTTAATCTGGTTATAACCGGAGAAGCCATCCATGAAGGAGAGTACCAAAAACTGAGTTGTATTATCAACCAATACATCAATGTGAGGTAATGAGAAGTCATCTTTTGGGCTTGCTCTATTCAAATCCCGACGATCAACGCACATCCGGACCTTGTCGTCCTTCTTCGGTACGGGCACAATATTAGCTATCCAGGGTGGGTAACTAGTTACAGCAAGGAAACCGGTGTCCCACTGTTTCTAAACCTCTTCTTTAATCTTCATTACCATGTCAGGACAGGTTCTTATAAGCTTTTGCTTAACGGGAGGGCAGTTTTCCCTTAGTGGCAGCTTATGCATAACAATATCGGTATCCAGACCTGGCATATCTTGATAGGACCAAGCAAAGATATCAACATACTCTCGAAGCATACCAATTAACTCCTCTTTAACTCTGGCCTGCAGACTGGCCCTAATCTTAATTTCATTATTTTCGTCTTCCATTATGATATCGATGATCTCAACCTCTTCTTGGTGAGGCTGAATTACGTTTTCCTCCTGTCTCAATAACCTGGCCAATTCTTTAGGGAGTTCACAGTCCTCTTCAACCCCTTCATCAGCTTGGTAGATCGGATTATCGAAATCATACTCGGTCATAGCAGAAGAGTTATCAAAGAAATCCGAATGATTAGTTCTGCACAAATGATGTGCTTATTTCAGAATTTGTTCTCTTTTTTTTCATGGAAACAACTAAACAAAACCAGGAAAGAAAAACATTGCAATTTTTATTGTTTTTTGTGAAAAATTTGAAAGGAAAGACAGGGAACACAATTTGAATGAAAAATGTCCTTTATTCATGATAAAATTAATCACATAGAATGCAAGGTGGACCTACAATGGATCCATACACCTTGGGCATAGTGTAAGACTTAACATGCAAATGATAAATGGGAAAACAAGAAAAATTACTCTGGCTGACAAGTAACTTGGATGAAATCCTCTGCAAACTGTTGCACCCCAAAATTTGCCCTCACAAGACAAGACTTTGTGTTCTAAGAAGGTTCACAAGGTTCACAAGTTTCCCAACACTTACAAGACCTTTCATGAGGTTCATGAAGTCTACAAGACACTTTATGAAGGTTCATAAGGTTCACAAGTCCCACAATACTTTCAAAGACCTTTCATGAGGTTCATAAAGTTTACAAGTTACTTCTTGAAGGTTCACAAGGTTCACAAGATTCACAATGATTACAAAGCTCTCCTGAGGTTCATGAGGTCTATAAAGCCACTTCATGAGGTTCACAAGGTTCACAAGCTTCACAATTCATCCCATGAGGATCACAAGACACTTTATGAAGATTCACAAGGTTCACAAAGTTCACAATTGGTCAAAGGAGTTGACAATTCCCTCAGACAATGCACCTCCTAAGCAGTGCATCCAAAACTAGGGTTTTGACTTTAATCAAGCTAAATGGACCTACAAGACTTCAAGTGAGCTTCATAAAATCTTATATGTGTATAAGAACCCCCATGTCAAGTTTCAAGACTTTTCTCAAAAGTTTGCTCAGTCAGATGATCAGATAAGTCAAAATCAGTCAATGCAGTCAAAAAGTCAAACTGAGGTCAACTGTGGTCAAACCAAAGTCAAACTTCATGATTTTTTGCCAACATCAAGTATATGAAGTAAAATTCATCATTTGATCAAGGGTTGATCATGATTCATCAAGGAGATTCCAGATCATCAATAATCAGGAGTTTCTAAATTAGGGTTTCCTCAGTAAAAGTCAACTGAACTTTGACCAGCCATAACTTTCACATACTTCATCACCAAGTCTCCATCCAAAGCTCATTTTGAAGGAAATTGAATTATCTACAACTTTGATGTTGCAGGTTAAGCCCAAAAATGCTTCATTTGGAAGATATGAGCTAAGACATTATAGGTCATTTCAAAAGTCAACAAAAAGTCAACAACTTCAAAAGGGAATAACTTGAGATTGGTAAATGATATGGACCTTAAACCAATGGGGTTGTTTAGAGGACTCTTCAAGCTTTCCAAAATGTCCAAGAACACCCTCATACCTTTAAAATTGAGGGAGATATGCCCTTGCAAAGTTGGGAAATTTTGTGATGGTTTATGTTGAAAATGGAGGCTTAAAACCACTTCTTTCCAAATGGGCTGCCCAAATTGTGATCCAATCCATACACTAGTACTATGCACGACCCAAACCATTTAAAATCTGATTTTTATTATTTTTATTTCTATTTATTTTGATTTAAATCATTAAAAATCATTTTAAATAAAAATAAAATATGAAAATAATAGATTTTATTTGGATAATGCTTCTAGAAAGTCTTAATTGGTGATTGAAGTTGAAAGAGAAAGAAATCATGTGATTTATCCAAAGATAGTAAGCCTTCATGATCAAATATTTGAACTTTAAACTATGATCTTTTTCAATCTTTTTGGATCCAAATCTCCACACAACCAGTCCATATTTTGACCTAGAATCATTCACATATAAGGATCAAACACAACCCTAGCCTCATTCACGATTTTCCAGCAGCCCAAAGGTAAGCTCCATTGCTCAAAAATTCATCTAAAAAGCCATATTCGGATTCACTCATACAAGAGGTTTTGAGGTAAAGTAAGAACATAGAGATGTTCTTTGGACATTGTGGAAGCTATATCATCACTCATACGCATCAATACCATCTCATATGGCACTACCCGAATTCATCTTTCTCTTGAAACTCAAATTTTCGAACCTATTAATATATGCATTATAAATTGATTTTGATGACTAATATGTGTTTGTTTTGATGCTTAGAGTGATTCTGGACAATTAGATTGAAGAATGAATGCTTAAACCGCAAACGGCCATGTTAGGGTTCATAACCTCACAATTAGGGTTTATCGTTTGAATGCATATAAATGAATTCTGGAATTATAGAATTGTTGTGTGAACTGTGAGGATTATAAATCACTAACCAATTTCATAAATTGATGCTGTTTCATGAGTATTCGGATTTCGCAGGTCAAGAACCATGAAGAACTCGCAGGTAAATTTCCTGCAATGTTCGCAGGAAAAAGTGAAGGTATAGGGAAGAAGATGAAGATCATTCGCGCCTGTTTTTAAATTCAAATTTTGTTTAAAAAATAATATGAATTAATCCTGGATTTATTTCACAAACGTATGTTTGTCCTAGTGGTAAGACTGAGGCGTGTATGATGTGAGGTCCCTGGTTCGATACTTGGCTGGTGCATTGTTTTTTTTGTTATTTTTTCAGGTTAAAAGCAAACTTAATATATTATAGTTACTTGCCAATCCACTATCAGAAAGTCTCTCCCAGCCAGGCGGTAAGGCATGCGCATGAAGGAACAAGGGTCCTGGGTTCAACACCACCCAGGCCCTTTTGTTTTTATTATTTTCTGGATTTTACAAAGTAAAGCACAAAACCAATTTCTCCTTCTCATTCATTACCTGCGTACAGAGTGGCCTGGTGGTTGTTCTTCTTGTTGGAAAGCAAGTTGACCTGGGTTCAAACCCCAGTCAGGTAAGTTTTCATATTTTTTTTCTTCTTTTATTTGTTTTAGGTATTATAATATTAAATTAAATATAATTGTATGAATATATGTTTCTAAATAATAATAAAGCATGTTTGTTCCTTTTTTAATTTCTAAAATATATTAATTTTTATAAATTATGTTTTTGTATCTTGTAATTAAATTATAAATATATGTATGTAATTTTGTACTATTAAGTAAATCCTAAGATTATTTTTCTAAACAAACCCTAAAAATATTTTCTAAAATAAAAACCTAATTTTTTTTTTTTTAAGTACTTATTAAAAAACCCTAATCTTGTAAAAAAAACTTAATTTTATTTTCTAATTCTTTACATAATTGTAATATATATGTATTTAGCATAATTTTTGTAAATAATCCAAATTATTTTTCTTTTAGTATATGTTTAGAAATAATTTAACTTATAACAATTATATTTTGTATATGTTTAAAATACTTTGTAAACATGATAATTAATTAAAATGTTATAAATATGATTAATTTTGTAAATGTGATACTTAAAATTTATTTTCCTCATATAATGTGTAAATATTTTTTAATAATTGTTGATATATTTAGAAACAATTAAAATTTGGTAATAATTAAAACTTATAATTATATTATGTTCAAAAAATTTTATTCTTATTATATATTAAAATTAAACTTTGTGCTTATTATTCTAATCATGTCATTATAATATTTTTTCTATTTATTTCTATTTACTTTAATTATTGTTACTAATTATACTATTATTTATTATTTTTTGTTTACTATTATCTTATATTTTTATTACTATTTCTCTAACCTTGTTTATTTTCCTAATTATTATTATTATTATTTTATTCTCACTAACCTTATTTTTTTTTTTAATTATATTTATCACTAACCCCTATTTATTTATTTATTGTTTACTTATTATTTATTGCTTATTTATTTATATTTTGATTTATTATTTATTTTTGCTATTTATTTATTATTATAATCATGTAATTGCTTCTTGGTGTAATTTTGTAAATATTTAATTATTTAATTATTGCTATGGTTAGTAATTTAGGGAGTGTAAATATGTATTCTCTTAAAATTAATTCTAGATCACTTTTAATTACAAGATAAATAATATTGAACACTCACACACGTAAGTCGATTTTTAATCGCCGTCTCACTTTCTAAGGCTATCCCTCAAGTTGCCTAAATCATAAGGTCAAGTGGGGTGTATAAAGCAAGTCCCTTTAAAAAGAAAAATCATCAAGTCCCTCATGGTTGCCTTTACGAATCAAATCCCTTCGAATAATGATGATAGTCCCTCCTTTATGCTTATTACACCCCACAGTTGCCTTCAAAAATAAATGTCCCTCATCATGTCCCTTACATCCAAGGTAATGACTACCTACTCCTTAATAGTAGGGATAGTCTTACCAATGAAAGGATAAAGAACAAGAAAGACTTAAAACTTTAGGGTAGGTTTCTCTTATGTACTTGCTCACTTCAAACTTTTCAAACACTTAAACAAATTTCAAACCAATTTTCAAAAAACAAGTTTTTACGCATCCATACATGGATCATTATCAACTATTCTGAAAATTTTTATATTCACACACTACACTTTCAAAAACAATTCAAAAGTGAGCTAAGTAACTAAGAGCCCATGGATAACCATGGATGTAAAGGGTGCTAACACCTTCCCTTTACATAACCTACCCCCCGGACCCGAAAATATCTCTTAAGGTCTTTCCTGTTCTTTTATACCCTTTCCTTTTGGATAAAATAAAAGTCGGTGGCGACTCTTGCTATCCGCAACATAACTTAAAGTCAGTTCTCCCACCGTGTTACAGAACTGGCGACTCTGCTGGGGATTTAAATTTAAGAGGGGTACCCTTAGGAATTAAGATCACTTTAATATTGTTTGATTTGTTTGATTTATTATTATATTGGGGTGCTCTTATGTGTGAAAGGTCCTAACCCGGATCTAGTGTACCTTAGGTAAATGGCAATAGACCAAGGAAACTGTACGACGTATATCGATACGGTTGATCTGGTGGCCATAGTTAGTGCGACTTCTTGGTTGGTGATTATGTTCCTTAAGTCAAGTTGAGGATAATATGAGGCTGCCATATGTTGTCAATGCACTAACTAACTTTTAGAACCCTAGTTAACTCATCTTGGCCATTAGAAGGTAGTGAGGTAACCGGCTTTGGTGCAGACTGAAGTTGGTTGACACTCGATACTACGCTCATTGAGATTCTAAACTTGGAGGGTTTTGGTTGGCAAGTAAGTTGCCTTCTGATCAACCACCCTTGTGAAGGATCAATGATATTGAGATCCCTTAGAACCCGGTTACTTTTGTAGGACAGGATGAACCATCTAACTTCAGGGGAGGGTACTTACCTTTAACCTCATGCAAGCCTTTAAACCTAGGGCTATTGTGTGACTTGTTTGTGTGTGCCACATGTTTGTGATTGAGCATAACATCATGACATCATCATGCATCATAAGCATAGCATTTTCACTAACCATTTCAAGGACCAAAGGATTTATCTTTGTTCTTTGTTGCAGGTCATGGCTTCTGCTCGTAGAAACACCATCAGGATCAACTTTGTGGGCATACCTGCCAAGCTTAAAGAGTTGGTTTCTCAAGTGTCTGATCACTCCCAGTTCGTCAAGAGACATGGTCATCTATTGGATCTAGTCACTTCAGGGTTCAATGAAGACATGATGAGTGTTCTGTTCCAGTTCTTTGACCCTAAGCACCACTGCTTTACATTCCCCGACTATCAGCTGGTTCCAACCATGGAGGAGTTCTCTAAACTTCTGGGTATACCTGTTCTTGATCAAAGACCCTTCACAGGCTTGGAGAAGGAGCTCAAACCAGAGGTTATTGCTGCAGCTCTACATCTGAAGAAATCTGACATTGTTCTAGAGACGAGAAGCGAAGTCAAGGGTATTCTTGCCAAGGTGCTAATGGATAAGGCTCAAATGTTCTTGAAGGCCATGAGCTATGATGCTTTTGAGGAGGTCTTAGCCTTGCTGATATATGGCTTAGTATTGTTCCCCAATCCAGATCAGTTCATAGATGTTCATACCATCAACATTTTCCTGAGTCACAATCCAGTGCCTACATTGCTTGGAGATATCCTACATTCTCTTCATACCCGTACTACAAGGGCAAGAGGGACTTTGATGTGCTGCATACCTTTACTTTCTAGGTGGTTTATTTCTCACCTTCCTCGCTCAGTAATGAAGAATGAGCAAGGGTTCAGATGGTCCAAGAGGATCATGTCACTTTCTCACTCAGACATCCATTGGTGCTCCAGATCTATGGAGAATGCCACCATCATTGACCGTTGTGGGGAGTTTCCTAATGTGCCACTTCTAGGCATAAGAGGAGGCATCACTTACAACCCCTCTCTAGCTTTACGACAGTTTGGTTATGCTCGGAGCGATGGCCCACATGACATGTTGATTCAGGGCATTGTGTTTGATTACGACAACGATCTTCAGGGTTACCGTCAGAGATTCATACGAGCTTGGGGAAAGGTAAACAGGATTGACAGCAAGACACTGGAGCCTAAGTACACTATTCCTATGGAGGCTTATCTCAGATGGGTACGATCTCGTGCTCAGACACTCATGATGCCATATCCTGCCGTCCTACCAGTTACCATAGAACCTGTTGCTGAAGGAGACACAGCTTATACCATCCTTCACCCAGACATGCCTACTGATAAGGAAGACTTGCAGAGATCATGGATCCAACTGAAGGAGCAAAGGGATACTTTCGAGGCTCATTACAAAGCAAGCCAAGCAAGAATCCTGGAACTAACAAAGCAACTTCATGAGGAACGGAACCTTAACTCATACCTCAATACAAAGAGGAAACGTCCATGGGAGACTTAAAACCCCATCTTTTGTACTTATTTCATTTTCATTTTTGTAAGCCTAAAAGGCAAAACAAAGTTATTACTAATAAAAGTTTACTTTCGTGTTTGTCTGAGCAAATTTAAATCCTGCGGTCCTTGGAAACATTGCATATGCATTACCATATCATTTCATTGCATCACAGGCTTATATTTGTGCACAGGTTTCTCATCTTCTCGCTGTTTATTTCAGCAATGGCTCTTGAACAATCAGTTAAGGATCTTCAGGCACAAAATGCACAGTTCCAAGAGCTGATCCTGAACCTGTCCAAGGGGCAAGATGAATTGAAGGCACTGCTGGCCAAGAAGACTAAGAAGACTAGAAGGTCTGCTGGGTTGATCAACATGGGAAGAAGGTTCAAAGGTCTTACCAAGACCAAGGAACCAGTTGAAGACTATGAATCTGAAGAATCTGAGCAAGAGGTAGGCAGTCTCCACCATTCAATGGGGGACTCTGATTCTGAGGCTAACTACTACCATGAGCCTAATGAAGATAAATTCAAGATGCTGGTGGATAGAATGGATGCTATGGAGTTGCAGAAGTCATCTGGGCTGGATTTTGAGGATTTGAGTCTGATATCTGGGGTAGTCATACCCATTGGGTTCAAAGTTCCTACATTTGTTGTCTATGATGGAGTCTCTTGTCCCAAACTGCATCTGAGGTCTTATGTTAGAAGAATTCAACCCCACACGGCTGATAAGAAGTTGTGGATCCATTTTTTTCAAGAGAGTTTATCTGGAGCTCAGTTGGAGTGGTATTATCAATTGGAGAGTGTCAACATCAGAGACTGGAATGATCTTGCTGAAGCTTTCTATAAGCAGTACCAATACAATGCTGACTTAGCCCCCACTCGCATGCAGCTTCAGAGCATGTCTATGGGTACCAAAGAAAGTTTCAAAGAGTATGCTCAGAAGTGGAGAGATTTAGCTGGAAGAGTTCAACCCCCTTTGACTGATAGGGAATTGGTTGATATGTTCATGTGTACACTGAATGGTCCGTTCTACAGTCATCTCATTGGAAGCTCATCATCTGGCTTCACTGAGTTGATTATGACAGGAGAGCGAGTAGAGAATGGTATAAAGAATGGTAAGATCCATGTGGGCACTTCTTCATCAGGTGCTGCAAAGAAGCCTCCCACTGGGAAGAAAGAATCTAATGCTGTTTATGGTCAGCCTGATCGTAACAGAAGGCATCAGTCTGTCAGTGCGGTTCATATTTCAAATCCAACTCCTGCACCAACAGAGCAGCCACAGGGCAACCAACAGAGGGCTAGAAGACAGTTCACGAAGATCAACATGTCAATGGCTCAGGCATTGCAACACTTGTTGAAGGCTGAACTTATTACTTTAAAAGAGGCTCCTCGGAATCCCAATGTTACCTCTCCCAGGTACAATCCCAATGCACGGTGTGCATACCATTCAAACTGTCAGGGACATGATACTAATAATTGCTGGGTCTTGAAGAATAAAATTCAGGATATGATTGATGCTGGAGAAATTGAGTTTGATCCTCCGGGTACTCCCAATGTAATTACTGCTCCAATGCCAAATCACGAGAAGACTGTCAATGTCATTGATGAAGATCTACATGTTTATTCAGTTATGGAGTTGACCACACCACTGTCTGTTATCAAAAAGAGGTTAGTACAAGCTGGGATCTTTCCAGGTTGTCGTGAAGATTGTTTGTATTGTACTTATAAGCCGGATAGTTGCTTCATATTGAGAGATGGAATTTAGCGTCTCATGGATAAGTATACTATAGTGTTTGAGAGGACTCCGTCGTCTGTAGAAAGTATGGTGGATCATCTGACTCAGGGTAGGAAGATTGAAGAGGTTGACATGGTTGACAAAGTACCACTAAGAATCACTTCAAAGGGTCCTATTAAAATCACTCATCAGGGTCCAATCAAGATTACTGCTGAAGGTCCCGTGAAAGTTGTTGCTGAAGCCAGAGTAGCTCCTGTGGTCATTACTATCCCTGGTCCTATCCCATATACGTCTGACAAAGCTGTGCCTTGGCATTATGGATCTGATGTTTACATCCATGGTGTTAAGCAAGAGCCTGTAGCTGATGTGCCTATTGATGTTGACAACATTGTTGGATCTAGTAAGATCACACGTAGTGGAAGAGTCTTCTCTCCTCCAGTTACTTCCAAGAATGCAGTTACTCCTGCTACTACTTCCACCACTGATGCCCGGGGCAAAGGTCCTATTGTTGAGCCTGTATCTACTGATGTGCCAGCTGCTGATGATCTCTCTAAGCAGATGGAAGAAGTATTGAAAATCATTCGCAAGAGCGATTATGACATTGTTGATCAATTGGGGCATACTCCCTCAAAGATTTCTATGTTGTCCTTGTTGCTATGTTCTGAAGCTCATGCCAAGTCCTTGATCAAGTTTCTGAAGACTGCACATGTGCCCAGTGCAATTTCTGTTGACCAATTTGAGAACTGTGTTGCCCACCTGACCTATGACAATGGGTTAGGATTCTCTGATGCTGATTTGACCCCTGCCAAGAGAGATCATAACAGGGCCTTGCATATTTCAATTGAATGCAGGGGCACTACCCTGTCTCATGTGCTGATAGACAATGGTTCCTCTTTGAATGTGTTGCCCAAGGAAGTCCTGAATAAGCTGAGTCCTGAAGATGCTGTGCTGAAACCCAGTAACATTGTGGTGAAGGCTTTCGATGGTTCTAGAAGAGTAGTACATGGGGAAATTGATCTTCCAATCCAAGTTGTTTCCCAGGTGTTTACTGCTACATTTTTCGTGATGGATATTCGTCCTTCGTACTCTTGTCTGCTTGGTCGTCCCTGGATCCATGGGGCAGGTGCTGTGACCTCTACATTGCATCAGAAGCTGAGATATCCGGTGAATGGAAAGGTTGTTACTGTCTATGGAGAAGAAGAATACTTTGTCAGCCATGTAAACACTTTCAAGTATCTGGAAATGGAAGGTGAATACATTGAGACTCCTTGTCAGACATTTGAAGTGGTTCCCTGGGTTGTTAATGACTATGTAGCTCCTCCTGTTGTGAAGAAAGTTCCTGTGATCACCAGAAAACCTCCAACAATGGCAATGGCTTCCCTCAATGATGCTAGAGCTGTGGTGGATGAAGGTGGTTGTACTATTTGGGGTCAGCTTCCTGATATTCCATACAAGTCTGACAAGTTTGGTTTGGGTTTCACTGCAGAGTCCCAGAAGGCTGTTCGTCGTGCTCGTGCTTCCCGTATCACTAATCAAGGGGTTGTGAAGGACCAGATTAATGCTGTGGGAGATCAAGACGAAGACTACAACTTGGATGCATGGATTTTTCCTACTGTGGGTGCTGGACTCAATAATTGGAAAGCTGAAGATGTTATCCCTATCTCCTTTAGTCAGGAGTAAATACTATTATTGTGTTGTTATATTTTAAATTTTGTAATTTCTGAACAATAAAACTTTCAAGCCATGTGCCTTACCCGGGGCATAATGGTGTGTTTGTTACGGGTTGTCATTTCATTTGCATACTTCATTCAATAAAATCAGTGGACGTTTCGTTTTCGTAAATATTGTGTTCCCTGTCTTTCTTTTCTTTTATTTTTGTTTTATCAGCTATGTGTTCTTACACACACCCACATCACTAAAATGCAGATCCTCATCCACTCTGGATCCTGTTGATAACAGTTCTACTATTGCCAATTATAATTTCGAGAATCCGATCTATCAAACTGAAGACGGAAATGAGGACGATTGTGAAATACCTGTAGAGCTTGCTAGGTTGTTACAACAAGAAGAGAAATCTATACAGCCACATGAAGAGCCAGTCGAAGTTGTGAATTTGGGAACTGAAGAAAACAGAAAAGAGGTCAAGATAGGGGCTGATTTAGAAGACAGTGTCAAGAACAGGTTGATTCAGATGTTACGTGACTATGTGGAGATCTTTGCTTGGTCTTATGAAGATATGCCAGGGTTGGATACAGACATTGTGGTTCACCGTTTGCCAGTGAAAGAAGATTGTCGTCCAAAGAAGCAGAAGGTTCGTCGTATGCGTCCTGAAATGTCAGAAAAGATCAAGGCAGAGGTAATGAAACAGTTCAATGCAGGGTTCTTAGCAGTGACTTCTTATCCTCAGTGGGTTGCAAATGTGGTACCAGTTCCTAAGAAGGATGGTAAGGTACGTATGTGTGTGGACTACAGAGATTTGAACAAGGCTAGCCCTAAAGATGACTTTCCACTTCCTCATATTGATATTCTGGTAGACAACACTGCTCAGCATAAGGTATTCTCTTTTATGGATGGTTTCTCTGGTTATAATCAAATCAAGATGGCTCCTGAGGACATGGAGAAGACAACATTTGTTACACAGTGGGGCACTTTTTGCTATAAGGTAATGCCATTTGGTTTGAAGAATGCAGGGGCAACATATCAGCGTGCTATGGTGGCTTTGTTTCATGATATGATTCATCATGAGATAGAGGTATATGTAGATGATATGATAGCCAGGTCTCAGAACGAAGAGCAACATCTTGATCATCTGCACAAATTGTTTGAGAGGTTGAAGAAATACAAGTTGAGATTGAATCCAAACAAGTGTACTTTTGGAGTTAGATCTGGAAAGCTCTTGGGTTTTATTGTCAGTGGAAAAGGTATTGAAGTGGATCCTGCAAAAGTGAAAGCTATACGAGAGATGCCAGCTCCCCGTACTGAGAAGGAGGTTAGAGGTTTCTTGGGACGATTGAACTACATTGCAAGATTTATTTCCCAATTAACTACCATCTGTGAGCCAATTTTCAAGTTGTTGAAGAAAGATCAGGTGATGGAATGGAATGATGAGTGCCAGACTGCCTTTGATGAAATCAAGAGATACCTGCTAGAACCACCAATTTTGATGCCACCAGTTGATGGAAGACCCTTGATTATGTACTTAACAGTGTTAGACAACTCAATGGGGTGTGTGTTGGGGCAACATGACGAGTCTGGTCGAAAAGAGCAGGCAATATACTACCTTAGCAAAAAGTTTACCGACTGTGAAACAAGATACTCACTGCTCGAGAAAACTTGCTGCGCTTTGGCATGGGCTGCTCGCCGACTAAGACAGTATATGTTGACCCATACTACCTTATTGGTTTCGAAGATGGATCCAATCAAGTATGTATTTGAGAAACCTGCTCTCTCCGGAAGAATTGCAAGATGGCAAATGATCTTGACAGAATATGATATACAGTACACTACTCAGAAGGCCATTAAAGGAAGTGTTGTTGCTGATCATTTGGCTCATCAAGCAGTGGATGATTACCAGTCAATGAGTTTTGATTTCCCTGATGAAGACATTATGATTATTACCAAAGAACCTGGACAATATGACGGACCTGAACAAGGATCCCGATGGACTATGGTTTTTGATGGTGCCTCTAATGCACTTGGTAATGGTGTTGGTGTTGTGATTAGTTCCCCTGAAGGTTGTCATACCCCAATTACTGCCAGACTTTGTTTCTATTGTACCAATAACATGGCTGAGTATGAGGCATGTATCCTGGGTATTAAAGTTGCTATCGATATGAAGATTCAGTTCCTTGATGTGTATGGAGATTCAGCCCTGGTAGTAAGTCAAATTAAAGGAGATTGGGATACCAAGCATGATAATCTCATTCCTTACAGAGAGCATGTGTTGTCTTTGATCCCACATTTTAAAGAGATTACCTTTAGGCACATTCCACGAAGAGAGAATCAGTTGGCAGATGCATTAGCCACCATGGCATCCATGTTTGAGATCAGTTGGGATGATGAAGCTCCCAAGATTACTATTGATAGATTTGAAAAGCCTGCATACTGCAATGAGATTGACACAGAAGGAGCAGAGGAGAAGCCTTGGTTCTATGAAGTAAAAAGATATCTTGAAGCTCAAGAGTTCCCTGAAGGGGCATCTGTCAAAGATAAGAAGTTTCTGAGAAGGTTTTCTGCTAAGTTCTTCTTGAGTAATGGCATTTTGTACAAGCGCAATCATGATTCAACTTTGCTTCGTTGTGTGGATAAGAAGGAAGCAACTGAGATTATGGAAGATATGCATGATGGGATCTTTGGAACTCATTCTAGTGGTCATACTATGGCAAAGAAGATATTGAGAGCAGGTTACTATTGGACTACCATGGAAGCTGACTGCTATCAGCACTCCAGAACTTGTCACAAATGTCAAATCTATGCTGATAAAGTTCATGTACCTCCATCTCCATTAAATGTGTTGACTGCTCCTTGGCCCTTTGCCATGTGGGGCATTGATATGATTGGTGAGATCAAGCCTACTGCCTCTAATGGGCATCGTTTCATCCTGGTTGCTATTGATTACTTCACGAAGTGGGTGGAGGCAGCTTCATTTGCATCTGTTACCAAGAATGTTGTGGCTCGGTTCATTAAGAATAATCTCATATGTAGGTATGGCATCCCTGAAAGGATTATCACTGACAATGGCTCTAATCTGAACAACACTATGATTACTGATCTCTGCACGCAGTTCAAGATTAAGCATCACAACTCTTCTCCGTATCGTCCAAAGATGAATGGGGCAGTTGAAGCTGCTAATAAGAACATTAAGAAGATTGTACAGAAGATGACTGTTACTTATAAGGATTGGCATGAGATGTTACCATTTGCTCTTCATGGTTATCGTACCACAGTACGTACTTCAACAGGGGCAACCCCATTCTCCTTAGTCTATGGTATGGAAGCAGTTCTGCCCATTGAAGTTCAGATTCCCTCCTTGAGAATTATGAAGGATGCAGGCTTGGATGAAGATGAGTGGATTCAGACTCGACTTGACCAGATAAGCTTAATTGATGAGAAGAGGCTAGCAGCAGTTTGTCATGGCCAGATGTACCAGAAACGAATGATCAAAGCTTTTAACAAGAAGGTTAAGCCAAAGGTATATCAGGCTGGTGACTTGGTAATCAAGCGTATCATATTACCACAGAGTGATCCTAGGGGCAAGTGGACTCCAACATATGAGGGACCATTTGTAGTCAAGACAGTGTTCTCAGGAGGTGCCATGATACTGACTACAATGGATGGTGAAGACTTCCCACAGCCTGTAAACGCAGACATAGTTAAAAAATACTACGCATAAAAAGAGACCCGCTAGGTTGACAGGCCTAGGCAAAAATAAGGGCATCCCGGCAAACCAAAAGGGTTTGGGCAAAAATTAGGGATATATATAAAAAGATGTACACCCGGCAAGTCGAAAACCTGAAAAGGCGACTTGGGCAAAAAAGGGTATCCCGGTGGATTGAAAACCTGAAAGGGCAATCCAGGCAAAAGTTAGGGATTAAAGCGTATGACTATGTCTCGTTTGGATCACCCATGAAACTGCAACCAGTTGTACTACTTACTCAAGCTCGAACAGATAAAGCTCAATCCAATCGTTTCCGTCTCAACAGCAGAAGATGAGATACTTGAAGATAATGGCAATAGTAGAATTGAAACTCAATAGGATCATTTCCCACATAGCTAATTTTCCTTGTTTTGTAAAAACTTTATGGCAAAATCCTCTTACTAGGGTTTATGTCTCCTTGTACAAACTTACCCGTGTATGGGTCACTTTTTGATATAAATAAATTCCATCTTTTGAATCCAGATTTACTTTTACCCTATTTACATAAGCGAAACGTCCATTGGTTGTGTTTGAATGTATGTATGCTTTTGAATATGATTGATGTTTACAAGAAATGCATGTATACTTTTAATATGATTGATGTTTACCAAAAATGCATAAAAATGCAGTAATAGTATTTACTAAGGACGAACGAGGGAAGGATTTCGACGAAGCTTCGCCGGTTCCTATTTACAAAACAGTTACAAACCCTTAGTAGGATGAACCCATCTTCATAAAGTCTTATCTCCCTTGGAATTTATATCCATCTCTTTTATCCTCATACGGATATTCGGGAATTTACTTTCCAATAAGGGCACGACGAACGAAGACGGGAAGTTATATATACCCTACTATCAAACGAAGACGAAGGTTATGTATACCTTACTATCCCCAGCATCCGGGAGTTTATCCATACCTTACTATCCCTAGCAGACGGGAGGTTATGTATACCTTACTATCCCCAGCATCCGGGAGTTTATCCATACCTTACTATCCCTAGCAGACGGGAGGTTATATATACCTTTCTATCCCCAGCAGACGGACGGTTATGTATAATATATTCTTCAGCAACGAATCGGGATTTATTTTCCCTGGCCATCAGTTGTTATACGAAGATATCCAAACTCTTCCGGCAGTATCATATCATACATACATCATTTACATCATACCATAACATACATATCCATGAGTACATAATACATTTACCTAAGTGCATCATATCATACAGGCATACATAATGCATAAACTAATATTATTATACAGAATGCTACCTTGTTTTCAGGTTAATTATCCAACAAACAGACTTACAATTATCAGGATTGCTTTATCCTCCTGGAATCATATCATCGCTTCAGGAATGCTTCAGCCTCCTGACAGTTATTATTATACCTTCATAGTCAGGATTGCTATATCCTCCTGAAATCACACTATCACCTCAGGGTTGCTTTATCCTCTGACAACTTCTCATTACTTCAAGACTGCTTTAGGGTTATCATTATTGATTGCTCTATCCTCCTGAAATCATATTATTACTTCAAGACTGCTTTAGGGTTATCATTATTGATTGTTCTATCCTCCTGAAATCATATTATTACTTCAAGACTGCTTTAGGGTCATCATTATTGATTGCTCTATCCTCCTGAAGACATGCTGTTACATCAGGATTACTCCAGTCTCCTGAAAGCATATCATCAATCTCTCAAGATTGCTCTATCCTCTTGAAATTATATTATTACCTCAGGACTGCTCCAGCCTCCTGATAGCTTCTCATATGTCAAGATTGCTTTATCCCCCCTGAAGACATGTTGTTACATCAGGATTACTCCAGTCTCCTGAAAGCATATCATCAATACCTCAGGACTGCTCCAGACTCCTGACAGCTTTCATTATACCTCCATATTTTGGACTGCTTTCCCCTAGTGGCATCTTTAAGCCCACTCAATCATATCACTCTAATGCACTGGTGAGTGCAAATTTTTGGGCTTTTGTGTTCAATCCCCTTCAACCTTCCAGGTCACGACTGGCAAATATACCAATCTAACCCCTCAGGTTTCAGAAAATTGAACAGGGGCAGCTGTTGCACCCCAAAATTTGCCCTCACAAGACAAGACTTTGTGTTCTAAGAAGGTTCACAAGGTTCACAAGTTTCCCAACACTTACAAGACCTTTCATGAGGTTCATGAAGTCTACAAGACACTTTATGAAGGTTCATAAGGTTCACAAGTCCCACAATACTTTCAAAGACCTTTCATGAGGTTCATAAAGTTTACAAGTTACTTCTTGAAGGTTCACAAGGTTCACAAGATTCACAATGATTACAAAGCTCTCCTGAGGTTCATGAGGTCTATAAAGCCACTTCATGAGGTTCACAAGGTTCACAAGCTTCACAATGCCTCCCATGAGGATCACAAGACACTTTATGAAGATTCACAAGGTTCACAAAGTTCACAATTGGTCAAAGGAGTTGACAATTCCCTCAGACAATGCACCTCCTAAGCAGTGCATCCAAAACTAGGGTTTTGACTTTAATCAAGCTAAATGGACCTCCAAGACTTCAAGTGAGCTTCATAAAATCTTATATGTGTATAAGAACCCCCATGTCAAGTTTCAAGACTTTTCTCAAAAGTTTGCTCAGTCAGATGATCAGATAAGTCAAAATCAGTCAATGCAGTCAAAAAGTCAAACTGAGGTCAACTGTGGTCAAACCAAAGTCAAACTTCATGATTTTTTGCCAACATCAATTATATGAAGTAAAATTCATCATTTGATCAAGGGTTGATCATGATTCATCAAGGAGATTCCAGATCATCAATAATCAGGAGTTTCTAAATTAGGGTTTCCTTAGTAAAAGTCAACTGAACTTTGACCAGCCATAACTTTCACATACTTCATCACCAAGTCTCCATCCAAAGCTCATTTTGAAGGAAATTGAATTCTCTACAACTTTGATGTTGCAAGTTAAGCCCAAAAATGCTTCATTTGGAAGATATGAGCTAAGACATTATAGGTCATTTCAAAAGTCAACAAAAAGTCAACAACTTCAAAAGGGAATAACTTGAGATTGGTAAATGATATGGACCTGAAACCAATGGGGTTGTTTAGAGGACTCTTCAAGCTTTCCAAAATGTCCAAGAACACCCTCATACCTTTAAAATTGAGGGAGATATGCCCTTGAAAAGTTGGGAAATTTTGTGATGGTTTATGTTGAAAATGGAGGCTTAAAACCACTTCTTTCCAAATGGGCTGCCCAAATTGTGATCCAATCCATACACTAGTACTATGCACGACCCAAACCATTTAAAATCTGATTTTTATTATTTTTATTTCTATTTATTTTGATTTAAATCATTAAAAATCATTTTAAATAAAAATAAAATATGAAAATAATAGATTTTATTTGGATAATGCTTCTAGAAAGTCTTAATTGGTGATTGAAGTTGAAAGAGAAAGAAATCATGTGATTTATCCAAAGATAGTAAGCCTTCATGATCAAATATTTGAACTTTAAACTATGATCTTTTTCAATCTTTTTGGATCCAAATCTCCACACAACCAGTCCATATTTTGACCTAGAATCATTCACATATAAGGATCAAACACAACCCTAGCCTCATTCACGATTTTCCAGCAGCCCAAAGGTAAGCTCCATTGCTCAAAAATTCATCCAAAAAGCCATATTCGGATTCACTCATACAAGAGGTTTTGAGGTAAAGTAAGAACATAGAGATGTTCTTTGGACATTGTGGAAGCTATATCATCACTCATACGCATCAATACCATCTCATATGGCACTACCCGAATTCATCTTTCTCTTGAAACTCAAATTTTCGAACCTATTAATATATGCATTATAAATTGATTTTGATGACTAATATGTGTTTGTTTTGATGCTTAGAGTGATTCTGGACAATTAGATTGAAGAATGAATGCTTAAACCGCAAACGGCCATGTTAGGGTTCATAACCTCACAATTAGGGTTTATCGTTTGAATGCATATAAATGAATTCTGGAATTATAGAATTGTTGTGTGAACTGTGAGGATTATAAATCACTAACCAATTTCATAAATTGATGCTGTTTCATGAGTATTCGGATTTCGCAGGTCAAGAACCATGAAGAACTCGCAAGTAAATTTCCTGCAATGTTCGCAGGAAAAAGTGAAGGTATAGGGAAGAAGATGAAGATCATTCGCGCCTGTTTTTAAATTCAAATTTTGTTTAAAAAATAATATGAATTAATCCTGGATTTATTTCACAAACGTATGTTTGTCCTAGTGGTAAGACTGAGGCGTGTATGATGTGAGGTCCCTGGTTCGATACTTGGCTGGTGCATTGTTTTTTTTGTTATTTTTTCAGGTTAAAAGCAAACTTAATATATTATAGTTACTTGCCAATCCACTATCAGAAAGGCTCTCCCAGCCAGGCGGTAAGGCATGCGCATGAAGGAACAAGGGTCCTGGGTTCAACACCACCCCAGGCCCTTTTGTTTTTATTATTTTCTGGATTTTACAAAGTAAAGCACAAAACCAATTTCTCCTTCTCATTCATTACCTGCGTACAGAGTGGCCTGGTGGTTGTTCTTCTTGTTGGAAAGCAAGCTGACCTGGGTTCAAACCCCAGTCAGGTAAGTTTTCATATTTTTTTTCTTCTTTTATTTGTTTTAGGTATTATAATATTAAATTAAATATAATTATATGAATATATGTTTCTAAATAATAATAAAGCATGTTTGTTCCTTTTTTAATTTCTAAAATATATTAATTTTTATAAATTATGTTTTTGTATCTTGTAATTAAATTATAAATATATGTATGTAATTTTGTACTATAAAGTAAATCCTAAGATTATTTTTCTAAACAAACCCTAAAAATATTTTCTAAAATAAAAACCTAATTAATTTTTTTTTTTTTAAGTACTTATTAAAAAACCCTAATCTTGTAAAAAAACTTAATTTTATTTTCTAATTCTTTACATAATTTTAATATATATGTATTTAGCATAATTTTTGTAAATAATCCAAATTATTTTTCTTTTAGTATATGTTTAGAAATAATTTAACTTATAACAATTATATTTTGTATATGTTTAAAATACTTTGTAAACATGATAATTAATTAAAATGTTATAAATATGATTAATTTTGTAAATGTGATACTTAAAATTTATTTTCCTCATATAATGTGTAAATATTTTTTAATAATTGTTGATATATTTAGAAACAATTAAAATTTGGTAATAATTAAAACTTATAATTATATTATGTTCAAAAATTTTTATTCTTATTATATATTAAAATTAAACTTTGTGCTTATTATTCTAATCATGTCATTATAATATTTTTTCTATTTATTTCTATTTACTTTAATTATTGTTACTAATTATACTATTATTTATTATTTTTTGTTTACTATTATCTTATATTTTTATTACTATTTCTCTAACCTTGTTTATTTTCCTAATTATTATTATTATTATTTTATTCTCACTAACCTTATTTTTTTTTTTAATTATATTTATCACTAACCCCTATTTATTTATTTATTGTTTACTTATTATTTATTGCTTATTTATTTATATTTTGCTTTATTATTTATTTTTGCTATTTATTTATTATTATAATCATGTAATTGCTTCTTGGTGTAATTTTGTAAATATTTAATTATTTAATTATTGCTATGGTTAGTAATTTAGGGAGTGTAAATATGTATTCTCTTAAAATTAATTCTAGATCACTTTTAATTACAAGATAAATAATATTGAACACTCACACACGTAAGTCGATTTTTAATCGCCGTCTCACTTTCTAAGGCTATCCCTCAAGTTGCCTAAATCATAAGGTCAAGTGGGGTGTATAAAGCAAGTCCCTTTAAAAAGAAAAATCATCAAGTCCCTCATGGTTGCCTTTACGAATCAAATCCCTTCGAATAATGATGATAGTCCCTCCTTTATGCTTATTACACCCCACAGTTGCCTTCAAAAATAAATGTCCCTCATCATGTCCCTTACATCCAAGGTAATGACTACCTACTCCTTAATAGTAGGGATAGTCTTACCAATGAAAGGATAAAGAACAAGAAAGACTTAAAACTTTAGGGTAGGTTTCTCTTATGTACTTGCTCACTTCAAACTTTTCAAACACTTAAACAAATTTCAAACCAATTTTCAAAAAACAAGTTTTTACGCATCCATACATGGATCATTATCAACTATTCTGAAAATTTTTATATTCACACACTACACTTTCAAAAACAATTCAAAAGTGAGCTAAGTAACTAAGAGCCCATGGATAACCATGGATGTAAAGGGTGCTAACACCTTCCCTTTACATAACCTACCCCCCGGACCCGAAAATATCTCTTAAGGTATTTCCTGTTCTTTTATACCCTTTCCTTTTGGATAAAATAAAAGTCGGTGGCGACTCTTGCTATCCACAACATAACTTAAAGTCAGTTCTCCCACCGTGTTACACAAACCAGTTCTGAAGCTCTTCCCCGGGAACACATGGGCGCACCCAATTGTCCAGATCGTAATCACTGTCGACGTCTTCATCCACATCATACACCTGGTTTGAATCAATCACTCCAGCACTAGTGAAACTCCTTGTCTTCTTACCTTGAAACCCTCCAGCTTTCCCTGATTGATAGCCAATGCCAAATTTGTCATCTTTCTTCTCAACCTCTAACAGTTTGCCCCATCCCTGGGCCTATCCTGACTGCACCATCTCTTTAGCCTGCTTGTAAGAAGATATGGAAGTCCCCACCCTCTCACTGCTCTTGATTATGGAAGTAGAAGCTATTGTACTAACATTCACAACTTCGAAGGCCTGGCATAACATTTTGTGAATCTCAACATATTTAAACATGGACAAGTGGCTAACAAAAATGTCCTCCTCCCCACACATGGTGACCACTTGACCATCCACTGCATACTTCAATTTTTGGTGAATAGTAGACGTCACAGCATCTGCAGAATGAATCCAAGGACGACCCAACAGACAACTGTATGCTGGTTGAATGTCCATGACATAAAAAGTACTCTTGAACACTTGTGACCCTATTTTCACTGGTATCTCCACTTCTCCAAAAACCGATCTCTTGGAACCGTCAAAAGCCCTCACAACTAAATCACTTGGCCTAAGAATGATGCCCTCCACATCCAATTTCATTAAAGCTTTCTTTGGGAGCACGTTCAAAGAGGAGCCCGTATCCACCAGGACGTGGGACAACATATCACCTTTGCATTCCATAGTGATGTGCAAAGCTTTATTGTGGTTTCTCCCCTCGGACGTAAGATCTCTATCTGTAAACCCCAACCAATGACTAGCATTTACATTGGACACCACTGCCTCCAGCTGATTGACCGTGATCTCTTGAGGTACGTAAGCCAACTTAATACCTTCAGAAGAGCCTCTCTATGTGCCTTTGAACACATCAACAATGATAGGATAGAAATCTTGGATGGTGTCTAATTCAGTTGCTCCACCACTTTATAATAACTTTCCTTTATAATTCTCATGAACTCTTCCACCTCCTTCTCAAACACACTCTGCTCAGTGGCTGGAGTCACCACTTCTTCAGTGGATACTTGCTTACCTTTGGCTTTGGCAGCTACTTTAGCTTCAGTATTAGTTCGGAGAGTTTGTGGAGCAAACAAACGTCCATTATGGGTAAAACCACCCAAACCTCCAACATTCACAACATCAGGGTTGATCGTCACTGGTTTATCTTCCACCTTCTAACCTTACACATAAACATCAGAGTTGTAATGCCAAGGAACGAATTTATCATCATTGTATGGTACAAGCCTAGGAACAGTAATGGTAACATCGCTAACGTCTTGTGGCACATATATGGTGATAGGTTCCGGCCGGGGAGGCACCAGAATATCAGTAGGGGTGAAATATATTGTCACAGTGGATACACAGTCACTTTGGTTGTTCACTTTGTTAAACTATAGTGAACCCTCATCTATCAAACCCTGAAGTCCAACTTTCAACTTGTCGCATCCATTAGGAGAAATTATATAGTCTTCATAGTCAAATCCGCAACCGGGAAACACTTGTCCTTCAAATAACCTTTCTTTTACAACCAGGAGGGGAGTCTGCACCTCCTCAACATCTGAAACTAAGTTCAACTGTTCACTGCTCTTAACGACATTAACCTTATCCCCACCATGGTTAGGCATAGGGTTGTTGGTAACATTTGGTGGTGGTGATAAATTGATAGCCTTAGAATTGATCAAGTTTTGCACCTTCATCTACAACGCCCTGCACTGTTCATTAGAGTGCCCAGGCGCTCCGGAATGGAAAACACACCTGGCATTAGCATCATAACCTGGAGGAGGAGTACCTACAAGTAGAGCCAAAGTTCTCAGCTGGACCATATTCAAATATAGCAATCTTTGTAACAAGGTTGTGTATGTCATGGGGATGGCCTCAATAACACGATCAGAATGCATGGGCTGGCGTTGCTGGAAAGATATTGGCTGGTCGTTGCGTTGTTGTTGTTGTTGTTGTTGAGGAGCATGATTTAAGTTATAGTGACAGCTGTCACATAATCATATGAATTTCTGCGTCCACGACCTCTACCTCGACCAAAAACAACAATGGTTTTTCCATGCCTCCTCCTCTGAGGACCTGCAAAAGGCTTCCTTGCCTCAGACGAACTGCTAGCACAAGTATCTTGAATTTTTCCTGTCTTCAACAAGTTCTCAACTTTCTCCCCCGCTATAACAAGGTCATTAAACTTAGTTGCGGAACATGACGCCAAGAGATTAATGAATACCCCCTGTAAGGTGCTCATAAACATATCATCCATTTCGTTCTCCAGTAATGGGGGTTTCACCCTTGTATCCAGTTGACGCCACCTCTGGGAATACTCCTTGAAGCTTTCCTTCGAGTTCTGTGACATGCTCTGCAACTGGGTGCGATTGGGAGCCATGTCGAGGTTGTACTGATAGTGTTTAACAAAAGCCTCAGCTAAATCCTTCCAGTTTCTGATGGAAACCCTACTCAATTTCATATACCACTCCTGGGACGCCCCGACGAGACTATCTTGAAAGTAATACATCCACAACTTTTCGTCTTCGGTATGAGCAGCGATTCTCCTGACAAAATCTTGAAGGTGAGTCTTTGGGTAGGAATCCTTACTCCAGGCACCAAACCTAAGTCAGTAATCTCAAACCCCAAAGAGTTCTGGGATTAGATAGAACGAATCTGATTAGCCATTTCCTCGAAATGGAGATTGATCTCTACGCCCTGACCTTCCACTTCTTCCAAGATAGTAAACTGGTCATCTTGATTATCCATCTAATGTTGAGGAGCTCCTCCAGCATTGACAACCACCTATGGTTGAGGATCACCATTATTATTACCACGAGCTCCTGTACCATTATTAGCATTAGCATCTAACATCTCTCTCAGTCGTTCTTTATTATGGTTCATGCTAGTCACTAACGTCATGAACTGGTCCATTCGGTTACACAGCTCTGCAAGCTCAGCTTGCATTTGATGCATAATTCTGCTTCTATTTTATTTTTTCGGATACCTATGCACTCTTCGTGTAGCAATAGTGCCTGAAAAGGAAGAGATGTTAGAAATCTGGTAACTGTACCTGCAAAATAAAAACAAGGTTATATGCATGCAATGAAACTATTTGCATTCCCATGGCCAGGAACTTGGTGCCCCAGTTCCGGTATTTGATAGAAAACAACCCAGATGGCCTTGGGAGATTGATTTTCCAACACAAGATTCTTTAAGATGTATTCAACTTATAATGACTTTGAACGACTAGTTTCAGTGATTGAGGAAAGTAAATGAGAAACCAAATAAATATGCATAAAATGAATAGCCTCCCGAGGCAAAAGTCATACAAAACATCCCCGAAGGGTTACAAGTCTTACAAAACAAAGAGAACAACTGAAAGCGAAAAGCACAGATTCCTACAACAAGCCTGTAGGTAATCCAAATACAAAGGCTAAAAGACAAGACTGCAAGAGGATTCTGATCCCTCTCCACTAGATCCTGGCCCAAATCTGACTCTCTTAACCTCTGCCATAAGCTTGAGATCTTCAATCTCCTTGAGTGCTTCTTCTAAGGCTTACTGACTTTGCACCAGTTGTTGAGACTTCTCCCAACGGATCTTGTGAACCTTTTCCATCTTTTCTTTCTGGTCTTGGATATGCAACTTGTAAGCTTTCTCTTTTTCTTCATACATCTTCTGATCTTTGTCTCTCATCTCTTGCAACCAGGTAATGGATTGTCTGACTTCTCTAAGAGTCTTCCTAGTCTTCTTATACTCTACTTCTCTCTTTGAGTCCATCAAGCTTCTTCTTTGGAAATAAGCTTCCCTCCCGACAAACTCCTTCTCTTTAGCTTCTTGAGCTATCTGCATCTTCTGCAGCTTCTCCTCTATTTTTTCCTTAGAACTGACTGCATGATGATACAAACCAGTCATCTCCATATTTTCAACCCTTAAGTCATGTATCAATGCTTCTAGCTTATTATAACATTCAACATAAATAGTGTCCTGAGCAGGTACTTCCTTTGGGTATAATGGAGCTTCTGCTGAAAATGGAAGAAGAAAAGTGTCCACTCTAACCTGTAACCAAGAAGCAAAAGGAGGGTATGTCTTCGGATCCACCTTTCCAAACTCTTTCTTACCTTCTCTTGTCTTCACTTACCAAGCTTGGGATGCCTGAATAACCAACTTCTCATTTCCTTCTGCTGGAAAATACAAAGACTCAGCTATCTCTTCATTAGATGGAGGATTCTTCATAGGGTAGCCAAACTGCTTTCTGGACAACACATGATTGTAACTTATCACTCCTTTTCTTCCTAGTAAAGGTACATTAGGGAAGTCACCACACCTGGTAATGATCTATTTTCCTACTAAATCCCTGCTGCATCCCTAAGCTATGTCATCAGAAGTTAGACCCATCAACCTTCTAGCCCACTTCCTATCCTGCTTAAGATCCTTGAATGGTCCTGACTTTGGCAGTCTCTTAGCAAACCACTCAGCAAATAAAGGAGCACAAAAATTCACATACCCCTTTCTCTTCTCGTTTCTGTAATGGACACCATAATAGAAATCCCCTAGCAATATGGGCATTGGGTTTCCTTTGATGAAGACAGTGATGGCTTCCATACTGATCCATCCTTTCTCTCGGAAATAAACTTATCCCATACACCATTAAGGCCAACAATGCACTGAATTCTAAGCACTTGTTTCCCAAGGCAAAAACATGAGCTTCTGTGATAAGAAAATCCAAAGCAAACCCTTTTCCTTTACCAGCCTCTAAGCATGTCTTCACTCTAAGCATACTCAAATGGCAGGCACTTGTTATGTCTTCATACGGGGGAACCCTCTCTGATTCATAATAAGGAATACACTATTTGATGGGAATCTTCAAGATGTTAGAAACTTCCTCTAAGGTAGGAGCTAAGATATAATCTAGGAACACAAAGATTCGTAGCTGAGGATCGTAGAACTGCAGTAAAGAATGAAGACTATCTCTTTGATCAACAGTGGGCTTGTTTATGTAACCTAAAATCTTCCCAAACTTGCTTCTGAAATCATATAGAACTTTGTCATTCATTAAGCCTACCAGCTTCTGAATACCCTCAGTATCTGGTTGTGGAAAAGTATAATGGACATTCCTTTTTCTGGGAGCTTCTTTATCTTCTTCCATCTGGATAAGAAACAATTACCGGAAATGGGTACAATATACAAGTGACAAAATAAAAACACAAATAGTTAATGCAATTATGATGCAATGCAAATGCAATGTGGGCATATGATCAAACTGGAATTGTCTGGATATAATGTTGAGAGCCAAGTGATCAGAAACCCTCAAACTGTTCTCTGCTTAACAACCCTTAGATAAGAAATCCATAACCAGATAGTCAAGAATCCTCAAAACCAAGATAAACATCCCATAACATAAGATCACACTGATGATAAAGGGTATGTTGAGGTCAAGGGTTCCTGCAAACCTGTAAACCCCTCCCAATCTCACGGGTGTGCTCCGGGTCAAACACCATGGACTCTCAAAGCCGAGTAGCAATAATACGTTCACCATTTCCTAGAAATGGCTCATGACCAAATCAAGGAATCGATTAAGCATTATATACTACTCAGGAAGGTCTCAACGTGCGTCTGGGAAAAATAAGCATCCCTTATAATTCCTCAGCTTCGAGCGCTAAAATCGAGAAACAACAGTACATTCAGCTCGTAGGATACAATACCATCGTCATACGATCATATGCTCTCACTGAGTTCCTATAAGAAAACCAGGTCATCCTATACGAGTTCCCAGTGGGCCCTCGGGTGCAAATGGATTTGCCACAAAATGTGGTCTGCCACTATCACCACTAGAGAGGGATGTTTCCATAAAGGTCCTCAATGATCATTCCCCAGCTGCACATAATTGTCGAGGTTATGTAATGATCTAAGAAAGATTCCTGCATCAAAATATTTCCAAGACGGTCGCAAGTCTGGGTGTGGAGCTCACTACTACCAACATAGCAAGATGCCATGAAGCCAAAGTGTTTGTCCATGCTAAGTCCTAGGGTGCACTCGAGCCCCGGTTACGAGCTCATCTCACAGTAACAATCCCCAAATCCGCCAAAATAAAACCAACACAGCCCAGACAGTCCAGTATATACATATGGTGCATGAAAATAAATACTGAAAACTATAAATAAAGCTGTAAATAAACAACAATAAAATAAATACACAACAACAAGCAATAAACACCCAATGAAACATAAACATGCAAGCGCTAGGAGAGACTCTCAAGGGAACTAGAGATTATGGGTATCTGTCCCCAACAGAGTCGTCAGTTGTCGCTCCCTGGATTTCCATCCTAGTACAAATGCTAAAGTGGTGCGGAAAAGGTAGAGTCGCCAGTCAGGCATTTTTATCCCGAAGGAACGAGAATGGTAATGTTGCACAAACCAGAGAAAAGAAAGGAAGGACAGAGGTCATGCGAAACAAAGAAAATGAGTTCGGGAGTCGATTATGACCTGTGAAGGTATTAGCACCCCAAATTGTCCTCCGTACCCGACGGGATCCACGCTTGCAAAGAAATTGTTCCAAAGGGTGAAGAAATGAAAGCTGCTGCAAAAGAAAAGGATCTGGATAAGAAAAGAAAAGAAAGGGGGAAATGTAGGGAAAATAAAAGAGTGCTTGAACGGGCCCTACCCCGCTGCCAACGTACCTCATTTGGACATGAGGATCAAAGACGTCGTAGTTCCCCTAACTAGGGGTGGAAAGATTTCTTTTGTTTCTTAAAAGCTTGAATTGCTTATGTCAATGCTCAGTTGTTGCAGGCTCGTCTGGCACGAGTGGGTTACCGTCTTGCAAAGTGACAAGTAGAAGCAAGTTCTTACGTAACAAGTGAAGGTGATGAGAAAAGAAGAAATTCCCGAAGGAGAGACACTTATTCTTTGTCCAGTTTATTTTAGAAGCTTTTATTTGTGTGTCACAAGAAAGTGAATTCAAGCTCATTTCCATGGAATGTGTACTTATTACTACATTCCAAGATGGAATAATAGAACAAGCACACCCAAGTAAGGAGAATTTATCCTAGACTTGGTTCCCAGGATTAGGGCCTAAGCTCACTAACTTGTTGAAATTATTAGATGTTTTTGTGATTAAAATGAAGAAGTACCGCTTAAGGTTTTCTTTGTGAAAGTAGTCCCATGATTAGTGTAGATGTTTAGAATTGGCAGAATTTTTGACCAACAAGAAATGTTGAATTCAGTTCAGGATGTCCTATCAGATGTTGGGACATTATCAAACAGAGTATAAGTAAATGAACTTAATTCAGGATGTCACACCAGATGTTGGGACATTGCATCAGTTAATGATATAAGTTCAGTTTACAGGATGTCACATCAGATGTTGTGACATTGTATCAGTTAATGATTTAAGTTCAGTTTTTCAGGATGTCCCAACAGATGTTGTGACATCTCAAACCTGCTACCAGAATTAATTAATGACTAACAGAACTGAGTAAATTAAGGAAAGTTATCTGGAATTAATTATGGATGGACAAAACAGAATAAGGCGCATCTGTAGGGAGTGTTGTTATGAGACTTCAGCATAATCATAAGAACTGAATCACCTAGAATCTAGGAAGTAACAAACCCTAATTCAAGGTGGAAGCTGCATGCGTTTCAGGATTGGATAAACCTACAGAAAGCCCAAAATCCATACACCTATTTAAGCAACAGAAACTCTCAGAATAGAGCACGAATTTAAGAAGACCAAATAGGGTGTTTTGTGTTTTAATAGCAGGTTGTTTTAATTGTACCACTTTATGAGCTTTTAAGCAAAAGTGTATTTGTGTCTTGATTGAAACTGTGAAGTAAGATCAAGCTGTTTTGTTTGAAGTATGACTTCAATTTTATTAAACTTGTAAACAAGATCACTGTGTGATTGAGGGGGAGTGAGTTGGTACTCATATCTAAGTTGTGTCTTAGGTAGAAATTTCATTGGGTAGATATTAAGTGAAAGATTAAACTGGGTGGTTTAAGTCTAGAATTAATATTACTTATAGTGGATTTCCTCCTGGCTTGGTAGCCTCCAGATGTAAGTGTGGTTATACACTGAACTGGGTTAGCAAATTACTGTGTTGTTTAATTTTCCTGCACTTTAAGTTTTGGTTAAGTTGTCAAGTGTTTAAACATCTCATTCGACATCTCATACCTGATCACAAAATTTCAATTGGCATCAGAGCAGGCACCCTGCCTATTTATACTGGGTGAGATCTAGGGAATACAAATTCTGGAAACATGGACAGAGATGTAGGATCAGTAAATAGACCACCTATACTGGATGGATCTAATTATGACTACTGGAAGCCAAGAATGATTGCATTCTTAAGATCACTGGACAATAGGGCCTGGAAAGCAGTCAACAATGGATGGGAACACCTTGTCCAAGATACCAAAGATGGAGCAAAAGTGTTGAAACCTGAAGAAGAATGGAGTAAGGAGGAAGAAGATTCAGCACTTGGCAACTCCAAGGCCTTAAATGCTTTATTCAATGGCATTGATAGGAACATCTTTAGACTTGTGCATCACTGTGAGCTGGCCAAAGATGTTTGGGACACTCTCAAAACAACTCATGAAGGAACATCAAAGGTGAAGATGTCAAGACTTCAACTTCTCACCACCAAGTTTGAAAACTTGAGAATGAAGGAAGATGAGACAATTCATGAATTCTATATGAACATCTTAGAAATAGCCAATACTTCTGGAGCTTTGGGAGAAAAGATGACTGATGAAAAGCTTGTAAGAAAGATTCTCAGATCTTTACCAAAAAGATTTGACATGAAGGTCACAGCAATAGAAGAAGCTCAAGACATATGCAAAATGAAAGTTAAAGAGCTCATTGGTTCCCTTCAAACATTTGAGATGGGAATGAATGACACAATTGTAAAGAAGAACAAGAGCATAGCCTTGGTGACAAATACTGATAAAGAAGAAGAAAATGATGAATCAGAAACTGATGAAAACTTATCAGATAACATTGCTATGCTTGGAAGACAATTCAAAAAGATTCTCAGAAGGATGGAAGACAAGTCCAGACCAAGTGGAAGATACACAAACTCTTCTGAGAACAAAAGACCTTATGATGCTAATAGAAGGTCAAATTATGATGAAAAGACCAGTAAAGAAAAAGGAATTAAATGCCATGGATGTGAAGGATATGGACACATCAGGAATGAATGTCTTACCTATTTAAAAAGGCAAAAGAAAGGTCTCTCTGTAACCTGGTCTGATGAAGACTCAGGAGGTGATTCAGAAGAAGAATCAGCTAAGCATATCACTGCTCTAGCTGGATTATGTGAATCTGAAAGTGAATCCAGTGATGGGGAGATTACTTTTGAAGAACTTGAGCAATCATACAGAGAACTATTCAAAAGAAGCACTGAAATATGCAGGGAGAGTATAAAGCTAAAGAAGCAGATTGAGGCACTAAAGGATGAAAAAGCAAGTGATCTAGAGATCATTGAACCCTTGAAAAGTGAAGTAAGTCTTCTCAACTCCAAGTTGGAACATATGTCTAAATCTGTTAGAATGCTGAACAGTAGCTCAAGCACACTGGATGTTATTCTCAACAACAATAAGCATTCAGGGGATAAAAGTGGACTGGGATTTAACAAAGCTCATAAGGTTGAAGCTAGCTCTAGCAAAACTACTTCAAAGTCCATACAGTCAAACAAGATGTTCCAACAGATGTCTCAACATCCTGAAAAGAACATAATGAAGAAGAAGTATCAAAGATGGAGATGTCATCATTGTGGAAGATTTGGACATATCAAACCTCATTGCTACAAGTTACATGGATATCCAAATCAGATGTATCAGCAACCTCCTAAGCAGAAGATAGAAGTTACCAAGAAAGTGCTGCATAGACATCAAAGAAATCAGCAACCCCCTAAGCAGAAGACAGAGGTCATCAAGAAGGTATGGAGACCAAAAGCTAGTCTTCATGCTGATCAAAGTTACATGCCCAAGAACAAGATCAACAAACAATCTTGGAGCTCTACTGATGAACAATGCACAGGGCAGAGGTATCAAAAGAAATCTCAACACAAATGGTCAAAGAAAGGTGTTGCATATATAGCTCATACTTCACTAAGAGTATCAGCTAAAGAAGACTGGTATTTTGACAGTGGATGTTCAAGACACATGACTGGGTTGAAGAATCTGCTAGTAGACTTAAAGTCATATTCATCCAGATATGTAACCTTTGGAGATGGAGCTAAAGGAGAAATCAAGGGAGTTGGGACCTTGGACTGTCCAGGTGTACCAAGACTAGATGATGTGCTGCTGGTAAAAGGTTTAACTGCTAACCTGATCAGCATAAGTCAATTATGTGATCAAGGGTACAGTGTAAACTTTACCAAAACTGAATGCATAGTGTCTAACAAAGAACAAAAGGTTGTCATGAGAGGAGCCAGATCTAAAGACAACTGTTACATGTGGGAACCTCAAGACTTCAGTCTCACTTCAACTTGCTCTTTAGCTAAAGAAGAAGAAGTGAAACTATGGCACCAAAGACTAGGTCATCTTCATTTCAGAGGCATAAAGAAAATCATATTTATGGAAGCTGTGAGAGGTATTCCTAAACTAAAGATTGATGATGGCAAAATATGTGGTGAATGTCAAATAGGCAAGCAAACCAAGATGTCCCATCCAAAGCTCCAACATCTGACAACTTCCAAAGTTTTGGAATTATTGCATATGGATCTTATGGGACCTATGCAGGTTGAGAGCCTTGGTGGTAAGAGGTATGCCTATGTGGTGGTTGATGACTTTTCAAGGTATACATGGATAAATTTCATCAAAGAAAAGTCTGATGTATTTGATGTATTCAAAGACTTATGCCAAAGAATACAAAGGGAAAAAGCCAGCTGTGTGATCAGAATAAGAAGTGATCATGGAAAAGAATTTGAGAACCAAAAATTCTTAGATTTCTGTTCTTCAGAAGGAATCAATCATGAATACTCTTCACCAATCACTCCTCAACAGAATGGGATTGTTGAGAGGAAGAATAGAACTATTCAAGAATCAGCAAGAGCTATGATCCATGCTAAAAAGTTACCTTTGTACTTCTGGGCTGAAGCTATGAACATAGCTTGTTACATCCATAACAGAGTTACTCTAAGGAAAGGAACTTTGTACACAATCTATGAAGTCTGGAAGGGCAGAAAACCCACAGTTAAGTACTTCCATGTGTTTGGAAGTAACTGTTATATTCTGGCAGATAGGGAGCAAAGAAGAAAAATGGATCCTAAAAGTGATGAAGGGATTTTTCTTGGATACTCTATAAACAGCAGAGCATATAGAGTATTTAATTCTAGAACCAAGGTTATCATGGAGTCCATAAATGTGATAATTGATGATGCTCCTACAGATGTTCCAGAAGATGTTGGAACATCTGCTGACATCAAAACTGAAGCTGAAGAAAAGAGTGATCATTCTGACTTCACTCAAACTGATGCAAGGACAGAACAATACAGCAAACCTCCCTCCATCAGAATCCAGAAGGATCATCCCAAAGATTTGATAATTGGTGATCCCAACAGAGTTGTAAGCACTAGATCAAGAGAAGTGATATCAGGTTCCTGTTTTGTTTCAAAAATAGAACCTAAAAACATCAAGGAAGCTCTTACTGATGAATACTGGATTTGTGCTATGCAAGAGGAATTAGGTCAATTCACAAGGAATGAAGTGTGGAACCTTGTTCCTAGACCTGATGACATAAATGTGATTGGAACTAAATGGGTGTATAAGAATAAGTCAAATGAGCAAGGAGTTGTTACAAAGAACAAAGCTAGACTTGTAGCTCAAGGATACACACAAATTGAAGGAGTAGACTTTGATGAAACCTTTGCACCAGTAGCAAGGCTTGAATCAATCAGACTACTTTTGGGAATTTCTTGTATCTTAAAGTTCAAGCTATTTCAAATGGATGTGAAGAGTTCCTTTTTAAATGGATATCTTAATGAAGAGGTATATGTAGAACAGCCTAAAGGATTTGTTGATCCAAGCTGTCCAAATCATGTATACAAACTAAAGAAGGCTCTTTATGGTCTGAAGCACGCTCCAAGAGCATGGTATGAAAGGCTGACTACTTTTCTTATCAAGCAAGGGTACATGAAAGGTGGAATTGACAAAACCTTGTTTGTTAAAGATGAAGAAGGAAATGTCATGATTGCTCAAATATATGTATATGACATTGTCTTTGGTGGGATGTCAGACAGGATGGTTAAACATTTTGTCAATCAGATGGAATCTGAATTTGAAATGAGCCTAGTAGGAGAATTAACCTATTTTCTTGGAATGCAAATAAAGCAAATGGAGGACTCCATGTTCATTTCCCAAAGCAAGTATGCTAAGAACATAGTCAAGAAATTTGGGATGGACAGTGCTACTCATAAGAGAACTCCTGCCCTCACACATTTAAAGCTGACTAAAGATGACAAGGGTGAGAATGTAGATCAAAGCCTATACAGAAGTATGATTGGAAGCTTGTTATATCTGACTCCTAGCAGACCAGACATAGCATTTGCAGTAGGTGTATGTGCAAGATATCAAGCTGATCCAAAAGTTAGTCATCTTAACCAAGTCAAGAGAATTCTGAAATATGTTAATGGTACTTGTGACTATGGCATAATGTACTTTCATGGATGCAAACCAATTCTCACTGGCTTCTGTGATGCTGATTGGGCTGGAAGTGCTGATGACAGAAAAAGCACTTCAGGAGGATGCTTCTTTCTAGGAAACAATTTGATTTCTTGGTTCAGTAAGAAACAAAATTGTGTATCCTTATCTACTGCTGAAGCTGAATATATAGCAGCTGGAAGCAGTTGTTCACAGTTGGTTTGGATGAAGCAAATGCTCACTGAGTACAATGTCCCACAAGATGTCATGACATTATACTGTGACAACTTAAGTGCTATTAACATATCAAAGAATCCTATCCAACATAGCAGGACCAAGCATATTGATATCAGGCACCATTTCATCAGAGATCTTGTAGAAGAAAAAGTGATCTCATTGGAACATGTAGCTACAAATCTGCAATTGGCTGATATATTTACTAAAGCCTTGGATGCTACCCAATTTGAAAACCTAAGGGGTAAATTGGGAATCTGCTTATGTGAAATTTAGCAATTATGGAGATGTGCCAACATGTCATATGACATCGTGTGGCATGATCACCAGATGGCAACACCAGTCTGGTCAAGCACCTTGTGTATTCCACTCCTAGAAATTCTCCAAGTAACGGCTCTTATAAGAATATCAGCTCACGTTCAGCTATTCATCTTCTCATCTTTCTCTCACAACAACTTGCTTGCTATAGCTAACTCTCAGAGATCATCAAACTCAACCAATCTCAATCTTTTTCTTCACCACATTCTCAAAATGGCTCATCACCAAAACCCTAACATCTCTGAAGAAATCCTCAACAAGGAAGATGTGGTGCATGAAACCCCCATTTCTGTGGTACCCATGGATTCAACTCCAATGGACGAAATCAGAGGAAGTGTTCCTCTTGCTCAAAAGCCAAGAACCCCTACTGTGAAAAGGACAAAGGACCCTGTTTTCAGCAAGGCCAAAGGCATACCTTCATCATCAAACACCACTCCAAAAGCTTCTGAATACGTGGATGATTCCATAAAGGAGCTGGTAAACAGGATCCTATCTGAGCAAAGAGTGGTAAGTGGCATATCTATCCCTCTGAACACCATGCCAGCTCCATAAGAAGATCAACAAACTCAGGCTGAAAAGGACACTCCTGCTCAACAGGATGTCCCAATAGATGTTGAACCATCTGAAGACCAGCAAAAGGTCTCATCTGATACTGCTGATGATACATCTGAGGACCAGAAAAAGGCCTCCACTGATAGTGATGAAGAAGCATCTGAGGACCAGCACAAGGCCTCCACTGAAGAGCAAATCTCTGTTGATCCACCAGCTGAAGAGGAGATTGCTCAACCTCCTCCTGTTGTGAACCTAGAGCATGATTCTGATACAGAAATCATTGCTTCTGTAAACCCTAGCATAGCCAAAAGGCTTAGGACTAGGAAAGAAAAGATGAATGCAGGACATGCAACTCCTGAGAAGAAGCAAGCTACACCAAAGAAGGAAAAAGCTAAAGTTGTCTTTGGTCCTACAAAACAATGGAGAAAGGTGCAAACACAAAAGAGGAAAGCTGTCACTCCTCTAGATTCAGATGTTGAAGAAGATGTCCCAACATCTCCACCAAAGAAGAAACCAGCACCCTCAAGGTCATCAACTGCTGTTCCAGAAGCTCCTTTGGACAACATCTCCTTTCATCATGTTTCAAGTGTGAATAGATGGAAGTTTGTTTATCAAAGAAGGGTAGCACTTGAAAGAGAGCTGAGCAGTAATGCACTTGAGTGCACAGAGTTAATTGATCTCATTTCTTCTGCTGGCCTTTTCAAAACTGTCTCCAACTTCTCTCCTGGCTATGAGCTGCTTGTCAAGGAATTCATAGTCAACCTCCAAGAAGATTGTGCTAATGGTAAGTCTGCTGACTTTAGAAAAGTATATGTAAGAGGAAGGTGTGTAGAATTCTCTCCTAGGATTATCAACCACTACCTTGGAAGAGAATCTGATGGTCCAAATGAGTTAGGGAAGACTGATAACCAGGTTTGCAAGGTTATCACTGCTAATCAGGTCAAGGCTTGGCCATTTAAAGGGAAGCTCTCAGTTAGCATGCTGACAAGGAAGTATGCCATGCTGAATAGGATTGGCACAACAAACTGGGTCCCTACCAACCATACATCCTCAATATCAACTGGATTGGGCAGGTTCATATATGCTGTGGGCACCCAAACAAAGCTGGATTATGGAGCTTATATCTTTGATCAGACATTGAAGCATGCTGGATCATCTGCAACAAAGCTGCCAATTGCCTTCCCTTCCTTGCTGTGTGGAATAATGCTGAGTCAGTATCCTGGTATCCTCACTGAGAAGGACTCCATTTGCAAAAGAGAAAGCCCTCTGGCATTCCACTACAAGCTGTTCTTGAGTCATCATGCAGCTGATGTTGAAGCTCCCTCTGGGACATCTGCTGGTCCTTCAAAGGCAAAGTCTCCAATCTCCAAAGCTGCATTGATTGCTGAGCTGAAGATCACTTGCAAAGAACTGGATGCAAGGAAGCAGAAGCTTGAGGAGATTATCCAAAGGCTGGAGATTGAAGAAAGTGCTCAGAAAGCTGCTACCTATGATGAGGAGACTGAGGAAGAGGAAGAAACTGACTATGAGGAATCTGAGTGAAAATTGTATGTGAGGAATATGTAATGACAGCTTCTGCATTGTAATTTTGACTTAGTAACTTTGGCCCCAAATTTATGTCTAACAAGGGGGAGAACAACAACAACAACAATGTATGATGCTGTTTAGTTATTAATGAAAAACTTCTGTTTGCTTCTGAACTAAATCAGTGATGTTAATGAAAATTTCTGTTGCAACAAGTCTGAATACATGTATGTTTGAGGGGGAGTAAACTCACACATGACTCAACAGAAATGAACTGCTATACTCTGATAAAAGAACTTCTGCTGCACTCTGATAACCAGAAAAATATGTTAGCCAAATATTAGCCAAAGGGGGAGTTTGTAGATGTTTAGAATTGGCAGAATTCTTGACCAACAAGAAATGTTGAATTCAGTTCAGGATGTCCTATCAGATGTTGGGACATTATCAAACAGAGTATAAGTAAATGAACTTAATTCAGGATGTCACACCAGATGTTGGGACATTGCATCAGTTAATGATATAAGTTCAGTTTACAGGATGTCACATCAGATGTTGTGACATTGTATCAGTTAATGATTTAAGTTTAGTTTTTCAGGATGTCCCAACAGATGTTGTGACATCTCAAACCTGCTACCAGAATTAATTAATGACTAACAGAACTGAGTAAATTAAGGAAAGTTATCTGGAATTAATTATGGATGGACAAAACAGAATAAGGCGCATCTGTAGGGAGTGTTGTTATGAGACTTCAGCATAATCATAAGAACTGAATCACCTAGAATCTAGGAAGTAACAAACCCTAATTCAAGGTGGAAGCTGCATGCGTTTCAGGATTAGATAAACCTACAGAAAGCCCAAAATCCATACACCTATTTAAGCAACAGAAACTCTCAGAATAGAGCACGAATTTAAGAAGACCAAATAGGGTGTTTTGTGTTTTAATAGCAGGTTATTTTAATTGTACCACTTTATGAGCTTTTAAGCAAAAGTGTATTTGTGTCTTGATTGAAATTGTGAAGTAAGATCAAGCTGTTTTGTTTGAAGTATGACTTCAATTTTATTAAACTTGTAAACAAGATCACTGTGTGATTGAGGGGGAGTGAGTTGGTACTCATATCTAAGTTGTGTCTTAGGTAGAAATTGCATTGGGTAGATATTAAGTGAAAGATTAAACTGGGTGGTTTAAGTCTAGAATTAATATTACTTATAGTGGATTTCCTCCTGGCTTGGTAGCCTCCAGATGTAAGTGTGGTTATACACTGAACTGGGTTAACAAATTACTGTGTTGTTTAATTTTCCTGCACTTTAAGTTTTGGTTAAGTTGTCAAGTGTTTAAACATCTCATTCGACATCTCATACCTGATCACAGAATTTCAATTAGACTTTTACATCATACTAGACAAGTGTATTATTCCAAGATGGAATGAATACAAATGCCTCATGGCATAAGTCCCTACACACAAGACTATTTCCACCATTATTAAGTATTTTTTAGGTTTTTGTATAAAGATAAGAAATAGAAGAAACCAAAGGAGCAAAGGTAAAAGACTAAGGGGGACTATTAATTCTAAGTGTTATCATGCATGGATGAACCTAGGTTAGTGTGATTTGAAGTCTATCCTAATGAAGAAGAAGGAGAGAAAAGAAAGAAAATAAGAAGTTAGAAAACAACTTACTTCTCTAAAGAAGTTAAGTTGCTTCTAAGAGGGGGGAGTAATGAAGTTATACCAAGGATGGCATAAGGTACATCACAAAGACAAGTATGAAAGCAATAAAGAGATGATATGAAGGTTTGAAATGTGGATAACATCCACACTTCACTTACCATGTGCACCTACAAGAAAAGGTTAGAACATGTTCAGGTGATAAGATGAAAGCAACTAAGATCAAGTGTGATTCAAACAAACAAGAGGTCATATCAAACCATCACAACCAGAAGTAGAGTATTCCATTCACAAGCCAAGGTCAATCAAACAAACTCATGAAACCAACTTTTTGTGACATTTATTTTTTTTCACAATCCCTTGTATTTATTATATACCCCATTCCCCCATTTTGATGTATGCCATTTATTTCCTCGCGTTGATTATGATTTAATTCACTAGGCGCCCTTATGGAACTAGGATCGCTTTCCCCTAGTTTTGAACCCTTGATCCAATGTCGAGTGGTTTCACTCATGCACACTCACACTTTCCTTAGGTTTTGGTTTTGTTTACTAGGTTCTCTCTTAGGGACTAAGAATCAATCCCACGTAACCATCAACCTTTAAACTCAAATTTGCATTCACCCATGTAAGTCAAGTTCTTGTTGCCTCGCAATCGACCTTCCCTTTGACCAAGACGATTCTTTTAAATCCAAACCTTTGATCCAACGTCAAGTGGTCTTAGGTAATAAAACACTTTAATAATACAAGTAGAATTGTACGCCATGAGCCTTAAATGGTAGAAAGGAGGATAATGGATATCCCGTTACTCGCTCCGATTGTTTCGACGCAAGATGTTTGGCTTTTTGAGCGAAATAGTCACCTCTACCCATAGTCTTTAGTGTAATTCGACTCCTAAATCCTTTTTTGAAAGAAAGGTAATAAAATCAAAAACCATACGTAGTTAGCCGAACTACGAAGCTCTGATTTTCCCATTGCACGAGGAAATACGTAGGCACAAGGAATGCGCTCCTTGTTGAGCACCTTAGGATCAATCAACTCTTTTCCCTTAGTAAGTAACGCATAAGGATAAACATCCTTTTGCACGTGACAACTTAGATGATTCCCATCGAGTATGATGGATGCAGGGGGTGCTAATACCTCCCCCTTACATAACCTACTTCCGAACCCAGATAATGGTTGCGACGACCTTGTCTTATCCCTTTCTCCATCGGTTTTATCTATATTTTCCCTTTCCCTCTTTGGTAATAAATCAAAATTAAGTGGTGAATCTCATGTCGGCTTAGTTGTGATCGCGTTCACGATGATCATATTTTTCGAGGTACGACACTATGTTATATATTATGTAGCCTTTAGAGAATTCAGAGTATCCCAATAGAAGACACTTTTGTACTTTGGAGTCAAACTTTCCCAGACTCTTTTTAGTGTTAAGCATATAACGAATACAACTAAAAGGATGAAAGTAAGAAATATTGGGCTTTCTATTCTTCCACAATTCATTGGGAGTCTTACCTAGAATAGGTCTTATGGAGAACCTGTTATGAATATAACATGTTGTGTTTATTGCCTCTGCCCAGAAGTGCTTTGCCATATTAGTTTCTTGGATCATGGTATGAACAATTTCTTGCAAAGTACTATTCTTCCTTTCCATAACTCCATTCTATTGTTGAGTTCTAGGATTGGAGAAATCATGGGATATGCCTTGGGAATGAAAAAGATCCTCAAAGTATCACAACTCAAACTCACCACCATGATCACTTCTGACTCTGACAATTTTGCATTCCTTATCTATTTGCACTTGAGAGAAAAAGGAAGCAAACTCAAAATGAGACTCATCCTTGTGTCTTAAGAATTTTACCCACGTCCAGCGACTATAATCATCTACTATGACTAGTCCATACTTCTTACCATTGATTGATGCAGTTTTCACTGGACCAAAAAGATTAATGTGAAAAAGTTCTAATGGTCTTAAGGTAGAGACAACATTCTTTGATTTAAAGGCAGTTTTTGAAAATTTGCCTTTCTGACAAGCTTCATAAAGAGCATTTGAAGAATACATCAGATTAGGCAAGCATGTGATTAAATTAAGCTTATTTAGCCAAGAGATCTTTCTCATGCTAACATGGCCCAATTGTCGATGCTAAAGCCATTTCTCTTCAGAATCAGACTAAGACATTTGACATTTTAATCTTTAAGATCAGATAGTCTAATTTTGTAAATGTTGTTCTTTATCTTTCCATTAAAAATGACATATCCATCCTTCTGACTAATATCCCTACATGACTTTTGATTAAAAATAATGTCATATCCATTGTCACTAAGTTAGCTAATTGACAACAAACTATGCATTAGTCCATCAACTAATAGAACATCAATAATATAAGGAAGTTTACCATTACCTACTGCTCTAGAGCCAATGATCTTACCCTTTTGGTTTCCTCCAAAATCGACAGATCCTCCAAACTTAAGTTCCA
This sequence comes from Lathyrus aphaca, assembly GCA_963966055.1. Classification (NCBI taxonomy): domain Eukaryota; kingdom Viridiplantae; phylum Streptophyta; class Magnoliopsida; order Fabales; family Fabaceae; genus Lathyrus; species Lathyrus aphaca. The sequence goes on from OZ014521.1 coordinate 232,698,327, forward strand.
AACTTTGGAACATATGCCTTCTTCACATCATGTGTCATGAGCAACCACTGTCCATATACCATGATTGGTGTTTCAATAGAGTTGTTAAGGATATCTGCAACATAGATTACCTTATCTTTAGGTACCCATATTTTTGGTCCTCTTTTGTTAGTTCTCCCAAAGTTTCTGAAAAATTATGGGTCTTTGTGGAAAAGGATAATCTAAAGGAATCTGTACACGATACTTAGATTTGTGTTTAGATTTATGTGTCCGTGAAGGTGCACGCACAAGCTCAAAACAATCAAGTCTAGTACCAGAAGGTATGAAATGATCATAGAGAGGTATTAGTTTTAAAGGTAGACTTTCATCAATTTTGAAAGTTTCTTTACACCCTAAACCGCTATTACCATTTCTGCTAACACCATAGATCATTGAAGCTCACTTACTTCTATCTATGCTTTTAGCTAGAAAATCTTCGAATGCCCTATCATACTTGTTAATACAACCAGTATAAGAGACGTTAGAGACTAATTCATCTTCAAGAATATAAATCTTTCTTTTTAAAGCACATTTAACATTTTTCAAAAAGAAAATAGTTTCATCCAAAGAAGAATTACTCTGCTCAAACTTATCTCTTTCTTCAGAAGTAGTTGCATGGATTTGTTTAAGATCCTTGTATTTAGACTCTGAAGAGGTATTATCTAAACTCTCTTTAGGGTCTGAGTCTGAATCTAATTCTGATTCTGATAGTACTTTATCTTTTTGCTCTCCAGAGACATCAACATCAATTGTTGTTGCCACTAGTGCAATATTTGTGTGTTCTTCATCAGAATCATCCCAAGTTTCCATATGTCCCTTCTTGAATTTGGTGAACTTCTTCTTAGGCTTCTTGTCTTTATTAAGAAGCTTTGGACAATTGTTCTTGTAATGACCTGGCTCATTACACTCATAGCAGATGAATTCTTATTTAGAGATTTGCTTCCTCTATCTAGATGTTGATTCTGAACGGCTGTTGTTCTTTCTTGATCCTTTGAACTTGCCTTTCCTATACTTCCACAACCTGTTGATCCTTCTGGAGATAAGTGACAACTCATCATCTGAATTTTCTTCATAATCCTCTGATTCTCCCTTAGCTTGATAAGCCTTAGCCTTTTCAGATTTAGACTTAAGAGCAACAAATTTACTTTTCTTATGAGGTTCATCTTCCTCCAACTCAATCTCGAGGCTTCTTAAAGAACTAATAAGCTTCTCAAGACTTATGCAATTCAGATCCTTGGCTAGCTTCAGAACAATTACCATTGGTCTCCATTTATTGGGAAGACTTATACTAATCTTTTTAACATGATCAACATCAGAATAACCTTTGTTTAAAACGCTGAGCAACTACCAACATCTGAAATCTAGAAAACATAGTTTCTATAGATTTATAATCTTCCATCTTAAAGGCTTCGTACTTTTGGATTAGGGCAAGAGCCTTTGTCTCCTTGACTTGAACATTTCCTTCATGATTCATTTGCAATGAATCGAAGATGGATTTAGCAGTTTCTTTATCAGTTATTTTCTCATACTCAGTATAAGAAATAACGTTGAGCAATATGGTTCCCGGTTATGATGATTCTTGTAGTCCTTCTTTTGTTGTTCACTCACTGCATTTCTAGCAACCTTCTTTCCTGCAACATCTACTGGGTGTGTGTAGCCATCGACTACCATATCCCATAAATATACATCATAACCAAAGAAGAAACTCTATATTCTATCCTTCCAATAATCAAAATTTTCACCATCAAAGATTGATGGTTTTGAAATATAATGATCTTTCTCATTTTCAATAGAAACGTTTCTTGCGGGTTCAACCATGACAACTCACACAAATACTGGATCGGTATTGACACAGTGAAATGTATGATAAGCCTTTGTCAAAATCAGAACCGGAGGTCTGATGCCAATTGAAGGTGTGAGAAAACACATGAAATTGGGGTTTGAATTGGCTTTTAACTATTGAAAAATGAAATTTTTTTTGCAATAAACACAAACAGGTAAACCAATAAACAAGAAAGAGAAAGAGACAAATGATATATCCCGGTTCACTTTAAAACCTCAAGCTACTACAGTCCACCTACCAAGGTGATTTTGCCTTAACCCAAGGACTTAATCCACTATAACCAAACTGATTAAAATGCACAACCAACTATTGTTACTAACAATACTGCACAACCAACCGTTGTGACTAACAACCACTAAGACTCATTATCCTAGTCTTCTTAATGCTTCAGACCACACTGGTCCTTTAGAGAATACAAAAAACTGTTTGTAAAAAGGTTTTTGTTTACAATAAAATGCTTCTTCACAAGCAGGGTAAACATAATGAAGAGCATAGAGAAAATACGCATTGTTGTAAAAGAATGTTGCTTTGTATGTACGCTTAGAATGTTGCATAGTATTGTGCATTTTTATTCATGAGACAATCCTTATATAGCCACTGAGAAAAGATCTGTTGTATGACAACTGGCCTGAGAAATGTCGTTACTGAGGGTAAAAAAATAGTACACACAATCGTCCTTCTGTCCCACAAAATTAGGGTAGTGGAGAGGTAGTGGATGAGACGTTTTTGATATTGTATTATGTACTTTTTCCCTCGCAGACGTTAACCTTATATTCTGTTCATTAGAGGCTTCTGATTCTGAGATGATTGAATCATGAGTAGAAGAGAGGATAACTAGGTTTCCAGAATCTCAAGTCTTTAGAGTCTTCATAATAGTATTCAACATAACCTTGTCTTCAGAGTCTTCAACACTTGTCTTTGAAACCTTTATTCATCAGAACGTTTAGTCTTCAGAACTTCAAGTCATCATAGTCTTTAGAACTTGTTCAACAGAACTGGTCTTCAGAGTCTTCAGCACTTGGTTTTTAGAAATAACATATCAGAGTCACACTTTGAGTCAGAATCCCAGAAAACGTTTGCAGCAGCAAAATTGTGTCTTCTCAAGATCTTTCTGAAGTGAGTTGGTACAGAAATAACCTTGCTTCTTTTGCGGAAAAGCGGATATTGTCATATCAGAATGACTGTTCATGTGATCTCCGTCAGAGTCAGAACCTGTTTGTTAGATCTTCAGAACAACAAACATTAGAGTACTAAAATTGCTTTCACATAAATACTTCTTTGTTATTATCAAAACTTAGAGATATAAAGCAGAACCAAATATTGTTCTTACATTTTTTCCCTTTTAATAAACTGAAGAAAATAATTAAAGTAAGCTAACATTCAATTGCAAGTTTAACTAAAAGGTTCTTGTTGAGTACAACGGACATGAGGGGTGCTAATATCTTCTCATTACGTAATTGACTCTCGAACCCGAATTTGGTTGTGACGACCATCTTCTTTTTCAAGGGTTTTATCGATATTTTCCCTTTCCTTCTTGGAATAAATAAAGTTATATGGCGACTTTGTTCGATATCATTTTTTGCAAGTGTTTAATACGCTTCGTAAATGATTGTATTTTTCGAGGATCACATTCATTTTTTTCTGAATAATTTGATAAAACAAATGGATTAAAATGAGTAAAAAAACCGTGCAAGAAAAAGTCTGGAAAATAAAATGAATGCACCAAAATGATCTGCACAAAATAAACTTCTGAAAAACAAACACGTTTTAATTAAATTTCAAACTAAAAATGTTCGGTTGAAATGGCTTAAGCAGATTGAAATGTGGACGCAAACGAGGCCGAAAAAATAAAACGAGCATGCTAGGTTAAACTACGTGAGCCGTAGATTAATAAAATGGACGTCTGCAAGCTCGATCTTGAGTTTTTTTTCGCCTGTTTAGTTTACGTACATTTGAGAATCAATTCAAATAGTCTGTCTTTAGAATCAAAAATTTATTCTGGTTGGTATTTTATGCATTATGTATGATGAAGTGCATGCTCTGATATGCAGATGATGCAAATGTCTTGATGAATGTATCGATTTATTGAACGAGGGGAAAACTTGGGATATGCCTTCTTCTTCTTCTTCACAAATGATATATTAAAGCAGTTAGTTTTCTTTCCACGAACTTTATAAGTTATTACACAGGCTGAGCTCACGAACCTTGTAAGTTATTACACAGGTTGAGCTCACGAACCTTTAATCATTGGTATTATACGAGATAATAACCAATAACCTGTGAGATTTTATATCGAATTGATCTCGAACCTTCCAAGCTTTTATACAAACTGAGCTTAAACTTGATGAAAGCTTTTATACGGGATGAACTTTCGAACCTAATTTTGGTTTTAATACTGGAGTGACAAGAACCTAAGAGATTTTACAATAGGTTAATCTCGAACCTAAGTTTGAACTGAATCACACAATCCCAACCCCAAAATTTTAACGGATTTAACTTTTAATCCAAATAAATTCCTAATCGGACAACATTCAACCCAAATATATAAAGACTCGCTAGTGAAATTAAAAAAATAATAATAATAACATTTGATATTCTACAATTTTTAATTTATTTATATTTTTAAGTTTTAAATTAGTTTTTTATAATGTAGAATATAATAAACAAAACTTAATAATTAATCATAATTACAAATTAACTACTAGCTTGTATATAAAAGAAAAAAGAAATTACTACTATAGTATGGTAGGAGATTTTGAGAGGGAGGTGACACTTGTCTTAATTACACAATGATTTCTAATTCATATGTTTTTTTTTGTATAACTCATTCATCCATTCATTCATTCTTCCATTCATATACATTTCTTTGATTTCATATAACCAAATGTTGCTCCCTCATACATCGCCATCTCTTCCTCCTTGCCGCCATTTCTTCATAGGAAAATCCGAAATTCCAGCTCTTGTTCTTTCTCTCTCTGTCGTTTCTCTCCATCTTCCTCAACCCTTGTTCCTCATGAATCTCTTTTGAATTCTTTCACCCTTTGTCATGTTAATAATAAATCTTACATTTTGTAAGTAAATAAATAAATAAATAAATAAATAAATAAATAAATAAAGCATCTTTTCTGATGCCAAAATGAACAAAAGAGATAAAATAAACAAACATTATGGTTTTGTTGTTATAATTGTTGTATTGTCTGTTGGGCCACAACTTGTTTCTTGTCAGAAAAATGCTGGTGGCGGTGCTACAGGTGCTGGTTTTGAGATATTCGCTAAGGAATTGTATAATAGTTTGTCCAATTATACAGGTGTTTTCAAAGGTGCAATCAAGAAAGAGTTGGGTTATTGCATACTGGATGTGTGAGTCTCTTTGTACAATGTTCTTCTTTCTCTCATTCATTTTCAATAACTCTTGTGTTGGTTGATGATTCAAATATGTGTTTTTGTTTTTCCTTTAGGGATGCTGATTGGGATGGTGCTTTCAATTTCACCAAGGATCTCACATTTTTGACCATGTGTGCCCAAGAAATGAAAGGTACTTTACATATCCATTTCTGCGGTATGCAACTGCAATTGTGGCGGCAATGTCAAAATTTGATTCTTTTATCTCCACGGCGCAAAGACAATTTAAAACCTTGATATTAATATGATCATATCACTATTGACAATGATCACACACGTTTCGATTCTGGTGATGACAAAAATATGCTTGGCCAGCCACAGACGCATGCATACGTTGTGATACTGGTTAACAGAACCGTCTTTGAGGGCGGTCTACCGCACATGACCCAAAATTTGTCATAGTTAACCTAAAGTATTTGTCACGGTTAAACTGTGGCTAACCTAGACAGACCTCCAAAAACTTAAGACGACCCTGCTAGTTAGTCATTGGTTGAAAGCTATAAGATAGCCTTGATATTGGATGGAAAAGAAGAATACCTTTAATCATGCAAAGTGTGTATCAATATGTGTTTGCTTATGATGAGATTGTTTTTTCAGGAGATATTACACAGAGAATGTGCACGGCAGGAGAAATTGAAGCCTATGCTAGAAGTTTTGCAGGAGGCACTGGAAAAGCCAAAGGAAACTTATTGAAGCCAAACCTAAATTGTAATATGAGTTCTTGGCTTAATGGATGTGAGCCTGGTTGGGGATGCAAAGCTAATCAGAAAGTTGATCTTAATAGTAAGAAGAAGGAAGTACCTGCTAGATCTGTTGATTGCCAACCTTGCTGTGAAGGGTTCTTTTGTCCTCGTGGCATCACATGCATGATACGTAAGCATTTATATAAACTTATTCAATACACAATCTTCAATCATGGGTCTAAATTGCGATTGTTGGAGACATAGACGCTTCTGTTGAACTTTATAATAAACTATTTGTGTTATTTCGTGCATTTTTTTATTTGTTTGTTTTAGAGTCGGGTTTGTTGTTATAACACATGGTTATTAAACTAACTATACGTTCTTGATGTTCTAATTTTATTTATTTGTTGCGTTTATTGAAGCTTGTCCTTTGGGCTCGTTTTGTCCTCGAGGGGAACTCAATAAAACTAGTGGGATATGTGCGCCGTAAGTACTTCCCTTTAGTTCTATATGTTGTGCATTCGTATTTTTGGCATACTTTAATATTTATCAGCAGAATCAATCTGCAGATATCGTTATCAGTTACCTCCTGGAAAAGATAACCATAGTTGTGGAGGAGCAGATATTTGGGCCGACATTGCAAGTAGTAGCGAGGTATTCTGTTCGGCAGGATCATACTGTCCATCTACAATCATAAAAAATCCTTGCAGTAGAGGGTATTAATATTTTTCCCTCAACTTCTACTTATTGACATTAATTTCTTTTGGCTTATTGTTTGATCAAATTCGTAACAATCAAATTTCGTATATTATTCTTCTGAGCCAACTTTGTTTATATATGAATTGCAGGTCTTACTGCAGAACAGGTTCTACAGCTCAAGAGAGTAAGTGTATCCAAGGATGATTTAATTTATGCGGTATAAGATGATAATTCCATTGAACCTTTCGGTTTTCTTGATTTTTGGTCTTCCGCAGGATGCTTCAAGCTTGCAAGTTGTGAGCCTAAATCAGCAAATCAAAATATTACTGCATATGGTCTCCTGGTTTTTGTGAGTAATCTTTAACTTTTTTAATTTATGAAGAAACCGATACTAATATTATTTCCGTAAGTATTACATATACGATTGTCATAGAAATGCAATTTAGTATAAAAAAGTTATGCATGTCACATTTCGATGATACTTGATATCATTCACGTCTACCATGGTCCACATAGAACTTACTATTCAATAACTGATGTAGGCCGGCTTGTGTTTTTTGCTGATTATCATATACAACTGCTCTGATCAAGTTCTTGCGACTCGAGAAAGAAGACTAGCAAAATCAAGAGAAAGGGCTGCTGCAAGTGTGAGAGAAACACAAGCGCGCGAAAAATGGAAATCAGCAAAAGACATTGCTAAGAAACATGCAACAGGACTACAATCACAATTATCGCGTACATTTTCGCGCAAAAAAACATCGAAGATGCCGGATTTCAAAGGCGTGTTACCACCACCTGGTGCATCAAAAGGAAAGAAAAAGGATAAAAACAACCTCTCAAAAATAATAAATGATATTGAGCAAGATCCTGATAGTCAAGAAGGGTTCAATGTGCAAATAGGAGATAAGAATGTGAAAAAGCAAGCACCGAGGGGTAAGCAGTTACATACTCAGAGTCAAATTTTCAAGTACGCGTATGGTCAGATCGAAAAGGAAAAGGCGTTACAGGAACAAAATAAGAATTTGACATTCTCGGGAGTGATTTCAATGGCTAATGACATTGATATAAGGAAAAGGCCTACAATTGAGGTTGCTTTTAAAGACTTAACACTCACGTTGAAAGGGAAAAACAAGCATCTGTTAAGATGTGTGACTGGTAAGATATATCCGGGCCGAGTTTCTGCAGTCATGGGTCCATCTGGGGCTGGTAAGACAACATTTCTTTCTGCTTTAACTGGAAAAGCAACTGGATGCCACACAACTGGTCAAGTTCTTGTAAATGGTCAGGAATGTCCTATTCGATCATTTAAGAGGATCATTGGCTTTGTTCCACAAGATGATATTGTCCATGGAAATTTGACAGTTGAAGAGAATCTGTGGTTTAGTGCCAGATGCAGGTATGCAACATATTGGAATCCATAACCTATTATCTTGTCTCATTGTGCATGTTAATAAGTCCAGTGTTGTCAACCCCAAATCGTGGAAATTTCGCTACACTACAGTATTATAGCACCTATATCCGTTATTTGACAATAGTGTATTGTGAAACAATGATGATTTGTTCAAGTACTCATTCAGTGCCTTTCAAACTATTGATTATTTTCTTCTCACTTCTTACTACATTTATGTCATTGCAGACTCTCGGCTGATCTACCGAAAGAAGAGAAGGTGTTGGTGGTTGAAAGAGTCATCGAATCTTTGGGTCTGCAGGCAATACGAGATTCTTTGGTTGGGACAGTTGAGAAACGAGGAATCTCTGGAGGTCAAAGGAAGAGAGTAAACGTTGGGTTAGAAATGGTTATGGAACCTTCTCTTCTAATTTTGGATGAACCTACATCCGGTTTGGACAGTTCATCTTCACAATTACTGCTTAGAGCACTTAGACGCGAAGCTCTTGAAGGTGTAAACATATGCATGGTCCTTCACCAACCGAGGTAAATTTTAATAGCAAATGATAACGAGTACTCTAAAGACGTAGAGAATGACTTCTAATGCTTCTGGCATAGAAATCAAAACAAACATTGAGTTGCATTGATGTCATGTACACGAAATAATAACCGTTTTGTTTATTCATTTTCATGTGGTGTCCAGTTACACGTTGTTCAAGATGTTTGACGATTTTATACTGCTTGCTAAAGGAGGTCTAACAGTGTATCATGGACCTGTGAACAAAGTGGAAGAGTACTTCTCTAGCATGGGGGTCGTTGTCCCCGACCGTGTCAACCCTCCAGATTACTACATCGACATTTTAGAAGGAATATTAAAACCAAGTGTGAGTTCAGGAGTGAACCATAAACAACTACCAGTTAGATGGATGCTTCATAATGGATATCCTGTGCCTATGGATATGCTGCATACTATAGAAGGAATGTCTGCTCCAACCGGTGTTCCGACACAAGGAGCACCTAACCCAAATGCAAAGCTTACTGCCGCGCCTTCTTTTGCCGGAGAACTTTGGCAAGACGTGAAGTGCAACGTTGAGATGAAGAGAGACAATCTTCAACTCAACTTCTTAACTTCAAACGATTTGTCCAATAGGACTACACCAGGATCTTTCACACAATACAAATACTTTCTTGGAAGGCAAGTCACAAGAGGAAAGATATTTCAGCTAACTATTATGAAAACTTGATTTTTGATTTGATATAAATTGGTTCCGTGCAGAGTTGGTAAGCAGCGGTTGCGAGAAGCTAGAACTCAAGCTGTAGATTTTCTGATTCTGCTACTCGCTGGTGTTTGCTTAGGAACACTTGCCAAAGTGAGCGATGAATCGTTTGGAGCAACTGGTTATACATATACTGTAATTGCAGTATGTAAGTTTCATCTGAATTTGTTAGTGCTTATTTGGTGTCTTAATTTTTATCACAAAGTTAACTACTACTTTGTGACTTCATAATGTCTTTATTTTCAGCACTCCTTTCCAAGATTGCTGCCCTGAGATCATTCTCATTGGATAAGTTGCATTACTGGAGAGAAAGCGCTTCCGGAATGAGCAGCCTTGCTTACTTTCTTTCAAAGGATACAGTAGACCATTTCAGTACAATCATCAAACCTTTGGTTTATCTCTCTATGTTCTATTTCTTCAACAATCCAAGATCATCTTTCACAGATAATTACATTGTTCTACTATGTTTGGTGTATTGTGTCACCGGCATAGCTTATGTGTTGGCAATCTTTCTTCAACCCGGTCCAGCCCAGCTAGTAAGTATATATATATCATTTCAACCATAGTTGATACGGTTATGCCTTACTCGCTCTTAGTTACAAGCCATATCTTGTGTTATGTTATGCAGTGGTCCGTGTTACTACCAGTAGTTTTAACTCTCCTAGCAACTTATGACAATGAAGAGGAAAGCAAATATGTAGAATTTCTCTCTGATTTGTGCTACACCAAGTGGGCTCTTGAAGCATTTGTTATATCAAATGCTAAAAGGTTTGGATTCTGATATATGCTTGTTTACTAATACTTCAGACTGAAAACGTGTCTAAATAACGGACACATGTAGATGTCTGATGCTAATAGTTATGATTATATACAATCACTTCCATTTTATCATTGTCTATGTCGTTTGGTCTTAGTGCTTCATAGGTTATTTATGTCTAGATTTCCTTTCATAGGTTATTTATGTCTAGATTTCCTTGCTGACTAATTTATGACATTTTTTTCACCATGTAGATATTCTGGAGTTTGGTTAATAAGCCGATGTGGTGCACTCAACAAATACGGCTATGATCTGAAACATTGGTACCAATGTTTAGGACTCCTTGTTGTGACAGGAATTATTAGTCGCATGCTTGCATTCTTTTGTATGATGACATTCCAGAAGAAATAGTTTCAGCATTCAACCCTCTGATTTTTTATTCGGATAAATTAAAGACTACATGTCCAATACTCTGGCTGGTGCTACAACTAACTCATGAGTCATGAACTATGCTCACCAACTAGTAAAGCAATGTGACAGGTGTTGTATTGTATGTATCCTGGTATAAAGTAGAAGATTATCAGAGCAAGTTTGAGAGCAATTGTTAGGTGTGGATAAAGTAAAGTAGCCTTAGACTTTCTTAGAAGATACCCTTTCTCACTAATTGCTGTTTTCAAAGCAATTATTAGTTTCCAATATGCTTCAACGGCAAGCTCAGCATAACACAGTATAGTTCAACAGTTGTTTAGTTTAACAGTATTATTCATTCCTCCACCAATTGGTTTGGTGGTGACAACAGCCAAATGTATGATATCACACTATCAATGTAATTTATAAATTATTCTATTCTTTGTAACATACATTTATTGCCTTATCAGATACTACAATTCATTAAACAAGAAAAGAGAGACTAACATCTAAAAATTAAAAATAAATTATGTAACAAACTGTTAGTACTCCATTTCACTCCTTGAAAGTGTGCAAGAGTAGTTGTTAAACTTGGTAAAAATGTTTTAAGTGTCTCTATAATGTGATCCATGTTCTTGAACTTCGCGAATTATCTACTATGAAAGTTTTATCTCCAAAGGTTATCTCCCATGAATTTGAGAGCTGGAACGCCCCTTATTTCCATATCCACCAAGGGTGCCTGGCATAATCTCAAGCCAGCAAGTTCTGAATCATTGTGGATAGTTTCAATTGCGCGCATTTGATCCTGCATGTAAACCAATCAACATACAACCAATCAAACCAAAACAAATTGACCAATAACAAAGTGCAAAAACCTCAGGGTGTTTGCATGATTAGAGCACCGAAAGATGGGTGAGTAATTTCTGATTACCTTTATTTTCATCGAACAAAACTTGCAGTCCGACGTAGGAGGTAAGACCTGATTAATGATTAGTCTTTTAACAGGCACACTTTCTTTCTTCAAGGATGCATGTAATCTGGACGATTCGCTAATTGCCATAATCTTGATGAGGCCATAATCAAACAATCACAATATGAGACAGTGAAGTGCAAATTATATAAAAAGCAGAGAATAAAGTATTTTACAATCAGATTTGATGACAAGCAAGCCCATTTGAATAATCAACTTTAGTATTTCAGTTTCTAAGTGAAGCTTAGCATTACCGTAGGAATCGTCACTATTATAAATTCGGTAGTGTCTGGATTATGGAAAAGATCATGTATTTTTGCCACTCTCTCCTTAAGCTTTTCAAGTTTGTCTAACTGCAAGTTCAAATACAAAATAATAAGACCATTGAAAAGGGGGAATAATAAAAATAATATACAAATATAATAGCTTACAGGATTGTTTTGAGGTTGTTCTTTTCCCAATAAGGAATTGAAGACTGAGCCTAATTTTGCTTTCATCTGGACAGAGCAATTGATTTAGTAAAATTATAGTATAGAAGATGAACATGGCTTAGTTAAATAAAAAGTGAGGTAGTATAAGTTTTAATGGACATATTAGTTATACCTTAATAAGTTTGCCTACAGATCCATCCAAGAATTCTGGCAATGACAGTAACCGAAGTGTATGACCCTATTGACAGATTCATAAACAATTATTTTTTTTCTTCCTATGTTTGCATAAACATATCATAAACGAACTAATAATTGTTACTAACCGTTGGCGCTGTATCAAAAACTATCCGACTGAACTTACTATATTCTTCAGTCTCAAGAAATTGCATCACCTGGATTAAAATGGCATGATCAGGTGATAAATAAGAACACATTTTCCATGCTATGCTTAATGTTCCCAATGCTTGTATTAAAATAAATAAATAGATAAATAAACAAGTATACATGCCTTAGTAATTGCAATGATTTCATCTGTTCCAGGTGGAGGAGTGTGCAACAGCTCTTCAAGCTTAAGTTCCCCTAACTACAGCAATGGCATTAACATAAGAAGAGTGTTAACAACATTTAAACAATCTTGCTTATATCACCAAACAGACAATCTAGTCTGTACTTTGCAGCACCAAATTGTTATACAATGTCAAAATTCAAGAAACTTATTTCAAACATCTAGCAATTTCTAATTTGTCTCTTCAGTAATAATCTATAATAGCCTATGTTATATTTAAATTAATTGATTGTTTTCTATTTTCATGAAGTGATTATTTGTTGGTTAATCATACAAATACATATGACTATAAAAAAAAAAAAAAAAAAAAAAAAGCGCAAACAAATATCATACTGCCATATTATAAACATATGTTCCAAGTTCCAACAATGACAAAACAAACAAGATAAGGAATAAAAGTAATAACAACAAGAAGCAAGCAAGTTTTATCCCATTAAGTTGAGACGGTTATATGGAATAAATTCTTACATAATGTTCTATCCAAGAGACCAAGACCATGTTTTGACTCAATTCGTTAATCTCGAGATCTTTCTTATTAATTTCTCTTATAATTTTTTTTCTATTTCGAGTGGTTTGACTCCTCACCATTTGATCTATTCTCCTTACAACACAACATAATCTACAAGTCTTTTCTCTACAACCCCAAACAACCTAAGCTTTATTTTCGTCATCTTTTCTGCTATAGATGCTACCCCAACACTCTCTCTAATATTGTCATTTCTAATTTTATCTCGTTTAGTCTTATCACACATCCAACACAACATCTCATTTCTTTCACACTCACTTTATTCTCGTGTTGATTCTTAACCGCCTAACATTCTGTCTCGTACAACATCGTAAATCTTACCATTGTCCGATAAAAATTTCCCTTCAATTTGAGCGGTACTTTTGTGTCACATAAAACCCCTGAGGCCTTTTTCCATTTCAGCCACTCAACTTAAATTTGATAGTTTACACCTTCTATTTCTCAATCATTTAGTATTACGTATCCAAGATATTTAAACCGTGAGACCTGTGGTATGATATGGTCTCCAAATTTCACCTCAAAGTAAGAAACGTTTTTCCTTTTGCTAAACTTACATTCGATATACTACGTCTTACTTCTGCTTAAGCAAAAATCATGCGTTTCTAAGACTACTCTCCAAATCTCCAACCTCTCATTTAAATCCTCTTTTGACTCTTCAAATAGTATTATATCATATACAAAAAAATATACATCTTGATTTTAGCTCTTTTAGATGTGTTTCGCGATTACATCCAAAATTAGAGTAAAAAGGTAAGGGTTTACGGTTGAACCTTGGTGCAATCCTATGGTAACCTTGTGTCCATACACTAGTCAATACCGCCTCATACATATCTTGGATAGCTCGAATGTAGGCAACCTTAACCCTTTTCTTCTTTAGGGCTTTCCACAAAATCTCTAAATACTCTATCATACGTCTTTTCCAAATTAATGAAAATGAAGTGGTAGTCTTGTCGGTCCATCTAATATTTTGCTCTATCACACGTAGTAGATAGATTCCTTCCAGAGTCGACCTTCCATGCATAAAACCAAATTGATTATCAATAACTTGAATCTCTTTTCTTGATACCTGATCAATAATTCTTTTTCATAACTTTAGGATATGACTCATAATTTCAATTCCCCTATAATTTGACAATTTTGTATATCCATAATTCTAATAAATTGGAACTAAAGCGTAGAGTGTTTCTTCCCCAATCATATGCAATGTTTAAATGTTTCTTCTACAACTCCATGGCAATCACAATATAAGGGGATCATAACTGATATGAGACTGCGGTTTACCTTATCATGTACATACAAAGCCATGAAAAAATATACTCAAAAGCACCCAAAACTAAATGCAAAAACCACCTGATCAGCAATTGCTCCAAGTCCCATGCTTTGCATTAAACTCTTAGCACCCCCACCACCAAGTTTTTGACCAGCCGTACGGAATTCATCCATCGATTTATCAGGGTTTATCTATCATAAAACAATCAAAGAAGCAACACATAATCACATCACGCAGTTCAGAAAAACACCAAAAAAGCAATATCAAATTGTATAATAACTTTTCATACCTCAAGAGCATATAACGGAGAACTAACTCCTTCAACCGGAACAAGATTTCCCCCTGTCAAATCCTAAAAGGACAAGTTTTATCCAGATTGCCGAAACATGGAAAAAAAATTGAATTCATAATAACTACCTGAGCAAAAGAATCACTCAATGAATGCGCAGGATCAGTTGAAACCACCACAGTGGGGTGTCCATGATTAGCAAATTTGACAGCAAGAGAAGCAGCACAGCTTGTTTTCCCAACACCTCCTTTCCCACCAAGCATGTAGTACTTCCTATCATTCCCTTTCACCATTTCATCAAATCCACAAACACTTTCTGCTGCATTTCCTATCAATCTTACTGCATTTTCACACATTTACAACAACTTCAATGCGGCATTAATTATTGTTTCATCAATGATATTGTTAAAGCCCTAGAAAATGCTGTAAAGAATTTTGGGTATGATTGTTGTGATCGTTATGATTTGAGATTTGAAATTTGAAATTTGAAATACCTTGAGATAAAGTTGGGAGAATGAAAGGTTGTTGGTGGAAGGAAGAGGAGGAGATGGTATTGAAGGTTGTGGTGATGTTGCGAAGAAGAATGGAGTTCTTTTGGGTTTTGAAAATGTACCCAAGCAGCGCCGCCATTGCTGGAGTGTTTGCTGAAGCAGAGAGAAGCTATGTGAGAACTACGCCACTTTTTTGGGGTTTAAGTTTGGGTTGCAAAAATATGAGAATTAAAAAACATGTTTGAATTTTTTCATTATATCGAAACAGTAACCGAGTTTTATCTAATCAAGTGAGATCAACTACATTAATAAACTTTTGTCATAATAATGCTTGTATTTCAAATTTAAAAATACAAATATAAAATTGAGAGAAAAATTATAAATTATAAATTCAAGTGTTACTTAAGTAAATTTTATAAAAAATTATAAAGGAGCAAGAAAAATGTTATAAGCTCTTGAAAAAAATTGTTACCAATCATGTATAATTCGGTCATATCAATTTTAAATTGTATGATATGTGCTTGGAAACTACCCATGTTAAAAGAAAACCGTGATCAAATTGATTGTCTAAACTACTTTGCAAGTATACAAGATTAATGACAATATTGATTTTGTGGGTAAGCCTTTACTATCAACTTTTCAAAGGCAGGTCATGTAGATAGATGATAGGTGGCAAAACGAGTCTTCGGTTCCGTTTTGTTCTGCTCTATCTTAAATTCGTCAAAAAAAGATTATGATGAATAAGTCCGTTAAGTAAAATTGAACTAAAATATCTAATATGTTTGTTAAGATGTGGGGTTGGCGGATGGTGGACTTATCCGCCTATTTATTTGACTTATTTTATATTCTTTTAATATATTAAAAGACTTTCTTTGTTATTTTACATTTTAATCCGAAAACATCAAACCAACAATTAGAATAAAATGATAATTAAAAATCTAAAACCATCAAGAAATTTCACCTAAAATAAAACTATCAACAAAAGTTCCAAAACTATAGTTCGAATATTAACCTTCAACCAAACAAAATATATATTTTGAGTGCTTGATAAGTATTGTCAGACTGACAGGTCAACCCGCCCCTTTTTAGCGGCTTAAAGCGGGACAAATTTAAGGCGGGACGGACTGAACCGATAGGGGGGAATAAAATCCCAATCCAATCCGCAATTTTTTAACGAATATGTAGGCCGTTCTGGCAGACCACTATCCATTTTGCCACCCCTAAACTTGATGGGTCTCAAAAGCTTAAAAAATATAAATCGTTTCCAAGATTTTGGATGCTTTCTAAATAGTTATTATGGAGACAGATTCGTGTAGCAATGGGCTGGAATTCTAAAGCTAAATATTTGCAATGATCATTGTAGAAGATCATAAATATGAGTAACAATCCACTAATTTAAAAAGTGGGACGGGGTGAGTTTTGCTGTGAGTTTTTGTTAAATTAAATTTTTGGTCCCTCTATTTTGGTCAATTTAAATTATTGATCCCCCTATTACAAAATTTGTGTATTTGATCTCTTAAGTTAGATTCACTTTAAATTTATATAATTCTGATGATGGGTCATATTTTTTAATGAGGTGACAGTCCTATATGTTTTCCATGTCACCAAATAATATTATTTTAATATAAAAATGAATTAAAAAATTTACAAAATACCAAAATCATATTTTAATTAAATATAACATTAGTATAATTATTTATAAATTATGTATATTAGATTAAAATGTCATAAGATCCATTGTCTTCTTCTTCCTCTTCCCCTTTTTCATTGTTCTATCTCACAATTTGGTTCCAGCAAACATAACATAACACAAGCATTTTTCTCTAACCATCATCATCAAAAATAAAAATAAAAACAAAAACAAAAACAAAAACCATTTTTCATTAATTCGGCGCAGATCCACAACTCTCTTCGTTGTTCTGCTCCTTTTCCATTAATTAATTTCTCCAAACCCAAGTCATGGATTCCCAGATCCACGATTCTCCTTGTTGTTTTGTTCCTTTAGCATTTTCCATGACGAACAAAAAATAAAGAAGGGCGAGAAAGAGATAGGTAACAAATTTGAACCAAACAAAAGGGGGAAAGGTTGAAGCAAAAACAATAAAGAAAAAAAGCAAGATTATCTAAATATCGTAAGGTTTCTACAACAATCAGAGATGAAATATGAAGGTTTTCTAGAAAAGCGATGGAGATATGGGTAAGGGATTTGAGTTGAATATATGAGATTCAAGAAATTTATAGCGAGGTGATGAAGAATTTTTTGAATAATTGAAATTTCTATGAACGATGTTCTTGAAATTACAGAGATAATGAATGATTTGGTGATGATTCAAAGAATATGTGAAGGGTTTTCTTAAGATATTGGAGATGATGAATGGAAACCTAGGTTTAGGGTTGAAGAATAGAGAGAGAAAATCAACTGCAAAATGAATAGTTGGAAAAGGAAGTTTGGTGAAATTTTTAATCCAATATCCCTAATTTATAAACAATTATAATAATATTATATGTAATTAAAAAAACATTACATGGAAAATATTTGGTGACATGAAAAACATTTGGTGACATGGATTCATTGTAGGACTGCCATGTCATTAACAAGTAAGACACATCATCAAAATTGTATGGGGACCAAGTAAATATAAAGTGAAACTAACTTAAGGGATCAATTTCACAAGTTTTGTAATAGGGGGACTAATTGTTTAATTTTCCCATACTAGGGGGATCAAAAGTGCATTTAAGCCATTTTCTAATTTAGAATAAAAATTGAACAGTGCATTGAGGAGTACAATACACTAATTTTTTCTCTTTATTAGTAAAAAGTTGAATGTTTCCACTTATATAAATATAGTCTTATTCCATCCTTCTAAAACTAGATTTCTTTCCATTCATATCCCTCCACTCCATTGTCGTTCTATTCGATCATCTAAGCCACTGTCTTTAGAGACACACACATTTAAGGTAAGTTTCAACCCAATCTTTCTATTTTAGATATTAAATGCAGAGTAAGAAAAATACTTAAACACCACAACGGACTTTGTAGAGATGACACATATACAATTTGGTTTTAGATTTATTGTAGTTCTAGTATTGTACATTTGTACTATCATGATCTCAAGACAAACTTTAAAAAAACCTTATATTATTTTCTTGTTTAGGATATGATTATGCCTTTATAGTTTTTGCATCTTTACTTGTTAATGTTTGGATATTAGATTGATTATTGGCCTTGGTATGCCTAATTTTCTCCAATAGATTGATTATTGGTCTTTTACTAGCAATAAGTTGTTGCGTACCTATTAATGGATGATGTTTTTTTTACAAAAATAATGTTGAAGGTGATGAAGAAAGACTTGAAACTAAGAGGTTCAAAGCGACTAATGCTATTGTTATAATTTTTTCACTAAAATTAGCCCTGGTGTTGATGGCAATGACATATGCAATGGTTGTGTACTACTACGGAAATACATTTTATCTTGGTTAGAAAGTGCGTTTTACATCGATTTTACATGCGATGTAAGGAAAGTCGTCATGAAAACTTGCCACTTTTCTCTTTGCTTGTAGATCCATTGAGGGAAAATTTTATTGGTCATTGGTTTGATTCTCAGCAAAAATATTTTTGTATTTTCAATACTAGTAAGCACGCGTTATATACATCTAGATTTCTATTATTATCCGAGGGAAAAAGTAAATATTTACATCGATTTGAAACAATAACCGAGGGGTAAAATATATATTTTTGTCAATTATAATTTGTTTCAAATTTTAATTTGACCTGTATTTCTTTAGATAGAAACTATATACATATTTTGTAACATAATACTTTATTTTATAACATAACCAAATATACACAAAATACCAAATTGCTTTCTTTACAAAACCAAATGTAAGCACAAAGATAAATAGGGAAAGACCCAACACACAACATTTCCAAAATGCCACACCAAGAGAATATATATACATATTTGAAAACATAACCATAATGACAAAATCAAATACATGTGTAACAAAAAAAACCTATACACAATGTTTACAACAACCAAGAAAAACTAGTGTTGTTGAGATTCATAAAAAGATGGGAAGCAACCGGGCTAATGTGATCATATGTCATCTATATCTTTTTGTGTGAATGGTGTTAGGTCGTTAAACACCTATAATTTGAACAAAATTTAAATTAGGATAACAAAAAAAATATTAAAAGTTCAAAATCAACATAAACCTTTTACTAGCTAACAACAACATTAACTTAACACTTAAAAATAAATTGCATGCATATGGATAAAGTTAATACTTTAACCCATGAATTACCAATATCTCTAGAGACAATATCAAACATATGTTTCACAGCATAGTATCCACACGAATATTCGTTAGATTGTTTCCGCATATATAAATAATTTTTATATTATTATTAATACACACAAATCACAAGTAATATATTAGCAAAAATAAAAGAATGTAAAAAACACAAATAATATTTACTTTGGGAAAATAATCTTGGATTTTTACCTCTTATTTTACGATGCATTAAATTATATCCCTTCATAGCTCTACATGGTGGTAAGAATTAAACATGAGTAAAACATATTCAAAACTAAAGGTAAAATTTGAGTACTGCGAATAATATCACTTACACGTTCAAAATGTCTTGAATCATTGAATCAAGATCATAGTGAAATGAGCATAACATAATTATACTATTTTGCTTGGAACATATAATTATTAGTTGCCAATGTGAACTGCATAAACATCCAGCATAATTAATAATGTGTATAAACTTATTTTGTATAAATTTCATATACATTTATGTGTGGTAAAATGCTCTTATGCAACATTCTCTTTTCTCATGAATCAACTTATTTTGTATGTGCGTTTGGATAATATTTGGTCCATGTTGTTTAAATTGAATATTGAATGGTCTAAGAAAACAATATTTTCTTAAGTACTTTTCAACACACATCTCATACATGTACCTAAAAGTTAATGCAAAAGTAACATATTATTGTGAGCCTTGACATTAAAGGTATTTTAGAACAATTAATATAAACTGAAATCACTATAAAATATATACTCATGTGCATCATAATTGTAGTATGGTTATGTCCAACCAAATATCTCCCTTCAAAATATGCAAAACATAATTCTTTCCCAGTATATAAATTTGACTTAGTTTATGTTTTAATGTCATCACGAATGTGTCTAATATATTCTTTATTAACCTTAACAATATTTGCATGTTATTTGGTTGAGGTATTGTGGTGTAAATTGTGATACCGGGAAGAACAACTATCTTTCGTACTTGCACCACCCAAAATAACTTTCTCAACTATATCTAACTGATTTAAATTTGGATGGATGAGTATATCCGTTGATTTCAATTGTCGCATCATAAAAACAACATTAACACAATATATAAATTTAAATACACAAACAACAACAACAAACAACACAAATGTTTTAAATCAAACTTACCTCAATCACATCCCAGTCATACTTTTTCTGCATATCATCGATCAACTTCTTATGCTCTCTTCAGTCAATCTCTCCCGATCCTCTTAATGCATAATCTCCCACTCCTCCTGGATCAACCTCTCGTGTACCTTCTGGATCAACCTCTCTCACTTTTCGTGATGCACCATTTCATGTTCCTTTTGAGTTACCCTCTCCTTCACCTTCTTAGTCAACTTCTCCCGCTCCTTTTCTAATGTTTTTTTGTATCCTTTCATCCACCCTTTGATCAATTATCTCTTTAATTTCTTTCTTGCATATTACTTCATTACTTTATTTGCAAAGATACAAAAAATAACCTCAAGCCAATGCCTTTTCCAAGACCACAGACAAGCCTACCATGCTCTCTATTCCAATTGCTTCAACCAATATGTCATAACATTCATGTGGAACAAAGGTATCTTTTTGGATTTTTCAACAAGAAAATCCTACAACAAAAATACAATTTCATCTTTACCAAATTGAACTAACTAAAATAAGTAATGTTGAAAAAAGTATATACCTACAATCTTTTCAGCAACTTCGTGTGTAGTCTCTGATATGAACTTGACTTTTGGTCTTAGACGTGCTCTCTTCCATTTCTCATAGGATGATGGTGGAGATATATTACAATCAAGGCTTCTAGAAGGATCTTCCAACTATAGTTCTCTTTGTCTTCCTACCTTATCAAGTGCCCTCCTACCTTATCAAGCAAGCATTGGTCATGTAAGTATCAAAATAAGGCATGTTAATCATAAAATTCAAACAAATATCAAGAAAATCCTAAAAAATCCACAATCATGCACCAAGACTCTTTAAACATGTAAAAATAACATACCAAATCGTCATGGCAAAAATCAGAAGCAAACCACATCAAATAAATGTTCAAAGATCAATTAGGGTTCCACATACTTTTCACAAAACAATGCCTTAAAACCTAACCAAACAAATCCTATAAATCAAGATAAAATTCTCAAGCATGCTTCAACATGCTATTAAAAGATAGCAAAAAGAGTCAGCATCAAAACCATTTTCAAACTCAATATAAAAAATCAACAAGGAAGGTGTAAACACCCCAAATTTTCCCTCACCCATTCACACCATGGCTTGTGATCATTTCATAAGCATAAACACAATCATAACATCTCATACCACAATTTTGATTCACTGCATAGATTCAAAGTCATCTGCATCTAGGGTTTGTGATCTGAGCAATACAAGAGCTTCTTGAGCCACTCCAAAGGTCAACAATCACTTCAAAGAGGTTTGTGTGTGTTCAAGTATCATATTATATCCTCTCAAAGTCAAGAATGCCAAAGAATCACAAGAACTGAGATTGGTATGGAAGCAGAGCCAGGCTTGACTACATAGATGACCTAAAATTAGGGTTTTGGTTTCAGAGGCCATAACTTCAAATTTTTTGGTCATTCTTGTTTCTATTGGTCTCTATATGGTATAGGGAGTATGCATATCAATTTTCATGAAGAAATTCCTTGGGGAAGTCATCTGATCAAGGGTTGACTTTCTGAACAAGCCAGTGTAAAATCAGGGCATCTGAGGCCCCCAATGACCCAACCAAAGGGTGTTCTTCATCATTTTGATTGTATATGATCTTTATTTGATCATGGAAGAAGTTGGAAGTTTACAAAATTCAAGAATTTCAAGTTTTTGCAAAGTTGACTTTTTGGGCAAGTTTGACTTTTAATGGAAATGTCATTTTAGGCAACTTTTTCAACCCTTACTTTTTGATTCAAGAAGGCTTCAAATGGAAAAACTTTGGTCATGAAAGTTGTAGGATAGATCTTTCCCTTTTCAAAAAGTACAAGAACATGACTTAATTCATTATGGATCAAAAGTTATGGTTTGTCAAAGTTGGCAAAAATCACTAAATTTCAAAGTTTCTACCAAAGAGGTATTTTGCAAAATGACTTGATCAAGTGTTCAAAAGCTATCAAATGCACTTATAATCCACATAACATGATCATGTGACACCTAAAGTTCAGAATGGACCAAAGAATTACACATTTTTAGGGTTTGTGGAACAAGATTTTTCATAAAGAACCAAAGTGAACCAAGTTGCAAAATCCATCATGGCTTCTCATCCACTTGCTGGCTAGTTGGCTGATCAGTCCTAGGCTTTTCCTCACCTCATGCTGTGCAGGACATGCCTCTTGTACTCAGCTAGCAAGTAGCCCATGCCCTTCTTACACAAAGTTGACATTTTTGCAAAAGCACCCATACCAATCAATAAAGCACACATCATGTCATCTGACCAATCCCAATTGTTTATGTTAATCACAAGCAAGCCTGAAACCATACACAACACAACATTCTCATTTTCATCCTCTTGAGCAAAAGCTTTCGAAACGCATCACACAACTCACAAACACACAAACAAACTTCATAAACCAACTCAACACATCTCCCTGATCACAAAGCACCCTTCAAAACAACCTGAAACTCAAAGAATCACAAACACGATTCTCACACCACCCTGAACAAAACTTGTTCAAACTTCCAAACCAGCCATCACAAACTCTTTCTAAGCATCAAGAGTTCATCAGGGGCCTAAAAGGAGTGGATTGCACAAAGAGAAGAGGTCAGAAAGTTGCAAACTGAAAAGCTTCAAACTCAGGTAGCTTCATGAACATTTTTTCCAGAAATGGATTTTTAAGTTCCTAAGTTGTTCTTCATGTCTTGCTGATCACTCTGGTGCTTTTATTTTCTGAAATGATTGAGAAATGAGTATTTAATCTTGTTCTGAAACTTTTGCCCTAAAAAATGTTTTGCTTCGATTCAGCTGATTGATGAAAGATAAAATGAGTTTTGAGTTGGGGTTTTGATTCAGGGGGATGTGGGGATGATTTCTGTTCTTTTAGTTTTCATTTTAGTGAGGTTTTGAAGATTTTGGAAATTTTCAGGTGGGGTTCCCACCGGAGAAGACGACCGGAGGTCTTCTCCGGCCACCTGAAAATAATTAGGGTTAATCCCTGTCATTAATTGAGGTTTGAATGCTGAACGTTGGATGCGTTGACTGGGGAAGACTGACGCGTGTTTGGATGGCTGAGATTTGTCATTAGAAACCCTAATCTTTAGTTAATTTAATTAATCCAATTTAATTAATTTAAATCAGAAATTAGGAAGTTTGAATGTGGACCTTAGGATTGCGCGCGCAGTCAACAGCCCTCTCCCCAGTTTCAATCTGATCCGTCCAATGCGTTTACTTTTCATTTTCTTTAATTTTTATTTCATTTATTTTGTATTTCTTTCTCCATTTTATTAAAAATAGCAAAATCATTTTAAAAATTCTGAAATTTTTTGTACAAACTTCTATTTAATTTCAGAAACCAAAAATATTTTTATTTTTATTTTTTACATTAAAAAATATTTTTAAATCATTTAAAAGTTTATTTCTAATTAATTAATGAGAATTAATTAATTAAAAATACTTTTAAGTATTTAAAAATCACCAAAAAATTCATGAAACATTTAAAACCATTTAGAAACATTGTCCAACCCTCAAACCAAATTTCTTTTTTGATCTTGATGCATTTTGAGAATTTTTCATGGAATTAAAATCATTTGTAGGCATTAATTTGATCCAAACTTCCAAAAATCATTTCTGCCTAACCATTGAGAGTTGGACCTTGATTCTTTTTGCATTGCCTTGTGTTTAGCATGTAGTTTGTGAGATTAAATGGGCATGATTTGATCTTTCATTTTCCATTTGTTTGACATTTTTCTTGTTAAGGAACCCT
The DNA here is from genome assembly GCA_963966055.1 of Lathyrus aphaca. NCBI lineage: Eukaryota > Viridiplantae > Streptophyta > Magnoliopsida > Fabales > Fabaceae > Lathyrus > Lathyrus aphaca. Next base: position 232,722,585 of record OZ014521.1, read on the forward strand.
AAAACCCTAGAAATCTTAGGAAATTCATAACTTTTATTAGGTTAAGAGTTGGAACTTCTCCTTTGGGCAGTGAGTTAGTATAGGTTTAGGGATCCTTTGAGTGCATTTTCAATATTTTATAGTGATGTTTGCTTCTGATTTTTGGTTATGTTTGATGCTTTGATCATAAACCCTAATCTGGGCTTCCATATGCATCCATCTTGCACATGTTTGCATAACATGACTTTCCATAGCATTTTGTGCATCCATTTGGTTCATTTGACATCTTAAGACATATTAGAAGCATGTTTGATCATTGCATCATGTATTTGCCATGTTGTATGTCATTTGCATCTCATAACTTTTCATGTATGTTCATGGTTCTAAACTTGCTTCATTTGCATCCATCAGCTTGTATGATCATCCCCATGCTTTGTTTCATGTTTGAATCATCTCCTAGCATCATTATCATCTCATATATGCTTCTGGTTTTGGTTTGCATCATGCCATTCCATCTCATTTTGCATTGCATTGCATTTCTTTCACTAACTTTTCAGATGGTAAGTTACTTTGAGAAGTGAATTTGCTTTCACTTCTCACAATTTCTTTTCATCTCTTTCATGCACCCTTGCTGCATTTTGTTATGTGTTTGAGGTTGAGCTTGCTCATTCTTCTTCTTCTCACTTTCCTTCTTCAAGTGACTTGACTTCTTGAATGAAGCAAGTTACTTTGCTTCTCCTGATCCTTTCATCTGCTTCCTGGTGGTTCCATTGAAGATTTCTCTTGTTAACCTCACAAACCTTAGGAACAACCAAGCATGACAATGATTAGGGTTTTGATTAGTCTCCCCTCTTAGTTTTACCTTTGTGTCTCTTTGAGTCTTCTCTTCTCATCTCATAATCAGGGACTAATCCCTAAAGGCTTTAAGGCTTTGTGATTAAGCTTATGCCTGCATCCTTCTATTAGGATGGAGTGTATAATTTTAATCCAAAGTGTTAAGCCCTTAATGTGTTTAAATCCTTTAATCAATCCATCTAATAATCATCAAGACATCAAGCTTGTAACTTGGGCCTTGCATCAGGGTTCTAATTCTTCCTTAATTGGTTAAGAAGGACTAACCCTAGTGTTAATGGACAAGTCCCCCTCAAGTTGTCTTACAAACCCTAAAAAACACTTCATCATCTTATCATTAACTAAAATCCATCTAATAAAGGCTTTGTTTTGTCATGAGTTTAATCCCTAATCATGGATTAAGTTGAGGAGCTTTCCTCAGCTTAAACATTCTCATCTATTATCCTTCTATTAGGATGGTGTAATGAGTCTGTTTAATCCCTGATTATGGCTTAATCTCATTACTTAACACTAAACAAAAAAACAAAAAACATCTAATTAATCACAAGTAGGTTAATGATCTTAATCCTACATCAAAGGGGATTAAGTGTGAGAAGCTGACTTCACACTTAAGGTACTCTCATTACCCCTAATCAGAGGGAAGATGTGATGAGTTTACTAAATCCATTGGTCTAGGCTTAAGCTCATTAACTTATGACAAACTTTCAAAAAAGCAGTAAAAGATTGAAAATACAAAAACAAACAATAATCGTCTCCTTCAGGATTCTTTTCTCGTCTCATTCACTCATAAACGAGAACTTGCTTCTTCCGTCTAATGCAAGACAGTTTGCACCTGAGCCAGACAGGTCATACACTTGAGCATAGACAAGTGAGCAGTTCACAAGTCAATTTATCTTTCAGTCTCTTTGGGTCGAACTACGGTGTTCTGACTTCCTCATTGCATGAGAGGATACGTAGGCATAACTTAACAGTTATCGAACAAAAGTCTCTGTATATTCCCCCTCTTTCTAGCCTCATTCTTTTAGCCTCGTGATCTTGAGCATTTCACTCCTGTTCTTACACTGACACTTCACTTATATACTTCACTTTTCTCTTACACTAACACCTGTACATCTTGTTTTCCAGCTCTTTTACACACAAATTGCACTGACACTACCCCTTTAAAACACAAATCTTTCAAGCGTGGATCCCGTCGAGTACGGCGGACAATCTGGGTGCTAATACCTTCCCAGGTTGTAACCAACCCCCTTTCTCAGTCTCTCTGGTTCGCAACCGTCTTATCCATGTCTTTCTAGGTCTATGCAGCATTGCCTTTCCTCCGGGATAAAAATGCCTAGCTGGCGACTCTTTTCATTCCCTGTGAGTCCACTCCTGTGTGTTCTCACACCCTCTTTCGCCGACCGTTCGCGTTTGTACCTTTATTTGGGCCATTCCCATTTATCGGGAGCGACAGCTTGGCGACTCTGCTGGGGACTCTTATACTGTGACCATGGCTTCTGGTTCTTTTTGTGGGTTCCTCCTAGCGCTTGTTTGATTTGTGTTTACTGTGGTGTTATGTGCTATTTGTGCTTGTATTTGTATTCATTTTTGCTTTATGTACAGTTGTTTTACTGCATTCTTCATAGCTTTATATATATCATACTGTCATACTGTACTGGCTGGATCTGTTTTGTTGCTTTGGTGGGTGGGTGTTCTATTGAGAGTTGAGGTCCTATACCTGGGACCTGAGTGACACCTAGGCTAGAGTGGTTCATATTATTTCCCATTCCATCTCGGTCTGGTGCGGGAATATGAAACACGGTTCAGATATGGGTTTCTTCTTGAGAACTCTGTGCTGCAGATTTCCTGTAGTACTAGGGCTATCTGGGAAGCCTGCTAAGTCTGGATGACCTTTAGTATTGACCTTCAGAAACTGAGGTGAATTAGGGGAGGAACTTTTATGGTTATTGTAAACACTGAACCTCCGGGTTAGAAGTGTTTACACTTCTCATAACTGATCCAAGTCTGAGGATCCTTGTTCTAGAACACCACCTGTGAGGGGGTTGGGCTGTTTACAGGTTTGCAGGTACCCTTGGCCTCAACATACCCTGTTACTTTGTTTGATTAAGAGTACTCCATTTTGGAACAGTTCTTGTGATTTTTAACCCTGGACATGTGACTCTTTATTTGAGTCCCCCACCTTGGTTACTGGACTTATAGACCTCCATCTGGATTTCTTGAACATACTTGGACCTATATCAGAGCACTTGATCAGATCCAGCTCAGTCACAAACCCTTGCATATCATTTGCATACATCATCATTGCATCATTTTAACATTTGCTTATTTTTTTTCAGGGTATCCATACTTTATTTTTGGCTTGGTTTTGACCCCATCATCAGCATAGACCTATCCTCATCAGTATCTACTTCAGCTATCAGCTACCTGCTTCAGTCGCCAGCACCTGCCTGTCAGTGGCCCATCTTCAGTGTCATTCTCCATCATCAGCACATATCTCAACTCTTCTTCAACAACATGGCACCTAAGAAGAGTAATATCTCCTACCACTTCTTTCAGCCTGAGCTAGCTGACATCAGGAGGATTCAGACCCTGATTACTCCAGACCATATACCACTATTCAGAGAACACTATAGAGGCATACTTGATGTGGTTGTGGATTTGGACCCTTCACAGAGGAGCCTGATTCATACTTGCCTGCAGTTCTATGATCCCCCTCTGAGGTGTTTCACTTTTCAGGATTTTCAGTTGGGCCCTTTGTTAGAAGAGTATTCATCATTGGTTGGTGTACCTATCAGGGGTGGAGTCCCCTTCAACCCTGAGATGGCTTTTCCAAGTAATGAGGAAGTGGCAAAGGCATTATATCTGGAACCTTGTCTGATTGGGCAGAATATGACTACCAAGGCTGGAATCTCTGGTCTACATTTGGATTTCTTGATCTCTCAAGCTACCCTGAAGGCTTCTTTGGGAGAGTGGAAGGCAGTCTGTGCTCTATTGGCCCTGAGCATATATGGGATCATATTATTTGCAGATGAGCCTAAGTTTGTTAGTAAGAATGCAATCCATCTTTTCATCCTGAGGAACCCAGTGCCCACCCTACTGGGAGATTTCTACTACTCTGTTCACCAAAGGAATGAAAAGCAAAGAGGAAGATTGGTGAGGTGTTGTGCTCCCCTATTCCATACCTGGCTGCTCAAGCACTTGCCCAAGACTGATGCATTTTTGAATCCTCATCAGCAGAGGAACTGGGCTAGAAGACTCACTGCTTTGACTTCAGCTGATATCAGATGGTGCACTCAAAGCACCAAAGGCAGGGACATCATTACCAATTGTGGGCAGTTTCCCAACGTACCCCTGATAGGAGTAAAGGGTTGCATCAATTACAACCCTCTGTTATTCAAAAGACAACTGGGTTATGCACTGGTCCACACTCCTAAGGCACAAGACTTGGCTGAGACTCTTTACTGTGAGATTAAGCCTAATCTGGCTATTGTCAGGCAAGCATCCTGGGCTTGGGACAATGTCCAGACTAAAGGAGTAATCATTCTTGGGAAGTGCAACAATGTGGCCTCAGCGCAGTACTATGAGTGGTCCCATGCCAGGGCTCAATTTTCTGGGATGCCTTTTACCATGGAAGATATACCTGGACCATCCTCAGCACCACCTCCTGCCACTGTCAGTTTAGAGGAGTTTGAGAAACTAAAAGAGAGAAATGAGAAGTTGACTCAGGCTCTACAGAAGACCCTCTGGGAGAGGAGTAATGGTCGACTGGACATTGAAAGGTTGGAAAAGTTGAAGGTGGAGCATCTGGCCAGAATTGAGAAGTCTGAGGATTACATCAAGAAGTCTAGGGCTGGAGAGCAGATCTTAAAGAATGCCTGCAAGGAGGCTCAGTTCCAAAAAGCCAGGGCTGACTTGTATCTGAAGGAGAGTCAAGCTAGGTGGGTCAGGATCACCGAAGCTCGTACTCTGGAAGATAAGAGGACTCAGGACAAGATTGAGCAGTTGGAGGCTAGTGCAAAGGAGCAACAGGAAGCCCTGCTAGCAGCCCAAAGAGAAATCTCAGAGTTGAAGATTAGAGCTGGTGTGAAGAGGTAAAGGGACCAGAGTCAACACAAGAAGCTAACTGCAGCTGTTACTATCAGGAATCTCCTTATCAGGAATCTCACAAAGCGTCCAGCTGATCCTGTGACTGAAGCACTTCTCAAGGAAGTTCAGGAGGATGAGTTTGGTCTTGGTGTTTGACTTTTGTTTGTTGTTGCTTTCATTTCATGTACTTTTCCTTTTTTGTGTTGTATTTTGACCCCTCAGAGGGCATGTATTGTAAAAAAACAAGCTATGTATCATTTGCTTTTTGTAATATATGTATCAGTTTGTTCCATCTGAGTTTCTTTCAAGCAATATCAACAGCATCTTCAAGGGTCTGGAAAGGTCAAAACCAAGTGCCAAGCCGGGTGCCTTGGAAACAAATAAGCATACTGCATTGCATGCTAACCTTTGTTTGTTTTGTAGGTTTGTTTTGTTTTTGTTACTAACTCTGTTGTGAACTCAGGAACTATTGCTCGACGTCGGGTGTTCCCACTCAACCGTCCACACAGATATCCCACCCGCAACAATCTTCCGGGTATACAGATGGACCAGGTACAGCAGGACCTTACAGAGGTCAGGAACCAAATGGCCAATGAAAGATTGGAAATGAGGGCTCAGATGACACAATTTATGGAGGTGATGAACAATATGGCTCAGAGCCAAGAGAGATTAAGAGCAATGGTAGAAAGGCAGAATCAGGAAGACCCCCATCTAGGGACTGCTGGGACAAGCAACAACGAGAGGGTTCAGCCTCATGTCAACCCCCCTGTATTTGGACCCCACCTTCATCCAGAGATCAACATCCCTGCTAATGTACAAGGGAATGCTACCATAGGCAGAGTGCTGCAGGAAGACCCCTAGGAAGATTAGTTCACAGTGATGGGAGCTGGGGAAGAGTCCTATGACAGAAGGCTGGATGAAATTGCTTAAAAATTAAGGTCCTTGGAGTCTCAAAACTCTTTGGGTTTTGATGTTATGGACATGGGCTTAGTGGACGGGGTCAGGATTCCCCATAAATTTAAACCACCGTGCTTTGAGAAGTACAACGGAACTTCCTGCCCACGGACCCACTTACAATCCTTTCTAGGGAGGCTGAAGGCATATACCATGGACGAAAAGCTATGGATGTTTTATTTTGAGGATAGCTTAACGGGAGCTTCAAGGGAATGGTACTCCCATCTGACTAGAGCAACCATCAGGTGTTGGAAGGACTTGGCAGAGGCCTTCATTAGACAATACCAGTATAATTTGGATATGGCACCCAACAGGACCCTCCTGATGGGAATGTCACAGTCATCCAGAGAAAGCTTCCGAGAGTACGCCCAGAGGTGGAGACAGCTTGCTGCTGCTGTCCAGCCGCCCATGTCAGAGAGGGAGATGGCTGATATGTTTATGAACACCCTCCAAGGGACATACATTGATAGGCTAGCTGCCTTTTCTTCTACCAGCTTTGCAGATGTCGTTATAGCTGGAGAAAGAATTGAGAGTCTATTAAAGATGGGCAAAATTTCTGACAACGGTGCCAGCTCATCCAACAACACAAGGAAGCCTTTTGTGGGCCCAAGAAGAACTGGTGAGACCAATGCTATCCATACCAGCAGGGGCAGGCCCCAATATGTTCATAGGTCTGTGGCAGCAGTCACCATACCCGCTCCAATTCATCCGCAACCAGCTTATCAACCACAGCAGCAACAACCCCACTATCAGCAACAAACTCAGTATCCTCCTCAGAGAAGCTACAACAACACCAACAACAACAATCAGCAAAGACCATATCAACAGAGACCGTCTCAGGCCAATAGGGTGATTGATCTGATCCCTATGCCCTATGCCACATTACTGCCACAACTCCTGAAACTCAACCTGGTTGAGCTAAGGACGTTGGCACCTCCAGACCCTACCAGTCTACCCAGAAATTATGACGCCAACGCCAGATGTGCTTTTCATTCAAATGCACCTGGCCACAGTACAGAGAAGTGCAGAGCCTTGCACATGAAGGTACAAGACCTGGTAGACTCTAAGGCTCTAAACTTCGCACCACCACCAAATGTTAACAAGAACCCTATGCCAAACCACGGAGGTCCCAGAATCAATGCTATTGAAGAAGACAAGTCGTCTTACTTGATAACCAGTGTGGATCAGATTCGGACACCGTTGGTAGAGATTAAAGCTCAGCTCCTCGAATGTCAAATGTTCCCGGGATGTGAGCTAGGGTGTGCTTATTGCAACATTTCAGTAAATTGGTGTGATAACTTGAGAGATGGCATAGATGGTCTCATTCAGAGTGGCCTACTTCAAATCACAACGTCAATTCCTATCAATCCAGCAATCTCGTTAGCAACAACTCCCGTGTCTTCTACAACTGCAACAACCATTGTTCCGAACAACTCCTCAATCTCATCAACAAATGCTTCATTTGTCACTTCAACTGACCAGATATCAACAAACATCCCTTCTACAACTTCAGCACCACTTCATTTAGAATCTCCTACAACAACAGCACCCATCCATCCAACAATGTCTCCTACAACTTCAACAGCAAATGTCTCGACAGTTACAATTTATTATGATCCTGAAAATGATTCTGCCTACAACTCACAAAGTGCCACTCCTATCAGAGCACCGGTTACAATATACTATGATCCACATACTATCATGGTTCCTTCTGCAGCTGCCATCAGTCCAGTCACTATCACAGTGCCTGGGCCAGTACCTTATGAAAGCAGTAATGCCATCCCCTGGCATTACGGCTCTGATCTATACTGCGAAGGACAGAAAATCACTCTTGAATCATCAACCCCTGCACCACAAATAGACAATGTGGGAGGAGGCGGAGGCTTCACTCGAAGCGGACGTCTCTTTGCCCCACAAATTCAAAGACCCACTGCTGAAGCAGAAGCTGCTGCCAAGGCAAAAGGGAAGAGCATGGTGCAAGAAGAGCAAATTGTTAAAGAAGCTTTGAAAACACCTTTTGATCAAGAAGTTGATGAATTCATGAGAATCATCAAGAAAAGTGATTACAAGATAGTGGACCAGCTTCACCAAACGCCTTCTAAGATCTCCATTCTATCATTGCTTATGTGCTCCGAGGCTCATCGGAACGCACTACTAAAAGTCTTGCACGCAACTTATGTGCCAGAAGAGATCACCGTCAATCAGTTGGAAGCTGTGGTTGGAAATGTTAATGCTAGTCATGGGCTAGGGTTTACCAACACTGATTTGACTACGGAAGGCCGCAATCATAACAAGGCTTTGCACATTACCATGGAGTGTAAGGGTGCAGTTCTTTCCCATGTGCTGGTAGACACAGGATCATCCCTCAATGTCCTACCTAAAAAAGCCCTTGTGAAGCTGGAGTATGAAGGATTGTCATTGCGTCCCAGTAACTTGGTAGTGAGAGCCTTTGACGGTTCTAAGAGATCGGTTCTGGGAGAAATTGAGTTGCCTATAACGATTGGCCCACAAACTTTCAAAACGACCTTCTACGTGATGGATATACAGCCTGCCTACAGCTGTCTATTGGGTAGGCCATGGATTCACGTCGCTGGCGCCGTGACCTCAACCCTTCACCAGAAGTTAAAATTCGAGTGGGAGGGCCAAGTCATTACTATTTGTGGAGAGGAGGATATTTTTGTTAGCCACCTGGCTACCTACAAATACATTGAGATGGATGGGGAGATCCATGAAACGATGAGTCAAGGGTTTGAGGCCTTGAACATAAATGAAACATCTGCTGTACCTGGAACCTCAATGACATCTTATCAACAAGCCCGGAAGGTTGTTGAAGAAGGAACTGCCCAAGGCTGGGGCAAATTGCTACCTGTGGAGAAGAAAGAGGATAGATTTGGGTTGGGTTACAAACCAACTCAACAAGATCAAGCAGAGGCTGCTAAGGAGCCCAACTTTGTTAGTGGGGGGATGCTCACCCCCGATGCTGTCAACAACTTGGAAGACGAGGATGAAAGCGACTGCAACCTGGAGAGTTGGATCCGTCCAAAGATCCCGGGGAGCAGTATCTCAAACTGGTCTTCCTAGGAAATTATAAGAGTTACTCATGCAGAGTAATTATTATTTCCTGTATTTTTATAGCATGCATCAAGTCTTGCATCTTGCCCAAGATGACAAGACTCATTTTGTAATCGGGCCATCTGTAATTTTTGTGCAACAAGATTAATCAATGAAATATCAGACATCTTTTGCAAATGAGTCTTTTTCTTTTCCGCTCACTGTTTTTCCATTTTTCTTTTTGTACAAAAATAAATGGCAATGTTTTCAAAATGACAACTTTATCTCACTTTTTTTTAAAACAAGATTAAAATCAAATCACTAAAATGAATAAACTGGACCCTTGCAGAGAGTGCCTTCCAGACAGCACCGACAACAGCACGGCTATGACTTCGTATGACTTTGACAATCTGATCAATCAAGCTGATGAGGGGGTTGAAGAAGAATACGAGCTTCCTGAAGAGTTAGCCAGGTTGTTGAGACAAGAGGAGAAGGTTATCACTCCTCACCAGGAGGAGGTTGAAACGATTAATCTTGGTACAGATGAAGACGTGAAAGAAGTTAAAATAGGGGCCTGCTTGCAAGACTCAGTGAAGAGACAACTGATTGATCTGCTTCAAGAATATGTGGACGTGTTTGCTTGGTCTTATCAAGATATGCCAGGGTTGGACACCGACATTGTTGTGCACAAGCTGCCTTTAAGAGAAGAATGTCCGCCAGTTAAACAGAAGCTGCGCCGTACTCGCCCAGACATGGCCATGAAAATCAAAGAAGAGGTACAAAAGCAATGGGACGCCGGGTTCCTTGCTGTAACTAGCTATCCGCCGTGGGTTGCTAATATAGTGCATGTGCCTAAGAAAGACGGCAAAGTAAGGATGTGTGTTGACTACCGGGATCTGAATAGAGCCAGCCCGAAAGATGACTTCCCATTACCTCACATCGATGTATTGGTGGATAATACGGCTCAATTCTCGGTATTCTCCTTCATGGACGGATTTTCAGGATACAATCAGATTAAAATGTCACCTGAAGACATGGAGAAGACAACTTTTATCACACCCTGGGGCACGTTCTGTTACAAGGTAATGCCATTTGGACTAAAGAATGCTGGTGCCACGTATCAACGGGCCATGGTGACATTATTCCACGATATGATCCATAAAGAAATCGAATGTTACGTGGATGATATGATTGCCAAGTCCCTTACTGAAGAAGATCACCTGGTAAATCTGCTGAAGCTGTTCAAGCGTCTGAGGAAGTACCAACTGAAATTGAACCCCAACAAATGCACATTCGGGGTGCGATCTGGTAAGCTGCTGGGATTTATTGTAAGTGAGAAAAGGATTGAAGTTGACCCCGATAAAGTCAAAGCTATTCAAGAAATGCCTGCGCCGAAGACAGAAAAAGAAGTTCGAGGGTTCTTGGGTAGATTGAACTACATTTCACGGTTCATATCTCACCTAACAGCAACTTGTGAACCCTTGTTCAAACTGCTAAGAAAAGAACAAACGGTCAGGTGGAACGAAGACTGCCAGAAGGCTTTTGACAAGATCAAGGAATACTTGCAAGAACTTCCAATCCTTATGCCTCCAGTTGAAGGAATACCTCTGATAATGTACTTGACAGTATTAGAAGAGTCGATGGGGTGTGTGCTAGGCCAGCATAACGAGTCTGGTCGAAAAGAGTATGCAATATACTACCTAAGCAAAAAGTTTACCGACTGTGAACAACGTTATTCACTGCTCGAGAAAACTTGCTGTGCTTTAGCGTGGGCTGCTCGCCGACTGAGACAGTATATGTTGACCCACACTACTTTATTGATCTCCAAAATGGACCCAGTCAAGTATATTTTCGAGAAGCCAGCGCTTACCGGACGGGTTGCAAGATGGCAAATGATCCTCACGGAATATGACATCCAATACACATCTCAGAAAGCCATCAAGGGCAGTGTATTGTCTGAATATCTTGCTGAGCAACCTATTGATGATTACCATCCTATGAGATTTGACTTCCCTGATGAAGACATCATGTTCATAAAAGCAAAAGATCATGAAGAGCCTATTCACACTGAAGGGCCCGACCCGGAAGAAGAATGGACTATGATGTTCGACGGGGCTGTTAATATGAATGGTCGTGGTGTTGGTGCAGTACTCATTACACCTAAAGGAGTTCACATGCCTTTCTCGGCAAAACTCACTTTCAACTGCACTAACAACGAAGCTGAATACGAAGCTTGCATTATGGGTCTTGAGGAAGCCATTGACCTCAGGATCAAGACATTGACTGTATTCGGAGATTCAACTCTGGTAGTTAATCAGACCAACGGCAAATGGTACACACACCAGGATCATCTAATACCTTACAGGGATTATACAAGGAGGTTATTGACTTTCTTTACAACAGTCAAGCTTGAGTATATCCCTCGGGACGAGAATCAGTTTGCAGATGCTTTGGCTACCATTTCATCCATGATCAAAGTTCAAGCTGCCAACTTTGTACCTCAAATATCAGTATCCAGACTTGACAGGCCAGCATATGTATTTGCAGCAGATGTTGTTAAGGATGATAAGCCTTGGTTCCATGATATTAAGTGCTTCTTGGAGGATCAAACATACCCGCCTGGGGCATCTTCCAATAATAAGAAGACTTTGAGAAGACTTGCTGGTAGTTTCTTTCTGAACACTGATGGTTCCCTGTACAAGAGAAACTTTGATATGGTACTCCTCAGATGTGTTGATAGAACGGAAGCAGACTTGTTGATGCACGAGGTGCATGAAGGATCCTTTGGAACCCATGCAGGAGGACATGCAATGGCCAAGAAATTGCTAAGATCAGGTTATTACTGGATCACAATGGATGCCGACTGTTGTGCCTATGCCAGAAAATGCCATAAATGCCAGATTTATGCGGATAAGGTGCATGTGCCTCCCAATCCTTTGAATGTGATGTCTTCACCTTGGCCCTTTGCTATGTGGGGCATCGATATGATTGGCAAGATTGAACCGACTGCTTCGAATGGCCACAGATTCATCCTGGTTGCCATTGACTATTTCACCAAGTGGGTCGAAGCAGCTTCTTATGCAAATGTTACAAGGCAAGTGGTAGCCAGATTTCTGAAGAGGGATATCATCTGTCGATACGGAGTTCCCGAGCGAATCATTACCGATAATGGTTCCAACTTAAACAACAAAATGATGGCAGAGCTATGCCGGGACTTCAAGATCCAACACCACAATTCTTCTCCTTACAGGCCAAAGATGAATGGCGCTGTTGAGGCAGCTAATAAGAATATCAAGAAGATTGTGCAGAAGATGGTAGTCACCTACAAAGACTGGCATGAAATGCTACCGTTTGCTTTGCATGGGTACCGCACGTCAATCAGAACATCCACTGGGGCAACACCGTATCAGCTGGTGTATGGTATGGAAGCGGTCCTACCTGTTGAGGTTGAATTACCCTCCCTACGGGTGCTGATGGATGTTAAGCTGAACGAAGCAGAGTGGGTCCGATCCCGATACGAGCAACTGAATCTGATTGAAGAAAAGAGATTGGCTGCAATCTGTCATGGGCAGTTGTATCAGAAAAGAATGAAGAGAGCCTTCGATCAGAAAGTCAGGCACCGAGAGTACCAAGTAGGGGATCTTGTGCTGAAGAGAATCCTCCCTCCGCATACAGACCACAGGGGAAAGTGGACTCCAAACTATGAAGGGCCATTTGTAGTAAAGAAAGTTTTCTCCGGTGGAGCACTCATGCTCAGCACTATGGATGGTGAAGACTTCCCGTCCCCTGTGAATTCAAATACAGTTAAAAAATACTTCGCATGAAATGACCTGCTGGACACAAAAACAGAATGTAAGTCCAGGCAAAAATAGGGCATCCCGGCGAGTCAAAAACAGAATAAAAGACTCGGGCAAAAATAAGGGAAATAAACAAAAAAAATGTACACCCGCTGAGTTGAAAAGCCGCGTTGGACAACTCAGGCAAAAATGGGTATCCTGATGGATTGAAAACCCAAAGGGGCGGTCCATGCAAAATAAGGAAATAAGCGAACAACTGCATTCTGAATTCGTCTGTATCACCTACAACCTGGTAAACCTCGAAAGGATCAAGCTTTAATCAGAATCATCTTTCTTCAGAAAGCAAGACGAGAAGAACGTCAAATGTCATACGAGTCATAGCAAAAGGGAAGCTCCTCGAAGCGTCGTCAACATTGCCAACATTTTGTTTCTCAATTTGTAACAATCTCCTCATTTCAGGGGATATGTTTCCTTGACTGTACCTTGCCAATTCAGGGCACATGAATTAATAAAATCAGATTTTCAGTCACGTTTCGTCTCGTCCGTTTTATTTTCATTTGCAAAATGTCTGATGTCTCCAAAAATTTGATTGCATGAATACAGATGCTTCAAAAAGAAAAACACGTGCTTGTAGGAAATATGATTACTCTCAGAAGTGTATGAACTCCTATGACGGAATCCAGTAAAGGATACCTCGGGATTACTTGTGCGTTTCTCTATCTTTTCAGGATTGCAGGTATCCAAAGCGCAGCATGGGGCATGTAAGCTTCATCCCAACAAGCTGGCAAATCAACACTCAGTCTTAGCACCCGAAGTGCTTTCTCCCCAGCTGAGTTACCACTTGTTACTTCTCCCAGCCGAAGTGCCATTCATTCTTCCTCAGCTAAGTACAAAAGCCAGGGAACCATTTCCCCACAGAGTTTCAGCCTCTTCCCAGAAGAGCAACGCATGAAGGAATCACAACAGAGTGACGAAAGCTTCTACAAACCCCAACTGGGTCCCCTCATTACCAAGGGTGGGCTTATCAGTGACCTGTATCCCCAAGCAGATATCATCTCATCAGATCTACCAATGATCTCATCCCCAGCTGGGATGTCCATTTCAAACAGATCGACCAGAGATCTTCACGACAACGGGATCCGAATCCTGGATTGGTATCTTTGCATGATCATGGCATTCGCATCATATTCACCCACAAAGCGTAGCATTCCGTCTAATACGGAGCATTACGGCAAAAATCAAACATATTGCATAATCATAAGCCATGTTCTGAATCAAAACACTTGTGAATAATAACAATCCATCAATATACAGGATACCCCCCAAAATCCCCAGCGGAGATTCCCCAGCAAACACAGTTGCCTTGTATTCCCAAACATCAGTATACACTCCTTGTGGCACCTGTCCATGTCATATCCCCAGCATAAAGCCAAAGCGTCCCCTTTGCACTCACAGATACTTGTTTATACTATACTTTACTTCTTTTGGCACTCGTCCGTGTCACTCTCCCCAGCAGTTAAATACTCATCTATACACCACTCATACTCATACAGATACTCGTTCGTATCTTGTATACACCATTTATATATCCCCGCAGATTCGGCACTAGTCCATGTTCTTTGTTAACTAGTTGGTACTCGTCCGTACCATCATCTCAGAACATGTGTCAAGCGTTTGTTTCTACATGATACTCGTCCGTATCATAGTCTTAAGGATGCTCGTCCGCATCTTTAATCCATACACTGTGTCAAACACCTTTGTCTTCTTGAATATAGACACTCGTCTGTGTCTGCTATTCCCCAGAGAAGTCCCCTCAGATTCAACACTCGTCCGTGTTCTCTGTTAACTAGTTGGTACTCGTCCGTATCATCATCTCTGAACACGTGTCAGTATTTGTTTCTACCCGATACTCGTCCGTATCGTAGTCTTAAGGATGCTCGTTCGCACCTTTAGTCTATACACAAACATCTAAACACTTATACCTTTTGTTTCGTAGATATATACACTCGTCTGTGTTTACTATTCCCCAGTAGATCACCGACAAAGCAAATTTTTCCTTTTTTATCTGACATTCGTCCCATGTCATGATAAACCTTGAGAGCAGCCGTCCCCTGCTAGGTGGTCGTCCTCCACCTCTTGATGGTCGTCCTCCATCATGCTCATCCGATGGCCGTCCCCATCGTTGATTTTCTATCCGACATTCGTCCTGTGTCGTGATATTTAGCAGCCGTCCCCTGCTAGGTGGTCGTCCTCCACCTCTTGATGATCGTCCTTCATCACTTTATCCAATGGCCGTCCCCATTGTTGATTTTGGTTATCTGACATTCGTCCTATGTCATGATAAACCTCGAGAGCAGCCGTCCCCTGCTAGGTGGTCGTCCTCCACCTCTTGATGATCGTCCTTCATCATGCTCGTCCGATGGCCGTCCCCATCGTTGACCTTTTTATCCGGCATTCGTCCTATGTCGCGATGCTTTCGGCAGCCGTACCTGCCAGGTGATCGTCCTTCACCTTAGATGACCGTCCCTCATCTTATCCCCAACAGAGCAGCCGTCCCCTGCTAGGTGATCGTCCTTCACCTTTGATGACCGTACCTCATCATTTGTTTATTCCATTTATTCTTTAACTCGATGGTCGTCCCCGTCGTGGTCCCTTTTCCTTTTCCTGATGATCGTCCTTCATCAGTTTAGCCCGATGGCCGTCCCCATCGTTGGTTACTTTGCTTTATGAACTTGATGGCCGTCCCCGTCATGTTTCATTAATCCCCAGAGAATTTTACAGCTTTACTTGATGGCCGTCCCCATCATAATCCCTTTTATCCCCAGCATGTCGGCCGTCCCCGTCATTGCTTTATTTTTCGCACTTTCCCCAGCGTGTCGGCCGTCCCCGTCATTGCTCTTTACCCAGCAGTCGTCCTCTGCTCGACGGTCGTCCTCCGTCGCCCACACTTTACAATATACTTTACTTTCCTTTACAATCTATATCCCTTTTCTTCTTCATTCTGTGAGTGCAAATTTTGGACTGTCTTTGGTATTCAACCACAAGTTATCTTGTTTGCCTGTTAAGCCATTGCTTACATCCTACACAGCTAACTCATGTTTGAATAGGGGCAGCTGTAAACACCCCAAATTTTCCCTCACCCATTCACACCATGGCTTGTGATCATTTCATAAGCATAAACACAATCATAACATCTCATACCACAATTTTGATTCACTGCATAGATTCAAAGTCATCTGCATCTAGGGTTTGTGATCTGAGTAATACAAGAGCTTCTTGAGCCACTCCAAAGGTCAACAATCACTTCAAAGAGGTTTGTGTGTGTTCAAGTATCATATTATATCCTCTCAAAGTCAAGAATGCCAAAGAATCACAAGAACTGAGATTGGTATGGAAGCAGAGCCAGGCTTGACTACACAGATGACCTAAAATTAGGGTTTTGGTTTCAGAGGCCATAACTTCAAATTTTTTGGTCATTCTTGTTTCTATTGGTCTCTATATGGTATAGGGAGTATGCATATCAATTTTCATGAAGAAATTCCTTGGGGAAGTCATCTGATCAAGGGTTGACTTTCTGAACAAGCCAGTGTAAAATCAGGGCATCTGAGGCCCCCAATGACCCAACCAAAGGGTGTTCTTCATCATTTTGATTGTATATGATCTTTATTTGATCATGGAAGAAGTTGGAAGTTTACAAAATTCAAGAATTTCAAGTTTTTGCAAAGTTGACTTTTTGGGCAAGTTTGACTTTTAATGGAAATGTCATTTTAGGCAACTTTTTCAACCCTTACTTTTTGATTCAAGAAGGCTTCAAATGGAAAAACTTTGGTCATGAAAGTTGTAGGATATATCTTTCCCTTTTCAAAAAGTACAAGAACATGACTTAATTCATTATGGATCAAAAGTTATGGTTTGTCAAAGTTGGCAAAAATCACTAAATTTCAAAGTTTCTACCAAAGAGGTATTTTGCAAAATGACTTGATCAAGTGTTCAAAAGCTATCAAATGCACTTCTAATCCACATAACATGATCATGTGACACCTAAAGTTCAGAATGGACCAAAGAATTACACATTTTTAGGGTTTGTGGAACAAGATTTTTCATAAAGAACCAAAGTGAACCAAGTTGCAAAATCCATCATGGCTTCTCATCCACTTGCTGGCTAGTTGGCTGATCAGTCCTAGGCTTTCCCTCACCTCATGCTGCGCAGGACATGCCTCTTGTACTCAGCTAGCAAGTAGCCCATGCCCTTCTTACACAAAGTTGACATTTTTGCAAAAGCACCCATACCAATCAATAAAGCACACATCATGTCATCTGACCAATCCCAATTGTTTATGTTAATCACAAGCAAGCCTGAAACCAGACACAACACAACATTCTCATTTTCATCCTCTTGAGCAAAAGCTTTCGAAACGCATCACACAACTCACAAACACACAAACAAACTTCATAAACCAACTCAACACATCTCCCTGATCACAAAGCACCCTTCAAAACAACCTGAAACTCAAAGAATCACAAACATGATTCTCACACCACCCTGAACAGAACTTGTTCAAACTTCCAAACCAGCCATCACAAACTCTTTCTAAGCATCAAGAGTTCATCAAGGGCCTAAAAGGAGTGGATTGCACAAAGAGAAGAGGTCAGAAAGTTGCAAACTGAAAAGCTTCAAACTCAGGTAGCTTCATGAACATTTTTTCCAGAAATGGATTTTTAAGTTCCTAAGTTGTTCTTCATGTCTTGCTGATCACTCTGGTGCTTTTATTTTCTGAAATGATTGAGAAATGAGTATTTAATCTTGTTCTGAAACTTTTGCCCTAAAAAATGTTTTGCTTCGATTCAGCTGATTGATGAAAGATAAATGAGTTTTGAGTTGGGGTTTTGATTCAGGGGGATGTGGGGATGATTTCTGTTCTTTTAGTTTTCATTTTAGTGAGGTTTTGAAGATTTTGGAAATTTTCAGGTGGGGTTCCCACCGGAGAAGACGACCGGAGGTCTTCTCCGGCCACCTGAAAATAATTAGGGTTAATCCCTGTCATTAATTGAGGTTTGAATGCTGAACGTTGGATGCGTTGACTGGGGAAGACTGGCGCGTGTTTGGATGGCTGGGATTTGTCATTAGAAACCCTAATCTTTAGTTAATTTAATTAATCCAATTTAATTAATTTAAATCAGAAATTAGGAAGTTTGAATGTGGACCTTAGGATTGCGCGCGCAGTCAACAACCCTCTCCCCAGTTTCAATCTGATCCGTCCAATGCGTTTACTTTTCATTTTCTTTAATTTTTATTTCATTTATTTTGTATTTCTTTCTCCATTTTATTAAAAATAGCAAAATCATTTTAAAAATTCTGAAATTTTTTGTACAAACTTCTATTTAATTTCAGAAACCAAAAATATTTTTATTTTTATTTTTTGCATTAAAAAATAGTTTTAAATCATTTAAAAGTTTATTTCTAATTAATTAATGAGAATTAATTAATTAAAAATACTTTTAGGTATTTAAAAATCACCAAAAAATTCATGAAACATTTAAAACCATTTAGAAACATTGTCCAACCCTCAAACCAAATTTCTTTTTTGATCTTGATGCATTTTGAGAATTTTTCATGGAATTAAAATCATTTGTAGGCATTAATTTGATCCAAACTTCCAAAAATCATTTCTGCCTAACCATTGAGAGTTGGACCTTGATTCTTTTTGCATTGCCTTGTGTTTAGCATGTAGTTTGTGATATTAAATGGGCATGATTTGATCTTTCATTTTCCATTTGTTTGACATTTTTCTTGTTAAGGAACCCTAAAACCCTAGAAATCTTAGGAAATTCATAACTTTTATTAGGTTAAGAGTTGGAACTTCTCCTTTGGGCAATGAGTTAGTATAGGTTTAGGGATCCTTTGAGTGCATTTTCAATTTTTTATATTGATGTTTGCTTCTAATTTTGGGTTATGTTTGATGCTTTGATCATAAACCCTAATCTGGGCTTCCATATGCATCCATCTTGCACATGTTTGCATAACATGACTTGCCATAGCATTTTGTGCATCCATTTGGTTCATTTGACATCTTAAGACATATTAGAAGCATGTTTGATCATTGCATCATGTATTTGCCATGTTGTATGTCATTTGCATCTCATAACTTTTCATGTATGTTCATGGTTCTAAACTTGCTTCATTTGCATCCATAAGCTTGTATGATCATCCCCATGCTTTGTTTCATGTTTGCATCATCTCCTAGCATCATTATCATCTCATATATGCTTCTGGTTTTGGTTTGCATCATGCCATTCCATCTCATTTTGCATTGCATTGCATTTCTTTCACTAACTTTTCAGGTGGTAAGTTACTTTGAGAAGTGAATTTGCTTTCACTTCTCACAATTTCTTTTCATCTCTTTCATGCAACCTTGCTGCATTTTGTTATGTGTTTGAGATTGAGCTTGATCATTCTTCTTCTTCTCACTTTCCTTCTTCAAGTGACTTGACTTCTTGAATGAAGCAAGTTACTTTGCTTCTCCTGATCCTTTCATCTGCTTCCTGGTGGTTCCATTGAAGATTTCTATTGTTAACCTCACAAACCTTAGGAACAACCAAGCATGACAATGATTAGGGTTTTGATTAGTCTCCCCTCTTAGTTTTACCTTTGTGTCTCTTTGAGTCTTCTCTTCTCATCTCATAATCAGGGACTAAACCCTAAAGGCTTTAAGGCTTTGTGATTAAGCTTATGCCTGCATCCTTCTATTAGGATGGAGTGTATAATTTTAATCCAAAGTGTTAAGCCCTTAATGTGTTTAAATCCTTTAATAAATCCATCTAATAATCATCAAGACATCAAGCTTGTAACTTGGGCCTTGCATCAAGGTTCTAATTCTTCCTTAATTGGTTAAGAAGGACTAACCCTAGTGTTAATGGACAAGTCCCCCTCAAGTTGTCTTACAAACCCTAAAAAACACTTCATCATCTTATCATTAACTAAAATCCATCTAATAAAGGCTTTGTTTTGTCATGAGTTTTATCCCTAATCATGGATTAAGTTGAGGAGCTTTCCTCAGCTTAAACATTCTCATCTATTATCCTTCTATTAGGATGGTGTAATGAGTCTGTTTAATCCCTGATTATGGCTTAATCTCATTACTTAACACTAAACAAAAAAACAAAAAACATCTAATTAATCACAAGTAGGTTAATGATCTTAATCCTACATCAAAGGGGATTAAGTGTGAGAAGCTGACTTCACACTTAAGGTACTCTCATTACCCCTAATCAGAGGGAAGATGTGATGAGTTTACTAAATCCATTGGTCTAGGCTTAAGCTCATTAACTTATGACAAACTTTCAAAAAAGCAGTAAAAGATTGAAAAGACAAAAACAAACAATAATCGTCTCCTTCGGGATTCTTTTCTCGTCTCATTCACTCATAAACGAGAACTTGCTTCTTCCGTCTAATGCAAGACAGTTTGCACCTGAGCCAGACAGGTCATACACTTGAGCATAGACAAGTGAGCAGTTCACAAGTCAATTTATCTTTCAGTCTCTTTGGGTCGAACTACGGTGTTCTGACTTCCTCATTGCATGAGAGGATACGTAGGCATAACTTAACAGTTATCGAACAAAAGTCTCTGTATATTCCCCCTCTTTCTAGCCTCATTCTTTTAGCCTCGTGATCTTGAGCATTTCACTCCTGTTCTTACACTGACACTTCACTTATATACTTCACTTTTCTCTTACACTGACACCTGTACATCTTGTTTTCCAGCTCTTTTACACACAAATTGCACTGACACTACCCCTTTAAAACACAAATCTTTCAAGCGTGGATCCCGTCGAGTACGGCGGACAATCTGGGTGCTAATACCTTCCCAGGTTGTAACCAACCCCCTTTCTCAGTCTCTCTGGTTCGCAACCGTCTTATCCATGTCTTTCTAGGTCTATGCAGCATTGCCTTTCCTCCGGGATAAAAATGCCTAGCTGGCGACTCTTTTCATTCCCTGTGAGTCCACTCCTGTGTGTTCTCACACCCTCTTTCGCCGACCGTTCGCGTCTGTACCTTTATTTGGGCCATTCCCATTTATCGGGAGCGACAGAAGGGTATGCATAAAAGAAACCAAAATAAAAGAAATTAAATCCAAAATTAATTCAGAAATGAAAAATAAAAAAATGGAAAATAAAAATATAGAAAAATATAGAAAACTCAACAAAGTGTTTATGAAAATTTTTAAGATTTTTATTGGATTCAAACTATTTTTTAAACAATTAAAATGAAACAAGTGAGTAAAAGGAAAATAAATTTGAAATAAAAAATGGAGGAGGGTGCATATAGTAAGGACATCACGTTACATTCAGGTTTGGACCAGATAGGGGGTGCGAAAAGCAAAAAGATTTAAGCCCAGTCCGCAAAATAACACTCCATATATTTGTCGAATAAAAATTTATGTAAGGAACATACACATGACCTTCATCAATCGGTCCATTCTTCATTTAAAGGACTAAAGTGGAAATTAAAAAAAAACAAAGTCAAATAAAATGCAGAACCAACAAAAAGGCAACACGTCATCATCATCTTCTTCCATGCACACCAAAAATCGTATGCTAGCAGAAAATAGAGCAAGGAAACATCAAGCAACCACAACTTCAACTCCTCCTATCTTCTCTCATTCTCAACGAAATTAAAAATTTCTAAAACCAAAATCAAACAATGAAATGAGAGGAACATGATTATGCCATTACTTGTCACATATATTTAACATTCACGGAGAAATAAAACCAACAAGCTCACAAATCAAAGTTATAAATCAAAATAAAACCACTCTAATGGCCTTCATTCATATCAAACAACACATATTAAGCATTAATAACATGGAAAAAAATGAAAATAGACTCAAACCGAAGCAAAGTAGGTTAAGAGTAAAACCTGAAATGGAACTCTTCCTTGAGATCTTCAGAAAACCAGAGTGTGTAGTAGCTTCCTTGTGCCTCCTTGAACCTTCCTTGAGCCAAATAAAAGCTTATGACTTTGAAAATGAACAAAAATGGAAGAATCCAAAAATGATCTTGATCTTCAATTCACCAACAAAGCCTCCTCAAGCTTCTAAACAAAAGCAGATGTTGATGTTGTGCTTAGATGATATTGTTGAGAGTGATGCAAAAGTGAAAAATGAGTGTATAAGGAGAAAATGTAGATCTGAAAGTTTGCTTGCTTAATGGAGAAAAATGAGAGCAAAAGTTGCAAAAACTTAGAGAGAGAGAGAGTTTCTTGTGATTTTTTCTAAGAGTGATAAAACTTGTGATACCTTTCTCCAAAATTGTAAGCTGAATTTCTTTTATATGCAGGGTGTGTGAGTTGCAAAATAAAGGGTGGCTACACTAAATTGGTTGCTCACAAAAATGCAACGTCATCCATTTTCTTCTTCAGCTTCCCTTCATTTTGTTTTTTCCTTTTTTAAATGGGCCATGTGCGTGTGGTGCATGGGCTTATCGTGTGCCCTTGCTGTACCACCAATGTAATGTTTGATGATAGAAAAGTCCTGAACAGTAGAAGGTGGTGATTGGTTCCTTATTGTGAGGTGCATGCCCTTGTTCACGTGAAATCTTCTCCTTTTGTGCAATGCATGTGAGGATGTTAGTGGAAAAAAATCGTGACTTGGGTGAACAAAAGTGACGTGCACCAGGTGAGTGCAAGAGAGAGGGGAGGGGGGACGTGTAATAGGTGTACATGTTGATCACTCTTGTACCATCACCTTTTACCCTTTTACCATATATTTCCACTTTTCCATTTAAAATGAAAACAACATAAAAATGATCCATTCACCTTACAATAGGTCACGTTAAAGTGTGTATTGGACATCAAAAAATGTGTAGCAAACTATTATGGAATGTGACACAAAAATAAAAAGAAGGTGGACCAAGGGTAATTTGACAAGTGTCCCCACAAAACCTTAAAATGCATTCAAACTTCCAAAATTCATATTTTGAGTTCTACAAATGATATGAAGGTGTTCTAGGACTTTTTGGAAAGGGAAAATAAAGCTATACAACTTTCATGTTCAAGGAAAAATCATTTGGAGCTTTTTTGCACATGCAATAATAGCTTGAAGTTTTAGGGCTAATAATTTCTAAAAATAGCCACTTTTTGCACATTCTTGATTTTTGACATTTGAACTCATCCAATCCATTCCTTGACCAAAATATGACTTCATGAAGTTGATAAATCTGATCAAAACCCTAAAAATTCCTTAGTTGACCTTTGTTCAGCTCAGTTGACTTTCTTTCTTCATTCTCAAGTAACTACCTCAATAACTGACTTCCTCAATGAATTTTTGCCTCAAGCTTCATACACAAGCCTTGTATACTATAAGAGAGCCTTTCACCACAAGAATTGGTCAAATCTATGAGAATATGAGGTTCTGATCCAAAATCCTAATTAGGGGTTCCTCTGCATAGGATGATATTGCACCATTGAACTTCTGATGAAAATTTCCTCTTATGGGGCTTTGAGGATGACTTTGAGCTTGTATAGGATATGAGAAGACTTTGTGAGCTTATTGTACTGTCACTTGGATCTTGGCTTGACTTTGAAAATCATAAATTTCCAGTTGATTGATCATATGCCTTACGCTTGTGATCATGGATGCTCATGCTTCATTTTTCTATGCCCAATGCTAGAATATGGTATTTACATGTTATGCCTATGATATGCAAAATGATATGAAACAAAGAGGGAAAATTTGGGGTGTTACAACTGCCTATATTCAAACAACTGTTAGTCTGAAAAGGACGAGAGCATCAACTGTCGACCGTTCGAGATGAACCGTGGTTGAATACCAAAGTAACCAGAAATTTGCACTCTGGTGGAGAATAAAAGAAACGGGAAATCAACCCAACCAAGGAGAACAACTTCCTGAAAACCCTGATGTGATGAAAATTAACTCAGCAACCAAGAAGAAATCATATATCTTGCATAGATACATGACAAACAGAGCAGGCAAGCTCTCTTCAGTCAACTTATGCGTCAGGTGGATGATGTCTAGGACAAACGAGCCCTCCTCATATATCTTGCATAGATATATGGTGCTTAAGACAGACGAGTCTTCTTCGAATGACTTGTACGCCAGGAAAATGGTGGTGCACTTAAGTATGTGGAATAGACATGCACAAACAGGATAGCCGAACCCTCTTTATATATCTTGCGTAGATATATGGCGCTTAAGACAGACGAGTCTTCTTCGGATGACCTGTACGCCAGGAAACCGGTAACTATGCATATGCTCTACTGAACTGCAATATTTTGACGTTTAATCTCACTGTCAGGACTTCAAACCTCTTCAATACAGACGAGTATTGGATGATCATCAAGGAAGACACAGACGAGTGCCCTAGGTCAATGATACAAACGAGCATCAGACGATGATCTAAGAAACACAGACGAGTGCTCCAGGCAACGATACAGACGTGTATCGGCCACTGATACAGACGAGTATCAGACAATGATACAGACAAGTACCAGAAAAGTATATGAATCCAACACAGACGAATGAATGGACAAGTGATACGGACGAGTATCAAAGAGATATCAAACACAAATGAGTGGATGAGGAATGATACAGACGAGTATAAAAAACTATCAAACACAAACGAGTGAGTGAGGCTAGAGGATTAACATCGACGAGTG
Source organism: Lathyrus aphaca (assembly GCA_963966055.1). Classification (NCBI taxonomy): domain Eukaryota; kingdom Viridiplantae; phylum Streptophyta; class Magnoliopsida; order Fabales; family Fabaceae; genus Lathyrus; species Lathyrus aphaca. The sequence goes on from OZ014521.1 coordinate 232,746,978, forward strand.
TTAAGACCGATACAGACGAGTACTAGGAGAGTTATCAAACACACACGAGTGAATCAAACCCACAAGTTAACACAGACGAGTGACAAAGAATGATACAACCAAGTATCAGGGAATTACAGATCAAACATGGACGAATGTGTGGAAAACAAATAACATAGACGAGTGTTAAATTTGATACAAACGAGTATCATAGGATTATAAACCAAACACATACGAGTGCTTGCCAAAAGATAACATAGATGAGTGTTAAGAGACGATATAGATGAATATCGGAGAGATATCAAACACAAACGAGTGAATGAAGCCAAAAAAAACAACACATACGAGTGTTAACAGTGATACAGACGAGTATCGAAGGATTAAAAAATCAAACATAGATGAGTGATTGAAAATAATGATAACATAGACGAGTGTTAAAAGTGATACAGATGAGTACCAGGAAAATTATCAAATGCAGACGAGTGTTTGTCGAAAGGGATAACACAGACGAGTATTAAAAGTGATACAGACGAGTACCATAAGATTGTTGGATTTAATTGAAGACTCTGCAGAGGAGAATTCTATTTGCCACCCTGTTGGGACTGTGAATACTGATTGTATTACCTATCATTGGCCAAAAATAAATTAGCAACCTCAATGGGGAATATTTTGATGATGGACAAATTCCAAACATGAAACTCTGTGGGGGGACACAAGCTTTTAACTTCCTGTTGAGAAAACTCCATTTGTGGGAAGATAAACTCTACTTGGAGATGAGCCCTGTTCAACTGTCTTTGACGTTCTGCTGGGGATACCATCCTGCTCTGACTCAGTTGGGGAATGTTCTTCCTCGCACTTTCCTGGGGATGATGTGGATCACCCTCCTGCTGGAGATAGAAATCATAAAGTGTCTCTTGCTGGGGAGAAACACTCTGCTTGGGAAGTGTTGTCTGGTAACATCTCCTTGTTGGCTGCGAACCTGCAATAAAAAAGTACACACATATGCCCCAACAAATTGCATGGTACGAGTTAATCATCCCATGTCACCTGACATTCAAAGTGATTTTAAATGTTTTCCCTTCGCATGTCATTTATAAAACCACCGAGTTTAAATGCAATGTTCTTTTATCAAAAATTCAGGACACTTTTGCAAACAAATCAGGTAAAATAAAACTAGGATAAAGCTTTTTTTGAATGAATATTCTTTTATTGATGAGCTTGTGAATAGGCAAAGATTTACATCAGGAAGCAATCACCTAGAAAGAGGTAATCACTATAAAATGAGAAAAGAAACTATCCTAATGGCAATATGCATGACATTCCAATGAGTTTCCTTTCTTCTATGACCAATATGTCTTCAAGATTTTCCGTTCTTGCCTTCACTTTCTGAAGAAGAAGATTGGATCGATTCCTACCCTTATGAGATTGCTAGGTTAACCGAGACGATGATGTGGTACAGATTACCCAAATCACAATCATTCGCTTATTCCCTTATTTTTTATGGACCGTCCTTTCGGGTTTTCAATCCACGTGGATAACCTTTTTTTCCTGAGTTGTCCAATGCAGATTTTCAACACACCGGGTGTACAATTTTTTATTTCATCCCTAACTTTTTCCCGAGCTTTTTATTCTGTTTTTAGCTCGCCGGGATGCCCTTTTTTTCCTGGACTGTTATTCTGTTTTTGTCTAGCGGGTCTTTTTATGCGAAGTATTTTTTTAACTGCGTCTGAGTTAATAGGGGACTGGAAATCTTCGCCATCCATAATAGTGAGCATCAATGCTCCACCATAGAAAACTTTCTTTACTATGAATGGGCCTTCATAATTTGGAGTCCATTTGCCCCTGTGATCTGAACCTGGAGGAATGATTCTCTTGAGCACAAGCTCACCAACTTGGTAGTCTCGAGTGCATACTCGTTGATCAAATGCATGCTTCATTCTCCACTGATAAAGCTGACCATGACATACAACTGCTAATCTCTTTTATTCAATTAAGAATAACTAGTTATATCGTGCATGCACCTATTCAGCCTCGTCAAGTTTAACATCCATCATTACTCGCAAAGAAGGAATCTCAACTTCAACGGGTAAAACTGCCTCCATACCATATACCAGGGAAAAGGGAGTTGCCCCAGTAGACGTCCTGACTGACGTTCGGTACCCATGCAATGCGAACGGTAACATCTCATGTCAATCTTTATAGGTGAAGACCATTTTTTGCATAATCTTCTTGATATTCTTGTTTGCCGCCTCGTCGTGCCATTCATCTTTGGTCGGTAAGGAGAAGAATTGTGATGTTGAATTTTGAAGTCCCGACACAGTTCAACCATCATTTTGTTGTTCAGGTTGGAACCATTATCAGTAATGATTCACTTGGGAACCCCATATCTGCAGATGATATCTATCTTCAGAAATCTGGCCACCACCTGTCGGGTGAATTGGCATAAGACGCTGCTTTGACCCATTTTGTGAAGTAATCGATTGCGACCAATATGAAACGATGGCAATTCGAAGCAGTAGGCTCTATTTTTCCGATCATGTCAATGCCCCCACATGGAAAAGGGCCAAGGAGATGACATGACGTTGAGCGGGCTTAGAGGAACATGCACTTTGTCTGTATAAATCTGGCACTTGTGACATTTCCGGGCGTATGAACAACAGTCTGCATCCATTGTTAACCAATAATACCCCGATCTCAATAACTTCTTTGCCATTGCATGTCCTCCTGCATGGGTACCAAAAGATCCCTCATGGACTTCCTGCATTAATAGGTATGATTCATGTCTATCCACGCGTCTGAGCAGGACCATGTCAAAGTTTCTCTTGTACAGAACGCCATTCGCATTTAAGAAGAAACTAGAAGCAAGTCGCCTTAAGGTCTTCTTGTCATTGGAAAATGCCCCAGCTGGATATTCTTTACTTTCCAGAAAGTGTTTAATGTCATAATACCAAGGCTTGTCATCAGATACCGCATCAACGAAACACATAAGCAGGTATATCAAGCCTGGAGATGTCAATCCTGTGGACATAATTCCAACACATTACTTTGATAGACGAAGAGAGCGTAGCCAGTGCGTCGACAAATTGATTTTCATCTGGTCGTATATATTGAAGCTTTACTGTTGTGAAGAATGTCAACAACCTTCTGGCATAATCCCTATAAGGAATTAAATGATCTTGGTGTGTATACCACTTATCGGTAATTTGATTAATCACGAGGGTTAAGTCTCCGAATATATCGAGGATCTTAATCCTAAGATTAATAGCCTCCTCTAATCCCATAATACACGCCTCATATTCCGCTTCATTGTTGGTGCATCCAAAAGTAATTCTGGCAGCGAAGGGAAAATGAACCCCTTCAGGAGTATTTAAAATAGCACCAATTGCGCGCCCATTGCTATTGATTACCCCATCAAACATCAATCTCCATTTAGATTCAGGGTCTGGCCCCTCCTCCGGGAGTGGTTTCTTGCAGTATTTTGCTTTGAGGTACATGATGTCCTCATCAGGGAAGTCAAATTTCATTGGTTGATAATCATCCTCAAGCGGTTGTTGTGCAAGATAGTCTGAGAGCACTCTTCCTTTGATGGCTTTCTACGAAGTGTATTGAATGTCCTACTCTGTCAGCAGCTTTTGCCATCGTGCAACCCTTCCAGTTAACGCTGGTTTTTCAAAAATGTACTGGACATGATCCATTTTTGAAATTAATAAGGTTGTGTGGGTCAACATGTATTGTCTCCATCGACGAGCAGCCCATGCCAAAGCGCAATAAGTTTTCTCAAGCAGTGAATATCGGGATTCACAGTCGGTAAAACTTTTGCTAAGGTAGTATATTGCATGCTCTTTTTGACCAGACTCATCATGTTGGCCTATAATACACCCCATTGACCCTTCTAGAACAGTTAAGTACATGATGAGTGGCCTCCCTGGAACCGAAGGCATCAGGATTGGAGGTTCCTGCAAGTATTCTTTAATCTTTTCAAAAGCCATTTGACAATCTTCGTTCCACCTGACTGCCTGCTCTTTTCTTAGAAGTTTGAATATTGGTTCACATGTAGCTGTGAGGTGAGATATGAACCGTGCGATGTAGCTCAATCTACCCAGGAAGCCACACACTTCTTTTTCAGTTCGCGGTGCAGGCATATCTTGTATTGCTTTACCCTTTGCAGGATCTACCTTAATCCCTCTCTGACTCACAATGAAACCCATCAGTTTTCCAGAACGCACCCTAAAGGTGAACTTGTTAGGATTTAACCTCAGACGATACTTTCTCAGTCGTTCAAACAGTTTCTTAAGGTTAACCAAATGCTCTTCTTCATCTCGGGACTTGGCGATCATGTCATACATATAACATTCGATCTCTTTATGGATAACATCATGAAACAGAGTCACCATTACCCGCTGATAGGTTGCCTCGGTTTTCTTCAAACCAAAAGGCATGATCTTGTAGAAAAACGTACCCCAAAGGGTAATGAATGTTGTCTTCTCCATGTCTTCCGGAGCCATTTTAATCTGGTTATAACCGGAGAAGCCATCAATGAAGGAGAATACCAAGAATTGAGCAGTATTATCAACCAATACATCAATGTGAGGTCATGGGAAATCATCCTTTGGGCGCGCTCTATTCAAATCCCGGTAGTCAACGCACATCTGGACCTTGTCGTCCTTCTTCGGTACTGGCATAATGTTAGCTACCCAGGGTGGATAACTAGTCATGACAAGGAATCCGGCGTCCCATTGCTTTTGAACCTCTTTTTTTAATCTTCATTTCCATGTCAGAACGAGATCTTCTAAGCTTTTGCTTTACAGGAGGGAAGTCTTCCCTCAGTGGCAGCTTATGCATAACAATGTTTGTATCTAAACATGGCATATCTTGGTACGACCAAGAAAAGTTATCCACATATTCACAAAGCATTCTAATTAAATCCTCTTTTACCTCGGCCTATAGACTGGCCCCAATCTTAATTTCCTTCTTTGCATCTTCTATTCCGATGTTGACGACTTCGATCTCTTCTTGATGAGGCTGAATAACCCTTTCCTCTTGTCTCAATAACATGGATAATTCTACGGGGAGTTCACAGTCTTCCTCAACCCTTTCATCAACTTGGTAGATAGGATTATCAAAATCATACTCGGACATAGCAGAAGAGTTATCAAAGAAATCCGAATGATTGGTTCTGCACAAGTGATGTGCTTATTTTAGAATATGCTTTTATGAAAAGAAAAACATTGCCATTTTTATGGTTTTTTGTGAAAAATTTTAAAAAGAAAGAAAGGGAACACAATTTGAGTGAAAAATGTCCTTTATTTATGATAAAATAAACTGCATAACATGCAAGGTGGCCCTACAATGGATCCATACACCTTGAGCCTAATGCAGGACTTAGCATGCGTATGATAATGAGAAAACAAAGAAAATTACTCTGGAATGCAAGTGACTTGGACTAAGTCTTCCACAAACTAGTTCTTGAGCTCTTCCCCTGGGACACATGAGCGCACCCAGTTGTCGAGATCACAATCATTATCAGCCTCATCTTCGACATCACAAATTTGATTTGGGTCAATTACTCCCCCATTTGAGAAATTGATTGCTCTGCTCTGGGATCCTGTTGCTTGCCCCGGGATGTAGCCTATCCCAAATTTGTCTTCCTTTTTATCAACCTGGACCAACTTTCCCCATCCTTGGGCATTTCCAGCTTCAACTACTTCTCTGGCCTGCTGTAGGAAGATATAGAAGTTCCCACCTTTTCATTGCTCCTGAGGGCAGAGTTGGGAGCAACAACATTGACTTTCACAACTTCAAAGGCTTGACATAACGTTTCATGGATCTCCCCATCCATTTCAACGTATTTGAAAGTAGACAAATGGATGACGAAGATATCCTCTTCACCGCATACAGTAACCAATTGACCATCAACAACATATTTCAACTTTTGATGCAAGGTTGAAGTCACTACACCTATAGCATGGATCCACGGACGTCCTAGAAGACAACTGTAAGATGGCTGGATATCCATAACATAGAATGTACTTTTGAACACCTGTGATCCTATCTTCGTTGGTAATTCAACCTCACCAAAGACAGATCTTCTAGAACCATCAAAGGCTCTTACCACAAGGTCACTTGGTCTCAGACCTATTCCATCTACCTCCAACTTCATCAAAGCTTTCTTCTGAAGTACATTTAAAGAAGAGCCAGTATCAAATAGAACATAAGATAACATCGCACCCTTACACTTCATGGTGATATGAAAGGCCTTGTTATGATTTCTCCCCTCCGATATCAGGTCTCTGTCTGTAAAACCCAGTCCATAACTGACATTGACATTTTCAATCACAACTTCAAGTTGGTTCACAGTTATCTCCTATGGAACATAAGCCATCTGTAGAACCTTCAACAATTCCTCTGTGTGTGCCGGGGAGCACATAAGAAGAGACAATATCGAAATATTTGACGGTGTTTGATTCAACTATTCAACCACTTTGTAATCACTCTTTTTGATGATCCGCATAAATTCTTCGACCTCCTTCTCAAAGGTACTCTTCTCTTTTGACGGAGTCACCACTTCTTATATAGCTACCTGCTTCCTCTTAGCATGTGTTGCAGCTTCAACGTTGTTGTTTGTTCGGAGAGTTTGTGGAGCGAAAAGTCATCCTTTGCGAGTAAACCCGCCTACTCCTCCAACATTTACAACACTTTGATCAATAAAAACTGGAGACTTGTCTTCAACCTTCTGCCCCTGAACATATATATCCATTCCATAGTGCTAAGGAACTGCTCTCTCACTTTCATAGGGTACAGGTCCAGGAACCGTGATGGTTACAGGGCTTATTGTAACAGGCCTTGTCTCTTGTGGTACATAGATAGTGAATGGTGCTGGTCGAGAGGGCATTCCCTCTAGATTAAAGTATATAATGACAGTAGACACATCGTCTCTTTGATTGTTTACCTTATCAAACTGCAGCGAGCCTTCATCAATTAAAGCTTAGATACCCATTTTCAGCTCATTACAACCGTTCTCAGAAATCTTACAACCTTCACAATCTTTGCTACATCCAGGAAACACTTGGCCTTTCAACAATCTCTCTATCACAACTAACAAAGGAGTCTTCACTTCATTAACATTCAGAATCAAATTCAGGGCTTTTCCTTCTTCAATAGCATTAACCTTTTCCCATCTATGATTAGGCATCAGGTTGGTATTAACATTTGGTGGTGGGGAGAAGTTAATAGCTTTGGAGTCAATGAGATCTTGAACTTTGTTCTGTAGAGCTCTACACTTTTCAGTTGAGTTCCCCAGAGCACCTGAATGAAAAACACATCTAGCATTGACATCATATCCTGGGGGGAGATCACCCGCTGGTGGTGGAGCCAAAGTTCTCAATTGTACCATGTTTAGATCTAACAGGCTCTATAGCAGTGCTGTGTAGGTCATGGGAATAACTTCAATAACACGATTAGTAGGACGAGTCTTTCGTTGTTGGTAAGGCCTTTGTTGATAGCTGTTACGTTGCTGTTGTTGTGGTTATGGAGCAGGCGTTGTTGGAATAGTGACAACAACCACTTGTCCATACTGATTTTGATGACCTTGGCAACGGCCTTTACTGTAAAAGGAGTTAGTCTCCCCTTCCCTCCTCCTCTGGGGACTGGCGAAGGGCTTTCTCGCTCCAACTGAGCTACTGGCACCAATATCTTGAATCTTCCATATCTTTAACAAATTTTCCACTCTTTCACCAGCAATGACAAGATCAGTAAATTTGGTAGTTTAACAAGAAGCTAGACGATCGATAAATACTCCTTGTAAAGTACTCGTGAACATATCAACCATTTAATTCTCTAGCAACAGAGGTTGCACTCTTGCAGCTAATTGGCGCCACCTTTGGGCGTACTCTTTGAAGCTTTCCTTAGAATTCTGCGACATGCTCTGAAGTTGCGTACGGTTGGGAGCCATGTCCAGATTATACTGATAATGCTTGACAAATGCTTCATCCAAATCCTTCCATCTCCTAATAGAGGTCCTACTCAGCTTCATGTACCATTCTTGGGATCCCCCGATGAGACTATCCTGAAAATAGTACATCCACATCTTTTCATCATCGGTATGAGCAGCAATTCTACCGACAAAGGACTGGAGATGGGTATTTAGACAAGAGGTACCATTGTACTTGTCAAAGGTGGGGGCTTTGAACTTATAGGTAATTCTCACCCCTGGAACAAGACCCAAGTCAGTGATATCGAATTCCAAAGAGTTCTGAGATTGAATAGAACGAATTTGCTCAGCCATTTCCTTAAAACGACGATTCACCTCTGCACCATATCCTTCCATATCTTCCAGGACAATGAACTGATCATCTTGATTATCCATTTGAGGCTCTGGACCACCACCAGCATTAACAATAACCTCAGATTGAGGTTGAGGTTGAGGACCACAGTTACCACCAAAAGCACCAGTACCTCTGGGACCTCCACAATTGTTACCAATTCCATCTTGATTCCAATCAATCATCTCTCGCAAACGCTCTTGGTTCTGATTGATGCCAGTTATTAGAGTCATCAACTGGTCCACCCGGTTGCGTAGATCTGTCAACTTAACTTGCATTTGATCCATGATCCTGACTTTGTTTTGTTTAGTTGGATACTTGTGAACTTTCTTTGTAGCAATAGTGCCTGAAACAGAAGAGACGTTAGAAATATGGGAATTGTACCTGCAAAACAGAAATAAGGTTACATGCATGCAATTCAACTATTTGTGTTCCCATGATCAGGAATTTGGTGCCCCAGTTCCGGTATTTGACAGAGAATAACCCAGATGGCCTTTGGAAATTGGCTTCCTAACACAAGATTCTTTGCGAGGTATTCATATCATGATGACTTTGAACGACCAGTTTCAGTGATTTCAATGAAATTAAAAGAGAAACCGAAACAAATATGCATAATATGAACAACCTCCAAGGAAAGAGTCACAAAAAACCCCGAAGGGTTACAGGTCTTACAGAACAAAGCAAAAAGCTGAAAGCAATAAACAAAGATTCCTACAACAATTATGTAGGTAATTCGAATACAATAAGCTAAAAAACAATATTGCAAGAGGATTCTGATCCTTCCCCACTAGATCCTGACCCAGATCTAGCTCTCTTAACATCTGTCATCAGCTTAAGGTCTTCAATCTCCTTGAGTGCTTCTTCTAAGGCTTGCTGACTCTGCACCAGTTGTTGAGACTTCTCTCGACGGATCTTGTGAGCTTTTTCCAACTCTTCTTTTTGAGAGGCAATATGCTCCTTGTACATCTTCTCTTTTTCCTTGTACATATTCCGATCTTTGTCTCTCATCCCTTGCAATAAGGTAATGGATTGTCTGGCTTCTCTGAGAGTCTTCCTGGTATTCTTATACTATGCTTCTCTCTTTGTGTTCATCAAGCCTCTTCTTTGGAAATAAGCTTCCTTACCAGCCAACTCCTTCTCTCTAGCTTCCTGAGGTACCTGCATCCCACACATCTTTTCTTCTACCTCCTCCTTAGAATGGACCACACGATAGTACAAGCCGATCATCTCTATATTTTCAACTCTTAACTCTTGTATCAACGCTTCCAGTTTCTTATAACTTTCAACAGAAATAGTGGCCTGAGTAGGTACTTCCTTTGGGTACAGTGGAGTTTATGCTGAAAATGGAAGAAGAAAGTCTTCTACACGAGTCTATAACCAAGTAGAAAAAGGAGGATATGTCTTCAGGTCCACCCTTCCAAACTCATTCTTTCCTTTATTTACCCTATGTGCCCAATCCTGAGATGCCTGGATAACCAACTCCTCATTTCCTTCTATTGGGAGGTATAAAGATTTAGTTATTTCTTCAGCAGACGGTGAACTCTTCAAAGGATAGCCAAATTACTTCCTTGCTAATATCAGATTGTAGTTGATCACTCATTTCCTTCCAAGCAAAGGCACATTAGGAAAATTGCTGCAACTAATAAGTAACTCCTTGCCTAACAAGTCCCTGTTGCATCCCCAAGCTATATCCTCAGAAGTCAACCCCATCAACCTTATGGACCATCTCCACTCTTATTTCAAATCTTTGAAAGGTCCTGATTTCGGGAGCTGCTTAGCGAACCAGTCAGCAAATAATGGAGCACAACAATTCACTGGTCCACCTCTTCCTTTCTCATTCCGGTAATGAACGCTATAATAGAAATATCCTAGCAAGGTAGGTATGGGATTTCCGTTAGCAAAAATGAAGATCACTTCAATGCTCACAAACTCCTTTTCTCCCGGGAAAAGACTAGCCCCATACACCATTAAGGCCAACACAATATGTCCATTTGTTCTCACGAGCATAACTCTCAGCTTCTGCTATGAGTATATCCCAATGAAGTCCTATACCTTCACTAACTTGCAAACCCTTCTTAACCTTTACATCTAGTATATGATACATTTTGGTTATCTCTTCTTCCTGAAGAACTATCTCTGAACCATAGTAAGGCAAGCTATTTCTGACAGGAATACCCAGGATGCTGGAAATCTCTTCCAAAGTGGGAGCCAGGATGTAGTCTGGAAATACAAAACACCGCAATGGAGGATCATAAAACTGGAGTAGAGTATGCAGGTTATCTCTCTGATCTGCAATTGGCTTGTCCATGTACCTCAAAATATGACCATATCTCTTTCTGAAATCACCTAAAACCTGGTCGTTCATCAAACCTATCAGTTTCTGAATGCTCCTGACCTCTGGTTAAAGAAAATTATAATGAACATTTCTCTTTCTTGGAAGCTTCTTAATTTCTGCCATCTGGATGGGGAATAGCTATCGGAACTGGGTGCAATATGCATATAATAACCTGAGAAGATGAAAATACAAACAATTAATGCTAGTATGATGCTATGCAAATGCAATGCATGCATATGATCAATCTGGAGACTGTCTGGATATAGGATTATGAGAACCAAAACCAGGTGATCTGAAATCCAAGAGATCCTCTGAATAATAACCCCTCAGATAATAACTCATAATTCAAGATCAAGAACTCCAAAACCATAATAATTGGATCAAAACATAGGATCACACTGATGATAAAGGGTATGTGTAGGTCAAGTGTTCCTGCAAACCTATAAACCCCTCCTAATATCACAGGTGGGCTCCAGGTCAAACATCACGGACTCTCAAAGCTGAATAGCAACAATATGTTCACCATTTCCGAGAAATGGCTCATGGCCAGATCAGGGGATCGACTTAGCATTATGTACTACTCAGGGAAGTCTCAGCATGAGTCCGGGAAAAATAAGCATCCCTTATAAGTCCCCAATTTCGAGCGCTGAAATCGAGAAACAATAGTACATTCAGCCCGTAGGATACGATACTACCGTCATACGACCAATGCTTTAGCTGAGTTCTTATAAGAGAATCAGGACATCCTATGCGAGTTCCCAATGGGCCCTCGGGTGGGAATGGGTTTGCCACAAAATGTGGTCTGCCATTATCACCACTAGAGATTGATGTTTCCACGAAGGTCCTCAATGATCGGTCCCCAACTGCACATAACTATCGAGGTCGTGAAATGAGAAGGGAAGATCCCTAAATCAACACATTTCCAAGACGGTCGCAAATCAGGGCGTGGAACTCACTACTACCCCCATGACAAGATCTCATGAGGCCAAAGTAGAACCACTCTAAGTCCTAAGGTGTGTAATATCTCAAAATTTTCCCTCTCATTTTTATGACATTTAGCATATCACATTGCATATCTAAAGTCATGTAATGACTCAAAGCATTGCATCATAATCAACATGGCTGAGGCATAAGGCTTGTGATCAATGGTTGAAGCAGTTGATGACTATCCAAAGATCATCAAAGGGTAACATGATTTCTCAACATTTTTCAAAGGGTTCACAACATCCCACAAGTCTTCATTTGAGGCAACAAGTCCTAGAAAGAAGTGGATTGATCAAAGGATTCAAGCAGTGCAACAGCTCATAGCAAAAAAGGGCCAAATTAGTGTTTCTGATTAATTGAGCTTCCCAAAGGAATTTTGATCCAAACTTGATTTCATTGTTTTCTACATTATAATAAGTGTTTAGGGTTGAAATTTTATCCATGGAATCATTTTGTAAGGTCTTCAATTGTTCAGTTGACTAAAAATCAGGGAATTGGGGAAAAGTCAACCAGGCTGAGTAAAAACTCAACTCTTGACTTTTTGGGATCAAATTCATAAAATCAAGGTCATAAGGAGCCTATGGACCAAATTTGATCAATAAATGATGGAGGAATCATGAAAAATCAAGAAAACCAAAACTTACCATTTTTGGAAAATTAGGGTTTCCAAAAATGGCAAGTTTTGGCTATTTTGCAGCCAACTTCAAGAGAGGCCTTCTCCCAAAATAAAAGTCAAATGAAAATTCCACTTGGGCTGTTTGAAATAGGACATCTTGAGCTTCTAAACCATAGGTGGAACACATTCATAACATTAAAATTGAGTGAGTTATGATCATGCAAAGATTGGACAAATTAGGGAAATAGCCAAGTCATGGGCCATGCAAGGCATGCCAGGCGCGCGCGACTTGCCAAGCTTTTTGTCAAGCAGGTGGAGGGAAAAAAGTAGAGCTATTTTTCTTCATTAATATGATCTCAAATGGAAAATCTCTCAACATCAAAGTTGTTTCTTGCCATGTTTGCTACAAGTTTCATGTTTACCAAATTTTCATTTGATCAATATTTCTTGGACATATGAAAGGTCAAAGTAGGCAAGTTCAAAATGATCCTCCATGGGCCTATTGCCAAGTCATGCCCAAGTTCAAGCAGGCCAATTGTGCAGTCTCATTCCCTCATGTTCAATTACATATTTGAGACATCTAGAGGTTCTATTCAATTTTGGTATGAACACCAAATTGGTTGTATGAAACATTTACTATAATTTGAACCCAAGAATTTCTTGATTTGATGACTTATTCATGAAGTTACAGCCAAGGGAAGATCAATGCATGTCATATGGTTACTTGAGTGCTAAGGCAATGTTACCAAGAGAGAAAGCCAGTTCAGTCTAGCTTGATTGCTCCATTTCCTCATGCTATAGTTCACAAAGTTCAATACCGAGAGAGAATTATCTCATGTGTGCAGGATCACATCATATGCTATGCATCTCATGAAGGTTTAATCCACATGATGATTGCACTTCATGCTGCTACATTGATCAAGCCAGCTTTGCTTCACGACAAACGCACCTTAGTTAACATGCCCATCATCTCATGTGATCATATTCGAGCAAGGGAAGATTAAGCTAAACAGAATTGCACCTCACACTCTCATTTTGTATCATTCACCTCAAGTTAGAACTAACCATAGTTCTAACTAATTAACTGGAGTTCTAATTGTAAACCTCACCTATATAAGCTCTACATAATTGAATCATAACTAACCATGTTCATTTGATCAAAATTCCTCCAAAAATTCATCACTCTCCCTCTGAATTTTGCTTTGCATTTTCTCAGAGATCTCAGTGCATTTTGCTTCGATCCTGCCTCATCTATTATTAACATCCTTCATCTTCTTCCATTGTTCATCATCATCATCAATTCAAGCAATACTTCCATGGACAAATTCAGTGGAAGCTTCTGAATTGCACCACTGCAAATCTCTGCATTTTGCTCTCAATTTTCATTGTTCTTCATCAATACATTCCATTCATCATCAATTTAGCATCACCTTTGAGTTATTATCACTGTCCATGGCTTGATCAAGGTGAATCAATCAAGAACATGATCAATTGATTTTCTGCATTTTGCACCATTTGTCCAGAATCAAGTGTTTCAGAGTGTTTATTCCACTCTTAGAAGATCAAGACCAAAGGCAATTATTGTTGGAACCTCATCTCTGGCTTTTCTTCAGTACTTTGAAGATCTACATTTACCAGGTTTCTATTAAATTAAACTTGCACAATGTTATTCATTTTATGATTGATTTATGGTGATTGAATCTTGATAGAAGCATTGTAGTACTTGGCTAGTTGATAGGCATCTTAAATGCTTAGTTTCAGATTTTTAGGTTGAATTTGATTGCCTCGATTTGCACTGATTATGAGGGACAAATGAATTATGAACCTGTATTTGTGATGTACTCAAGGAGGCGAACACAAAGATGGCCTTAGATTCCATTTTTAGTTTGGTTTTGAACATGCCCTAGGTACAGGTCACCAGAGAAGATGACCGGAGGTCTTCTCCAGTGAACATAATAGTTCCCTAACATTTATGACCAGATTAAGTCCGAACCCTTGGATGTTCATGATCCAATGTTCCATAACTTGCCAACGCATAAATGAAATCGTGCAACTCACGTGCCTGGCTCTAGTGCCTGAATGATCCCATGCGTGTCTTCCACCTTTCTTTCCCTATGTGTCAATCTGATCCACTTGATCATCTTACTTTGACCCTTACTAGATACGTTAGATCAATCCTGAGGCCTAGGAGAAGTCAATGTGTTGACTGAATTCCACAATAAGACTGGTAGTTAGCGTGAGTTTGGATTGGGATCATTATTGCTCTTCACACCCTCTACGTTTCAGGCCCATACAATTTGAACTAAATTCATTTTCTAAATGCACCCCTTTCATAATTCTTTTCTTTTCTTTTTTTCATTTTTATTATCATTTCAATTTTAATTCATTAAAAATACCAAATGACCTCCAAAAATTCCAGATAAATTTACACATGATCTTTAACATTTTTACTAATTTTCCATATTTTTTAATTCCATTTTTCTTTTATTTTGTGGCCAGAATTAATTCTCCAATTAATATTCTCATATTTCCTCTATTTTTTGAACACATTCTCTTCCCAATTTTTTTCTCCCAAATGAAAATTGATCTTGATCCTATTCTTTTTTCCCTATCCAGAGTACACACCAAGGATCCCAAAAAAAAATTTTCCTTAATTTTTAGGTCATTGTTTGTACCATTTTGTGCCTTTCCTTTGAACTTCATCCCTTAAAACCCTAATTCACTTCAAGCATTTATTTGAATGAGTTGGAATGTAATTTTTGTGAGATATTTTAGAAGTAGGTTTATCCCTAGATTGTGATCTTAGAGGTCCATTTTCATAATTTTTCAGTGCCACTTGATATTTTTTCCACGTACCTTGTGTCTTAAGTCATTTTTCGTCCCCATTCCTACTTCTTCTTATTCAATTTTGGGTAAGGCAGTTATGCCATTCATTTGAGGTCATTAATTTGAGTTTCTTAAGTCACGTTAGAGGCCTTCAAGTGTTGTGTATCCATTTTATGTCTTTATGTTTTGATTTTTGTTGATTTCTTGATCCATAAGTCATACATGTTTATATATGTCCTCACTTGCCCTAATTCTTCTTCTCCTTCCATCTCAATACTTCAAAACTAACTTTGTGAGTATGTTATCCTTGTTATATCATTGTTACACACCTTATATGTGTCCCACATCCAATTTTACATCCTCATCTTAACTCATAAACCCTTTTGCTTCATTTGATTTTCTTTTATACATTAAAACTTCAAAATCACACTTTTGGTTCCATAACCCTAATGCCATTCAATCTAATCCATTTGTGACTAATTATTTGAGTTTGAATTTCATTTTAACTTTTCATAAAGCCCCTGGTTTTTGTATGGGAAGTTCAAATTTCTTTGACCATGTTTGACTTTTCCTTCTAAGCTTCTTCTTCCTTTGAAGTTTTATGGTCATTTCTTCTTATTCTCACTTCATTCAACATGTTGTTTAAGTTTCTTTCACTTGAATATCTTTGCTCCCACTTTGTTTAACATTTTAGGACATTTCCATTTAGTGTTTACTTCTGGTTTTTTTCATTCACCTTTGGCTTCATGCAAGTCTACCATGCTTAACCACCTAAGTTTCTCATGTGACTTCACATTAACTCCTATTAGGGTTTAGCTCCATTTTAGGTTATAGTTTGAAGTTGTTCACCCTTATGACCTTAGAATACTTTGGTATGAGTTGGCTACTGAATTTAGAAGTTAAGTATCATGTAAGGTACCTTAGACTTAGGTCTTAGCCTCAGAAGGTCATTAATACTTTTCCTAGCTAGTGTGGAGCTTTCCTTGGGTTATGGTGCTTAAGTGTTCAAATTTCTTTATCATGCTAACCTTTGTTTTGTAGGGGGAAATATTGAGGTAAGTATTACTTCTTTCCCATCTTTTATGCATTCTAAATGTGTTTGCCTTAGCACTTTGTGCTTTGCTTTTATAGGTTTCCCTTTTGTTCTTTAGAACCAACTTAACTTCCTTAGGAAGTAAGTTGAGTTCTAACTCTATTTTCTTCTTTTCCTTTTTCTCATTAAGATTAGAAAAACTCACAAACCATTAGGACCCCCCTTTTGTATATAATAAATGACTTAGGGTTGTGTCTTAGTCCCTCATAGTTTTTCCTTTTGCAACTTGAGTCTTTCTTCTCTCATCTTCAAACAAAAATCTAAAAAAGGATATTTAATAAACAATTGAAGGGGTCTCTTGTGTATAGCCTTATTCTATGGGACACTCATATTCATTCCATCTTGGAATAGTATGGACTTGTCTAGCATGATGCACAAGTCTGATCATGAGACTATCTTCACAAAGAAAACATAAAAGACATTTCTTCAAAAGCTACAAAAACATGTAATAATTTCAACAAGCTAGTGAACTTAGACCCTAATCCTTGGAAACAAGTCTTGGATAAATTCTCCTTGCTTGGTGTGCTTGTTCTATTATTCCATCTAAGAATGTAGTAGCAAGTATACATCCATGGAAAAGAGTTTGAATTCATTTCCTTGTGCCAAATTCATAGAAAACTCATAAAAGTCAAACAACAAATAATAAGCGACTTTCCTGCAGGAACTCTTTTCTCACCTCATTCACTCTCAACACAAACTTGCGACAACTTGTCTCATTTGCAAGACGGTAAAATCACTCGTACCTGACGAACCTTCAACACCTGAGCATAGACATAAGCAGTTCCAGCGTATAAAAAACACAAACATAGTTCCCGCCTTATTTAGGAGAACTACATTGACTCTGATCCTCATTTTCCCGATGAGGTACGTAGGCAGAGGGGTAGGGCCCGTTCGAGCACATTCTTTATTTTCCCTACATTTCCCTCTTTCTTTCCATTTTCTTTTCCAGTTCCTTTCTCATTTCAGTCCCAGTTCCAGTTAGCAACTTTTATTCAACAGCAGTTATATTCTTTTACACCCATTGAAACAGACAAACAAGTGTAGATCCCGTCGGGTACGACGGACGGTCTGGGGTGCTAATACCTTCCCAGGTCATAACCGACTCCCGAACCCAGATCTTTGGTTCGCAATGCCTCGTCCTTTCCTTCTTCCTCAGGTTTGTGCAACATTACCTTTCCCATTCATTCAGGATAAAAATGCCTTACTGGAAACTCTACCTTTTCCGCGCCACTTTCGCATTTGTACTAGGATGAAAATCCCGGGAGCGACAAGGTGCACTCGAGCCTTGGTAATGAGCTAATATCGTAGTAACAGTATCACCCAAGTCCCACAAAATAGAAAATCAGTCCAGACAGTCCAGTATAATATATGATGCATGAAAATAAATACTGAAAACTGTAAATAAAGCTGTAAATAAACTATAAATAAACAACAGTAAAATAAACAAGAAACAACAAACAATCAAACACACAAAGAAACAGAAACAACAAACAATCAAACACACAAAGAAACAGAAACACGCAAGCGCTAGGAGAGACTCTCAAGGGGAAACCAGAGATTCTGGATTCGATCCCCAGTAGAGTCTCCAGGTATTGCTCCCAAGATTTCCATCCTGATACAAACGCAAAAGTGGCACGAAAAAGGTTAGACTCCCCAACCAGACATTTTTATCCCGAAGAAACGGGAATGGTAATGATGCACGAACCAAAGAAAAGAAAAGGAAGGACACAGGTCCTGAAAACTAAAGAACTGGGTTCGGGAGTCGGTTACGACCTGAGAAGGTATTAGCACCCCAGACCGTCCGCCGTACCCGACGGGATCCACGCTTGCGAAGAAACTATTTCCAAGGGTGAAGAAATGAAATTTGTTGCAAAAAGAGGGACTGAAACCGAAATGAGAAAGGGACTGAAAAAGGAAACGAAGAGGAAAAATGTAGGGAAAATAAAGATTATGCTCGGACGGGCCCTACCCCTCAGCCTACGTACCTCATATGGACATGAGGATCAGAGTCGCCATAGTTCCCCTAACTAGGGAGGAAAATGGCTTATGTTTTGAAGCTTGAACTGCTTATGCCTATGCTTAGGTGTTGCCTGCTCGTCTGGCACAAGTGTGTTACCTTCTTGCAAAGAGATAAGTAGGAGCAAGTTCTTACGTAAAAAGTGAAGGTGATGAGAAAATAAGTCCCGAAGGAGAGACGTTTATTCTTTGTCCAGTGTTTTTTATGAGTTTTTTATGAGTGTGGAACAAGGAAGTGAACTCAAACTCTTTTCCATGGAATGTGTACTTTCTACAACATTCCAAGATGAAATAATATAACAAGCACACCCAAACAAGGAGAAGATCCCCAAAGCTTGGTTCCATAGACTAGGTCATAAGCTCACTAACTTGTTGAACTTATTAGATGTTTTTGTAACTTGCGAAGAAGTGTTTTTAAATATTTTTCTCTATGAAAATAGTCTCATGATCATACTTGTACATCATGCTAGACAAGTTTGTAGTATCCCAATATAGGAGGATTACAAGTGCCCCAAGGAATAAGGCTATACACAAGAGACTACTTCAACCCTTATTAAGTGTTTTTTAGGTTTTTGTTTGAAGATGAGAAGAGAAAAAACCAAAAGGAGCAAAGGTAAAACATTTAAGGGGAAACTAAACAAGACCTAAAGTTGTCATGCAATGGATGATCCTAAGTTAATGTGGCTTCAACTATCCTAAAGAAGAGAAGAAAAGAAGAAGAAAGAAGGTAGAAAATCAACTTACTTCTTCTAAAGAAGTTAAGTTGTTTTCTAAAGGGGGATGAGGAAGAGTTATACAAATGATATCATAAGGTACATCTCAAAAACAAAGTATGAAGGCATAAATGAGGAGAGAAAAGAATTGGAGATGTGGAAGTCTCATCCATACCTCTCATTTACCTAAGCCCCTGAAACTGTTAGAAGAATTCACAAGTAGCAAACACAAACCAAATGAGATCAAATGAAGTAAGAACAAGCAAAAGATCAAGTCAAACTTGCATAAATAGAAATAAAACCTCATTGTCGCTCCCGGGATTTTCATCCTAGTACAAACGCGAAAGTGGCGTGGAAAAGGTAGAGTCGCCAGCCATGCATTTTTATCCCGAAGGAATGGGAAAGGTAATGCTGAAAAAACCTGAGGAAGAAGGAAAGGACAAGGTCCTGCAAACCAGAGATCTGGGTTTGGGAGTCGGTTACGACCTGGGAAGGTATTAGCACCCCAGACCGTCCGCCGTACCCGACGGGATCCATGCTTGCTTGTTTATTTCAAAGGGTGAGAAATAAGATGTTGCTGAACAAATGAACTGCTAAATGGAATGAGAATGGAAATGAGAAAGGGAATTGGAAAAGAAAATGGAAAGGATGGGGGGAAATGTAGGGAAAATAAAGAATTGTGCTCGAATGGGCCCTACCCCGCTGCCTACGTACCTCATCAGGAAAATGAGGATCAGAGTCGACGTAGTTCGCCTAACTAAGGCGGGAACTTCGTTTGTATTTTTTAGGATGACGTTGCCATAGCTCTAGCTCAGGTGTTACCGACTCTGACTCGAGGGTGTTTACCGTATCGCTGTTTGAACTGTCGAGGCAAGTCGCATTCGTCCGCAAAGATTAGGAGATGAGAAGAGAAGATGCGATGTCTTTGTTGATTGTCTTTTATGAGAAGTGTTTTTGAGTTTATCGTTTGTGAAGATAGTCTCATGATTAGACTTGTACATCATGCTAGACAAGCCCACACTATTCCAAGATGGAATGAATATGTGTGCCCCATGGGATAAGGCTATGTGCAAGAGACTATTTCAATCTTTTATTAAGTGTCTTTTAGATTTTGTTTGAAGATGAGATAAGAAGACTCAAATCGGAAAAGGATAAAAACTAAGGGGGACTAAGACCAACCCTAAGTTATTTATTATGCACAAAAGGGAGATCCTAATGGTTTATGAGGTTTTTCTATTCCTAAGGAAGAAAAGGAAAAGAAAGAAGAAAAAGAATGCAATTTACTTCCTAAGGAAGATAAGTTGGTCCTAACAAAGGGGAATCCTACCAATCACAAATATGGAAGGAAAAAGTGAATTAAATGCATAAAGGGAAATGCATAAAAATAAAAGGATAAGGTGTAAGGAAACATACCTTTCCCTCCCTACAAAACAAAGATTAGTGTGCATTTTATTAAAAATAATAAAGCAAACACACACCAATTAAATCCTGCTAACTCTATCTTAATTCTAGAAGAACTAAACAAATGCTAAAACAAAGATTCAGCACCTACTACAGCCTCTAAAGTAACATCCAGCTATGAAAACAATGCACACCATAAGACAACTTTCTACAGCCAGCATACAACATGAAAATATAGGTGTAAAAAGTCACATACAACATGCAAACATAACAAACAGCATGTATTTTACAACACCTATATGAAAAGTCAACTATGAAATGTAAAATGCAGATTTGATTATTTTCATTTTTTAATGCACAAACTTAATGAAAAATGTACCAATTAATCATGGATATGCATTTGAACATAGATCAACATACACAAATGAGTGACATAATTATTTTGGGAGGATTATGCAAGAATGCACCACATGATTGATTATGTAACAAGTATGCAAAATAAGGCACATGAAAATGGCATATGAACATAATGAGCATTGATTATGAATATGCAGCATGATAGATCAACAAGAATGCAAAGCTCAATGCAAAATTCAGAATTGAATTGATGTGAATAATATGATCAAACATGTAACCAAATGCAACCAAATGCACATACTTACATGGTTATGTGAAATGCAACATATATATATACAATGAAATGCAAATGAGTTAACGAATTGTGCAAAAGATGCAAAAACAGAATGCAACATGATTATTTACATGCCAAATGATGCATAGACATAGCAACAAAATGCAATGAGTCAAATTATACACAAATGAAAACATGAACACAAAATATGCAACATGAACGGAAACGCGTCAAAATGACTCAAAATGGGGGAATGAGATGTAGAAATAACCTAGAAAATTCCCTAAAATTAGTACCTAAACATGTATGAACATTAGAGGCACAAAGAAGCAAGAAAAAGAAAGCAAATAAGCTAAAAAACCAAAATCCAACAGCGTTAACCGGTTAACAAAATGGTTAACCGGTTAACGGACCCCAGACAACACTAATTTGTGGCAAAACGCACGCGTTAACTGGTTAACCAAATGCGTTAACCGGTTAACGCTGAACAAAAAGTGAAAATTCTCTTTGAAATAAGTGCTTTTGGCCACAAACTTACTTCTAAACATCCCTAACACACATCTAATCCTGTTAACACGAATTTCTACTCAATTAGGGATTATTGACACATTCTAGAACCTATAACAAGCTACAACCTAACTTCTAATCCATCAAATAAACACAAATTGCAAGCAAAATGTAACGAAAACATAATCGATCACAAGCAATACGAAAAGCACTTAAAGAATGCCGAAATGGCGAGATGGAGAGAATAACTTAAAGCTAACATGGTTTTAGATTACCAACCTACGAAGCGGAGAAGTGCTTCGGTAAATGTTGCAAGAATCGAAGCTTGATCGAAGAGATAACCAAGAATACCGCGAATCCGCAAAATAAATGCGTTCTTGATGCTTGAGCTTTCTTACACTTCCGATAAGTCAAAATCTTCACAAAATTCAGTAGCTTCTTCTTCTACAATCCACAATTCAATGGAGCTTGGATGCTAAGCTTTAAGATCTTCAAGTTTCAATGTGAAACTTGAAGAGCTTCTTCAAAAAAGCTTTTGTGAAAAGGGAAATGGAGGAAAAGTGAGAAAGAAAAAGTGATTCTAGAAATTGTGAGAAAGTGATAAAATTGGGAAAAAAACTTGGGAACCTTTTGCATTGAAGTGATTAATGATTATATAGAGGCTAGGCTTGGAGCTAGGTTTGGGAATTGAATTAGGTTTAAGAATGGAGTTAGGTTTGTAGTTAGTTAGGGTTAGGGTAGGAGAGGGAATATTCCTTGGAATATTCCATGGAATACTCTAGAAGGTTGTAGAACATGGTAGAAGCATCCAAGGGAAAATGAGTGGAATTAAAGTGGAAAAATAAAAGGGGAAGTAATGAAAGGAAATGTGGAAGGAAAGTGGAAGGAAAACGGAGGGAAATGTGAAATCTTCCTTTTTTTTGGTTGGTTATCTTGGAAGTGGTTTGTATTATTTTTGTTATATTATTTTTCTCTTGAACTCCAATGTTTGGCAAGCCTCGATTGACCACATACCTCATGCGTATGCAAATGATGATGATTTATTTATTTTTCAAATGCGATGCAATGATATGCGGAATGATGCAAGAATGAAGCGCACACTGCTCGAGGTTGATAATAATAAAAATAAGAGGGAAAATTTTAGGGTGTTACAGCTGTCCCTATTCAATCACTGTAGAATTGAATGGATGATAGCAGTCGCTTTCAGACGTTTGAAGTATGCAGGGATTGAATACTAAAAACAACCAGAAAATTTGCACTCGGTGGAAAAGAAAAGGGAAATAAACCCAACTATCTGAACTCTGCTTGTGGAGAACTCAGATGTGAAGAGTAGTAATCCGGTGAATATTTTGGAATAACGCTGGGAAATTGTCGATTTGCCACGCTACGGGTGGACTTTTGTTGAGCTATCAATGACGTGCCACACAATGGGTGGTCTTCTGAATGAATTGCCACACTACGGTGACTTCAATACCTTGCCACTCCACAGGGGCCACTGCTCGCTACGGGAGACTTTTGATACCTTATCACCCTGGGGATGGACTTTTGCTCACTCTGCGGGGATACTCTGCCCGCTACGGGGGATTTCTGCTCACCACGGGAGACTTTCAGAAATTTTCCACACTACGGGGCACATTACTCAGCTACGGGAGACTTTCAGAAAATTTGCCACACTACGGGAGCACATTGCTCAGCTACGGGAGACTTTCAACTCACTACGGGAAACTTCAATATTTTTCCACACTACGGAGGTTGTTGCTCACTACTGGAGACTTTTGCTCACTATAGGAGACTTTGGCCCACTACGGGGGACTTTTTCCCACTACGGGTGACTTTTATATTTTTCCACACTACGGGGGCAGATTGCTCACTACGGGAGGCTTTGGCCCACTACATGGGACTTTGGTTTCTTGCCACACTACGGGGGTTGTTGCTTGCTACTGGAGACTTTTGAAATTCGCCACACTACGGGGGCAGATTTCTCACTACGGGAGACTTTGGCCCACTATAGGGGACTTTGGCAATTCACTACACTACGGGGGCAGATTGCTCACTACGGGAGACTTTGTCCCACTACGGGGGACTTTTGAGATCTTGCCACACTACGGGGACACATTGCTCAGCTACGGAAGACTTTGAAAATTCGCCACACTACGGGGGTACATTGCTCAGCTATGGGAGACTTTGAAAATTTGCCACACTACGGGGGCACATTGCTCAGCTACGGGAGACTTTGAAAATTTGCCACACTACGGGGGCATATTGCTCAGCTACGGGAGACTTTCAGAAAATTTTCCACACTATGGGGGAACATTGCTCAGCTACGGGAGACTTTGAAAATTTGCCACACTACGGGGGCACGTTGCTCAACTACGGGAGACTTTCTCTCACTACGGGAGACTTCAATGTTTTGCCACACTACGAGGGATGCTGCTCGCTACGGGAGACTTTGAGAATTCTCCACCCGGAGGATGGACTTTGGGCAGTTTGCGGCTGGACTTTAAGAATTTTCCACCCAGAGGATGGAATTTGGCCAATCTACGGTTGGACTTTGGATAAATTGCCACGCTGCGGGTGGACTTTGGATATCAACCTTGGATTGAGCACACATACGTTGAACTGCATGACATAATGCCCCATGACACTGGGGAATAGATACAAAGGGAATTCCTAATGCGAAAATAAAAAATCTTTGTTGACTATATGGGGAATACAAATGGTTGCCGATATTTATGTTGGAGAAGGGTTTGACTAGCCTCTCTCGACTTATTACCTTTGCCAAAAATAAATTGGACTTTAGATTTGAAGACCCTGCTAGGGGATGCCTCAACTGCTGGGGATTGAATCTCACCCCACAGATTTCGCTGGGGAATCAACAACTTTTCGACTTAGCTGGGGGAAGACCTGTCAAGGCTCTGCTGAGGAGAACTCTCTTGTCTACCTGAATTTTTCCAACCTCTGTGGGGAAGGGAACCGTTCAGCTAACTGTCGGGAATTTCTGGATTCTTGTAAGAAGTGCTTCACTACGGGAAGACGACTCTTGCTAAGGATGATCGTTATTTCTCTGCTGGAGAAGAGAAGGATTTGGTTTGAGATCTGCTGGGAAATAAGATCAAGGAAACCTGCTAAAAAAAGTATGACGACTTTACTGGGGATAACTTCCATGCGTCTGTTGGGGATAACGAAACTGAACCGCATCCCGCTGAGGAGGAAAGATTTGAAGTAGTTTCGTGCTAGGTATTATTTGCTTTGATTCGGGCTTTACCTTAAGAGGATTTTACAAAAGACTTGGTGTCTTTAAACTCTTCAGGAGTATAATTGCCCAGGTATTCTGAACTTCCGATTATCTGTCTTCGGGAATGAATCCTCGTGTGATTGGGGTGGCTTTCCCCAGTATGAGTCTTTGACCAAATTCTCTGAGAGAGATTTGAATCTCGAGTTGATTGTCCCATTTTGGCTGAATTTTGAAGAGACCGCTCGACGAAACTGCCCCAGATTGGTTGGCTCTTACCATGAATGGTTGGGAAAGTCCTTACTCAATGGAGCTTTCTCGGAAAAGTGCACCTCGACGTGACTGTCTTTCAGGAGTTTTAGAGCTCTCAACTTGGCAAGCTTAAGCTTCTGGACTGAATTTTCACATGTGAACCATTTATGATGCCAAACAGATGTATGCAAGCAGAAAAATGTTTATTCTGAGAATGGAAATTCTAATGCAACACACATGTTAATCTTGAAGTTTTGGAAAGCGATCACAAACCTTTGTGAGCAAATAACTGGTTAATATACGACATTATTTTTGATTGAAAGAATGCATGCACATGCAATACCAATAAGGTCTTTTAGCACAACTCATAGGAGTCAGGAATGCCATCTCGTGGCAGTATGATCTAAAAATAACCCTGTTTCAGTTAGGACTTTTGAGGGTTGTATCGTGGCCTGGTTCACGATTATAGAAACAAAGGATATAGGCTCGAAGTTTATTTGTGCCCACCCAATCTTCGTGATGTTCTCCATTCCTATGTTCAACTAATCTTCACAAGCGCCCACCTTTCGTAAGGGTCTCGTGTTGGTTGAGGAACCATTGCTACTATCGGTTCAAGCACCAATCAGGTTGTCGTTGGGAGTCAGTCACCCCTTTGTCTTTCGTATTTGTGTCACACGACTTTGTTCTTGCTTAAGGATCTTTCTTGTGTAATCCTTTTCGTCTTTCGCTTTTGCGTTATTTTGCTTATCCCTAACTTTTGCCTGGACTGATTCTTGTGAATCTTTGATTGTGAAGTCCAGCGGGATGCCCTAAATTTTCCCTAAGTCGCTTGTTTTCAAGTTTCGACTTAGTGGGCTTTTCATTTCTTTCTTTTTTGAACAAATCGTGTGACATTGTTTGTCTTGATTGCTTTGCGAGGGCTATGACTGCCTCATTCTTTGGTCGATGAAGGATAACCATTGTGGCTTCTAACCTTTGGACCTCTTAATTTGGATAACCATTATGGTTTCTGGTCTTTAGACCTCTTTATTAGCATAGTAGAATGTAATGGGTCCTCAAATACACTCTTTTATGAAAGCCTGAACGCTTGGTCCAACTAGCTGACATCTACCCTTCCCCTGGGTTACATGTGAGGGTTTTTCATGCGAGAAGAAACTCCTACTTCAAGGCTCAAGGGGGTTAGCGAGGGTCTATCTCCCTTATATCTCCAGTGTTTAGGGATTCGAAACAAAGCATGTACATTGTTAACAGGGTCTTATTCGAGAGCACACAATTAGAGATTTTTGCGTTTTTGTTTCGTCATTCTCCCTCATAGAGTTTAAGCACGACAATTGGTATTGTGATGTACACATGCAAAATTAAATTGACAAATGAATTACTTCAAGAAAAACATGTGAGTTTTATTATTGATAACATTCAAAAGCAAACAAATTTCATACATGTATACAAATGTTTAGCAAATAAAAGAAACTATAAATGGTAATGCAGTAACGAAGCTGAATATTGCCGTTGTTGAGGAAGTTTGACTCTGTCTGGACCTGTCAGTCTTGGATACTTTCAGTGATCGATAGCTCTTTCACAGGCTTGTAATCTTCAAGTTGCAGCCGTATACCCAATAATGGCAACCATACCTCTTCTTCTAGTTATTCTGACTCTGACACGAGACGTCTGAAGGAAAGAGTGAACTGGAGAGTAAAGTTGTCTTATAAGGTTGCTCGGAAAGACCTGAAGATCTTCTGCCTACGTATCTCCATTGACCCATGACCAATGAAGAATCAGATCGACGTAGTTCCCCTCAATAGGGATGAAAATGCATTGAAGAAAAACAAACAAACAGTTGCCATTGCTGAGAGTATCTGAATACTGATGGCTTTATTTGCTTCCTAAAGATTCTAGCTTAACGTGGACCATCTGGTAAAACAACCGTGACACCGGATCCGTTGTGATTAGGCATTGGATTCTGGAGTACATTTGGGTGAGGCGCAAAATTGATCGCCCTGGAGTCAATTAGGTCTTGTACCTTATTCTGAAAAGCCCAACATTTCTCAATATTGTGCCCCTGGGCACCCGAATGGAATTCGCATCTGGAATTTGCATCAAAGTTTGGAGGTAGATTATCAGGAGAAGGAGCTCTCATGGTACGAAGCTTGACCATGTTTAACTTTAGCAGCTCTGGAAGCAATACAGCATATGGGCATGGGATAGGATCAAGTCTGCGGTTTCTCGCTCTTGTTCTTTCCTGATTTGGTCTCTGTGCCTGATATTGCTGACCTTGAGGTTGTGGTTGAACCTGTGACGTAATATTCACTGCAACTGTTTGGTAGTAACCTTGTGAACGACCTCTGTCTCGACCCCTATACACAACATTGGTCCCGCCTTCTCTTCGTCTTTGGCCATTGCCAAAAGGCTTTTTCACACCAGAAGAACCAACACTATTTGCATCCTGGATCTTCCCCAATTTCAAGAAATTTTCTATCCTTTCTCCAGCGATGACAATATCAGCAAAACCGATGGACAGGCAAGCGGCCAGACGATCCAAGTATGCACCTTGCAAGGTGCCCATAAACATGTCTGCCATTTCCCGATCGAGCAATGGAGGTTGAACCTGTGCGGCCAGCTCACGCCACCTCTGAGCATACTGCTTAAAACTTTCCTTGGGTCCTTGAGACAAATTCTGCAACTGAGTGCGGTTTGGAGCCATATCAATATTGTATTGATACTGCTTGAGAAAAGCTTCAGCTAAATCTTTCCAGCATCGGATAGAGACCCTGCTCAGCTTCATGTACCAGCTCAATAAAGCTCCAGATAGACTATCTTGGAAGAAATGCATCCAAAGTTTCTCGTCATCAGTGTGAGCCAAGATTCTTCCAAAGTATGCATGAATGTGAGTTTTAGGGCACGTGCTGCCGTTGTACTTGTCAAATGATGGCACCTTGAACTTGGGAGGGATTCTGACTCCTGGAACTAACCCAAGACTAGTTACATCGATGCCCAGGGAATTCTGACATTCCATGGCCTTAATCTTCTCTGCCAGCTCTTTATACCTTCGATTGTTGACCTCATTCATATTACCCATATCAGCATCCAGTAGAGTGAACTGGTCTTCCTGAGTGTCTTCATTACGAGCCGCAGTCCCATTTAGATTTGGCCCTCCGTTACAGGCAGCGTTAGGATCCAAATTCTCAGTCGGTGTTCCAGTATTAGCATTCCTATGGGGTTGCTCAACCATCAACCTGAGACGCTCTTGATTTTGAGCAATGCCGGTCATCATTTCCATGAACTGATCCATCCTTTGTCGGAGCTCATTGAGATCAGTCTGCATTCGTTCATCCATTCTCACTCGGTTTCTTTTTGTTGGATATCGATGAACGCGTTGAACAACTATATTTCCTGAAGTTGAATAAGTTAGGAAGTCCGAATAACTTGTAAAAATGAAAAATATGCAAATCATGCAGTAAATGCGTATGCTATGTTCATGAGGATACGACATGCGACCCTGCAAATGAGTAAGCATGTGTTAGTAATGCAAGCATGCAGAGGATGTTATGAAATGCACTGGCATGTGATCAAAGGTCTAGAGATCACTAGTCTAATGTTGGTGCTAAGAAGAAAGTCATGTGCTGGTGAAGAGTCATAATAACAGTGCCACCAAAGCCCCGGATCTCAAAAACAAAGGACCATGTGGAACCTGATCATAATACTGAATAATGCTGGAAAAGCGGGTATGTTGGAAGTTTCAGGGTTCCTGCAAATCTATAAAACCCTCCCAATCTCACAGGTGTGCTACTCTGGTCAACATCATGGACTCTCAAAGCCGAATAGAAATAATACGTTCACCATTTCCGAGAAATGGCTCATGACCAAATCAGGGAATCGATTTGGCATTATGTACTACTCAGGGAGGTCTCAGCTGAGTCCAAGAAAACAAGCATCCCTCATAAGTCCCCAGTTTCAAGCACTGAATCAAGAAACAATAGCATATTCATCCTGAAGGGTACAATACTATCTTCATACGATCATTTTGCCTTAACTGGATTCCTATGAGAGAACCAGGCCATCCTATGCGAGTCCCCAGTGGGCCCTCGGATGCGAGTGGGTTTGCCAACAAATATGGTCTGCCACTGTCATCGCTGGAGAGAGATGTTTCCACAAAGGTTCTCAATGATCGGTCCCCTGACTGCACATAACTATCAAGGTTGTGTATTGCCCAGAAAGATTCCGGCATCAATACATTTCTGAGAAGGTCGCAAGTCAAGGTGTGGAACTCACTACTACCAACACAACAAGATGCCATGAAGCCAAAGTGGAACCACCTAAGTCCTAGGGTGCACTCGAGCCCTGGTTACGAGCTCATCTCATAGTAACCCCATCCCACAGAAAAAATGAAAGCCAAACAGTCCAGCATATGATGCATGTGAAAATAAATACTGAAAGCAGTAAATAAAGCTGTAAAATAAACTGTAAACGAAAACAGTAAATAAGCACAACAACACACACAAATAAACACCCAAAGAAAGCAAAAACAAACAGGCACTAGGATTGACTCTACAAGGGAAGCCAGAGATTCTGGGTTCGTCCCCAAGAGAGTCGCCAGCTGTCGCTCCCGAGATTTTCATCCTAGTACAAACGCGAAAGTGGCGCGGAAAAGGTAGAGTCGCCAGCCATGCATTTTTATCCCGAAGGAATGGGAACGGTAATGCTGCATAAACCTGAGGAAGAAGGAAATGACAAGGTCCTACGAACCAAAAATCTGGGTTCGGGAGTCGGTTACAACCTGGGAAGGTATTAGCACCCCAGACCATCCGCCATACCCGACAGGATCTACGCTTGCTTGTTTGTTTCAAAGGGTGAGAAATAAGATGTTGCTGAACAAATGAACTGCTAAATGGAATGAGAATGGAAATGAGAAAGGGAATTGGAAAAGAAAATGGAGAGGATGGGGGGAAATGTAGGGAAAATAAAGAATTGTGCTCGAACGGGCCCTACCCCGCTGCCTACGTACCTCATCGGGAAAAGGAGGATCAGAGTCGACGTAGTTCGCCTAACTAAGGCGAGAACTTCATTTGTATTTTTTAGGATGACGATGTCATAGCTCTAGCTCAGGTGTTACCGGCTATGACTCGAGGGTGTTTACCGTATCGCTGTTTGAACTGTCGAGGCAAGTCGCATTCGTCCGTAAAGATTAGGAGATGAGAAGAGAAGACACGATGTCTTTGTTGGTTGTCTTTTATGAGAAGTGTTTTTGAGTTTATCGTTTGTGAAGATAGTCTCATGATTAGACTTGTACATCATGCTAGACAAGCCCACACTATTCCAAGATGGAATGAATATGAGTGCCCCATGGAATAAGGCTATGCGCAAGAGACTATTTCAATCTTTTATTAAGTGTCTTTTAGATTTTGTTTGAAGATGAGAGAAGAAGACTCAAATCGAAAAAGGATAAAAACTCAGGGGGACTAAGACCAACCCTAAGTTATTTATTATGCACAAAAGGGAGATCCTAATGGTTTATAAGGTTTTTCTATTCCTAAGGAAGAAAAGGAAAAGAAAGAAGAAAAATAATGCAACTTACTTCCTAAGGAAGATAAGTTGGTCCTAACAAAGGGGAATCATACCAATCACAAATATGGAAGGAAAAAGTGAATTAAATGCATAAAGGGAAATGCATAAAAATAAAAGGATAAGGTGTAAGGAAACATACCTTTCCCTCCATACAAAACAAAGATTAGTGTGCATTTTATTAAAAATAATAAAGCAAACACACACCAATTAAATCCTGCTAACTCTATCTTAATTCTATAAGAACTAAAAAAATGCTAAAACAAAGATTCAACACCTACTACAGCCTCTAAACTAACAACCAGCTATGAAAACAATGCACAATACAAGGCACCTTTCTACAGCCAGCATACAACATGAAAATATAGGTGTAAAAAGTCACATACAACATACAAACATAACAAACAACATGTATTTTACAACACCTATATGCAAAGTCAGCTATGAAATGTAAAATGCAGATTTGATTATTTTCATTTTTAATGCACAAACTTAATGAAAAATATACCAATTAATCATGGATATGCATTTGAACATAGATCAACATATACAAATGAGTGACATAATTATTTTGGGAAGATTATGCAAGAATGTACCACATGATTAATTATGCAACAAGTATGCAAAATATGGCACATGAACATGGCATATGAACATAATGAGCATTGATCATGAATATGCAACATGATAGATCAACAAGAATGCCAAGCTCAATGCAAAATTCAGAATTGAATTGATATGATCAAACATGTAACCAAATGCAACCAAATGCACATACATACATGGTTATGTGAAATGCAACATATATATATATATATATATATATATATATATATATATATATATACACACAATGAAATGCAAATGAGTTAACGAATTGTGCAAAAGATGCAAAAACAGAATGCAACATGATTATTACATGCCAAATGATGCATAGACATAGCAACAAAATGCAATGAGTCAAATTATACACAAATGAAAACATGAACACATAATATGCAACATGAACGGAAATGCGTCAAAATGACTCGAAATGGGGGAATGAGATGTCGGAACTAACCTAAAAAATTCCCTAAAATTAGTACCTAAACATGTATGAACATTAGAGGCACAAAGAAGCAAGAAAAAGCAAGCAAATAATCTAAAAAACCAACATCCAACAGCGTTAACCGGTTAACGGACCCCAGACAACACTAATTTGTGGCAAAATGCACGCGTTAACCGGTTAACCAAATGCGTTAACCGGTTAACACTAAACAGAAAGTAAAAATTTGCTTTGAAATAAGTACTTTTGGCCACAAACTTACTTCTAAACACCCCTAACACAAATCTAATCATGTTACACGAATTTCTACTCAATTAGGGCTTATTGACACATGCTAGAACCTATAACAAGCTACAACCTAACTTATAATTCATCAAAAAAACACAAATCGCAAGCAAATTGTAACAAAAACATAATCGATCACAAGCAATACGAAAAGCACTTAAAGAATTCCGAAATGGCGAGATGGAGAGAATAACTTAAAGCTAGCATGGTTTTAGATTACCAACCTACGAAGCGGAGAAGTGCTTCGGTAAATGTTGCAAGAATCAGAGCTTGATCAAAGAGAAAACCAAGAAAACCGCGAATCCGCAAAATAAATGCGTTCTTGATGCTTGAGCTTTCTTACACTTCCGATAAGTCAAAATCTTCACAAAAATCAACAGCTTCTTCTTCTACAATCCACAATTCAATGGAGGTTGGAGGCTAAGCTTTAAGATCTTCAAGTTTCAATGTGAAACTTGAAGAGCTTCTTCAAAAAGCTTTGGTGAAAAAGGAAATGGAGGAAAAGTGAGAGAGAAAAAGTGATTCTAGAAATTGTGAGAAAGTGATAAAATTGGGAAAAAAACTTGGGAACCTTTTGCATTGAAGTGATTAATGATTATATAGAGGCTAGGCTTGGAGCTAGGTTTGGGAATGGAATTAGGTTTAGGAATGGAGTTAGGTTTGTAGTTAGTTAGGGTTAGGGTTGGAGAGGGAATATTCCTTGGAATATTCCATGGAATACTATAGAAGGTTGTAGAACATGGTAGAAGCATCCAAGGGAAAAGGAGTGGAATTAAAGTGGAAAAATAAAAGGGGAAGAAATGAAAGGAAATGTGGAAGGAAAGTGGAAGGAAAACGGAGGGAAAGGTGAAATCTTCCTTTTTTTTGGTTGGTTAGCTTGGAAGTGGTTTGGATTATTTTTGGTATATTATATTTCTCTTGAACACCAATGTTTACCAAGCCTCGATCAACCACACACCTCATGCGTATACAAAGGATGATGATTTATTTATTTTTCAAATGCGATGCAATGATATGCAGAATGATGCAAGAATGAAGCGCACACTGCTCGAGGTTGATAATAATAAAAATAAGAGGGAAAATTTTGGGGTGTTACACTCATACCCAAGTACCAAGAAAAATATGCAACATCATGCAAAAGAAGAGCAAGAAGTCATACCAAAGCATTACAAACCATCATGAAAGGTAAAAAGGTCAAAACATGAGATAAGAAGTGTCAGACAAGATAAAACTCATCCACAATCATCAAAACCAAAACCCTATCATGGTAAAGAGGTGCCTAAGAAAAGATTTCGAACATCATTTGAAGCACACAACTTCATTCAAGATCTAATAGGAGAATCACAAAGAAGTGGGGAATGTTGTGAAACATTCATGCAAGTGTGAAGTTTAAAGGGAAAGTAACATAAAATAAATCTAGATGAAACCTCTACAAAAAGACCAGGAACATGTCAACATGTTAAGAAACCCTAAAACAAAACCTAGGAGTTGGCACAAGTTCCCTCCTACCTTATCAAGCAAGCATTGGTCATGTAAGTATCTAAATAAGGCATGCTAATCATAAAATTCAAACAAATATCAAGCAAATCCTAAAAAATCCACAATCATTCACCAAGACTCTTTAAACATGTAAAACAAATACCAAATCCTCATGGAAAAAATCAGAAGCAAACCATATCAAATAAATATTCAAAGATCAATTAGGGTTCCACATACTTTTCACAAAGCAATGCCTCAAAACCTAACCAAAAAAATCCTATAAATCAAGATAAAATTCTCAAGCAGGCTTCAATATGCTATCTAAACATAGCAAAAAGAGTCAGCATCAAAAACATTTTCAAACTCAATATAAAAAATCAACAAGGAAGGGTATGCACAAAAGAAACCAAAATAAAAGAAATTAAATCCAAAATTAATTCAGAAAAGAAAAATAAAAAAAAACAGAAAATAAAAATATCGAAAAATAAAGAAAACTCAACAAAGTGTTCATGAAAAATTTTAAGATTTTTATTGGAATCAAACTATTTTTTAAACAATTAAAATGAAACAAGTGAGTTAAAGGAAAATAAAATTGAAATAAAAAATGGAGGAGGGTGCATATAGTAAGGACATCGCGTTACATTCAGGTTTGGGCCATATAGGGGGTGCGAAAAGCAAAATGATTTAAGCCTAGTTTGCAAAATAACACTCCATATATTTGTTGAATAAAAATTTATGTAAGGAACATACACATGACATTCATCAATCGGTCCATTCTTCATTTAAAGGACTAAAGTGGAAATTTAAAAAAAACAAAGACAAATAAAATGCAAAACCAACAGAAAGGCAACACGTCATCATTATATTCTTCCATGCACATCAAAAATCGTATGCTAGCAGAAAACAAAGCAAGGAAACATCAAGCAACCACAACTTCAACTCCTCATATCTTCTCTTATTCTCAACGAAATTAAACAGTTCTAAAACCAAAATCAAACTATGAAATGAGAGGAACAAGATTATGCCATTATTTGTCACATATATTTAACATTCACAGAGAAATAAAACCAACAAGCTCACACATCAAAGTTGTAAATTAAAATAAAACCACTCTAATAGCCTTCATTCATATCAAACAACACGTATTAAGCATTAATAACATGAAAAAAAATGAAAATAGACTCAAACCGAAGAAAAGTAGGTTAAGAGTAACACCTGAAATGGAACTCTTCCTTGAGATCTTCAGAAAATCAGAGTGTGTAGTAGCTTCCTTGTGCCTCCTTGAACCTTCCTTGAACCCTGCTTGATGGAGAAAAATGAGAGCAAAAGTTGCAAAGACTTAGAGAGAGAGAGAAAGACAGTTTCTTGTGATTTTTTCTAAGAGTGATAAAACTTGTGATACCTCTTTCCAAAATCGTGAGCTCAATTTCTTTTATATGCAGGGTGTGTGAGTTTCAAAATAAAGGGTGGTTGCACTAAATTAGTTGCTCACAAAAATGAAGAGTCACCCGTTTTCTTCTTCAGCTTCCCTTCATTTTGTTTTTTCCTTTTTGAAATGGCTCATGTGCGTGTGGTGCATGGGCTTATCGTGTGCCCTTGCTGTACCACCAATGTAATGCCTGATGACAGAAAAGTCATGAACAATAGAAGGTGGTGATTGGTTCCTTATTGTTAGGTGCATGCCCTTGTTCACGTGAAATCTTCTCCTTTTGTGCAATGCATGTGAGGATGATAGTGGAAAAAATCGTGACTTAGGTGAACAAAAGTGGCGTGCGCCAGGTGAGTGCAAGAGAGATGGGGGGCGTGTAATAGGTGTACATGCATATCACTCTTGTACCATCACCTTTTACCCTTTGTACTGTATATTTCCACTTTTCCATTTAAAATGAAAACAACATAAAAATGATCCACTCACCTCACAATAGGTCATGTGAAAGTGTGTATTGGACATTAAAAAATGTGTAGCAAACTATTATGGAATGTGACACAAAAATAAAAAGAAGGTGGACCAAGGGTAATTTGACAAGTGTCCCCACAAAACCTTAAAATGCATCCAAACTTCCAAAATTCATATCTTGAATTCTACAAATGCTATGAAGGTGTTATAGGACTTTTTGGAAAGGGAAAATTAAGAACTACAACGTTCATGTTCAAGGAAAAATCATTTGGAGCATTTTTGCACATGAAATAATAGCTTGAAGGTTTAGGGCTAATAATTTCTAAAAATAGAAACGTTTTGCATATTCTTGATTTTTGACATTTGAACTCATCCAATCTATTCCTTGACCAAAATATGAATTCATGAAGTTGATAAACCTGATCAAAACCCTAAAAATTCCTTAGTTGACCTTTGTTCAACTCAGTTGACTTTCTTTCTTCATTCTCAAGTAACTGCCTCAATAACTGACTTCCTCAATGAATTTTTGCCTCAAGCTTCATACACAAGCCTTGTATACTATAAGAGAGACTTTACCCACAAGAATTGGTCAAAGCTATGAGAATATGAGGTTCTGATCCAAAACCCTAATTAGGGTTTCCTTTGCATATGATGATATTGCACCATTGAACTTCTGATGAAAATTTTCTCTTCTGGGGCTTTGAGGATGACTTTGAGCTTGTATAGGATATGATAAGACTTTGTGAGCTTCTTGTACTGTCACTTGGCTCTTGGCTTGACTTTGAAGATCATAAATTTCCAGATGATTGATCATATGCCTTATGCTTGTGATCATGGATGATCATGCTTCATTTTTCTATGCCTAGTGCTAGAATATGGTATTTACATGTTATGCCTATGATATGCAAAATGATATGAAACAAAGAGGGAAAATTTAGGGTGTTTCACATAGGAAACAACATGAAAATGGAAAGGGGTGAGACTATATTTACATATGTTAACGGTGCATAAAACAACAACGATAATATAATTAGCATTAATTAATCACACAATCCAACTACAACATAAATCATTTAACATATGAAATTATGTATAAAATGCATTCATCTCCTATACTCCCATGCATGGGGTACCAATAATTCAGATATTAAGAGGCATGTTATTGAAACATCCATCTTGTCACTAGGACCAAAGTACTACTCGTCACTAGAGCGAAGTCTTACTTGGATGTAAGTCATACCCATCTCCAATATTTATCATGCATGAATGCTACACAAAGATATGCAATACTCGTCTCCACCTCCAACTTCAATACTCGTCACTGGTTCCTCTCGAACCTAAAACGCAACAACAATACTCATTGGCATTGTAAGGCCACATCAAAGGTTCCACCGAAACACACATCTCAACATCAACAATTTTCTCCTCGTGAGTTATTCATCATAAGCATCAATCATCATATTCAAAATTATATATTTTTTCTCATCAAACAACATCAAACAATCATTTTAAACATAAACTACTCAAAAAATCAAGTCAAACAACTAGAATCAGTCAATACAAAGTTTGACAGTCAGCTTTCTAGGCATTAGAACCATTATCCCAACCTGTCTCCCATACTCTCTCAAACGTCTATCATTGTTCATTGTTTAGGGAATCTTTGCTCGTCATAGAGCATTGATGATCATACTTTTGTAACACCCCAAATTTTCCCTGCAATTTTTAATAAATAAAATACGACAATATCAGAGTAAAACATCATTTTCTATTAAAGGTGATACTTTCAATCAACATCAAACATGATCTTAAAATTTGATATATAACATGAAATGGAAAATTATTCAAATTAAGCAACGGAAAAACCAAACTTTAGCGATATCCTTAAAATAGGAAGTAGTTTGAAAACTTCTAAAACAACGTCATCATATTCCAAAATATAATAAAAGAACTAAGGCAATAAAATGATGTTCCCGACTCCCATGTTACGTCAGAACGGACACCACGACCACAACCACAACTACTCCTGAGTATTTGCACGTTACCAACATAGGGGTAGCATTCAAACAAAAGGGGTGAGATTTTTAAATCAATTAAAAGAGAAAAATGATATAGATGTAAGCCATATCTCAATTAAGTACAACAACAACATATTGATCGTGACATGAATCACAACCCAACTACGCATCTACAACAAACACATCAAAAACATATACATCCATATCATACACATCAACAACAATGCATGCAAATGAGACTCAACCATAGACTCAATGCATGTGGTACAAAAAATCGATCCCTATCTCATGATCTAGTTCCCATCGGAACTCTTGACCCCTTTTCCATGGTCCAGTGCAACCCCCTTTTCATGATTACACCCTTGACCCCTATTTCACGGTCCAGTGTGACCCCTATTTCATGATCACACCCTACACAGTGATTAAACACAATAACCTCACCAACAACGACAACATGCAACAACAACGACAATATGTGACAACAACAATATTTCATGCATATTCTTTCTCATACTAACAACTTTTAGTCAGCAAAACATACACAACTAAACATATACCATGCATTCAAATTGTAATGCCCATATATAAAATACATACATCAAAGCATATTTTTCATATATAAGTTCAAGTTTGGTACTGAAATAATAATAAGTTCTTAGAACAACACAGTGTAAAATTTTAGCCAACTAAATACATAAGGTACTATAACAAAAGGCTAACAATAATACAAGATGTCAAAACAAAAGAAATATAAGAACTAGATCTGAAGATCTCAAAATATCCACTGCAGAAGTAAGGCCATTGATAAGTAAGGATAATCAAACGACCTTATCCTTACCCTTATGGAACCTGAAATACCTGAAAAATATATCAGCAACATGGGGTAAGATAACAATATCTTAGTGAATTCCTTATCTTAGGGTTCTTTCGACTCTAAAGGTTAAAATCTAACCACTACTCGAAGCTTTGGTTACTTATCTACAAGGAACCAAAACAAGATGGAAAAGTCCATATAACGCTCTCGACACTTCACGTGGGACTCAATGGAACACCCACCTAAAGTCTTATTGGCAAGGCTTCCCGTAGGACTCAGTGTAATACCCACCTCAAGCTATTACCAAGTCTTTATGGATGCTTCCTGTGGGACTCAATGTAATACCCACCTTAAGACTTATTCAAGACTTCACTGGGTAAGGCTTCCCATGGGACTCAGTGTAATACCCGTCTCAAGCCACTACCATACTTCCTGTGGGATTCAATGTAATACCCACCTCAAGCCTTTACTCGGGCAAGACTTCCTGTGGGACTCAGTTTAATACATACCTCAATTCACTACCATGCTTCCCGTGGGACTCAATGTAATACCCACCTCAAGCCTTTACTTGTGCAATACTTCCTGTGGGACTCAGTGTAATACCCACCTCAAGTCACTACCATGCTTCACAAACGGTTTTTGCATCAACCTAGGGTAAATCTAAACATCTCACAAGTTATACCATTTTATTTCCAATAGCTCACAATTTCCTAACTAACATAATTATGGTTAATTATAAAAGTCGGTATCTAGAACAGTTAAATCAGCTTATGAGATAAAACATATTATTAGCTTCAAATCGATATCTAGAATAGTTAAATCAGATAAAGGATGAAGAAGTTATGAATTTTTAAAGTAAGAACAAAACATGATATTTTTCCAAGACTTACAGTGTTATCTGGTTAACGCATTTGGTTAACCGGTTAACTAGTCTGAATTTCCACTTCCAGTAGCATTTTACAGTTCCGTTAATCGGTTAACACATTTGGTTAACTGGTTAACCGATAGACAGTAGCAAAAAAACCTGCATTTTACAGTACATAACTTCTCCAAACTCAATCCAATTAACACCAAACATCAAAACAATTATCAACAGAGGTTCTCACACATATTGCAAACATACTCATGCATTTAATCGATATTTCAACCGTTCAAACTCTCGATTCTACGATTTCTAGCATTTTTGACCTAACCTCAAGAAATCTATAACTTCTAGAAATAAAAGTATCTATCTAGAACCCACCTCTACCAAAGATGATTGAGAGATGAATGGATGGCGAATCTTCAAGACCAAGAGCTTATTCTTCTTCTCCAAGCTTTTCCCTTCTTCTCACTTCTTTCTTCTTTCTTCTCCTCTTTCTCTTGTTATGTTTCTATGTAACATAACATAAAGAAAACCAATCTAGGTCTTATTTGGAAAAGTATAATTTCCTCCCAGCGGGTCCAAATATAGGGTATCCAAAAATGTCTCAAACAACAATTTAATAAAACCTCTGAGTCAGATAATATTAGTTAATTAAAATAAGTTCGCCGATTGCTCTAATTATTTTTTTTAAAACCTCTCAGAGCAACCCAGAACTCTATTGATACCAAATAATATTATCCATAGTATTAAAAACATTACGGGGTGTTACATCCCCCCCTTTAAATAGAAATTCGTCCTCAAATTTAAAGATTACCTGAACAGGTGAGGATACACCTTCCACGTCTCTGATTCTAGTTCCCACGTAGCATCTCCCGGATGCGTCACATCCTATTGTACATTAACAAGTGGAATCTCTTTGTTTCTTAACACTTTGGTTTCTCTTTCAACAATAAGGCTCGATTGGGGTTCAAAAGTCAAGTCCGCTTCTATCTCGATAGAATCAGGCAGAATAGGCTGAAGAGGATCAGGAACAAACCTACGAAGTTGAGATACATGAAAAACATCATGCATTTCTGACAAAGAGGGTGGTAAGGTTAATTTGTAAGCAACTTCACCAATCCTTTCTAAGATCTGATACGGTCTTACGTATCTCAGACTTAACTTGTGTGACTTGAACGGTCCTTTCAATCTCAATCTCAGAGTAACTTTCAAATAAACATGGTCACCTTCCTCAAATTTCAAAGGTCTCCTTCGATTGTTAAGATAACTCTTTTGACGATCTTGAGCTTGCTTATTTTTCTCTCAAATCATTTGAATCTTTTCTGTAGTCTCTTGTATAATCTCGGGTCCCAAAATTCTATCTTAACCCACTTCCGACCAACACAAAGGCGTTCTACACTTTCTTCCATATAAAGCCTCATACGGAGCCATACCAATGCTCGCATGGTAACTATTATTGTAAGAGAACTCGGTCAAAGGTAAAAGTTCCTTCCAATTTCCTCTACTTTGCAACACACAAGCTCTTAACATGTTTTCCATTGTTTGAATTGTTCGCTCAGTCTGACCATCTGTTTGAGGATGATTAGAAGTGCTCAAACGTAAGTTCGTATCTATAGCTTGTTGAAACACTTTCCAAAACCTTGAAGTAAACTTTGGATCTCTATCAGACACAATGCTAGACGGGACACCATGCAACCTTACAATTTCAGCAGTAAACAACCTCGCAAGATGACTTGCCTTGTATGTAGTCTTAACGGCTAAGAAATGCACAAATTTCGTTAGTCGATCTACAATCACCCAAATAGAATCATAACCACCTTGTGTACTAGATAATCCCACTTCAAAATCCATAGAAATACTATCCCACTTCCATATTGGAATATCCAAAGGTTGTAACAAACCGTCTGGTCTTTGGTGCTCAATCTTCACTTGTTGGCACACCGCACACTCAAACACAAATACTGCAATATCCTTTTTCATACTGGACCACCAATACTCTTTCTTTAAGTCTTGATATATATTTGAAGAACCCGAATGTATCATAAAAGTTCCTTTATGATCTTCCTCCAAAATCTTTCTCTTTAACACAACATTATTCGGAATACAAATCCTTTGGTTAAATAGGATAATCCCGTCCAGCGCTCTTACAAAACCTGGTTGGAGTAACATCTCTTGTAACATCTCTTGCAACTTATTAATGTATAATTGATATTCAAATTTCCCATGATCATACCATTCGGAGTCTATACAAATTGAAGATTAAGATCTCAAAACTTCTCCAACAATGCATATTCAAACATCATCAACTCGGTACCATGAATCACCTTCCGGCTTAATGCATCTGCCAACTTATTTGCTTTTCTTGGATGATACTTTAATTATAGGTCATAATCCTTCAAGTACTCCATCCACCTTCTTTATCTCATATTCAATTATTTCTGATAAAAAAGATACTTCAAACTCTTATGGTAGCTGAACATCTCAAAGCGCACACCATACAAATATGCCACCACACCTTTAGAGTAAACACACCACGGCCGCTAAATCTAAATCATGAGTTGGATAATTCTTCTCTTGAACTTTCAACTGTCGAGAAGCATAAGCTACAACCTGTCCTTCCTGCATGAGAACACCTCCTAATCCCTTCTTAGAAGCATCGCAAAACACTTCTTAAGACTTGTTGGGATCAGGAATGATCAATACCGGAGCAGTCATCAATCTTTCCTTTAGATACATGAAACTTAGTTCACAACCAGAATCTCATTCGTAAGCGAAATCCTTTCTAGTAAGCCTAGTCATTGGCAACTCCAACTGAGAAAAACCTTTGATGAATCTTCTGTAGTAACTTGCCAAACCTAAGAAACTTCTAACTTTCGAAGAATTCCTCGGCCTCTCCCAATTTATCACGGCTTCAATCTTCGATGGATCCACTTCTACACATCCTTGAGATATAACATGTCCAAGAAATTTGACTTCAGACATCCAAAACTCACACTTTCTAAACTTGACAAAAAGTCGTTTCTCTTGCAATATCGATAGAACAATTCTCAGATGCTCTTCGTGCTCTTGTGGAGTACGAGAATAAATGAGAATGTTGTCA
This sequence comes from Lathyrus aphaca, assembly GCA_963966055.1. NCBI lineage: Eukaryota > Viridiplantae > Streptophyta > Magnoliopsida > Fabales > Fabaceae > Lathyrus > Lathyrus aphaca. The sequence goes on from OZ014521.1 coordinate 232,788,943, forward strand.
ATAAAGATTACAACAAACTGATCTAAATAAGCTTGAAATATCCGATTCATGTAATCCATAAAAACAGTTGGAGCATTCGTCACACTAAAAGGAATCACTAGGAATTCATAATGTCCATAACGGGTTCTGAACGCAGTCTTTGATACATCGAAACTCTTCACACGAATCTGGTGATAGACCGACCTTAAATCCATCTTCGAAAACACACAGGCTCCTTTCAATTGATCCAAAAATTCGTCTATTCTAGGTAAAGGATACTTGTTCTTGATAGTAACCTTGTTTAACTTACGGTAATCTATACACAACCGCATACCACCATCCTTCTTCTTTACCAACAAAATAGGATCTCCCCATGGTGAAACACTTGGTCTAACAAAATGCTTCGCCATCAAATCTTCAAACTGGTCCTTCAATTCTCTTAATTCAAGCGGTTCCATTCGATAAGGCGAAACGAATATAGGAGCCTTCCCCGATATCAGGTCAACTAAGAACTCAACTTCCCTCACAGGAGGTAGAGAAACGACATCCTCGAGAAAGACTTCAGGATACTCACAGATTATTATGATATTCAAAACTTGCTAATCATTACTCTCCTCTTTAGTAAGGACTAGTAAAACATATTTCTCTTTTTGAAACAATAAGTTTACCATTCCAACTGTACCTTCTAAGATTGTTGTCAACACATCTTTCGGAGGAGCTTCCACGGATGGAATGATGATCAATTTCTCTTCGCACCCAATAAACACAGAATTAGAAGACAGCCAATCCATCCCCAAAATAACACCGACCTTATTAAGGGGTAGACAAATAAGATCAATCTGGAAAACTCTACCATCCACAAACAAAGTACAATTTTCACACATAAGAGGTGTCTCAACCGTTTCATCCATAGCGGTAGTAACCACCATAGGAGGAGACAAAGGAGTAACTCGTAACCCAAGTCGCTTCACACAACAAGTAGAAACCAAAGAATGTGTTGCTCCACAATAAAAAAAACAAGATAAGGATGTTAATTAACAAGACATGCACCCGCAATCAGAGAGTTGTCAACTTTAGTCTACCTCACATCCATGGTATAAACCCTTCCTTGAACCTAGTCTCTTTTTCGTGGACAATCTCTAGCAACATGTCCTTCTTTATGGCAATTGTAACATATCATACCACCCGGAAACACCTTCTATAATGATTCTTATGGAATTTGGGACATGAAGGAGGAGCATTAGGTCTCAGATTCGCCACTTGCTTCCCCTTGAAGGGTTGGGGCCTTGGCCTAAGAGGTTGATTCTCCCTCCCACGATCACTTTGAATAATTCTTCCAGCATTTACTTCAGCCTGCACTTTCTTCAAACTATGCTCAGCAACATAGCATTGCCTCAACAATTTAGAATAAGTAGTGAATTCCCTCCGAGAGACACTATGAGAAATCTCAACCCTTAATCCAAATAAAAACTGATCAATCTTCCACTTCTCATCCGGAGCATACATAGCTTGCCTTGAGTACGCCTCTATGTCTTCAAACTTTTCTGCATAACTAGCCACAGTCATGCTTCCTTACTTAAGTTGCTGAAACTCAAACTCTTTCTAGGTCCTCAGAGAACTCGAAAAATATTTATCCATGAAAGTTGTCTTAAATTGTTCCGACACCTTAGGAACCCCATGCACAGTCATGAAAGTAGAAGAACTTTCCCACCATCTAGCAGCAGGACCTTTTAAGAAGTGTGATGCAAAAATCACCTTGTTCTCTTCACTACACAACACGATCTGGAAGATTCTCTCCATACCAGTTATCTATTCATGAGCTTTTACCGAATCTAATCCGCAATGAAATTCTTGAGGATTCCTGCAGAAAAAGTCACAGAAATTTCCACCTTCAGTTTTAGGGACAACCGCCTGAGGATGAAGACCCCCATTCATTTGGTCAACCCTCTCCTGCATAAACTGGTTTTGTTGCTGCTGCATCTGCTTCATGAACTGATATAGAGGAGCATTCCCATCGCCACCCTGCGGATTCCCAACAGGAGGAGGGGCATTGTGCCTACCACGAGTTCTACGTCTACTAGCCATATCCCTAAATGTCACCAAAACGAGATTAAGTTGATCAGGCTCAATACCATAAACATAACATTTAGTTCTATAGTGAGATTACGTATATGAACAGAAAGGAACACATATAATATTCCAAGGCTAGGTCGAGGATACGACCTGCTCTGGTATGAAATGTAATGCCCATATATAAAATACATACATCAAAGCATATGTTTTATATATAAGTTCAAGTTTGGTACTGAAATACAAATAAGTTCTTAGAACAACACATTGTAAAAGTTTAGCCAACTAAATACATATGGTACTATAACAAAAGGCTAACACTAATAAATTATGTCAAAACAAAAGATATCTAAGAACTAGATCCGAAAATCTCAAAATATCCACTGCGGAAGAAAAGCCATCGATAAGTAGGGATAGTCAAACTGCCTTATCCTTACCCTTTGCGGAACCTGAAGTACTTGAAAAATATATCAGTAACATGGGGTGAGATAACAACATCTTAGTGAGTTCCCTACCTTAGAGTTATCTAGGCCCTTAACGTTCAAATCTAACACTACTCGAAGCTTTGGTCACTTCTCTACAAGGAACCAAAACAAGATGGAAAAGTCCATACAACGCTCTCGACACTTCACGTGGGACTCAGTGGAATACCCCTTAAAGTGTTATTGGCAAGGCTTCCCGTGGGACTTAGTGTAATACCTACCTCAAGCCACTACCAAGTCCTTACAGATGCTTCCCGTGGGACTCAATGTAATACCCACCTTAATACTTACTCAAGACTTCACCGAGCAAGGCTTCCCATGGGACTCAATGTATTACCCATCTCAAACTACTATCATGCTTCCCGTGGGACTCAATGTAATACCCACCTCAAGCCTTTACTCGAGCAAGACTTCCCGTGGGACTCAGTGTAATACCCACCTCAAGTCACTACCATACTTCCCATGGGACTCATTGTAATACCCACCTCAAGCCTTTACTCGGGCAAGACTTCTTGTGGGAGTCAGTGTAATACCCACCTCAAGTCACTACCATGCTTCACCAACGATTTTCGCATCAACCTAGGGTAACCTTAAACATCTCACAAGTTATACCTTTTTATTTCCAATAGCTCACAATTTCCTAACTAGCATAATTATAGTTAATTAGAAAAGTCGGGTAAAAGTCGGCTCAAAATAATATTTCTCGTTCTTATGAGATAGAACATATTATTAACTTCAAATCGATATAAAGAACAATTAAATCAGATAAAGGATGAAGAAGTTATGAATTTTTAAAGTAAGAAAAAAAAATGATATTTTTCCAAGACTTACAGTGTTAACCGGTTAACGCATTTGGTTAACCGGTTACTAGTCTGAATTTCCACCTCCAGTAGCGTTTTACAGTTCTGTTAACCGATTAACGCATTTGGTTAACCGGATAACCGCCAGTCAGTAGCATAAGAACCTATGTTTTAAAGTACATAATTTCTCCAAACTCAATCCAATTAACACCAAACATCAAAACAATTATCAACGGAGGTTCTTACACATATTGCAAACATACTTATGCATTTAATCGATATTTCAACCATTCAAACTCTCGATTATATGATTTCTAGCATTTTTGTCCTAACCTCAATAAATATATAACTTCTAGAAATAAAAGTATCTATCTAGAACCCACCTCTACCAAAGATGATTGAGAGATGAATGGATGGTGAATCTTCAAGACCAAGAGCTTCTTCTTCTTCTTCTCCAAGCTTTTCCCTTCTTTTCACTTCTTTCGCCTTTCTCTTTCTCTTGTTATGTTTCTATGTAACATAACATAAAGAAAACAAACTTAGGTATTATACGGGAAAATATAATTTCCTCCCAGCGGGTCCAAATAGAGGGTATCCAAAAATGTCTCTCAAACAACAATTTAATAAAACCTCTGAGTCAAATAATATTAGTTAATAAAAATAAGTTCACCGATTGCTCTAATTATTTTTGTTAAAACCTCTCAGAGCAACCCGGAACTCTGTTGATACCAAATAATATTATCCAGAGTATTAAATAAATTACGGGGTGTTACACTATTGTTTCACATAACAACATTCAACATCGTCAAAGTACACATACACCCTCTCTAAACTTGCTCCCACCGCCTCATCAACACACCAACCTTCCTAAAATATAAAACAAACTATTCATGAATTTTAATAATTTAAAAACACATTTTCTCCCTTCCAAGTCTCGCTAAGTGGCCCCTTGCTCGCTAAGCGGGCAAGCTACTGACTTTAAGAGTCGAAAATTTCCAATTGCTCGCTAAGCGGCCAAAGCAATTTTGGCAGAAAAACCCTGTGATTTCTGCACTTCTCCCCTGCGATTCTCATTCGAAAATAGTGTATAAAACCATTTCGAATCCTTATTTTTCACCAGAAAATTCACATCTAACATTGCCAACATAACATATAATTCAAGCATCATGAGTTTCCCACTTTCATACTACATTTATCAATTTATGAATCACCCAATCCAACTAACATACTTGTGAGATTTGTATTTTTAGTTGGCATTAATTTTGTAAAACAAATATAACAACAGTGTGTATGTACAAGATCTTTGCAAAACAAAAAAAACATTAAGCAATGAGTCCTTTTGTGTGCCCAAACATGTTGTATTGAAATTTTTCAACATCTGGATCAACATGTCGAAGAATATGTCAAGACAGTTCATTCGACATCATGAACTGCTGAAGATGGATTGAAGTTTCTGTTTTGGTTTCAATAGAAACAAAATATTTTGAAGATTTGAATCAAATCCAATGGTGCTGATTGTAAAAGATCTTGAAGACTCAAATGTACACTAAATACAAAATCAAATATTGAAAAATATAGAGTTTCTATATTTAGGGATATTTTAAGGAGTTGTTGATTTGAAGATATTTTTATATTTTAGCAGTTTTTTCTGCATATTTGTAGCAGCTGATATGCTGTATTTTTTAGGCCCAAATCCAGTTGGGAATAGGTTATAAAAAGAAACCTTGTAACCTAGGTTTAATAACCAACCGAAGATGTAAAGATCATATTATTAGGGTTGTGTTCTTGTGGCAGCTGTGCGCAACAAGGAACAATGTTGTGGCTATTTTGTTTGTAAACCTAGAAGCTGCTTAGTAATAGGTGGATTGTTCTTGGAGGAAGCTTGTAAGGAACTCTAAGTTGTTATCATGGAAGTGTGACTTCTGGTTTGAATTTTTGTATAGGTAGAGAGCCGTAAATGTCAGCAACTGAAAGTTGGGACAATGAGACATCACTGAGGTGATTGGAAGTGTGGACAAGTTTCTCATATTTAGGATTTCCTAAGTAGAAGTTGTATTGGTAGTGATTAAGTGAAAAGACTATAAACTGTACATGTTTGTTGAGAAGTCTTTGAATTGATACTACATAGTGGATTTCCTTCCTGGCTTGGTAGTCCCCAGAGTAGATGAGTTTGCATCAAAGTGGGTTAATAATTTGAATGTGTTCCTTACATCTTTTCAGTTTATTTTATGCACTATGTGTGCAAAATGTCATATCAGATGTCTAAACATCCTGAAGAATGTTTGAATCTGATATATCAGAATTTTAAATTACCGTTGTTTGTGCCTTGCCATGTTTTTAAGAAACAGATAAGATGTCTCAACATCATATTCGACATCTGAGTCTGTCATACTAGAATTTCAATTGGTATATGAGCAGGCATCCTAGTCTATTTCTGGATGAGATCCAAGGAGGATGCTTTCTGGTTCATGATCAAGGTAGAAATCGTCTACTGAAAAGATGTTTGTTGTGTGAATGGTCCCTAGAAGTGGAGGATGGACTATTTTGTTGTGGTAGCATGGTGGTGTGCTGCTGATGTGACAGGTTTGATTTATTTTCAAACCTATGGTTGTTGCTGTCACTTGGAGATATTTCTAGGGCTAATTTGTGACACTTGAAGTTTATGAGGAGTTTGTATCCTCTGATTTTCTATATGATAATCCTTATGTTTGAGAAGGTTGCTCTTCTCTGGAGATATATCCTATGATGTTGGGGATATATGTCTATCTGCTTCTGTCAACTGTGTTAATGATACTTGGAGACTCTTTTTTAAGTCCACTCAAGGCACTGTGAAGAGAAGTGGTTGTTTAGAGATCCGAAGATTGTTTTAAACAGACCTATCTCTTGTCTGTAGATCTCTTTATGTGTTCAAGGGCTGGTTGTATAAGATGCCTGGGTGCTAAACTATTATGGTCATATCACACATGTTTGGAACCTACTCCTGATCTGGAAAAAGTGGCATCTGTATGGTGTGTCTAAGAAGGTTCTGGCCCTGGAACTTCTCTTAGTTGTGTGTGTTCATCAAGGATTGATTAACATGTGTTTGTTCTCCTGAGGATAGTTTATTTTTGGTTCTTGCTGCAGGAGTGATGTACCTGAGCTTCAAGGAGTATTATTTCAGAGAGACTCCTTGTACATGAAGGTCAAGTTGTGTCAACTAGTGGAGTTAACTAATGTTTATATAGTTGATTAGGTGCTATATTGAGTGTGAAGACATCTCAAATCAGACAGTCTAAATACTGAATCTGAAGGAGAAGTCTATTGAAGTGTTCTAGCTGCTGCATATGTCTGTGTTTTGATCTGTTCAACTACTGATGGTTAATTCCCCTGTGTTCACCTGCATGTGTTTGTCTAGAGGTGTATGTGACTGATACTGATGTCTGAAAGAATGTTAGAACATCCTCTCAGAAGGTGTCAGATGCCTGCAGAAGAAGAAGAAGTCAGACTCATGTCCTACCTTGTGTGAGAAGGTAATCTTATCTAACCAATAGTAAATGCCTTGACGGGAGACTTGGTATTTGTCTATTGTTTATATAATGCATAAAGGTAGATACTTTGACGGGAGACTTAGTATTTATCTGGGAAGTATGCATATCTGCAATTTGAATCTTATGGTTCAGAAAGTGTATTGAGTAACTAATGATCATCTTCAAAAAGAGCTTTGGTTGTTCATGAAAGGGGTGGGGGTTTAGAAGTGTTATTTGTGGTCTATGGATGCAAGAATGCAAATTGTTGTTTGGAAGGTGCAACTGGAGTTTTGTTCTTCCCTTGAAAAGGAAGGTGTGTATTATCATGAAGTTATAATTGATAAATCATCAGGACTTTGTGAATATTGCTTTACTGAATGAAAAATGTCATCCTTGATATAACTACAAGGTGTAGCTCTGAACTATTCCTTCTAAAGATTCAGATAGTGGCCGGTTTGAAGACTTTGGAGAAATAGTGGGAGTTTCTCATCAATATGTGATATTGGTAGGAATTTCTGCAGAATCAACAGAATGAAGGTTTTCTACTCAAATTTGGTTGGTGAATCAAGTCTATGAGAGCATGGAACTCTGGTTCTGTTAAGGGAGAAGGTTCCTTCAAGTGGCAGAAGAAGGAGCCGAGTTCAACAGCTGGATGTGGAAAAATAATGTTCAAACATCTATTTCAACATCAGAATCTCAGTTGGTGAAGTAGCACATCAATTAAAGATAGGATGATTTACAACAACAAGTAGATCATAATATTTTTATGAGAATTATGACAAACGTGAAGAAGACAAAGTGTGGAAATTGGCTTTTCATACGAGGATTCATAACTGAGGTGATCAAACTGTGGAAATTGATTGATCTCTATAGTGGATTCGAAGAATCAAGATAATCAGAGTGTGGAAGTTAGTTGGTCCTGCAAACATAAATTCTTTCATCTTCAACATCTATTGTTGATTTCAGATATTGATCCTGAGAAACTTGTAATTATTGAGGGATACATTGTCTTGAAACTAAGAGTTCTTGAATGTTTGATAAAGATTTACAAAAAGCTTTGTAAGATTGTGGTTGTTGTGATTGGTAGTGACAAAATCCAGTGAAAAGAATAAGGTTATTCTCTCTAGGTTGACCTAAGTAGTTATGTGTGGAAACCTACAAATATGGTAGAAATTCCTCTCAATCTTTGGATAGTTCATCGCTCAAAAAATCGGTGGGATCAGGGATGATTTCCACACATGAATACTATAAGAAAATTGGTGAAACTGGAAGACTGAAGAAGCGATAATTGAGTAAAGATTTCGCAAAGAGTTTAGTGTCAAGCTGTATACAAGTCAAGATCTAGATAGGAGATTTATTTTTCTCAGCATTATTGTTGATTGGTGATTGTATGAACTCGTGTAATATTTGTTAAAACATAGTGGAAGAAAACAACTTCTAATGGGAAACCAAAGAATATTGGAGTAGGCTCCTGTAACGCTTTGGTCCTTTTTCTAAAAATTCCGTTAAAATAAATTGCAAACTCATACCATTTGATTTGGTTTTTCACGCTGATCATGAATATGCAATCAAATTTATTAAAAACGTTATATGTAAAGAGAATCAGGTAAAAATGGATGAAATACATAATGAAAAAATTGTCGATCCGACCAAAATACATAGTCAAATACAAAACTAATTACATATTCATGATCAGTATAAAAATCCAGTTCAAAAGGTATATGAGTTTGTAATTTATTTTAACAGAATTTTTAAAAATGGGACCAAAGCGTTACAAAAAAAATTTAAGGGACTAACTTAATATTTTAAAATAACTTAAAGGACCTACTTATAGCAAAAAAACATAAAGGACCACATTGTTACAATTAAATAACTTAAAGAACCATATAAGTAATTAAGCCAAATATATGAAAACTTTTTGTGTTTTGTCCTTAAATAATATGTAGTATTAGTGAATTGTGTATTTGTAATTGTGATTGATTTCCAATACACATTATAAGTTATCTATTTTCTCTTTAAGAATTTCATGTGTTTGAAAATTTTTTATATTACTTTTTTTTAAAACGGTCAATTTTTAAAGTGATCTATTCACTTCTCCTCTAGACCGTTTCTTTACTATATATTCCTACCAAGTACAAACTATTATCTATTATCTATCATTACTACAAAATCAACGTTCAGTAATATAATATTACTATGGTTATGCTTTCCACACTTGTAATATCGCAAACTGGATGCGCCTGATATTTATGTTTTTGAAAGTTATTTAATCACGGTTGAAATAAACAACCATAGTGCTATTACAAAAAGTGTGTGTCACTTAAGTTCATAAATAAATAAAAAATTGAAAATTATTTAACCACAATTTAAATATTCAACCATTGTGATATGATATGTACAATCTCTGCTCTTCCCAAAAGAGAGAAACGACTATAATGATGATTGAAATTTTTCTTCATTTCTCAAGACGGTCACAAGCCATTTAAGAATATCAACCATTAGAACTAATCATTGCAAGCATTAAATCATCAGATGTTTCATCTTCAACCTCTTTTATAAATGCACACTTTCATATAATGAATTTCCACTTCTTTAAACTATTTTTCATAGCAACACGAGTTCTCCATCTGATAAGGCTAAGATAAATATCTCAACAGAAGTCACAGTTGAGAATAAAAGAATCACCACAATACAACACCATCAACAGTCAACTGAGGAGGTCCATCCATTTGGGTCGACTGTTATCAAGGATGCACTGAGGGTGAGGAAGGCCAAGAAGAAGAAGAAGAAGAAAATGCTTAAGAAAAAATTATGTTTTATGTACAATTTCCTTGCGAGCCTCTTAATAGAACTTATTTATTATTGTTTTGTATACTCTTTCCTTTATATATTCTTTCCTCTTTACAAAAAAATAGTACACAACCAACAAAATAACAACAACAACAATAAAGAAGAATAATAATAACAACATTAAAAAACTCTTTCACCATTAAGTTCATAAATAAATAAAAAATTGAAAGTTATTTAACCACAATTTTATTATACAACCGTTGTAAAATATGAAAATTGCATCATAATTTTTCATGCCAACCATGATGAAAAGTTATATTTTTTCGTATATAAGCGAAAGTATCTATCGTTCAGTTCATAATAGTCGGTTCTCTCAAAATAAAACCCTAACTTATTTCACTCATCTCTCTCATAACATAACCTTAACATCCATGTCACTCTTTAAACATACTTCAACCTTCAGAGTCGTCTTCACCAATCGCTACCTTGAGGTTCGTTCATTAAACTTTTGTTTTGATTTCATTTATGTTTCTTGTTAAAAATGGGTTCTCATTTTTTCATTTGGTGAATATTCTCATTTTTTCAGATTCATCTTGACCACCTTAACAAAATGCATACTTTGTATATGGTATATATGGTTTGTGCTGTTATGAAGAAAAAATACAAGAAGTATGAAGCTATTATGTAAACTTCATTCACCTTGTACTTCATCTTCATAGAAACATAAACTATATGAACTTCATAATTTGTTCCAGTTCCACTATTAGTTTAAAAAAATGTGCGTTCTTGAAACATTTTATTATATCTTGTATTGTTGTATGTTGTTGTTGTTGATTAATGTTCTCAGAACTTCATAATTTGTTATAGTTTTGTTTATTATATATTGTGTTCTTGAACCTTTTTTTGTTGTTTTATGTTATTGTGTTGTTGATAAATGTTGTTACATGTTGTTGTTGTTATTGTTGATTAATGTTTTTAGAACAAGAATAAAACCTTGTTAAGTCACGAGAAAGAGGATTCTTGTGACTTAGCAATGTTTTATTCTTTAAATTCTTATGCAGGTCGCATAGTAGATGAAGTTAAATTTATTATTAGCTATGTAGATTGTTTGTTTCATTAACCTTTCATTGAAAATAGATTTCATTTAAATTGACATAGAGACTTATAATATGAAAATTAACTTGTATTTGAAAACGAACTTAGATTAATCAATGTTTTCCAAATTGCATTCATCGCATTGTTAATCTCATGTTATTTAACATATAGAATGTGGTTTAATGACCTGATTCCTTTATTACTAAAATCCTGGTAGTGACACACCAGATGTCGTATACGATGTCACAACATTGGGATCAGGATAATAACACAAAACAAACAATTATGCAGTAAATAGCTGGAAATAAATAACATAGTTAATTGTAAACCTAGTTTGGTGTAATATCACCTGCATTTGGGGGCATCCAAGCCATGAAGGAAATCCATTATAATAGTATTAGTTTGAAGACCAAGTAAACATCCTCTGGTTTACAATCTTCGCACCAAATAACTACTTGTGTTATTTCTATCTAATACACTCCTAGATATGATACCCCTATCACTTACCTTCAATAAAAAATTATAACAATGAAAAATAAAAGACACACTTCCAATGACACATAATCAACTCTTGCTTAAAAGCTCATGCGTGATTCACGATTACAACTTAATAAACTCAATCCACTTCAAGCATCTAAGTGATACATGAAATAATAACAATTCAAAACACAATCCAACTATGATATCAAAGTGATATAAGAATGGTTCACAAATAAAAACTAAACCCTAAAACCTCTTTGCACACACATGGCTTAATTTCATTCTTTAGGTTTAGAAACGTCATTAAATAACCTTTGGTAAGCATGGGCTTCAGGCTCTTCAAACAAATGCAATGCTTATCCAAAATGATTGCCGCATCAATTATGCAGAATCCTATGCACACAAATAGGAACCACATCATAAGTTTCCAAAAATGTCTCAAGGCTCCTTTTTATCAAAAAAGTGCATATCTGGAACAAAACAGGTGTTCCTAAATACCTTTATTAGACTACGACAGTATGTGAGTTAAAACCAAAAGGAATCTCACGTTAAAAAAAATATTCGAAGAAGTAAAACCTAAAATCTACACTGATGTATAATCGACATGTCACGACATCGTGCTTAACATCTCTGCAATGATTTTTGACCAACATGTCAAGATATCTTGCTCAACATCTTGTTGTGATACATGTTTTAAAAAAATTGTTGTCAATCCCAAAATTACAGAACTAATACTCTCCCCCTTTGGCAAATTTTGGCTAAAACAAACTTTGCATAAAGTACTGGAAAAAAAGAAAAACAACAACAACGAACACAAGATACAAAAACCATTAACATACTTGGTATAACATCATAATATATCAGAGGCAGACGCAACATCACTAACGAGGAGACCCATCCTCATAGAAAAAACACATAGAGAAAAAAAAACTATCACACACCAAGATTCTCTAGAATAGAAAGTCAAGACATCTTGTCATCAAAATTACAATCACAACAAACAAACTTAGAGAGCCTAAGCACATAAATAAAAAAACTTAGAGAGCCTAAGCACACAAACAATATAGGAAAAATACTCAAATTGGTCCTTTAACTCTACCCCTAGGTCGAATTTGGTCCCTTAATTCTAAAAAGTATCAAAGTAGTCCTTCAATTGTTCAAAAAGGGTCCACATTAGTCCTTTCCGTCCATTTTTTACTAACGCCGTTTGTTATACACGCGTGGTAACTGAGTTGGCAATGAGATGTCATCTTCATCAGCAAGGTCATCAAAATTTTAAAATAAAACCCCAAAACTTTTCCTTCTGCAAGAATCGAACCAAGGTCACCACATTTATTTTGAAAGAAATTTTACCACTGGGTTATATCACATTTATTTATTTATTTATTTCATGAATAAAATACTTATCTCTTATTTATTTCATGAAATGGTTCCACTATCATCTTCTTGTATGCATTGTTTTCTCTCAAGCCAAATCCTTTCTTCTCTCTCTACAACTTGTTCTATAAGCCACAACAACATGTCCCACAACCAACACACAAGAACACAAAAACAGAGCAATTTCCGATCCTCCAACATACCCACCACTTCCATGTCCAAAAACATAAAACTCTTTAAACGAAACAAATAATAGGGACAAAAGAGAGCATAACGTAGTAATCCCCAAATATGGTCCTCGTGATCTCGAAAGTCTAGGTTCATCACATAAACTATAAACACCTACAAAACATAAAATCAGAGTCAGAATCCAAAAGGGTCATCGAAAATCAATAAAAAAAATTAACTTTCTCAATATACTTACAGAAGATTATAAAGGATCTGATTATCAAAAGTAGGGGAACATCAATAAGAGAGTAACGAAAATCGTGATTGTTGAAATGACAAGAGAGTGTTGTTAAAGAAAGAGGCAAAACTGAAACCGTAGAGAGAAAAGCAGAAGGAAGAAGAGCATCATCAATGACTAATAAAAAAACCATTTAAAAACCTCTGAATAACAAAAACTTGGTTCCATTTCTCATATGAAGTTATAAGATTCATATCCTCATTCAAATCATCAACATTGGGAATTGAACAACTTATAATGTGGGCGCCATTAGGGTTGATTTAAGATTTTTCTTCATTTGGCTTATACTGCTGGTGTTGAAATTGAACAACTTCAATGATTAAGAGTTTTGAGAATTAATAAATTTAGTTAGTAAATTTAATCACAAAAATAAAAATGCTTCAATGGTAAAGTAACATATATGGTGACCTCCATGTACTTGGTTCGAATACAGTTCTAAGACAATTTTTTTTTGAGGTTTTATTGAATTTTAATTAATAGTATTATTATCATACGCTACATCAGCGCCACGTCAGATGCCACACAAGCGAAAGTTATCGCCGTTAGTAAAAATGGACGGAAAGGACTAACGTGGACATTTTTGAATAATTAAAGGACTACTTTGACACTATTTAAAAATAAGGGACCAAATTAGACCCCGAGGTAGAGTTAAGGGACCAATTTGGGTATTTTTCCAATAATATATTTACCTTTAAAGGCAAGATCAACTATTTAAATCCTATTCCTTATGTCACATAGAATCATATACCCACCTTAAGAGAACAACCAGAACACTTCCCACTCATAGTAAAACAAACACAAGAACACATATGCTACACACAGAGTTTTTACACCAACACAGAAACCCAGAAGAAAACACAGAGAAAGAGAAATCATGCTCATGCTCCTCCCCCTGAGTTGTTCTCCCCCTCAAACATAGACCACTACAACATATTAAAGCAGCAAGAAATACTACCACTACCATAACCAATTAAACATTATAATTACTCCCCTTTTTAGCCATAAATTAGACAACAACAAAGGCATTTGTGATATCACCAGCATCAAAATCTTCCTTTTCCTTATCTCCTTCATCAACAAAAATAATTGTTATAATTCCTCAAAAATACAAATTCCAAGTTCACCCATTAGTTTTTCAAATTTATTTGCGTCCAAAGCCTTGGTGAAAATATCAACCAATTGCTTCTTAGTTGCCACATGTTCAAGAGTAACACCTTTGTCTTCAACAAGATCCCTGATAAAATGATGATATATGTCAATATGATTTGTCCTTCTATGTTAAATGAGATTTTTATAAATGTTTATACCACTCAAGTTATCACAATATAATGTCATGACATCTTGTTTGATATTATATTCTTTTAAAATATGCTTCATCTAAATTAACTAAGAGCAGCTGCTTCCTACTGCAATATACTCAACCTCGACAGTGGATCGGGACACACAATTTTACTTCTCGATGAACCAAGATATAAGATTATTCCCTAAGAAGAAACATCCTCTTGAAGTGTTTTTCCTATAATCAGCATTACTTGCCCAATCAGCATCACAATACCCAACAAGCATGGAATCAAAACCATGAGAATATAACATGCCATAGTCACTTGTACCATTGACATAATTCAAAATCCTCTTCACTTGATTTATGTGACTTATTTTAGGCTCAACTTGATATCTTGCACAAACACCAACAACAAATGTGATGTCCGATCTAGAAGTTGTGAGGTACAATAGGATACCAATCATGCTTATGTATATACTTTGATCCATATTAAAACCTTTTTCATATTTAGAGAGCTTCAAATGAGTAGGTGCAAGTGCCCTCTTGTGGCTCGCATTCTCCATACTAAACTTCTTCACTATGTTCTTGGATAACTTACTTTGAGAGATGAAGATTAAATCATCCATCTATCTCACTTGAAGTCCAATAAAATAGGTTAATTCACCTATAAGACTCATCTCAAATTTAGATTGCATTTGCTTGACAAAATATTGAACCATTTCACTTGACATATCACCAAATACAATGTCATCCACATATATCTGAGCAATCACAAGTTTTCCATCATTTTCCTTAAAAAAGGTCTTATTTATTCCTCTACTATATCCATTACTGACAAGAAATTTTGTCAGCCTTTCATACCAAGCCCTAGGAGCTTGCTTTAGCCCCATAAAAAGTTTTCTTCAATTTGAACACATGATCTATAAAAGTAGGATCAATAAACTCATTTGGATGTATACCTCCTCTTGTAAGTACCCATTTAAAATTGAACTTTTAACATCCATCTGAAACATCTTGAACTTTAGTAAACATGCCACTCCTAGCAATAGTATTATAGATTCAAGACGAGCAACTGGAGAAAACGTATCACCAAAATATACTCCTTCAATTTGAGTGTATCTTGAGCCATAAGTCTGGCCTTTTTTTTGGTGACAACTCCATTTTCATCAGATTTATTTTTATATACCCATTTTGTACCAATGACGCTTGTTCCTTCAGGCCTAGGAACTGAATCCCAAACTTAATTCCTCTTGAACTGACCTAATTCTTCTTGCATGTCATTGATCTAGAATTCATCCGTTAAAGCATCCTTCATATTTTTGGGTCTAATCTTAGAAACAAAGCAAGATTTAGATATCACCTCCTTTGATATAGTTATTATCCCCTCATTAGAATTTCCTATAACGTGTTCCTTAGGATGATCTTTCTGAATTATGATAGATGAACCTTTTTTGGCTTAATTGTTATTAGCCTCAATATCTTCAGCTTCATTGTTGGTCTTGATATCTACCACATTTTTTGAAGTATCATTCATTTTAATTGATGTTATAACATCCTCTTTGACATCCATATTCTTCTCTATGGTTGAATGATCAATCACAACATTAATAGATTCCATCATGACCTTGGTTCTGGTATTGAAGACTCTATATGCTCTACTATTTGTAGAGTAACTGTAACACCCCAAAATTTTCCCTTATATTTATTACCATCAACCAATGGCTTATGCTTCATTCATTTGCATTTAGGTCATAAAACATCATACATGCATCATTGGTCCTCCAAGGCATGGGATCATCATTCAAAAGGAAAAGAGAGCTCACTCAGATTATGAAGTGTTCTTGTGTTCACATGGTTCATATTACCTCAAATGATTGAGAAATTGGAAAGAAATGGAAGATGATAACTCTCTCCTTGTGAAGCCTCCAAACTAGGGTTTTGCTTGACAAAGGAGGTGACACATCCACAAACAAAGTCTTTGAATCCTCATTATCATCTTGATACACATGGCACCTTAGATCAAAGAATCTCCATTCATCCCCAATGGAATTAAGGTTTTGGCATTTGGTCAACCCTCCTCGTCCAACTGGTTCAAAATTAGGGTTTTGCCCAAGATTAGTTTATTTATGATTCTTGGGATAAAACTTGATTCCATGGTCTTTCACATGTTTCCAAGTATTCATGGATGCAATATTGGCCATTGATTTTATTCAAAAGGATTTCAATTGATCAAGTCATCAAGAATAAACTGATTGAACAAAAATTCAACTCCTGTTTTTTTGGGTCAATATTGTTCTTAACATGTCAAATATGGTTATTGAATGAAATTGGATCAAGGTGAATGTCAAAATAATAAAAAAAATCAAGACTTATTTTGAAAGTTTCCCAAAAAGGAAATGACCTATAATAAAAACTTTCCTTTTTAGCAAATATTTTATGGTGTATTCATCCAATTTCAGAGCCAAATTTCACCATGATGCAAGCTCCATTTGATAAAATCCCAAACATGAAAGTTTTAGAAGAATTTCTCACCTTTCCAACCATACTAAGAAAAAGTCCATTGGATTAAGGGATCGAAAGTTATGATCACTTAAAGATTGAATCAAAAAGTTGTCAAGAATTATTTCTAACTTATAATTTTTCTAAGTGTCAAGAAGAAACTTTTGGACATCACTTTAACATAAATTTTCACCTAGTTTGAGTTTTCAAATGATCAAAATCCAAACACAAAAAGGCAAGTATTAAATTTTATCTTTCCAAAGAGCTCATGAACATGTCAAAATATCAAGTATTCGCCATGATATTCCCTTTCAAAATCATCGACTTTAGTTTTTTTCAAACATCCATATCATACCATGAATCATGTGTTTTCACATCACGCCTTTAATATTTTGCCTCATGCGCACAAAAACCTCTCCCCGCATCTCAAAGAGTTTTCTTTTTGCCTTATTTGAGCACACATTGCCTTACATGATCCTTTCATGCATAATTCTTTCCATAAACATCCAAAATTCAAAAAAATAATTGTTGAGAAAGTTTCAATCAAAGCCATTACCAAAATCATTCACTTGACATCAACTGAAGTCCACTATAGTCTCCTTTCATAGCCATGCACGTGATCATGTCTGCCATAACCTCATTTCTCCATTTTTCATTTTTTTCCAGTAACTCGTCATAAACTCACCTTTTAACTCTGATCAACTTTTAATCACATCACTAACCATATATAAAAGCCTTAACCACTCATAGTTAGATTCAGTTACAATTGAATTCACCAAATCACAAAAATCACCATTTTCAGACATTGCTTCGAATCTCTCTCTCTCTCTCTCTCTCTCTCTCTCTCTCTCTCCTTTGAGGATTCTCCTCATTTATCTTCGCACTCATCATCAACATTCCTCATTCTAGGTTGTGTATGCAACAAAACTCAGTTGGAATCACTAAATCAGGGGTTGTGCATTTCATCTCTATCATCACCAATCTTCAATTACAACAATATTTAAGCACCTACAAGCATTTATTTTGCCTCTGAGGGTTGATTTTAAGGTTTGTACGAAGGTTATAGGGTTTCTTAGAGCTTAATACGCAGTTTTTGGCTAGGTAAAAAATTCAATCCCTAATGCATCATTGTAGGTTGTATGGAACCCTTAGAATCATTTAAGAGAGTTGCATCTGAAGCCCTACGAAGGTAGGCTCTATTCATGGTTAGAATTAGGTCTTAATGCGTGAGATTGTAATTTTTGGTTCTTAAGTTATTTGCCTAGGTTTGCATTATAGAGTAATCATATGAAAAAACTAAGTCCAAATTCGTGTTCAGGAGGAAAAAACCAAGCGAATCATGTTAGGTGTACTCATTTATGGAATCTTTTCATGCGAATTCCGACGAGAGTTGATCGGAGAAGATGATCGGAGCTTTGCTCCGGAGTCTGGTTTCAAAACCCTAGTCAATAGTCATAGGGTGCATGCGTGGCATAGTGGTTGGTCATTATTTGTTTGACTTTGCATGTGTAGAGTTGGAATCGTGCGTGGCATGTGAGTGTATTAAGTGGAACAATGTGTTTAACTCTTTTTCTTGGATGAGCTCACTTTTGGAACAGTCTTGGTGTCTTTTTGATGTTGGAACCCTCATGTTTTGAGCCTAATTGGGTTTTTGACCAGGTTTTGCTTTCGTAGAACCCCCATGAGATTTTATACATTTTTTTGTCCTTTTTATTTTATTTCTTTCAAACTTTTGGTATTTAAAAAATAACTAGAAGTGATCTAAAAATTCCAGGATAATTCATGGATGTTCATTTACACATTAATAAATTTTTAATAATTTTTGTTAGTGATATTGCTTCATTCTGAATTATTTGTGAATTATTGATTCATGCTTGTATAAAAATGCATTGTTTGATTCATGGATCTCAAAAGACCAACTTCTTGACATAGTTTGAGGCCAATTACTTATATTTAGTTGGTTAATTGAGTGTGGATAATTTGAATTGTAATTTGGTGTTAATATATTGATCTTTGATACATTTTGAGTTTGATTCTTATAAGCACAAGTCAATGGTCATTTGTTTTAGCATAGCATAATGTATGGAATTATTTGGAACCCTTGTGAAGACTTTCATGGCCAATCCTTTTGATTCCTTGTAGCTTCTAACTTTCCTTTAACTTTTCCAACTTGCCATATTATTTTAATTATTGAAACTTGGTCTTAAGAGTCTTTGGATGCACATGATTCTTTTGAATCAATGCATAAAATTAAGGATATCCTTGAAACTTTTGAGAACATTTTTTGATATGATTGTTCTTGCCATGCTTAGACATGTTGTAAGAAATTTTTATCACTATTATTATGCTTAGATAATAGGAATTGATATTGACTTGTATGCATTCTTGATGAAGCATTGTGGTATGTCTAGACTTGTCAAGTGTGTGCTTGCTTGCTAGGGTTTAGGATTGCATTTATGAAACCTATTAGAGATCATGGATTTGAACTTGTGATTACATGAATTGAAGCTTTGTAGATGCATTATAGGTCATGTCACTTGCCTTTTAAGGATGTTATTTGTTACATAAGTTTGAACTTCCATAAGTCTTAAATTATGGTGCCTCTGGATTGAATTCACATGCCTTTCACTTATCAAATCTTGTTGAGTCAAATGTGATATTTTGAGAAGTGTTTATACTGACATAGATGCATAAATGTCAACTTGAATTAGTCTTCTCACCTTGTGTTCATGATTGATTCTTTTCAATTTCATAGATCAGAAGTAAGTTCAGTTTTGGCCTATTGTGTGCTAGTCTTTGATATTGTTTGACAATACCAAGATTGTATAACCAAAATAGACTTGTAATTATGATTTTTTAGATACATGTTATTTAGTATGAGGTGGATCCTCTTGATAGTTTTTTATAGTTCATTTGTCTACTTCTTTTGATGTGACTTTTTTGAACTATTTTGAACTTGTTCACTTGTGTACTTTAGTGACGCCACTTGAGGACATTTGAATACCTTATTTGTGTGACCCTTAGGGGAATTAAAAATGAATTATTTTGGGTCTTTAACTACTTCCATGGATGCTCATACATATGTATATGCTTTATATGTTCCATATTTACTTGACTTACAAGTTACAAGTTTCTTAGGAAAGGCTTGAGCTTGTTTTTTGCCTTACTTGTCTTGACTTCTAAATGATAATTAACATAGAACTTTCACGAAAATTATATATCATTATTAAACATACAAATATGAATTCACTTCTTACCTATACCATTTCACACGTATACTTCCATGATTACTTGTGCCTTGCTTGATCAAACATGTTTGTTGCATCTTAAGTGAACTTCTTGTGCACAGACTTGTATGATTCTTAAAAATGCCTTAACATGGAAATTCTAAGACAAATTAAGATAATTATCCTACCTTTGATACATGTGTTAAGTTCTGATGCATGTCACTTTAATGTTCATGTCACACTTGTTTGTGCATCATATAACATTAAGTAATTGTTGCATCTTAAGTGACACTTCTTTGTGCAAGATTGTCTAAGCTTTTGAATGAGATTTGATATGAATGTCATGGTAACTTATTCATACTTAAAAACCCATTTCTCATAATGTAAACTACTGACCTCATCTCATATGTATGCCTTAATTCAATTCATGTGACCTTTAAAAGTCAATTGTGCATAGTTTGTGAATAACTTTGATTGTGTGCTAACTTAGGGCATAGTTTGAATTGTTTGAAATTACTTAGGAATTTAAAATAGATAGGATTAAATTTAAGGTAGTTACTTACCTATGTAGGATTATAACCTCTTAGAACCTATCTCACTTTTTTTGTTGATTGGTGTGACATCTAGATCCATGGTAGGACATTTGCATTAGTTTTAGGACATAGTTTGCTTAAAATTTCAACTATCTAATTAGTTGAGCTTGTTTGCATAAACTTTCAAACTTAAATTGGTTGAGCTTATGTGTGAGGTAAGCCTTTTTTACTTGGTGTTTACTTTTATAATTCCTTTTCATCTCATATCTTGTTTCATTTCTCTTTTGCTTGCTCTTTTAGGAAACATTTATTTCAACTTAATTCCCGATTAAATTTGAAGTAAGATAGATGTTAGGTACCTATTCCAAATTGGTCTTTGATTAAGCTTGGAGTAGGATATAGATTATGATAGTCTCTTTCATGTTAACTTAGGTAGATCATTCCCTTTCAAACCTAACTATAAGAACAATATTGCATGTTAACATTAGGATGAAGTTAGTCTCCCCTTAGTTTTCTTTTCAAACTTTGAGTCCTTCTCCTCTCTTCTTCAAATCAAAAGTAAGAACTCATAAGAACTAAAGTGTGTGTGTGGTGTGCCATGAGCCTTAAAACCATTGGAAAGGGCTTCGTGCACATCCCATCTCGGGGCGATGTGTGAAGTACTCGCTCATATGTCACAGTCTTTAGCCCGATACATACAGTAAGCAAAATAATGAAAACACTTATCTTAAAAGACAATAAATATATTACTCGTCTTTTCTCTTCTCATATCACTCTATTACAGACAATATGACATGTCAAGTTCGTTCTACCGCAAACAGGTAACGCGTAAGACTCGATTTAGTGAGTGGCAACACCTAACTGTTGGAACACGGACATTGAAACTATCAACCTAAAAAACACCAAAACAATTGGTTACCCGTAGTGAGCCGAACTACGACGCTCTGATTCTCATTCCTGATGAGATACGTAGGCACGAGACACGATGTCTTGGCGAGCAATTCCCTGTTCTAGTTAGAACTGCATCGACTCTGATTCTCAATACCATTGAGATACGTAGGATGGGATGCAATATCCTCCCGAGTCAACTTTTCTCTTCCACCCCTTCCTTTCTCTTTCTGTTTCTGTTTCTCTTTCCTCTTGGTTAGTAGATGGAGCTTCAGATGACTACACCCTTTGAGCAGAACAATAAGCATGGATCATATCGAGTACAATGGACACGAAGGGGCGCAAGTACCTTCACTTCATGTAACCAATTCTCGAACCCTGACTTGGTTGTGATGACCTCGTCTTTCTTTCCCTCTAGGGTTTCTTTGATCATTTCCTTTCCTTGTTGGGATAAATAATGTTTGGTGGGGACTCTTCTATTAATTTTTCGCCGGTTGTCTTTCACATTGTGACAGTAACCCATAAATATTCTTTCATCACTCTTGAGATCTATATTTCTTCTTTGTTCATAATCAACAAAAATGTAGCATTTACTTCCAAAAAACATGAAATTATTTGACAATAGGCTTCATTCTGTCGCTCCCGATAAATGGGGAATAGGCCCAGATAAAGGTACAGACGCGAACGGTCGGCGAAGGGAACAGTGAGAACACACAGCCGTGAACTCACTGGAGGATGAATAGAGTCGCCAGCTAGGCATTTTTATCCCGGAGGAAAGGTAATGCTGCATAGACCTAGAAAGATACGGACAAGATGGTCGCGAACCAGAGAGACTGAGAAAGGGGGTTGGTTACAACCTGGGAAGGTATTAGCACCCAGATTGTCCGTCGTACTCGACGGGATCCACGCTTAAAAGATTTGTGTTTTAAAGGGGTAGTGTCAGTGCAATTTGTGCGTAAAGTTGCTGGAAAAGAATGTACAGGTGTCAGTGTAAAAGAGATGAAGTGTGATATATACAGTGTCAGTGTAAGAACAGGAATAAGATGCTCAAGATCATGAGGCTAAGGAATGAAGCTGGAAAGGGGGGGAATATACAGAGACTTTTGTTCGATAACTGTTAAGTTATGCCTACGTATCCTCTCGTGCAATGAGGAAGTCAGAACACCGTAGTTCGACCCAAAGAGACTGAAAGATGAATTGACTTGTGAACTGCTTGCTTGTCTATGCTCAAGTGTATGACCTGTCGGGCTCAGGTGCAAACTGTCTTGCATTAGACGGAAGAAGCAAGTTCTCGGTTGTGAGTGAATGAGGTGAGAAAAGAATCCCGGAGGAGACGATTATTGTTTGTTTTTGTGTTTTCAGTCTTTTATTGTTTTTGGATTTTGTCATAAGTTAATGAGCTTAAGTCTAAACCAATGGATTTAGTAAACTCATCACATCTTCCCTCTGATTAGGGGTAATGAGAATACCTTAAGTGTGAAGTCAGATTCTCACACTTAATCACCTTTGGTGTAGGATTAAGATCATTAACCTACTTGTGATTATTTAGATGTTTTTGTGGTTTTTGTTTAGTGTTGAGTAATGAGGTTAAGCCATAATCAGGGACTAAACAGACTCATTACACCATCCTAATAGAAGGATAATAGATGAGAATGTTTAAGCTGAGGAAAGCTCCTCAACTTAATCCATGATTAGGGATTAAACTCATGACAAAACAAGCCTT
Organism: Lathyrus aphaca; assembly: GCA_963966055.1. NCBI lineage: Eukaryota > Viridiplantae > Streptophyta > Magnoliopsida > Fabales > Fabaceae > Lathyrus > Lathyrus aphaca. Next base: position 232,812,140 of record OZ014521.1, read on the forward strand.
TGGTTAAGTGGATTTTATTTAATGATAAGATGAAGAAGTGATTTTTATGATTTGTAAGACAACTTGAGGGGGACTTGTCCATTAACACTAGGGTTAGTCCTTCTTAACCAATTAAGGAAGAATTAGAACCCTAATGCAAGGCCCAAGTTACAAGTGTGATGTCTTGATGATTATTATGTGAATTGATTAAGAGATTTAAACATATTAAGGGTTTAACACTTAGGATTAAAGTTATACACTCCATCCTAAGAGAAGGATGCAGGCATAAGCTTAATCACAAAGCCTTAAAGCCTTTAGGGTTTAGTCCCTGATTATGAGATAAGAAGAGATGACTCAAAAGAGACACAAAGATAAAACTAAGAGGGGAGACTAATCAAAACCCTAATCATTGTCATGCTTGGTTGTTCCTAAGGTTTGTGAGGTTTTCAAGAGAAGTCTTCAATGGAACCACCAGGAAGCAGATGAAAGGATCAGGAGAAGCAAAGTAACTTGCTTCATTCAAGAAGTCAAGTCACTTGAAGAAAGAAAGTGGGAAGGAGAAGAATGAGCAAGCTCAAATTCAAACACACATAAAAATGCAGCATGGATGCAAGAGAGAGATTAAGAGAAGTTATGAGAAGTGAAGGCAAATTCACTTCTCAAGATAACTTACCACCTGAAAAGTTAGAAAAGAAATGCAATGTAATGCAAAATGGGATGGAATGACATGATGCAAACCAAGACCAGAAGCATGTTTATGATGATAATGATGCTATGAAGTGATACAAACATGAGACAATCAATGGAGATGATCATACAAGTTTATGAATGCAAATGGAGCAAGTTAGGAGGCATGGACATACATGAAAAGTTATGAAGTGCACATGACATACAACATGGCAAATACATGATGTAATGATCAAGAATGCTTTCAATATGTCTTATGATGTCAAATGAATCAAATGGATGCTTGAAATGTCATGGCAAGTCATGTTATGCAAGAGGATGCAAGATGGATGCATATGAAAGCCCCAAATTAGGGTTTATGATCAATGCAACAAACAAAAATCAAAATCAGAAGCAAACCCTAAGGTAAAAAATTGAAAATGCCACACAAAGTCCCCCTAATCCTATACTAACCCAATGCCCAAAGGAGAGATCTCAACTCCTAACCAATCTCAAGTTATGATTTTTACAAGTTTGCTAGGGTTTTAGGGTTCTTAAACAAGAAAATTGTCAAACAAATTGAAAATGAAAGATCAAATCATGGCCATTTAACCTCACAAACTACATGCTAAACACAATGCAATGCAAAAAGAATCAATGTCCAACTCTTCATGGATAGGCAGAAATGATTTTTTGAACTTGGGATCAAATTAATGCATAGAAATGATTTTAAATCAATGAAAATTTCTCAAAATGCATCAAGATCAAAAAATAAATTTGGTTTGAGGGTTGGACAATGTTTCTAAATGTCTTAGAACATTTCATGAATATTTTGGTGATTTTTAAATACCTAAAAGTATTTTTAATAAATTAATTTTCATTAATCAATTAAAAATAATCTTTTAAATATTTAAAAATACTTTTTAAATGCTAAAAATGAAAATAAAAATAGTTTTGTGTCATAAAAATTAATGAAAGTCTTGAGAAAAAGTTTCATAATTTTTAGACAATTTTTACTATTTTAAATAAATTATGGAAGTTAAATGACAAAAAAATGAAATAAAAATAAGATAAATGGAAAGTATTCTGATCCAACGCATGAGATTTAAAGCTGGGGAAAGACCATTGACTTGGCGCGTGAATCAAAGGACAGGATGCAATCTGACTTAACTATGTTTTACGAATTAATTAAGTGGATTAGGGCTAATGAGGACACATCTGGGCCACACAAACGCGCGGCAGGTCAACAAGTCAACTGATCCTACGCGTGAAATTCAAACTGCACTTAATGACCTGATTAAAACCCTAATGATTTTCAGGTGGCCGGAGAAGACCTCCGGTCGTCTTCTCCGGTGGGAACCCCACCTGAAAATCTCCAAAACTCTCAAAACCTAACTAAAATGAAATCTAAAAACATGGAAATGATCCCCACAACTTACTGAATCAAAACCCCATCACAAACAACATTTATACTTCCTCAAACTCATGAATCGAAACAAAGAAGATTTTAGGGCAAAACTTTCAGAAACCAATTAAACTCTCATTTCTCCACCATTTTCAAAACTAAAGGTATCAGAACAATCAGTGAAGCATATAGAACAACTTAAGAACTTAAAAAATGATTTCTGGAAAAAAAGTTCTTGAGCTACCTGAGTTTCGAAGCTTTCAATCCAGCAACTTTTTGTCCTCTCCCTTTGGTGCAATCCACTCTACTTGGTCCCCTGATGATCCTTGAATGCTTAGAAGGAGTTTATGTTGGCTGGTTTGAGAGATTGAACAAGTTCTGTTCAAGCTCAGGTGTGAATCGTGTTTATGATTCAGGCTGTTTCTGGCAATGGTGAAGGGTTCTTTGTGGTCAGAATGATGAGTGGAGAAGGTTTGTGGAGTTTGTTTGGGTGTTTATGGCCTGTGGAGTGAGTTTCGAATGGTTTTGCTTCTGAGAGTGAAAATGGAGGAATGGTGTTCTTGCTTGATTCAGGCCTAAGTCTTGCTGGTTTTGGCTCAGTGAAGCAAGGTGAGTTGATCTATGAAAATGGTTTTTGTGTTTGTGTGTTGTGTAGAGAGATTCGAAGGCTTTTGCTTGAGGGGGTGATTTTGTGAATGTGATCTTGTGTTGAGCTTCAGCCTTGCTTGAGGTGTGTTATGGCCAGCATTTGGATAGTATAAACAATTCCAAGTGGCCAGAGGATGTGACTTGGCCTGCTGTGATTGGGATGTTTACTTTTGCAAAAAGTCCACTTTGTTGTAAGGAAGGCATGGGTTGAACCCTAGGCTAGCACAAGTACATGGGCTGGTGCAGCATGGTGTGTAAGTGAAGCTAGAAAGGTCCAATAGCCAATGCAGCAAGTTGGTGAAAGTGTGATGATGATTTTGCAAGTTGTCCAACTTTGGTTCATATGGAACTATCTTGCTACACAAGCCATGAAACATGAGACACTTTGATTCAAATATGATTTTTAGGACTTACATTATGCTTGTGTAATGGTTTGATGCCAATTAGAAGTTACAATTTGCCTTGGTACATGATTTTGCAAATTTCTCATTTGAGGCATATCTTGAAAATTAGTGATTTTTGCCAACTTTGTCACACCATAACTTTTGATCCAAAATGAATTAGGTCATGTTCTTGTACTTTTTGAAAAGGGAAAAATGTATTCTACAACTTTCATGACCAAAGTTTTTCCATTTGAAGCATTTTTGGATCAAAAAGTAAGGTTTGAAAAGTGACCTAAAATGACATATTCTTTAAAAGTCAACTATGCCCTAAAAAGTCAACTTTGCAAAAACTTCAAATTCTTGATTTTTGTGAACTTCAACCTTCTTCCATGATCAAATAAAGATCATATACACTCAAAATGATGAAGATCACCCCTTGGTTGGGTCATTGGGGGCCTCAGATGCCCTGATTTTGCACTGACTTGTCCAGAAAGTCAACTCTTGATCAGATGACTTCCCCATGGAATTTCTTCATGAAACTTGATATGCATACTCCCTATACCATATAGAGACCAATGGAAACAAGAATGACCAAAAAATTTGGAGTTATGGCCTCTGAAACCAAAACCCTAATTTTAGGTCAACTGTGCAGTCAAACTTGGCTCTGCATCCATACCAATCTCAGTTCTTGTGATTCTTTGGAATTCTTGACTTTGAGAGGATGTAATATGATATAAGAACACACATGAACCCCTTTGAAGTGATTGATGGCCTTTGGAGTGGCTCAAGAAGCTCTGGGATTGCTCAGATCACAAACCCTAGATGCAGATGACTTAGAAACTATGCAGTGAATCAAAAATGGGATATGAGATGATATGATTGTGCTTATGCATATGAAATGATAACAAGCCATGGTGTGAATGGGTGAGGGAAAATTTGGGGTGTTTACAGCTGCCCCTATTCAAACATGAGTTAGTTGTGCAGGTTGTAAGCGACGGCTTAGCAGGCAAACAAGATAACTTGTGGTTGAATACCAAAGACAGTCCAAAATTTGCACTCACAGAATGAAGAAGAAAAGGGATATAGATTGTAAAGGGAAATAAAGTATATTGTAAAGTGTGGGCGGCGGAGGACGACCGTCGAGCAGAGGACGACTGCTGGGTAAAGAGCAATGACGGGGACGGCCGACATGCTGGGGAAAAAAGGTAAAGCCAAGACGGGGACGGCCGACTAGCTGGGAAAAGTAAGAAATTATGATGGGGACGGCCATCACGATAAAGCTGTAAAATTTTCTGGGGATTAATGAAACATGACGGGGACGGCCATCAAGTTCATAAAGCAACGTAACCAACGATGGGGACGACCATCGGGCTAAAAGAAAAGGAAAAAGGACCACGACGGGGACGACCATCGGGTTAAAGAATAAATGAAATAAACAGATGATGGGGTACGGCCATCAAAGGCGAAGGACGATCACCTAGCAGGGGACGGCTGCTCTGTTGGGGAATAAAGGAATTATGATGGGGACGACCATCAAAGGTGGAGGACGACCACCTGGCAGGGTACGGTTGCCGAAAATATCAACGATGGGGACGGCCATCGGATGAGCATGATGGAGGACGACCATCAAGAGGTGGAGGACGACCACCTAGCAGGGGACGGCTGCTCTCAGGGTTTATCATGACATAGGACGAATGCCAGATAACCAAAATCAACAATGGGGACGGCCATTGGATAAAATTGATGAAGGACGATCATCAAGAGGTGGAGGACGACCACCTAGCAGGGGACGGCTGCTAAAAATATCAACGATGGGGACGGCCATCGGATGAGCATGATGGAGGACGACCATCAAGAGGTGGAGGACGACCACCTAGCAGGGTACGGCTGCTCTCAGGTCTTATCATAACACAGGACGAGTGTTAGATAAAAGGAAATATGCTTTGTTGACAATCTGCTGGGGAATAGTGAACACGGACGAGTGTTTACATCCAAGAAACAAAAGGTATAAGTGTTTGGTATTGTGTATAGATTAAAGATGCGGACGAGCATCCCTAAGACGACGATACGGACGAGTATCGGGTAGAATCAAATGCTGACGCGTGTTCAAAGATGATGATACGGACAAGTATCAACTGGTGAATAGAGAACACGGACGAGTGTTGAATCTGAAAGGACTCTTCTGGGGAATAATAGACACAGGCGAGTGTCTAAATTCGAGAAGACAAAAGTGTTTGACACGGTGTATGGATTAAAGATGCGGACGAGCATCCTTAAGACTATGATACAGATGAGTATCATGTAGAAACAAACGCTTGACGCATGTTCTGAGATGATGATACGGACGAGTACCATCTGGTTAACAAAGAACAAGGACTAGTGTTGAATCTGTGGGGATATGAATGGTATATACAAGATACGGACGAGTATCTGTATGAGTGTAACATGAGTAATGAGTATGAGTATTGTATAGATGAGTGTTTAATTGCTGGGGAGAGTGACACGGACGAGTGTCAAGAGAGAAAAGTATAATATTATTAACAAGTATGTGGGTTGTAAAAGTGTAGGCGACTGCGCTGGGGAAATGACACGGACGGGTGTCAAGGAATTGTGTATGTAAGTATATGTGAGTGCAAAGAGGATGTCTTTGGCTTTCTGCTGGGGTATGACACGGACGGGTGTCAGGACGTATCTGCAATACGGGTGTGTTGTTTGCAAAGAGTGTTCAGGCGACTTTACTGGGGAGTGATGACACGGACGGGTGTCAAGGGAGTATATATTGGTGTTTGTGATTTGTGAGGCAACTGCTTTTGCTGGGGACCCTGGTGGGGGTTTTGTGCATTGTTGATGGATGGTTATTATTCACAAGTGTTGGTTTAGAACATGGCTTATGATTATGCTATGTGTTGGATTTTTGCCGTAATGCTCCGTGTTAGAACGGAATGCTACGCTCTGTGGGTGAATATGATGCGAATGCTATGATTATGCAAAGGTACCAAACCGGGATTCGGATCCCGTTGCTACGAAGATCTTTGATCGATCTGTTGAAGTAGACGTCTCAGCTGGGGATGAGATCATTGGTAGATCTAAGGATATGATATTGGCTTGGGGATTCGGGCCATTGGTAGACCTATCCTTTATAAATGAGAGACCCAGCTGGGGTTCGTAGAAGCTTTCTTCACTCTGTTGTGATCTTCCATGCGCTGCTCTTCTGGATAGAGACTAGAACTCTGTGGGGAAATGGCTCTCTGACTTTTGTACTCGGCTGAGGGCGAGATGGAAACTCGGCTGGGGAGAAAGAGAGGAATCACTGAAAGACCTCCCTGGAAATTCTGTTACGGTAATTTCTTGACTCAGCCGGGGATATGGGTATCTTCTGTGATACCCGCCCATTCTGGTGGGGATAAGCAACAAGTGGCAACTCAGCTGGGGAGAAGTCACGGGAGGCAACTCAGCTGGGGAGAAGGCACTTCGGGTGCCGAAATTGAGTGTGGATTTGCCAGCCTGCTGGGATAGAGCTTACATGCCCCAAGTTGCATTCTGGATACCTGCAATCCTGAAAAAGATAGAGAAACGCACAAGATAATCCCGAGGTATCCTTTACTGGATTCCGTCATAGGAGTTAGGATACTTCTGAGAGTAAGTATATTTCCTGCAAGCATGTTTTTATTTGAAGATAAGCATTTGTATTCTTATGCAATCAGTTTTTTTTCTTTAAGACATCAGACATTTTTGCAAATAAAATGTATAAAACGGGACATGACTGAAAATCTGATTTTATTAATTCATATGCCCTGAATTGGCGAGATACAGTCAAAGGAACATATCCCCTGAAATGAGGAGATTGTTACAAATTGAGAAACAAAATGTTGGCAGTGTTGATGACGCTTTAAGGAGCTTCCTCTTCTGCTATGACTCGTATGACATTTGACGTTCTTCTCATCTAGCTTTCTGAAGAATGTTGATTCTGATTGAAGCTTGATCCTTTCGAAGCTTACCAAGTTGTGGGCGATACAGACGAATTCAGAATGCAGTTGTTCGCTTATTCCCTTATTTTGCATGGATCGCCCTTTCGGGTTTTCAATCCATCGGGATACCCATTTTTGCCTGAGCTGTCCAATGCGGCTTTTCAACTCAGCGGGTGTACATTTTTTTGTTTATTTTCCCTTATTTTTGCCCGAGTCTTTTATTCTGTTTTTGACTCGCCGGGATGCCCTATTTTGCCTGGACTTTCATTCTGTTTTTGTGTCCAGCGGGTCATTTTATGCGAAGTATTTTTTAACTGCATCTGAATTCACAGGGGACGGGAAATATTCACCATCCATGGTGCTGAGCATCAGTGCCCCACCAGAGAAAACTTTCTTTACTACAAATGGTCCTTCATAGTTTGGAGTCCACTTGCCCCTATGGTCTGTATGAGGAGGGAGGATTCTTTTCAGCACAAGATCTCCTACTTGGTACACCCGGTGCCTGACTTTCTGATCGAAGGCTTTCTTCATTCTTTTCTGATACAACTGCCCATGACAGATTGCAGCCAACCTCTTCTCTTCAATCAGACTCAGTTGTTCAAATCGGGCCCTAACCCACTCTGCTTCATTCAGTTTAACATCCATCAGTACCCGCAGAGAGGGTAATTCAACTTCAACAGGTAGGACTGCTTCCATACCATACACAAGTTGATACGGTGTTTCCCCAGTGGACGTTCTGATTGACGTGCGGTACCCATGCAAGGCAAACGGTAGCATTTCATGCCAGTCTTTGTAGGTGATCACCATCTTCTGTACAATCTTCTTAATATTCTTATTTGCTGCCTCAACAGCGCCATTCATCTTTGTCCTGTAAGGAGAAGAATTGTGATGTTGAATTTTGAAGTCCCGGCATAGCTCAGCCATCATTTTGTTGTTTAGATTGGAACCATTGTCAGTAATGATTCGCTCGGGCACTCCGTATCGACAGATGATATCTCTTTTCAGAAATCTGGCTACCACTTGTCTTGTGACGTTGGCATAGGAAGCTGCTTCGACCCACTTGGTGAAATAATCAATGGCAACCAGGATGAATCTGTGGCCGTTCGAAGCAGTTGGCTCGATCTTGCCAATCATATCAATGCCCCACATGGCAAAGGGCCATGGTGAAGACATGATGTTCAAGGGATTGGGAGGCACATGCACCTTATCTGCATAGATCTGGCATTTGTGGCACTTCCTGGTATAGGCACAACAGTCTGCATCCATTGTGATCTAGTAATAGCCTGATCTCAACAATTTCTTGGCCATGGCATGCCCTCCTGCATGGGTACCAAAGGATCCCTCGTGCACTTCGTGCATCAACAAATCTGCTTCCGTCTTGTCAACACATCTGAGGAGTACCATATCAAAGTTCCTTTTGTATAAAGACCCATCAGTGTTCAGAAAGAAACTACCAGCAAGCCTTCTCAAAGTCTTCTTATCATTGGAAGATGCCCCAGGTGGGTATGTTTGATCCTCCAAAAAGCACTTAATGTCATGGAACCAAGGCTTATCATCTTTTACGGTGTCTGCTGCGAACACATATGCTGGTCTGTCCAGTCTGGATACTGAGATCTGAGGTACAAAATTGGCAGCCTGAACTTTGATCATGGACGAAATGGTAGCCAAAGCATCTGCGAACTGATTCTCGTCCCGAGGGATATACTCAAGCTTGACGGTTGTGAAGAAAGTCAATAACCTCCTTGTATAATCCCTGTAAGGTATCAGATGATCCTGGTGTGTGTACCATTTGCCGTTGGTTTGATTGATTACCAAAGCTGAATCTCCGAACACGGTCAATGTCTTGATCCTGAGGTCAATGGCTTCCTCAAGACCCATAATACAAGCTTCGTATTCAGATTCGTTGTTAGTGCAGTTGAAAGTGAGTTTTGCCGAGAAAGGCATGTGAACTCCTTTGGGTGTAATGAGTACTGCACCAACACCACGACCATTCATGTTAACAGCCCCATCAAACATCATAGTCCATTCTTCTTCTGGGTCGGGCCCTTCAGTGTGAACAGGCTCTTCATGATCTTTTGCTTTTATGAACATGATGTCTTCATCAGGGAAGTCAAATCTCATAGGCTGGTAATCATCAATGGGTTGCTCAGCAAGATATTCAGATAATACACTGCCCTGACGGCTTTTTGAGATGTGTATTGAATGTCGTATTCTGTGAGAATCATTTGCCATCTTGCAACCCGTCCGGTAAGCGCTGGCTTCTCGAAAATGTATTTGACTGGGTCCATTTTTGATATCAACAAAGTAGTGTGGGTCAACATATACTGTCTCAGTCGGCGAGCAGCCCACGCTAAAGCACAGCAAGTTTTCTCGAGCAGTGAATAACGTTGTTCACAGTCGGTAAACTTTTTGCTTAGGTAGTATATTGCATACTCTTTTCGACCAGACTCGTCATGCTGGCCCAGCACACACCCCATTGACTCTTCTAATACTGTCAAGTACATGATCAGAGGTCTTCCTTCAACTGGAGGCATAAGAATTGGAGGTTCTTGCAGATATTCTTTGATCTTGTCAAAAGCCTTCTGGCAGTCTTCGTTCCACCTGACCGTCTGTTCTTTCCTTAGCAACTTGAACAAGGGTTCACAGGTAGCCGTAAGGTGAGATATGAACCTTGAAATGTAGTTCAATCGACCTAAGAACCCTCGAACTTCTTTTTCTGTCTTCGGTGCAGGCATTTCTTGAATGGCTTTGACTTTATCAGGGTCAACTTCAATCCCTTTCTCGCTTACAATAAAACCCAGCAGCTTACCAGATCGCACCCCGAATGTGCATTTGTTGGGGTTCAGCTTCAATTGGTACTTCCTCAGATGCTTGAATAACTTCAGTAGATTCACCAGGTGATCTTCCTCTGTAAGGGACTTGGCAATCATGTCATCCACATAACACTCGATTTCCTTATGGATCATATCGTGGAATAATGTTACCATAGCCCGTTGATATGTGGCACCAGCATTCTTCAGTCCGAATGGCATCACTTTGTAGCAGAAAGTGCCCCAGGGTGTGATGAATGTTGTCTTCTCCATGTCTTCAGGTGACATTTTAATCTGATTGTATCCTAAAAATCCGTCCATGAAGGAGAATACCGAGAACTGAGCCGTGTTATCCACCAATACATCAATGTGAGGTAAAGGGAAATCATCTTTCGGGCTGGCTCTGTTCAGATCCCGGTAGTCAACACACATCCTTACTTTTCCGTCTTTCTTAGGCACAGGTACTATATTAGCAACCCACGGTGGATAGCTAGTTACAGCAAGGAACCCGGCGTCCCACTGCTTTTGTACCTCTTCTTTGATTTTCATTGCCATGTCTGGGCGAGTACGGCGCAGTTTCTGTTTAACTGGTGGGCATTCTTCCCTCAAAGGCAGCTTGTGCACAACAATGTCGGTGTCCAACCCTGACATATCTTGATAAGACCAAGCAAACACGTCCACATACTCTTGAAGCAGGTCAATCAGTTGTTTCTTCACTGAGTCTTGTAAGCAGGCCCCGATTTTAACTTCTTTCACGTCTTCATCCGTACCAAGATTGATCGTTTCAACCTCCTCCTGGTGAGGAGTAATAACCTTTTCCTCTTGTCTCAACAACCTGGCTAGCTCTTCAGGAAGCTCATATTCTTCTTCAACCCCTTCGTCAGCTTGATTGATTGGATTGTCAAAGTCATACGAAGTCATAGCCGTGCTGTTGTCGGTGCTGTCTGGAAGGCACACTCTGCAAGGGTTCAGTTTGTTCATTTTAGTGATTTGCTTTTAATCTTATTTTAAAAAAGTGAAATAAAGTTGTCATTTTGAAAACACTGCCATTTATTTTTTGTACAAAAAGAAAAATGGAAAAACAGTGAACGGAAAAGAAAAAGACTCATTTGCAAAAAGATGTCTGATATTTCATTGATTAATCTTGTTGCACAAAAAGTACAGATGGCCCGATTACAAAATGAGTCTCGTCATCTTGGGCAAGATGCAAGACTTTGATGCATGCTATAAAAATACAGGAAATAATAATTACTCTGCATGAGTAACTCTTATAATTTCCTGGGAAGACCAGTTTGAGATACTGCTCCCCGGGATCTTTGGACGAATCCAGCTTTCCAGGTTGCGTTCTTCTTCCAGCCCGTCTTCCAGACAGTTGACAGCATCGGGGGTGAGCATCCCCCCACTCACAAAGTTGGGCTCCTTTGCAGCCTCTGCTCGATCTTGTTGAGTTGGTTTGTAACCCAACCCAAATCTATCCTCTTTCTTCTCTACTGATAACAGTTTGCCCCAGCCTTGGGCGTTTCCTCCCTCAACAACCTTCCGGGCTTGTTGGTATGATGATATTGAAGTACCAGGCACAGCAGATGTTTCATTGACATTCAAAGCTTCAAAACCCTGGCTCATTGTTTCATGGATCTCCCCATCCATCTCAATATACTTATAGGTAGCCAGGTGGCTGACAAAAATATCCTCCTCTCCACAGATTGTAACGATTTGACCCTCCCACTCATATTTTAACTTCTGGTGAAGGGTAGAGGTCACGGCGCCAGCGGCGTGAATCCATGGTCTACCCAACAAACAGCTGTAGGCAGGCTGAATGTCCATCACGTAGAAGGTCGTTTTGAAGGTCTGCGGGCCAATCGTTATGGGCAACTCAATCTCTCCCAGAACCGATCTTTTTGAACCATCAAAGGCTCTCACCACCAGGTTGCTAGGTCTCAATGCCAATCCATCGTATTCTAGCTTCACCAGGGCCTTCTTAGGTAAGACATTGAGGGATGACCCTGTGTCTACCAGCACATGGGAAAGGACAACACCTTTACATTCCAGGGTTATGTGCAAGGCTTTGTTATGGTTGCGGCCTTCCGTCGTCAAATCAGTATTGGTGAACCCTAGTCCGTGACTAGCATTGACATTTACAACTACAGCTTCCAGCTGATTGACAGTGATCTCTTCAGGCACGTAAGCTGCGTGCAAGACTTTGAGTAGTGCATTCCGATGGGCTTCGGAGTACATAAGCAATGATAGGATTGAGATCTTGGAAGGCGTCTGATGAAGCTGATCCACTATTTTGTAATCACTCTTCTTGATGATTCGCATGAACTCATCAACCTCTTGGTCAAAGGGTGTTTTCAAGGCTTCTTTAACAGCCTGCTCTTCCTGCACCAAGCTTTTTCCTTTTGCCTTGACAGCAGCTTCTGCTTCGGCAGTGGGTCTCTGAATTTGTGGAGCGAAAAGACGTCCGCTTCGGGTGAAGCCTCCGCCTCCTCCCACATTGTCAATTTGTGGTGCAGGGGTTGATGATTCAAAAGTGATTCTTTGTCCTTCACAGTACAGGTCAGAGCCGTAATGCCAGGGGATGGCATTACTACTTTCATAAGGTATTGGTCCAGGCACCGTGATAGTGACTGGACTGACTGCAGCTGCGGAAGGAATTGTGATAGTCTGTGGATCGTAATAAATTGTGACTGGTGCTCTGATGGGAGCAGCACCTTCTGAGTTGTAGGCAGAGTTGTTTTCAGGATCATAAAATATTGTGACAGTTGAGACGTCTTCGTGATTTGTTGCTGGTGTTGTAGGAGATATTGGTGGAAGGATGGATGTTGTTGTTGTAGGATTTTCAAAATGGAGTGGTGCTGGAGTTGTAGCAGGAACATTTTTTGATAACTGATCAGTTGAGATAATAGATGAAGTACTTGCTGATGAAACCGAAGAATTGTCAGGAACAATGGTTGTTGCGGTTGTAGGAGGTTCTGGAGTTGTTGCTGATGAGATTGCTGGGTTTGTTGGAAATGATGTGGTGATCTGAAGTTGGCCACTCTGAATAAGACCATCTATGCCATCCCTCAAGTTATCGCACCCGTTGACTGAAATATTGCAGTAAGCACACCCCAACTCACACCCCGGGAACATTTGACATTCGAGGAGCTGAGCCTTAATTTCTACCAACGGTGTCCGGATCTGACCCACACTGGTTATTAAATAAGACTGTTTGTCTTCTTCAAGAGCGTTAATTCTGGGACCACCGTGGTTTGGCATCGGGTTCTTATTGACATTGGGTGGTGGTGCGAAATTCAGAGCTTTTGAGTCCACCAGGTCTTGTACCTTCATGTGCAAGGCTCTGTACTTTTCTGTACTGTGGCCATGTGCATTTGAATGGAAGGCACATCTGGCATTGGAGTCATAATTCCTGGGTAGACTGTTGGGATCTGGAGGTGCCAACGTCCTTAGCTCAACCAGGTTGAGTTTCAGGAGTTGTGGCAGCAATGTAGCGTATGGCATAGGGATCAGATCGATCACCCTATTGGCTTGAGAAGGCCTCTGTTGGAATGGCCTTTGCTGGTTGTTGTTGTTGGTGTTGCTGTTGTTGTAATTTCTCGGAGGATACTGATTCTGTTGATGGTACTGAGGTTGTTGATAGTTTTGCTGCGGAGGTTGATAAACTGGTTGAGGATGAGCTGGAGCGGGAATGGTGACTGCTGCTACTGATCTGTGAACATATTGGGGCCTGCCCCTGTTGGTGTGGATGGCATTGGTCTCGCCAGTTCTTCTCGGGCCTGCAAAAGGCTTTCTTGTACTACTGGACGAGCTTGCACCGTTGTCAGAAATCTTACCCATCTTCAATAGGCTTTCAATTCTCTCCCCGGCTATGACAACATCTGCAAAGCTAGTGGAAGAGAAAGCAGCCAGCCTGTCAATGTAAGTCCCCTGAAGGGTGTTCATGAACATATCTGCCATTTCCCTTTCAGACATAGGTGGTTGAACAGCAGCAGCCAATTGCCTCCATCTCTGGGCATATTCTCGGAAACTTTCCCTTGACGACTGTGACATTCCCATTAGGAGGGTCCTGTTGGGTGCCATATCTAAGTTGTACTGATACTGTCTGATGAAGGCCTCTGCTAGGTCCTTCCAGCATCTAATAGTTGCTCTTGTCAGATTGGAATACCATTCCCTTGAAGCTCCTGTCAAGCTGTCTTCGAAATAGAACATCCAGAGCTTCTCATCCATAGTATAGGCCTTCAGCCTTCCCATAAATGATTGTAAATGAGTCCGGGGGCATGAAGTCCCGTTGTATTTTTCAAAACAAGGAGGCTTAAACTTATGGGGGATCCTAACCCCGTTTACCAAGCCCATGTCCATGACGTCGAAACCTAAAGTGTTTTGAGACTCTAAGGACCTTAACTTCTCAGCTATCTCATCCAGCCTCCTATCATAGGCTTCTTCCCCAACACCCATTACTGTGAATTGATCCTCCTGGGGGTCTTCTTGAAGTACCCTGGCTGCAGTGGCAGTTCCCTGAACATTTGCAGGAATATTGACCTCAGGATGGAGGTGTGGTCCAAATACAGGGGGGTTAACATGAGGTTGGACCCTTTCATTGTTGCTGGTGCCAGCAGTCCCTATATGTGGATCTTCTTGATTTTGCCTTTCCACCATGGCCCTCAATCTTTCCTGGCTCTGAGCCATGTTGTTCATTACTTCCATAAACTGAGTCATTTGATTCCTCATTTCTAGCCTTTCATTTGCCATTTGATTTCTGACCTCAGTAAGGTCCTGCTGCATCTGATCCATTTGAATGCCCGGAAGGTTGTTACGGGTTGGATAACGGTGCGGACGGTTGAGGGGAAATACTCGGCGCCGAGCAATAGTTCCTGAACATCACAACAGAGTTAGCAATAATAAAACAAAAACCTACAAAACAACAAAAGGGTTAGCATGCAATGCAGTTATGCTTATTTGTTCTCAAGGTATCCGGTTTGGCATTCAGTTTTGACCCTTCCAGACCCTTGAAGATGCTGTTGATGTTGCTTTTGAGGTGGACCCAGATGGAATAAACTAACACATACATTACAAAAGGCAAATGGTACATAGTTTGTTTACAAATACGAGCCCTCGAAGGGGTCAAAATACATTACAACAAAATAAAAGTACATGGAATGAAAGCAACAGCAAACAAATGGTCAAACACCAAGCCCAAATTCATCCTCACGAACTTCCTTGAGAAGTGCTTCGGTCACAGGATCAGCTGGACGCTCCGTGAGATTCCTGATGAGGAGATTCCGGGTCGTAACAGCTGCTGTTAGCTTCTTGTGCTGACTTTGGTCCTTTGACCTCTTCACTCCAGCTTTGATCTTCAGCTCTGATATCTCCCTATGGGCTGCTGCCAGGGATTCTTGTTGCTCTTTTGCACTAGCTTCCAGTTGCTCCATCTTGTCTTGAACTCTCTTGTCTTCCAGAGTACGAGCCTCGGTGATCCTGACCCACCGGGCCTGACTCTCCTTCAGATACAAGTCTGTCCTTGCTCTCTGGAACTGGGCTTCCTTGCAAGCATTCTTCAGAATTTGTTCTCCAGCTTTAGACTTTTTGATATAATCTCCAGACTTCTCAATCTTAGTCAGATGCTCCACTCTCAACTTCTCCAACCTCTCAATCTCCATCCTACCCTCACTTCTTTCCCGGAGGGTCTTCTGCAAAGCCTGAGTTAACTTCTCATTTCTTTCCTTCAAGCTCTCAAACTCTCCCAAACTGACAGTGGCAGGGGGTGGTGCTGAAGATGACTCAGGCATATCTTCTATGGTAAAGGGCATTCCAGAGAATTGAGCCCTGGCATAGGACCACTCATAATATTGTGCTGATGCCACATTGTTGCACTTCCCCAGAATGGTTACTCCCTTGGTTTGAACATTATCCCAGGCCCAGGCAGCCTGCCTAACAACAGCCAAATTAGGCTTGTTCTCACAATAAAGAGTCTCCACCAAGTCCTGTGCCTTAGGAGTGTGGACCAGTGCATAGCCCAGTTGCCTTCTGAGCAGCAGGGGGTTGTAATTAATGCTACCCTTAACTCCTATTAGGGGCACATTAGGAAAATGCCCACAGCTGGTGATGATATCCCTGCCTTTGGCACTTTGAGTGCACCATTTGATATCAGCTGAAGTTAGTGCAGTGAGTCTCTTAGCCCAATTTTTCTGCTGATGAGGGTTCAAAAATGCATCTGTCCTGGGTAGATGCCTGAGAAGCCAAGTATGGAACAATGGAGCACAACACCTCACTAATCTTCCCCTCTGCTTTTCATTCCTCTGATGCACTGAATAATAGAGATCCCCCAATAAAGTGGGCACTGGGTTCTTCAGGATGAAAAGGTGGATTGCATTCTTGCTAATGAATCGAGGCTCATCTGCAAACAACACAATTCCATATATACTCAAGGCCAATAAAGCACAGACAGCTTTCCACTCTCCTAGAGAAGCTTTCAGGGTAGCTTGAGAGATTAAGAAATCCAGATGGAAACCAGGGATTCCAGCCTTGGAAGTCATATGCTGCTCAACCAGAACAGGTTCCAGATGCAAAGCCTTTGCTACTTCTCCATTACCAGGAAAGACCATCTCAGGGTTGAAAGGGATTCCACCTCTGATAGGTATACCAACTAATGATGAGTATTCTTCCAATAAAGGTCCCAACTGAAAGTCTTGGAAAGTGAAACACCTCAGTGGGGGATCATAAAACTGAAGGCAAGTGTGGATCAGGCTCCTCTGTGAAGGGTCCAGATCCATAACCATATCAAGTATATCCCCATAGTGTTCCCTGAACAAAGGTATGTGATCTGGAGTGATCAGGGTCTGAATCCTCCTGATGTCAGATAACTCTGGCTGGAAGAAGTGGTAGGTGATGTTACTCTTTTTAGGAGCCATGATGCTGAAGATGGGTAGAGACAGGTGCTGATGATAACACTGAAGAAAGGGCCACTGATTGGCTGGTGCAGGTGACTGGAATAGATAGCTGATAACTGAAGCAGATGCTGATGAAGATGGGTCAAATACTGAAGATGGGGTCAAAACCAAAACCAAAGATGAAAGTGGATACCCTGAAACACAAATAAGCAAATGTCAATATGATGCAATGTTTATGTATGCAAATGATATGCAAGGGTTTGTGACTGAGCTGGATCTGATCAGAAACTCTGATATAGGTCCAAGTATGTTCAAGAATTCCAGATGGAGGTCTATAAATCCAGTAACCAAGGTGGGGGACTCAAATAAAGAGCCACATGTCCAGGGTTTTAGAATCACAAGAACTGTCCCAAAATGAAGTACTCTTAAACAAACAAAGTAACAGGGTATTCTGAGGTCAAGGTACCTGCAAACCTGTAAACAGCCCAACCCCCTCACAGGTGGTGTTCTAAAACAAGGATCCTCAGACTTGGATCAGTTATGAGAAGTGTAAACACTTCTAACCCGGAGGTACAGTGTTTACAATAACCATAAAAGTTCCTCCTCTAATTCACCTCAGTTTCTGAAGGTCAATACTAAAGGTCATCCAGACTTAGCAGGCTTCCCAGATAGCCCTAGCATTGCAGGAAATCTGCAACACAGAGTTCTCAAGAAGAAACCCATATCTGAACCGTGTTTCATATTCCCGCACCAGACCGAGATGGAATGGGAAAGAATACGAACCACTCTAGCCTAGGTGTCACTCAGGTCCCAGGTATAGGACCTTAACTCTCAATGGAACACCCACCCACCAAAGCAAAACCAGATCCAGCCAGACAGCATGATAGTATGATATATGTAAAGCAGTAAAGAAAGCAGATAAACAACTGTACATAAAAATAAAACATATATAAACACAAATAAACACAAAACACCCCAGTAAACACAAATCAATAAAGCGCTAGGAGGAACCCACAAAAAGAACCAGCAGCCCTGGTTGCAGTATAAGGGTCCCCAGCAGAGTCGCCAAGCTGTCGCTCCCGATAAATGGGGAATAGGCCCAGATAAAGGTACAGACGCGAACGGTCGGCGAAGGGAACAGTGAGAACACACAGCCGTGAACTCACTGGAGGATGAATAGAGTCGCCAGCTAGGCATTTTTATCCCGGAGGAAAGGTAATGCTGCATAGACCTAGAAAGATACAGACAAGATGGTCGCGAACCAGAGAGACTGAGAAAGGGGGTTGGTTACAACCTGGGAAGGTATTAGCACCCAGATTGTCCGTCGTACTCGACGGGATCCACGCTTAAAAGATTTGTGTTTTAAAGGGGTAGTGTCAGTGCAATTTGTGCGTAAAGTAGCTGGAAAAGAATGTACAGGTGTCAGTGTAAAAGAGATGAAGTGTGATATATACAGTGTCAGTGTAAGAACAGGAATAAGATGCTCAAGATCATGAGGCTAAGGAATGAAGCTGGAAAGAGGGGGAATATACAGAGACTTTTGTTCGATAACTGTTAAGTTATGCCTACGTATCCTCTCGTGCAATGAGGAAGTCAGAACACCGTAGTTCGACCCAAAGAGACTGAAAGATGAATTGACTTGTGAACTGCTTGCTTGTCTATGCTCAAGTGTATGACCTGTCGGGCTCAGGTGCAAACTGTCTTGCATTAGACGGAAGAAGCAAGTTCTCGATTGTGAGTGAATGAGGTGAGAAAAGAATCCCGGAGGAGACGATTATTGTTTGTTTTTGTGTTTTCAGTCTTTTATTGTTTTTGGATTTTGTCATAAGTTAATGAGCTTAAGTCTAAACCAATGGATTTAGTAAACTCATCACATCTTCCCTCTGATTAGGGGTAATGAGAATACGTGTGAAGTCAGATTCTCACACTTAATCACCTTTGGTGTAGGATTAAGATCATTAACCTACTTGTGATTATTTAGATGTTTTTGTGGTTTTTGTTTAGTGTTGAGTAATGAGGTTAAGCCATAATCAGGGACTAAACAGACTCATTACACCATCCTAATAGAAGGATAATAGATGAGAATGTTTAAGCTGAGGAAAGCTCCTCAACTTAATCCATGATTAGGGATTAAACTCATGACAAAACAAGCCTTTGGTTAAGTGGATTTTATTTAATGATAAGATGAAGAAGTGATTTTTATGATTTGTAAGACAACTTGAGGGGGACTTGTCCATTAACACTAGGGTTAGTCCTTCTTAACCAATTAAGGAAGAATTAGAACCCTAATGCAAGGCCCAAGTTACAAGTGTGATGTCTTGATGATTATTATGTGAATTGATTAAGAGATTTAAACACATTAAGGGTTTAACACTTAGGATTAAAGTTATACACTCCATCCTAAGAGAAGGATGCAGGCATAAGCTTAATCACAAAGCCTTAAAGCCTTTAGGGTTTAGTCCCTGATTATGAGATAAGAAGAGATGACTCAAAAGAGACACAAAGATAAAACTAAGAGGGGAGACTAATCAAAACCCTAATCATTGTCATGCTTGGTTGTTCCTAAGGTTTGTGAGGTTTTCAAGAGAAGTCTTCAATGGAACCACCAGGAAGCAGATGAAAGGATCAGGAGAAGCAAAGTAACTTGCTTCATTCAAGAAGTCAAGTAACTTGAAGAAAGAAAGTGGGAAGGAGAAGAATGAGCAAGCTCAAATTCAAACACACATAAAAATGCAGCATGGATGCAAGAGAGAGATGAAGAGAAGTTATGAGAAGTGAAGGAAAATTCACTTCTCAAGATAACTTACCACCTGAAAAGTTAGAAAAGAAATGCAATGCAATGCAAAATGGGATGGAATGACATGATGCAAACCAAGACCATAAGCATGTTTATGATGATAATGATGCTATGAAGTGATACAAACATGAGACAATCAATGGAGATGATCATACAAGTTTATGAATGCAAATGGAGCAAGTTAGGAGGCATGGACATACATGAAAAGTTATGAAGTGCACATGACATACAACATGGCAAATACATGATGTAATGATCAAGCATGCTTTCAATATGTCTTATGATGTCAAATGAATCAAATGGATGCTTGAAATGTCATGGCAAGTCATGTTATGCAAGAGGATGCAAAATGGATGCATATGAAAGCCCCAAATTAGGGTTTATGATCAATGCAACAAACAAAAATCAAAATCAGAAGCAAACCCTAAGGTAAAAAATTGAAAATGCCACACAAAGGCCCCCTAATCCTATAATAACCCAATGCCCAAAGGAGAGATCTCAACTCCTAACTAATCTCAAGTTATGATTTTTACAAGTTTGCTAGGGTTTTAGGGTTCTTAAACAAGAAAATTGTCAAACAAATTGAAAATGAAAGATCAAATCATGGCCATTTAACCTCACAAACTACATGCTAAACACAATGCAATGCAAAAAGAATCAATGTCCAACTCTTCATGGATAGGCAGAAATGATTTTTTGAACTTGGGATCAAATTAATGCATAGAAATGATTTTAAATCAATGAAAAATTCTCAAAATGCATCAAGATCAAAAAATAAATTTGGTTTGAGGGTTGGACAATGTTTCTAAATGTCTTAGAACATTTCATGAATTTTTTGGTGATTTTTAAATACCTAAAAGTATTTTTAATAAATTAATTTTCATTAATCAATTAAAAATAATCTTTTAAATATTTAAAAATACTTTTTAAATGCTAAAAATGAAAATAAAAATATTTTTGTGTCATAAAAATTAATGAAAGTCTTGAGAAAAAGTTTCATAATTTTTAGACAATTTTTACTATTTTAAATAAATTATGGAAGTTAAATGACAAAAAAATGAAATAAAAATAAGATAAATGGAAAGTATTCTGATCCAACGCATGAGATTTAAAGCTGGGGAAAGACCATTGACTTGGCGCGTGAATCAAAGGACAGGATGCAATCTGACTTAATTATGTTTTACGAATTAATTAAGTGGATTAGGGCTAATGAGGACACATCTGGGCCACACAAACGCGCGGCAGGTCAACAAGTCAACTGATCCTACGCGTGAAATTCAAACTGCACTTAATGACCTGATTAAAACCCTAATGATTTTCAGGTGGCCGGAGAAGACCTCCGGTCGTCTTCTCCGGTGGGAACCCCACCTGAAAATCTCCAAAACTCTCAAAACCTAACTAAAATGAAATCTAAAAACATGGAAATGATCCCCACAACTTACTGAATCAAAACCCCATCACAAACAACATTTATACTTCCTCAAACTCATGAATCGAAACAAAGAAGATTTTAGGGCAAAACTTTCAGAAACCAATTAAACTCTCATTTCTCCACCATTTTCAAAACTAAAGGTATCAGAACAATCAGTGAAGCATATAGAACAACTTAAGAACTTAAAAAATGATTTCTGGAAAAAAAGTTCTTGAGCTACCTGAGTTTCGAAGCTTTCAATCCAGCAACTTTCTGTCCTCTCCCTTTGGTGCAATCCACTCTACTTGGTCCCCTGATGATCCTTGAATGCTTAGAAGGAGTTTATGTTGGCTGGTTTGAGAGATTGAACAAGTTCTGTTCAAGCTCAGGTGTGAATCGTGTTTATGATTCAGGCTGTTTCTGGCAATGGTGAAGGGTTCTTTGTGGTCAGAATGATGAGTGGAGAAGGTTTGTGGAGTTTGTTTGGGTGTTTATGGCCTGTGGAGTGAGTTTCGAATGGTTTTGCTTCTGAGAGTGAAAATGGAGGAATGGTGTTCTTGCTTGATTCAGGCCTAAGTCTTGCTGGTTTTGGCTCAGTGAAGCAAGGTGAGTTGATCTATGAAAATGGTTTTTGTGTTTGTGTGTTGTGTAGAGAGATTCGAAGGCTTTTGCTTGAGGGGGTGATTTTGTGAATGTGATCTTGTGTTGAGCTTCAGCCTTGCTTGAGGTGTGTTATGGCCAGCATTTGGATAGTATAAACAATTCCAAGTGGCCAGAGGATGTGACTTGGCCTGCTGTGATTGGGATGTTTACTTTTGCAAAAAGTCCACTTTGTTGTAAGGAAGGCATGGGTTGAACCCTAGGCTAGCACAAGTACATGGTCTGGTGCAGCATGGTGTGTAAGTGAAGCTAGAAAGGTCCAATAGCCAATGCAGCAAGTTGGTGAAAGTGTGATGATGATTTTGCAAGTTGTCCAACTTTGGTTCATATGGAACTATCTTGCTACACAAGCCATGAAACATGAGACACTTTGATTCAAATCTTATTTTTAGGACTTACATGATGCTTGTGTAATGGTTTGATGCCAATTAGAAGTTACAATTTGCCTTGGTACATGATTTTGCAAATTTCTCATTTGAGGCATATCTTGAAAATTAGTGATTTTTGCCAACTTTGTCACACCATAACTTTTGATCCAAAATGAATTAGGTCATGTTCTTGTACTTTTTGAAAAGGGAAAAATGTATTCTACAACTTTCATGACCAAAGTTTTTCCATTTGAAGCATTTTTGGATCAAAAAGTAAGGTTTGAAAAGTGACCTAAAATGACATATTCTTTAAAAGTCAACTATGCCCTAAAAAGTCAACTTTGCAAAAACTTCAAATTCTTGATTTTTGTGAACTTCAACCTTCTTCCATGATCAAATAAAGATCATATACACTCAAAATGATGAAGATCACCCCTTGGTTGGGTCATTGGGGGCCTCAGATGCCCTGATTTTGCACTGACTTGTCCAGAAAGTCAACTCTTGATCAGATGACTTCCCCATGGAATTTCTTCATGAAACTTGATATGCATACTCCCTATACCATATAGAGACCAATGGAAACAATAATGACCAAAAAATTTGGAGTTATGGCCCCTGAAACCAAAACCCTAATTTTAGGTCAACTGTGCAGTCAAACTTGGCTCTGCATCCATACCAATCTCAGTTCTTGTGATTCTTTGGAATTCTTGACTTTGAGAGGATGTAATATGATATAAGAACACACATGAACCCCTTTGAAGTGATTGATGGCATTTGGAGTGGCTCAAGAAGCTCTGGGATTGCTCAGATCACAAACCCTAGATGCAGATGACTTAGAAACTATGCAGTGAATCAAAAATGGGATATGAGATGATATGATTGTGCTTATGCATATGAAATGATCACAAGCCATGGTGTGAATGGGTGAGGGCAAATTTGGGGTGTTTACACATTCCTTTCCATAACTCATAGAGTGTAGCTAAAGTACCAGTTCTCAAAGTAACCCTATTATGAATATAACATGCAATATTCATTACTTCAGTCCAAAAATGATATGGAAGATGCTTAGCATGAAGCATGACTCTAACTCATTCCTTAAGAGTCTTGTTCTTGCGCTTTACAACTCCATTTTGTTGAGGGGTGATGAGAGAAGAAACTTTATGGCTAATACCTTCATAGGAGAAAAAATCGAAAAAAAATTTCTATTTTCAAACTCCTTTCCATAGTCATTTATAATCCTGACAATTCGGCTTTCCCGTTCTCTCTAAAATCCTTTGACACAATTCTTTAAAAACATCAAAAACATCTTATTTTCCTTGATGAAGTTTACCCAAGTGAATCTTGAAATATCATCAACAATAACATAAGCATACCTCTTCCCACCAAGGCTTTCAACTTGCATAGGTCCCATTAAATCCATATGAAGAAGTTCTAAAACTTTTGAAGTAGTAAGATGTTGGATCTCTGAGTGTGACATCTTGGTCCGTTTTCCAATTTGACACTCAACACAAATTCTTTATTCCTCTATTTTGAGCTTAGGAATGCCTCTGATAGTTTCTGTAAACACAATCTTCTTCATACCTTTCAGATTCAGATGACCAAATTTTTTGTGCCACAACTGGACTTCATCTTCCTTGGACAACAAACATATGGAGGAACAATTTGTTGCTTGAGGTGTCCATAAGTAACAATTATCCTTAGACCTGACTCCCTTCATCATTACTTCATTCTTCTCATTAGTGACAAAACATTCAAAATTAGTGAAATTTACTTTCAGACCTTGATCACATAACTGACTTATGCTTATCAAATTAAAAGTCAAACCTTTTACAAGGAGAACATTATCAAGACTAGGGAATCTAGTACAAGCTAACCTTCCCACTCCCTTAATTTCACCTCTAGCACCATCACCAAATGTGAAAAAAATGGAAGGATAAGACTTAATATCTACTAAATAGTTATCAACACCTATCATAAGTCTATAACATCCACTGTCAAAGTTCCAGTCCTTTCTAGATGTGGTGCTAAAAGAGGTATGGGCTATGAGACTAGTGACATGATCCTTA
Organism: Lathyrus aphaca; assembly: GCA_963966055.1. NCBI lineage: Eukaryota > Viridiplantae > Streptophyta > Magnoliopsida > Fabales > Fabaceae > Lathyrus > Lathyrus aphaca. The sequence goes on from OZ014521.1 coordinate 232,836,188, forward strand.
GCTTTCCATTCCTTTCTAGTTTTAATCCTTACATGGTTAGCCTTAGATTAAGGTGAATATTTTGGATAACCATGCAATTTGTAGCATAATGTTTTGACATGGTTATTTTTACCACAATAATGACATTTCCAAGGCTAGAGCTTGCCTTTGGTATCCGTTTTCTGAAGTATGGTAGGATGTTGTAACATTTGGTTAGACATTATGAGCTCACCCTTTACTTCATCAGGAACAAACTTTGTCACGCGAGTTTTTCTTTGATTATTTAAAGACTGATAATTAAACCTTATACCAGTAAATATTTTACCTCCTTTCCTAACTTGAAGAATCTCATCCGACACATCATATCCATTATTCAACATCCTTATGTATTTGGTCATATTTTCAAGCTTTGAGGTCACTAGGACTACTTCACCTTGAAGTTCAGAGATGGTAGATAGAAGTTTCTCTTTTTCATCCTGAAGTTGAGATATAAGCCTTTTCTACTCTTCTCATAACTTACACACTTTTTCACTTTTGATACAAAGTTACTTGTAGGAAGAAACTAATTCTTCATAAGTGATCTCTTCATCATAAGAATCTTTGTCAAAATCATATATACCAGTGAGTGTTGTAACATGCTTAACAGTTTCATCATCAGTTTCACCTTCAGACTCATCAGTCCAGGAAGCAGTCAAGCCATTCTTCTATTTCTTGAGGAATGTTGGAAATTATGGCCTAATGTGACCAAAACCCTCACACTCATGACACTGAATGCTTCTACCTTGATTTGGCTTCTCCTATGTTCTTTCTTTTCTCTGAAAGTAACTATTCTTGTTGATGTCAGATACGAAGTTCTTGACATTTGGTTTTGACTTCCTATCCATAATTTTCAGCAACTTATATAATTTTCTCCCAAGAAGCACTATATCATTAGAGATTCCTTCATCATTGTTCAATTCAAATTGATCCTCTTCATCATTGATGTTGGAAGTAAAATCTATTTTCTTGTTCTTCTTTTTAGATCTATCACTAATAGTCAGCTCAAAAGTTTGAAGTGACCCAACAAGTTCATCTATTCTCAGTTTGCGTATGTCTTGGGATTCTTCAATGGTTGTGACCTTCATGTCAAATCTCTTGGGTAGGGACCTGAGAATCTTCCTAACCATTTTTTCTTCTAAGATCTTTTCTCCTAAAGCACTAAAATAATTTGCTATTTCAAGAATATTCCCGTGTATGTCATGAATGCATTCATCATCTTTCATCTTTAGATTTTCAAATCTAGTAGTGAGCAGTTGAAGTATAGACATCTTCACCTTAGATGTTCCATCATGAGTGGTTTTTAGAATTTCCCAAGCATATTTGGCCACAATACAGGTTTTTATTAATCTGAACATGTTTTTGAAAGTTCCATTGAATTTTTCCAACCCTTGATCTTCTTCCTTAGACCAATCCTCTTCTAGCTTCAATGTCTCCTTCCCATCTTTGTACTTAACTGTAACACCCTCGATATTCCCCGACATTTTTAATAAATAAAATACATCAATCAGAGTAAAATTTCATCTTCAGTTTGAAATTCTACTTTCAACTTTTCAAAAACATGCTCTTAAAATTTGATACATAACATGAAACGAAATTTTTTTTTCAAATTAAGCAGCGGAAAAGCCAAACTTTAATGATATCATTGAAATAGAAAATAGTTTGAAAACTTCTAAAACAACATCAATAAGTTCCAAAATATAATAAATGAACTAAAGCAACAAAATGATGTTCCCGACTCTCATGTTACGTATCAGAGCAGACACCACTAACATGAAGTACTTCTACTTCATCTACCACGAACTCTAACTACACCTTAGCACATGCACGTTACCCACGTAGAGGTAACATTCAACCAGAAGAGGTGAGATTCTTAAATCAAATAAAAGAGAAAAATGATATAAAAATAAAGCATATATCACATAAGTATAACAATGACTTATTTATCACAATAAGACTCACAACCCAATTACAAATCTACAACAGACACATCGACAACATATACATCCATATCATACACATCAACAACAATGCATTCAAATGATACTCAACCATAGACTTAATTCAAGTGGTACCAAGAATCGATCTCTATTTCATGATCCAGATCCCGTCGAAACTCTCGACTCCTTTTTCATGGTCCAATATGATCCATATTTCATGATCACACCCATGACCCCTGTTTCATAGTCACATACAATCCCTATTTCATGACTGCACCAACAACTGTGATTGAATTCAATCACGTCACCAAAAATGATTCAATCACGGAAATCAGATGGACGTGGTTACCCTACCTTGGTATACCACCCACAACTATGCACATGTCACACACTCTCTATGACAATATGCAATATCAACAACAACAATGACTTCATGCAACAACATCAATTACAACATGCGACAACATCAACAACAACAACATATAACAACCTCAACAACAACATATAACGACATCAACAACATCATATAACAACATCAACAACAATGTATAACAACCTCAACAACAACATATAACGACATCAACAAAATAATATAACAACATCAACAACAATGTAACACCCCAAAGTCAATTTTAATTTAATTGATGTGGTTTCTTATGAATTTTGATGTTTATAATGTTATTTGATGTTTTGTGGAGTTTGGGGATGACTTAATATAATATTAATATTAGAATTATTAAGTTTAGTGGATTTAGTTTATTATTTGAGATTAAATTAGATAATATAAGAGGAATTGGAGGATAAGGGTAATATGGTCATTTGATGGAGGATTAGTGAGGGTATTATGAGGAAAGACTAAAGAGGTCCTAAGGCAATGGTGACAAAAGAAGGAAAATTGGAGAGTACGATCATTTAGATTGATCTCACTTTTGGGAGAAGAGTTATGGCGAAGAGGAGAAGCTAGGACTTGAAGGTTGAAAGGATTTTCGAAGAGATTATCGAAAAGCTTACGGAACGTAAGGTATAAGGAGTATTTTTTTCGTTCGATATTATAATGTGGGAATAAAATTGGGGGTTTTGAGGTATAGTTGTAGGGTATTAGGGTTTGATTGATGATTTTATGTTTTGATGATGAATGCATGATGACTTGAGGAATATAATGATGTTAGATGATATACTTGATGTTATTATAAGGAATGTTGACATTAATTGTGATTCTGCTGCTATGCTGATGTTAAAAGTGGATTTTGGCTGAGTTTATCGCAGATGAGGAATTAGTGAAATCGCAGAAAATCTGCAGGATTCACAAAGCTCTCTTAGTGAGCTACAACTCGCTTAGCGAGCACAACCTGAGAGTTGGGCGCTTAGTGAGCAAGATGTCTCACTTAGTGAGCCCTGGAGAGTTTTGAAAAAATGATGTTTTTGTTGTTGTTCCGCAACTGTCTTCTCTAGGGGCTTTATGTCATAGGATGCTATGATGTTATAAAATTGTTGTTTGATGTGTTTTAGGGATAAATAAGGGAAATTAGTGATTATATGATGTATGCGATTTATTTGATTTTGTAGAGTACATGAAGTATGAGTACATGATGTAGTAGTATGGTGTAGGATGAATGCGGATGCATATTTGTGATGTTTTGAGGATGATCTGTGTATAATTGCATCATGGAATTGAATTATGAGGGAACTTTAGTCTATTGGTAGCTTCAATCCCATCGTGCAGATTGAAGTGATACAATGTTATGATGTGCTCCCTTAGTGGAGGCTTGATGGCCCAGTGGCCATCCATGAGGATGTTTCGGTACCACATGAATATTAAGAGGTTGCATATCATTCTAAATGACATAGCATGATTTGCATTGATTTTATGTGATGATGAGACCTACTTGATGTTGTGTATAAATGAATTCTGATTGAATTGTTGTTGTTGATGTTTTTAAATTCTCATTTTCTATATTATATTATTGAATGTGAATTTACTCACCTTGCCTGCCTTCTGGTGATGGTCTATTATGCCATCCTGCCATTAATCAAGGTTAGCTCGGTGCGTGCTTAACTCAGAGGTAGCGAGTTGTCGAGTTAATTAGAAGTGGAGTCCTGCTCTGTGTCCAGTAATATCGGGATGGGTTTCGCTTGAGTGTTCATGTTTTACTTGAATTTAAGATGTTATTTCTTGAGTACCTCTGGTTAAATGATACTTGGGATAATTATGAGGTTTATTTTATTAAAGATGAATTATGACGTATTGTTTTCCCGCTGCGTATTGTCGAAAAGAGATTTAAAAGTGTTTTTCATGATTTTATTAACCCGTGTTACGAGACAGGACTCAATGTGATGTTTTATGAGGCATCAGATATTTAATGTATGTGACATATTTTCTTGCGATTTTACTCTGATAATATAATTAAAATGCATGCTAATTGTGATGGGGTAGAAAGGGTGTTACATTAGTGGTATTAGAGCAGGCCAGTCTGTCTGGTCGTGTCGTGTCGTTGTCAGGAATGTCGGTTAATGTGTTTGAGTGTTTTTAGGTTGAGTTGTTTTTTTGATGTTGTTGGTGATTAGTAGAATCACTTCAAATCCTGATCTTGTCGATGCGATAGCTGCACTCTCTTAGGCTACAACGCAGAACAATGTTCGTGATGAGTTTCATGCCTTGGGGGTTTTTCAGAGGAATAATCTGCCTAAGTTCGCAGGTTCCCATGAATCGGAGAACGCTCATAAGTGGATGAAGGCGATTGAGAAGATATTCAGGACCATGGCATGCTCCGATGCTCAGAAGGTGCAGTTTGGCACCCATATGTTGGATGAAGAGGCTGAGGATTGGTAGGATAATACCCATCAGAGATTGGAAGGAGTTGGGGATGCGATAACATGGAATGTGTTCAGGAGAGAATTTTTTAGTAAGTACTTCCCTTAAGACACTCGTGGCAAGAAAGAGGTCGAGTTCTTGGAGCTGAAGCAGGGGAACATGACGGTGGTAGAGTATGCTGCCAAGTTCGAGAGGTTGGTGAAGTTTTGTCCTCACTACAATCATGATGATGCTGAGTTATCTAAGTGTTTGAAGTTTGAGAATGGGATGAGACCAGAAATCAAGCAAGCGATTGGGTGTCAGCAGATCTACAAGTATGTTGAACTTGTGGATAAGAGTAGAATATATGATGAGGATATCCGAGCTCAGTCTACTCACTATAAGCAGGTGAGTGAGAAGAAAGACAAGGGTCAGTTTCGAGGGAAGCCTTATGCGATTCCAAATGACAAGGGGAAGACGAAGGTTGGTGATGGAAAAAAGCCAAGTGGGAGAGCGGGTTCTACTCCTCTCAAGTGCTATAAGTGTGGCGAAGCAGGTCACAAATCTGATGTGTTCATTGCTACTATGATAAGATGCTATAGGTGTGGTAAGAAGGGCCATATGAAGAATGAGTGTACGAATGTTGAACCAACTTATTTCAATTGTGGTGAAGAGGGACATATCAACACTCAGTGTCAGAAACCGAAGAAAGTTGCTACTATGGCTCAAAATACTAGTAGAGTGTTTGCTTTGAGTGGCTCAGATGCTCAGAAGAAGGATAACTTAATTAGAGGTACTTTTTTTATTAATGATGTTGAGTTGGTTGATATAATTGATACTGGGGCTACTCATTCGTTTATTTAGATTGAGTGCACGACCAGGTTGAATTTTCCTTTGACTATTATGAATGGTAATATGTTGATTGAAATGCATGCTGACGGTTCAATTACGACTAACCGTGTGTGTTTGAAGCATCCTTTGACCATTTATGGTAAGTATTTCTTGATGGATTTAGTGTGCTTACCTTTACGCCAATGGATATTGTGCTTGGTATGAACTGGTTGGAATTCAACTTTGTGCATATCAATTGTTATGCAAAGACTGTAGAGTTTCCAGAGTTTGGTGATTGTGGGGAGATGATGCTTCTATCTGCGAAGCAAGTGGATGAGCTTCTAGAAGAGGAAGCTCAGATGTTTGCTTTGATTGCGACATTACAAGTGGACCGTGAAAAGTGGGTGTGGAGTTACCTGTTGTCTGGAATTTCTTGATGTGTTTCCGGATGACATTAGTGATTTACCACCGGAGTGTGAAGTAGAGTTTGTTGTGGATTTAATATCGGGTACTAGTCCAGTGTCGATGGCTCTTTATCGGATGTCAGTTTCAGAGTTGAGTGAGTTGAAGAAACAACTTTAAGAACTTCTTGAGAAGAAATTTGTTCGTCCAAGTGTTTCTCCATGGAGTGCTCCTGTGTTGTAGGTTAAGAAAAAGGATGGTAGCATGAGGTTGTGTGTCGATTATCGACAATTGAATAAGGTGACTATCAAGAATAAATATCGGCTTATGAGGATTGATGATTTGATGGATCAGTTGGTGGGAGCTTGCTTTTTTAGCAAGATTGATTTGAGGTCGGGTTATCATCAAATTAGAGTTAAAGCAGATGATATTCCGAAGACAACTTTTCGGACGAGGTATGGTCACTATGAGTATACTGTGATGCCTTTTGGTGTATCAAATGAACCTGGTGTATTCATGGAATATAAGAATCGAACCTTTCATGAGTATTTGGATAATTTTGTAGTGGTTTTTATAGATGACATTCTGATTTATTCAAAGTCAGAAGAGGGACATGAAGGACATTTGAGGATTGTATTACAAGTGTTAAGAGAGAAGAAGCTTTACGCTAAGTTGTCGAAGTGTGAGTTATGGTTGAAGGAAGTGAGTTTCCTTGGCCACGTGATTTCTAGTGGTGGAATTTATGTGGATCCTTCGAAGATTGATGTTGTATTGAATTGGGATACTCCGAAGTCTGCTATGGAGATTAGAAATTTCCTTGGGTTGGCCGGTTATAACCGTAAGTTCATAGAGGGTTTTTCTAAGTTGGCATTGCCTTTGACTCAGTTGACTCGGAAGGGTCAGGCTTATGTATGGGATGTTGCTTGCGAGAAGAGTTTGGTTGAGATGAAGAAGAGGTTGACTATTGCTCCAGATTTGATTTTTCCAAATCCGAATGAATCTTTCGTGGTGTATTTCTATGCTTTAAAAATAGGTCTTGGTGGTGTGTTGATGTAGAATGGTCAAGTAGTTGCATATGCTTCTAGACAGCTATGTGTTCATGAGAGGAACTATCCTACCCATGACTTGGAGTTAGCAGCCGTGGTTTTTGTGTTAAAGATTTGGAGACACTATCTATTTGGATCGAGGTTCAAGGTGTTCAGCAATCATAAGAGTTTGAAATATTTTCTTGATAAAAAAGAACTAAACATGAGGCATAGGAGATGGTTAGAGATGTTGACAAACTTTGATTTCGATTTGAGTTACCACCCTGGTAAAGCTAATGTGGTTGCAGATGCTTTGAGTAGGAAGACTTTGCATATGTCAATGATGATGGTGAAATAACTTGAGATGATTGAGCAATTCAGAGACATGAGTTTGTTGTATGAAACCACATTTGAGAGTGTGAAGCTAGGTATGCTGAAATTGACGAATAATATTGTGGAAGAGATCTGTTTAGGACAACAATCAAACTTGAAGTTGGTTGATCAAATGAATTTGATTAACCAAGGTAACATAGGAGAATTCCGAATTGATGAAAATGGTATGATGAGGTTTTCGAGATCGTGTGTGTGTTCCTGATATCCCAGAATTGAAGAAACGCATTCTAGAAGAAGGACATCGAAGTAGATTGTGTATTCATCTTGGCGTAACTAAGATGTATCATGATTTGCAGAAGCTGTTTTGGTGGCCGGGTATGAAAAGAGATATTGCAGAGTTTATGTATACGTGTTTGATTTGCCAAAAATCGAAGGTTGAAAATCAGAAGCCTTTAGGTATGATGCAACCGTTGAGTATTCCAGAATGGAAATGGGATAGCATTTATATGGATTTCGTGACAGGTTTGCTGAAGATGGTGAAGGGAAATGATTCCATTTGGGTGATTGTTGACCGATTAACTAAGTCGATGCATTTTTTGCCGATGAAGATTAATCATTCCATGTCGAGATTAGAAAAGATGTATATTGATGAGATTGTGAAGCTGCATGGGATACCGTCGAGTATTGTGTCAGATGGAGATCACCGGTTTACATCGAGTGTCGCTCCCCCGAAAAGACACCTTGTCAGATAGGGTGCAGACGCGAACGGTCGGCGAAAAGAGAAATGAAAGTGAACTGAATAGAGTCGCCAACTAGGCATTTTTATCCCGAAGGAAAGGTAATGCTGCATAAACCTAGAAAGAAATGGATAAGACGGTTGCGAACTAGAGAAACTGAGAAAGGGGGTTGGTTACAACCTGGGAAGGTATTAGCACCCAGATTGTCCGTCGTACTGGACGGGATCCACGCTTAAAAGATTGTGTTTAAAGGGGTAAGTGCATGAGCTATCTGTGTGCAAAAGCTGGAAAAGAATATACAGGTGTCAGTGCAGAAGGTGAATGCTCAGGAATTGAGGCTTAAAAGAGAAAGCTGAAAGAGGGGGAAGACACAGAGACTTTTGTTCGATAATAGTTATGTTATGCCTACGTATATCTCGTGCAATGAGGAAGTCAGAACGCCGTAGTTTGACTCAAAGAGACTGAAAGATAAATTGACTGTGAACTGCTTGCTTGCCTATGCTCAAGTGTATGACTCGTCTGGCTCGAGTGCTAACTGTCTTGCATTAGACGGAAGAAGCAAGTTCTCGCTTGTGAGTGAGTGTGGTGAGAAAAGAATCCCGAAGGAGACGATTATTGTTTGTTTTTGGTGTTTTCAATCTTTTATTGTTTTTGGTGTTTTGCATAAGTTAATGAGCTTAAGCCTAAATTAAAGGTTGTAAACTCATTATATCCTCCCTTGATTAGGGATAATGAGAATACTTAAGTGTGAGATAAGCACCTCAACTTAATTACCATGATGATGTAGGATTAAGATCATTAACCTACTTGTGATTAGTTAGATGTTTTTGGGTTTTGTTTGGTGTTAAGTAATGAGTTTAAGCCATAATCAAGGATTAGTGAACTCATTACTGTCGCTCCCCCGAAAAGACACCTGGTCAGATAGGGTGCAGACGCGAACGGTCGGCGAAAGGAGAAATGAAGGTGAAGATGAATAGAGTCGCCAGCTAGGCATTTTTATCCCGAAGGAAAGGTAATGTTGCATAAACCTAGAAAGATATGGATAAGACGGTTGCGAACCAGAGAAACTGAGAAAGGGGGTTGGTTACAACCTGGGAAGGTATTAGCACCCAGATTGTCCGTCGTACTCGACGGGATCCACGCTTAAAAGTTTGTGTTTAAAGGGGTAGGTGTATGTGCTGTCTGTATGCAAAATCTGAAAAAAAATATACAAGTGTCAGTGCAAAAGGGTGAATGCTCAGGAACTGAGGCTTAAAAGAGAATGCTGAAAGAGGGGGAAGACACAGAGACTTTTGTTCGATAACAGTTAAGTTATGCCTACGTATCCTCTCGTTCAATGAGGAAGTCAGAACACTGTAGTTCGACTCAAAGAAACTAAAAGATAAATTGACTATGAACTGCTTGCTTGTCTATGCTCAAGTGTATGACTCGTCTGGCTCGAGTGCTAACTGTCTTGCATTAGACGGAAGAAGCAAGTTCTCGTTTGTGAATGAAGATGATGATAAAAGAATCCCGAAAGAGACGATTATTGTTTGTTTTTGGTGTTTTGAGTTTTTTTATTGTTTTTGGTGTTTGTCATAAGTTAATGAGCTTAAGCCTAAATCAAGGGCTTGTAAACTCATTATATCCTCCCTGATTAGGGATAATGAGAATACTTAAGTGTGAGATAAGCACCTCAACTTAATTACCAGGATGATGTAGGATTAAGATCATTAACCTACTTGTGATTATTTAGATGTTTTTGGGTTTTTGTTTAGTGTTAAGTAATGAATTTAAGCCATAATCAAGGATTAGTGAACTCATTACACCATCCTAATAGAAGGATAATAGATGAGAGCACTTAAGTTGAGGAAGATACCTCAACTTAATCCAAGATTAGGGATTAAATTCATGACAAAACAAAGTCTTTATTAAGGTGGATTTTAATTAAGTGAGATTAAGAAGCGAGTTTTATGATTTGTAAGACAACTTGAGGGGGACTTGTCCATTAAACACTAGGGTTAGTCCTTCTTAACTAATAAAGGAAGAATTAGAACCCTAATGTAAGGCCCAAGTTACAAGTTAATGTCTTAGTGATTATTAGATGGATTGATTAAGAGGTTTAAACAGATTAAGGGTTTAACACTTAGGATTAAAGTTATACACTCCATCCTAAGAGAAGGATGTAGGCATAACCCTAATTCCAAAGTCCTTAAGCCTTAAAGGTTTAGTCTCTAATGATGCGGTGAGAAGAGAGACACAAAGAAGACTCAAAGGTAAAAGCTAAGGGGACTAATCACAACCCTAATTATTGTCATGCTTGGATGTTCCTATGGTTGTAAGGCTTGAGAAAGATCTTCAAGGAAGCCACAAATGGAAGAAGCAAAAGAAAGGAGGAAGAAGCAGAAGAAATAAGTTACTTACTTCATTGAAGAAGATAAGTAACTTAGAGAAAGAAAGTGAGAGATGAACATGAATGAGTAAGCCCACTCAAAGACAATAAAAAATGCAGCAAAGATGCATATGAAGAAGATGAAGAGAAATGAGAAGTGAAGGCAAATCCACTTCTCAAATTAACTTACCACCTGAAAATGTTAGCACAAGATGCATAAGGAAAGGAATGAAATGGAATGAAGCATATGCAAAGAAAAAGACCAAAACCAGAAGCATTCACATGATGCAAATGATGCTATGACATGGTGCAAAGGCATACAAAGTGCAATGAATGGTCATACAAGAGAATGGATGCAAATGAAGCATGCTTTGAAGTATGAAAACACATGGATGTTTATGAAATGAAATGGATGCAAAGCATAGAAAATGTATGAAGAAATAATCAAGCATGATTCTAACATATCTTAAGATGTCTAAGATGACACGTGAATGTATGAAATGTCATGGCAAGTTCATGAATGGATGCATATGCAAGATGAATGCAAATGAAAGCGCAAACTTAGGGTTACATGAAAGGATGAGATGCAAATGATCAAAACAGAAGCATATGACATGATAAAAATTTGCAAATGAGCTCAAACAAACCCTAACCCCATATGATATCACAACCCAAAGGAGAAGGTCCAACTCTTAACCTAAAGAAAGTTATGATTTTCCTAAGTTTGCTAGGGTTTTTGGGTACCTTAAAAGGGAAAATGCAAATCAATTTGAAAATGTAAGAAAAATTCATGCCAAATATATCCTAGAAACTAAATGATATGTGGAAAACAATGCAAAAAGAATCATCATCAAACCCTTCATGGTTAGGCAGAAAAGATTTTTCAAAGTTAGGGTTCTAAAAAGGGGATTTTATGAACCCTAAATTCAAAGAAAATGTCAAAGTATGTTCAAAACCAAAAATAAATTTGTATGAATGGTTTGACAATGTTTCTAAATGTCTTAAGATGCAATGTGATTTTTTTTGTGAGTTTTAGAAACCTAAATGGTATATTAATTAATTAATTTCCATTAATTAATTAAAATAAACATTAAAATATTTTAAAATACAATTTTTATGCAAAAAGTAAAAATAAAAATATTTTTGGTTTCTGAAAATTAATAATAGTCATGGTAAAAAATTTCAGAATTTTTTAATGATTTTTACTATTTTTAATAAATATGTAAAATAAAATGTAAGGAAAATAAACATAAAATGAAAGTATGCAAAAGGAGAGGCTGAGATGTAAAGTTGGGGGATCCAATGATCCAGATGGCAAGTCAGCGTGACTGGAGGTATTCAAATCCTAAGGCCATGACTTAATCTTCTCACTTAAATGAAATCCAACGGCTGTGTTTTAATCTAACCTAATTTAACTAATTAATTAAGTTTAGGGTTTAATGATTAATCCCATCCCTTCAAAATGCGCGGCAAACTCTCATCAAACGGACCAAATTCAAACTCACTTAATCACCTGAGATTAGCCCTAATCCGCCTCAGACGGCCGAAACAGTGTTCCGGTCGTCTTCTCCGGCAGGGTTCCTATCTCAACTCTCTCCCCAGGCCATTTTAAGAGCTCTAAAGCTCCAGATCAGATCCCCAACTCACCCCAAGCACGAATCAACCCTCAAAATCAATTTATTTTGCAACAATCATGAGAATCAAACAAGAACATGTTTCACGGGCAAAGTTTCAGAAGCTAAATACACGCTTGTTTTCAACTCATTTTCAAAACAAATTATATCATGATGATCAACATAACATGTATAACAAACTAGAAACTTAAAATCATGCTTCTGGAAAAAAGTTTGAAGATGGATACCTGAGCTGGAGCTTTCACTTTTGGAGCTTTCTGACCTCTTCTCTTGTGCAAACCCACCCCAATGGACTCCTTGATGATGTTGAGAAGCTTTGAATGAGTTTAGAATGGCTGGATTGAGAGAATGAACTCTTGTTGCACCAGAATCGTGTTTGTGTTTGGCTGACTTTTAGGGTTTGGCAATGGTTGGGAAATGGTCTATGGATGATGGTGAGTTGATCTATGTAATTTGTTTGAAGTTTTATGGCTTGTGTAGTATGTTTCGAAGAGATGAAGGTTGAGGGTGATTTTTCTGAACTTGGCTTATGAGAGTGTTCAGGCTCCAAGGTTATGTGAAATGGCTTGCTTTTGGTCCACATAACATGTCTCTATTGGCCAGAGAGTTGTTGTGGCTGCAGCCGATTGGTATGGGTTCAATTGCAAAAAGTCAACAGCTTGTGTACCATAGGTATGGGCTCATGCAGGGGTGGTTCAAGGGCATGTATTGGTTCAGCAGAGATCAAGGAGAGCCATGGGATTCATTTTATGCAGCTGGATGGCTTGGAGGCATGGTTGCAAGAGGTTTTGCAAGTGTTATGCAATTTGCCCCTTTTGATATATCTTGAGGTGCAAGGCATGAAAACAAGTGATTCCTTGGGCAATTCTGATCACAATGCATTGTACTATGTTTGTATGATGCTTAGAGATGCATTAGAGGTCACAAAAGGGATTGGCATGTGGTTTTGCAAAATATCCTCTTTGGTGTATTCTTGAAAATTATAGGATTTTTTCCAACTTTGCAAGGCCATAACTTGAGTTCCATAATGAATTAGAACATGTTCTTGTATGTTTTGAAAAGGGAATGATCCAATCTACAACTTTCATGACCAACAAATTTTCATTTGAAGCATTTTTGGTTGAGAAAGAGGAGGTTGAAGAACTTACCCAAAATTGAAAGTTTCCATTACAAGTCATTTCCATTTTTGGCAACTTTTGGTTTAGCTCAAATTTCTTCAATTTTGTGAACTTACAAGCACTTCAATCATCAAATAAAGATCATATAACTTCAATTTGATGAAAATGTCACTTTGGTTCCATTGTTGGGGGCCTCAGATGCCCTGATTTTGCTCTGACTTGCTCAAGAAGTTACCCAATGAACAGATGACTTCCACAATGAACTTCTTCATCAAACTTGGTACACATGATCCTTATAACATCTTAAGAATATTAGAAACAAGAATGACCAGAAAATTTGGAGTTATGGCCTCTGAAACCAAAACCCTAAATTTGGTCATCTGTGTAGTGAAAACCCTAGCTCTGCTTCCATGCTTTGCCAGTTCTTGTGATTTCTTGACTTCCTTGAACTTTTAGGGGTATAATATGATGATTGAACATACATGGACCCTCTTGGAATACTTTGAGGCCTTTGGAGTGGCTCAGGTGGATTCTTGGATTGCTCAGATCACAAACCCTAGATGCAGATGAACTTGAACTAATGCAGTGAAACAAAAATGCAATATGAGATGGTATGCTTATGCTTATGCAAACATGAAAGATCACAAGCCATGGTGTGAAATGGTGAGGGCAAATTTGGGGTGTTTACAGCTTCCCCTATTCAAACATGAGTTAGCTGTGCAGGATGTAAGCGCCTGGTTTAACAGACAAACAAGATAACTTGTGGTTGAATACCAAAGACAGTCTGAAATTTGCACTCACTAGGGAGAAGAAGAAAAGGGATATAAATTGTAAAAGGAAGTATAGCATGATTCTCAAATGAAAGCGATGGAGGACGACTGCTGGGGATAAAGCAATGACGGGGACAACCGACATGCTGGGGAAATAAAGAGATCATGATGGGGACGGCCATCAAGCAAAGTAATAAGGTTCTCTGGGGATTAAAGTAAAGTCAATGATGGGGACGACCATCAGGTTTGCAAAGTACGGTAAAAAACGATGGGGACGACCATCGGTTCAAAGAATAAATGAAATAAATGATGAGGGACGGTCATCAATGGTGAAGGACGATCACCTAGCAGGGGACGACTGCTCTTTATCACGACATAGGACGAATGTCGGATAGAAAAGGTCGACGATGAGGACGGCCATCGGATAAGAATGATGAAGGACGATCATCAAGAGGTGAAGGACGATCATCAAGAGGTGAAGGACGATCACCTAGCAGGGTACGACTGCTCTCGGGGTTTATCACTACATAGGACGAATGTTGGATAACAAGATCAACAATGGGGACGACCATCGGATAAAATGATGAGGGACGGTCATCAAAAGGTGAAGGACTATCACCTAGCAGGGGACGGCTGCTAAATATCACGACATAGGACGAATGCCAGATAGAGAAGGGTTCCAATAATGGAGACTCCGCTGGGGAAAGGATGAGGGACGGTCATCCAAAGGTGAAGGACGATCACCTGGCAGGGTACGGCTGCCAAAAGTAACACGACATAGGATGAATGTCGGATAGGAGAAAAGTTGTTTTGCTGGGGAATGGTAAACACGGACGAGTGTTTACGCTCAAGAATAAAAGGCATAAGTGTTTGACTTTGTGTATAGATTAAAGATGCGGACGAGTATCATGCGTGTTCAGAGATAATGATACAGACGAGTACCAACTGGTTAACAAAGAACACGGATGAGTGTCGAATCTGTTGAAGAGTGATATATATATATACGAGATACAGACGAGTATCTGTATGAGTATTGTGAAGTATGAGCAAGACACGGACAAGTGTTTAACTTGTTGGGGAAAGGTGACACAGACGAGTGTCGAAAGAGAACGTGTATAAGTTATGGACAAACATTTGTATATGAGAATGTAAAAGGTGTTCAACGACCCGTGGGGATAGGATGACACAGACGGGTGTCGACAAGAGTGTATTATAAAGAAGTGTTTGGTTTGCAACAAGTGATTGGGCAACCGTACTGGGGAAAGGTGACACGGACGAGTGTCAAAAAGAGATGTATAGGTTTCTGGATGCAAAGAGGATGTTTTGGCTTATATCTGTAGGGGAATGATATGACACGGAAAAGTGTCGAAAAGGGTATATATGAATAGGTATTTGTGTTGGAGAGTGCAAAGGGGATGCTTTGGCTTTTATTTGTAGGGGACGTGAGTTTTTATATGCATTGCTGATGAGATATTGATGGCATCTGCAGGTGACTGGTTTGAACCTGGCTTGTGATCATGCAAATATTTGATTTTTTCCGTAATGCTTCGTATTAAATGGAATGCTACGCTTTGTGGGAAAAAATTATGCGAATGCTATGATTATGCAAAAAGGAAACGATCCGGGATTTGGATCCCATTGAAGATTGGATTTCTGGTTGATCTGCTTGGAGGGATGTCCCAGTTGGGGAAGATCATTGGTCGATCTGTTAGGAAATACAGCTCTTCTTGGGGAAATTGATCATTGGTAGACCCATCCTGTAAGGAGAAACCCAGCTGGGGAGAAGGAAACATCCGTCACTTTGTTGTGTAGGAGTTTCAGGCATTGCTTTTCTGGGGAGAGGCTGGAACTCTGCGGGGAGATAATTATTTTGTCTTTGAGAGACCTGGTACTCTTCTTGGGGAAGAAAAGATCACTGAACGATCTTCCTAGAGAACTCTGTGGGGATCCCGGATGGGGAAGCTCCTGTTGAATAAACTTATGCTAGGGATGAGGAGGTTTTGACAACTCCGCTGGGGAAAAGCATTCCAGATACTGTTCAGGGAGGAGGTACACTGAGGAAGTGTGCTTGGCATGCCCCAGGTTGCGTATTGAATACCTGCAATCTGTTAAGACAAGAAAGACGCACAAGTATCCCGAGCTATCCCTTACCAGATTCCGTCATAGGAGTTAGATATTCCTGAGAGTAAATATATTTCCTGCAAACATTTATTAAGAATGGCTCATTTGTTTTATGCAAATATCATATTATGGATATTGGACATTTTGCAAACGAAACAAAAAATGTACAAGAAGAGATGTGACTTAAAATCTGATTTTATTAATTTGGATGCCCTGAGTTGGCAGATACAGTCAAAGAAACATATCCCCTGGAATGAGGAGATTGTTATAAATTGAGAAAAGTAAAAGTGCTGGCAATGTTGACGACACTCCGGCGAGCTTCCTTTGCTATGACCTGTATGACCTTGACGTTCTTCTCACCTTGCTTTCTGAAGAAGGTTGATTATGACCAATGCTTTATCCTTCCGAAGCTTGTCGTGTTGTGAGTGATACAGACGAATTCAAAATGCATTTGTTCGCTTATTCCCTGATTTTGCATGGATCGCTCTTTCGGGTTTTCAATCCACCGAGATACCCATTTTTGCCTGAGCTGTCCAATGCGGCTTTTCAACTCAGCGAGTGTACACATTTTTTTTTCAATTTTCCCTTATTTTTGCTCGAGTCTTTTATTTTGTTTTTGACTCGCCGGGATGCCCTATTTTGCCTGGACTTTCATTCTGTTTTTATGTCCAGCGGGTCATTTTATGCGAAGTATTTTTTAATTGCATTTGAATTCACAGGGGATAAGAAATCTTCACCATCCATAGTAGTGAGCATCAGTGCTCCACCGAAGAAAACCTTCTTTACTATGAACGGACCATCGTAATTCGGAGTCCACTTGCCCCTGTGGTTTGTATGAGGAGGAAGGAGCCTTTTCAGCACAAGATCTCCTACTTGGTATTCCCGAAGCCTGACTTTCTGATCAAAGGCCTTCTTCATCCTTTTCTGATATAACTGCCCATGACATATTGCAGCTAATCTCTTTTCTTCGATCAGATTCAGCTGATTGTACCGAGATCGGACCCATTCAGCTTCATTTAGCTTTACATCCATCAGTACCCGTAAGGAGGGTAGCTCAACTTCAACAGGTAGGACTGCCTCCATACCATACACAAGTTGATACGGTGTTGTCCTAGTAGATGTTCTGACTGAGATACGATACCCATGCAAGGCAAATGGTAGCATTTCATGCCAGTCTTTGTAAGTAACCACCATCTTTTGCACAATCTTCTTGATGTTCTTATTAGCTGCCTCAACAACGTCATTCATCTTTGGCCTGTAAGGAGAAGAGTTGTGATGTTGGATTTTGAAGTCCCGGCACAGTTCTGCCATCATTTTGTTGTTCAAATTGGAATCATTATCAGTAATGATTCGCTTGAGAACTCCATACCGACATATGATGTCTCTTTTCAGGAATCTGGCTACCACTTGTCTGGTGACATTTGCATACGAGGCTGCTTCAACCCACTTGGTGAAGTAATCAATGGCTACCATGATGAATATGTGGCCATTTGAAGCAGTCGGTTCGATCTTTCCAATCATGTCAATGCCCCACATGGCAAAGGGGCAAGGTGAAGACATCAAGTTTAAAGGATTTGGAGGCACATGCACTTTGTCTGCATAGATCTGGCATTTATGGCACTTTCTGGCATAGGCACAACAGTCTGCATCCATTGTGATCCAGTAGTAACCTGATCGTAATAATTTCTTAGCCATTGCATGTCCTCCAGCATGGGTACCGAAAGATCCTTCATGCACCTCGTGCATCAGCAATTCTGCCTCTTTCTTATCAACACATCTGAGAAGAACCATATCAAAGTTTCGCTTGTATAAAGAACCATCAGCATTAAGGAAGAAACTACCGGCCAGCCTTCTAAATGTCTTCTTATCATTAGATGATACCCCAGGTGGGTATATTTGATCCTCTAAGAAGCTTTTGATATCATGGAACCATGGCTTGTCATCTTTAGCAATGTCTACAGAGAATACGTATGCTGGTCGGTCTAGTCTGGATACCGAAATTCGAGGCACAAAGTTTGCAGTTTGAACCTTGATCATGGAGGAAATGGTAGCTAAAGCATCTACGAACTGATTTTCGTCTCGAGGGATATACTCCAGTTTGACTGTTGTGAAGAAAGTCAATAATCTCCTCGTGTAGTCACGGTATGAAATCAGATGCTCTTGGTGAGTGTACCATTTGCCGTTGGTCTAATTGATTACCAAAGCTGAATCTACGAATATAGTTAATGTATTGATCCTGAGGTCAATGGCTTCCTTAAGACCCATGATACATGCTTCGTATTCAGCTTCGTTGTTAGTGCATGCAAAAGTGACTTTTGCCGAAAAAGGCATATGAACTCCTTTAGGTGTAATGAGCATTGCACCAACTCCACGACCATTCATATTGACAACCCCATCAAACATCATTGTCCATTCTTCTTCTGGGTCAGGCCCTTCAGTGTGGACAGGATCTTCATGATCTTTTGCTTTCAGAAACATGATGTCTTCATCAGGGAAATCAAATCTCATGGGCTGGTAATCATCAATGGGTTGCTCAGCCAAATAGTCAGAACATACACTGCCCTTGATGGCTTTTTGAGATGTGTATTGAATGTTATACTCTGTCAGAATCATTTGCCATCTTGCAACCCTTCCGGTAAGTGCTGGCTTCTCAAATATGTACTTGACGGGGTCTATTTTTGAGATCAATAAGGTAGTGTGGGTCAACATATACCGTCTCAGTCGGCGAGCAGCCCACGCTAAAGCACAACAAGTTTTCTCGAGCAGTGAATAACGTTGTTCACAGTCGGTAAACATTTTGCTTAGGTAGTATATTGCATATTCTTTTCGACCAGACTCGTCATGCTGGCCCAGCACACACCCCATTGACCCTTCCAATACTGTCAGGTACATTATTAGAGGTCTTCCTTCAACTAGAGGCATAAGAATTGGAGGTTCCTACAGGTACTCCTTAATCTTGTCAAAAGCCTTCTGACAATCTTCGTTCCACCTGATCGTTTGTTCTTTTCTTAGCAATTTAAACAGAGGTTTACAGGTTACAATAAGATGAGATATGAACCTTGATATGTAGTTCAATATACCCAAGAATCCCCGAACTTCTTTTTCAGTCTTAGGTACATGCATCTCTTGAATGGCTTTGACTTTGTCAGGATCAACTTCAATTCCCTTTTCACTTACAATGAATCCCAGCAGTTTACCGGAACGTACCCCGAATGTGCATTTGTTGGGGTTTAACTTCAGCTGATACTTTCTCAGACGCTTGAACAGCTTCAACAGATTTACTAGATGATCTTCTTCAGTAAGGGACTTGGCCATCATGTCATCCATGTAGCATTCAATTTCTTTGTGGATCATGTCGTGGAATAACGTTACCATAGCCCGTTGATAAGTAGCACCGGCATTTTTCAGTCCAAAAGGCATTACCTTATAACAAAATGTGCCCCAAGGTGTGATGAAGGTTGTTTTCTCCATGTCTTCAGGTGACATTCTGATCTGATTATACCCGGAAAAGCCGTCCATGAAGGAGAACACCGAGAAATGAGTTGTGTTGTCGACCAATACATCAATGTGAGGTAATGGAAAGTCATCCTTCGGGCTAGCTCTGTTCAGATCCCGGTAATCCACACACATTCGTACTTTTCCATCCTTCTTAGGCACTGGTACAATATTAGCAACCCACGGCGGGTAACTAGTTACAGCAAGGAAACCGATGTCCCACTGTTTTTGTACCTCTTCCTTAATTTTCATGGCTATATCTGGACGAGTACGACGTTACTTTTGCTTCACTGGAGGACAATCTTCTTTCAATGGCAGCTTGTGCATAACAATATCTATATCCAGACCTGGCATGTCTTGATAGGACCAAGCAAAGACGTCGACGTATTCTCGAAGCATGTCAATAAGCTGCTCTTTTACTGAAGCTTGCAGACTGGCCCCAATCTTCACT
Organism: Lathyrus aphaca; assembly: GCA_963966055.1. Classification (NCBI taxonomy): domain Eukaryota; kingdom Viridiplantae; phylum Streptophyta; class Magnoliopsida; order Fabales; family Fabaceae; genus Lathyrus; species Lathyrus aphaca. Next base: position 232,856,222 of record OZ014521.1, read on the forward strand.
TCTTTCAGATCCTCTTTGGTACCAAGATTAACTGTTTCAACCTCCTCCTGATGAGGAGTAATCACTTTCTCTTCTTGCCTCAACAACCTGGCTAACTCTTCAGGTAACTCATAGTCTTCTTCAACCCCTTCATCAGCTTGATTAATTGGATTGTCGAAGTCATACAAGGTCATAGCAGTGTTGTTGTCGGTGCAATCTGGAGGATAATTTCTGCAAGGGTTGAGATTGGTTCGTTTTAGTGATCAATTTTAGTCTTGTTTAGAAAAAGTGAAAATTAAATTGTTTATTTTGAAAAGATTGCCATTTTATTGATTTGTACAAAAGTGAAAAATGAAAAGACAGTGAGCGAAAAAGAGACTCGTTTGCAAAAGATGTATGATATTCATTGATTAATCCATTTGCACAAAATTACAATATGGCCCTATTACAAAATGAGTCCCGACACCTTGGGCAAGATGCATGACTTGATGCATGCTAAAAAAGACAGGAAATAATAATTACTCTGCAGGAGTAACCCTTATAATTTCCTGGGTAGACCAGTTAAGGACTTGGTGCCCCGGGATCCTTGGACGTATCCAGCTCTCCAGGTTGCGGTCGCTTTCCGCCTCGTCTTCCAGGTTGTTAACAGCATCTGGGGTGAGCATCCCCCCACTGATGAACTTGGGCTCTTTTGCAGCCTCTGATTGATCTTGTCGGAATGGTTTGTAACCCAAACCGAATCTATCTTCCTTCTTTTCCACTGGCAGCAGCTTGCCCCAGCCTTGGGCATTACCATCTTCAACAACCTTCCGGGCTTGCTGATAGGAGACAATTGAAGTACCCATCCTATCCTCCTGGGATGCAGCAAATACTTCAGTCGTCGCCTCATTGATATTCAGGGCCTCGAACCCTTGGCTCATAGTTTCATGGATTTCACCATCCATCTCAATATACTTATATGTAGCCAGATGGCTAGCAAATATGTCCTCTTCACCATAGATGGTGATAATCTGTCCTTCCCACTCATATTTCAGTTTCTGGTGAATGGTCGACGTTATTGCGCCTACGACATGAATCCATGGTCGACCTAACAAACAACTGTAGGCCGACTGTATGTCCATCACGTAGAAAGTAGTCTTAAAGACTTGCAGACCGATTATCACTGATAGCTCCACCTCTCATAGAACAGATCTTTTGGAGCCATCAAAAGCTCTGATGATGGGGCGAAGACGTGATGTATCTAGCGGTATCTGAACTGCAAGTGCACAGCCTATCGCAATAGTAATAAAAAGATGTCGAACCCACAGGGACTTTGTAATCACTCTAGTGCTAGAAGGTCTGCTAGTTTAGCTAAGGCGGAAATTTTGTCACGATTATGGTTTTAAGGATTAAAAACGGAAATTAAACTTAGTTAAGGAAATAATGAGAAGGCGGTCGGTATGTAATTATATTAACCTATGTGGAGCAATCTAACCTAAGCTTATAAAGATGTTTCACTTAAATAATTCTGTAGAGATTACCCGTTTAAAAACCCTCGACTCACACTCTCGTGGTCTTATCTCAGATCTTACTCCTAAAGCCCTATGCCTGCTCTCGCTAGCCCATAAGTGTTTAGAAAATAATTTTTGAAAACTTAATAAGTCTAATTCGTTTTAAAGCGCTCTCGCTGTATTTAAATCGAATGACTAACTTTAGCTATCCGGTTAAAATCTCACACTCTCGTGGTCTCGACCTAACCTATTTCACTTCTCTTACTCTCGTAACAAAAAGCTTGATTTTAATTATAAAAAGCCACAGCCAGAATATAAGTTCTTAAATATTTTTAGCTTAGATTCGATTTATCCGTTTTGGTTTGGTTTATTACATACCGACTCGATTAATTTAGATACTCATATTTATTAAACCAACAGACAGATACAAAATGAAATAAATAAATATTAAAGCATGCATTATATAATAATAATAGAAACTTAACATAAATAAATAAATAAATTCAATATAAATTGCAAAAGAAAAACCTGAACAATTTAATTCTTAGACTCCTTCTTCCACAGATCGGCAAGCTTGGAGTGTCGGAATCGAAATAAAATAAAATAACAAGTTCTGAGGCTTAAAGAAATTTAATTGAAAATAACAATTTCCTAATGTTGGAAATTGTTATTAAAAGGGTTGGAAATTAAAGGAAAAACACAGCAAGAACAAAAGTTGGAAAATAAATGGGTTGAAAGAAAAAACGGCAGAGCTTCCGCGTAAAAATTCAATAATAAACTCTGTACTTTCTTCCTTTCATTCTTTGGTATTTATAGCAGAGAAATATGGAAGTTGAGATATAGGAGCGTGGGCTTCGTTTGTTCGTTTTGAGAGAATCCAGGAGAAGTGATGTACTGGGTGTTGCTGCAGTTGAGGGAAAGTAGGAGTCTCTGAAGACTCGTTGCACGTTCTCAATTAAATTCAAACAAATTATAGATGTTTAGAATTGGCAGAATTTTTGACCAACAAGAAGTGTTGAATTTAGTTCAGGATGTCACATCAGATGTTGGGACATTATCAAACAGAGTATAAGTAAATGAACTTAATTCAGGATGTCACACCAGATGTTGGGACATTGTATCAGTTAATGAAAACAGTTCAGTTTACAGGATGTCACACCAGATGTTGTGACATTGTATCAGTAAATGAAGTAAGTTCAGTTTTAAGGATGTCACACCAGATGTTGTGACATCTCAAACCTGCTACCAGAATTAATTAATGACTAACAGAACTGAGTAAATTAAGGGAAGTTATCTGGAATTAATTATGGATGGATGAAACAGAAGAAGGCGCATTTGTAGGGAGTTTTGTTATGTGAATTCAGCATAATCAGAAGAACTGAATCACCTAGAATCTAGGAAGTAACAAACCCTAATTCAAGGTGATGACAACATGTGTATCAGGATTGGATAAACCTACAGAAAGCCCAAAATCCAAACACCTATTTAAGAAACAGAAACTCTCAGAATAGAGTACGAAATTAAGAAGACAAAATAGGGAGTTTGTGGTTTAATAGCAGGTTGTTTAATTGTACCACTTTATGAGCTTTTAAGCAAAAGTGTATTTGTGTCTTGATTGAAACTGTGAAGTAAGATCAAGCTGTTTTGTTTGAAGTATGACTTCAATTTTATTAAACTTGTAAACATATCACTGTGTGATTGAGGGGGAGTGAGTTGGTATTCATATCTAAGTTGTGTCTTAGGTAGAAATTGCATTGGGTAGATATTAAGTGAAAGATTAAACTGGGTGGTTTAAGTCTAGAATTAATATTACTTATATTGGATTTCCTTCCTGGCTTGGTAGCCTCCAGATGTAAGTGTGGTTATACACTGAACTGGGTTAACAAATTCCTGTGTTGTTTAATTTTCCTGCACTTTAAGTTTTAGTTAAGTCTTCAAGTGTTTAAACATCTCATTCGACATCTCGTACCTGATCAAAGAATTTCAATTGGCATCAGAGCAGGCACCCTTCCTGTTTAACTGGGTGAGATCTAGGGACTGCAAATTCTGGAAACATGGACAGAGATGTAGGATCTGTAAACAGACCACCTATATTGGATGGGTCTAATTATGACTACTGGAAGCCAAGAATGGTAGCATTCTTAAGATCACTTGACAATAGGGCCTGGAAAGCAGTCAACAATGAATGGGAGCACCCTGTCCAAGACACCAAAGATGGAGCAAAAGTGTTGAAACCTGAAGAAGAATGGAGTAAGGAGGAAGAAGATTCAGCACTTGGCAACTCCAAGGCCTTAAATGCTTTATTCAATGGCATTGATAGTGTCGCTCCCGATAAATGGGAATGGCCCAGATAAAGGTACAGACGCGGACGGTCGGCGAAAAGAGATGCGAGAACACACAGCAGTGAACTCGCGGGGAATGAATAGAGTCGCCAACTAGGCATTTTTATCCCGGAGGAAAGGTAATGTTGCATAGACCTAGAAAGATATGGATAAGACGGTTGCGAACCAGAGAGACTAAGAAAGGGGGTTGGTTATAACCTGGGAAGGTATTAGCACCCAGATTGTCCGTCGTACTCGACGGGATCCACGCTTAAAAGATTTGTGTTTTAAAGGGGTAGTGTCAGTGCAATTTGTGTAAAAAAGAGCTGGAAAGAATGCAAGTGTCGGTGTAAGAAAAGTGTGAAGTGTATAAATGATGTGTCAGTGTAAGGATGGGAGTATGCTCATGATCATGAGGCTAAGAGAATGATGCTGGAGAGAGGGGGAATATACAGAGACTTTTGTTCGATAACTGTTAAGTTATGCCTACGTATCCTCTCGTGCAATGAGGAAGTCAGAACACCGTAGTTCGACCCAAAGAGACTGAAAGATAAATTGACTTGTGAACTGCTTACTTGTCTATGCTCAAGTGTATGACCTGTCTGGCTCAGGTGCAAACTGTCTTGCATTAGACGGAAGAAGCAGGTTCTCGTTTGTGAGTGAATGAGATGAGAAAAGAATCCCGGAGGAGACGATTATTGTTTGTTTTTGTATTTTCAGTCTTTTATTGCTTTTTGAAGTTTGTCATAAGTTAATGAGCTTAAGCCTAAACCAATGGGTTATTAAACTCATCACATCTTCCCTCTGATTAGGGGTAATGAGAATACCTTAAGTGTGAAGTCAGCATCTCACACTTAATCACCATGATGTAGGATTAAGATCATTAACCTACTTATGATTATTTAGATGTTTTTGTTGTTTTTGTTTAGTGTTGAGTAATGAGATTAAGCCATAATCAGGGATTGAATGGACTCATTACACCATCCTAATAGAAGGATAATAGATGAGAACATTTAATCTGAGGAAGACTCCTCAACCTAATCCATGATTAGGGATTAACCTCATGACAAAACAAAGCCTTTATTAGATGGATTTTAGTTAATGATATGATGAAGAAGTGATTTTTATGGTTTGTAAGACAACTTGAGGGGGACTTGTCCATTAACACTAGGGTTAGTCCTTCTTAACCAATTAAGGAAGAATTAGAACCCTAATGCAAGGCCCAAGTTACAAGCTTGATGTCTTGATGATTATTAGATGAATTGATTAAAGGAGTTAAACACATTAAGGGTTTAATACTTAGGATTAAAGTTATACACTCCATCCTAATAGAAGGATGCAGGCATAAGCTTAATCACAAAGCCTTAAAGCCTTTAGGGTTTAGTCCCTGATTATGAGGTGAGAAGAGAAGACTCAAAGAGACACAAAGGTAAAAATAAGTGGGGAGACTAATCAAAACCCTAATCATTGTCATGCTTGGTTGTTCCTAAGGTTTGTGAGGTTCACAAGAGAAGTCTTCAAAGGAACCACCAGGAAGCAGATGAAAGGATCAGGAGAAGCAAAGTAACTTGCTTCATTCAAGAAGGCAAGTCACTTGGAGAAAGAAAGTGAGAAGAAGAAGAAAGAGCAAGCTCAATCTCAAACACAAAGTAAAATGCAGCAATGATGCATAAGAGAGATGAAAGGAAATGTGAGAAGTGAAGGCAAATTCACTTCTCAAAATTACTTACCACCTGAAAAGTTAGTGAAAGGAATGCAATGCAATGCAAAATAGAATGAAATGGCATGATGCAAATCAAAACCAGAAGCATATATGAGATGATAATGATGCTATGAGATGCTGCAAACATGAATCAAGGCATGAGGATGATCATGTGAACCAATGGATGCAGATGAAACAAGTTTTAGAACCATAAGCATACATGAAAAGTTATGAGATGCAAATGACATACAACATGGTAAATGCAAGATGCAATGATCAAACATGCTTTCAATATGTCTTGAGATGTCAAATGAATCAAATGGATGCATAAAATGTCATGGCAAGTCAAGGTATGAATGCAAATGCAAGATGGATGCATATGGAAGCCCAAATTAGGGTTTATGATCAAAGCATCAAACAAAAACCAAAATCAGAAGCAAACACCAAGATAAAAAATTGAAAATGCATTCAAGGGATCCCTAAACCTATACTAACCCACTGCCCAAAGGAGAAGTTCCAACTCTTAACCTAATAAAAGTTATGATTTTCCTAAGTTTTCTAGGGTTTTAGGGTTCCTTAACAAGAAAAAATGTCAAACAAATGGAAAATGAAAGATCAAATCATGCCCATTTAATCTCACAAACTACATACTAAACACAATGCAATGCAAAAAGAATCAAGGTCCAACTCTCAATGGTTAGGCAGAAATGATTTTTGGAAGTTTGGATCAAAATAATGCCTTAAAATGATTTTAATTCCATGAAAAATTCTCAAAAGACATCAAGATCAAAAAAGAAATTTGGTTTGAGGGTTGGACAATGTCTCTAAATGGTTTTAAATGTTTCATGAATTTTTTGGTGATTTTTAAATACTTAAAAGTATTTTTAATTAATTAATTCTCATTAATTAATTAAAAATAAACTTTTAAATGATTTAAAAATATTTTTTAATGCTAAAAATAAAAATAAAAATATTTTTGGTTTCTGAAATTAAATAAAAGTTTGTACAAAAAATTTCGGAATTTTTGAATAAGTTTTACTATTTTTAATAAAATGTACAAATTAAATATAAAACAAATGAATTAAAAATGAAGAAAAGGAAAAGTAAACACAATGGACGGATCAGATGAAAACTGGGGGTGAGGCTGTTGACTGCGCGCGCAATCCAATGGTCCACATTCAAACTGAAATTAATTAAGTTTATGAATTAATTAATTAAGTTAATTGTGATTAGGGTTTCTGAAAACGCATCCTGGTCATCCAAAACACGCGCCAGTCAGCCTAAGTCAACGGATCCAACGCTCTAGATTCAAACTACAATTAATGACAGGGATTAACCCTAATCATTTTCAGGTGGCCGGAGAAGACCTCCGGTCGTCTTCTCCGGTGGGAATCCCACCTGAAAATTTCCAAAACCTTCAAAACTCCACTAAAATGAAAACTAAAAGAACAGAAATCATCCCCACATCCCCCTGAATCAAAACCCTATCTTAAAACTCATTTATCTTTCATCAATCACATGAATCGAAGGCAAACATTTTTAGGTCAGAAAAGTTTCAGAGTAAGATTTAATGCTTATTTCTCAACCATTTTCAAAACCAAGAACATCAGAGTGATCAGTGAATCATGAAGAACAACTTAGGAACTTAAAAATCCATTTCTGGAAAAAAAGTTCATGAAGCTACCTGAGTTTGAAGCTTTTCATTCTGGAACTTTCTGACCCCTTCTCTTTGTGCAATCCACTCCTTTTAGGCCCCTGATGAACTCTTGATGCTTAGAAAGAGTTTGTGATGGCTGGTTTGGAAGTTTGAACAAGTTCTGTGCAGGGTGGTGTGAGAATCGTGTTTGTGATTCTTTGAGTTTCAGGTTGCTTTGAAGGGTGCTTTGTGATCAGGGAGATGTGTTGAGAAGGTTTATGAAGTTTGTATGAGTGTTTGTGGCTTGTGTTGTGTGTTTCGAATGCTTTTGCTCAATGGAGTGAAAATGAGAATGTTGTGTTGTGGCTGGTTTCAGGCTTGTGTAATGTATGCTTTGTCTTGCTTTTGATTAACATAAACAATTTCCATTGGTCAGATGACATGACATGTGCTTTTGTGATTGGTCTGGGTGCTTTTGCAAAATGTCAACTTTTGTGTAAGAAGGGCATGGGCAACTTGCTAGCCTAGTACAACAAGGGTGTGCTGCACAGCATGATGAGGGGAAAGGGCTAGGATGGTTCAGCAAACTAGGCAGCAAGTGGGTGAGGAGATATGATGACTTTTGCAACTTGGTTCACTTTGGTTCTTATGGAAGAAACTTGATCCATGGGCCATAAAACATGTGATTCCTTGTGTGCATTCTGAACTTTAGATGTTGTGTGATCATGTTGTGTGGATTAGAAGCCCATTTGATGACTTAATTGGCCTTGAGAAGTGAATTTGCAACTTTACCTCTTTGGTGCATGACTTGAAATTTAGTGATTTTTGCCAACTTTGACAAACCATAACTTTTGATCCAAAATGAATTAGGTCATGTTCTTGTACTTTTTGAAAAGGGAAAGATCTATTCTACAACTTTCATGACCAAAGTTTTTCCATTTGAAGCTTTTTTGAATCAAAAAGTAAGGGTTGAAAAAGTTGCATAAAATGACATTTTCATTAAAAGTCAAACTTGCCCAAAAAGTCAACTTTGCAAAAGACTTGAAATCCTTCAATTTTGTGAACTTCCAATGTCTTCCATGATTAAGTGAAGATCATATACACTCAAAATGATGAAGAACAACCTTTGGTTGGGTCATTGGGGGCCTCAGATGCCCTGATTTTGCACTGACTTGCTTGAAAAGTCAACTTTTGATCAGATGACTTCTCCATGGAATTTCTTCATGAAAACTGATATGCATACTCCCTATACCATATAGAGACCAATTGAAACAAGAATGACCAAAAAATTTGAAGTTATGGCCTCTGAAACCAAAACCCTAATTTTAGGTCATCTGTGCAGTCAAACTTGGCTCTTCTTCCATACCAATCCCAGTTCTTGTGATCCTTTGACATTCTTGATTTTTAGAAGATATAATATGATATTTGAACACAAATAGACCTCTTTGAAGTGATTGATGGCCTTTGGAATGGCTCAAGAAGCTCTTGGATTGCTCAGATCACAAACCCTAGATGCAGATGACTTAGAACCAATGCAGTGGATCAAAAATGTGATATGAGATGGTATGATTGAGTTTATGCATATGAAATGATCACAAGCCATGATGTGAATGGGTGAGGGCAAATTTGGGGTGTTTACAGCTGCCCCTATTCAAGCATGAGTTAGCTGTGCAGGATGTAAGCAACGGCTTAACATGCAAACAAGATAACTTGTGGTTGAATACCAAAGACAGTCCAAAATTTGCACTCACAGAATGAAGAAGAAAAGGGATATAGATTGTAAAAGAAAATAAAGTATATTGTAAAGTGTGGGCGACGGAGGACGACCGTCGAGCAGAGGACGACTGCTGGGTAAAGAGCAATGACGGGGACGGCCGACATGCTGGAAAGGTGCGGGAAATAAAGCAATGACGGGGACGGTCGACATGCTGGGGATAAAAGGTATTATGATGGGGACGGCCATCAAGTAAAGCTGCAAGATTCTCTGGGGATTAATGAAACATGACGGGGACGGCCATCAAGTTCATAAGGTAAAGTAACCAACGATGGGGACGGCCATCGGGCTAAACTGAAAGGAAAAGGGACCACGACGGGGACGGCCATCGGGTTAAAGAATAAATGAAATAAACAGATGATGAGGTACGGTCATCAAAAGTGAAGGACGATCACCTAGCAGGGGACGGCTGCTCTGTTGGGTTAAGATGAGGGACGGTCATCTAAGGTGGAGGACGACCACCTGGCAGGGTACGGCTGCCGAAAGCATCGCGACATAGGACGAATGCCGGATGAAAGGTCAACGATGGGGAAGGCCATCGGATGAGCATGATGGAGGAAGACCTTCAAGAGGTGGAGGACGACCACCTAGCAGGGGACGGCTGCTCTCGAGGTTTATCATGACATAGGACGAATGTCAGATAGCCAAAATCAACAATGGGGACGGCCATTGGATGAAATGATGAAGGACGATCATCAAGAGGTGGAGGACGACCACCTAGCAGGGGACGGCTGCTAAATATCACGACATAGGACAAATGTCGGATAGAAAATCAACGATGGGGACGGCCATCGGATGAGCATGATGGAGGACGACCATCAAGAGGTGGAGGACGACCACCTAGCAGGGTACGGCTGCTCTCAGGGTTTATCATGACACATGACGAATGTCAGATAAAAAGAAAATTTACTTTGGTAGCAATCTACTGGGGAATAGTAAACACGGACGAGTGTTTATATCCAAGAAATAAAAGTATAAGTGTTTAGATGTTTGTGTATAGATTAAAGATGCGGACGAGCATCCTTAAGACTACGATACGGACGAGTATCGGGTAGAAACAAATACTGACACGTGTTCAGAGATGATGATACGGACGAGTATCAACGGGTTAACAGAGAACACGGACGAGTGTTGAATCTGAAGGGATTCTTCTGGGGAATGATAGACACAGACGAGTGTCTATATTCAAGAAGACAGAAGTGTCTGACACAGTGTATGGATTAAATATGCGGACGAGCATCCTTAAGACTATGATACGGATGAGTATCAGGTAGAAACAAACGCTTGACGCATGCTCTGAGATGATGGTACGGACGAGTACCAACTGGTTAACAAAGAACACAGACTAGTGCCGAATCTGTGGGGATTTGGGTTGTATATATAAGATACGGACGAGTATCTGTATAAGGGTAATCATGAGTAGTAAGTATGAGTGGTGTATAGATGAGTGTTTAAACTGTTGGGGAGAATGACACGGACGAGTGTCAAAAGGAGAAAAGTATAGTATAAACAAGTATCTGATACACAAGGTGTTCAGGTTACTGTACTGGGGAGAATGACACGGACGAATGTCATGGAAATGTATATATATGAGTATTTGTGAGTGCAAAGAGGTTGTCTTTGGCTTTCTGCTGGGGGTATGACACGGACGGGTGCCACAAGGAGTATATACTGGTGTTTGGGAATGCAAGGCAACTGTGTTTGCTGGGGAATCTCTGCTGGGGATTTTGGGAGGAGTTTTCCGTATGTTGATGGATTTTCAATATTCACAAGTGTTTGATTCATAACATGGCTTATGATTATGCAGTATGTTTGATTTTTGCCGTAATACTCCGTACTAGACGGAATGCTACGCTTTGTGAGTGAAAATGATGCGAATGCCATGATTATGCGAGGATATGAAACCGGGATTCAAATCCCGGTGCTGCGAAGATCTCTGGCCAATCTGCTTGAAATGGACATCCCTGTTGGGGGTGAGATCATTGGTAGATCTTATGAGATAATATCTGCTTGGGGATACAGATCACTGATAGACCTGTCTCAAATAATGAGGGACCCAACTGGGAGCTTGTGGAAGCTTTCGTCACTCTGTTGTGATTCCTTCAGAGGCTAGAGCTCTGTGGGGAGATGGTTCCCTGACTTTTGTATTTGGCTGAGGATGAAATGGCAACTCGGCTGGGGAGAAAGAGGGATCACTGAAAGATCTCCCTAGAGATTCTGTTGAGGAGGGCTCTTTGACTCAGCCGGGGATATGGGTGTCTTCTGGTACTACCTTGTTGGAGAGGTGATGCCTGGCAACTGTGATGGGGAGAATCCACAAGTGGCAACTCGGCTGGGGAGAAAACACTTTGAGTGTTGAGACTGAGTGAGTACTGATTTGCCAGCTTGCTGGGATGAAGCTTACATGCCCCAAGTTGCATTCTGGATACCTGCAATCCTGCAAAGATATAGAAACGCACAAATAATCCCGAGGTATCCCTTACCGGGTTCCGTCATAGGAGTTTAGACATTTCTGAGAGTAAGTATATTTCCTGCAAGCATGTGACATATATATATTTTTTTTTGAAGATAAGCATCTGTATTTATGCAATCAGTTGTTTTTAGAGACATCAGACATTTTGCAAATCAAAAATAAAATGGACGAGACGAAACGTGACTGAAAATCTGATTTTATTAATTCATGTGCCCTGAATTGGCAAGGTACAGTCAAAGAAACATATCTCCTAAAATGAGGAAATCGTTGCAAATTGAGAAACAAAATGTGTAGGCAATGTTGACGACGCTTTAAGGAGCTTCCCCTTGCTATGACTCGTATGACATTTGACGTTCTTCTCATCTTGCTTTCTGAAGAAGGCTGATTCTGAAAGAAGCTTGATGTAAACACCCCAAATTTGCCCTCACCCATTCACACCATGGCTTGTGATCATTTCATATCTCATTTTTGATTCATTGCATAGTTTCTAAGTCATCTGCACCTAGGGTTTGTGATCTGAGCAATCCAAGAGCTTCTTGAGCCACTCCAAAGGCCACCAATCACTTCAAAGGGGATCCATATGTGTTCTTTTATCATATTACATCCTTTCAAAGTCAAGATTTCAAAAGAATCACAAGAACTGGGTTTGGAATGGATGCAGAGCCAGATTTGACTGCACAGTTGACCTAAAATTAGGGTTTTGGTTTCAGAGGCCATAACCCCAAATTTTTTGGTCATTCTTGGTTCCATTGGTCTCTATATGGTATAGGGAGTATGCATATCAATTTTCATGAAGAAATTCCATGGGGAAGTCATCTGATCAAGAGTTGACTTTCTGGACAAGTCAGTGCAAAATCAGGGCATCTGAGGCCCCCAATGACCCAACCAATGGGTGATCTTCATCATTTTGAGTGTATATGATCTTTATTTGATCATGGAAGAAGGTTGATGTTCACAAAAATCAAGATTTTGGAGTTTTTGCAAGTGTTGACTTTTTGGGCATAGTTGACTTTTCAAGAATGCTTCATTTTAGGTCATTTTTCAAGCCTTGATTCTTGATCCAAAAATGCTTCAAATGGAAAAACTTTGGTCATGAAAGTTGTAGAATACATTTTTCCCTTTTCAAAAAGTACAAGAACATGATCAAACTCTTCTTGGATCAAAAGTTATGGTTTGACAAAGTTGGCAAAAATCATTGATTTTCAAGATGTGCACTAAAAGGAAATTTTGCAAAATCATGAACCAATGCCATTTGTAACTCCTAATTCACATCAAACCATGACACAAACATTCCATATGTCCCAAAAAATCAGAATTGAACCAAATATCACATGTTCATGGTTCATGTAACAAGACTTTTTTTCATGAAGTTCCAAAAAGTAACAACTTGCAAAACCATCATGATGCTTCTCACCACTTGATGCATTGGCTGCTGAACCTTCCTAGCATCACACACACATCATGCTGCGCAGCCCATGCTTCTTGTACCAAGCTATAGCTCAAGCCATGCTTTCCTTACACAAAGTGGACTTTTTTGCAAAAGCAAACTTACCAATCAATAGGGGCCAGGTCACATCATCTGACCTATGGGATTAAAATATACTATCCTTTGGCAAGCCAAACATATGAAGAAGCAAGGCTGGAACAGACCCCACAAACATCCAAACAAACCCCACAAACCTTCTCTACTCATCATCTGGATCACAAATAACCCTTCACCCTTGCCAGAAACAGCCTGAATCACCATTGCCATCTTCAATTGAGCTTGAGCAGAAGCTGTTCAAACACTTCATCCAGCCAACATAAGCTCCTCCTAAGCATCCAAGGATCATCAGGAGACCAAGTAGAGTGGATTGCACTAAAGGGAGAGGTCAGGAAGTGGCTGAAGTGAAAGCTTCGAATCTCAGGTAGCTCAAGAAATTTTTTTTTCAGAAATCATTTTTTAAGTTCTTAATCTGTTCTATATGTCTTCCTGATCATGAATATGCCTTTGGTTTTGAAAAGGGTGGAGAGATGAGAGTTTACCATGCTTCTGAAACTTTTTGCCCTAGAAATAGATTGCTTCGATTCAGCCATTGTAGGAATGATAAATTTGTTTTGAGTTGGAGTTTTGATTCGTGAGTGAGTGGGGATCATTCCTGTGTTCTTAGATTTCATTTTAGATACGTGTGTAAAGAGTTAGCATTTTGGGGTGAACGGAGAAGATGACCGGAACACTGTTCCGGTCATCTGAATGTGTTTAACGGCGAGATTAGGGCATAAGCATTGATTAGTGAAATTTGAATTCTGGCCGTAAGATCTGGCGTCAGGTCGACTCCCGCGCGTGTAACTCTGAATCTGGTCCCTAGGATTAGCTGACTTCTCTTTAATTCATTTAAAATTCATTTATTCTCATATTTATTTCATTTGTTTTGCATATTTCATTTAAAATAGTAAAAAAATGTCTAAAAATTATGAAACTTTTTCTCATGGGTTTTAATAATTTTTATGACACAAAAATATTTTTTATTTTATTTTTAGCATTAAAAAAGTATTTTTAAATATTTAAAATATTATTTTTAATTGATTAATGGAAATTAATTTATTAAAAATACTTTTAGGTATTTAAAAATCACCAAAAAATTCATGAAATGTTCTAAGACATTTAGAAACATTGTCCAACCTTCAAACAAAATTTCTTTTTGGATCTTGATGCATTTTGAGAATTTTTCTTTGAATTAAAATCATTTTGGTGCATTATTTTGATCCTAAGTTCAAAAAATCATTTCTGCCTATCTAGGAAGAGTTGGACATTGATTCTTCTTGCATTGCATTGTGTTTAGCATGTAGTTTCTAGGATTATATGGCCATGATTTGATTCCTCATTTTCAATTTGTTTGGCATTTCTTTTGTTTAGGAACCCTAAAAACCCTAATAACTTGTAAAAATCATAACTTGAGATTGGTTAAGAGTTGAGACCTCCCCTTTGGACATTGGTTTAGTATAAGATTAGGGGCCTTTTGAGTGGCATTTTCCATTTTTTATCTTAGGGTTTGATTCTGTTCTTGGTTTTTGTTTGATGTTTGGTTCATAAACCCTAATTTGGGCTTTCATTTGCATACCTCTTGCATTCTCTTGCATAACATGACTTGTCATGACATTTCAAGCATCCATTTGTTTCATTTAACATCATAAGACATATAGAAAACATGTTTGATCATTGCATCATGTATTTGCCATGTTGTATGCCATGTGCACCTCATAACTTTTCATGTATGTTCATGCTTCTTAACTTGCACCATTTGCATCCATGAACTTGTATGACCATTTCCATGTGCTGCCTCATGTTTGTAGCATCTCATAACATCATTTGCATCATGTGTATGCTTCTGGTTTTGTTTCTCACCATGTCATTTCATTTCATCTTGCATTGCATTGCATTGCATTTCTTTTCTAACCTTTTCAGGTGGTAAGTGACTTGAGAAATGGATTTGCCTTCACTTCTCATAACCTTTCTTTTTCATCTCTCTTGCATCCATTGCTGCATTTCTATATGTGTTTGAGTTTGAGCTTGCTCATTCTTCTTCTTCCCACCTTCTTTCCTCAAGTGACTTGACTTCTTGAATGAAGCAAGTTACTTTGCTTCTCTTGATCCTTTCATCTGCTTCCTGGTGGTTCCATTGAAGATTGTTCTTGCAAACCTCACAAACCTTAGGAACAACCAAGCATGACAATGATTAGGGTTTTGTTTAGTCTCCCCCCTTAGTTTTACCTTTGTGTCTCTTTTGAGTCTTCTCTTCTCACCTCATAATCAGGGACTAAACCCTAAAGGTTTTAAGGCTTTGTGATTGAGCTTATGCCTGCATCCTTCTCTTAGGATGGAGTGTATAACTTTAATCCTAAGTGTTAAACCCTTAATGTGTTTAAATCTCTTAATCAATTCACTTAATAAGTACCAAGACATCACACTTGTAACTTGGGCCTTGCATTAGGGTTCTAATTCTTCCTTAATTGGTTAAGAAGGACTAACCCTAGTGTTAATGGACAAGTCCCCCTCAAGTTGTCTTACAAATCATAAGAATTCACTTCATCATCATATCATTAAATAAAATCCATCTAATAAAGGCTTGTTTTGTCATGAGTTTAATCCCTAATCATGGATTAAGTTGAGGAGCTTTCCTCAGCTTAAACATTCTCATCTATTATCCTTCTATTAGGATGGTGTAATGAGTCTGTTTAATCCTTGATTATGGCTTAATCCCATTACTCAACACTAAACACAAACACCAAAAACATTTAAATAATCACAAGTAGGTTAATGATCTTAATCCTACACCAAAGGTGATTAAGTGTGAGAATCTGACTTCACACTTAAAGTACTCTCATTACCCCTAATCGGAGGGAGGATGTGATGAGTTTACTAAATCCATTGGTTTAGGCTTAAACTCATTAACTTATGACAAACTTTCAAAAGCAATAAAAGACTGAAAACACAAAAAACAAACAATAATCGTCTCCTCCGGGATTCTTTTCTCACCCCATTCATTCACAAACGAGAACTTGTTTCTTCCGTCTAATGCAAGACAGTTTGCACCTGAGCCAGACAGGTCATACACTTGAGCATAGACAAGTAAGCAGTTCACAAGTCAATTTACCTTTCAGTCTCTTTGGGTCGAACTACGGTGTTCTGACTTCCTCATTGCACGAGAGGATACGTAGGCATAACTTAACAGTTATCGAACAAAAGTCTCTGTATATTCCCCCTCTTTCCAGCATCATCCTTATGGCCTCATGATCTTGAGCATTTCACTCTTATCCTTACACTGACACTGTATATATTACACTTTGCACTTCTTTTACACTGACACCTGTACATCTTTTCCAGCTATTGTATACACAAATTGCACTGACACTACCCCTTTAAGACACAAATCTTTTAAGCGTGGATCCCGTCGAGTACGGCGGACAATCTGGGTGCTAATACCTTCCCAGGTTGTAACCAACCCCCTTTCTCAGTCTCTCTGGTTCGCAACCGTCTTATCCATCTTTTTCTAGGTCTATGCAGCATTACCTTTCCCTCGGGATAAAAATGCCTAGCTGGCGACTCTATTCATTCTCCAGTGAGTTCACGGCTGTGTGTTCTCATTGTCCCTTCGCCGACCGTTCGCGTCTGTACCTTTATCTGGACTCGGTTTCATTTATCGGGAGCGACAGCTTGGCGACTCTGCTGGGGACCCTTATATTGCAACCAGGGCTTCTGGTTCTTTTTGTGGGTTCCTCCTAGCGCTTGTTTGATTTGTGTTTACTGGGGTGTTATGTGCTTATTTGTGTTTGTATTTTTGTATTTATTTTTGCTTTATGTACAGTTGTTTACTGCTTTCTGTATTGCTTTTCATATATCATACTGTCATGCTGTCTGGCTGGATCTGGTTTTGCTTTGGTGGGTGGGTGATTCATTGAGAGTTAAGGTCCTATACCTGGGACCTGAGTGACACCTAGGATAGAGTGAATCATATTCTTTCCCATTCCATTTCGGTCTGGTGCGGGAATATGAAACACGGTTCAGATATGGGTTTCTTCTTGAGAACTCTGTGTTGCAGATTTCCTGCAATGCTAGGGCTATCTGGGAAGCCTGCTAAGTCTGGATGACCTTTAGTATTGACCTTCAGAAACTGAGGTGAATTAGAGGAGGAACTTTTATGGTTATTGTAAACACTGTACCTCCGGGTTAGAAGTGTTTACACTTCTCATAACTGATCCAAGTCTGAGGATCCTTGTTTTAGAACATCACCTGTGAGGGGGTTGGGCTATTTACAGGTTTGCAGGTACCTTGGCCTCAGAATACCTTATTACTTTGTTTGTTAAGAGTACTCCATTTTGGGACAGTTCTTGTGATTCTAAAACCCTGGACATGTGGCTCTTTATTTGAGTCCCCAACCTTGGTTACTGGATTTATAGACCTCCATCTGGAATTCTTGAATACACTTGGACCTATATCAGAGCATTTTGATCAGATCCAGCTCAGTCACAGACCCTTGCATATCATTTGCATACATAAACATTGCATCATATTGACATTTGCTTATTTGTGTTTCAGGGTATCCATCTTCATTTGGTTTTGGTTTTGACCCCATCTTCAGTACTGACCTATCTTCACCAGCATCTGCTTCAGTTATCACCAGCATCAGCCAATCAGTGGCCCCTTCTTCAGTATTATCATCAGTACCTATTTCTCCTCAGTCTTCAGCATCATGGCTCCTAAAAAGAGCAACATCACCTATCACTTTTTCCAGCCAGAGCTATCAGATATCAGGAGGATTCAGACCCTGATCACTCCAGATCACATACCTTTGTTCAGGGAACATTATGGAGATATACTTGACATGGTTATGGATCTGGACCCATCACAGAGGAGCCTCATTCACACTTGCATTCAGTTCTATGATCCCCCACTGAGATGTTTCACCTTTCAAGACTTTAAGTTGGGCCCCTTATTGGAAGAGTACTCTTCATTCGTTGGTATGCCTATCAGGGGTGGAATCCCTTTCAACCCTGAGATGGTCTTTCCTGCTAATGGAGAAGTAGCAAAAGCTTTGCATCTGGAACCTGTTTTGATTGAGCAGCATATGACCTCTAAAGCTGGAATCCTTGGTTTTCATCTGGATTTCTTGATCTCTCAAGCTACCCTGAAAGCTTCTTTAGGAGAGTGGAAGGTTGTCTGTGCCTTGTTGGCTTTGAGCATATATGGAATTGTATTGTTTGCAGACGAGCCTCGATTCATTAGCAAGAATGCAATCCATCTGTTCATCCTGAAGAACCCAGTGCCCACTTTATTGGGGGACCTCTACTATTCAGTGCATCAGAGGAATGAAAAGCAGAGGGGAAGATTAGTGAGGTGTTGTGCTCCATTGTTCCACACTTGGCTTCTCAGGCATTTGCCCAGGACAGATGCATTTCTGAACCCTCATCAGCAGAGCAACTAGGCTAAGAGACTCACCGCTCTAACTTCAGCAGATATCAGATGGTGCATTCAAAGCACCAAGGGCAGGGATATCATCACCAGCTGTGGGCATTTTCCCAATGTGCCCCTAATAGGAGTTAAGGGTAGTATTAATTACAACCCTCTGCTGTTCAGAAGGCAACTGGGCTATGCACTGGTCCATACTCCTAAGGCACAGGACTTGGTGGAGACTCTTTATTGTGAGAACAAGATTAATTTGACTGTTGTTAGGCAGGCTGCCTGGGCCTGGGATAATGTTCAAACCAAGGGAGTGACCATTCTGGGGAAGTGCAATAATGTGGCATCAGCACAATATTATGAGTGGTCCCGTGCCAGGGCCCAATTCTCTGGGATGCCTTTTACTATAGAAGACATGCCTGAGTCATCTTCAGCACCATCCCCTGCCACTATCAGTTTGGAAGAGTTTGAGAGCTTGAAGGAAAGGAATGAGAAGCTAACCCAGGCCTTGCAGAAGACCCTCCGGGAGAGGAGTGAGGGTATGAGGGAGATTGAGAGGTTGGAGAAGTTGAGAGTAGAGCATCTGACTAAGATTGAGAAGTCTGGGGATTATATCAAAAAGTCTAAAGCTGGAGAACAAATTCTGAAGAATGCTTGCAAGGAAGCCCAGTTCCAGAGAGCAAGGACAGACTTGTATTTGAAGGAGAGTCAAGCCCGGTGGGTCAGGATCACCGAGGCTCGTACCCTGGAGGACAAGAGAGTTCAAGACAAGATGGAGCAACTGGAAGCTAGTGCAAAAGTACAGCAAGAAGCCCTGGCAGCAGCCCAGAGGGAGATATCAGAGTTGAAGATCAAAGCTGGAGTGAAGAGGTCCAAAGACCAAAGTCAGCACAAGAAGCTAGCAGCAGCTGTTACAACCCGGAATCTCCTCATCAGGAATCTCGCGGAGCGTCCGGCTGATCCTGTGACCGAAGCACTTCTCAAGGAAGTTCGTGAGGATGAGTTTAGTCTTGGTGTTTGACCATTTGTTTGTTGTTGCTTTCTTTCCATGTACTTTTATTTTCTTGTAATGTATTTTGACCCCTTAGAGGGCTTGTGTTGTAAAATGAACAAGTTGTATTATTTCACCTTCTGTAATATATTTGTGTTAGCTTGCTTCATCTGAGTTTTCTTCAAAAGCAACATCAACAGCATCTTCAAGGGTCTGGAAGGGTCAAAACTGAATGCCAAGCCGGATACCTTGAGAACAAATAAGCATAATTGCATTGCATGCTAACCCTTTGTTTGTTTTGTAGGTTTTTGTTTTATTGTTTCTAACTCTGTTGTGATGCTCAGGAACTATTGCTCGGCGCCGAGTATTTCCCCTCAACCGTCCGCACCGTTATCCGACCCGTAACAATCTTCCGGGCATTCAAATGGATCAGATGCAGCAGGACCTTACTGAGGTCAGAAATCAAATGGCAAATGAAAGGCTAGAAATGAGGAATCAAATGACTCAGTTTATGGAAGTAATGAAAAACATGGCTCAGAGCCAGGAAAGATTGAGGGCCATGGTGGAAAGGCAGAATCAAGAAGATCCACATATAGGGACTGCCGGCACCAGCAACAATGAAAGGGTCCAACCTCATGTAAATCCCCCTGTATTTGGACCACACCTCCATCCTGAGGTCAATATTCCTGCAAATGTTCAAGGGACTGCCACCGCAGCTAGGGTACTTCAAGAAGACCCCCAAGAGGACCAGTTCACAGTAATGGGTGCTGGGGAGGAAGCTTATGATAGAAGGTTGGAAGAGATAGCTGAGAAATTGAGGTTCTTAGAGTCTCAAAATTCTCTGGGCTTTGACGTCATGGACATGGGCTTGGTAGACGGGGTCAGGATCCCCCATAAGTTCAAGCCTCCTTGTTTTGAAAAATACAACGGGACTTCATGCCCCCGGACTCATTTACAATCTTTTCTGGGAAGGCTGAAGGCCTATACTATGGATGAGAAGCTCTGGATGTTCTATTTCGAAGACAGCTTAACTGGAGCGTCAAGAGAATGGTACTCTCACTTGACAAGGGCAACTATTAGGTGTTGGAAGGACCTGGCAGAGGCCTTCATCAGACAGTATCAGTATAACTTAGACATGGCACCCAACAGGACCCTCCTAATGGGAATGTCACAGTCGTCAAGGGAAAGTTTCCGAGAATATGCCCAGAGATGGAGGCAATTGGCCGCCGCTGTTCAGCCACCTATGTCTGAACGGGAAATGGCAGATATGTTCATGAACACCCTTCAGGGAACATATATTGACAGGTTGGCTGCTTTCTCTTCCACTAGCTTTGCCGATGTTGTCATAGCTGGGGAGAGAATTGAAAGCCTGTTAAAAATGGGTAAAATATCTGACAATGGTGCAAGTTCGTCCAGTAGTACAAGGAAGCCTTTTGCAGGCCCGAGAAGAACTGGCGAGACTAATGCCATCCACACCAACAGGGGTAGGCCCCAATATGTTCATAGATCAGTAGCAGCAGTCACCATTCCTACTCCAGCTCATCCTCAACCAGTCTATCAACCTCCACAGCAAAACTATCAGCCGCAACCTCAGTACCATCAACAGAATCAGTATCCTCCGAGAAATTACAACAACAGCAACACCAATAACAACAGTCAACAAAGGCCATTTCAACAGAGGCCTTCTCAAGCTAACAGGGTGATCGATCCGATCCCTATGCCGTATGCTACCTTGCTGCCACAACTCCTGAAGCTCAACCTAGTTGAGCTAAGGACGCTGGCACCTCCAGATCCCAACAGTCTACCCAGGAACTATGACTCCAATGCTAGGTGTGCTTTTCATTCAAACGCACCTGGCCACAGTACAGAAAAATGCAGAGCCCTGCATATGAAAGTACAAGACCTGGTAGACTCAAAAGCTCTGAATTTTGCACCACCACCCAATGTCAATAAGAACCCGATGCCGAACCACGGTGGTCCTAGAATTAACGCTATTGAAGAAGACAAACCGTCTTATTTAATAACCAGTGTGGGTCAGATCAGGACACCGTTGGTAGAAATCAAGGCTCAACTCCTGGAATGTCAAATGTTCCCGGGGTGTGAGTTGGGTTGTGCTTACTGCAACATCTCAATAAATGGGTGCGATAATTTGAGGAATGGCATAGATGGCCTAATTCAGAGTGGCCAGCTTCAGATCACCACATCATTTCCAACAAATCCATCAATCTCATCAGCAACGGCTTCAGAACCTCCTACAACTGCAACAACTATTGTTCCTGACAATTCTTCGGTTTCATCAACGAGTACTTCATCTGTCATTTCAACTGATCAGATATCAATGAATGTTCCTTCTACAACTCCAGCACCACTCCATTATGAAGTTCCTACAACAACAACATCCACACTCCCGACAATGTCTCCTACAACACCAGCAACAAATCATGAAGATGTCTCAACTGTCACCATATTCTACGATCCTAAAAACAACTCCGCCTACAACTCAGAAAGTGCTGCTCCCATCAGGGCACCAGTGACAATTTATTATGATCCACAGACTATCACAGTTCCTTCAACAGCTGCAGTCAGTCCAGTCACCGTCACGGTGCCTGGACCCGTACCTTATGAAAGCAGTAATGCTATTCCCTGGCATTACGGCTCTGACCTGTACTGCGAAGGACAAAGAATCACTTTTGAATCATCAACCCCTGCACCACAAATTGACAATGTGGGAGGAGGCGGAGGCTTCACTCGAAGCGGACGTCTTTTCGCTCCACAAATTCAGAGACCCACTGCCGAAGCAGAAGCTGCTGCCAAGGCAAAAGGGAAGAGCCCTGTGCAGGAAGATCAAGCTGTTAAGGAAGCTTTGAAGACACCATTCGATCAAGAGGTTGATGAGTTCATGCGAATCATCAAAAAGAGTGATTATAAAATAGTGGATCAGCTTCATCAGACGCCTTCCAAGATCTCAATCCTATCATTGCTCATGTGCTCCGAGGCCCATAGGAATGCACTGCTCAAAGTTCTGCACGCAGCTTACGTGCCTGAAGAGATCACTGCCAATCAGCTGGAAGCTGTAGTGGGGAATGTTAATGCTAGTCACGGACTAGGGTTCACCAATACTGATTTGACAACGGAAGGCCGCAACCATAACAAAGCCTTGCACATAACCATGGAATGCAAAGGTGCTGTCCTTTCCCATGTGCTGGTAGACACGGGGTCATCCCTCAATGTCTTACCTAAGAAGGCCCTGGTGAAGCTAGAATATGACGGATTGGCGTTGAGACCCAGCAACCTGGTGGTGAGAGCCTTTGATGGTTCAAAGAGATCGGTTCTGGGAGAGATTGAGTTGCCCTGACGATTGGCCCGCAGACCTTTAAAACTATCTTCTACGTGATGGATATACAGCCCGCCTACAGCTGTCTATTGGGTAGGCCATGGATTCACGCCGCTGGCGCCGTGACCTCTACCCTTCACCAGAAGTTAAAATACGAGTGGGAGGGTCAAATCGTTACGATCTGTGGAGAAGAGGATATTTTTGTCAGCCACCTGGCTACCTATAAGTACATTGAGATGGATGGGGAGATCCATGAAACAATGAGCCAGGGGTTTGAAGCTTTGAATGTGAATGAAACATCTGCTGTGCCTGGTACTTCAATATCATCATACCAACAAGCCCGGAAGGTTGTTGAGGAAGGAACTGCCCAAGGCTGGGGCAAACTGCTATCGGTAGAGAAGAAAGAAGACAGATTTGGGTTGGGTTACAAACCAACTCAACAAGATCAAGCAGCGGCTGCGAGAGAGCCCAATTTTGTGAGTGGGGGGATGCTTACCCCTGATGTTGTCAACTGTCTAGAAGACGAGCTGGAAGAAGAACGCAACCTGGAAAGTTGGATTCGTCCAAAGATCCCGGGGAGCAGTATCTCAAACTGGTCTTCCCAGGAAATTATAAGAGTTACTCATGCAGAGTAATTATTATTTCCTGTATTTTTATAGCATGCATCAAAGTCTTGCATCTTGCCCAAGATGACAAGACTCATTTTGTAATCGGGCCATCTGTACTTTTTGTGCAAACAAGATTAATCAATGAAATATCAGACATCTTTTTGAAAACGAGTCTTTTTCTTTTTCGCTCACTGTTTGTCCATTTTTCTTTTTGTACAAAAAATAAATGGCAGTGTTTTCAAAATGACAACTCTATTTCACCTTTTTTAGCAAGATTAAAATCAAATCACTAAAATGAACAAACTTAACCCTTGCAGAGAGTGCCTTCCAGACAGCACCGACAACAGCACGGCTATGACATCGTATGACTTTGACAATCCGATCAATCAAGCTGATGAAGGGGTTGAAGAGGAATATGAGCTTCCTGAAGAGCTAGCCAGGTTGTTAAGACAAGAGGAAAAGGTTATTACTCCTCACCAGGAGGAGGTTGAAGTGATTAATCTTGGTACGGATGAAGACATGAAAGAGATTAAAATCGGGGCCTGCCTGCAAGACTCAGTGAAGAGACAACTGATCGACCTGCTTCGAGAGTATGTGGACGTGTTTGCTTGGTCTTACCAAGATATGCCAGGGTTGGATACCGATATTGTCGTGCACAAGCTGCCTTTGAAAGAAGAATGCCCGCCAGTTAAATAGAAGCTGCGCCGTACTCGTCCAGACATGGCTATGAAAATCAAGGAAGAGGTACAAAAGCAATGGGACGCCGGGTTCCTTGCTGTAACTAGCTATCCGCCGTGGGTTGCTAACATAGTACCTGTGCCTAAGAAGGACGGCAAAGTAAGGATGTGTGTTGACTACCGGGATCTGAACAGAGCCAGCCCGAAAGATGACTTCCCATTACCTCACATTGATGTACTGGTGGATAACACGGCTCAGTTCTCGGTATTCTCCTTCATGGATGGATTTTCAGGATACAACCAGATCAAGATGTCACCTGAAGACATGGAGAAGACAACATTCATCACACCCTGGGGCACGTTCTACTACAAAGTAATGCCATTTGGGCTCAAGAACGCTGGTGCAACATATCAACGGGCTATGGTAACATTATTCCACGATATGATCCATAAGGAAATCGAGTGTTATGTGGATGACATGATTGCCAAGTCCCTTACCGAGGAAGATCACCTGGTGAATCTGCTGAAACTGTTCAAGCGTCTGAGGAAGTACCAATTGAAGTTGAACCCCAACAAATGCACATTCGGGGTACGATCTGGTAAGTTGCTGGGCTTTATTGTAAGCGAGAAGGGGATTGAAGTTGACCCTGATAAAGTCAAAGCCATCCAAGAGATGCCTGCACCAAAAACTGAAAAGGAAGTTCGAGGGTTCTTAGGTCGATTGAACTACATCTCACGGTTCATATCTCACCTTACGGCAACCTGTGAACCCTTATTCAAATTGTTGAGAAAAGAACAGACGGTCAGGTGGAATGAAGACTGCCAGAAGGCTTTTGACAAGATCAAGGAATACCTGCAAGAACCTCCAATCCTTATGCCTCCAGTGGAAGGAAGACCTCTGATAATGTACTTGACAGTATTAGAAGAGTCAATGGGGTGTGTGTTGGGCCAGCATGACGAGTCTGGTCGAAAAGAGTATGCAATATACTACCTAAGTAAAAAGTTTACCGACTGTGAACAACGTTATTCACTGCTCGAGAAAACTTGTTGTGCTTTAGCGTGGGCTGCTCGCCGACTGAGACAGTATATGTTGACCCACACTACCTTATTGATCTCAAAGATGGACCCAGTCAAGTACATTTTCGAGAAGCCAGCTCTTACCGGACGGGTTGCAAGATGGCAAATGATTCTCACAGAATATGACATCCAGTACACGTCTCAGAAAGCCATCAAGGGCAGTGTACTATCTGAATATCTTGCTGAGCAACCTATTGATGATTACCAGCCTATGAGTTTTGACTTCCCTGATGAAGACATCATGTTCATAAAAGCAAAAGATCATGAAGAGCCTGTTCACACTGAAGGGCCCGACCCAGAAGAAGAATGGACTATGATGTTTGATGGGGCTGTTAACATGAATGGTCGTGGTGTTGGTGCAGTACTCATTACACCCGAAGGAGTTCACATGCCATTCTCGGCGAAACTCACTTTCAACTGCACTAACAACGAAGCTGAATACGAAGCTTGCATTATGGGTCTTGAGGAAGCCATCGACCTCAGGATCAAGACATTGACTGTATTCGGAGATTCAACTCTGGTAGTTAATCAAACCAACGGAAAATGGTACACCCACCAAGATCATCTGATACCTTACAGGGATTATACAAGGAGGTTATTGACTTTCTTCACAACAGTCAAGCTTGAGTATATCCCCCGGGATGAGAATCAGTTTGCAGATGCCTTGGCTACCATTTCGTCCATGATCAAAGTTCAAGCTACTAACTTTGTACCTCAGATTTCAGTGTCCAGACTTGATAGACCAGCATATGTGTTCGCAGCAGATGTTGTCAAAGATGATAAGCCTTGGTTTCACAACATCAAGTGCTTCTTGGAGGATCAGACATACCCACCTGGGGCATCTTCCAATGATAAGAAGACTTTGAGAAGGCTTGCTGGTAGTTTCTTTCTGAACACTGATGGGTCTTTATACAAAAGGAACTTTGATATGATACTCCTCAGATGTGTTGACAAGACAGAAGCAGGTTTATTGATGCATGAAGTGCATGAAGGCTCCTTTGGTACCCATGCTGGAGGACATGCAATGGCTAAGAAGATGTTAAGATCAGGCTATTACTGGATCACAATGGATGCTGACTATTGTGCCTATGCCAGGAAATGCCACAAATGCCAGATTTATGCGGATAAGGTGCATGTGCCTCCCAATCCTTTGAACATAATGTCTTCACCATGGCCTTTTGCCATGTGGGGCATTGATATGATTGGCAAGATTGAGCCAACTGCTTCAAATGGCCACAGATTCATCCTGGTCGCCATTGACTATTTCACCAAGTGGGTTGAAGCAGCTTCCTATGCCAACGTTACAAGACAAGTGGTAGCCAGATTTCTGAAAAGGGATATCATCTGTCGGTACGGAATTCCCGAGCAAATCATTACTGATAATGGTTCCAACTTGAACAACAAGATGATGGCAGAGCTATGCCGGGACTTCAAGATTCAACATCACAATTCTTCTCCTTACAGGCCAAAGATGAATGGCGCTGTTGAGGCAGCAAATAAGAATATCAAGAAGATTGTGCAGAAGATGGTAGTCACGTACAAAGATTGGCATGAAATGCTACCATTTGCCTTGCATGGGTACCGCACGTCAATCAGAACATCCACTGGGGCAACACCGTATCAGCTTGTGTATGGTATGGAAGCAGTCCTACCTGTTGAAGTTGAATTACCCTCCTTGCGAGTACTGATGGATCTCAAACTGAACGAAGCAGAATGGGTTAGGTCCCGATACGAACAACTGAGTCTGATTGAAGAGAAGAGATTGGCTGCAATCTGTCATGGGCAGTTATATCAGAAAAGAATGAAGAAGGCCTTCGATCAGAAAGTCAGGCACCGAGAGTACCAAGTGGGAGATCTTGTGTTGAAAAGGATCCTCCCTCCTCATACAGACCACAGGGGCAAATGGACCCCAAATTATGAAGGACCATTTGTGGTAAAGAAAGTTTTCTCTGGTGGAGCACTGATGCTCAGCACCATGGATGGTGAAGATTTCCCGTCCCCTGTGAATACAGATGCAGTTAAAAAATACTTCGCATAAAAAGACCCGCTGGACACAAAAACAGAATGAAAGTCCAGGCAAAAGTAGGGCATCCCGGCGAGTCAAAAACAGAATAAAAGACTCGGGCAAAAATAAGGGAAAATAGACAAAAATGTACACCCGCTGAGCTGAAAAGCCGCGTTGGACAGCTCAGGCAAAAATGGGTATCCCGATGGATTGAAAACCCGAAAGGGCGATCCATGCAAAATTAGGGAATAAGCGAACAACTGCATTCTGAATTCGTCTGTATTATCTACAACTAGGTAAACTCTAAAGGATCAAGCTTCAATCAGAATCAGCCTTCTTCAGAAAGCAGGACGAGAAGAACGTCATTGTCATACGAGTCATAGCAGAAGGGGAAGCTCCTTGAAAGCGTCGTCAACACTGCCAGCGTTTTGTTTCTCCATTTGTAACAATCTCCTCATTTCAGGGGATTTGTTTCTTTGACTGTATTTCGCCGATTTAGGGCATATGAATTAATAAAATCAGATTTTCAGTCATGTCTCGTTTTGTACATTTTCATTTTGCAAAAAGGTCTGATATCTTAAAGAAACACTGATTGCATAAGAATACAGATGCTTATTTTCAAATAAAAAACATGCTTGCAGGAAATATGCTTACTCTCAGAAGTATCTAAACTCTTATGACGGGATCCAGTAAAGGATACCTCGGGACCATTTGTGCGTTTCCTTATCTTTGCAGGATTACAGGTATCCAGAACGCAACTTGGGGCATGTAAGTTACATCTCAGCAAGCTGGCAAATCAACAAATAATCTCAGCGCCCGAAATGCTCTATCCCCAGCTGAGTTGCCCCATTACTCTCCCCAGTTGGGTGGCCAACAACATTCCCCAGTTGTAGTACCATTTATTCTTCCTCAGCAGAAGGCAGAAGTCAGGGAATCATCTCCCCCCAGAATCCTCAGCCTCTATTCAGAAGAGCAACGCATGAAGGAGTCACAACAGAGTACAGAAGCCTTCTACAAACCCCAGCTGGGTCTCATATTACAAGGATATGTCAATCAGTGACCTATATCCCCAAGCAGATACATCTCTCCAGGTCTATCAATGATCTCATCCCCAGCTGGGATGTCCATTTCAAACAGATCGACCAGAGATCTTCATGGCAACGGGATCCGAATCCCGGATCGGTATCTTTGCATAAGCATGGCATTTGCATCATATTCACCCACAAAGCGTAGCATTCCGTCCAATACGGAGCATTACGGCAAAAATCAAACATATAGCATAATCATAAGCCATGATATGGATCAAACACTTGTGAATAATAACCATTCATCAGAATACGGGATACTTTCCCCAAAATCCCCCAGAGTCCCAGCAAGAGCAGCTGCCTCACAAATCACAAACACCAGTATATACTCCTTTTGACACCCGTCCGTGTCATATCCCAGCAGAAAGCCAAAGACATACTCTTTGCACTCACTTGTATATTCACTTTTTTGACACCCGTCCGTGTCGTATCCCCAGCGCAGTCACTTACACTTTTACGACCCAGATACTTGTCGATATTATTACACTTTTCTCTTGACACTCGTCCGTGTCACCATCCCCAGCAGATAAACACCCATCTATACGCCACTCGTACTTATTTCACTCATACAGGTACTCGTCTGTATTTTGCATACACCACTTATATACCCACAGATTCAACAGTAGTCTTTGTTCTTTGTTAACCAGTTGGTACTCGTCCGTATCATCATCTCAGAACATTGCGTCTAGTGTTTGTTTCTACATGATACTCGTCCGTATCATAATCTTAAGGATGCTCGTCCGCATCTTTAATCCATACACCGTGTCAAACACTTGTGTCTTCTTGAATATAGATACTCGCCTGTGTCTGTCATTCCCCATAAGAAATCTTTCAGATTCAACACTCGTCCGTGTTCTCTGTTAACCAGTTGATACTTGTCCGTATCATCATCTCTGAACATGTGTCAGTTTGTTTCTACCCGATACTCGTCCGTATCGTAGTCTTAAGGGATGCTCGTCCGCATCTCTAATCTATACACAACATCTAAACACTCATACCCTTTGTTTCTTGGATGTGAACACTCGTCCGTGTTTACCATTCCCCAGTAGATCGCAAGCAAATTTTCCTTCTTATCTGACACTCGTCCTGTGTCATGATAAAACCTGAGAGCAGCCGTACCCTGCTAGGTGGTCGTCCTCCACCTCTTGATGTTCGTCCTCCATCATGCTCGGCCGATGGCCGTCCCCATCGTTGATTTAGCAGCCGTCCCCTGCTAGGTGGTCGTCCTCCACCCTTGATGATCGTCCTTCATCATTTTAATCCAATGGCCGTCCCCATTGTTGATTTTTGGTTATCTGACATTCGTCCTATGTCATGATAGGCCCTGAGAGCAGCTGTACCCTGCTAGGTGGTCGTCCTCCACCTCTTGATGGTCGTCCTCCATCATGCTCGTCCGATGGCCGTCCCCATCGTTGACCTTTTATCCGGTGGCCGTCCCCATCGTTGATATTTTCGGCAGCCGTACCCTGCCAGGTGGTCGTCCTCCACCTTTGATGGTCGTCCCCATCATAATTCCTTTATTCCCCAACAGAGCAGCCGTACCCTGCTAGGTGATCGTCCTTCACCTTTGATGGCCGTACCCCATCATCTGTTTATTTCATTTATTCTTTAACCCGATGGCCGTCCCCGTCGTGGTCCCTTTTCCTTTAGCCCGATGGCCATCCCCATCGTCGGTTACCTTGCTTTGTGAACTTGATGGCCGTCCCCGTCATGTTTCATTAATCCCCAGAGAATTTTACAGCTTTATCTTGGTGGCCGTCCCCATCATAATTTCTCATTTTTTCAGCTAGTCGGTCGTCCCCGTCTTGGCTTTACCTTTTATCCCCAGCATGTCGGCCGTCCCCGTCATTGCTATTTACCCAGCAGTCGTCATCTGCTCGACGGTCGTCCTCCGTCGCCCGCACTTTACAATATACTTTATTTTCTTTTATAATCTATATCCCTTTTCTCCTTCATTCTGTGAGCGCAAATTTTGGACTGTCTTTGGTATTCAACCACAAGTTATCTTGCTTGCCTGTTAAGCCATTGCTTACAACCTGCACAGCTAACTCATGTTTGAATAGGGGCAGCTGTAAACACCCCAAATTTGCCCTCACCCATTCACACCATGGCTTGTGATCATTTCATATCTCATTTTTGATTCATTGCATAGTTTCTAAGTCATCTGCACCTAGGGTTTGTGATCTGAGCAATCCAAGAGCTTCTTGAGCCACTCCAAAGGCCACCAATCACTTCAAAGGGGATCCATATGTGTTCTTTTATCATATTACATCCTCTCAAAGTCAAGATTTCAAAAGAATCACAAGAACTGGGTTTGGAATGAATGCAGAGCCAGATTTGACTGCACAGTTGACCTAAAATTAGGGTTTTGGTTTCAGAGGCCATAACCCCAAATTTTTTGGTCATTCTTGGTTCCATTGGTCTCTATATGGTATAGGGAGTATGCATATCAATTTTCATGAAGAAATTCCATGGGGAAGTCATCTGATCAAGAGTTGACTTTCTGGACAAGTCAGTGCAAAATCAGGGCATCTGAGGCCCCCAATGACCCAACCAATGGGTGATCTTCATCATTTTGAGTGTATATGATCTTTATTTGATCATGGAAGAAGGTTTAAGTTCACAAAAATCAAGATTTTGGAGTTTTTGCAAGTGTTGACTTTTTGGGCATAGTTGACTTTTCAAGAATGCTTCATTTTAGGTCATTTTTCAAGCCTTGATTCTTGATCCAAAAATGCTTCAAATGGAAAAACTTTGGTCATGAAAGTTGTAGAATACATTTTTCCCTTTTCAAAAAGTACAAGAACATGATCAAACTCTTCTTGGATCAAAAGTTATGGTTTGACAAAGTTGGCAAAAATCATTGATTTTCAAGATGTGCACTAAAAGGAAATTTTGCAAAATCATGAACCAATGCCATTTGTAACTCCTAATTCACATCAAACCATGACACAAACATTCCATATGTCCCAAAAAATCAGAATTGAACCAAAGATCACATGTTCATGGTTCATGTAACAAGACTTTTTTTCATGAAGTTCCAAAAAGTAACAACTTGCAAAACCATCATGATGCTTCTCACCACTTGATGCATTGGCTGCTGAACCTTCCTAGCATCACACACACATCATGCTGCGCAGCCCATGCTTCTTGTACCAAGCTATAGCTCAAGCCATGCTTTCCTTACACAAAGTGGACTTTTTTGCAAAAGCAAACTTACCAATCAATAGGGGCCAAGTCACATCATCTGACCTATGGGATTAAAATATACTATCCTTTGGCAAGCCAAACATATGAAGAAGCAAGGCTGGAACAGATCATAGGACATTCACAAAAAACATCTCATTTTTGCAAAACTCTTCGAATCTGCCTCCACAAACTTAAAACATCCAAACCATTTTCACCAATCATCTCACCATGCCTCATTGAGCCCAAAGCACCAAAGAACCAGACCTGAAACAAGCCATAACATCATTTCACCATCTTCACCCCAAGCTGCAGTTTCCTTCGAAACACCTTCCACAGCTCACAAACATCCAAACAAACCCCACAAACCTTCTCTACTCATCATCTGGATCACAAATAACCCTTCACCCTTGCCAGAAACAGCCTGAATCACCATTGCCATCTTCAATTGAGCTTGAGCAGAAGCTGTTCAAACACTTCATCCAGCCAACATAAGCTCCTCCTAAGCATCCAAGGATCATCAGGAGACCAAGTAGAGTGGATTGCACTAAAAGGAGAGGTCAGGAAGTGGCTGAAGTGAAAGCTTCGAATCTCAGGTAGCTCAAGAAATTTTTTTTTCAGAAATCATTTTTTAAGTTCTTAATCTGTTCTATATGTCTTCCTGATCATGAATATGCCTTTGGTTTTGAAAAGGGTGGAGAGATGAGAGTTTACCATGCTTCTGAAACTTTTTGCCCTAGAAATAGATTGCTTCGATTCAGCCATTGTAGGAATGATAAATTTGTTTTGAGTTGGGGTTTTGATTCGTGAGTGAGTGGGGATCATTCTTGTGTTCTTAGATTTCATTTTAGATACGTGTGTAAAGAGTTAGCATTTTGGGGTGAACGGAGAAGATGACCGGAACACTGTTCCGGTCATCTGAATGTGTTTAACGGCGAGATTAGGGCATAAGCATTGATTAGTGAAATTTGAATTCTGGCCGTAAAATCTGGCGCCAGGTCAACTCCCGCGCGTGTAACTTTGAATCTGGTCCCTAGGATTAGCTGACTTCTCTTTAATTCATTTAAAA
Source organism: Lathyrus aphaca (assembly GCA_963966055.1). Classification (NCBI taxonomy): domain Eukaryota; kingdom Viridiplantae; phylum Streptophyta; class Magnoliopsida; order Fabales; family Fabaceae; genus Lathyrus; species Lathyrus aphaca. The sequence continues at coordinate 232,888,566 of OZ014521.1, forward strand.
TTCATTTATTCTCATATTTATTTCATTTGTTTTGCATATTTCATTTAAAATAGTAAAAAAATGTCTAAAAATTATGAAACTTTTTCTCATGGGTTTTAATAATTTTTATGACACAAAAATATTTTTTATTTTATTTTTAGCATTAAAAAAGTATTTTTAAATATTTAAAAGATTATTTTTAATTGATTAATGGAAATTAATTTATTAAAAATACTTTTAGGTATTTAAAAATCACCAAAAAATTCATGAAATGTTCTAAGACATTTAGAAACATTGTCCAACCTTCAAACCAAATTTATTTTTGGATCTTGATGCATTTTGAGAATTTTTCTTTGAATTAAAATCATTTTGGTGCATTATTTTGATCCTAAGTTCAAAAAATCATTTCTGCCTATCTAGGAAGAGTTGGACATTGATTCTTCTTACATTGCATTGTGTTTAGCATGTAGTTTCTAGGATTAAATGGCCATGATTTGATTCCTCATTTTCAATTTGTTTGGCATTTCTTTTGTTTAGGAACCCTAAAAACCCTAATAACTTGTAAAAATCATAACTTGAGATTGGTTAAGAGTTGAGACCTCCCCTTTGGACATTGGTTTAGTATAAGATTAGGGGCCTTTTGAGTGGCATTTTCCATTTTTTATCTTAGGGTTTGCTTCTGTTCTTGGTTTTTGTTTGATGTTTGGTTCATAAACCCTAATTTGGGCTTTCATTTGCATACCTCTTGCATTCTCTTGCATAACATGACTTGTCATGACATTTCAAGCATCCATTTGTTTCATTTAACATCATAAGACATATAGAAAACATGTTTGATCATTGCATCATGTATTTGCCATGTTGTATGCCATGTGCACCTCATAACTTTTCATGTATGTTCATGCTTCTTAACTTGCACCATTTGCATCCATGAACTTGTATGACCATTTCCATGTGCTGCCTCATGTTTGTAGCATCTCATAACATCATTTGCATCATGTGTATGCTTCTGGTTTTGTTTCTCACCATGTCATTTCATTTCATCTTGCATTGCATTGCATTTCTTTTCTAACCTTTTCAGGTGGTAAGTGACTTGAGAAGTGGATTTGCCTTCACTTCTCATAACCTTTCTTTTTCATCTCTCTTGCATCCATTGCTGCATTTCTATATGTGTTTGAGTTTGAGCTTGCTCATTCTTCTTCTTCCCACCTTCTCTCCTCAAGTGACTTGACTTCTTGAATGAATTAAGTTACTTTGCTTCTCTTGATCCTTTCATCTGCTTCCTGGTGGTTCCATTGAAGATTGTTCTTGCAAACCTCACAAACCTTAGGAACAACCAAGCATGACAATGATTAGGGTTTTGTTTAGTCTCCCCCCTTAGTTTTACCTTTGTGTCTCTTTTGAGTCTTCTCTTCTCACCTCATAATCAGGGACTAAACCCTAAAGGTTTTAAGGCTTTGTGATTGAGCTTATGCCTGCATCCTTCTCTTAGGATGGAGTGTATAACTTTAATCCTAAGTGTTAAACCCTTAATGTGTTTAAATCTCTTAATCAATTCACTTAATAAGTACCAAGACATCACACTTGTAACTTGGGCCTTGCATTAGGGTTCTAATTCTTCCTTAATTGGTTAAGAAGGACTAACCCTAGTGTTAATGGACAAGTCCCCCTCAAGTTGTCTTACAAATCATAAGAATTCACTTCATCATCATATCATTAAATAAAATCCATCTAATAAAGGCTTGTTTTGTCATGAGTTTAATCCCTAATCATGGATTAAGTTGAGGAGCTTTCCTCAGCTTAAACATTCTCATCTATTATCCTTCTATTAGGATGGTGTAATGAGTCTGTTTAATCCTTGATTATGGCTTAATCCCATTACTCAACACTAAACACAAACACCAAAAACATTTAAATAATCACAAGTAGGTTAATGATCTTAATCCTACACCAAAGGTGATTAAGTGTGAGAATCTGACTTCACACTTAAAGTACTCTCATTACCCCTAATCGGAGGGAGGATGTGATGAGTTTACTAAATCCATTGGTTTAGGCTTAAACTCATTAACTTATGACAAACTTTCAAAAGCAATAAAAGACTGAAAACACAAAAAACAAACAATAATCGTCTCCTCCGGGATTCTTTTCTCACCCCATTCATTCACAAACGAGAACTTGTTTCTTCCGTCTAATGCAAGACAGTTTGCACCTGAGCCAGACAGGTCATACACTTGAGCATAGACAAGTAAGCAGTTCACAAGTCAATTTACCTTTCAGTCTCTTTGGGTCGAACTACGGTGTTCTGACTTCCTCATTGCACGAGAGGATACGTAGGCATAACTTAACAGTTATCGAACAAAAGTCTCTGTATATTCCCCCTCTTTCCAGCATCATCCTTATGGCCTCATGATCTTGAGCATTTCACTTTTATCCTTACACTGACACTGTATATATTACACTTTGCACTTCTTTTACACTGACACCTGTACATCTTTTCCAGCTATTGTATACACAAATTGCACTGACACTACCCCTTTAAGACACAAATCTTTTAAGCGTGGATCCCGTCGAGTACGGCGGACAATCTGGGTGCTAATACCTTCCCAGGTTGTAACCAACCCCCTTTCTCAGTCTCTCTGATTCGCAACCGTCTTATCCATCTTTTTCTAGGTCTATGCAGCATTACCTTTCCCTCGGGATAAAAATGCCTAGCTGGCGACTCTATTCATTCTCCAGTGAGTTCACGGCTGTGTGTTCTCATTGTCCCTTCGCCGACCGTTCGCGTCTGTACCTTTATCTGGACTCGGTTTCATTTATCGGGAGCGACAGCTTGGCGACTCTGCTGGGGACCCTTATATTGCAACCAGGGCTTCTGGTTCTTTTTGTGGGTTCCTCCTAGCGCTTGTTTGATTTGTGTTTACTGGGGTGTTATGTGCTTATTTGTGTTTGTATTTTTGTATTTATTTTTGCTTTATGTACAGTTGTTTACTGCTTTCTGTATTGCTTTTCATATATCATACTGTCATGCTGTCTGGCTGGATCTGGTTTTGCTTTGGTGGGTGGGTGATTCATTGAGAGTTAAGGTCCTATACCTGGGACCTGAGTGACACCTAGGCTAGAGTGAATCATATTCTTTCCCATTCCATTTCGGTCTGGTGCGGGAATATGAAACACGGTTCAGATATGGGTTTCTTCTTGAGAACTCTGTGTTGCAGATTTCCTGCAATGCTAGGGCTATCTGGGAAGCCTGCTAAGTCTGGATGACCTTTAGTATTGACCTTCAGAAACTGAGGTGAATTAGAGGAGGAACTTTTATGGTTATTGTAAACACTGTACCTCCGGGTTAGAAGTGTTTACACTTCTCATAACTGATCCAAGTCTGAGGATCTTTGTTTTAGAACATCACCTGTGAGGGGGTTGGGCTATTTACAGGTTTGCAGGTACCTTGGCCTCAGAATACCTTATTACTTTGTTTGTTAAGAGTACTCCATTTTGGGACAGTTCTTGTGATTCTAAAACCCTGGACATGTGGCTCTTTATTTGAGTCCCCAACCTTGGTTACTGGTTTTATAGACCTCCATCTGGAATTCTTGAATACACTTGGACCTATATCAGAGCATTTTGATCAGATCCAGCTCAGTCACAGACCCTTGCATATCATTTGCATACATAAACATTGCATCATATTGACATTTGCTTATTTGTGTTTCAGGGTATCCATCTTCATTTGGTTTTGGTTTTGACCCCATCTTCAGTACTGACCTATCTTCACCAGCATCTGCTTCAGTTATCACCAGCATCAGCCAATCAGTGGCCCCTTCTTCAGTATTATCATCAGTACCTATTTCTCCTCAGTCTTCAGCATCATGGCTCCTAAAAAGAGCAACATCACCTATCACTTTTTCCAGCCAGAGCTATCAGATATCAGGAGGATTCAGACCCTGATCACTCCAGATCACATACCTTTGTTCAGGGAACATTATGGAGATATACTTGACATGGTTATGGATCTGGACCCATCACAGAGGAGCCTCATTCACACTTGCATTCAGTTCTATGATCCCCCACTGAGATGTTTCACCTTTCAAGACTTTAAGTTGGGCCCCTTATTGGAAGAGTACTCTTCATTCGTTGGTATGCCTATCAGGGGTGGAATCCCTTTCAACCCTGAGATGGTCTTTCCTGCTAATGGAGAAGTAGCAAAAGCTTTGCATCTGGAACCTGTTTTGATTGAGCAGCATATGACCTCTAAAGCTGGAATCCTTGGTTTTCATCTGGATTTCTTGATCTCTCAAGCTACCCTGAAAGCTTCTTTAGGAGAGTGGAAGGCTGTCTGTGCCTTGTTGGCTTTGAGCATATATGGAATTGTATTGTTTGCAGACGAGCCTCGATTCATTAGCAAGAATGCAATCCATCTGTTCATCCTGAAGAACCTAGTGCCCACTTTATTGGGGGACCTCTACTATTCAGTGCATCAGAGGAATGAAAAGCAGAGGGGAAGATTAGTGAGGTGTTGTGCTCCATTGTTCCACACTTGGCTTCTCAGGCATTTGCCCAAGACAGATGCATTTCTGAACCCTCATCAGCAGAGCAACTGGGCTAAGAGACTCACCGCTCTAACTTCAGCAGATATCAGATGGTGCACTCAAAGCACCAAGGGCAGGGATATCATCACCAGCTGTGGGCATTTTCCCAATGTGCCCCTAATAGGAGTTAAGGGTAGTATTAATTACAACCCTCTGCTGTTCAGAAGGCAACTGGGCTATGCACTGGTCCATACTCCTAAGGCACAGGACTTGGTGGAGACTCTTTATTGTGAGAACAAGATTAATTTGACTGTTGTTAGGCAGGCTTCCTGGGCCTGGGATAATGTTCAAACCAAGGGACTGACCATTCTGGGGAAGTGCAATAATGTGGCATCAGCACAATATTATGAGTGGTCCCGTGCCAGGGCCCAATTCTCTGGGATGCCTTTTACTATAGAAGACATGCCTGAGTCATCTTCAGCACCATCCCCTGCCACTATCAGTTTGGAAGAGTTTGAGAGCTTGAAGGAAAGGAATGAGAAGCTAACCCAGGCCTTGCAGAAGACCCTCCGGGAGAGGAGTGAGGGTATGAGGGAGATTGAGAGGTTGGAGAAGTTGAGAGTAGAGCATCTGACTAAGATTGAGAAGTCTGGGGATTATATCAAAAAGTCTAAAGCTGGAGAACAAATTCTGAAGAATGCTTGCAAGGAAGCCCAGTTCCAGAGAGCAAGGACAGACTTGTATTTGAAGGAGAGTCAAGCCCGGTGGGTCAGGATCACCGAGGCTCGTACCCTGGAGGACAAGAGAGTTCAAGACAAGATGGAGCAACTGGAAGCTAGTGCAAAAGTACAGCAAGAAGCCCTGGCAGCAGCCCAGAGGGAGATATCAGAGTTGAAGATCAAAGCTGGAGTGAAGAGGTCCAAAGACCAAAGTCAGCACAAGAAGCTAGCAGCAGCTGTTACAACCCGGAATCTCCTCATCAGGAATCTCACGGAGCGTCCGGCTGATCCTGTGACCGAAGCACTTCTCAAGGAAGTTCGTGAGGATGAGTTTAGTCTTGGTGTTTGACCATTTGTTTGTTGTTGCTTTCTTTCCATGTACTTTTATTTTCTTGTAATGTATTTTGACCCCTTAGAGGGCTTGTGTTGTAAAATGAACAAGTTGTATTATTTCACCTTCTGTAATATATTTGTGTTAGCTTGCTTCATCTGAGTTTTCTTCAAAAGCAACATCAACAGCATCTTCAAGGGTCTGGAAGGGTCAAAACTGAATGCCAAGCCGGATACCTTGAGAACAAATAAGCATAATTGCATTGCATGCTAACCCTTTGTTTGTTTTGTAGGTTTTTGTTTTATTGTTGCTAACTCTGTTGTGATGCTCAGGAACTATTGCTCGGCGCCGAGTATTTCCCCTCAACCGTCCGCACCGTTATCCGACCCGTAACAATCTTCCGGGCATTCAAATGGATCAGATGCAGCAGGACCTTACTGAGGTCAGAAATCAAATGGCAAATGAAAGGCTAGAAATGAGGAATCAAATGACTCAATTTATGGAAGTAATGAACAACATGGCTCAGAGCCAGGAAAGATTGAGGGCCATGGTGGAAAGGCAGAATCAAGAAGATCCACATATAGGGACTGCCGGCACCAGCAACAATGAAAGGGTCCAACCTCATGTAAATCCCCCTGTATTTGGACCACACCTCCATCCTGAGGTCAATATTCCTGCAAATGTTCAAGGGACTGTCACCGCAGCTAGGGTACTTCAAGAAGACCCCCAAGAGGACCAGTTCACAGTAATGGGTGCTGGGGAGGAAGCTTATGATAGAAGGTTGGAAGAGATAGCTGAGAAATTGAGGTTCTTAGAGTCTCAAAATTCTCTGGGCTTTGACGTCATGGACATGGGCTTGGTAGACGGGGTCAGGATCCCCCATAAGTTCAAGCCTCCTTGTTTTGAAAAATACAACGGGACTTCATGCCCCCAGACTCATTTACAATCTTTTCTGGGAAGGCTGAAGGCCTATACTATGGATGAGAAGCTCTGGATGTTCTATTTCGAAGACAGCTTAACTGGAGCGTCAAGAGAATGGTACTCTCACTTGACAAGGGCAACTATTAGGTGTTGGAAGGACCTGGCAGAGGCCTTCATCAGACAGTATCAGTATAACTTAGACATGGCACCCAACAGGACCCTCCTAATGGGAATGTCACAGTCGTCAAGGGAAAGTTTCCGAGAATATGCCCAGAGATGGAGGCAATTGGCCGCCGCTGTTCAGCCACCTATGTCTGAATGGGAAATGGCAGATATGTTCATGAACACCCTTCAGGGAACATATATTGACAGGTTGGCTGCTCTCTCTTCCACTAGCTTTGCCGATGTTGTCATAGCTGGGGAGAGAATTGAAAGCCTGTTAAAAATGGGTAAAATATCTGACAATGGTGCAAGTTCGTCCAGTAGTACAAGGAAGCCTTTTGCAGGCCCGAGAAGAACTGGCGAGACTAATGCCATCCACACCAACAGGGGTAGGCCCCAATATGTTCATAGATCAGTAGCAGCAGTCACCATTCCTGCTCCAGCTCATCCTCAACCAGTCTATCAACCTCCACAGCAAAACTATCAGCCGCAACCTCAGTACCATCAACAGAATCAGTATCCTCCGAGAAATTACAACAACAGCAACACCAATAACAACAGTCAACAAAGGCCATTTCAACAGAGGCCTTCTCAAGCTAACAGGGTGATCGATCCGATCCCTATGCCGTATGCTACCTTGCTGCCACAACTCCTGAAGCTCAACCTAGTTGAGCTAAGGACGCTGGCACCTCCAGATCCCAACAGTCTACCCAGGAACTATGACTCCAATGCTAGGTGTGCTTTTCATTCAAACGCACCTGGCCATAGTACAGAAAAATGCAGAGCCCTGCATATGAAGGTACAAGACCTGGTAGACTCAAAAGCTCTGAATTTTGCACCACCACCCAATGTCAATAAGAACCCGATGCCGAACCACGGTGGTCCTAGAATTAACGCTATTGAAGAAGACAAACCGTCTTATTTAATAACCAGTGTGGGTCAGATCAGGACACCGTTGGTAGAAATCAAGGCTCAACTCCTGGAATGTCAAATGTTCCCGGGGTGTGAGTTGGGTTGTGCTTACTGCAACATCTCAATAAATGGGTGCGATAATTTGAGGAATGGCATAGATGGCCTAATTCAGAGTGGCCAGCTTCAGATCACCACATCATTTCCAACAAATCCATCAATCTCATCAGCAACGGCTTCAGAACCTCCTACAACTGCAACAACTATTGTTCCTAACAATTCTTCGGTTTCATCAACGAGTACTTCATCTGTCATTTCAACTGATCAGATATCAATGAATGTTCCTTCTACAACTCCAGCACCACTCCATTATGAAGTTCCTACAACAACAACATCCACACTCCCGACAATGTCTCCTACAACACCAGCAACAAATCATGAAGATGTCTCAACTGTCACCATATTCTACGATCCTGAAAACAACTCCGCCTACAACTCAGAAAGTGCTGCTCCCATCAGGGCACCAGTGACAATTTATTATGATCCACAAACTATCACAGTTCCTTCAACAGCTGCAGTCAGTCCAGTCACCGTCACGGTGCCTGGACCCGTACCTTATGAAAGCAGTAATGCTATTCCCTGGCATTACGACTCTGACCTGTACTGCGAAGGACAAAGAATCACTTTTGAATCATCAACCCCTGCACCACAAATTGACAATGTGGGAGGAGGCGGAGGCTTCACTCGAAGCGGACGTCTTTTCGCTCCACAAATTCAGAGACCCACTGCCGAAGCAGAAGCTGCTGCCAAGGCAAAAGGGAAGAGCCCTGTGCAGGAAGATCAAGCTGTTAAGGAAGCTTTGAAGACACCATTCGATCAAGAGGTTGATGAGTTCATGCGAATCATCAAAAAGAGTGATTATAAAATAGTGGATCAGCTTCATCAGACGCCTTCCAAGATCTCAATCCTATCATTGCTCATGTGCTCCGAGGCCCATAGGAATGCACTGCTCAAAGTTCTGCACGCAGCTTACGTGCCTGAAGAGATCACTGTCAATCAGCTGGAAGCTGTAGTGGGGAATGTTAATGCTAGTCACGGACTAGGGTTCACCAATACTGATTTGACAACGGAAGGCCGCAACCATAACAAAGCCTTGCACATAACCATGGAATGCAAAGGTGCTGTCCTTTCCCATCTGCTGGTAGACACGGGGTCATCCCTCAATGTCTTACCTAAGAAGGCCCTGGTGAAGCTAGAATATGACGGATTGGCGTTGAGACCCAACAACCTGGTGGTGAGAGCCTTTGATGGTTCAAAGAGATCGGTTCTGGGAGAGATTGAGTTGCCCTGACGATTGGCCCGCAGACCTTTAAAACTATCTTCTACGTGATGGATATACAGCCCGCCTACAGCTGTCTATTGGGTAGGCCATGGATTCACGCCGCTGGCGCCGTGACCTCTACCCTTCACCAGAAGTTAAAATACGAGTGGGAGGGTCAAATCGTTACGATCTGTGGAGAAGAGGATATTTTTGTCAGCCACCTGGCTACCTATAAGTACATTGAGATGGATGGGGAGATCCATGAAACAATGAGCCAGGGGTTTGAAGCTTTGAATGTGAATGAAACATCTGCTGTGCCTGGTACTTCAATATCATCATACCAACAAGCCCGGAAGGTTGTTGAGGAAGGAACTGCCCAAGGCTGGGGCAAACTGCTATCGGTAGAGAAGAAAGAAGACATATTTGGGTTGGGTTACAAACCAACTCAACAAGATCAAGCAGCGGCTGCGAGAGAGCCCAATTTTGTGAGTGGGGGGATGCTTACCCCTGATGTTGTCAACTGTCTGGAAGACGAGCTGGAAGAAGAACGCAACCTGGAAAGCTGGATTCGTCCAAAGATCCCGGGGAGCAGTATCTCAAACTGGTCTTCCCAGGAAATTATAAGAGTTACTCATGCAGAGTAATTATTATTTCCTGTATTTTTATAGCATGCATCAAAGTATTGCATCTTGCCCAAGATGACAAGACTCATTTTGTAATCGGGCCATCTGTACTTTTTGTGCAAACAAGATTAATCAATGAAATATCAGACATCTTTTTGCAAACGAGTCTTTTTCTTTTTCGCTCACTGTTTGTCCATTTTTCTTTTTGTACAAAAAATAAATGGCAGTGTTTTCAAAATGACAACTCTATTTCACCTTTTTTAGCAAGATTAAAATCAAATCACTAAAATGAACAAACTTAACCCTTGCAGAGAGTGCCTTCCAGACAGCACCGACAACAGCACGACTATGACATCGTATGACTTTGACAATCCGATCAATCAAGCTGATGAAGGGGTTGAAGAGGAATATGAGCTTCCTGAAGAGCTAGCCAGGTTGTTAAGACAAGAGGAAAAGGTTATTACTCCTCACCAGGAGGAGGTTGAAGTGATTAATCTTGGTACGGATGAAGACATGAAAGAGATTAAAATCGGGGCCTGCCTGCAAGACTCAGTGAAGAGACAACTGATCGACCTGCTTCGAGAGTATGTGGACGTGTTTGCTTGGTCTTACCAAGATATGCCAGGGTTGGATACCGATATTGTCGTGCACAAGCTGCCTTTGAAAGAAGAATGCCCGCCAGTTAAATAGAAGTTGCGCCGTACTCGTCCAGACATGGCTGTGAAAATCAAGGAAGAGGTACAAAAGCAATGGGACGCCGGGTTCCTTGCTGTAACTAGCTATCCGCCGTGGGTTGCTAACATAGTACCTGTGCCTAAGAAGGACGGCAAAGTAAGGATGTGTGTTGACTACCGGGATCTGAACAGAGCCAGCCCGAAAGATGACTTCCCATTACCTCACATTGATGTACTGGTGGATAACACGGCTCAGTTCTCGGTATTCTCCTTCATGGATGGATTTTCAGGATACAACCAGATCAAGATGTCACCTGAAGACATGGAGAAGACAACATTCATCACACCCTGGGGCACGTTCTACTACAAAGTAATGCCATTTGGGCTCAAGAACGCTGGTGCAACATATCAACGGGCTATGGTAACATTATTCCACGATATGATCCATAAGGAAATCGAGTGTTATGTGGATGACATGATTGCCAAGTCCCTTACCGAGGAAGATCACCTGGTGAATCTGCTGAAACTGTTCAAGCGTCTGAGGAAGTACCAATTGAAGTTGAACCCCAACAAATGCACATTCGGGGTACGATCTGGTAAGTTGCTGGGCTTTATTGTAAGCGAGAAGGGGATTGAAGTTGACCCTGATAAAGTCAAAGCCATCCAAGAGATGCCTGCACCAAAAACTGAAAAGGAAGTTCGAGGGTTCTTAGGTCGATTGAACTACATCTCACGGTTCATATCTCACCTTACGGCAACCTGTGAACCCTTATTCAAATTGTTGAGAAAAGAACAGACGGTCAGGTGGAATGAAGACTGCCAGAAGGCTTTTGACAAGATCAAGGAATACCTGCAAGAACCTCCAATCCTTATGCCTCCAGTGGAAGGAAGACCTCTGATAATGTACTTGACAGTATTAGAAGAGTCAATGGGGTGTGTGTTGGGCCAGCATGACGAGTCTGGTCGAAAAGAGTATGCAATATACTACCTAAGTAAAAAGTTTACCGACTGTGAACAATGTTATTCACTGCTCGAGAAAACTTGCTGTGCTTTAGCGTGGGCTGCTCGCCGACTGAGACAGTATATGTTGACCCACACTACCTTATTGATCTCAAAGATGGACCCAGTCAAGTACATTTTCGAGAAGCCAGCTCTTACCGGACGGGTTGCAAGATGGCAAATGATTCTCACAAAATATGACATCCAGTACACGTCTCAGAAAGCCATCAAGGGCAGTGTACTATCTGAATATCTTACTGAGCAACCTATTGATGATTACCAGCCTATGAGTTTTGACTTCCCTGATGAAGACATCATGTTCATAAAAGCAAAAGATCATGAAGAGCCTGTTCACACTGAAGGGCCCGACCCAGAAGAAGAATGGACTATGATGTTTGATGGGGCTGTTAACATGAATGGTCGTGGTGTTGGTGCAGTACTCATTACACCCGAAGGAGTTCACATGCCATTCTCGGCAAAACTCACTTTCAACTGCACTAACAACGAAGCTGAATACGAAGCTTGCATTATGGGTCTTGAGGAAGCCATCGACCTCAGGATCAAGACATTGACTGTATTCGGAGATTCAACTCTGGTAGTTAATCAAACCAACGGAAAATGGTACACCCACCAAGATCATCTGATACCTTACAGGGATTATACAAGGAGGTTATTGACTTTCTTCACAACAGTCAAGCTTGAGTATATCCCCCGGGATGAGAATCAGTTTGCAGATGCCTTGGCTACCATTTCGTCCATGATCAAAGTTCAAGCTGCTAACTTTGTACCTCAGATTTCAGTGTCCAGACTTGATAGACCAGCATATGTGTTCGCAGCAGATGTTGTCAAAGATGATTAGCCTTGGTTTCACGACATCAAGTGCTTCTTGGAGGATCAGACATACCCACCTGGGGCATCTTCCAATGATAAGAAGACTTTGAGAAGGCTTGCTGGTAGTTTCTTTCTGAACACTGATGGGTCTTTATACAAAAGGAACTTTGATATGATACTCCTCAGATGTGTTGACAAGACAGAAGCAGGTTTATTGATGCATGAAGTGCATGAAGGCTCCTTTGGTACCCATGCTGGAGGACATGCAATGGCTAAGAAGCTGTTAAGATCAGGCTATTACTGGATCACAATGGATGCTGACTGTTGTGCCTATGCCAGGAAATGCCACAAATGCCAGATTTATGCGGATAAGGTGCATGTGCCTCCCAATCCTTTGAACATAATGTCTTCACCATGGCCTTTTGCCATGTGGGGCATTGATATGATTGGCAAGATTGAGCCAACTGCTTCAAATGGCCACAGATTCATCCTGGTCGCCATTGACTATTTCACCAAGTGGGTTGAAGCAGCTTCCTATGCCAACGTTACAAGACAAGTGGTAGCCAGATTTCTGAAAAGGGATATCATCTGTCGGTACGGAATTCCCGAGCAAATCATTACTGATAATGGTTCCAACTTGAACAACAAGATGATGGCAGAGCTATGCTGGGACTTCAAGATTCAACATCACAATTCTTCTCCTTACAGGCCAAAGATGAATGGCGCTGTTGAGGCAGCAAATAAGAATATCAAGAAGATTGTGCAGAAGATGGTAGTCACGTACAAAGATTGGCATGAAATGCTACCATTTGCCTTGCATGGGTACCGCACGTCAATCAGAACATCCACTGGGGCAACACCGTATCAGCTTGTGTATGGTATGGAAGCAGTCCTACCTGTTGAAGTTGAATTACCCTCCTTGCGAGTACTGATGGATGTCAAACTGAACGAAGCAGAATGGGTTAGGTCCCGATACGAACAACTGAGTCTGATTGAAGAGAAGAGATTGGATGCAATCTGTCATGGGCAGTTATATCAGAAAAGAATGAAGAAGGCCTTCGATCAGAAAGTCAGGCACCGAGAGTACCAAGTGGGAGATCTTGTGTTGAAAAGGATCCTCCCTCCTCATACAGACCACAGGGGCAAATGGACCCCAAATTATGAAGGACCATTTGTGGTAAAGAAAGTTTTCTCTGGTGGAGCACTGATGCTCAGCACCATGGATGGTGAAGATTTCCCGTCCCCTGTGAATACAGATGCAGTTAAAAAATACTTCGCATAAAAAGACCCGCTGGACACAAAAACAGAATGAAAGTCCAGGCAAAAGTAGGGCATCCCGGCGAGTCAAAAACAGAATAAAAGACTCGGGCAAAAATAAGGGAAAATAGACAAAAATGTACACCCGCTGAGCTGAAAAGCCGCGTTGGACAGCTCAGGCAAAAATGGGTATCCCGATGGATTGAAAACCCGAAAGGGCGATCCATGCAAAATTAGGGAATAAGCGAACAACTGCATTCTGAATTCGTCTGTATTATCTACAACTAGGTAAACTCTAAAGGATCAAGCTTCAATCAGAATCAGCCTTCTTCAGAAAGCAGGACGAGAAGAACGTCATTGTCATACGAGTCATAGCAGAAGGGGAAGCTCCTTGAAAGCGTCGTCAACACTGCCAACGTTTTGTTTCTCCATTTGTAACAATCTCCTCATTTCAGGGGATTTGTTTCTTTGACTGTATTTCGCCGATTCAGGGCATATGAATTAATAAAATCAGATTTTCAGTCATGTCTCGTTTTGTACATTTTCATTTTGCAAAAAGGTCTGATATCTTAAAGAAACACTGATTGCATAAGAATACAGATGCTTATTTTCAAATAAAAAACATGCTTGCAGGAAATATGCTTACTCTCAGAAGTATCTAAACTCTTATGACGGGATCCAGTAAAGGATACCTCGGGACCATTTGTGCGTTTCCTTATCTTTGCAGGATTGCAGGTATCCAGAACGCAACTTGGGGCATGTAAGTTACATCTCAGCAAGCTGGCAAATCAACAAATAATCTCAGCGCCCGAAATGCTCTATCCCCAGCTGAGTTGCCCCATTACTCTCCCCAGCTGGGTGGCCAACAACATTCCCCAGCTGTAGTACCATTTATTCTTCCTCAGCAGAAGGCAGAAGTCAGGGAATCATCTCCCCACAGAATCCTCAGCCTCTATTCAGAAGAGCAACGCATGAAGGAGTCACAACAGAGTACAGAAGCCTTCTACAAACCCCAGCTGGGTCTCATATTACAAGGATATGTCAATCAGTGACCTATATCCCCAAGCAGATACATCTCTCCAGGTCTATCAATGATCTCATCCCCAGCTGGGATGTCCATTTCAAACAGATCGACCAGAGATCTTCATGGCAACGGGATCCGAATCCCGGATCGGTATCTTTGCATAAGCATGGCATTTGCATCATATTCACCCACAAAGCGTAGCATTCCGTCCAATACGGAGCATTACGGCAAAAATCAAACATATAGCATAATCATAAGCCATGATATGGATCAAACACTTGTGAATAATAACCATTCATCAGAATACGGGATACTTTCCCCAAAATCCCCCAGAGTCCCAGCAAGAGCAGCTGCCTCACAAATCACAAACACCAGTATATACTCCTTTTGACACCCGTCCGTGTCATATCCCAGCAGAAAGCCAAAGACATACTCTTTGCACTCACTTGTATATTCACTTTCTTGACACCCGTCCGTGTCGTATCCCCAGCGCAGTCACTTACACTTTTACGACCCAGATACTTGTCGATATTATTACACTTTTCTCTTGACACTCGTCCGTGTCACCATCCCCAGCAGATAAACACCCATCTATACGCCACTCGTACTTATTTCACTCATACAGGTACTCGTCTGTATTTTGCATACACCACTTATATACCCACAGATTCAACAGTAGTCTTTGTTCTTTGTTAACCAGTTGGTACTCGTCCGTATCATCATCTCAGAACATTGCGTCTAGTGTTTGTTTCTACATGATACTCGTCCGTATCATAATCTTAAGGATGCTCGTCCGCATCTTTAATCCATACACCGTGTCAAACACTTGTATCTTCTTGAATATAGATACTCGCCTGTGTCTGTCATTCCCCAGAAGAAATCTTTCAGATTCAACACTCGTCCGTGTTCTCTGTTAACCAGTTGATACTTGTCCGTATCATCATCTCTGAACATGTGTCAGTTTGTTTCTACCCGATACTCGTCCGTATCGTAGTCTTAAGGGATGCTCGTCCGCATCTCTAATCTATACACAACATCTAAACACTCATACCCTTTGTTTCTTGGATGTGAACACTCGTCCGTGTTTACCATTCCCCAGTAGATCGCAAGCAAATTTTCCTTCTTATCTGACACTCGTCCTGTGTCATGATAAAACCTGAGAGCAGCCGTACCCTGCTAGGTGGTCGTCCTCCACCTCTTGATGGTCGTCCTCCATCATGCTCGGCCGATGGCCGTCCCCATCGTTGATTTAGCAGCCGTCCCCTGCTAGGTGGTCGTCCTCCACCCTTGATGATCGTCCTTCATCATTTTTATCCAATGGCCGTCCCCATTGTTGATTTTTGGTTATCTGACATTCGTCCTATGTCATGATAGGCCCTGAGAGCAGTCGTACCCTGCTAGGTGGTCGTCCTCCACCTCTTGATGGTCGTCCTCCATCATGCTCGTCCGATGGCCGTCCCCATCGTTGACCTTTTATCCGGTGGCCGTCCCCATCGTTGATATTTTCGGCAGCCGTACCCTGCCAGGTGGTCGTCCTCCACCTTTGATGGTCGTCCCCATCATAATTCCTTTATTCCCCAACAGAGCAGCCGTACCCTGCTAGGTGATCGTCCTTCACCTTTGATGGCCGTACCCCATCATCTGTTTATTTCATTTATTCTTTAACCCGATGGCCGTCCCCGTCGTGGTCCCTTTTCCTTTAGCCCGATGGCCGTCCCCATCGTCGGTTACCTTGCTTTGTGAACTTGATGGCCGTCCCCGTCATGTTTCATTAATCCCCAGAGAATTTTACAGCTTTATCTTGGTGGCCGTCCCCATCATAATTTCTCATTTTTTCAGCTAGTCGGTCGTCCCCGTCTTGGCTTTACCTTTTATCCCCAGCATGTCGGTCGTCCCCGTCATTGCTATTTACCCAGCAGTCGTCATCTGCTCGACGGTCGTCCTCCGTCGCCCGCACTTTACAATATACTTTATTTTCTTTTACAATCTATATCCCTTTTCTCCTTCATTCTGTGAGCGCAAATTTTGGACTGTCTTTGGTATTCAACCACAAGTTATCTTGCTTGCCTGTTAAGCCATTGCTTACAACCTGCATAGCTAACTCATGTTTGAATAGGGGCAGCTGTAAACACCCCAAATTTGCCCTCACCCATTCACACCATGGCTTGTGATCATTTCATATCTCATTTTTGATTCATTGCATAGTTTCTAAGTCATCTGCACCTAGGGTTTGTGATCTGAGCAATCCAAGAGCTTCTTGAGCCACTCCAAAGGCCACCAATCACTTCAAAGTGGATCCATATGTGTTCTTTTATCATATTACATCCTCTCAAAGTCAAGATTTCAAAAGAATCACAAGAACTGGGTTTGGAATGGATGCAGAGCCAGATTTGACTGCACAGTTGACCTAAAATTAGGGTTTTGGTTTCAGAGGCCATAACCCCAAATTTTTTGGTCATTCTTGGTTCCATTGGTCTCTATATGGTATAGGGAGTATGCATATCAATTTTCATGAAGAAATTCCATGGGGAAGTCATCTGATCAAGAGTTGACTTTCTGGACAAGTCAGTGCAAAATCAGGGCATCTGAGGCCCCCAATGACCCAACCAATGGGTGATCTTCATCATTTTGAGTGTATATGATCTTTATTTGATCATGGAAGAAGGTTGAAGTTCACAAAAATCAAGATTTTGGAGTTTTTGCAAGTGTTGACTTTTTGGGCATAGTTGACTTTTCAAGAATGCTTCATTTTAGGTCATTTTTCAAGCCTTGATTCTTGATCCAAAAATGCTTCAAATGGAAAAACTTTGGTCATGAAAGTTGTAGAATACATTTTTCCCTTTTCAAAAAGTACAAGAACATGATCAAACTCTTCTTGGATCAAAAGTTATGGTTTGACAAAGTTGGCAAAAATCATTGATTTTCAAGATGTGCACTAAAAGGAAATTTTGCAAAATCATGAACCAATGCCATTTGTAACTCCTAATTCACATCAAACCATGACACAAACATTCCATATGTCCCAAAAAATCAGAATTGAACCAAAGATCACATGTTCATGGTTCATGTAACAAGACTTTTTTTCATGAAGTTCCAAAAAGTAACAACTTGCAAAACCATCATGATGCTTCTCACCACTTGATGCATTGGCTGCTGAACCTTCCTAGCATCACACACACATCATGCTGCGCAGCCCATGCTTCTTGTACCAAGCTATAGCTCAAGCCATGCTTTCCTTACACAAAGTGGACTTTTTTGCAAAAGCAAACTTACCAATCAATAGGGGCCAGGTCACATCATCTGACCTATGGGATTAAAATATACTATCCTTTGGCAAGCCAAACATATGAAGAAGCAAGGCTGGAACAGATCATAGGACATTCACAAAAAACATCTCATTTTTGCAAAACTCTTCGAATCTGCCTCCACAAACTTAAAACATCCAAACCATTTTCACCAATCATCTCACCATGCCTCATTGAGCCCAAAGCACCAAAGAACCAGACCTGAAACAAGCCATAACATCATTTCACCATCTTCACCCCAAGCTGCAGTTTCCTTCGAAACACCTTCCACAGCTCACAAACATCCAAACAAACCCCACAAACCTTCTCTACTCATCATCTGGATCACAAATAACCCTTCACCCTTGCCAGAAACAGCCTGAATCACCATTGCCATCTTCAATTGAGCTTGAGCAGAAGCTGTTCAAACACTTCATCCAGCCAACATAAGCTCCTCCTAAGCATCCAAGGATCATCAGGAGACCAAGTAGAGTGGATTGCACTAAAGGGAGAGGTCAGGAAGTGGCTGAAGTGAAAGCTTCGAATCTCAGGTAGCTCAAGAAATTTTTTTTTCAGAAATCATTTTTTAAGTTCTTAATCTGTTCTATATGTCTTCCTGATCATGAATATGCCTTTGGTTTTGAAAAGGGTGGAGAGATGAGAGTTTACCATGCTTCTGAAACTTTTTGCCCTAGAAATAGATTGCTTCGATTCAGCCATTGTAGGAATGATAAATTTGTTTTGAGTTGGGGTTTTGATTCGTGAGTGAGTGGGGATCATTCCTGTGTTCTTAGATTTCATTTTAGATACGTGTGTAAAGAGTTAGCATTTTGGGGTGAACGGAGAAGATGACCGGAACACTGTTCCGGTCATCTGAATGTGTTTAACGGCGAGATTAGGGCATAAGCATTGATTAGTGAAATTTGAATTCTGGCCGTAAAATCTGGCGCCAGGTCAACTCCCGCGCGTGTAACTTTGAATCTGGTCCCTAGGATTAGCTGACTTCTCTTTAATTCATTTAAAATTCATTTATTCTCATATTTATTTCATTTGTTTTGCATATTTCATTTAAAATAGTAAAAAAATGTCTAAAAATTATGAAACTTTTTCTCATGGGTTTTAATAATTTTTATGACACAAAAATATTTTTTATTTTATTTTTAGCATTAAAAAAGTATTTTTAAATATTTAAAAGATTATTTTTAATTGATTAATGGAAATTAATTTATTAAAAATACTTTTAGGTATTTAAAAATCACCAAAAAATTCATGAAATGTTCTAAGACATTTAGAAACATTGTCCAACCTTCAAACCAAATTTCTTTTTGGATCTTGATGCATTTTGAGAATTTTTCTTTGAATTAAAATCATTTTGGTGCATTATTTTGATCCTAAGTTCAAAAAATCATTTCTGCCTATCTAGGAAGAGTTGGACATTGATTCTTCTTGCATTGCATTGTGTTTAGCATGTAGTTTCTAGGATTAAATGGCCATGATTTGATTCCTCATTTTCAATTTGTTTGGCATTTCTTTTGTTTAGGAACCCTAAAAACCCTAATAACTTGTAAAAATCATAAATTGAGATTGGTTAAGAGTTGAGACCTCCCCTTTGGACATTGGTTTAGTATAAGATTAGGGGCCTTTTGAGTGGCATTTTCCATTTTTTATCTTAGGGTTTGCTTCTGTTCTTGGTTTTTGTTTGATGTTTGGTTCATAAACCCTAATTTGGGCTTTCATTTGCATACCTCTTGCATTCTCTTGCATAACATGACTTGTCATGACATTTCAAGCATCCATTTGTTTCATTTAACATCATAAGACATATAGAAAACATGTTTGATCATTGCATCATGTATTTGCCATGTTGTATGCCATGTGCACCTCATAACTTTTCATGTATGTTCATGCTTCTTAACTTGCACCATTTGCATCCATGAACTTGTATGACCATTTCCATGTGCTGCCTCATGTTTGTAGCATCTCATAACATCATTTGCATCATGTGTATGCTTCTGGTTTTGTTTCTCACCATGTCATTTCATTTCATCTTGCATTGCATTGCATTTCTTTTCTAACCTTTTCAGGTGGTAAGTGACTTGAGAAGTGGATTTGCCTTCACTTCTCATAACCTTTCTTTTTCATCTCTCTTGCATCCATTGCTGCATTTCTATATGTGTTTGAGTTTGAGCTTGCTCATTCTTCTTCTTCCCACCTTCTCTCCTCAAGTGACTTGACTTCTTGAATGAAGCAAGTTACTTTGCTTCTCTTGATCCTTTCATCTGCTTCCTGGTGGTTCCATTGAAGATTGTTCTTGCAAACCTCACAAACCTTAGGAACAACCAAGCATGACAATGATTAGGGTTTTGTTTAGTCTCCCCCCTTAGTTTTACCTTTGTGTCTCTTTTGAGTCTTCTCTTCTCACCTCATAATCAGGGACTAAACCCTAAAGGTTTTAAGGCTTTGTGATTGAGCTTATGCCTGCATCCTTCTCTTAGGATGGAGTGTATAACTTTAATCCTAAGTGTTAAACCCTTAATGTGTTTAAATCTCTTAATCAATTCACTTAATAAGTACCAAGACATCACACTTGTAACTTGGGCCTTGCATTAGGGTTCTAATTCTTCCTTAATTGGTTAAGAAGGACTAACCCTAGTGTTAATGGACAAGTCCCCCTCAAGTTGTCTTACAAATCATAAGAATTCACTTCATCATCATATCATTAAATAAAATCCATCTAATAAAGGCTTGTTTTGTCATGAGTTTAATCCCTAATCATGGATTAAGTTGAGGAGCTTTCCTCAGCTTAAACATTCTCATCTATTATCCTTCTATTAGGATGGTGTAATGAGTCTGTTTAATCCTTGATTATGGCTTAATCCCATTACTCAACACTAAACACAAACACCAAAAACATTTAAATAATCACAAGTAGGTTAATGATCTTAATCCTACACCAAAGGTGATTAAGTGTGAGAATCTGACTTCACACTTAAAGTACTCTCATTACCCCTAATCGGAGGGAGGATGTGATGAGTTTACTAAATCCATTGGTTTAGGCTTAAACTCATTAACTTATGACAAACTTTCAAAAGCAATAAAAGACTGAAAACACAAAAAACAAACAATAATCGTCTCCTCCGGGATTCTTTTCTCACCCCATTCATTCATAAACGAGAACTTGTTTCTTCCGTCTAATGCAAGACAGTTTGCACCTGAGCCAGACAGGTCATACACTTGAGCATAGACAAGTAAGAAGTTCACAAGTCAATTTACCTTTCAGTCTCTTTGGGTCGAACTACGGTGTTCTGACTTCCTCATTGCACGAGAGGATACGTAGGCATAACTTAACAGTTATCGAACAAAAGTCTCTGTATATTCCCCCTCTTTCCAGCATCATCCTTATGGCCTCATGATCTTGAGCATTTCACTCTTATCCTTACACTGACACTGTATATATTACACTTTGCACTTCTTTTACACTGACACCTGTACATCTTTTCCAGCTATTGTATACACAAATTGCACTGACACTACCCCTTTAAGACACAAATCTTTTAAGCGTGGATCCCGTCGAGTACGGCGGACAATCTGGGTGCTAATACCTTCCCAGGTTGTAACCAACCCCCTTTCTCAGTCTCTCTGGTTCGCAACCGTCTTATCCATCTTTTTCTAGGTCTATGCAGCATTACCTTTCCCTCGGGATAAAAATGCCTAGCTGGCGACTCTATTCATTCTCCAGTGAGTTCACGGCTGTGTGTTCTCATTGTCCCTTCGCCGACCGTTCGCGTCTGTACCTTTATCTGGACTCGGTTTCATTTATCGGGAGCGACAGCTTGGCGACTCTGCTGGGGACCCTTATATTGCAACCAGGGCTTCTGGTTCTTTTTGTGGGTTCCTCCTAGCGCTTGTTTGATTTGTGTTTACTGGGGTGTTATGTGCTTATTTGTGTTTGTATTTTTGTATTTATTTTTGCTTTATGTACAGTTGTTTACTGCTTTCTGTATTGCTTTTCATATATCATACTGTCATGCTGTCTGGCTGGATCTGGTTTTGCTTTGGTGGGTGGGTGATTCATTGAGAGTTAAGGTCCTATACCTGGGACCTGAGTGACACCTAGGCTAGAGTGAATCATATTCTTTCCCATTCCATTTCGGTCTGGTGCGGGAATATGAAACACGGTTCAGATATGGGTTTCTTCTTGAGAACTCTGTGTTGCAGATTTCCTGCAATGCTAGGGCTATCTGGGAAGCCTGCTAAGTCTGGATGACCTTTAGTATTGACCTTCAGAAACTGAGGTGAATTAGAGGAGGAACTTTTATGGTTATTGTAAACACTGTACCTCCGGGTTAGAAGTGTTTACACTTCTCATAACTGATCCAAGTCTGAGGATCTTTGTTTTAGAACATCACCTGTGAGGGGGTTGGGCTATTTACAGGTTTGCAGGTACCTTGGCCTCAGAATACCTTATTACTTTGTTTGTTAAGAGTACTCCATTTTGGGACAGTTCTTGTGATTCTAAAACCCTGGACATGTGGCTCTTTATTTGAGTCCCCAACCTTGGTTACTGGATTTATAGACCTCCATCTGGAATTCTTGAATACACTTGGACCTATATCAGAGCATTTTGATCAGATCCAGCTCAGTCACAGACCCTTGCATATCATTTGCATACATAAACATTGCATCATATTGACATTTGCTTATTTGTGTTTCAGGGTATCCATCTTCATTTGGTTTTGGTTTTGACCCCATCTTCAGTACTGACCTATCTTCACCAGCATCTGCTTCAGTTATCACCAGCATCAGCCAATCAGTGGCCCCTTCTTCAGTATTATCATCAGTACCTATTTCTCCTCAGTCTTCAGCATCATGGCTCCTAAAAAGAGCAACATCACCTATCACTTTTTCCAGCCAGAGCTATCAGATATCAGGAGGATTCAGACCCTGATCACTCCAGATCACATACCTTTGTTCAGGGAACATTATGGAGATATACTTGACATGGTTATGGATCTGGACCCATCACAGAGGAGCCTCATTCACACTTGCATTCAGTTCTATGATCCCCCACTGAGATGTTTCACCTTTCAAGACTTTAAGTTGGGCCCCTTATTGGAAGAGTACTCTTCATTCGTTGGTATGCCTATCAGGGGTGGAATCCCTTTCAACCCTGAGATGGTCTTTCCTGCTAATGGAGAAGTAGCAAAAGCTTTGCATCTGGAACCTGTTTTGATTGAGCAGCATATGACCTCTAAAGCTGGAATCCTTGGTTTTCATCTGGATTTCTTGATCTCTCAAGCTACCCTGAAAGCTTCTTTAGGAGAGTGGAAGGCTGTCTGTGCCTTGTTGGCTTTGAGCATATATGGAATTGTATTGTTTGCAGACGAGCCTCGATTCATTAGCAAGAATGCAATCCATCTGTTCATCCTGAAGAACCCAGTGCCCACTTTATTGGGGGACCTCTACTATTCAGTGCATCAGAGGAATGAAAAGCAGAGGGGAAGATTAGTGAGGTGTTGTGCTCCATTGTTCCACACTTGGCTTCTCAGGCATTTGCCCAGGACAGATGCATTTCTGAACCCTCATCAGCAGAGCAACTGGGCTAAGAGACTCACCGCTCTAACTTCAGCAGATATCAGATGGTGCACTCAAAGCACCAAGGGCAGGGATATCATCACCAGCTGTGGGCATTTTCCCAATGTGCCCCTAATAGGAGTTAAGGGTAGTATTAATTACAACCCTCTGCTGTTCAGAAGGCAACTGGGCTATGCACTGGTCCATACTCCTAAGGCACAGGACTTGGTGGAGACTCTTTATTGTGAGAACAAGATTAATTTGACTGTTGTTAGGCAGGCTGCCTGGGCCTGGGATAATGTTCAAACCAAGGGAGTGACCATTCTGGGGAAGTGCAATAATGTGGCATCAGCACAATATTATGAGTGGTCCCGTGCCAGGGCCCAATTCTCTGGGATGCCTTTTACTATAGAAGACATGCCTGAGTCATCTTCAGCACCATCCCCTGCCACTATCAGTTTGGAAGAGTTTGAGAGCTTGAAGGAAAGGAATGAGAAGCTAACCCAGGCCTTGCAGAAGACCCTCCGGGAGAGGAGTGAGGGTATGAGGGAGATTGAGAGGTTGGAGAAGTTGAGAGTAGAGCATCTGACTAAGATTGAGAAGTCTGGGGATTATATCAAAAAGTCTAAAGCTGGAGAACAAATTCTGAAGAATGCTTGCAAGGAAGCCCAGTTCCAGAGAGCAAGGACAGACTTGTATTTGAAGGAGAGTCAAGCCCGGTGGGTCAGGATCACCGAGGCTCGTACCCTGGAGGACAAGAGAGTTCAAGACAAGATGGAGCAACTGGAAGCTAGTGCAAAAGTACAGCAAGAAGCCCTGGCAGCAGCCCAGAGGGAGATATCAGAGTTGAAGATCAAAGCTGGAGTGAAGAGGTCCAAAGACCAAAGTCAGCACAAGAAGCTAGCAGCAGCTGTTACAACCCGGAATCTCCTCATCAGGAATCTCACGGAGCGTCCGGCTGATCCTGTGACCGAAGCACTTCTCAAGGAAGTTCGTGAGGATGAGTTTAGTCTTGGTGTTTGACCATTTGTTTGTTATTGCTTTCTTTCCATGTACTTTTATTTTCTTGTAATGTATTTTGACCCCTTAGAGGGCTTGTGTTGTAAAATGAACAAGTTGTATTATTTCACCTTCTGTAATATATTTGTGTTAGCTTGCTTCATCTGAGTTTTCTTCAAAAGCAACATCAACAGCATCTTCAAGGGTCTGGAAGGGTCAAAACTGAATGCCAGGCCGGATACCTTGAGAACAAATAAGCATAATTGCATTGCATGCTAACCCTTTGTTTGTTTTGTAGGTTTTTGTTTTATTGTTGCTAACTCTGTTGTGATGCTCAGGAACTATTGCTCGGCGCCGAGTATTTCCCCTCAACCGTCCGCACCGTTATCCGACCCGTAACAATCTTCCGGGCATTCAAATGGATCAGATGCAGCAGGACCTTACTGAGGTTAGAAATCAAATGGCAAATGAAAGGCTAGAAATGAGGAATCAAATGACTCAGTTTATGGAAGTAATGAACAACATGGCTCAGAGCCAGGAAAGATTGAGGGCCATGGTGGAAAGGCAGAATCAAGAAGATCCACATATAGGGACTGCCGGCACCAGCAACAATGAAAGGGTCCAACCTCATGTAAATCCCCCTGTATTTGGACCACACCTCCATCCTGAGGTCAATATTCCTGCAAATGTTCAAGGGACTGCCACCGCAGCTAGGGTACTTCAAGAAGACCCCCAAGAGGACCAGTTCACAGTAATGGGTGCTGGGGAGGAAGCTTATGATAGAAGGTTGGAAGAGATAGCTGAGAAATTGAGGTTCTTAGAGTCTCAAAATTCTCTGGGCTTTGACGTCATGGACATGGGCTTGGTAGACGGGGTCAGGATCCCCCATAAGTTCAAGCCTCCTTGTTTTGAAAAATACAACGGGACTTCATGCCCCCGGACTCATTTACAATCTTTTCTGGGAAGGCTGAAGGCCTATACTATGGATGAGAAGCTCTGGATGTTCTATTTCGAAGATAGCTTAACTGGAGCGTCAAGAGAATGGTACTCTCACTTGACAAGGGCAACTATTAGGTGTTGGAAGGACCTGGCAGAGGCCTTCATCAGACAGTATCAGTATAACTTAGACATGGCACCCAACAGGACCCTCCTAATGGGAATGTCACAGTCGTCAAGGGAATGTTTCCGAGAATATGCCCAGAGATTGAGGCAATTGGCCGCCGCTGTTCAGCCACCTATGTTTGAACGGGAAATGGCAGATATGTTCATGAACACCCTTTAGGGAACATATATTGACAGGTTGGCTGCTTTCTCTTCCACTAGCTTTGCCGATGTTGTCATAGCTGGGGAGAGAATTGAAAGCCTGTTAAAAATGGGTAAAATATCTGACAATGGTGCAAGTTCGTCCAGTAGTACAAGGAAGCCTTTTGCAGGCCCGAGAAGAACTGGCGAGACTAATGCCATCCACACCAACAGGGGTAGGCCCCAATATGTTCATAGATCAGTAGCAGCAGTCACCATTCCTGCTCCAGCTCATCCTCAACCAGTCTATCAACCTCCACAGCAAAACTATCAGCCGCAACCTCAGTACCATCAACAGAATCAGTATCCTCCGAGAAATTACAACAACAGCAACACCAATAACAACAGTCAACAAAGGCCATTTCAACAGAGGCCTTCTCAAGCTAACAGGGTGATCGATCCGATCCCTATGCCGTATGCTACCTTGCTGCCACAACTCCTGAAGCTCAACCTAG
This sequence comes from Lathyrus aphaca, assembly GCA_963966055.1. NCBI lineage: Eukaryota > Viridiplantae > Streptophyta > Magnoliopsida > Fabales > Fabaceae > Lathyrus > Lathyrus aphaca. The sequence goes on from OZ014521.1 coordinate 232,914,456, forward strand.
TTGAGCTAAGGACGCTGGCACCTCCAGATCCCAACAGTCTACCCAGGAACTATGACTCCAATGCTAGGTGTGCTTTTCATTCAAACGCACCTGGCCACAGTACAGAAAAATGCAGAGCCCTGCATATGAAGGTACAAGACCTGGTAGACTCAAAAGCTCTGAATTTTGCACCACCACCCAATGTCAATAAGAACCCGATGCCGAACCACGGTGGTCCTAGAATTAACGCTATTGAAGAAGACAAACCGTCTTATTTAATAACCAGTGTGGGTCAGATCAGGACACCGTTGGTAGAAATCAAGGCTCAACTCCTGGAATGTCAAATGTTCCCGGGGTGTGAGTTGGGTTGTGCTTACTGCAACATCTCAATAAATGGGTGCGATAATTTGAGGAATGGCATAGATGGCCTAATTCAGAGTGGCCAGCTTCATATCACCACATCATTTCCAACAAATCCATCAATCTCATCAGCAACGGCTTCAGAACCTCCTACAACTGCAACAACTATTGTTCCTGACAATTCTTCGGTTTCATCAACGAGTACTTCATCTGTCATTTCAACTGATCAGATATCAATGAATGTTCCTTCTACAACTCCAGCACCACTCCATTATGAAGTTCCTACAACAACAACATCCACACTCCCGACAATGTCTCCTACAACACCAGCAACAAATCATGAAGATGTCTCAACTGTCACCATATTCTACGATCCTGAAAACAACTCCGCCTACAACTCAGAAAGTGCTGCTCCCATCAGGGCACCAGTGACAATTTATTATGATCCACAGACTATCACAGTTCCTTCAACAGCTGCAGTCAGTCCAGTCACCGTCACGGTGCCTGGACCCGTACCTTATGAAAGCAGTAATGCTATTCCCTGGCATTACGGCTCTGACCTGTACTGCGAAGGACAAAGAATCACTTTTGAATCATCAACCCCTGCACCACAAATTGACAATGTGGGAGGAGGCGGAGGCTTCACTCGAAGCGGACGTCTTTTCGCTCCACAAATTCAGAGACCCACTGCCGAAGCAGAAGCTGCTGCCAAGGCAAAAGGGAAGAGCCCTGTGCAGGAAGATCAAGCTGTTAAGGAAGCTTTGAAGACACCATTCGATCAAGAGGTTGATGAGTTCATGCGAATCATCAAAAAGAGTGATTATAAAATAGTGGATCAGCTTCATCAGACGCCTTCCAAGATCTCAATCCTATCATTGCTCATGTGCTCCGAGGCCCATAGGAATGCACTGCTCAAAGTTCTGCACGCAGCTTACGTGCCTGAAGAGATCACTGTCAATCAGCTGGAAGCTGTAGTGGGGAATGTTAATGCTAGTCACGGACTAGGGTTCACCAATACTGATTTGACAACGGAAGGCCGCAACCATAACAAAGCCTTGCACATAACCATGGAATGCAAAGGTGCTGTCCTTTCCCATGTGCTGGTAGACACGGGGTCATCCCTCAATGTCTTACCTAAGAAGGCCCTGGTGAAGCTAGAATATGACGGATTGGCGTTGAGACCCAGCAACCTGGTGGTGAGAGCCTTTGATGGTTCAAAGAGATCGGTTCTGGGAGAGATTGAGTTGCCCTGACGATTGGCCCGCAGACCTTTAAAACTATCTTCTACGTGATGGATATACAGCCCGCCTACAGCTGTCTATTGGGTAGGCCATGGATTCACGCCGCTGGCGCCGTGACCTCTACCCTTCACCAGAAGTTAAAATACGAGTGGGAGGGTCAAATCGTTACGATCTGTGGAGAAGAGGATATTTTTGTCAGCCACCTGGCTACCTATAAGTACATTGAGATGGATGGGGAGATCCATGAAACAATGAGCCAGGGGTTTGAAGCTTTGAATGTGAATGAAACATCTGCTGTGCCTAGTACTTCAATATCATCATACCAACAAGCCCGGAAGGTTGTTGAGGAAGGAACTGCCCAAGGCTGGGGCAAACTGCTATCGGTAGAGAAGAAAGAAGACAGATTTGGGTTGGGTTACAAACCAACTCAACAAGATCAAGCAGCGGCTGCGAGAGAGCCCAATTTTGTGAGTGGGGGGATGCTTACCCCTGATGTTGTCAACTGTCTGGAAGACGAGCTGGAAGAAGAACGCAACCTGGAAAGCTGGATTCGTCCAAAGATCCCGGGGAGCAGTATCTCAAACTGGTCTTCCCAGGAAATTATAAGAGTTACTCATGCAGAGTAATTATTATTTCCTGTATTTTTATAGCATGCATCAAAGTCTTGCATCTTGCCCAAGATGACAAGACTCATTTTGTAATCGGGCCATCTGTACTTTTTGTGCAAACAAGATTAATCAATGAAATATCAGACATCTTTTTGCAAACGAGTCTTTTTCTTTTTCGCTCACTGTTTGTCCATTTTTCTTTTTGTACAAAAAATAAATGGCAGTGTTTTCAAAATGACAACTCTATTTCACCTTTTTTAGCAAGATTAAAATCAAATCACTAAAATGAACAAACTTAACCCTTGCAGAGAGTGCCTTCCAGACAGCACCGACAACAGCACGGCTATGACATCGTATGACTTTGACAATCCGATCAATCAAGCTGATGAAGGGGTTGAAGAGGAATATGAGCTTCCTGAAGAGCTAGCCAGGTTGTTAAGACAAGAGGAAAAGGTTATTACTCCTCACCAGGAGGAGGTTGAAGTGATTAATCTTGGTACGGATGAAGACATGAAAGAGATTAAAATCGGGGCCTGCCTGCAAGACTCAGTGAAGAGACAACTGATCGACCTGCTTCGAGAGTATGTGGACGAGTTTGCTTGGTCTTACCAAGATATGCCAGGGTTGGATACCGATATTGTCGTGCACAAGCTGCCTTTGAAAGAAGAATGCCCGCCAGTTAAACAGAAGTTGCGCCGTACTCGTCCAGACATGGCTATGAAAATCAAGGAAGAGGTACAAAAGCAATGGGACGCCGGGTTCCTTGCTGTAACTAGCTATCCGCCGTGGGTTGCTAACATAGTACCTGTGCCTAAGAAGGACGGAAAAGTAAGGATGTGTGTTGACTACCGGGATCTGAACAGAGCCAGCCCGAAAGATGACTTCCCATTACCTCACATTGATGTACTGGTGGATAACACGACTCAGTTCTCGGTATTCTCCTTCATGGATGGATTTTCAGGATACAACCAGATCAAGATGTCACCTGAAGACATGGAGAAGACAAGATTCATCACACCCTGGGGCACGTTCTGCTACAAAGTAATGCCATTTGGGCTCAAGAACGCTGGTGCAACATATCAACGGGCTATGGTAACATTATTCCACGATATGATCCATAAGGAAATCGAGTGTTATGTGGATGACATGATTGCCAAGTCCCTTACCGAGGAAGATCACCTGGTGAATCTGCTGAAACTGTTCAAGCGTCTGAGGAAGTACCAATTGAAGTTGAACCCCAACAAATGCACATTCGGGGTACGATCTGGTAAGTTGCTGGGCTTTATTGTAAGCGAGAAGGGGATTGAAGTTGACCCTGATAAAGTCAAAGCCATCCAAGAGATGCCTGCACCAAAAACTGAAAAGGAAGTTCGAGGGTTCTTAGGTCGATTGAACTACATCTCACGGTTCATATCTCACCTTACGGCAACCTGTGAACCCTTATTCAAATTGTTGAGAAAAGAACAGACGGTCAGGTGGAATGAAGACTGCCAGAAGGCTTTTGACAAGATCAAGGAATACCTGCAAGAACCTCCAATCCTTATGCCTCCAGTGGAAGGAAGACCTCTGATAATGTACTTGACAGTATTAGAAGAGTCAATGGGGTGTGTGTTGGGCCAGCATGACGAGTCTGGTCGAAAAGAGTATGAAATATACTACCTAAGCAAAAAGTTTACCGACTGTGAACAACGTTATTCACTGCTCGAGAAAACTTGTTGTGCTTTAGCGTGGGTTGCTCGCCGACTGAGACAGTATATGTTGACCCACACTACCTTATTGATCTCAAAGATGGACCCAGTCAAGTACATTTTCGAGAAGCCAGCTCTTACCGGACGGGTTGCAAGATGGCAAATGATTCTCACAGAATATGACATCCAGTACACGTCTCAGAAAGCCATCAAGGGCAGTGTACTATCTGAATATCTTGCTGAGCAACCTATTGATGATTACCAGCCTATGAGTTTTGACTTCCCTGATGAAGACATCATGTTCATAAAAGCAAAAGATCATGAAGAGCCTGTTCACACTGAAGGGCCCGACCCAGAAGAAGAATGGACTATGATGTTTGATGGGGCTGTTAACATGAATGGTCGTGGTGTTGGTGCAGTACTCATTACACCCGAAGGAGTTCACATGCCATTCTCGGCGAAACTCACTTTCAACTGCACTAACAACGAAGCTGAATACGAAGCTTGCATTATGGGTCTTGAGGAAGCCATCGACCTCAGGATCAAGACATTGACTGTATTCGGAGATTCAACTCTGGTAGTTAATCAAACCAACGGAAAATGGTACACCCACCAAGATCATCTGATACCTTACAGGGATTATACAAGGAGGTTATTGACTTTCTTCACAACAGTCAAGCTTGAGTATATCCCCCGGGATGAGAATCAGTTTGCAGATGCCTTGGCTACCATTTCGTCCATGATCAAAGTTCAAGCTGCTAACTTTGTACCTCAGATTTCAGTGTCCAGACTTGATAGACCAGCATATGTGTTCGCAGCAGATGTTGTCAAAGATGATAAGCCTTGGTTTCACGACATCAAGTGCTTCTTGGAGGATCAGACATACCCACCTGGGGCATCTTCCAATGATAAGAAGACTTTGAGAAGGCTTGCTGGTAGTTTCTTTCTGAACACTGATGGGTCTTTATACAAAAGGAACTTTGATATGATACTCCTCAGATGTGTTGACAAGACAGAAGCAGGTTTATTGATGCATGAAGTGCATGAAGGCTCCTTTGGTACCCATGCTGGAGGACATGCAATGGCTAAGAAGCTGTTAAGATCAGGCTATTACTGGATCACAATGGATGCTGACTGTTGTGCCTATGCCAGGAAATGCCACAAATGCCAGATTTATGCGGATAAGGTGCATGTGCCTCCCAATCCTTTGAACATAATGTCTTCACCATGGCCTTTTGCCATGTGGGGCATTGATATGATTGGCAAGATTGAGCCAACTGCTTCAAATGGCCACAGATTCATCCTGGTCGCCATTGACTATTTCACCAAGTGGGTTGAAGCAGCTTCCTATGCCAACGTTACAAGACAAGTGGTAGCCAGATTTCTGAAAAGGGATATCATCTGTCGGTACGGAATTCCCGAGCGAATCATTACTGATAATGGTTCCAACTTGAACAACAAGATGATGGCAGAGCTATGCCGGGACTTCAAGATTCAACATCACAATTCTTCTCCTTACAGGCCAAAGATGAATGGCGCTGTTGAGGCAGCAAATAAGAATATCAAGAAGATTGTGCAGAAGATGGTAGTCACGTACAAAGATTGGCATGAAATGCTACCATTTGCCTTGCATGGGTACCGCACGTCAATCAGAACATCCACTGGGGCAACACCGTATCAGCTTGTGTATGGTATGGAAGCAGTCCTACCTGTTGAAGTTGAATTACCCTCCTTGCGAGTACTGATGGATGTCAAACTGAACGAAGCAGAATGGGTTAGGTCCCGATACGAACAACTGAGTCTGATTGAAGAGAAGAGATTGGCTGCAATCTGTCATGGGCAGTTATATCAGAAAAGAATGAAGAAGGCCTTCGATCAGAAAGTCAGGCACCGAGAGTACCAAGTGGGAGATCTTGTGTTGAAAAGGATCCTCCCTCCTCATACAGACCACAGGGGCAAATGGACCCCAAATTATGAAGGACCATTTGTGGTAAAGAAAGTTTTCTCTGGTGGAGCACTGATGCTCAGCACCATGGATGGTGAAGATTTCCCGTCCCCTGTGAATTCAGATGCAGTTAAAAAATACTTCGCATAAAAAGACCCGCTGGACACAAAAACAGAATGAAAGTCCAGGCAAAAGTAGGGCATCCCGGCGAGTCAAAAACAGAATAAAAGACTCGGGCAAAAATAAGGGAAAATAGACAAAAATGTACACCCGCTGAGCTGAAAAGCCGCGTTGGACAGCTCAGGCAAAAATGGGTATCCCGATGGATTGAAAACCCGAAAGGGCGATCCATGCAAAATTAGGGAATAAGCGAACAACTGCATTCTGAATTCGTCTGTATTATCTACAACTCGGTAAACTCTAAAGGATCAAGCTTCAATCAGAATCATCCTTCTTCAGAAAGCAGGACGAGAAGAACGTCATTGTCATACGAGTCATAGCAGAAGGGGAAGCTCCTTGAAAGCGTCGTCAACACTGCCAGCGTTTTGTTTCTCCATTTGTAACAATCTCCTCATTTCAGGGGATTTGTTTCTTTGACTGTATTTCGCCGATTCAGGGCATATGAATTAATAAAATCAGATTTTCAGTCATGTCTCGTTTTGTACATTTTCATTTTGCAAAAAGGTCTGATATCTTAAAGAAACACTGATTGCATAAGAATACAGATGCTTATTTTCAAATAAAAAACATGCTTGCAGGAAATATGCTTACTCTCAGAAGTATCTAAACTCTTATGACGGGATCCAGTAAAGGATACCTCGGGACCATTTGTGTGTTTCCTTATCTTTGCAGGATTGCAGGTATCCAGAACGCAACTTGGGGCATGTAAGTTACATCTCAGCAAGCTGGAAAATCAACAAATAATCTCAGCGCCCGAAATGCTCTATCCCCAGCTGAGTTGCCCCATTACTCTCCCCAGCTGGGTGGCCAACAACATTCCCCAGCTGTAGTACCATTTATTCTTCCTCAGCAGAAGGCAGAAGTCAGGGAATCATCTCCCCACAGAATCCTCAGCCTCTATTCAGAAGAGCAACGCATGAAGGAGTCACAACAGAGTACAGAAGCCTTCTACAAACCCCAGCTGGGTCTCATATTACAAGGATATGTCAATCAGTGACCTATATCCCCAAGCAGATACATCTCTCCAGGTCTATCAATGATCTCATCCCCAGCTGGGATGTCCATTTCAAACAGATCGACCAGAGATCTTCATGGCAACGGGATCCGAATCCCGGATCGGTATCTTTGCATAAGCATGGCATTTGCATCATATTCACCCACAAAGCGTAGCATTCCGTCCAATACGGAGCATTACGGCAAAAATCAAACATATAGCATAATCATAAGCCATGATATGGATCAAACACTTGTGAATAATAACCATTCATCAGAATACGGGATACTTTCCCCAAAATCCCCCAGAGTCCCAGCAAGAGCAGCTGCCTCACAAATCACAAACACCAGTATATACTCCTTTTGACACCCGTCCGTGTCATATCCCAGCAGAAAGCCAAAGACATACTCTTTGCACTCACTTGTATATTCACTTTCTTGACACCCGTCCGTGTCGTATCCCCAGCGCAGTCACTTACACTTTTACGACCCAGATACTTGTCGATATTATTACACTTTTCTCTTGACACTCGTCCGTGTCACCATCCCCAGCAGATAAACACCCATCTATACGCCACTCGTACTTATTTCACTCATACAGGTACTCGTCCGTATTTTGCATACACCACTTATATACCCACAGATTCAACAGTAGTCTTTGTTCTTTGTTAACCAGTTGGTACTCGTCCGTATCATCATCTTAGAACATTAAGTCTAGTGTTTGTTTCTACATGATACTCGTCCGTATCATAATCTTAAGGATGCTCGTCCGCATCTTTAATCCATACACCGTGTCAAACACTTGTGTCTTCTTGAATATAGATACTCGCCTGTGTCTGTCATTCCCCAGAAGAAATCTTTCAGATTCAACACTCGTCCGTGTTCTCTGTTAACCAGTTGATACTTGTCCGTATCATCATCTCTGAACATGTGTCAGTTTGTTTCTACCCGATACTCGTCCGTATCGTAGTCTTAAGGGATGCTCGTCCGCATCTCTAATCTATACACAACATCTAAACACTCATACCCTTTGTTTCTTGGATGTGAACACTCGTCCGTGTTTACCATTCCCCAGTAGATCGCAAGCAAATTTTCCTTCTTATCTGACACTCGTCCTGTGTCATGATAAACCCTGAGAGCAGCCGTACCCTACTAGGTGGTCGTCCTCCACCTCTTGATGGTCGTCCTCCATCATGCTCGGCCGATGGCCGTCCCCATCGTTGATTTAGCAGCCGTCCCCTGCTAGGTGGTCGTCCTCCACCCTTGATGATCGTCCTTCATCATTTTTATCCAATGGCCGTCCCCATTGTTGATTTTTGGTTATCTGACATTCGTCCTATGTCATGATAGACCCTGAGAGCAGCCGTACCCTGCTAGGTGGTCGTCCTCCACCTCTTGATGGTCGTCCTCCATCATGCTCGTCCGATGGCCGTCCCCATCGTTGACCTTTTATCCGGTGGCCGTCCCCATCGTTGATATTTTCGGCAGCCGTACCCTGCCAGGTGGTCGTCCTCCACCTTTGATGGTCGTCCCCATCATAATTCCTTTATTCCCCAACAGAGCAGCCGTACCCTGCTAGGTGATCGTCCTTCACCTTTGATGGCCGTACCCCATCATCTGTTTATTTCATTTATTCTTTAACCCGATGGTCGTCCCCGTCGTGGTCCCTTTTCCTTTAGCCCGATGGCCGTCCCCATCGTCGGTTACCTTGCTTTGTGAACTTGATGGCCGTCCCCGTCATGTTTCATTAATCCCCAGAGAATTTTACAGCTTTATCTTGGTGGCCGTCCCCATCATAATTTCTCATTTTTTCAGCTAGTCGGTCGTCCCTGTCTTGGCTTTACCTTTTATCCCCAGCATGTCGGTCGTCCCCGTCATTGCTATTTACCTAGCAGTCGTCATCTGCTCAACGGTCGTCCTCCGTCGCCCGCACTTTACAATATACTTTATTTTCTTTTACAATCTATATCCCTTTTCTCCTTCATTCTGTGAGCGCAAATTTTGGACTGTCTTTGGTATTCAACCACAAGTTATCTTGCTTGCCTGTTAAGCCATTGCTTACAACCTGCACAGCTAACTCATGTTTGAATAGGGGCAGCTGTAAACACCCCAAATTTTCCCTCACCCATTCACACCATGGCTTGTGATCATTTCATATCTCATTTTTGATTCATTGCATAGTTTCTAAGTCATCTGCACCTAGGGTTTGTGATCTGAGCAATCCAAGAGCTTCTTGAGCCACTCCAAAGGCCACCAATCACTTCAAAGGGGATCCATATGTGTTCTTTTATCATATTACATCCTTTCAAAGTCAAGATTTCAAAAGAATCACAAGAACTGGGTTTGGAATGGATGCAGAGCCAGATTTGACTGCACAGTTGACCTAAAATTAGGGTTTTGGTTTCAGAGGCCATAACCCCAAATTTTTTGGTCATTCTTGGTTCCATTGGTCTCTATATGGTATAGGGAGTATGCATATCAATTTTCATGAAGAAATTCCATGGGGAAGTCATCTGATCAAGAGTTGACTTTCTGGACAAGTCAGTGCAAAATCAGGGCATCTGAGGCCCCCAATGACCCAACCAATGGGTGATCTTCATCATTTTGAGTGTATATGATCTTTATTTGATCATGGAAGAAGGTTGAAGTTCACAAAAATCAAGATTTTGGAGTTTTTGCAAGTGTTGACTTTTTGGGCATAGTTGACTTTTCAAGAATGCTTCATTTTAGGTCATTTTTCAAGCCTTGATTCTTGATCCAAAAATGATTCAAATGGAAAAACTTTGGTCATGAAAGTTGTAGAATACATTTTTCCCTTTTCAAAAAGTATAAGAACATGATCAAACTCTTCTTGGATCAAAAGTTATGGTTTGACAAAGTTGGCAAAAATCATTGATTTTCAAGATGTGCACTAAAAGGAAATTTTGCAAAATCATGAACCAATGCCATTTGTAACTCCTAATTCACATCAAACCATGACACAAACATTCCATATGTCCCAAAAAATCAGAATTGAACCAAAGATCACATGTTCATGGTTCATGTAACAAGACTTTTTTTCATGAAGTTCCAAAAAGTAACAACTTGCAAAACCATCATGATGCTTCTCACCACTTGATGCATTGGCTGCTGAACCTTCCTAGCATCACACACACATCATGCTGCACAGCCCATGCTTCTTGTACCAAGCTATAGCTCAAGCCATGCTTTCCTTACACAAAGTGGACTTTTTTGCAAAAGCAAACTTACCAATCAATAGGGGCCAGGTCACATCATCTGACCTATGGGATTAAAATATACTATCCTTTGGCAAGCCAAACATATGAAGAAGCAAGGCTGGAACAGATCATAGGACATTCACAAAAAACACCTCATTTTTGCAAAACTCTTCGAATCTGCCTCCACAAACTTAAAACATCCAAACCATTTTCACCAATCATCTCACCATGCCTCATTGAGCCCAAAGCACCAAAGAACCAGACCTGAAACAAGCCATAACATCATTTCACCATCTTCACCCCAAGTTGCAGTTTCCTTCGAAACACCTTCCACAGCTCACAAACATCCAAACAAACCCCACAAACCTTCTCTACTCATCATCTGGATCACAAATAACCCTTCACCCTTGCCAGAAACAGCCTGAATCACCATTGCCATCTTCAACTGAGCTTGAGCAGAAGCTGTTCAAACACTTCATCCAGCCAACATAAGCTCCTCCTAAGCATCCAAGGATCATCAGGAGACCAAGTAGAGTGGATTGCACTAAAGGGAGAGGTCAGGAAGTGGCTGAAGTGAAAGCTTCGAATCTCAGGTAGCTCAAGAAATTTTTTTTTCAGAAATCATTTTTTAAGTTCTTAATATGTTCTATATGTCTTCCTGATCATGAATATGCCTTTGGTTTTGAAAAGGGTGGAGAGATGAGAGTTTACCATGCTTCTGAAACTTTTTGCCCTAGAAATAGATTGCTTCGATTCAGCCATTGTAGGAATGATAAATTTGTTTTGAGTTGGGGTTTTGATTCGTGAGTGAGTGGGGATCATTCCTGTGTTCTTAGATTTCATTTTAGATACGTGTGTAAAGAGTTAGCATTTTGGGGTGAACGGAGAAGATGACCGGAACACTGTTCCGGTCATCTGAATGTGTTTAACGGCGAGATTAGGGCATAAGTATTGATTAGTGAAATTTGAATTCTGGCCGTAAGATCTGGCGCCAGGTCAACTCACGCGTGTGTAACTTTGAATCTGGTCCCTAGGATTAGCTGACTTCTCTTTAATTCATTTAAAATTCATTTATTCTCATATTTATTTCATTTGTTTTGCATATTTCATTTAAAATAGTAAAAAATGTCTAAAAATTATGAAACTTTTTCTCATGGGTTTTAATAATTTTTATGACACAAAAATATTTTTTATTTTATTTTTAGCATTAAAAAAGTATTTTTAAATATTTAAAAGATTATTTTTAATTGATTAATGGAAATTAATTTATTAAAAATACTTTTAGGTATTTAAAAATCACCAAAAAATTCATGAAATGTTCTAAGACATTTAGAAACATTGTCCAACCTTCAAACCAAATTTCTTTTTGGATCTTGATGCATTTTGAGAATTTTTCTTTGAATTAAAATCATTTTGGTGCATTATTTTGATCCTAAGTTCAAAAAATCATTTCTGCCTATCTAGGAAGAGTTGGACATTGATTCTTCTTGCATTGCATTGTGTTTAGCATGTAGTTTCTTGGATTAAATGGCCATGATTTGATTCCTCATTTTCAATTTGTTTGGCATTTCTTTTGTTTAGGAACCCTAAAAACCCTAATAACTTGTAAAAATCATAACTTGAGATTGGTTAAGAGTTGAGACCTCCCCTTTGGACATTGGTTTAGTATAAGATTAGGGGCCTTTTGAGTGGCATTTTCCATTTTTTATCTTAGGGTTTGCTTCTGTTCTTGGTTTTTGTTTGATGTTTGGTTCATAAACCCTAATTTGGGCTTTCATTTGCATACCTCTTGCATTCTCTTGCATAACATGACTTGTCATGACATTTCAAGCATCCATTTGTTTCATTTAACATCATAAGACATATAGAAAACATGTTTGATCATTGCATCATGTATTTGCCATGTTGTATGCCATGTGCACCTCATAACTTTTCATGTATGTTCATGCTTCTTAACTTGCACCATTTGCATCCATGAACTTGTATGACCATTTCCATGTGCTGCCTCATGTTTGTAGCATCTCATAACATCATTTGCATCATGTGTATGCTTCTGGTTTTGTTTCTCACCATGTCATTTCATTTCATCTTGCATTGCATTGCATTTCTTTTCTAACCTTTTCAGGTGGTAAGTGACTTGAGAAGTGGATTTGCCTTCACTTCTCATAACCTTTCTTTTTCATCTCTCTTGCATCCATTGCTGCATTTCTATATGTGTTTGAGTTTGAGCTTGCTCATTCTTCTTCTTCCCACCTTCTCTCCTCAAGTGACTTGACTTCTTGAATGAAGCAAGTTACTTTGCTTCTCTTGATCCTTTCATCTGCTTCCTGGTGGTTCCATTGAAGATTGTTCTTGTAAACCACACAAACCTTAGGAACAACCAAGCATGACAATGATTAGGGTTTTGTTTAGTCTCCCCCCTTAGTTTTACCTTTGTGTCTCTTTTGAGTCTTCTCTTCTCACCTCATAATCAGGGACTAAACCCTAAAGGTTTTAAGGCTTTGTGATTGAGCTTATGCCTGCATCCTTCTCTTAGGATGGAGTGTATAACTTTAATCCTAAGTGTTAAACCCTTAATGTGTTTAAATCTCTTAATCAATTCACTTAATAAGTACCAAGACATCACACTTGTAACTTGGGCCTTGCATTAGGGTTCTAATTCTTCCTTAATTGGTTAAGAAGGACTAACCCTAGTGTTAATGGACAAGTCCCCCTCAAGTTGTCTTACAAATCATAAGAATTCACTTCATCATCATATCATTAAATAAAATCCATCTAATAAAGGCTTGTTTTGTCATGAGTTTAATCCCTAATCATGGATTAAGTTGAGGAGCTTTCCTCAGCTTAAACATTCTCATCTATTATCCTTCTATTAGGATGGTGTAATGAGTCTGTTTAATCCTTGATTATGGCTTAATCCCATTACTCAACACTAAACACAAACACCAAAAACATTTAAATAATCACAAGTTGGTTAATGATCTTAATCCTACACCAAAGGTGATTAAGTGTGAGAATCTGACTTCACACTTAAAGTACTCTCATTACCCCTAATCGGAGGGAGGATGTGATGAGTTTACTAAATCCATTGGTTTAGGATTAAACTCATTAACTTATGACAAACTTTCAAAAGCAATAAAAGACTGAAAACACAAAAAACAAACAATAATCGTCTCCTCCGGGATTCTTTTCTCACCCCATTCATTCACAAACGAGAACTTGTTTCTTCCGTCTAATGCAAGACAGTTTGCACCTGAGCCAGACAGGTCATACACTTGAGCATAGACAAGTAAGCAGTTCACAAGTCAATTTACCTTTCAGTCTCTTTGGGTCGAACTACGGTGTTCTGACTTCCTCATTGCACGAGAGGATACGTAGGCATAACTTAACAGTTATTGAACAAAAGTCTCTATATATTCCCCCTCTTTCCAGCATCATCCTTATGGCCTCATGATCTTGAGCATTTCACTCTTATCCTTACACTGACACTGTATATATTACACTTTGCACTTCTTTTACACTGACACCTGTACATCTTTTCCAGCTATTGTATACACAAATTGCACTGACACTACCCCTTTAAGACACAAATCTTTTAAGCGTGGATCCCGTCGAGTACGGCGGACAATCTGGGTGCTAATACCTTCCCAGGTTGTAACCAACCCCCTTTCTCAGTCTCTCTGGTTCGCAACCGTCTTATCCATCTTTTTCTAGGTCTATGCAGCATTACCTTTCCCCCGGGATAAAAATGCCTAGCTGGCGACTCTATTCATTCTCCAGTGAGTTCACGGCTGTGTGTTCTCATTGTCCCTTCACCGACCGTTCGCGTCTGTACCTTTATCTGGACTCGGTTTCATTTATCGGGAGCGACACTTGATCCATCAGAAGCTTACCAAGTTGTGAGTGATGCAGACGAATTCAGAGTGCAGTTGTTCGCTTATTCCCTTGTTTTGCATGGATCGCCCTTTCGGGTTTTCAATCCATCGGGATACCCATTTTTGCCAGAGTTGTCCAATGCGGCTTTTCAACTCAGCGGGTGTACATGTTTTTGTTTATTTTCCCTTATTTTTGCCCGAGTCTTTTATTCTTTTTTTGACTCGCCGGGATGCCCTATTTTTGCCTGGACTTACATTCTGTTTTTATGTCCAGCGGGTCATTTTTATGCGAAGTATTTTTTAACTGCATCTGAATTCACAGGGGACGGGAAGTCTTCGCCATCCATAGTGCTGAGCATCAGTGCTCCACCAGAGAAAACTTTCTTTACTACAAATGGTCCTTCATAGTTTGGGGTCCACTTGCCCCTGTGGTCTGTATGAGGAGGGAGGATTCTTTTCAGCACAAGATCTCCTACTTGGTACTCTCGGTGCCTGACTTTCTGATCGAAGGCTTTCTTCATTCTCTTCTGATATAACTGCCCATGACAGATTGCAGCCAATCTTTTCTCTTCAATCAAACTCAGTTGTTCGTATCGGGCCCGAACCCATTCTGCTTCACTCAATTTAACATCCATCAGTACCCGTAGAGAGGGTAATTCAACTTCAACTGGTAGGACTGCTTCCATACCATACACAAGCTGATATGGTGTTGCCCCAGTGGATGTTCTGATTGACGTGCGGTTCCCATGCAAAGCAAACGGTAGCATTTCATGCCAGTCTTTGTAGGTGACTACCATCTTCTGCACAATCTTCTTGATATTCTTATTAGCTGCCTCAACAGCGCCATTCATCTTTGGCCTGTAAGGAGAAGAATTATGGTGTTGGATCTTGAAGTCCCGGCATAATTCTGCCATCATTTTATTGTTTAAGTTGGAACCATTATCAGTAATGATTCGCTCGGGCACTCCATACCGACAGATGATGTCTCTCTTCAGGAATCGGGCTACCACCTGCCTTGTAACATTTGCATAGGAAGCTGCTTCGACCCACTTGGTGAAATAGTCAATGGCAACCAGGATGAATCTGTGGCCATTCGAAGCAGTCGGTTCAATCTTGCCAATCATGTCAATGCCCCACATAGCAAAGGGCCAAGGCGAAGACATCACATTCAAAGGATTGGGAGGCACATGCACCTTATCTGCATAGATCTGGCATTTATGGCATTTTCTGGCGTAAGCACAACAGTCAGCATCCATTGTGATCCAGTAATAGCCTGATCTTAGCAATTTTTTAGCCATGGCATGCCCTCCAGCATGGGTACCAAAAGATCCTTCATGCACTTCATGCATTAACAAGTCTGCTTCTGTCCTGTCAACACATCTGAGGAGTACCATATCAAAGTTTCTCTTGTATAGGGAACCATCAGTGTTCAAGAAGAAACTACCAGCAAGCCTTCTTAAGGTCTTCTTATCATTGGAAGATGCCCCAGGTGGGTAAGTTTGATCCTCCAAGAAGCACTTAATGTCATGGAACCAAGGCTTATCATCTTTGACAACATCTGCTGCGAACACATATGCTGGTCTGTTGAGTCTGGACACTGAAATTTGAGGTACAAAGTTGGCAGCGTGAACTTTGATCATGGACGAAATGGTGGCCAGAGCATCTGCAAACTGATTCTCATCCCGAGGGATATACTCAAGCTTGACTGTTGTGAAGAAAGTCAATAACCTCCTTGTATAATCCCTGTAAGGTATCAGATGATCCTGGTGGGTGTACCATTTGCCGTTGGTTTGATTGATTACCAAAGCTGAATCTCCGAACACGGTCAATGTCTTGATCCTGAGGTCAATGGCTTCCTCAAGACCCATAATGCAAGCTTCGTATTCAGCTTCGTTTTTAGTGCAGTTAAAGGTGAGCTTTGCCGAGAAAGGCATGTGAACTCCTTTAGGTGTAATGAGTACTGCACCAACACCACGTCCATTCATATTAACAGCCCCATCAAACATCATAGTCCATTCTTCTTCCGGGTCGGGCCCTTCAGTGTGAATAGGCTCTTCATGATCTTTTGCTTTTATGAACATGATGTCTTCATCAGGGAAGTCAAATTTCATAGGCTGGTAATCATCAATGGGTTGCTCAGAAAGATATTCAGACAATACACTTCCTTTGATGGCTTTTTGAGAAGTGTACTGGATTTCATATTCTGTAAGAATCATTTGCCATCTTGCAACCCGTCCGGTAAGAGTTGGATTCTCAAATATGTACTTAACTGGGTCCATCTTTGAGATCAACAAAGTAGTGTGGGTCAACATATACTGTCTCAGTCGGCGAGCAGCCTACGCTAAAGCACAACAAGTTTTCTCGAGCAGTGAATAACGTTGTTCACAGTCGGTAAACTTTTTGCTTAGGTAGTATATTGCATACTCTTTTCGACCAGACTCGTCATGCTGGCCCAGCACACACCCCATTGACTCTTCTAATACTGTCAAGTACATTATCAGAGGTCTTCCTTCAACTGGAGGCATAAGGATTGGTGGTTCTTGCAAGTATTCCTTGATCTTGTCAAAAGCCTTCTGGCAGTCTTCGTTCCACCTGACCGTCTGTTCTTTTCTCAACAATTTGAACAAGGGCTCACAGGTTGCCGTAAGGTGAGATATGAACCGTGAGATGTAGTTCAATCGTCCTAAGAACCCTCGAACTTCTTTTTCTGTCTTTGGTGCAAGCATTTCTTGAATGGCTTTGACTTTATCAGGGTCAACTTCAATCCCTTTCTCGCTCACAATAAAACCCAACAGCTTACCAGATCGCACCCCGAATGTGCACTTGTTGGGGTTCAACTTCAGTTGGTACTTCCTCAGACGCTTGAATAGCTTCAGCAGATTTACCAGGTGGTCTTCTTCAGTGAGGGACTTGGCAATCATATCATCCACATAACATTCGATTTCTTTATGTATCATATCGTGGAATAATGTTACCATAGCCCGTTGATATGTTGCACCAGCATTCTTCAGTCCGAATGGCATCACCTTGTAACAGAACATGCCCCAGGGTGTGATGAAGGTTGTCTTCTCCATGTCTTCAGGTGACATCTTGATCTGGTTGTATCCTGAAAATCCGTCCATGAAGGAGAATACCGAGAACTGAGCTGTATTATCCACCAATACATCAATGTGAGTTAATGGGAAATCATCTTTCGGGCTGGCTCTGTTCAGATCCCGGTAATCAACACACATTCTCACCTTGCCGTCTTTCTTAGGCACAGGCACAATATTAGCAACCCACAGTGGATAGCTAGTTACAGCAAGGAACCCGGCGTCCCACTGCTTTTGTACCTCTTCTTTGATCTTCATTGCCATGTCTGGGCGAGTACGGCGCAGTTTCTATTTAACCGGCGGGCATTCCTCTCTTAAAGGCAGCTTGTGCACAACAATGTCGGTGTCCAACCCTGGCATATCTTGATAAGACCAAGCAAACACATCCACATACTCTTGAAGCAGGTCAATCAGTTGTCTCTTCACTGAGTCTTGTAAGCAGGCCCCGATTTTAACTTCTTTCACGCCTTCACCTGTACCAAGATTAATCGTTTCGACCTCCTCCTGATGAGGAGTGATAACCTTCTCCTCTTGTCTCAACAATCTGGCTAGCTCTTCAGGAAGCTCGTAATCTTCTTCAACCCCTTCATCAGCTTGATTGATTGGATTGTCAAAGTCATACGAAGTCATAGCCGTGCTGTTGTCGGTGCTGTCTGGAAGGCATTCTCTGCAGGGGTCCAGTTTGTTCATTTTAGTGATTTGATTTTAATCTTGTTTAGAAAAGTGAAATAAAGTTGTCATTTTGAAAACACTGCCATTTATTTTTTTGTACAAAAAGAAAAATGGAAAAACAGTGATCGGAAAAGAAAAAGACTCATTTGCAAAAGATGTCTGATATTTCATTGATTAATCTTGTTTGCACAAAAATTACAGATGGCCCGATTACAAAATGAGTCTTGTCATCTTGGGCAAGATGCAAGACTTGATGCATGCTATAAAAATACAAGAAATAATAATTACTCTGCATGAGTAACTCTTATAATTTCCTGGGAAGACCAGTTTGAGATACTGCTCCCCGGGATCTTTGGACGGATCCAACTCTCCAGGTTGCGGTTGCCTTCATCCTCGTCTTCCAAGTTGTTGACAGCATCGGGGGTGAGCATCCCCCCACTAACAAAGTTGGGCTCCTTAGCAGCCTCTGCTTGATCTTGTTGAGTTGGTAGCAGTTTGCCCCAGCCTTGGGCAGTTCCTTCCTCAACAACCTTCCGGGCTTGTTGGTATGATGTCATTGAGGTTCCAGGTACAACAGATGTTTCATTTATGTTCAAGGCCTCAAACCCTTGACTCATCGTTTCGTGGATCTCCCCATCCATCTCAATGTATTTGTATGTAGCCAGATGGCTGACAAAGATATCTTCCTCTCCACAAATAGTAACGACTTGGCCCTCCCACTCGAATTTTAACTTCTGGTGAAGGGTTGAGGTCACGGCGCCAGCGGCGTGAATCCATGGCCTACCCAATAGACAGCTGTAGGCAGGCTGTATATCCATCACGTAGAAGGTCGTTTTGAAAGTTTGTGGGCCAATCGTTATAGGCAACTCAATTTCCCCCAGAACTGATCTCTTAGAACCGTCAAAGGCTCTCACTACCAAGTTGCTGGGACGTAATGCCAATCCTTCATACTCTAGCTTCACAAGGGCTTTTTTAGGTAAGAAATTGAGGGATGATCCTGTGTCTACCAGTACATGGGAAAGAACTGCACCCTTACATTCCATGGTAATGTGCAAAGCCTTGTTATGATTGCGGCCTTCCGTAGTAAAATCAGTATTGGTGAATCCTAGCCCATTACTAGCATTAACATTTCCAACCACAGCTTCCAACTGATTGACGGTGATCTCTTCTGGCACATAAGCTGCGTGCAAAACTTTCAGTAGTGCATTCCGATGAGCCTCGGAGCACATAAGCAATGATAGGATTGAGATCTTGGAAGGCGTCTGGTGAAGCTGGTCCACTATTTTGTAATCACTTTTCTTGATGATTCTCATGAATTCATCAACTTCTTGATCAAAAGGTGTTTTCAAAGCTTCCTTAACAATTTGCTCTTCTTGCACCATACTTTTCCCTTTTGCCTTGGCAGCAGCTTCTGCTTCAGCAGTAGGTCTTTGAATTTGTGGAGCAAAGAGACGTCCGCTTCGAGTGAAGCCTCCTCCTCCTCCCACATTATCTATTTGTGGTGCAGGGGTTGATGATTCAAGAGTGATTTTCTATCCTTCGCAGTATAGATCAGAGCCGTAATGCCAGGGGATGGCATTACTGCTTTCATAAGGTACTGGCCCAGGCACTGTGATAGTGACTGGACTGATGGCAGCTGCAGAAGGGACCATGATAGTATGTGGATCATAGTATATTGTGACTGGTGCTCTGATAGGAGTGGCACTTTGTGAGTTGTAGGCAGAATCATTTTCAGGATCATAATAAATTGTAACCGTTGAGACATTTGCTGTTGAAGTTGTAGGAGACATTGTTGGAAGGATGGGTGTTGTTGTTGTAGGAGATTCTGAATGAAGGGGTGCTGAAGTTGTAGAAGGGATGTTTGCTGATATCTGGTCCGTTGAAGTAACAGATAAAGCATTTGTTGACGAGATTGAAGAGTTGCTTGGAACAATGGTTGTTGTATTTGTAGAAGACTCGGGAACTGTTGTTAAGGAGATTGCTGGATTGGTAGGTATTGATGTTGTGATTTGAAGCAGGCCACTCTGGATGAGACCATCTATGCCATCTCTCAAGTTATCACAACCATTTACTGAAATGTTGCAATAAGCACACCCTAGCTCACATCCCGGGAACATTTGACATTCGAGGAGTTGAGCTTTAATCTCTACCAACGGTGTCCGAATCTGACCCACACTGGTTATCAAGTAAGACGGCTTGTCTTCTTCAATAACATTGATTCTGGGACCTCCGTGGTTTGGCATAGGGTTCTTGTTAACATTTGGTGGTGGTGCGAAGTTTAGAGCCTGGGAGTCTACCAAGTCCTGTACCTTCATGTGCAAAGCTCTGCACTTCTCTGTACTATGGCCAGGTGCATTTGAATGGAAAGCACATCTGGCGTTGGAGTCGTAATTTCTGGGTAGACTGGTAGGATCTGGAGGTGCCAATGTCCTTAGCTCAACCAGGTTGAGTTTTAGGAGTTGTGGCAATAATGTGGCATAGGGCATATGGATCGGATCGATCACCCTATTGGCCTGAGAAGGTCTCTGTTGGAACAGTCTTTGCTGATTGTTGTTGTTGGTGTTGTTGTAGTTTCTCTGAGGAGGATACTGAGTTTGTTGCTGATAACTTTGTTGCTGTGGTTGATAAACTGGTTGTGGATGAATTGGAGCGGGAATGGTGACTGCTGCCACAGACCTATGAACATATTGGGATCTGCCTCTGCCGGCGTGGATAGCATTGGTCTCACCAGTTCTTCTCGGGCCTACAAAAGGCTTTCTTGTGTTGCTGGATGAGCTGGCACCGTTGTCAGAAAATTTTCCCATTTTCAACAGGCTCTCAATTCTTTCTCCAGCTATAACAACATCTGCGAAGCTGGTAGAAGAAAAGGCAGCTAGCCGGTCAATGTATGTTCCTTGGAGGGTGTTCATAAACATATCTGCCATCTCCCTCTCTGACATAGGTGGCTGGACAGCAGCAGCAAGCTGTCTCCATCTTTGGGCGTACTCTCGGAAGCTTTCCCTGGATGACTGTGACATCCCCATTAGGAGGGTCCTGTTGGGTGCCATATCCAAGTTATACTGGTATTGTCTAATGAAGGCCTCTGCAAAGTCCTTCCAACACCTGATGGTGGCTCTAGTCAGATGGGAGTACCATTCCCTTGAAGCTCCTGTTAAGCTATCCTCAAAATAAAACATCCATAGCTTTTCGTCCATGGTGTATGCCTTCAACCTCCCCAGAAAGGATTGCAAGTGGGTCCGCGGGCAGGAAGTCCCGTTGTACTTTTCAAAACAAGGAGGCTTAAACTTATGGGGAATCCTGACCCCGTCCACTAAGCCCATGTCCATAACATCAAAACCCAAAGAGTTTTGGGACTCCAAGGATCTTAATTTTTCAGCAATTTCATCCAGCCTTCTGTCATAGGCTTCCTCCCTAGCTCCCATCACTGTGAACTGATCTTCCTGGGGGTCTTCTTGCAGCACTATGCCTGTAGTAGCATTCCCTTGCACATTAGCAGGGATGTTGATTTCTGGGTGAAGGTGGGGTCCAAATATAGGGGGGTTGACATGAGGCTGAACCCTCTCATTGTTGCTTGTCCCTGCAGTCCCTAGATGGGGGTCTTCCTGATTCTGCCTTTCTACCATTGCTCTTAATCTTTCTTGGCTCTGAGCCATGTTATTCATCACCTCCATAAATTGTGTCATCTGAGCCCTCATTTCCAATCTTTCATTGGCCATTTGGTTCCTGACCTCTGTAAGGTCCTGCTGTACCTGGTCCATCTGTATGCCCGGAAGATTGTTGCGGGTTGGATATCTGTGTGGACGGTTGAGTGGGAATACCCGACGTCGAGCAATAGTTCCTGACATCACAACAGAGTTAGTAACAATAAAACAAAAACCTACAAAACAAAACAAAAGGTTAGTATGCAATGCAGTATGCTTATTTGTTTCCAAGGTATCCGGCTTGGCACTTGGTTTTGACCCTTCCAGACCCTTGAGGATGTTGTTGATGTTGCTTGAAGAAATCAGATGGAACAAACTGATACATATATTACAAAAAGTAACTGATACATAGTTTGTTTACAAATACAAGCCCTCTGAGGGGTCAAAATACAACATAAGAAAATAAAAGTACATGAAATGAAAGCAACAACAAGAAAAAGTCAGACACCAAGACCAAACTCATCCTCCTGAACTTCCTTGAGAAGCGCTTCAGTCACAGGATCAGCTGGACGCTCTGTGAGGTTCCTGATAAGGAGATTCCTGGTAGTAACTGCTGCAGTTAGCTTCTTGTGTTGACTCTGGTCCTTTGACCTCTTCACTCCAGCTCTAATCTTCAACTCTGAGATCTCCCTCTGGGCTGCTGCCAGGGCTTCCTGTTGCTCTTTTGTACTAGCTTCCAGCTGCTCAATCATGTCCTGGGTCCTCTTATCTTCCAGAGTACGAGCTTCGGTGATCCTGACCCACCTAGCTTGACTCTCCTTCAGATACAAATCAGTCCTGGCCTTCTGGAACTGGGCTTCCTTGCAGGCATTCTTCACGATCTGCTCTTCAGCCCTAGACTTCTTGATATAATCCTCTGACTTCTCAATTCTGGCTAGATGTTCCACTTTCAGCTTCTCTAACCTCTCAATATCCAACCTACCATCACTCCTCTCCCAGAGGGTCTTCTGTAGGGCCTGAGTCAACTTCTCATTTCTCTCTTTCATTTTCTCAAACTCCTCCAAACTGACAGTGACAGGAGGTGGTGCTGAAGATGGCCCAGGCATATCCTCCATGGTGAAGGGCATCCCAGAAAATTGGGCCCTGGCATGGGACCACTCATAGTACTGTGCTGATGCCACATTGTTGCACTTCCCCAGAATGGTTACTCCTTTAGTTTGAACATTGTCCCAGGCCCAGGCTGCTTGCCTGACAATAGCCAGATTAGGCTTGTTCTCACAGTAAAGAGTCTCAGCTAAATCTTGTGCCTTAGGAATGTGGACCAATGCATAGCCCAGTTGTCTTTTGAATAGCAGAGGGTTGTAATTGATGCAACCCTTAACTCCTATCAGGGGTACATTGGGAAACTGCCCACAACTGGTGATGATGTCCCAGTTTCTTTGCTAGTGAGGGTTCAAGAATGCATCAGTCTTTGGCAAATGCTTGAGCAGCCAAGTATGGAACAGGGGAGCACAGCATCTCACTAATCTTCCCCTCTGCTTTTCATTCCTCTGGTGAACTGAGTAGTAGAAATATCCCAGTAAGGTGGGCACTGGGTTTCTCAGGATGAAAAGATGGATTGCATTCCTACTAACAAACTTAGGCTCATCTGCAAAAAAAATAATCCCATATATGCTCAGGGCCAATAAAGCACAGACTGCTTTCCACTCTCCCAAAGAAGCCTTTAGGGTAGCTTGAGAGATCAAGAAATCCAGATGTAGACTAGAGATTCCAGCCTTAGTAGTCATATTCTGCCCAATCAGGACTGGTTCTAAATACAAAGCCTTTGCCACCTCTTCATTACTAGGAAAGACCATTTCAGGGTTGAAGGGGACACCACCCCTGACAGGTATACCAACCAATGATGAGTACTCCTCCAATAAAGGCCCCAGCTGAAAATCCTGAAAAGTGAAACACCTCAGAGGGGGATCATAGAACTGCAGGCAAGTATGAAGGGTCCAAATCCATAACCACATCAAGTATGCCTCCATAATGTTCTCTGAATAGTGGTATATGGTCTGGAGTAATCAGGGTCTGAATCTTCCTGATGTCAGCTAGCTCTGGCTGAAAGAAATGATAGGAAATGTTACTTTTCTTAGGTGCCATGTTGCTGAAGAAGAGCTGAGACAGATGCTGAGAATAACACTGAAAATGGGCCACTGACAGGCTGGTGCAGGTGACTGAAGCAGGTAGCTGATAGATGAAGTAGATACTGATGAAGATAGGTTTATGCTGATGATGGGGTCAAAACCAAGCCAAAGATAAGGTATGGATACCCTGAAAAACAAATAAGCAAATGTTAAAATGATGCAATGATGATGTATGCAAATGATATGCAAGGGTTTGTGACTGAGCTGGATCTGATCAAGTGCTCTGATATAAGTCCAGGTATGTTCAAGAAATCCAGATGGAGGTTCATAAGTCCAGTAACCAAGGTGGGGGACTCAAATAAAGAGTCACATGTCCAGGGTTAAAATCACAAGAACTGTCCCAAAATGGAGTACCCTTAATCAAAACAAAGTAACAGGGTATGCTGAG
The DNA here is from genome assembly GCA_963966055.1 of Lathyrus aphaca. Classification (NCBI taxonomy): domain Eukaryota; kingdom Viridiplantae; phylum Streptophyta; class Magnoliopsida; order Fabales; family Fabaceae; genus Lathyrus; species Lathyrus aphaca. The sequence goes on from OZ014521.1 coordinate 232,938,525, forward strand.
GTCAAGGGTACCTGCAAACCTGTAAACAACCCAACCCCCTCACAGGTGGTGTTCTAAAACAAGGATCCTCAGACTTGGATCAGTTATGAGAAGTGTAAACACTTCTAACCCGGAGGTACAGTGTTTACAATAACCATAAAAGTTCCTCCTCTAATTCACCTCAGTTTCTGAAGGTCAATACTAAAGGTCATCCAGACTTAGCAGGCTTCCCAGATAGCCCTAGTATTGCAGGAAATCTGCAACACAGAGTTCTCAAGAAGAAACCCATATCTGAACCGTGTTTCATATTCCCGCACCAGACCGAGATGGAATGGGAAAGAATATGAACCACTCTAGCCTAGGTGTCACTCAGGTCCCAGGTATAGGACCTCAACTCTCAATAGAACCCCACCCACCAAAGCAACAAAACAGATCCAACCAGCACAGTATGACAGTATGATATATGTAAAGCTGTAAAGAAAGCAGTAAAACAACTGTACATAAAGCAAAAGTAAATACAAATTGTTGCACCCCAAAATTTTCCCTCACAATACAAGACTTTGTGTTCTAAGAAGGTTCACAAGGTTCACAAGTTTCATAATGCTTTCAAGACCTTTCATGAGGTTCATGAAGTCTACAAGTCACTTTATGAGGTTCACAAGGTTCACAATACCTCCCATGAGGTTCACAAGACATTTTATGATGGTTCACAAGGTTCACAAAGTTCACAATTGGTCAGAAGAGTTGACAATCCCCTCAGACAGTGCATCTCCTAAGCAGTGCCTCCAAAACTAGGGTTTTGACTTTAATCAGGCTAAATGGACTTCCAAGACTTCAAGTGAGCTTTAAATCATCTTATATGTGTGTAAGAACCCCCATGACAAGTTTCAAGACTTTTCTTAAAGGTTTGCTCAGTCAGATGATCAGATAAGTCAAAATCAGTCAATGCAGTTAAAAAGTCAAAATGAGGTCAACTGTGGTCAAACCAAAGTCAAACTTCATGCTTTTTTGCCAACATCAAGTATATGAAGTAAAATTCATCATTTTATCAAGGGTTGATCATGATTCATCAAGGAGATTCCAGATCATCAAGAATCAGGAGTTTCTAAATTAGGGTTTCCTTAGTAAAAGTCAACTGAACTTTGACCAGCCATAACTTTCACATACTTCATCACCAAGTCTCCACTCAAAGCTCATTTTGAAGGAAATTGAATTCTCTACAACTTTGTGTCTCACAAGCCAATCCCAAAAATGCTTCATTTGGAAGGTATGAGCTAAGACATTATAGGTCATTTCAAAAGTCAACAAAAAGTCAACAACTTCAAAAGGGCATAACTTGAGATTGGTAAATGATATGGACATGAAACCAGTGGGGTTGTTTAGAGGACTCTTCAAGCTTTCCAAAATGTCCAAGAACACCCTCATACCATTAAAATTGAAGGATATGTGCCCTTGCAAAGTTGGGAAATTTTGGGTTGGTTTATGATGAAAATGGAGGTCTAAAATCAATTTCTTCCAAATGGGCTTGCCAAATGATGACCCAACCCATACAATAACTTCATGCACGACCCAAACCATTAAAAATCAGAATTTTTATTATTTTATTTTTATTTATTTTGATTTAATTCATTAAAAATCATTTTAAATAAAAATAAAATATGAAAATGTAAGATTTGATTGAGATTAAGCTTCTAGAAAGTCTTAAATATTGATTTGAATTGAAGAGGAAAGAAATCATGAGATTTGGCCAAAAATAGCAAGCATTCACACATGAATATTGGATTTTTAAGGCATGATCATTATGGATCTTTTCATATCAAATTCTTCACATAACCAATCAATTTTTTGACCTAAAATCAATCACCTATAAGTACTAAACACAACCCTATTGCAAATTCACGGATTCCACAACCCCAAGTGTAAGTTTGCAAATTCAAAAATCTCTCCAAATTCAATTTTCGGATTCATTGATACAAGGAGTTTGAAGGTAAAATAAGAACATAGCAATGTTCCTTGGGCCTCTCTGATCATGAACCAATACTCACATGCATCGCAACCATGCCATATTGTTCAAACCGAACCATAATTGTTCTTGAATTTGATTTTTTCGATTACATTATTTCATTGTATGTTAATGAATTTTGTTGACCTAATCTTGTTTGTGATGGTATGTAGAACGATTCTGGGCAAAGAAATCAAAGAAACCTTGCATAACCCGTGAAACGCCATTGTTAGGGTTTGGACTAAGGTTTAGGGTTTTCTGATTTAGGAAATATAAATGGATTCTAAAATCATAGAATGAACCGTATGAATGTGTGGATCACATTGATGGATTCAATTTTGTGAAATTTTACAGTTTTGTTGATCATTGGCTTTCGTAGGTTTTGTTGCCATTCTGTTTTTGCAGGAAAATTCGTGGCTGAGTTCGCAGGAAAAATTGTAGGTCATGAGGTTGAAGAAGAAGCTGTTGGCGCGCGTTCTGGAAATTCAAATTATAATTTAAATATTTTATGTTTTGTTATGGGTTTGTTATCACAAGCGTGTGGCTTGTCTCAGTGGTAAGGCTAGCTTGTATACTGCGTGAGGTCACTGGTTCGAAACTTGGCTTGGTGCATTTTTTTCCTCTTATTTTTCAGGTTAAGCGTGCATAATATATTATGTATTCTTGCCAACACAACATCAGAATTGCTCACCTAGCTGGATGGTCATGCGTGCGTTTGTGTGTTAAGAGGTTCTGGGTTCGATTCCTCCCCCCAGGCCTTTTGGTTTTCATTATTTTCGTGATTTTTCCAGGCATTGCATAAAACCGATTCAACTCATTCCATTATCACCAATACGTGGCTGGCCTGGTGGTACGTTTTGTTGCTTGCAGGCAGGGTGTCCTGGGTTCAAACCCAGCCAAGGTAAGTTCTTTTTACCATTTTTCTATTTTAATTTATTTAATTAATTTGCTTAATTGTTTTCTTATTTATTAAATAAAAAATAAATTATGCATGTATATATATTTAATAAATATCTAAAACAACACTTATATTTTCTAAAATTCTAAACTTTTTTCTCAATTTAAATTTTTTTTCTTATGTAATTAAATTATAATATATGTATGTTTATTTAAATAATTTTGTATATTAAATTAAACCTTAAAAAATATTTTCTAAACAAACCCTAATTTTGTAAAACCTAATTTATTTTCTAAATAATAAAAAACTAATTTTATTTTATGATTTAAATTTCTAATCTTTTTGTAAATATAATATTTAGTATAATTAAATTTTATAAATATAATTGTTATGTACATATTTATTAAATATAATTAAAATTTATTTTCTTCATATAATATGTAAATATTTTTATAATTTGTTTATAATCTAAGTTATATATATATATATATATATATATATATATATATATATATATATATATATATATATATATATATATATATATATATATATATATATATATAATTTTTAAATATGTGCATAAAAATAATTAAACCTATGATAATTTTATTATAATGTGTTTAAAAATAATTTAATAATTTGTACATAAATTAAAATGTTATAATAATTGTTTTATTATTCATATTTCCTCTTATTTATAAATAATTGTCTATATTAAAAAACTAATCTTTTGTTTATTATTTTAATTATGTTCTTATAATATTTTGCTAATTCCATTTATTTATTGTTATTATTACTAACCATATTATTACTAATACATTTATTTTTTAATTATGCTTATTATGATTATTTCACTAACCTTATTTATTTTTTATTTTAATTATCATTCTTACTAACCCCTATTATATTTATTTATTGCTTATTTATTTATTTTTGCTTATTATTTATATTTTGCTTCTTTATTTATTTGCTATTTATTTTAATTATTTATTATAATTATTGTAATTGCTCCTTGGTGTAATTTTTGTAAATATTTAAATTATTTTTGCTTGCTATGGTTAGTAAAATAGGGAGTGTAAACATGTATTATATTTAAAATTAAATTTAGATCACTTTAATTAAAGATAAATATAAATTAAACACTCACACACGTAAGTCGATTTTTAATCGCCATCTCTCTTTCTAGGGTTACCTCTCAATGTTGCCTAATCATAAGGTCAAGTAGGGTGTATAAAGCAGGTCCCTTAAAAAGAAAAGTCATCAAGTCCCTTAAATGGTTGCCTTTCATAAAAGATATTGTCCCTTTCGAATAATGATGACAGTCCCTCCTAAAATGCTTAATACACCCCACAGTTGCCTTCATTAAACAGATGGTCCCTCATATGTCCCTCACATCCAAGGTAATGACTACCTATTCCTTAATAATAGGGATAGTCTTACCATTTAAAGGATAAAGAACAGAAAGACTTAAACTTTAGGGTAGGTTCCTCATAGTTGCTTACTCACTTCATTTAAAAACTTTTCAAACACTTCACAATTTCAAACAATTTTCAAAATACAAGTTTTTTACGCATCCGTACATGGATCATTATTAAACTCTTATGGAAATTCTTATTCACACACTACACTTTTCAAAAACAATTCAAAGTGAGTTAAGTAACTAAGAGCCCATGGATAACCATGGATGTAAAGGGTGCTAACACCTTCCCTTTACATAACCTACCCCCCGGACCCAAAAATCTTTTAAAAAAGGTCTTTCCTGTTCTTTTATGCCTTTCCTTTGGATAAAATAAAAGTCGGTGGCGACTCTTGCTATCCGCAACATAACTAAAGTCAGTTCTCCCACCGTGTTACAGAACTGGCGACTCTGCTGGGGATTTAATAAAAGAGGGGTACCCTTAGGAATTAGATCACTTTAAATTGTTTGCCTTGTTTGCTTTATATTATCTTGTTGGGATGCTCTTATGTGTGAAAGATCCTAACCCGGATCTAGTGTACCTTAGGTAAATGGCAATAGACCAAGGAAACTGTACGACGTATATCGATATGGTTGATCTGGTGGCCATAGTTAGTGCGACTTCTTGGTTGGTGCTTATGTTCCTTAAGTCAAGTTGAGGATAATATGAGGCTGCCATATGTTGTCAATGCACTAACTAACTTTTAGAACCCTAGTTATCCCATCTTGGCCTTTAGAAGGTAGTGAGGTAACCGGCTTTGGTGCAGACTGAAGTTGGTTGACACTCGATACTACACTCATTGAGATCTTAAACTTGGAGGGTTTTGGTTGGCAAGTAAGTTGCCTTCTGAACAACCACCCTTGTGAAGGATCAATGATATTGAGATCCCTTAGAACCTGGTTACTTTTGTAGGACAGGATGAACCAACTAACTTCAGGGGAGGGTACTTACCTTTGAACCTCATGCAAGCCTTTAAACCTAGGGCTATGGTGTGACTTGTTTGTGTGTGCCACATGTTTGTGATTGAACATAACATCATGACATCATCATGCATCATAAGCATAGCATTTTCACTAACCATTTCAAGGATCAAAGGATTTATCTTTGTTCTTTGTTGCAGGTCATGGCTTCTGCTCGTAGAAACACCATCAGGATCAACTTTGTGGGCATACCTGCTAAGCTTAAAGAGTTGGTTTCTCAAGTGTCTGATCACTCCCAGTTCATCAAGAGACACGGTCACCTATTGGATCTAGTCACCTCAGGGTTCAATGAAGACATGATGAGTGTCCTGTTTCAGTTCTTTGACCCTAAGCACCATTGCTTTACATTCCCTGACTATCAGTTGGTTCCAACCATGGAGGAGTTCTCTAAACTTCTGGGCATACCTGTTCTTGATCAAAGGCCCTTCACAGGCTTGGAGAAGGAGCTCAAACCAGAGGTTATTGCTGCAGCTCTACATCTGAAGAAGTCTGACATTGTTCTAGAAACGAGAAGCGGAGTCAAGGGTATTCTTGCTAAAGTATTAATGGATAAAGCTCAAATGTTCTTGAAGGCCATGAGCTATGATGCTTTTGAGGAGATCTTAGCCTTGCTGGTATATGGCTTAGTATTGTTCCCCAATCCAGATCAGTTCATAGATGTTCATGCCATTAACATATTCATGAGTCACAATCCAGTGCCAACATTGCTTGGAGACATCCTACATTCTCTTCACACCCGTACTACAAGGCCAAGAGGAACTTTGATGTGTTGCATACCTTTGCTATCTAGGTGGTTTATTTCTCACCTTCCTCGCTCAGTAATGAAGAATGAGCAAGGGTTCAGATGGTCCAAGAGGATTATGTCACTCTCTCATTCAGACATCCATTGGTGCTTCAGATCCATGGAGAATGTCACTATCATTGACCGTTGTGGGGAGTTTCCTAATGTGCCACTCCTTGGCATAAGAGGGGGCATTACCTACAACCCCTCTCTAGCTTTACGACAGTTTGGTTACGCTCGGAGTGATGGTCCACATGACATGTTGATTCAGGGCATTGTGTTTGACTACGACAACGATCTTCAAGGTTACCGTCAGAGATTCATACGAGCATGGGGAAAAGTAAACAGGGTTGACAGCAAGACTCTGGAGCCTAAGTACACTATTCCTATGGAAGCTTATCTCAGATGGGTACGATCTCGTGCTCAGACTGTCATGATGCCATATCCTGCCGTCCTGCCAGTTACCATGGAACCTGTTGCTGAAGGAGACACAGCCTATACCATCCTTCACCCAGACATGCCTACTGATATGGAAGGCTTGCAGAGATCATGGATCCAACTGAAGGAGCAAAGGGATACTTTCAAGGCTCATTACAAAGCAAGCCAAGAAAGAATACTAGAACTAACAAAGCAACTTCACGAGGAACGGAACCTCAACTCATACCTCAACACAAAGAGGAAACGTCCATGGGAGACTTAAAACCCCATCTTTTGTACTTATTTCATTTCATTTTTTGTAAGCCTAAAAGGCAAAACAAATTTATTACTAATAAAAGTTTACCTTCTTGTTTGTTTAAGCAAATTTAAATCCTGCGGTCCTTGAAAACATTGCATATGCATTCACATATCATTTCATTGCATCACAGGTTTATAATTATGCACAGGTTTCTCATCTTCTCGCTGTTTATTTCAGCAATGGCTCTTGAACAATCAGTTAAGGATCTCCAGGCACAAAATGCACAGTTCCAAGAGCTGATCTTAAACCTGTCCAAGGGGCAGGATGAATTGAAGGCACTGCTGGCCAAGAAGACTAAGAAGACTAGAAGGTCAGCTGGTTTGATCAACATGGGTAGAAGGTTCAAAGGTCTGGCCAAGACTAAAGAACCAGCTGAAGACTATGAATCTGAAGAATCCGAAAAAGAGGGAGGCAGTCTCCACAACACTATGGGGGACTCTGATTCTGAGGCTAATTACTACCATGAGCCTAACGAAGACAAATTCAAGATGCTGGTGGATAGGATGGATGCCATGGAGTTGCAGAAATCATCTGGGCTGGATTTTGAAGATTTGAGTCTGATATCTGGGGTAGTCATACCCATTGGTTTCAAGGTTCCTACCTTTGTTGTTTATGATGGGGTCTCTTGTCCCAAGCTGCATCTAAAGTCATATGTCAGAAGAATTCAACCTCACACTGCTGATAAAAAGTTGTGGATCCATTTCTTTCAAGAGAGCTTATCTGGAGCTCAGCTGGAGTGGTATTATCAGTTGGAGAGTGCCAACATCAGAGACTGGAATGATCTTGCTGAAGCTTTTTATAAGCAGTACCAATACAATGCTGACTTAGCCCCCACTCGCATGCAGCTTCAGAGCATGTCTATGGGTGCCAAGGAAAGTTTCAAAGAGTATGCGCAGAAGTGGAGAGACTTAGCTGGAAGAGTTCAACCCCCTTTAACTGACAGAGAGCTGGTTGATATGTTCATGTCCACGCTGAATGGTCCGTTTTACAGTCATCTCATTGGGAGCTCATCATCTGGCTTCACTGAGTTGATAATGACAGGAGAGCGAGTAGAAAATGGTATAAAGAATGGTAAGATCCATGTGGGCACTTCTTCATCAGGTGCTGCAAAGAAGACTCCCACTGGGAAGAAAGAATCCAATGCTGTTTATGGTCAACCTGATCGTAACAGAAGGCATCAGTCTGTTAGTGCGGTTCATATTTCAAATCCAACTCCTGCAACAACAGAGCAGCCTCAGGGCAACCAACAGAGGGCTAGAAGACAGTTCACGAAGATCAACATGTCAATGGCACAGGCATTGCAACATTTGTTGAAGGCTGAACTTATTACTTTGAAAGAGGCTCCTCAGAATCCTAATGTTACCTCTCCCAGGTACAACCCCAATGCACAGTGTGCGTACCATTCAAATTGTCAGGGACATGATACTAACAATTGCTGGGTCTTGAAGAACAAAATTCAAGATATGATTGATGCCGGAGAAATTGAGTTCGATCCTCCAGGTACTCCAAACGTGATTACTGCTCCAATGCCAAATCACGAGAAGACTGTCAATGCCATTGAGGAAGATCTGCATATCTATTCAGTTGCGGAGTTGACTACACCATTGTCTGTTATCAAGAAAAAGTTATTACAAGCTGGGTTCTTTCCAGGTTGTCATGAAGATTGTTTGTACTGTACCTATAAGCCGGATAGTTGCTTCAGATTGAGAGATGGAATCCAACGTCTCATGGATAAGTATACTATAGTGTTTGAAAGGAGACCGTCTTCTGTGGAGAGTATGGTAGAACATATTACTAGAGGTAAGAAGATTGAGGAGGTTGATATGGTTGACAAAGTGCCGGTGAGAATCACTTCCAAGGGACCTATTAAAATCACCCATCAGGGTCCAATCAAAATTACTGCTGAAGGTCCTGTGAAAGTTGTTGCTGAAGCCAGAATTGCTCCTGTGGTCATTACTACTCCTGGTCCTATCCCGTATACGTCTGACAAAGTTGTGCCTTGGCATTATGGATCTGATGTCTACATCCATGGTGTTAAGCAAGAGCCCTTAGCTGATGTGCCCGTTGATGTTGACAATATTTCTGGATCTAGTAAGATCACACGAAGTGGAAGGGTCTTCTCTCCTCCAGTTGCTTCCAAGAATGCAGTTACTCCTGCTGCTACTTCCACCACTGATGCTCGGGGCAAAGGTCCTGTTATTGAGCCTGTATCTACTGATGTGCCAGCTGCTGATGATCTCTCTAAGCAGATGGAAGAAGTATTGAAAATCATTCGCAAGAGTGATTATGACATTGTTGATCAGTTGGGGCATACTCCCTCTAAGATTTCTATACTGTCCTTGTTGTTATGTTCTGAAGCTCATGCAAAAGCTTTGATCAAGTTTCTGAAGACTGCTCATGTACCTAGTGCAATTTCTGTGGATCAGTTTGAGAACTGTGTTGCCCACCTGACCTATAACAATGGGTTAGGATTTTCTGATGCTGATTTGACCCCTGCCAAGAGGGATCATAACAGGGCCTTGCATATCTCAATTGAATGCAGGGGCACCACCCTGTCACACGTACTGATAGACAATGGTTCCTCTCTGAATGTGTTACCTAAGGAAGTCCTGAATAAGCTGAGTCCTGAAGATGCTGTGCTGAAGCCCAGTAACATTGTGGAGAAGGCTTTTGATGGTTCTAGAAGAGTAGTGCACGGGGAAATTGATCTTCCAATCAAAGTTGGCTCCCAGGTTTTTACTGCTACATTTTATGTGATGGATATCCGTCCTTCATACTCTTGTCTGCTTGGTCGTCCCTGGATCCATGGGGCAGGTGCTGTAACCTCCACATTACACCAGAAGTTGAGATATCCGGTAGAAGGAAGGGTCGTCACTGTCTATGGAGAAGAGGAATACTTTGTCAGCCATGTGAATACTTTCAAGTATCTGGAAATGGAAGGTGAATACATTGAGACTCCGTGTCAGACGTTTGAAGTGGTTCCTTGGGTTGTCAATGATTATGTAGCTCCTCCTGTTGCCAAGAAAGTTCATGTGGTCACCAGAAAACCTCCAACAATGGCAATGGCTTCCCTCAATGATGCTTGAGCTGTGGTGGATGAAGGTGGTTGTACTATTTGGGGTCAGCTTCCTGATATTCCATACAAGTCTGACAAGTTTGGTTTGGGTTTCACTGCAGAGTCCCAGAAGGCTGTTCGTCGTGCTCGTGCTGTTCGTATCACTAATCAAGGGGTTGTGAAGAACCAGATCAATGCTGTGGGAGATCAAGATGAAGACTACAACTTGGATACGTGGATTTTTCCTACTGTGGGTGCTGGACTCAATAATTGGAAAGCTGAAGATGTTATCCCTATCTCCTTTAGTCAGGAGTAAATACTATTACTGTGTTGTTTTTTTAAGTTTGTAATTTCTGAACAATTAAAACTCTCAAGCCTTGTGCCTTACCCGGGGCACAATGGTGTGCTTGTTACGGGCTGTCATTTCATTTGCATACTTCATTCAATAAAATCAGTGGACGTTTCGTTTTCGTAAATATTGTGTTCCTTGTCTTTCTTTTCTTTTCTTTTTGTTTTATCAGTTATGTGTTCTTACACACACCCACGTCACTAAAATGCAGATCCTCATCCACTCTGGATCCTGTTGATAACAGTTCTACTATTGCCAATTATAATTTCGAGAATCCGATCTATCAAACTGAAGACGGAAATGAGGACGATTGTGAAGTACTTGTAGAGCTTGCTAGGTTGTTACAACAAGAAGAGAAAGCTATACAGCCACATGAAGAGCCAGTCGAAGTTGTGAATCTGGGAACTGAAGAAAACAGGAAAGAGGTCAAGATAGGGGCTGATTTAGAGGACAGTGTCAAAAGCAGGCTGATTCAGATGTTACGTGACTATGTGGAGATCTTTGCTTGGTCTTATGAAGATATGCCAGGGTTGGATACAAACATTGTGGTTCACCGTTTACCAGTAAAAGAAGATTGTCGTCCAAAGAAGCAGAAGGTTCGTCGTATGCGTCCTGAGATGTCATAAAAAATCAAAGCAGAGGTAATGAAACAGTTTGATGCAGGGTTCTTAGCAGTGACTTCTTATCCTCAGTGGGTTGCAAATGTGGTACCAGTTCCTAAGAAAGATGGTAAGGTACGTATGTGTGTAGACTACAGAGATTTGAACAAGGCTAGCCCCAAAGATGACTTCCCACTTCCTCATATTGATGTTCTGGTAGACAACACTGCTCAGCATAAGGTATTCTCTTTTATGGATGGTTTCTCTGGTTACAATCAAATCAAGATGGCTCCTGAAGATATGGAGAAGACAACATTTGTTACACAGTGGGGCACCTTTTGCTATAAGGTGATGCCATTTGGTTTGAAGAATGCAGGGGCAACATATCAACGTGCTATGGTGGCTTTGTTTCATGATATGATTCATCATGAGATAGAGGTGTATGTAGATGATATGATAGCCAGATCTCAGAATGAAGAGCAACATCTTGATCATTTGCATAAATTGTTTGAGAGGTTGAAGAAATACAAGTTGAGATTGAATCCAAACAAGTGTACTTTTGGAGTTAGATCTGGAAAGCTCTTGGGTTTTATTGTCAGTGGAAAAGGTATTGAAGTGGATCCTGCAAAAGTGAAGGCTATACGAGAGATGCCAGCTCCCCGTACTGAGAAGGAGGTTAGAGGTTTCTTGGGACGATTAAACTACATTGCAAGATTTATTTCCCAATTAACTGCCATCTGTGAGCCAATCTTCAAGTTGTTGAAGAAAGATCAAATGATGGAATGGAATGATGAGTGCCAGACTGCCTTTGATGAAATCAAGAGATATCTGCTGGAACCACCAATTTTGATGCCACCAGTTGATGGAAGACCCTTGATTATGTACTTAACAGTGTTAGACAACTCAATGGGGTGTGTATTGGGGCAACATGACGAGTCTGGTCGAAAAGAGCAGGCAATATACTACCTTAGCAAAAAGTTTACCAACTATGAAACAAGATACTCACTGCTCGAGAAAACTTGCTGCGCTTTGGCATGGGCTGCTCGCCGACTAAGACAGTATATGTTGACTCATACTACCTTATTGATTTCAAAGATGGATCCAATCAAGTACATATTTGAGAAACCTGCTCTCTCCGGAAGAATTGCAAGATGGCAAATGATATTGACAGAATATGACATACAGTATACTACTCAGAAGGCCATTAAGGGAAGTGTTGTGGCTGATCATTTGGCTCATCAAGCAGTGGATGATTACCAGTCAATGAGTTTTGAGTTCCCTGATGAAGACATTATGATTATTACCAAAGAACCTGGACAATATGACGGACCTGAACAAGGATCCCGATGGACTATGGTTTTTGATGGTGCCTCTAATGCACTTGGTAATGGTGTTGGTGTTGTGATTAGATCCCCTGAAGGTTGTCATACCCCGATTACTGCCAGACTTTGTTTCTATTGTACCAATAACATGGCTGAGTATGAGGCATGTATCCTGGGTATTAAAGATGCAATTGATATGAAGATTCAGTTCCTTGACGTGTATGGAGATTCAGCCCTGGTAGTAAGTCAGATCAAAGGAGATTGGGATACCAAGCATGATAACCTCATTCCTTACAGAGAGCATGTGTTGTCTTTGATCCCACATTTCAAAGAGATTACCTTTGGACATATTCCACGAAAAGAGAATCAGTTGGCAGATGCATTAGCCACTATGGCATCTATGTTTGAGATCAGCTGGGATGATGAAGCTCCCAAAATTACCATTGATAGATTTGAGAAGCCTGCGTACTGTAATGAGATTGACACAGAAGGGGCAGAGGAGAAGCCTTGGTTCTATGAAGTAAAAAGATATCTTGAAGCTCAGGAGTTCCCTGAAGGGGCATCTGTCAAGGATAGGAAATTTCTGAGAAGGTTTTATGCTAAGTTCTTTTTGAGCAATGGCATTTTGTACAAGTGCAATCATGATTCAACTTTGCTTCGTTGTGTGGATAAGAAGGAAGCAATTGAGATTATGGAAGATATGCATGATGGGATCTTTGGCACTCATTCTAGCGGTCATACTATGGCAAAGAAGATATTGAGAGCAAGTTACTATTGGTCTACCATGGAAGCTGATTGCTATCAACACTCCAGAACTTGTCACAAATGTCAAATTTATGCTGATAAAGTCCATGTACCTCCATCACCATTGAATGTGTTGACTGCTCCTTGGCCCTTTGCCATGTGGGGCATTGATATGATTGGTGAGATCAAGCCTACTGCTTCTAATGGGCATCGTTTCATCCTGGTTGCTATTGATTACTTCACGAAGTGGGTAGAGGCAGCTTCATTTGCATCTGTAACTAAGAATGTTGTGGCTCGATTCATTAAGAATAATATCATATGTAGGTATGGCATCCCCGAAAGGATTATCACTGACAATGGCTCTAATCTGAACAACACTATGATTACTGATCTCTGCACGCAGTTCAAGATTAAGCATCTTAACTCTTCTCCGTATCGTCCGAAGATGAATGGGGCAGTTGAAGCTGCTAATAAGAACATTAAGAAGATTGTACAGAAGATGACTGTTACTTATAAGGATTGGCATGAGATGTTACCATTTGCTCTTCATGGTTATCGTACTACAATACGAACTTCAACAGGGGCAACCCCATTCTCCTTAGTCTATGGTATGGAAGCAGTTCTGCCCATTGAAGTTCAGATTCCCTCCTTAAGAATTATGAAGGATGCCGGTTTGGATGAAGATGAGTGGATTCAGACCCGACTTGACCATATAAATTTGATTGATGAGAAAAGGTTAGCAGCAGTTTGTCATGGCCAGATGTACCAGAAACGGATGATCAAAGCTTTTAACAAGAAGGTTAAGCCAAAGGTATATCAGGCTGGTGACTTGGTAATCAAGCGTATCATATTACCACAGGGTGATCCTAGGGGCAAGTGGACTCCAACATATGAAGGACCATTTGTAGTCAAGACAGTGTTCTCAGGAGGTGCCATGATACTCACTACAATGGATGGTTAAGACTTTCCACAGCCTGTAAACGCAGACATAGTTAAAAAATACTACGCATGTAAAGAGACCCGCTAGGTTGACTGGCCTAGGCAAAAATAAGGGCATCCTGGAAAACCAAAAGGGTTTGGGCAAAAATTAGGGATATATATAAAAAGATGTACACCCGGCAAGTCGAAAACCTGAAAAGGCGGCTTGGGCAAAAAAGGGTATCCCGGTGGATTGAAAACCTGAAAGGGCAATCCAGGCAAAAGTTAGGGATTAAAGCGTATGACTATGTCTCGTTTGGATCACCCATGAAACTGCAACCAGTTGTACTACTTACTCAAGCTCGAACAGATAAAGCTCAATCCAATCATTTCCGTCTCAACAGCAGAAGATGAGATACTTGAAGATAATGGAAATAGTAGAATTGAAACTCAATAGGATTTTTTCCCACATAGCTGATTCTCGTTTGTAAAATTTTATGGCAAAATCCTCTTACTAGGATTTATGTCTCCTTGTACAAACTTACCCGTGTATGGGTCACTTTTTTATATAAATAAATTCCATCTTTTGAATCCAGATTTACTTTTACCCTATTCACATAAGCGAAACGTCCATTGGTTGTGTTTGAATGCATGTATGCTTAATATGATTGATGTTTACCAGAAATGCATGAAAATGCAGTAATAGTATTTACTAAGGACGAACGAGGGAAGGATTTCAACGAAGCTTCGCCGGTTCATCTTTACAAAATAGCTACAAACCCTCAGTAGGACGAATCCATCTTCATAAAGTCTCATCTCCCCTGGAATTTATATCCATCTCTTTTATCCTCATACGGATATACGGGAATTTACTTTCCAATAAGGGTACGACGAACGAAGACGGGAGGTTATATCTGCCCTACTATCAAACGAAGACGAAGGTTATGTATACCTTACTATCCCAGCATACGGGAGGTTATCTATACCTTACTATCCCCAGCAGACGGGAGGTTATATATACCTTGTTATCCCCAGCAGACGGGAGGTTATATATACCTTGTTATCCCCAGCAGATGGGAGGTTATATATACCTTGTTATCCCCAGCAGACGGGAGGTTATATATATACCTTGTTATCCCCAGCATACGGAAGGTTATGTATAATATATTATCAAGCAAGACGGGAACGAGTTCCTCATATTCTTCAACAACAAATCGGGATTTATTTTCCCTGGCCAGCAGTTGTTATACGAAGATGTCCAGACGCTTCCGGCCGTGTCATATCATACATACATCATCTACATCATACCATACACATACATATACATAGATACATAGTACATTACCTAAGTGCATCACATCATACATGCATACATAATGCATAAACTAATATTATTATATCGAATGTTATCTTGTTTTCAGGTTAATTATCCAGCAAACAGACTTATGATTATCAGGATTGCTTTATCCTCCTGAAAGTTGTCATCCCTCAGGATTGCTTTATCCTCCTGAAAGCATATTATCAACCTCTCAAGACTGCTTCATCCTCTTGAAAGCACATTACTACATCAGGATTGCTTTATCCTCCTGGCAGTTCCATTACCTCAGGACTGCTTTATCCTCCTGAAAGCTTATTATCTCATTAGGACTGCTTCATCCTCCTGACAGTTATCATCATTACTTCAAGACTGCTTCATCCTCTTGAAAAACATATTACTACC
This sequence comes from Lathyrus aphaca, assembly GCA_963966055.1. Taxonomy (NCBI): domain Eukaryota; kingdom Viridiplantae; phylum Streptophyta; class Magnoliopsida; order Fabales; family Fabaceae; genus Lathyrus; species Lathyrus aphaca. The sequence continues at coordinate 232,954,068 of OZ014521.1, forward strand.
TCAGGATTGCTTTATCCTCCTGACAGCTTCTTATTACCTCAGGATTGCTTTATCCTCCTGAAAGCATATTATCAACCTCTCAGGACTGCTTTATCCTCCTGAAAGCTATCATTATACCTTCATACTTTGGACTGCTTTATCCTCCAAGAAGTGTATTTAAGAACTTTTCTCCAAGTGGCATCTTTAAGCCCACTCAGTCATATTCAACTAGTCATCTGTATCACTCTATGCACTGGTGAGTGCAAATTTTTGGGCTTTTGTGTTCAATCCCCTTCAACCTTCCAGGTCACGACTGGAAAATATACCAATCTAACCCCTCAGGTTTCAGAAAATTGAACAGGGCAGCTGTTGCACCCCAAAATTTGCCCTCACAATACAAGACTTTGTGTTCTAAGAAGGTTCACAAGGTTCACAAGTTTCATAATGCTTTCAAGACCTTTCATGAGGTTCATGAAGTCTACAAGTCACTTTATGAGGTTCACAAGGTTCACAAGGTTCACAATACCTCCCATGAGGTTCACAAGACATTTTATGATGGTTCACAAGGTTCACAAAGTTCACAATTGGTCAGAAGAGTTGACAATCCCCTCAGACAGTGCATCTCCTAAGCAGTGCCTCCAAAACTAGGGTTTTGACTTTAATCAGGCTAAATGGACTTCCAAGACTTCAAGTGAGCTTTAAATCATCTTATATGTGTGTAAGAACCCCCATGACAAGTTTCAAGACTTTTCTTAAAGGTTTGCTCAGTCAGATGATCAGATAAGTCAAAATCAGTCAATGTAGTTAAAAAGTCAAAATGAGGTCAACTGTGGTCAAACCAAAGTCAAACTTCATGATTTTTTGCCAACATCAAGTATATGAAGTAAAATTCATCATTTGATCAAGGGTTGATCATGATTCATCAAGGAGATTCCAGATCATCAAGAATCAGGAGTTTCTAAATTAGGGTTTCCTTAGTAAAAGTCAACTGAACTTTGACCAGCCATAACTTTCACATACTTCATCACCAAGTCTCCACTCAAAGCTCATTTTGAAGGAAATTGAATTATCTACAACTTTGTGTCTCACAAGCCAATCCCAAAAATGCTTCATTTGGAAGGTATGAGCTAAGACATTATAGGTCATTTCAAAAGTCAACAAAAAGTCAACAACTTCAAAAGGGCATAACTTGAGATTGGTAAATGATATGGACATGAAACCAGTGGGGTTGTTTAGAGGACTCTTCAAGCTTTCCAAAATGTCCAAGAACACCCTCATACCATTAAAATTGAAGGATATGTGCCCTTGCAAAGTTGGGAAATTTTGGGTTGGTTTATGATGAAAATGGAGGTCTAAAATCAATTTCTTCCAAATGGGCTTGCCAAATGATGACCCAATCCATACAATGACTTCATGCACGACCCAAACCATTAAAAATCAGAATTTTTATTATTTTATTTTTATTTATTTTGATTTAATTCATTAAAAATCATTTTAAATAAAAATAAAATATGAAAATGTAAGATTTGATTGAGATTAAGCTTCTAGAAAGTCTTAAATATTGATTTGAATTGAAGAGGAAAGAAATCATGAGATTTGGCCAAAAATAGCAAGCATTCACACATGAATATTGGATTTTTAAGGCATGATCATTATGGATCTTTTCATATCAAATTATTCACATAACCAATCAATTTTTTGACCTAAAATCAATCACCTGTAAGTACTAAACACAACCCTATTGCAAATTCACGGATTCCACAGCCCCAAGTGTAAGTTTGCAAATTCAAAAATCTCTCCAAATTCAATTTTCGGATTCATTGATACAAGGAGTTTGAAGGTAAAATAAGAACATAGCAATGTTCCTTGGGCCTCTCTGATCATGAACCAATACTCACATGCATCGCAACCATGCCATATTGTTCAAACCGAACCATAATTGTTCTTGAATTTGATTTTTTCGATTACATTATTTCATTGTATGTTAATGAATTTTGTTGACCTAATATTGTTTGTGATGGTATGTAGAACGATTCTGGGCAAAGAAATCAAAGAAACCTTGCATAACCCGTGAAACGCCATTGTTAGGGTTTGGACTAAGGTTTAGGGTTTTCTGATTTAGGAAATATAAATGGATTCTAAAATCATAGAATGAACCGTATGAATGTGTGGATCACATTGATGGATTCAATTTTGTGAAATTTTACAGTTTTGTTGATCATTGGCTTTCGTAGGTTTTGTTGCCATTCTGTTTTCGCAGGAAAATTCGTGGCTGAGTTCGCAGGAAAAATTGTAGGTCATGAAGTTGAAGAAGAAGCTGTTGGCGCGCGTTCTGGAAATTCAAATTATAATTTAAATATTTTATGTTTTGTTATGGGTTTGTTATCACAAGCGTGTGGCTTGTCTCAGTGGTAAGGCTAGCTTGTATACTGCGTGAGGTCACTGGTTCGAAACTTGGCTTGGTGCATTTTTTTCCTCTTATTTTTCAGGTTAAGCGTGCATAATATATTATGTATTCTTGCCAACACAACATCAGAATTGCTCACCTAGCTGGATGGTCATGCGTGCGTTTGTGTGTTAAGAGGTCCTGGGTTCGATTCCTCCCCCCAGGCCTTTTGGTTTTCATTATTTTCGTGATTTTTCCAGGCATTGCATAAAACTGATTCAACTCATTCCATTATCACCAATACGTGGCTGGCCTGGTGGTACGTTTTGTTGCTTGCAGGCAGGGTGTCCTGGGTTCAAACCCAGCCAAGGTAAGTTCTTTTTACCATTTTTCTATTTTAATTTATTTAATTAATTTGCTTAATTGTTTTCTTATTTATTAAATAAAAAATAAATTATGCATGTATATATATTTAATAAATATCTAAAACAACACTTATATTTTCTAAAATTCTAAACTTTTTTCTCAATTAAATTTTTTTTTATTATGTAATTAAATTATAATATATGTATGTTTATTTAAATAATTTTGTATATTAAATTAAACCTTAAAAAATATTTTCTAAACAAACCCTAATTTTGTAAAACCTAATTTATTTTCTAAATAATAAAAAACTAATTTTATTTTATGATTTAAATTTCTAATCTTTTTGTAAATATAATATTTAGTATAATTCAATTTTATAAATATAATTGTTATGTACATATTTATTAAATATAATTAAAATTTATTTTCTTCATATAATATGTAAATATTTTTATAATTTGTTTATAATCTAAGTTATATATATATATATATATATATATATATATATATATATATATATATATATATATATATATATATATATATATATATATATATATATAATTTTTAAATATGTGCATAAAAATAATTAAACCTATGATAATTTTATTATAATGTGTTTAAAAATAATTTAATAATTTGTACATAAATTAAAATGTTATAATAATTGTTTTATTATTCATATTTCCTCTTATTTATAAATAATTGTCTATATTAAAAAACTAATCTTTTGTTTATTATTTTAATTATGTTCTTATAATATTTTGCTAATTCCATTTATTTATTGTTATTATTACTAACCATATTATTACTAATACATTTATTTTTTAATTATGCTTATTATGATTATTTCACTAACCTTATTTATTTTTGATTTTAATTATCATTCTTACTAACCCATATTATATTTATTTATTGCTTATTTATTTATTTTTGCTTATTATTTATATTTTGCTTCTTTATTTATTTGCTATTTATTTTAATTATTTATTATAATTATTGTAATTGCTCCTTGGTGTAATTTTTGTAAATATTTAAATTATTTTTGCTTGCTATGGTTAGTAAAATAGGGAGTGTAAACATGTATTATATTTAAAATTAAATTTAGATCACTTTAATTAAAGATAAATATAAATTAAACACTCACACACGTAAGTCGATTTTTAATCGCCATCTCACTTTCTAGGGTTACCTCTCAATGTTGCCTAATCATAAGGTCAAGTAGGGTGTATAAAGTAGGTCCCTTAAAAAGAAAAGTCATCAAGTCCCTTAAATGGTTGCCTTTCATAAAAGATATTGTCCCTTTCGAATAATGATGACAGTCCCTCCTAAAATGCTTAATACACCCCACAGTTGCCTTCATTAAACAGATGGTCCCTCATATGTCCCTCACATCCAAGGTAATGACTACCTATTCCTTAATAATAGGGATAGTCTTACCATTTAAAGGATAAAGAACAGAAAGACTTAAACTTTAGGGTAGGTTCCTCATAGTTGCTTACTCACTTCATTTAAAAACTTTTCAAACACTTCACAATTTCAAACAATTTTCAAAATACAAGTTTTTTACGCATCCGTACATGGATCATTATTAAACTCTTATGGAAATTCTTATTCACACACTACACTTTTCAAAAACAATTCAAAGTGAGTTAAGTAACTAAGAGCCCATGGATAACCATGGATGTAAAGGGTGCTAACACCTTCCCTTTACATAACCTACCCCCCGGACCCAAAAATCTTTTAAAAAAGGTCTTTCCTGTTCTTTTATGCCTTTCCTTTGGATAAAATAAAAGTCGGTGGCGACTCTTGCTATCCGCAACATAACTAAAGTCAGTTCTCCCACCGTGTTACAGAACTGGCGACTCTGCTGGGGATTTAATAAAAGAGGGGTACCCTTAGGAATTAGATCACTTTAAATTGTTTGCCTTGTTTGCTTTATATTATCTTGTTGGGATGCTCTTATGTGTGAAAGATCCTAACCCGGATCTAGTGTACCTTAGGTAAATGGCAATAGACCAAGGAAACTGTACGACGTATATCGATATGGTTGATCTGGTGGCCATAGTTAGTGCGACTTCTTGGTTGGTGCTTATGTTCCTTAAGTCAAGTTGAGGATAATATGAGGCTGCCATATGTTGTCAATGCACTAACTAACTTTTAGAACCCTAGTTATCCCATCTTGGCCTTTAGAAGGTAGTGAGGTAACCGGCTTTGGTGCAGACTGAAGTTGGTTGACACTCGATACTACACTCATTGAGATCTTAAACTTGGAGGGTTTTGGTTGGCAAGTAAGTTGCCTTCTGAACAACCACCCTTGTGAAGGATCAATGATATTGAGATCCCTTAGAACCTGGTTACTTTTGTAGGACAGGATGAACCAACTAACTTCAGGGGAGGGTACTTACCTTTGAACCTCATGCAAGCCTTTAAACCTAGGGCTATGGTGTGACTTGTTTGTGTGTGCCACATGTTTGTGATTGAACATAACATCATGACATCATCATGCATCATAAGCATAGCATTTTCACTAACCATTTCAAGGATCAAAGGATTTATCTTTGTTCTTTGTTGCAGGTCATGGCTTCTGCTCGTAGAAACACCATCAGGATCAACTTTGTGGGCATACCTGCTAAGCTTAAAGAGTTGGTTTCTCAAGTGTCTGATCACTCCCAGTTCATCAAGAGACACGGTCACCTATTGGATCTAGTCACCTCAGGGTTCAATGAAGACATGATGAGTGTCCTGTTTCAGTTCTTTGACCCTAAGCACCATTGCTTTACATTCCCTGACTATCAGTTGGTTCCAACCATGGAGGAGTTCTCTAAACTTCTGGGCATACCTGTTCTTGATCAAAGGCCCTTCACAGGCTTGGAGAAGGAGCTCAAACCAGAGGTTATTGCTGCAGCTCTACATCTGAAGAAGTCTGACATTGTTCTAGAAACGAGAAGCGGAGTCAAGGGTATTCTTGCTAAAGTATTAATGGATAAAGCTCAAATGTTCTTGAAGGCCATGAGCTATGATGCTTTTGAGGAGATCTTAGCCTTGCTGGTATATGGCTTAGTATTGTTCCCCAATCCAGATCAGTTCATAGATGTTCATGCCATTAACATATTCATGAGTCACAATCCAGTGCCAACATTGCTTGGAGACATCCTACATTCTCTTCACACCCGTACTACAAGGCCAAGAGGAACTTTGATGTGTTGCATACCTTTGCTATCTAGGTGGTTTATTTCTCACCTTCCTCGCTCAGTAATGAAGAATGAGCAAGGGTTCAGATGGTCCAAGAGGATTATGTCACTCTCTCATTCAGACATCCATTGGTGCTCCAGATCCATGGAGAATGTCACTATCATTGACCGTTGTGGGGAGTTTCCTAATGTGCCACTCCTTGGCATAAGAGGGGGCATTACCTACAACCCCTCTCTAGCTTTACGACAGTTTGGTTACGCTCGGAGTGATGGTCCACATGACATGTTGATTCAGGGCATTGTGTTTGACTACGACAACGATCTTCAAGGTTACCGTCAGAGATTCATACGAGCATGGGGAAAAGTAAACAGGGTTGACAGCAAGACTCTGGAGCCTAAGTACACTATTCCTATGGAAGCTTATCTCAGATGGGTACGATCTCGTGCTCAAACTGTCATGATGCCATATCCTGCCGTCCTGCCAGTTACCATGGAACCTGTTGCTGAAGGAGACACAGCTTATACCATCCTTCACCCAGACATGCCTACTGATATGGAAGGCTTGCAGAGATCATGGATCCAACTGAAGGAGCAAAGGGATACTTTCAAGGCTCATTACAAAGCAAGCCAAGAAAGAATACTGGAACTAACAAAGCAACTTCACGAGGAACGGAACCTCAACTCATACCTCAACACAAAGAGGAAACGTCCATGGGAGACTTAAAACCCCATCTTTTGTACTTATTTCATTTCATTTTTTGTAAGCCTAAAAGGCAAAACAAATTTATTACTAATAAAAGTTTACCTTCTTGTTTGTTTAAGCAAATTTAAATCCTGCGGTCCTTGAAAACATTGCATATGCATTCACATATCATTTCATTGCATCACAGGTTTATAATTATGCACAGGTTTCTCATCTTCTCGCTGTTTATTTCAGCAATGGCTCTTGAACAATCAGTTAAGGATCTCCAGGCACAAAATGCACAGTTCCAAGAGCTGATCTTAAACCTGTCCAAGGGGCAGGATGAATTGAAGGCACTGCTGGCCAAGAAGACTAAGAAGACTAGAAGGTCAGCTGGTTTGATCAACATGGGTAGAAGGTTCAAAGGTCTGGCCAAGACTAAAGAACCAGCTGAAGACTATGAATCTGAAGAATCCGAAAAAGAGGGAGGCAGTCTCCACAACACTATGGGGGACTCTGATTCTGAGGCTAATTACTACCATGAGCCTAACGAAGACAAATTCAAGATGCTGGTGGATAGGATGGATGCCATGGAGTTGCAGAAATCATCTGGGCTGGATTTTGAAGATTTGAGTCTGATATCTGGGGTAGTCATACCCATTGGTTTCAAGGTTCCTACCTTTGTTGTTTATGATGGGGTCTCTTGTCCCAAGCTGCATCTGAAGTCATATGTCAGAAGAATTCAACCTCACACTGCTGATAAAAAGTTGTGGATCCATTTCTTTCAAGAGAGCTTATCTGGAGCTCAGCTGGAGTGGTATTATCAGTTGGAGAGTGCCAACATCAGAGACTGGAATGATCTTGCTGAAGCTTTTTATAAGCAGTACCAATACAATGCTGACTTAGCCCCCACTCGCATGCAGCTTCAGAGCATGTCTATGGGTGCCAAGGAAAGTTTCAAAGAGTATGCGCAGAAGTGGAGAGACTTAGCTGGAAGAGTTCAACCCCCTTTAACTGACAGAGAGCTGGTTGATATGTTCATGTCCACGCTGAATGGTCCGTTTTACAGTCATCTCATTGGGAGCTCATCATCTGGCTTCACTGAGTTGATAATGACAGGAGAGCGAGTAGAAAATGGTATAAAGAATGGTAAGATCCATGTGGGCACTTCTTCATCAGGTGCTGCAAAGAAGCCTCCCACTGGGAAGAAAGAATCCAATGCTGTTTATGGTCAACCTGATCGTAACAGAAGGCATCAGTCTGTTAGTGCGGTTCATATTTCAAATCCAACTCCTGCAACAACAGAGCAGCCTCAGGGCAACCAACAGAGGGCTAGAAGACAGTTCACGAAGATCAGCATGTCAATGGCACAGGCATTGCAACATTTGTTGAAGGCTGAACTTATTACTTTGAAAGAGGCTCCTCAGAATCCTAATGTTACCTCTCCCAGGTACAACCCCAATGCACAGTGTGCGTACCATTAAAATTGTCAGGGACATGATACTAACAATTGCTGGGTCTTGAAGAACAAAATTCAAGATATGATTGATGCCGGAGAAATTGAGTTCGATCCTCCAGGTACTCCAAACGTGATTACTGCTCCAATGCCAAATCACGAGAAGACTGTCAATGCCATTGAGGAAGATCTGCATATCTATTCAGTTGCGGAGTTGACTACACCATTGTCTGTTATCAAGAAAAAGTTATTACAAGCTGGGTTCTTTCCAGGTTGTCATGAAGATTGTTTGTACTGTACCTATAAGCCGGATAGTTGCTTCAGATTGAGAGATGGAATCCAACGTCTCATGGATAAGTATACTATAGTGTTTGAAAGGAGACCGTCTTCTGTGGAGAGTATGGTAGAACATATTACTAGAGGTAAGAAGATTGAGGAGGTTGATATGGTTGACAAAGTGCCGGTGAGAATCACTTCCAAGGGACCTATTAAAATCACCCATCAGGGTCCAATCAAAATTACTGCTGAAGGTCCTGTGAAAGTTGTTGCTGAAGCCAGAATTGCTCCTGTGGTCATTACTACTCCTGGTCCTATCCCGTATACGTCTGACAAAGTTGTGCCTTGGCATTATGGATCTGATGTCTACATCCATGGTGTTAAGCAAGAGCCCTTAGCTGATGTGCCCGTTGATGTTGACAATATTTCTGGATCTAGTAAGATCACACGAAGTGGAAGGGTCTTCTCTCCTCCAGTTGCTTCCAAGAATGCAGTTACTCCTGCTGCTACTTCCACCACTGATGCTCGGGGCAAAGGTCCTGTTATTGAGCCTGTATCTACTGATGTGCCAGCTGCTGATGATCTCTCTAAGCAGATGGAAGAAGTATTGAAAATCATTCGCAAGAGTGATTATGACATTGTTGATCAGTTGGGGCATACTCCCTCTAAGATTTCTATACTGTCCTTGTTGTTATGTTCTGAAGCTCATGCAAAAGCTTTGATCAAGTTTCTGAAGACTGCTCATGTACCTAGTGCAATTTCTGTGGATCAGTTTGAGAACTGTGTTGCCCACCTGACCTATGACAATGGGTTAGGATTTTCTGATGCTGATTTGACCCCTGCCAAGAGGGATCATAACAGGGCCTTGCATATCTCAATTGAATGCAGGGGCACCACCCTGTCACACGTACTGATAGACAATGGTTCCTCTCTGAATGTGTTACCTAAGGAAGTCCTGAATAAGCTGAGTCCTGAAGATGCTGTGCTGAAGCCCAGTAACATTGTGGTGAAGGCTTTTGATGGTTCTAGAAGAGTAGTGCACGGGGAAATTGATCTTCCAATCAAAGTTGGCTCCCAGGTTTTTACTGCTACATTTTATGTGATGGATATCCGTCCTTCATACTCTTGTCTGCTTGGTCGTCCCTGGATCCATGGGGCAGGTGCTGTAACCTCCACATTACACCAGAAGTTGAGATATCCGGTAGAAGGAAGGGTCGTCACTGTCTATGGAGAAGAGGAATACTTTGTCAGCCATGTGAATACTTTCAAGTATCTGGAAATGGAAGGTGAATACATTGAGACTCCGTGTCAGACGTTTGAAGTGGTTCCTTGGGTTGTCAATGATTATGTAGCTCCTCCTGTTGCAAAGAAAGTTCCTGTGGTCACCAGAAAACCCCAACAATGGCAATGGCTTCCCTCAATGATGCTAGAGCTGTGGTGGATGAAGGTGGTTGTACTATTTGGGGTCAGCTTCCTGATATTCCATACAAGTCTGACAAGTTTGGTTTGGGTTTCACTGCAGAGTCCCAGAAGGATGTTCGTCGTGCTCGTGCTGTTCGTATCACTAATCAAGGGGTTGTGAAGAACCAGATCAATGCTGTGGGAGATCAAGATGAAGACTACAACTTGGATACGTGGATTTTTCCTACTGTGGGTGCTGGACTCAATAATTGGAAAGCTGAAGATGTTATCCCTATCTCCTTTAGTCAGGAGTAAATACTATTACTGTGTTGTTTTTTTAAGTTTGTAATTTCTGAACAATTAAAACTCTCAAGCCTTGTGCCTTACCCGGGGCACAATGGTGTGCTTGTTACGGGCTGTCATTTCATTTGCATACTTCATTCAATAAAATCAGTGGACGTTTCGTTTTCGTAAATATTGTGTTCCTTGTCTTTCTTTTCTTTTCTTTTTGTTTTATCAGTTATGTGTTCTTACACACACCCACGTCACTAAAATGCAGATCCTCATCCACTCTGGATCCTGTTGATAACAGTTCTACTATTGCCAATTATAATTTCGAGAATCCGATCTATCAAACTGAAGACGGAAATGAGGACGATTGTGAAGTACTTGTAGAGCTTGCTAGGTTGTTACAACAAGAAGAGAAAGCTATACAGCCACATGAAGAGCCAGTCGAAGTTGTGAATCTGGGAACTGAAGAAAACAGGAAAGAGGTCAAGATAGGGGCTGATTTAGAGGACAGTGTCAAAAGCAGGCTGATTCAGATGTTACGTGACTATGTGGAGATCTTTGCTTGGTCTTATGAAGATATGCCAGGGTTGGATACAAACATTGTGGTTCACCGTTTACCAGTAAAAGAAGATTGTCGTCCAAAGAAGCAGAAGGTTCGTCGTATGCGTCCTGAGATGTCATAAAAAATCAAAGCAGAGGTAATGAAACAGTTTGATGCAGGGTTCTTAGCAGTGACTTCTTATCCTCAGTGGGTTGCAAATGTGGTACCAGTTCCTAAGAAAGATGGTAAGGTACGTATGTGTGTAGACTACAGAGATTTGAACAAGGCTAGCCCCAAAGATGACTTCCCACTTCCTCATATTGATGTTCTGGTAGACAACACTGCTCATCATAAGGTATTCTCTTTTATGGATGGTTTCTCTGGTTACAATCAAATCAAGATGGCTCCTGAAGATATGGAGAAGACAACATTTGTTACACAGTGGGGCACCTTTTGCTATAAGGTGATGCCATTTGGTTTGAAGAATGCAGGGGCAACATATCAACGTGCTATGGTGGCTTTGTTTCATGATATGATTCATCATGAGATAGAGGTGTATGTAGATGATATGATAGCCAGATCTCAGAATGAAGAGCAACATCTTGATCATTTGCATAAATTGTTTGAGAGGTTGAAGAAATACAAGTTGAGATTGAATCCAAACAAGTGTACTTTTGGAGTTAGATCTGGAAAGCTCTTGGGTTTTATTGTCAGTGGAAAAGGTATTGAAGTGGATCCTGCAAAAGTGAAGGCTATACGAGAGATGCCAGCTCCCCGTACTGAGAAGGAGGTTAGAGGTTTCTTGGGACGATTAAACTACATTGCAAGATTTATTTCCCAATTAACTGCCATCTGTGAGACAATCTTCAAGTTGTTGAAGAAAGATCAAATGATGGAATGGAATGATGAGTGCCAGACTGCCTTTGATGAAATCAAGAGATATCTGCTGGAACCACCAATTTTGATGCCACCAGTTGATGGAAGACCCTTGATTATGTACTTAACAGTGTTAGACAACTCAATGGGGTGTGTATTGGGGCAACATGACGAGTCTGGTCGAAAAGAGCAGGCAATATACTACCTTAGCAAAAAGTTTACCAACTATGAAACAAGATACTCACTGCTCGAGAAAACTTGCTGCGCTTTGGCATGGGCTGCTCGCCGACTAAGACAGTATATGTTGACTCATACTACCTTATTGATTTCAAAGATGGATCCAATCAAGTACATATTTGAGAAACCTGCTCTCTCCGGAAGAATTGCAAGATGGCAAATGATATTGACAGAATATGACATACAGTATACTACTCAGAAGGCCATTAAGGGAAGTGTTGTGGCTGATCATTTGGCTCATCAAGCAGTGGATGATTACCAGTCAATGAGTTTTGAGTTCCCTGATGAAGACATTATGATTATTACCAAAGAACCTGGACAATATGACGGACCTGAACAAGGATCCCGATGGACTATGGTTTTTGATGGTGCCTCTAATGCACTTGGTAATGGTGTTGGTGTTGTGATTAGATCCCCTGAAGGTTGTCATACCCCGATTACTGCCAGACTTTGTTTCTATTGTACCAATAACATGGCTGAGTATGAGGCATGTATCCTGGGTATTAAAGATGCAATTGATATGAAGATTCAGTTCCTTGACGTGTATGGAGATTCAGCCCTGGTAGTAAGTCAGATCAAAGGAGATTGGGATACCAAGCATGATAACCTCATTCCTTACAGAGAGCATGTGTTGTCTTTGATCCCACATTTCAAAGAGATTACCTTTGGACATATTCCACGAAAAGAGAATCAGTTGGCAGATGCATTAGCCACTATGGCATCTATGTTTGAGATCAGCTGGGATGATGAAGCTTCCAAAATTACCATTGATAGATTTGAGAAGCCTGCGTACTGTAATGAGATTGACACAGAAGGGGCAGAGGAGAAGCCTTGGTTCTATGAAGTAAAAAGATATCTTGAAGCTCAGGAGTTCCCTGAAGGGGCATCTGTCAAGGATAGGAAATTTCTGAGAAGGTTTTATGCTAAGTTCTTTTTGAGCAATGGCATTTTGTACAAGTGCAATCATGATTCAACTTTGCTTCGTTGTGTGGATAAGAAGGAAGCAATTGAGATTATGGAAGATATGCATGATGGGATCTTTGGCACTCATTCTAGCGGTCATACTATGGCAAAGAAGATATTGAAAGCAGGTTACTATTGGTCTACCATGGAAGCTGATTGCTATCAACACTCCAGAACTTGTCACAAATGTCAAATTTATGCTGATAAAGTCCATGTACCTCCATCACCATTGAATGTGTTGACTGCTCCTTGGCCCTTTGCCATGTGGGGCATTGATATGATTGGTGAGATCAAGCCTACTGCTTCTAATGGGCATCGTTTCATCCTGGTTGCTATTGATTACTTCACGAAGTGGGTAGAGGCAGCTTCATTTGCATCTGTAACTAAGAATGTTGTGGCTCGATTCATTAAGAATAATATCATATGTAGGTATGGCATCCCCGAAAGGATTATCACTGACAATGGCTCTAATCTGAACAACACTATGATTACTGATCTCTGCACGCAGTTCAAGATTAAGCATCATAACTCTTCTCCGTATCGTCCAAAGATGAATGGGGCAGTTGAAGCTGCTAATAAGAACATTAAGAAGATTGTACAGAAGATGACTGTTACTTATAAGGATTGGCATGAGATGTTACCATTTGCTCTTCATGGTTATCGTACTACAATACGAACTTCAACAGGGGCAACCCCATTCTCCTTAGTCTATGGTATGGAAGCAGTTCTGCCCATTGAAGTTCAGATTCCCTCCTTAAGAATTATGAAGGATGCCGGTTTGGATGAAGATGAGTGGATTCAGACCCGACTTGACCATATAAATTTGATTGATGAGAAAAGGTTAGAAGCAGTTTGTCATGGCCAGATGTACCAGAAACGGATGATCAAAGCTTTTAACAAGAAGGTTAAGCCAAAGGTATATCAGGCTGGTGACTTGGTAATCAAGCGTATCATATTACCACAGGGTGATCCTAGGGGCAAGTGGACTCCAACATATGAAGGACCATTTGTAGTCAAGACAGTGTTCTCAGGAGGTGCCATGATACTCACTACAATGGATGGTTAAGACTTTCCACAGCCTGTAAACGCAGACATAGTTAAAAAATACTACGCATGTAAAGAGACCCGCTAGGTTGACTGGCCTAGGCAAAAATAAGGGCATCCTGGCAAACCAAAAGGGTTTGGGCAAAAATTAGGGATATATATAAAAAGATGTACACCCGGCAAGTCGAAAACCTGAAAAGGCGGCTTGGGCAAAAAAGGGTATCCCGGTGGATTGAAAACCTGAAAGGGCAATCCAGGCAAAAGTTAGGGATTAAAGCGTATGACTATGTCTCGTTTGGATCACCCATGAAACTGCAACCAGTTGTACTACTTACTCAAGCTCGAACAGATAAAGCTCAATCCAATCATTTCTGTCTCAACAGCAGAAGATGAGATACTTGAAGATAATGGCAATAGTAGAATTGAAACTCAATAGGATTTTTTCCCACATAGCTGATTCTCGTTTGTAAAATTTTATGGCAAAATCCTCTTACTAGGATTTATGTCTCCTTGTACAAACTTACCCGTGTATGGGTCACTTTTTTATATAAATAAATTCCATCTTTTGAATCCAGATTTACTTTTACCCTATTCACATAAGCGAAACGTCCATTGGTTGTGTTTGAATGCATGTATGCTTAATATGATTGATGTTTACCAGAAATGCATGAAAATGCAGTAATAGTATTTACTAAGGACGAACGAGGGAAGGATTTCAACGAAGCTTCGCCGGTTCATCTTTACAAAATAGCTACAAACCCTCAGTAGGACGAATCCATCTTCATAAAGTCTCATCTCCCCTGGAATTTATATCCATCTCTTTTATCCTCATACGGATATACGGGAATTTACTTTCCAATAAGGGTACGACGAACGAAGACGGGAGGTTATATCTGCCCTACTATCAAACGAAGACGAAGGTTATGTATACCTTACTATCCCAACATACGGGAGGTTATCTATACCTTACTATCCCCAGCAGACGGGAGGTTATATATACCTTGTTATCCCCAGCAGACGGGAGGTTATATATACCTTGTTATCCCCAGCAGATGGGAGGTTATATATACCTTGTTATCCCCAGCAGACGGGAGGTTATATATATACCTTGTTATCCCCAGCATACGGAAGGTTATGTATAATATATTATCAAGCAAGACGGGAACGAGTTCCTCATATTCTTCAACAACAAATCGGGATTTATTTTCCCTGGCCAGCAGTTGTTATACGAAGATGTCCAGACGCTTCCGGCCGTGTCATATCATACATACATCATCTACATCATACCATACACATACATATACATAGATACATAGTACATTACCTAAGTGCATCACATCATACATGCATACATAATGCATAAACTAATATTATTATATCGAATGTTATCTTGTTTTCAGGTTAATTATCCAGCAAACAGACTTATGATTATCAGGATTGCTTTATCCTCCTGAAAGTTGTCATCCCTCAGGATTGCTTTATCCTCCTGAAAGCATATTATCAACCTCTCAAGACTGCTTCATCCTCTTGAAAGCACATTACTACATCAGGATTGCTTTATCCTCCTGGCAGTTCCATTACCTCAGGACTGCTTTATCCTCCTGAAAGCTTATTATCTCATTAGGACTGCTTCATCCTCCTGACAGTTATCATCATTACTTCAAGACTGCTTCATCCTCTTGAAAAACATATTACTACCTCAGGATTGCTTTATCCTCCTGACAGCTTCTTATTACCTCAGGATTGCTTTATCCTCCTGAAAGCATATTATCAACCTCTCAGGACTGCTTTATCCTCCTGAAAGCTATCATTATACCTTCATACTTTGGACTGCTTTATCCTCCAAGAAGTGTATTTAAGAACTTTTCTCCAAGTGGCATCTTTAAGCCCACTCAGTCATATTCAACTAGTCATCTGTATCACTCTATGCACTGGTGAGTGCAAATTTTTGGGCTTTTGTGTTCAATCCCCTTCAACCTTCCAGGTCACGACTGGAAAATATACCAATCTAACCCCTCAGGTTTCAGAAAATTGAACAGGGCAGCTGTTGCACCCCAAAATTTGCCCTCACAATACAAGACTTTGTGTTCTAAGAAGGTTCACAAGGTTCACAAGTTTCATAATGCTTTCAAGACCTTTCATGAGGTTCATGAAGTCTACAAGTCACTTTATGAGGTTCACAAGGTTCACAAGGTTCACAATACCTCCCATGAGGTTCACAAGACATTTTATGATGGTTCACAAGGTTCACAAAGTTCACAATTGGTCAGAAGAGTTGACAATCCCCTCAGACAGTGCATCTCCTAAGCAGTGCCTCCAAAACTAGGGTTTTGACTTTAATCAGGCTAAATGGACTTCCAAGACTTCAAGTGAGCTTTAAATCATCTTATATGTGTGTAAGAACCCCCATGACAAGTTTCAAGACTTTTCTTAAAGGTTTGCTCAGTCAGATGATCAGATAAGTCAAAATCAGTCAATGTAGTTAAAAAGTCAAAATGAGGTCAACTGTGGTCAAACCAAAGTCAAACTTCATGATTTTTTGCCAACATCAAGTATATGAAGTAAAATTCATCATTTGATCAAGGGTTGATCATGATTCATCAAGGAGATTCCAGATCATCAAGAATCAGGAGTTTCTAAATTAGGGTTTCCTTAGTAAAAGTCAACTGAACTTTGACCAGCCATAACTTTCACATACTTCATCACCAAGTCTCCACTCAAAGCTCATTTTGAAGGAAATTGAATTATCTACAACTTTGTGTCTCACAAGCCAATCCCAAAAATGCTTCATTTGGAAGGTATGAGCTAAGACATTATAGGTCATTTCAAAAGTCAACAAAAAGTCAACAACTTCAAAAGGGCATAACTTGAGATTGGTAAATGATATGGACATGAAACCAGTGGGGTTGTTTAGAGGACTCTTCAAGCTTTCCAAAATGTCCAAGAACACCCTCATACCATTAAAATTGAAGGATATGTGCCCTTGCAAAGTTGGGAAATTTTGGGTTGGTTTATGATGAAAATGGAGGTCTAAAATCAATTTCTTCCAAATGGGCTTGCCAAATGATGACCCAATCCATACAATGACTTCATGCACGACCCAAACCATTAAAAATCAGAATTTTTATTATTTTATTTTTATTTATTTTGATTTAATTCATTAAAAATCATTTTAAATAAAAATAAAATATGAAAATGTAAGATTTGATTGAGATTAAGCTTCTAGAAAGTCTTAAATATTGATTTGAATTGAAGAGGAAAGAAATCATGAGATTTGGCCAAAAATAGCAAGCATTCACACATGAATATTGGATTTTTAAGGCATGATCATTATGGATCTTTTCATATCAAATTATTCACATAACCAATCAATTTTTTGACCTAAAATCAATCACCTGTAAGTACTAAACACAACCCTATTGCAAATTCACGGATTCCACAGCCCCAAGTGTAAGTTTGCAAATTCAAAAATCTCTCCAAATTCAATTTTCGGATTCATTGATACAAGGAGTTTGAAGGTAAAATAAGAACATAGCAATGTTCCTTGGGCCTCTCTGATCATGAACCAATACTCACATGCATCGCAACCATGCCATATTGTTCAAACCGAACCATAATTGTTCTTGAATTTGATTTTTTTGATTACATTATTTCATTGTATGTTAATGAATTTTGTTGACCTAATATTGTTTGTGATGGTATGTAGAACGATTCTGGGCAAAGAAATCAAAGAAACCTTGCATAACCCGTGAAACGCCATTGTTAGGGTTTGGACTAAGGTTTAGGGTTTTCTGATTTAGGAAATATAAATGGATTCTAAAATCATAGAATGAACCGTATGAATGTGTGGATCACATTGATGGATTCAATTTTGTGAAATTTTACAGTTTTGTTGATCATTGGCTTTCGTAGGTTTTGTTGCCATTCTGTTTTCGCAGGAAAATTCGTGGCTGAGTTCGCAGGAAAAATTGTAGGTCATGAGGTTGAAGAAGAAGCTGTTGGCGCGCGTTCTGGAAATTCAAATTATAATTTAAATATTTTATGTTTTGTTATGGGTTTGTTATCACAAGCGTGTGGCTTGTCTCAGTGGTAAGGCTAGCTTGTATACTGCGTGAGGTCACTGGTTCGAAACTTGGCTTGGTGCATTTTTTTCCTCTTATTTTTCAGGTTAAGCGTGCATAATATATTATGTATTCTTGCCAACACAACATCAGAATTGCTCACCTAGCTGGATGGTCATGCGTGCGTTTGTGTGTTAAGAGGTCCTGGGTTCGATTCCTCCCCCCAGGCCTTTTGGTTTTCATTATTTTCGTGATTTTTCCAGGCATTGCATAAAACTGATTCAACTCATTCCATTATCACCAATACGTGGCTGGCCTGGTGGTACGTTTTGTTGCTTGCAGGCAGGGTGTCCTGGGTTCAAACCCAGCCAAGGTAAGTTCTTTTTACCATTTTTCTATTTTAATTTATTTAATTAATTTGCTTAATTGTTTTCTTATTTATTAAATAAAAAATAAATTATGCATGTATATATATTTAATAAATATCTAAAACAACACTTATATTTTCTAAAATTCTAAACTTTTTTCTCAATTAAAATTTTTTTTATTATGTAATTAAATTATAATATATGTATGTTTATTTAAATAATTTTGTATATTAAATTAAACCTTAAAAAATATTTTCTAAACAAACCCTAATTTTGTAAAACCTAATTTATTTTCTAAATAATAAAAAACTAATTTTATTTTATGATTTAAATTTCTAATCTTTTTGTAAATATAATATTTAGTATAATTCAATTTTATAAATATAATTGTTATGTACATATTTATTAAATATAATTAAAATTTATTTTCTTCATATAATATGTAAATATTTTTATAATTTGTTTATAATCTAAGTTATATATATATATATATATATATATATATATATATATATATATATATATATATATATATATATATATATATATATATATATATATATATATATATATAATTTTTAAATATGTGCATAAAAATAATTAAACCTATGATAATTTTATTATAATGTGTTTAAAAATAATTTAATAATTTGTACATAAATTAAAATGTTATAATAATTGTTTTATTATTCATATTTCCTCTTATTTATAAATAATTGTCTATATTAAAAAACTAATCTTTTGTTTATTATTTTAATTATGTTCTTATAATATTTTGCTAATTCCATTTATTTATTGTTATTATTACTAACCATATTATTACTAATACATTTATTTTTTAATTATGATTATTTCACTAACCTTATTTATTTTTGATTTTAATTATCATTCTTACTAACCCATATTATATTTATTTATTGCTTATTTATTTATTTTTGCTTATTATTTATATTTTGCTTCTTTATTTATTTGCTATTTATTTTAATTATTTATTATAATTATTGTAATTGCTCCTTGGTGTAATTTTTGTAAATATTTAAATTATTTTTGCTTGCTATGGTTAGTAAAATAGGGAGTGTAAACATGTATTATATTTAAAATTAAATTTAGATCACTTTAATTAAAGATAAATATAAATTAAACACTCACACACGTAAGTCGATTTTTAATCGCCATCTCACTTTCTAGGGTTACCTCTCAATGTTGCCTAATCATAAGGTCAAGTAGGGTGTATAAAGCAGGTCCCTTAAAAAGAAAAGTCATCAAGTCCCTTAAATGGTTGCCTTTCATAAAAGATATTGTCCCTTTCGAATAATGATGACAGTCCCTCCTAAAATGCTTAATACACCCCACAGTTGCCTTCATTAAACAGATGGTCCCTCATATGTCCCTCACATCCAAGGTAATGACTACCTATTCCTTAATAATAGGGATAGTCTTACCATTTAAAGGATAAAGAACAGAAAGACTTAAACTTTAGGGTAGGTTACTCATAGTTGCTTACTCACTTCATTTAAAAACTTTTCAAACACTTCACAATTTCAAACAATTTTCAAAATACAAGTTTTTTACGCATCCGTACATGGATCATTATTAAACTCTTATGGAAATTCTTATTCACACACTACACTTTTCAAAAACAATTCAAAGTGAGTTAAGTAACTAAGAGCCCATGGATAACCATGGATGTAAAGGGTGCTAACACCTTCCCTTTACATAACCTACCCCCCGGACCCAAAAATCTTTTAAAAAAGGTCTTTCCTATTCTTTTATGCCTTTCCTTTGGATAAAATAAAAGTAGGTGGCGACTCTTGCTATCCGCAACATAACTAAAGTCAGTTCTCCCACCGTGTTACACAAATACAAGCACAAATAGCACATAACACCCCAGTAAACACAAATCAATCAAGCGCTAGGAGGAACCCACAAAAAGAACTAGCAGCCCTGGTTGCAATACAAGGGAAGTCCCCAACAGAGTCGCCAAGCTGTCGCTCCCGATAAATGGGAATGGCCCAGATAAAGGTACAGACGCGGACGGTCGG
This sequence comes from Lathyrus aphaca, assembly GCA_963966055.1. Lineage (NCBI taxonomy): Eukaryota > Viridiplantae > Streptophyta > Magnoliopsida > Fabales > Fabaceae > Lathyrus > Lathyrus aphaca. The sequence continues at coordinate 232,974,231 of OZ014521.1, forward strand.
CGAAAAGAGATGCGAGAACACACAGCAGTGAACTCGCGGGGAATGAATAGAGTCGCCAGCTAGGCATTTTTATCCCGGAGGAAAGGTAATGCTGCATAGACCTAGAAAGATATGGATAAGACGGTTGCGAACCAGAGAGACTGAGAAAGGGGGTTGGTTACAACCTGGGAAGGTATTAGCACCCAGATTGTCCGTCGTACTCGACGGGATCCACGCTTAAAAGATTTGTGTTTTAAAGGGGTAGTGTCAGTGCAATTTGTGTATAAAAGAGCTGGAAAAGGATGTACAGGTGTCAGTGTAAGAAAAGTGTGAAGTGTATAAATGATGTGTCAGTGTAAGGATGGGAGTATGCTCATGATCATGAGGCTAAGAGAATGATGCTGGAGAGAGGGGGAATATACAGAGACTTTTGTTCGATAACTGTTAAGTTATGCCTACGTATCCTCTCGTGCAATGAGGAAGTCAGAACACCGTAGTTCGACCCAAAGAGACTGAAAGATAAATTGACTTGTGAACTGCTTACTTGTCTATGCTCAAGTGTATGACCTGTCTGGCTCAGGTGCAAACTGTCTTGCATTAGACGGAAGAAGCAGGTTCTCGTTTGTGAGTGAATGAGATGAGAAAAGAATCCCGGAGGAGACGATTATTGTTTGTTTTTGTATTTTCAGTCTTTTATTGCTTTTTGAAGTTTGTCATAAGTTAATGAGCTTAAGCCTAAACCAATGGGTTAGTAAACTCATCACATCTTCCCTCTGATTAGGGGTAATGAGAATACCTTAAGTGTGAAGTCAGCATCTCACACTTAATCACCATGATGTAGGATTAAGATCATTAACCTACTTATGATTATTTAGATGTTTTTGTTGTTTTTGTTTAGTGTTGAGTAATGAGATTAAGCCATAATCAGGGATTGAATGGACTCATTACACCATCCTAATAGAAGGATAATAGATGAGAACATTTAATCTGAGGAAGACTCCTCAACCTAATCCATGATTAGGGATTAACCTCATGACAAAACAAAGCCTTTATTAGAAGGATTTTAGTTAATGATATGATGAAGAAGTGATTTTTATGGTTTGTAAGACAACTTGAGGGGGACTTGTCCATTAACACTAGGGTTAGTCCTACTTAACCAATTAAGGAAGAATTAGAACCCTAATGCAAGGCCCAAGTTACAAGCTTGATGTCTTGATGATTATTAGATGAATTGATTAAAGGAGTTAAACACATTAAGGGTTTAACACTTAGGATTAAAGTTATACACTCCATCCTAATAGAAGGATGCAGGCATAAGCTTAATCACAAAGCCTTAAAGCCTTTAGGGTTTAGTCCCTGATAATGAGGTGAGAAGAGAAGACTCAAAGAGACACAAAGGTAAAACTAAGTGGGGAGACTAATCAAAACCCTAATCATTGTCATGCTTGGTTGTTCCTAAGGTTTGTGAGGTTCACAAGAGAAGTCTTCAAAGGAACCACCAGGAAGCAGATGAAAGGATCAGGAGAAGCAAAGTAACTTGCTTCATTCAAGAAGGCAAGTCACTTGGAGAAAGAAAGTGAGAAGAAGAAGAAAGAGCAAGCTCAATCTCAAACACAAAGTAAAATGAAGCAATGATGCATAAGAGAGATGAAAGGAAATGTGAGAAGTGAAGGCAAATTCACTTCTCAAAATTACTTACCACCTGAAAAGTTAGTGAAAGGAATGCAATGCAATGCAAAATAGAATAAAATGGCATGATGCAAATCAAAACCAAAAGCATATATGAGATGATAATGATGCTATGAGATGCTGCAAACATGAATCAAGGCATGAGGATGATCATGTGAACCAATGGATGCAGATGAAACAAGTTTTAGAACCATAAGCATACATGAAAAGTTATGAGATGCAAATGACATACAACATGGTAAATGCAAGATGAAATGATCAAACATGCTTTCAATATGTCTTGAGATGTCAAATGAATCAAATGGATGAATAAAATGTCATGGCAAGTCAAGGTATGAATGCAAATGCAAGATGGATGCATATGTAAGCCCAAATTAGGGTTTATGATCAAAGCATCAAACAAAAACCAAAATCAGAAGCAAACACCAAGATAAAAAATTGAAAATGCATTCAAGGGATCCCTAAACCTATACTAACCCACTGCCCAAAGGAGAAGTTCCAACTCTTAACCTAATAAAAGTTATGATTTTCCTAATTTTTCTAGGGTTTTAGGGTTCCTTAACAAGAAAAAATGTCAAACAAATGGAAAATGAAAGATCAAATCATGCCCATTTAATCTCACAAACTACATACTAAACACAATGCAATGCAAAAAGAATCAAGGTCCAACTCTCAATGGTTAGGCAGAAATGATTTTTGGAAGTTTGGATCAAAATAATGCCTTAAAATGATTTTAATTCCATGAAAAATTCTCAAAAGACATCAAGATCAAAAAATAAATTTGGTTTGAGGGTTGGACAATGTCTCTAAATTGTTTTAAATGTTTCATGAATTTTTTGGTGATTTTTAAATACTTAAAAGTATTTTTAATTAATTAATTCTCATTAATTAATTAAAAATAAACTTTTAAATGATTTAAAAATATTTTTTAATGCTAAAAATAAAAATAAAAATATTTTTGGTTTCTGAAATTAAATAAAAGTTTGTACAAAAAATTTCAGAATTTTTGAATAAGTTTTACTATTTTTAATAAAATGTACAAATTAAATATAAAACAAATGAATTAAAAATGAAGAAAAGGAAAAGTAAACACAATGGACGGATCAGATGAAAACTGGGGGTGAGGCTGTTGACTGCGCGCGCAATCCAATTGTCCACATTCAAACTGAAATTAATTAAGTTTATGAATTAATTAATTAAGTTAATTGTGATTAGGGTTTCTGAAAACGCATCCTGGCCATCCAAAACACGCGCCAGTCAGCCTAAGTCAACGGATCCAACGCTCTAGATTCAAACTACAATTAATGACAGGGATTAACCCTAATCATTTTCAGGTGGCCGGAGAAGACCTCCGGTCGTCTTCTCCGGTGGGAATCCCACCTGAAAATTTCCAAAACCTTCAAAACTCCACTAAAATGAAAACTAAAAGAACAGAAATCATCCCCACATCCCCCTGAATCAAAACCCTATCTTAAAACTCATTTATCTTTCATCAATCACATGAATCGAAGGCAAACATTTTTAGGTCAGAAAAGTTTCAGAGTAAGATTAAATGCTTATTTCTCAACCATTTTCAAAACCAAGAACATCAGAGTGATCAGTGAATCATGAAGAACAACTTAGGAACTTAAAAATCCATTTCTGGAAAAAAAGTTCATGAAGCTACCTGAGTTTGAAGCTTTTCAGTCTGGAACTTTCTGACCCCTTCTCTTTGTGCAATCCACTCCTTTTAGGCCCCTGATGAACTCTTGATGCTTAGAAAGAGTTTGTGATGGCTGGTTTGGAAGTTTGAACAAGTTCTGTGCAGGGTGGTGTGAGAATCGTGTTTGTGATTCTTTGAGTTTCAGGTTGCTTTGAAGGGTGCTTTGTGATCAGGGAGATGTGTTGAGAAGGTTTATGAAGTTTGTATGAGTGTTTGTGGCTTGTGTTGTGTGTTTCGAATGCTTTTGCTCAATGGAGTGAAAATGAGAATGTTGTGTTGTGGCTGGTTTCAGGCTTGTGTAATGTATGCTTTGTCTTGATTTTGATTAACATAAACAATTTCCATTGGTCAGATGACATGACATGTGCTTTTGTGATTGGTATGGGTGCTTTTGCAAAATGTCAACTTTTGTGTAAGAAGGGCATGGGCAACTTGCTAGCCTAGTACAACAAGGGTGTGCTGCGCAGCATGATGAGGGGAAAGGGCTAGGATGGTTCAGCAAACTAGGCAGCAAGTGGGTGAGGAGATATGATGACTTTTGCAACTTGGTTCACTTTGGTTCTTATGGAAGAAACTTGATCCATGGGCCATAAAACATGTGATTCCTTGGGTGCATTCTGAACTTTAGATGTTGTGTGATCATGTTGTGTGGATTATTGTAAACACCCCAAATTTGCCCTCACCCATTCATACCATGGCTTGTGATCATTTCATATGCATAAACACAATCATATCACCTCATGTTTCATTTTTGATTCACTGCATAGTTTCTAAGGCATCTGCACCTAGGGTTTGTGATCTGAGCAATCCAAGAGCCTCTTGAGCCACTCCAAAGGCCACCAATCACTTCAAAGGGATCCATGTGTGTTCATCTATTATATTACATCCTCTCAAGGTCAAGATTTCAAAAGAATCACAAGAACTGAGGTTTGCATGGGAGCAGAGCCAGGATAGACTACACAGTTGACCTAAAATTAGGGTTTTGGTTTCAGAGGCCATAACTCCAAATTTTTTGGTCATTCTTGTTTCCATTGGTCTATATATGGTATAGGGAGTATGCATATCAATTTTCATGAAGAAATTCCATGGGGAAGTCATCTGATCAAGAGTTGACTTTCTGGACAAGTCAGTGTAAAATCAGGGCATCTGAGGCCCCCAATGACCCAACCAATGGGTGATCTTCATCATTTTGAGTGTATATGATCTTTATTTGATCATGATAGAAGGTTGGAGTTCACAAAAATCAAGAATTTGGAGTTTTTGCAAATGTTGACTTTTTGGGCATAGTTGACTTTTCAAGAATGCTTCATTTTAGGTCATTTTTCAAGCCTTGATTCTTGATCCAAAAATGCTTCAAATGGAAAAACTTTGGTCATGAAAGTTGTAGATTACATCTTTCCCTTTTCAAAAAGTACAAGAACATGATCAAACTCTTCTTGGATCAAAAGTTATGGTGTGACAAAGTTGGCAAAAATCATTGATTTTCAAGATGTGCACCAAATGAGAATTTTGCAAAACCATGAACCAATGCCATTTGTAACTTCTAATTCACTTCAAACCATGACATAAACATTCTATGTGACATGAAAATCAGATTTGGACCAAAAATCCCTCATGTTCATGGCTTGTGTAGCAAAGTAGTCACATGTGAACCAAAAGGCAACAACTTGCAAAAACACTCATCACACTCCACCAACTTGATGCATTGGATGCTGCACCTTGCTAGCCCTCTCACCTCATCTTGCTGCACCAGAACCATGCCTTGTACTAGCCTAGCACCAAGCCATACTTTATCTTACACAAAAGTTGACAAATTGCAAAAGTGGCCATACCAATCAATAAAGCACATGTCATGTCATCTGACCAATGAGAGAGGTTTATGTGGACAAAGAGCAAGACATTTCATACATGAAGCAAGGCTGAAACTCTCTCAAGCATCACATACACAAACACACCTCATTTTGCAAATTGCTTCGAATCTGCCTCCACACTTCACAAACATGCCAACAAGTTTCATCAACCTTTTCACTATGTTTCATTGAGTAGAAACCAATAAGACTCAAGCCTGGAACCAGCCTGAACTGATCTGCACCATTTCTCATCCCTAAAACCAGAACTCTTCGAATCTCCACACACAACCATCAAAATCCATTTTTTCTTTCACCAACAAGTCATAAACTGTCCCTGGAACCAAAATCACCCTTCAAAGCAGTTTGAAACATCACATACAAAGATCCCCATTTTTGCTACACCAGAGTTGGATCTTTCAAGCCAGCCACTCTCCAAGTTTTCTGAGCCTCATTTTGTCCTCAGGAGGTTCAAGGAAGCAAGCCTGTGCAAAGAAAAAGTCCAGAGAGCTCATAAACAGAGAAGTTTCATCTCAGGTGAGCTTCATGAACATTTTTCCCAGAAACTGATTTTTAAGTTCTTTTATGATGCCTTGTGTTCCTCTGATCATGAATGTATGCTTACTTTTGCAAATAGTGTAGAAACCAGCATGTATGAAGCTTTTGAACATTTGCCCGTGTTTTACATTTTGTTTCGATTCAGGCTTATGGATGAAAATAAATGAATTTAGGTTGAGGGTTTAGGTTTAGATTGATGAGAGAGTCGTTTTGGTGGAAGAAATTTGTTGATTGGTGACCTGTAGAAGAACCTAGGGTTTTGGCTCGCCGGAGAAGACGACCGAAAGTCTTCTCCGGCCGCCTGTAAGTCATTAGCCCTAATCTGAGTGATTAATGAGGTTTGAATGAGGACCGTTGGATGGCCTCTCCCGCGCGTGAATGGATGGATGAGATGAGTCATTAGAAGCCCTAATCCCTGATTATCCATTTAATTTATGTTTAATTAATCCATAAGTTTAATTAGCCAGATTTGAATCTGGGCCCTTGGATCTGGCGCGCAGTCAACCAGACCAAGCCCAAATCAAATCCTGGCCTTCCCTTCTAATTACTTTCATTTTAACCTATTTTATTTTTCATTTAATATCATTTCTTTTCTCCAATTAATTTAAAATAGTTAAAAATGTCTAAAAATTATGAAACTTTTTCTCATAAGTTTTATTAATTTTTATGACACAAAAATATTTTTGTTTTTATTTTTATCATTAAAAAAGTATTTTTTAAATATTTAAAAGATTATTTTTAATTGATTAATGGAAATTAATTTATTAAAAATACTTTTAGGTATTTAAAAATCACCAAAAAATTCATGGAATGTTCTAAGACATTTAGAAACATTGTCCAACCTTCAAACCAAATTTCTTTTTTGATCTTAATGCATTTTGAGAATTTTTCATTGAATAAAAATCATTTTTATGCATTAATTTGATCCTAAGTTCAAAAAATCATTTCTGCCTATCTATGAAGAGTTGGACATTGGTTCTTTTTGCATTGCATTGTGTTTAGCATGTAGTTTTTGAGATAAAATGGCCATGATTTGATCTTGCATTTTTCATTTGTTTGACATTTCTTTTGTTTAGGAACCCTAAAAACCCTAATAACTTGTAAAAATCATAACTTGAGATTGGTTAAGAGTTGAGATCTCCCCTTTGGGCATTGGTTTAGTATAGGTTTAGGGTTTCTTTGGGTGGCATTTTCCATTTTTTATCTTAGGGTTTGCTTCTGTTTTTGGTTTTTGTTTGATGTTTGGTTCATAAACCCTAATTTGGGCTTTCATTTGCATACCTCTTGCATTCTCTTGCATAACATGACTTGTCATGACATTTCAAGCATCCATTTGATTCATTTGACATCTTAAGACATATAGAAAGCATGTTTGATCATTGTATCTTGCATTTGCCATGTTGTTTGCCATGTATGTTTCATAACTTTTCATGTAAGTTCATGCTCCTTAACTTGCATCACTTGCATCCATGATCTTGTATGAACATCTACATGCCTTGCCTCATGTTTGTAGCATCTCATAGCATCATTTTCATCATCAACATGCTTCTGATTTTGTTTCTCATCATGTCATCTCATCTCATCTTGCATTGCATTGCATTTCTTTTCTAACCTTTTCAGGTGGTAAGTGACTTGAGAAGTGAATTTGCCTTCACTTCTCATAACTTTTCTTTTCATCTCTCTTGCATCCATTGCTGCATTTCTATATGTGTTTGAGATTGAGCTTGCTCATTCTTGTTCCTACCACTTTCTTTCTTCAAGTGACTTGACTTCTTGAATGAAGCAAGTCACTTTGCTTCTCCTGATCCTTTCATCTGCTTCCTGGTGGTTCCATTGAAGGCTTCTTTCTTGTTTAACCTCACAAACCTTAGGAACAACCAAGCATGACAATGATTAGGGTTTGATTAGTCCCCCATTTAGTTTTACCTTTGTGTCATCTTTGAGTCTTCTCTTCTCATCTCATAACCAGGGACTAAACCCTAAAGGCTTTAAGGCTTTGTGATTAAGCTTATGCCTGCATCCTTCTATTAGGATGGAGTGTATAACTTTAATCCTAAGTGTTAAACCCTTAATGTGTTTAAATCTCTTAATCAATTCACTTAATAATCATCAAGACATCACACTTGTAACTTGGGCCTTGCATTAGGGTTCTAATTCTTCCTTAATCGGTTAAGAAGGACTAACCCTAGTGTTAATGGACAAGTCCCCATCAAGTTGTCTTACAAACCCTAAAAATCACTTCATCATCTTATCACTAAATAAAATCCACTTAATCAAAGGCTTGTTTTGTCATGAGTTTAATCCCTAATCATGGATTAAGTTGAGGAGTTTTCCTCAGCTTAAACATTCTCATCTATTATCCTTCTATTAGGATGGTGTAATGAGTCTGTTTAAATCCCAGATTATGGCTTAATCTCATTACTCAACACTAAACAAAAACACCAAAAACATCTAAATAATCACAAGTAGGTTAATGATCTTAACCCTACATCAAAGGTGATTAAGTGTGAGAATCTGACTTCACACTTAAGGTATTCTCATTACCCCTAATCAGAGGGAAGATGTGATGAGTTTACTAAATCCATTGGTTTAGGCTTAAGCTCATTAACTTATGACAAACTTTCAAAAGGCAATAAAAGACTGAAAACTCAAAAACAAACAATAATCGTCTCCTCCTGGATTCTTTTCTCATCTCATTCACTCACAAACGAGAGCTCGCTTCTTCCGTCTAATGCAAGACAGTTTGCACCTGAGCCAGACAGGTCATACACTTGAGCATAGACAAGTAAGCAGTTCACAAGTCAATTCATCTTTCAGTCTCTTTGGGTCGAACTACGGTGTTCTGACTTCCTCATTGCACAAGAGGATACGTAGGCATAACTTAACAGTTATCGAACAAAAGTCTCTGTATATTCCCCCTCTTTCAGCTTTATTCTTTAGCCTCATGATCTTGAGCATTTCACTCTGTTTTTACACTGACACTTCACTTATACACTTCACTTCTTTTACACTGACACCTGTACTTTCTCTTCAGCTATTTTATACACAGATTGCACTGACACTACCCCTTTAAAACACAAATCTTTTAAGCGTGGATCCCGTCGAGTACGACGGACAATCTGGGTGCTAATACCTTCCCAGGTTGTAACCAACCCCCTTTCTCAGTCTCTCTGGTTCGCAACCGTCTTATCCATGTCTTTCTAGGTCTATGCAGCATTGCCTTTCCTCCAGGATAAAAATGCCTAGTTGGCGACTCTTTTCTTCTCCAGTGAGTTCACGGCTGTGTGTTCTCATTGTCCCTCTCGCCGACCGTTCGCGTCTGTACCTTTACTTGGGCCCAGTCCCATTTATCGGGAGCGACAGCTTGGCGACTCTGCTGGGGACCCTTATACTGCAACCAGGGCTTCTGGTTCTTTTTGTGGGTTCCTCCTAGCGCTTGATTGATTTGTGTTTACTGGGGTGTTATGTGCTTATTGGTGTTTGTATTTTGTATTTATTTTTTTGCTTTATGTACAGTTGCTCTACTGCTTTCTTTATTGCTTTTGTATATATCATACTGTCATGCTACTGGCTGGATCTGGTCTTTATTTTGGTGGGTGGGTGATTCATTGAGAGTTAAGGTCCTATACCTGGGACCTGAGTGACACCTAGGCTAGAGTGAATCATATCCTTTCCCATTCCATTTCGGTCTGGTGCGGGAATATGAAACACGGTTCAGATATGGGTTTCTTCTTGAGAACTCTGTGTTGCAGATTTCCTGCAATGCTAGGGCTATCTGGGAAGCCTGCTAAGTCTGGATGACCTTTAGTATTGACCTTCAGAAACTGAGGTGAATTAGAGGAGGAACTTTTATGGTTATTGTAAACACTGTACCTCCGGGTTAGAAGTGTTTACACTTCTCATAACTGATCCAAGTCTGAGGATCCTTGTTCTAGAACACCACCTGTGAGGGGGTTGGGTTGTTTACAGGTTTGCAGGTACCTTGACCTCAGAATACCCTGTTACTTTGATTGTTTAAGAGTACTCCATTTTGGGTCAGTTCTTGTGATTCTAAAACCCTGGACATGTGGCTCTTTATTTGAGTCCCCCCACCTTGGTTACTGGATTTATAGACCTCATATGGAATTCTTGAGCACACTTGGACCTATATCAGAGTTTTGATCAGATCCAGCTCAGTCACAGACCCTTGCATATCATTTGCATACATAATCATTGCATCATATTGACATTTTCTTATTTGTGTTTCAGGGTATCCATCTTCATTTGGTTTTGGTTTTGACCCCATCTTCAGTACTGACCTATCTTCACCAGCATCTGCTTCAGTTATCACCAGCATCAGCCAATCAGTGGCCCCTTCTTCAGCATTATCATCAGCACCTGTCTCTACTCAGTCTTCAGCATCATGGCTCCTAAAAAGAGCAACATCACCTATCACTTCTTCCAGCCAGAGCTATCAGACATCAGGAGGATTCAAACCCTGATCGCTCCAGATCACATACCTTTGTTCAGGGAACATTATGGAGATATACTTGACATGGTTATGGATCTGGACCCATCACAGAGGAGCCTCATTCACACTTGCATTCAGTTTTATGATCCCCCACTGAGATGTTTCACTTTTCAAGACTTTCAGTTGGGCCCTTTGTTGGAAGAGTACTCTTCATTGGTTGGTATACCCATCAGGGGTGGAATCCCTTTCAACCCTGAGATGGTCTTTCCTAGCAATGGAGAAGTAGCAAAGGCTTTGCATCTGGAACTTGTTTTGATTGAGCAGCATATGACTTCTAAAGCTGGAATCCCTAGTTTTCATCTGGATTTCTTGATCTCCCAAGCCACCTTGAAGGCCTCTTTAGGAGAGTGGAAAGCTGTCTGTGCCTTGTTGGCCTTGAGTATATATGGAATTGTGTTGTTTGCGGATGAGCCTCGATTCATCAGTAAGAATGCAATCCACCTGTTCATCCTGAAGAACCCAGTGCCCACTTTATTGGGGGACCTTTACTATTCAGTGCATCAGAGGAATGAAAAGCAGAGGGGGAGATTAGTGAGGTGTTGTGCTCCATTGTTCCACACTTGGCTTCTCAGGCATCTACCCAGGACAGATGCATTTCTAAACCCTCATCAGCAGAGCAACTGGGCTAAGAGACTCACTGCTCTAACTTCAGCAGATATCAGATGGTGCACTCAAAGCACCAAGGGCAGGGATATCATCACCAGCTGTGGGCATTTTCCCAATGTGCCTTTGATAGGAGTTAAGGGTAGTATCAATTACAACCCTCTGCTGTTTAGACGACAACTGGGCTATGCACTGGTCCACACTCCTAAGGCACAGGACTTGGTTGAGACTCTTTATTGTGAGAACAGGATTAATTTGACTACTGTTAGGCAGGCTGCCTGGGCCTGGGATAATGTTCAAACCAAGGGAGTAACCATTCTGGGGAAGTGCAACAATGTGGCATCAGCACAATATTATGAGTGGTCCTATGCTAGGGCTCAATTCTCTGGGATGCCCTTCACCATAGAAGACATGCCTGAGTCATCTTCAGCACCACCCCCTGCCACTATCAGTTTGGAGGAGTTTGAGAGCTTGAAGGAAAGAAATGAGAAGCTAACCCAGGCTTTGCAGAAGACTCTCCGGGAGAGGAGTGAAGGTATGAGGGAGATTGAGAGGTTGGAGAAGTTAAAAGTAGAGCATCTGATTAAGATTGAGAAGTCTGGGGATTACATTAAAAAGTCAAAGGCTAGAGAACAAATTCTGAAGAATGCTTGCAAGGAAGCCCAGTTCCAGAGAGCAAGAACAGACTTGTATTTGAAGGAGAGTCAAGCCCGGTGGGTCAGGATCACCGAGGCTCGTACTCTAGAGGACAAGAGAGTTCAAGACAAGATGGAGCAACTGGAAGCTAGTGCAAAAGAACAACAAGAAGCCCTGGCAGCAGCCCAGAGGGAGATATCAGAGCTGAAGGTCAAAGCAGGGGTGAAGAGGTCAAAGGACCAAACTCATCACAAGAAGCTCACTACAGCTGTTACAACCCGGAATCTCCTCATCAGGAATCTCACGGAGCGTCCGGCCGATCCTGTGACCGAAGCACTTCTCAAGGAAGTTCGTGAGGATGAGTTTGGTCTCGGTGTTTGATCATTTGTTTGTTGTTGCTTTCTTTCCATGTACTTTTATTTTCTTGTGATGTATTTTGACCCCTTAGGGGGCTTGTGTTGTAAAATGAACAATTTGTATTTACTTCACCTTCTGTAATATATTTGTGTCAGTTTGCTTCATCTGAGTTTTCTTCAAGCAACAACAGCAGCATCTCCAAGGGTCTGGAAGGGTCAAAACTGAAGGCCAAGCCGGATACCTTGAGGACAAATAAGCATACTGCATTGCATGCTAACCCTTTTGTTTGTTTTGTAGGTTTTTGTTTTACTGCTACTAACTCTGTTGTGATGTTCAGGAACTATTGCTAGGCGCCGGGTATTTCCCCTCAACCGTCCGCACCGTTATCCAACCCGAAACAACCTTCCGGGAATTCAAATGGATCAGATGCAGCAGGACCTTACTGAGGTCAGAAATCAAATGGCAAATGAAAGGCTAGAGATGAGGAATCAAATGACTCAGTTTATGGAAGTAATGAACAACATGGCTCAAAGCCAGGAAAGATTGAGAGCCATGGTGGAAAGGCAAAATCAAGAGGATCCACATATAGGGACTGCCGGTACCAGTAACAATGAAAAGGTACAACCTCATGTCAACCCTCCGGTATTTGGACCACACCTCCATCCTGAGGTCAATATTCCAGCAAATGTTCAAGGGGCTGCCACCGCAGCCAGGGTACTACAAGAGGATCCTCAGGAGGACCAATTCACAGTAATGGGCGCTGGTGAAGAAGCTTATGATAGAAGATTGGATGAGATAGCGGAGAAATTGAGGTCCTTAGAATCTCAAAACTCTTTGGGTTTCGATGTCATGGACATGGGCTTGGTAGACGGGGTCAGGATCCCCCATAAGTTCAAGCCTCCTTGCTTTGAAAAATACAACGGGACTTCATGCCCCCGGACTCATTTACAGTCATTTCTGGGAAGGCTGAAGGCCTATACTATGGATGAGAAGCTCTGGATGTTCTATTTCGAGGATAGCTTAACTGGAGCGTCAAGAGAATGGTATTCTCACTTGACAAGGGAAACTATTAGATGCTGGAAGGACCTGGCAGAGGCCTTCATCAGACAGTATCAGTATAACTTAGACATGGCACCCAACAGGACTCTCCTAATGGGAATGTCACAGTCTTCAAGGGAGAGTTTCCGAGAATATGCCCAGAGATGGAGGCAATTGGCTGCTGCTGTTCAGCCACCTATGTCTGAAAGGGAAATGGCAGACATGTTTATGAACACCCTTCAGGGAACCTATATTGACAGGCTGGCTGCTTTCTCTTCCACTAGCTTCGCCGATGTTGTCATAGCTGGGGAGAGAATTGAAAGCCTATTGAAGATGGGCAAGATCTCAGACAACGGTGCAAGCTCGTCCAGTAGTACAAGAAAGCCTTTTGCAGGCCCGAGAAGAACTGGCGAGACCAATGCCATCCACACCAACAGGGGCAGGCCCCAATATGTTCAAAGGTCAATAGCAGCAGTCACCATTCCTGCTCCAGCTCATCCTCTACCAGTCTATCAACCTCCGCAGCAAAACTATCAGCCGCAACCTCAGTACCATCAGCAAAATCAGTATCCTCCAAGAAATTACAACAACAGCAACACCAACAACAACAGTCAACAAAGGCCATTTCAGCAGAGGCCATCTCAAGCTAATAGGGTGATCGATCCAATCCCTATGCCATATGCTACCCTGCTGCCACAACTCCTGAAACTCAACCTAGTTGAGCTAAGGACGCTGGCACCTCCAGATCCCAGCAGTCTACCCAGGAACTATGACTCCAACGCTAGGTGTGCCTTCCATTCAAACGCACCTGGCCACAGTACAGAAAAGTGCAGAGCTCTGCATATGAAGGTACAAGACCTGGTAGACTCGAAAGCTCTGAATTTCGCACCACCACCCAATGTCAATAAAAACCCAATGCCAAACCACGGTGGTCCTAGAATTAACGCTATTGAAGAAGACAAACCGTCTCATTTAATAACCAGTGTGGGTCAGATCCGGACACCGTTGGTAGAAATCAAGGCTCAACTCCTGGAATGTCAAATGTTCCCGGGGTGTGAGTTGGGTTGTGCTTACTGCAATATCTCTGTAAATGGGTGCGATAATTTGAGGAATGGCATAGATGGCCTTATTCAGAATGGCCAGCTTCAGATCACCACATCATTTCCAACAAATCCAGCAGTCTCATCAGCAACGGTTTCAGAACCTCCTACAACTGCAACAACCATTGTTCCTGACAATTCTTCGGCTTCATCAACAAGTACTTCATCCATTATCTCAACTGATCAGTTCTCAACAAATTTTCCTGCTACAACTTCAGCATCACTCCATTTTGAACCTCCTACAACAACAACATCCACACTCCCGACAATGTCTCCTACAACACCAGCGACAAATCATGAAGATGTCTCAACTGTCACCATATTCTATGATCCTGAAAGCAACTCTGCCTACAACTCAGAAGGTGTTGCTCCCATCAGGGCACCAGTCACGATTTATTATGATCCGCAGACTATCACAGTTCCTTCAACAGCTGCAATCAGTCCAGTCACCATCACGGTGCCTGGACCCGTACCTGATGAAAGCAGTAATGCCATCCCCTGGCATTACGGCTCTGACTTGTACTGTGAGGGACAAAGAATCACTTTTGAATCATCAACCCCTGCACTACAAATTGACAATGTGGGCGGAGGAGGAGGCTTCACTCGAAGCGGACGTCTTTTCGCTCCACAAATTCAGAGACCCACTGCCGAAGCAGAGGCTGCTGCCAAGGCAAAAGGGAAGAGCCCTGTGCAGGAAGATCAAGCTGTTAAGGAAGCTTTGAAGACACCATTCGATCAAGAGGTTGATGAGTTCATGCGAATCATCAAAAAGAGTGATTATAAAATAGTGGATCAGCTTCATCAGACGCCTTCCAAGATCTCAATCCTATCATTGCTTATGTGCTCCGAAGCCCATCGGAATGCACTACTCAAAGTCTTGCACGCAGCTTACGTGCCTGAAGAGATCACTGTCAACCAGCTGGAAGCAGTAGTGGGAAATGTTAATGCTAGTCACGGACTAGGGTTCACCAATACTGATTTGACAACGGAAGGCCGCAACCACAACAAAGCCTTGCACATAACCATGGAATGCAAAGGTGTTGTCCTTTCCCATGTGCTGGTAGACACGGGGTCATCCCTCAATGTCTTACCTAAGAAGGCCCTGGTGAAGCTAGAATATGACGGATTGGCATTGAGACCCAGCAACCTGGTGGTAAGAGCTTTTGATGGCTCAATGAGATCGGTTCTGGGAGAGATTGAGTTACCCGTAACAATTGGCCCGCAGACCTTTACAACTATCTTCTACGTGATGGATATACAGCCCGCCTACAGCTGTTTATTGGGTAGGCCATGGATTCACGCCGCTGGCGCCGTGACCTCTACCCTTCACCAGAAGTTAAAATATGAGTGGGAGGGTCAAATCGTTACAATCTGTGGAGAAGAGGACATTTTTGTCAGCCACCTGGCAACCTATAAGTACATTGAGATGGAAGGGGAGATCCATGAAACAATGAGCCAGGGGTTTGAAGCCTTGAATGTGAATGAGACATCTGCTGTATCTGGTACTCCAATGTCATCATACCAACAAGCCCGGAAGGTTGTTGAGGAAGGAACTGCCCAAGGCTGGGGCAAATTGCTATCGGTAGAGAAGAAAGAAGACAAATTTGGGTTGGGTTACAAACCAACTCAACAAGATCAAGCGGCGGCTGCAAAAGAGCCCAACTTTGTGAGTGGGGGGATGCTTACCCCTGATGCTATCAACTGTCTGGAAGACGAGCTGGAAGAGGAGCGCAACCTGGAAAGTTGGATTCGTCCAAAGATCCCGGGGAGCAGTATCTCGAACTGGTCTTCCCAGGAAATTATAAGAGTTACTCATGCAGAGTAATTATTATTTCCTGTATTTTTATAAGCATGCATCAAAGTCTTGCATCTTGCCCAAGATGACAAGACTCATTTTGTAATCGGTCCATCTGTACTTTTTGTGCAAACAAGATCAATTAATGAAATATCAGACATCTTTTTGCAAATGAGTCTTTTCTTTCCCGCTCACTGTTTTTCCATTTTTCTTTTTGTACAAAAAAATAAATGGCGATGTTTTCAAAATGACAACTTCATTTTTCTAAATAAAGATTAAAATCAAATCACTAAAATGAACAAACTTAACCCTTGCAGAGAGTGCCTTCCAGACAACACCGACAACAGCACGGCTATGACTTCGTATGACTTTGACAATCCAATCAATCAAGCTGACGAAGGGGTTGAAGAAGAATATGAGCTTCCTGAAGAGCTAGCCAGGTTGTTGAGACAAGAGGAAAAGGTTATTACTCCTTGTAAACACCCCAAATTTGCCCTCACCCATTCACACCATGGCTTGTGATCATCCTCATATGCATAAACACAATCATATCATCTCACATCTCATTTTTTCACTGGATAGTTTCTAAGGCATCTGCACTTAGGGTTTGTGATCTGAGCAATCCCAAAGCATCTTGGGCCATTCCAAAGGCCACCAATCAACTCAAAGGGGTCCATGTGTGTTCTTATATCATATTTCATCTCCTCAAAGTCAAAATTGCAGAGGAATCACAAGAACTAGGGTTTGAGTGGATGCAGGGCCAGTTTGAACTACACAGTTGACTGAAAATTAGGGTTTTGGTTTCAGAGGCCATAACACCAAATTTTTTGGTCATTCTTGTTTCCATTGCTCTTCATATGGTATAGGGAGTATGCATATCAATTTTCATGAAGAAATTCCATGGGGAAGTCATCTGATCAAGGGTTGACTTTCTGGACAAGTCAGTGCAAAATCAGGGCATCTGAGGCCCCCAATGACCCAACCAATGGGTGATCTTCATCATTTTGAGTGTATATGATCTTTATTTGATCATGGAAGAAGTTTGAAGTTCATAAAAATCAAGAATTTAGGGTTTTTGCAAATGTTGACTTTTTGGGCATAGTTGACTTTTCAAGAATGCATCATTTTAGGTCATTTTTCAAGCCTTGATTCTTGATCCAAAAATGCTTCAAATGGAAAAACTTTGGTCATGAAAGTTGTAGATCTCATCTTTCCCTTTTCAAAAAGTACAAGAACATGATCAAACTCTTTTTGGATCAAAAGTTATGGCAAGGCAAAGTTGGCTAAAATCATTAATTTTCAAGGCATGCTTTAAATGGAAATTTTGCAAAGTCTTGAACCAAAGCCAATTGTGACCTCTAGTTCATTTCAAACCATTACACAAACATTCTCTAAGTCACAAAAATCAGAATTGGACCAAGGTTCACATGTTTATGGTTTGTGTAATGAGAGATTTTCATGAAAAGGCAAAAAGTAACCAAGTTGCAAAACACTCATTTCTCCTCACCAACTTGCTGCATTGGTCCTTGAATCAAGCTAGCCTCACACACTCATCATGCTGCGCAGCCCATGCCCATTGTACTTGCCTAGCACCTCACCATACTTGCCTTACACAAAAGTTGACCTTTTTGCAAAAGTAAACTTACCTATCACCACAGGCCATGTCACATCCTCTGGCCACTTGGATTAAAATAACATATCATTTTGCAAGCCATTCCATGTACTAAGCAAGGCTGAAACTCTCTACACAAACACATTCACAAAAACACTCCCAATTGCAACTTGCTTCGAATCTGATTCCACAGCTTGCAAACACTCAAGCCAACTTCATCATTCAACTCACCTTGCTCCATAGACCAAAAAGCACCAAGAACCCAAGCCTGAAACAACCAGAATACTCCATTGCCATTTCTCATCCCAAGCTGCATTTCTCTTCGAAACTCTCACCACAGCTTGCAAACATCCAAACAAACACTCCAGACCTTCTCCATTCACCCTCAGGATCACAAACAACCCCTCACCATGACCTGAAAGTGCCTGAAACACCATTGCCATTTCTGATCAAGCTTGAGCAGAAGCTGTCGAATCTCATTATCCAGCCAACACAAACTTCTTTTGAGCATTCAAACATCTTCTGGGGATCAAGTGGAGTGGTTTGCACTGAAAGAAGTGGCCAGAAAGTCCTCAAGTTGAAAGCTCCAAATCTCAGGTAGCTCGAAAATTATTTTTCCAGAAATCATTTTTCTTGTTACAAACTTGTTCTATGTGATTCACTGATTATCCTGATGTCATTGGTTTTGAAAATGGCTTTGATTTGAGAGTTTAATTTGTCTCTGAAGCTTGCGTGCCCTAGTTTTTATTTCTTTCGATTCAGCTTGTTTAGGAAGAAGAAATGTGTTTTGAGAGGGGGGTTTGATTCGTGAGAGGATGGAGATCATTTCTATGTTCTTAGTTTTCATTTTTGATACGATTTGAGGGATTTGGGGATTTTTCAGGGAGAGAGCTGGCCGGAGAAGACGACCGGAGGTCTTCTCCGGCAGCCTGAGAGTGATTAGGGCTTAAACGTCATTAATTAGCAACTTCAAACCTGGGCCCTTGATTTTTGTTTCCCGCGCGCCAGTGAATGGTCAGGATCATTTCATTTGCCCTAATCCACTTAATTAATTTTAATTAATTCGTAATTAACTTAATTTGGTCAGATTGCATCCCCACCCTCCATTTGCGCGCTGGTCAACCAGTTTGAATCCAAAGCCCATCCTGGCCCTCCATTCCTCTGACTTTCATTTTATTTGATTTTTTAATTCATTTTATTTCATTAAACTTGCATAATTATTTTAAAATAGTTAAAAATTCTTAAAAATTATGAAACTTTTTCTTAAAAGTTTTATTAATTTTTAAGACCAAAAATATTTTTATTTTATTTTTTATCATTAAAAAAGTATTTTTAAATATTTAAAAGATTATTTTTAATTGATTAATGGGAATTAATTAATTAAAAATACTTTTAGGTATTTAAAAATTACAAAAAAATTCATGAAATGTTCTAAGACATTTAGAAACATTGTCCAACCTTCAAACCAAATTTCTTTTTTGATCTTGATGCATTTTAAGAATTTTTCATTGAATTAAATCATATTTTGTGCATTAATTTGATCCTAAGTTCAAAAATTCATTTCTGCCTATTGGAGAAGGTTGAGACATTGATTCTTCTTGCATTGTTTTGTGTTTGGCATGTAGTTTCTAGGGTAAAATGGCCATGATTTGATCTTGCATTTTCTATTTGTTTGGCATTTCTTTTGTTAAGAACCCTAAAAAACCCTAATAACTTGTAAAAATCATATCTTGAGATTGGTTAAGAGTTGAGAGTTCCCCTTTGGGCAGTGGTTCATTATAGGTTTAGGGTTTCTTTGGATGGCATTTTCCATTTTTTATCTTAGGGTTTGCTTCTGTTTTGGGTTTTTGTTTGATGTTTGATCCATGAACCCTAATTTGGGCTTTCATTTGCATCCTTCTTGCATTCTCTTGCATAACATGACTTGTCTTTGCATTTTGTGCATTCTTGTGATTCATTTGACATCTTAAGACATTTAGGAAGCATCTTTGATCATTGCATTACATATTTACCATGTCATTTGTCTTGTATGCTTCATAACTTTTCATGTTCATTCATGCTCCTTAACTTGCATCATTTGCACCCATGATCTTGTATGAACATCTCCATGTCTTGCCTCATGTTTGCAGCACTTCATAACATCATAATCATCATCAACATGCTTCTGGTTTTGCTTTGCATCATACCATTTCATCTCATCTTGCATTGCATTGCATCTCTTTCTAACATTTCAGGTGGTAAGTAAACTTGAGAAGTGAATTTGCCTTCACTTCTCATAACTTTTCTTTTCATCTCTCTTGCATCCATTGCTGCATTTCTATTTGTGTATGAGTTTGAGCTTGCTCATTCTTCTTCTTCCTACTTTCTTTCTTCAAGTGACTTGACTTCTTGAATGAAGCAAGTCACTTTGCTTCTCTTGATCTTATTCATCTGCTTCCTGGTGGCTCCTTTGAAGATTGTTCTTGTAAACCTCACAAACCTTAGGATCAACCAAGCATGACAATGAATTAGGGTTTTGATTAGTCTCCCCCCCATTAGTTTTACCTTTGTGTCTCTCTTTGAGTCTTCTCTTCTCACCTCACAATCAGGGACTAAACCCTAAAGGCTTTAAGGCTTTGTGATTAGGGTTATGCCTGCATCCTTTTTTTAGGATGGAGTGTATAACTTTAGTCCTAAGTGTTAAACCCTTAATGTGTTTAAACCTCTTAATCAATTCACTTAATAATCGTCAAGACACTACACTTGTAACTTGGGCCTTGCATTAGGGTTCTAATTCTTCCTTAATTGGTTAAGAAGGACTAACCCTAGTGTTAATGGACAAGTCCCCCTCAAGTTGTCTTACAAACCCTAAAAAACACTTCATCATCATAACCATTGAATAAAATCCATTTAATCAAAGGTTTGTTTTGTCATGGGTTTAATCCCTAATCATGGATTAAGTTGAGGAGTCTTCCTCAGCTTAAACATTCTCATCTATTATCCTTCTATTAGGATAGTGTAATGGGTCTGTTTAATCCTTGATTATGGCTTAACCTCATTACTCAACACTAAACAAAAATCCCAAAAACATCTAAATAATCACAAGTAGGTTAATGATCTTAACCCTACATCAAAGGTGATTAAGTGTGAGAATCTGACTTCACACTTAAGGTATTCTCATTACCCCTAATCAAAGGGAAGATGTGATGAGTTTACTAACCCATTGGTTTAGGCTTAAGCTCATTATCCTATGACAAACTTTCAAAAGCAATAAAAGACTGAAAACTCAAAAACAAACAATAATCGTCTCCTCCGGGATTCTTTTCTCATCGCCTTCATTCACAACCGAGAGCTCGCTTCTTCCGTCTAATGCAAGACAGTTTGCACCTGAGCCAGACAGGTCATACACTTGATCATAGACAAGCAAGCAGTTCACAAGTCAATTCACCTTTCAAGTCTCTTTGGGTCGAACTACGGTGTTCTGACTTCCTCATTGCACGAGAGGATACGTAGGCATAACTTAACAGTTATCGAACAAAAGTCTCTGTACATTCCCCCTCCTTCTAGCTTCATTCTTTAGCCTCATGGTCTTGAGCAATTCATTCTCATTCCTACACTGACACATCATTTATACACTTCACTTCTCCTACACTGACACCTGTACATTCTTTTCCATCTATTTTATACACAGATTGCACTGACACTACCCCTTTAAAACACAAATCTTTTAAGCGTGGATCCCGTCGAGTACGACGGACAGTCTGGGTGCTAATACCTTCCCAGGTTGTAACCAACCCCCTTTCTCAGTCTCTCTGGATCGCAAACCGTCTTATCCGTATCTTTCTAGGTCTATGCAGCATTGCCTTTCCTCCGGGATAAAAATGCCTAGCTGGCGACTCTTTTCATCTCCAGTGAGTTCACGGCTGTGTGTTCTCACTGTTCCCTCTCGCCGACCGTTCGCGTCTGTACCCTTATCTGACCTCGGTGTCACTTATCGGGAGCGACACTCCTCACCAGGAGGAGGTTGAAGTGATCAATCTTGGTACAGATGAAGACGTGAAAGAAGTTAGAATCAGGGCCTGCCTGCAAGACTCAGTGAAGAGACAACTGATTGACCTGCTTCGAGAGTATGTGGACGTGTTCGCTTGGTCTTATCAAGATATGCCAGGGTTGGACACCGACATTGTTGTGCACAAGCTGCCTTTGAGGAAAGAGTGCCCGCCGGTTAAACAGAAGCTACGCCGTACTCGTCCGGACATGGCTATGAAAATCAAGGAGGAGGTACAAAAGCAATGGGACGCCGGGTTCCTTGCCGTAACTAGCTACCCACCATGGGTTGCCAATATTGTACCTGTGCCTAAGAAGGACGGCAAAGTAAGAATGTGCGTGGATTACCGGGATCTGAACAGAGCCAGCCCGAAAGATGATTTCCCTTTACCTCACATTGATGTATTGGTGGATAATACGGCTCAGTTTTCGGTATTCTCCTTCATGGATGGATTTTCAGGATACAACCAGATCAAAATGTCACCTGAAGACATGGAGAAGACAACATTCATCACACCCTGGGGCACGTTCTGCTACAAAGTAATGCCATTTGGGCTCAAGAATGCCGGTGCGACGTATCAACGGGCTATGGTAACATTATTCCACGATATGATCCATAAAGAAATCGAATGTTATGTGGATGACATGATTGCCAAGTCCCTTACTGAAGAAGACCATCTGGTAAATCTGCTCAAATTATTCAAGCGTCTGAGGAAGTATCAACTGAAGCTGAACCCCAACAAGTGCACATTCGGGGTGAGATCTGGTAAGCTGCTGGGTTTTATTGTAAGCGAGAAGGGGATTGAGGTTGACCCTGACAAAGTCAAAGCCATCCAAGAGATGCCTGCACCGAAAACAGAGAAAGAAGTTCGAGGGTTCTTAGGTCGATTGAATTACATTTCACGGTTCATATCTCACCTAACGGCAACCTGCGAACCTTTGTTCAAGCTGTTAAGGAAAGAACATACAGTCAGGTGGAACGAAGACTGCCAAAGGGCTTTTGACAAGATCAAGGAGTATCTGCAAGAACCTCCAATCCTTATGCCTCCAGTTGAGGGAAGACCTCTGATAATGTACCTGACAGTATTAGAAGAGTCAATGGGGTGTGTGTTGGGCCAGCATGACGAGTCTGGTCGAAAAGAGTACGCAATATACTACCTAAGCAAAAAGTTTACCGACTGTGAACAACGTTATTCACTGCTCGAGAAAACTTGTTGTGCTTTAGCGTGGGCTGCTCGCCGACTAAGGCAGTATATGTTGACCCACACTACTTTATTGATCTCTAAAATGAACCCAGTCAAGTACATATTTGAGAAGCCAGCTCTTACCGGACGGGTTGCAAGATGGCAAATGATTCTCACAGAATACGACATCCAATATACATCTCAGAAGGCCATCAAGGGCAGTGTATTGTCTGAATATCTTGCTGAGCAACCCATTGATGATTACCAGCCTATGAGATTTGACTTCCCCGATGAGGACATCATGTTCATAAAAGCAAAAGATCATGAAGAGCCTGTTCACACTGAAGGGCCTGACCCGGAAGAAGAATGGACTATGATGTTTGATGGGGCTGTTAACATGAATGGTCGTGGTGTTGGTGCAGTACTCATTACACCTAAAGGAGTTCACATGCCTTTCTCGGCAAAACTCGCTTTCAACTGCACTAACAACGAAGCTGAATACGAAGCTTGCATTATGGGTCTTGAGGAAGCCATTGACCTCAGGATCAAGACATTGACCGTATTCGGAGATTCAGCTCTGGTAATCAATCAGACCAACGGCAAATGGTATACACACCAGGATCATCTGATACCTTACAGGGATTATACAAGAAGGTTATTGACATTCTTCACAACAGTCAAGCTTGAGTATATCCCTCGGGACGAGAATCAGTTTGCAGATGCCTTGGCTACCATTTCGTCCATGATCAAAGTTCAAGCTGCTAACTTTGTACCTCAGATTTCAGTGTCAAGACTTGATAGACCAGCATATGTATTTGCAGCGGAAGTTGTCAAAGATGATAAGCCTTGGTTCCACGACATTAAATGCTTCTTGGAGGATCAAACATACCCACCCGGGGCATCTTCCAATGATAAGAAGACTTTAAGAAGGCTTGCTGGGAGTTTCTTTCTGAACACTGATGGATCTTTATACAAAAGGAACTTTGATATGGTACTCCTCAGATGTGTTGACAGGACGGAAGCAGATTTATTGATGCATGAAGTGCACGAGGGTTCTTTTGGTACTCATGCAGGAGGGCATGCCATGGCCAAGAAGTTATTAAGATCAGGCTATTATTGGATCACAATGGATGCAGACTGTTGTGCCTATGCCAGGAAATGCCACAAATGCCAGATTTATGCAGATAAAGTGCATGTACCTCCCAATCCTTTGAACATAATGTCTTCACCATGGCCCTTCGCCATGTGGGGCATTGATATGATCGGCAAGATTGAGCCAACTGCTTCAAATGGCCACAGATTCATCCTGGTCGCCATTGACTATTTCACCAAGTGGGTTGAAGCAGCTTCCTATGCAAACGTCACCAGGCAAGTGGTAGCCAGATTTCTGAAAAGAGATATAATCTGTCGATACGGAGTTCCCGAGCGAATCATTACTGATAATGGTTTCAACTTAAACAATAAGATGATGGCTGAGTTATGCCGGGACTTCAAGATCCAACACCACAATTCTTCTCCTTACAGGCCGAAGATGAATGGCGCTGTTGAGGCAGCAAATAAGAATATCAAGA
Organism: Lathyrus aphaca; assembly: GCA_963966055.1. NCBI lineage: Eukaryota > Viridiplantae > Streptophyta > Magnoliopsida > Fabales > Fabaceae > Lathyrus > Lathyrus aphaca. The sequence goes on from OZ014521.1 coordinate 232,998,438, forward strand.
AGATTGTGCAGAAGATGGTAGTCACCTACAAAGACTGGCATGAAATGCTACCGTTTGCCTTGCATGGGTACCGCACGTCTATCAGAACGTCCACTGGGGCAACACCGTATCAGCTTGTGTATGGTATGGAAGCAGTCCTACCTGTTGAAGTTGAATTACCCTCCCTACGGGTATTAATGGATGTTAAACTGAGTGAAGCAGAATGGGTTAGGTCCCGATACGAACAACTGAGTCTGATTGAAGAGAAGAGATTGGCTGCAATATGTCATGGACAATTGTATCAGAAGAGAATGAAGAAAGCCTTCGATCAGAAAGTCAGGCACCGAGAGTACCAAGTGGGAGATCTTGTGCTGAAGAGAATCCTCCCTCCTCATACAGACCACAGGGGCAAATGGACTCCAAACTATGAAGGACCATTCGTGGTAAAGAAAGTTTTTTCCGGTGGAGCACTGATGCTCAGCACCATGGATGGTGAAGACTTCCCGTCCCCTGTGAATTCAGATGCAGTTAAAAAATACTTCGCATAAAAATGACCCGCTGGACATTAAAACAGAATGTAAGTCCAGGCAAAAATAGGGCATCCCGGCGAGTCAAAAACAGAATAAAAGACTCGGGCAAAAGTAAGGGAAAATAAACAAAAAATGTACACCCGCTGAGTTGAAAAGCCGCATTGGACAGCTCGGGCAAAAATGGGTATCCCGATGGATCGAAAACCCGAGAGGGCGATCCATGCAAAATAAGGGAATAAGCGAACAACTGTATTCTGAATTCGTCTGTATCATTCACGACTTGGTAAGCTTCAACAGAATCAAGGCTCCTATCAGAATCAGCCTTCTTCAGAAAGCGAGGCGAGAAGAACGTCATTGTCATACGAGTCATAGCAGAAGAGGAAGCTCTTTAAGGCGTCATCAACACTGCCAGCATTTTGTTTCTCAATTTGTAGCAATCTCCTCATTTCAGGGGATATGTTCCTTCGACTGTATCTTGCCGATTCAGGGCACATGAATTAATAAAATCAGGCTTTTCGGTCATGTTTCGTTTTGTACATTTTATTTTGCAAAGAATGTCTGATGTCTCTAAAAACTGATTGCACGAGTACAGATGTCTCTCTCTAAGAAAATAAAAACATGCTTGCAGGAAATTTTGCTTACTCTCAGAAATATTTAAACTCCTATGACGGAACCCAGTAAGGGATACCTCGGGATTGTCTTGTGCGTCTCTCTATCTTTTTCAGGATTGCAGGTATCCAGAGCGCAACTTGGGGCATGAGGCCTCATCCCAGCAAGCTGGCAAACCGACACTCGTTTCTAGCACCCAAAGTGCTCTCTCCCCAGCTGAGTTGCCTCTCATAACTTCCCCGGTGGAGTTTCCATTTACTACCTATCTCCCTCAGAGTTGCTAGGCATCACGGAAGGCGCCTACATCCCCGACTGAGTCAAATATCTCCTTCTCCCTAGCCGAGTTGCCGTCTCGCCCTCAGCTGAGCACAAAAGTCAAAGAGCTATCTCCCCATAGAGTTCCAGCCTCTATCCAGAAGAGCAGCGCATAGAAGATCACAACAGAGTGAAGAAAGCTTCTACAAACCCCAGCTGGGTCCCATATTACGAGGATATGTCAATCAGTGACCTATATCCCCAAGCGGTCAAATATCATATCATCAGATCTACCAATGATCACACCCCCAGCTGGGATGTCCATTTTCAAACAGATCAACCAGGGATCTCTGCAGCAGCGGGATCCGAATCCCAGATCTGTGCCTCTCTGCATAATCATAGCATTCGCATCATATTATCCCCTCAGAGCGTAGCATTCCGTCTAATACGGAGCATTACGGCAAAAAAAATCAAACGCATAGCATAATCATGAGCCATGTTCTGAATAAACACTTGTGAATGACAACCGTTCATCGTCATTGTACAGAAATCCCCACCAGAGTCCCAGCAAAAGCGGTTGCCTCACAAATCACAAACACCAGTATATGTTTCCTTATCATCACTTCCCAGTAAAGTCGCCTGAACACTCTTTACAAACAAATCACCCGTATCACGGATATTTCATGACACCCGTCCGTGTCACATCACCAGCAGAAAGCCAAAGACGTCCTCTTTGCACTCACATATACCTATATACACTTTCCTGACACCCGTCCGTGTCATTTCCCCAGCACAGTCGCTTATACTTTTACAACCCACATATTTGTTAATATTATTATACCTTGACACTCGTCCGTGTCACCCTCCCCAGCAGTTAAACACTCATTTATACACCACTCGCTCTTATACAGATACTCGTCCGTATCTTGTATATACCAGTTACATCCCCACAGATTCGACTTTGGTTCATGTTCTTTGTTAACCAGTTGGTACTCGCCCGTACCATCATCTCAGAGCATTGCGTCTAGTGTTTGTTTCTACATGACACTCGTCCGTATCATAATCTTAAGGATGCTCGTCCGCATCTTTAATCCATACACCGCGTCATACACTGTATCTCCTTGAATATAGATACTCGTCTGTGTCTACTATTCCCCAGAAGAATCCCCTCAAATTCAACACTCGTCCGTGTTCTCTGTTAACCAGTTGATACTCGTCCGTATCATCATCTTTGAACACGCGTCAGTATTTGTTTCTACCCGATACTCGTCCGTATCGTAGTCTTAGGGATGCTCATCCGCATCTTTAATCTATACACAACATCTAAACACTTATACCTTTTGTTTCTTGGATGTAAACACTCGTCCGTGTTTACTATTCCCCAGTAGATCGACAACTAACGAAATTTTCCTTCTTATCTGACGCTCGTCCTGTGTCATGATAAACCTCGAGAGCAGCCGTACCCTGCTGAGTGGTCGTCCTCCACTTCTTGATGGTCGTCCTCCATCATGCTCATCCGATGGCCGTCCCCATCGTTGATATTTAGCAGCCGTCCCCTGCTAGGTGGTCGTCCTCCACCTTTTGATGATCGTCCTTCATCATTTTATCCAATGGCCGTCCCCATTGTTGATTTTGGTTATCTGGCATTCGTCCTATGTCATGAGAAACCTCGAGAGCAGCCGTACCCTGCTGAGTGGTCGTCCTCCACTTCTTGATGGTCGTCCTCCATCATGCTCGTCCGATGGCCGTCCCCATCGTTGACCTTTTCTATCCGGCATTCGTCCTATGTCGCGATATTTTCGGCAGCCGTACCCTGCCAGGTGGTCGTCCTCCACCTTTGATGGCCGTCCCCATCATATTTCTTTTATTCCCAACAGAGCAGCCGTCCCCTGCTAGGTGATCGTCCTTCACCTTTGATGGCCGTACCCCATCATCTGTTTATTTCATTTATTCTTTAACCCGATGGCCGTCCCCGTCGTGGTCCCTTTTCTTTTTTTTAGCCCGATGGCCGTCCCCATCGTTGGTTACTTTACCTTTGTGAACTTGACGGCCGTCCCCGTCATGTTTCATTAATCCCCAAAGAATTTTACAGCTTTATCCTGATGGCCGTCCCCATCATAATTTCATTTTCCCCAGCTAGTCGGCCGTCCCCGTCTTAGCTTTACCTTTTATCCCCAGCATGTCGGCCGTCCCCGTCATTGTTTTATTTCCTACACTTTTCCCAGCATGTCGGCCGTCCCCGTCATTGCTCTATCACCCATTTTACAATATACTTTATTTTCCTTTTACAATCTATATCCCTTTTCTTCTTCATTTCTGTGAGTGCAAATTTTGGACTGTCTTTGGTATTCAACCATAAGTTATCTTGTTTGCCTGTTAAGCCTTCGCTTACACCCTGCACAGCTAACCCATGTTTGAATAGGGGCAGCTGTAAACACCCCAAATTTGCCCTCACCCATTCACACCATGGCTTGTGATCATTTCATATGCATAAACACAATCATATCACCTCATGTTTCATTTTTGATTCACTGCATAGTTTCTAAGGCATCTGCACCTAGGGTTTGTGATCTGAGCAATCCAAGAGCCTCTTGAGCCACTCCAAAGGCCACCAATCACTTCAAAGGGATCCATGTGTGTTCATCTATTATATTACATCCTCTCAAGGTCAAGATTTAAAAAGAATCACAAGAACTGAGGTTTGCATGGGAGCAGAGCCAGGATAGACTACACAGTTGACCTAAAATTAGGGTTTTGGTTTCAGAGGCCATAACTCCAAATTTTTTGGTCATTCTTGTTTCCATTGGTCTCTATATGGTATAGGGAGTATGCATATCAATTTTCATGAAGAAATTCCATGGGGAAGTCATCTGATCAAGAGTTGACTTTTTGGACAAGTCAGTGTAAAATCAGGGCATCTGAGGCCCCCAATGACCCAACCAATGGGTGATCTTCATCATTTTGAGTGTATATGATCTTTATTTGATCATGATAGAAGGTTGGAGTTCACAAAAATCAAGAATTTGGAGTTTTTGCAAATGTTGACTTTTTGGGCATAGTTGACTTTTCAAGAATGCTTCATTTTAGGTCATTTTTCAAGCCTTGATTCTTGATCCAAAAATGCTTCAAATGGAAAAACTTTGGTCATGAAAGTTGTAGATTACATCTTTCCCTTTTCAAAAAGTACAAGAACATGATCAAACTCTTCTTGGATCAAAAGTTATGGTGTGACAAAGTTGGCAAAAATCATTGATTTTCAAGATGTGCACCAAATGAGAATTTTGCAAAACCATGAACCAATGCCATTTGTAACTTCTAATTCACTTCAAACCATGACATAAACATTCTATGTGACATGAAAATCAGATTTGGACCAAAAATCCCTCATGTTCATGGCTTGTGTAGCAAAGTAGTCACATGTGAACCAAAAGGCAACAACTTGCAAAAACACTCATCACACTCCACCAACTTGATGCATTGGATGTTGCACCTTGCTAGCCCTCTCACCTCATCTTGCTGCACCAGAACCATGCCTTGTACTAGCCTAGCACCAAGCCATACTTTCTCTTACACAAAAGTTGACAAATTGCAAAAGTGGCCATACCAATCAATAAAGCACATGTCATGTCATCTGACCAATGAGAGAGGTTTATGTGGACAAAGAGCAAGACATTTCATACATGAAGCAAGGCTGAAACTCTCTCAAGCATCACATACACAAACACACCTCATTTTGCAAATTGCTTCGAATCTGCCTCCACACTTCACAAACATGCCAACAAGTTTCATCAACCTTTTCACTATGTTTCATTGAGTAGAAACCAATAAGACTCAAGCCTGGAACCAGCCTGAACTGATCTGCACCATTTCTCATCCCTAAAACCAGAACTCTTCGAATCTCCACACACAGCCATCAAAATCCATTTTTTCTTTCACCAACAAGTCATAAACTGTCCCTGGAACCAAAATCACCCTTCAAAGCAGTTTGAAACATCACATACAAAGATCCCCATTTCTGCTACACCAGAGTTGGATCTTTCAAGCCAGCCACTCTCCAAGTTTTCTGAGCCTCATTTTGTCCTCAGGAGGTTCAAGGAAGCAAGCCTGTGCAAAGAAAAAGTCCAGAGAGCTCATAAACAGAGAAGCTTCATCTCAGGTGAGCTTCATGAACATTTTTCCCAGAAACTGATTTTTAAGTTCTTTTATGATGCCTTGTGTTCCTCTGATCATGAATGTATGCTTACTTTTGCAAATAGTGTAGAAACCAGCATGTATGAAGCTTTTGAACATTTGCCCGTGTTTTACATTTTGTTTCGATTCAGGCTTATGGATGAAAATAAATGAATTTAGGTTGAGGGTTTAGGTTTAGATTGATGAGAGAGTCGTTTTGGTGGAAGAAATTTGTTGATTGGTGACCTGTAGAAGAACCTAGGGTTTTGGCTCGCCGGAGAAGACGACCGGAAGTCTTCTCCGGCCGCCTGTAAGTCATTAGCCCTAATCTGAGTGATTAATGAGGTTTGAATGAGGATCGTTGGATGGCCTCTCCCGCGCGTGAATGGATGGATGAGATGAGTCATTAGAAGCCCTAATCCCTGATTATCCATTTAATTTATGTTTAATTAATCCATAAGTTTAATTAGCCAGATTTGAATCTGGGCCCTTGGATCTGGCGCGCAGTCAACCAGACCAAGCCCAGATCAAATCCTGGCCTTCCCTTCTAATTACTTTCATTTTAACCTATTTTATTTTTCATTTAATATCATTTCTTTTCTCCAATTAATTTAAAATAGTTAAAAATGTCTAAAAATTATGAAACTTTTTCTCATAAGTTTTATTAATTTTTATGACACAAAAATATTTTTGTTTTTATTTTTATCATTAAAAAAGTATTTTTTAAATATTTAAAAGATTATTTTTAATTGATTAATGGAAATTAATTTATTAAAAATACTTTTAGGTATTTAAAAATCACCAAAAAATTCATGGAATGTTCTAAGACATTTAGAAACATTGTCCAACCTTCAAACCAAATTTCTTTTTTGATCTTAATGCATTTTGAGAATTTTTCATTGAATAAAAATCATTTTTATGCATTAATTTGATCCTAAGTTCAAAAAATCATTTCTGCCTATCTATGAAGAGTTGGACATTGGTTCTTTTTGCATTGCATTGTGTTTAGCATGTAGTTTTTGAGATAAAATGGCCATGATTTGATCTTGCATTTTTCATTTGTTTGACATTTCTTTTGTTTAGGAACCCTAAAAACCCTAATAACTTGTAAAAATCATAACTTGAGATTGGTTAAGAGTTGAGATCTCCCCTTTGGGCATTGGTTTAGTATAGGTTTAGGGTTTCTTTGGGTGGCATTTTCCATTTTTTATCTTAGGGTTTGCTTCTGTTTTTGGTTTTTGTTTGATGTTTGGTTCATAAACCCTAATTTGGGCTTTCATTTGCATACCTCTTGCATTCTCTTGCATAACATGACTTGTCATGACATTTCAAGCATCCATTTGATTCATTTGACATCTTAAGACATATAGAAAGCATGTTTGATCATTGCATCTTGCATTTGCCATGTTGTTTGCCATGTATGTTTCATAACTTTTCATGTAAGTTCATGCTCCTTAACTTGCATCACTTGCATCCATGATCTTGTATGAACATCTCCATGCCTTGCCTCATGTTTGTAGCATCTCATAGCATCATTTTCATCATCAACATGCTTCTGATTTTGTTTCTCATCATGTCATCTCATCTCATCTTGCATTGCATTGCATTTCTTTTCTAACCTTTTCAGGTGGTAAGTGACTTGAGAAGTGAATTTGCCTTCACTTCTCATAACTTTTCTTTTCATCTCTCTTGCATCCATTGCTGCATTTCTATATGTGTTTGAGATTGAGCTTTCTCATTCTTGTTCCTCCCACTTTCTTTCTTCAAGTGACTTGACTTCTTGAATGAAGCAAGTCACTTTGCTTCTCCTGATCCTTTCATCTGCTTCCTGGTGGTTCCATTGAAGGCTTCTTTCTTATTTAACCTCACAAACCTTAGGAACAACCAAGCATGACAATGATTAGGGTTTGATTAGTCCCCCATTTAGTTTTACCTTTGTGTCATCTTTGAGTCTTCTCTTCTCATCTCATAACCAGGGACTAAACCCTAAAGGCTTTAAGGCTTTGTGATTAAGCTTATGCCTGCATCCTTCTATTAGGATGGAGTGTATAACTTTAATCCTAAGTGTTAAACCCTTAATGTGTTTAAATCTCTTAATCAATTCACTTAATAATCATCAAGACATCACACTTGTAACTTGGGCCTTGCATTAGGGTTCTAATTCTTCCTTAATCGGTTAAGAAGGACTAACCCTAGTGTTAATGGACAAGTCCCCATCAAGTTGTCTTACAAACCCTAAAAATCACTTCATCATCTTATCACTAAATAAAATCCACTTAATCAAAGGCTTGTTTTGTCATGAGTGTAATCCCTAATCATGGATTAAGTTGAGGAGTTTTCCTCAGCTTAAACATTCTCATCTATTATCCTTCTATTAGGATGGTGTAATGAGTCTGTTTAAATCCCTGATTATGGCTTAATCTCATTACTCAACACTAAACAAAAACACCAAAAACATCTAAATAATCACAAGTAGGTTAATGATCTTAACCCTACATCAAAGGTGATTAAGTGTGTGAATCTGACTTCACACTTAAGGTATTCTCATTACCCCTAATCAGAGGGAAGATGTGATGAGTTTACTAAATCCATTGGTTTAGGCTTAAGCTCATTAACTTATGACAAACTTTCAAAAGGCAATAAAAGACTGAAAACTCAAAAACAAACAATAATCGTCTCCTCCGGGATTCTTTTCTCATCTCATTCACTCACAAACGAGAGCTCGCTTCTTCCGTCTAATGCAAGATAGTTTGCACCTGAGCCAGACAGGTCATACACTTGAGCATAGACAAGTAAGCAGTTCACAAGTCAATTCATCTTTCAGTCTCTTTGGGTCGAACTACGGTGTTCTGACTTCCTCATTGCACGAGAGGATACGTAGGCATAACTTAACAGTTATCGAACAAAAGTCTCTGTATATTCCCCCTCTTTCAGCTTTATTCTTTAGCCTCATGATCTTGAGCATTTCACTCTGTTTTTACACTGACACTTCACTTATACACTTCACTTCTTTTACACTAACACCTGTACTTTCTCTTCAGCTATTTTATACACAGATTGCACTGACACTACCCCTTTAAAACACAAATCTTTTAAGCGTGGATCCCGTCGAGTACGACGGACAATCTGGGTGCTAATACCTTCCCAGGTTGTAACCAACCCCCTTTCTCAGTCTCTCTGGTTCGCAACCGTCTTATCCATGTCTTTCTAGGTCTATGCAGCATTGCCTTTCCTCCGGGATAAAAATGCCTAGCTGGCGACTCTTTTCTTCTCCAGTGAGTTCACGGCTGTGTGTTCTCATTGTCCCTCTCGCCGACCGTTCGCGTCTGTACCTTTACTTGGGCCCAGTCCCATTTATCGGGAGCGACAATTATAAGCCCATTTGATGACTTAATTGGCCTTGAGAAGTGAATTTGCAACTTTGCCTCTTTGGTGCATGACTTGAAATTTAGTGATTTTTGCCAACTTTGACAAACCATAACTTTTGATCCAAAATGAATTAGGTCATGTTCTTGTAATTTTTGAAAAGGGAAAGATCTATTCTACAACTTTCATGACCAAAGTTTTTCCATTTGAAGCTTTTTTGAATCAAAAAGTAAGGGTTGAAAAAGTTGCATAAAATGACATTTTCATTAAAAGTCAAACTTGCCCAAAAAGTCAACTTTGCAAAAGACTTGAAATCCTTCAATTTTGTGAACTTCCAATGTCTTCCATGATTAAGTGAAGATCATATACACTCAAAATGATGAAGAACAACCTTTGGTTGAGTCATTGGGGGCCTCAGATGCCCTGATTTTGCACTGACTTGCTTGAAAAGTCAACTTTTGATCAGATGACTTCTCCATGGAATTTCTTCATGAAAATTGATATGCATACTCCCTATACCATATAGAGACAAATAGAAACAAGAATGACCAAAAAATTTGGAGTTATGGCCTCTGAAACCAAAACCCTAATTTTAGGTCATCTGTGCAGTCAAACCTGGCTCTGCTTCCATACCAATCCCAGTTCTTGTGATCCTTTGACATTCTTGACTTTGAGAAGATATAATATGATATTTGAACACACATAGACCTCTTTGAAGTGATTGATGGCCTTTGGAATGGCTCAAGAAGCTCTTGGATTGCTCAGATCACAAACCCTAGATGCAGATGACTTAGAACCAATGCAGTGGATCAAAAATGTGATATGAGATGGTATGATTGAGTTTATGCATATGAAATGATCACAAGCCATGGTGTGAATGGGTGAGGGCAAATTTGGGGTGTTTACAGATAGGAACATCTTTAGACTTGTGCATCACTATGAGCTGGCCAAAGATGTTTGGGACACTCTCAAAACAACTCATGAAGGAACATCAAAGGTGAAGATGTCAAGACTTCAACTTCTCACCACCAAGTTTGAAAACTTGAGAATGAAGGAAGATGAGACAATTCAGGAGTTCTACATGAACATCTTAGAAATATCCAATACTTCTGGAGCCTTGGGAGAAAAGATGACTGATGAAAAGCTTGTAAGAAAGATTCTCAGATCTTTGCCAAAAAGATTTGACATGAAGGTCACAACAATAGAAGAAGCTCAAGACATATGCACAATGAAAGTTGAAGAGCTCATTGGTTCCCTTTAAACATTTGAGATGGGAATGAATGAAACAATTGTAAAGAAAAACAAAAGTATAGCCTTGGTGTCAAATACTGATAAAGAAGAAGAAAATAATGAATCAGAACCTGAAGAAAATTTATCAGATAACATTGCTATGCTTGGAAGACAATTCAAAAAGATTCTCAGAAAGATGGAAGACAAGTCCAGACCAAGTGAAAGATACACAAACTCTTCTGAGAACAAAAGACCTTATGATGCTAATAGAAGGTCAAATTATGATGAAAAGACCAGTCAAGAAAAAGGGATTAAATGTCATGGATGTGAAGGATATGGACACATCATAAATGAATGTCCTACCTATTTAAAAAGGCAAAAGAAAGGTCTCTCTGTAACCTGGTCTGATGAAGACTCAGGAGGTGATTCAGAAGAAGAATCAGCTAAGCATATCACTGCTCTAGCTGGATTATGTGAATCTGAAAGTGAATCCAGTGATGGGGAGCTTACTTTTGAAGAGCTTGAGCAATCATACAGAGAACTGGTTAAAAGGAGCACTGAAATATGCATGGAGAGTATAAAGCAAAAGAAGCAGATTGAGGCACTAAAGGATGAAAAAACAAGTGATCTAGAGATCATTGACACCTTGAAAGGTGAAGTAAGTCTTCTCAACTCCAAGTTAGAGCATATGTCCAAATCTGTTAGAATGCTGAATAGTAGCTCAAGCACACTGGATGCTATTCTCAACAACAATAAGCATTCAGGGGATAGAAGTGGACTGGGATTTAACAAAGTTCATAAGGTTGAAGCTAGCACTGGCAAAACTAATTCAAACTCCATACAGTCAAACAAGATGTCCCAACAGATGCTTCAACATCATGAAAAGAACACAAAGTCAAACATAATGTTCCAACAAATGTCTCAACATCATGTAAAGAACATAATGAAGAAGAAGTATCAAAGATGGAGATGTCATCATTGTGGAAGGTTTGGACATATCAAACCTCATTGCTATAAGTTGCATGGATATCCAAATCAGATGTATCAACAACCTCCTAAGTAGAAGATAGAGGTTACCAAGAAAGTGCTGCATAGACATCAACCTCAAAGATATCAGTAACCCCCTAAGCAGAAGACAGAGGTCATCAAGAAAGTATGGGTACCTAAAGCTAGTCCTCATGCTGATCAAAGCTACATGCCCAAGAACAAGTTCAACAAACAACCTTGGAGCTCTACTAATGGACACTGCACAGGGCAAAGGTATCAAAAGAAACCTCAATACAAATGGTCAAAGAAGGGTGTTGCATATATAGCTCATACATCCCTAAGAGTATCAGCTAAAGAAGACTGGTACTTTGACAGTGGATGTTCAAGACACATGACTGGATTGAAGAATCTGCTAGTAGACTTAAAGTCATATTCATCCAGATATGTAACATTTGGAGATGGAGCTAAAGGTGAAATCAAGAGAGTTGGGACCTTGGACTGTCCAGATGTACCAAGACTAGATGATGTGCTGCTGGTAAAAGGATTGACTGCTAACTTGATCAGCATAAGTCAATTATGTGATCAAGGTTATAGTGTAAACTTTACCAAAACTAAATGCATAGTGTCTAATAAAGAACAGAAGGTTGTCATGAGAGGAGCCAGATCTAAAGACAACTGTTACATGTGGGAACCTCAAGACTTCAGTCTCACTTCAACTTGTTCTTTAGCCAAAGAAGAAGAAGTGAAACTATGGCACCAAAGACTGGGTCATCTTCATTTCAGAGGCATAAAGAAAATCATTTCTATGGAAGCTGTGAGAGGTATTCCTAAACTGAAGATTGATGATGGCAAAATATGTGGTGAATGTCAAATAGGCAAGCAAACCAAAATGTCCCATCCAAAGCTCCAACATCTGACAACTTCCAAAGTTTTGGAATTATTACATATGGATCTTATGGGACCTATGCAGGTTGAGAGCCTTGGTGGTAAGAGGTATGCCTATGTGGTGGTTGATGACTTTTCAAGGTATACATGGATAAATTTTATCAAAGAAAAGTCTGATGTATTTGATGTATTCAAAGATTTATGCCAAAGAATACAAAGAGAAAAAGCCAGCTGTGTGGTCAGAATAAGAAGTGACCATGGAAAGGAGTTTGAGAACCAAAAATTCTTAGATTTCTGTTCTTCAGAAGGAATCAATCATGAATACTCTTCACCAATCACTCCTCAACAGAATGGGATTGTTGAGAGGAAGAATAGAACTATCCAAGAATTAGCAAGAGCTATGATCCATGCTAAAAAGTTACCATTGTATTTCTGGGCTGAAGCTATGAACACAGCTTGTTACATTCATAATAGAGTCACTCTAAGGAAAGGAACCTTGTCCACAATCTATGAAGTCTGGAAGGGCAGAAAACCCACAGTTAAGTACTTCCATGTTTTTGGAAGTAATTGTTATATTCTGGCTGATAGAGAGCAAAGAAGAAAAATGGATCCTAAAAGTGATGAAGGGATTTTCCTTGGATATTCTATAAATAGCAGAGCCTATAGAGTATTTAATTCTAGAACCAAGGTTATCATGGAGTCCATAAATGTGATAATTGATGATGCTCCTGCAGATGTTACAGAAGATGTTGGAACATCTGCTGACATACAAACTGAAACTGAAGAAAAGAGTGATCATCCTGACTTCACTCAAACTGATGCAAGGACAAAACAATCCAGCAAACCTCCCTCCATCAGAATCCAGAAGGATCATCCCAAAGATTTGATAATTGGGGATCCCAACAGAGGTGTAAGCACTAGATCAAGAGAGGTGATTTCAGGTTCCTGTTTTGTCTCAAAAATAGAACCTAAAAACATCAAGGAAGCTCTTACTGATGAGTACTGGATTTGTGCTATGCAAGATGAATTAGGTCAATTTACAAGGAATGAAGTGTGGGATCTTGTTCCTAGACCTGATGACATAAATGTGATTGGCACTAAATGGGTGTATAAGAACAAGTCAAATGAGCAGGGAGTTGTTACAAAGAACAAAGCTAGACTTGTAGCTCAAGGATACACACAAATTGAGGGAGTAGACTTTGATGAAACCTTTGCATCAGTAGCAAGGCTTGAATCAATCAGACTACTCTTGGGAATTGCTTGTATCTTGAAGTTCAAGCTATTTCAAATGGATGTGGAAAGTGCCTTTCTAAATGGATATCTTAATGAAAAGGTGTATATGTAGAACAGCCTAAGGGATTTGTTGATCCAAGCTGTCCAAATCATGTGTACAAACTAAGGAAGGCTCTTTATGGACTGAAGCAAGCTCCAAGAGCATGGTATGAAAGGCTGACTACCTTTCTTATCAAGCAAGGGTACAGGAAAGGTGGAATAGAAAAAACCTTGTTTGTTAAAGATGAAGAAGGAAATGTCATGATTGCTCAAATATATGTAGATGACATTATTTTTGGTGGGATGTCAGACAGGATGGTTAAACATTTTGTCACTCAAATGGAATCTGAATTTGAGATGAGCCTAGTAGGAGAATTAACCTACTTTCTTGGACTGCAAATAAAGCAAATGGAGGACTCCATGTTCATTTCCCAAAGCAAGTATGCTAAGAACATTGTCAAGAAATTTGGGATGGACAATGCTACTCATAAGAGAACTCCTGCCCCCACACACTTAAAGCTGACTAAAGATGACAAGGGTGAGAATGTAGACCAAAGCCTATACAGAAGTATGATTGGAAGCTTATTATATCTGACTGCTAGCAGACCATACATAGCCTTTGCAGTAGGTGTATGTGCAAGATATCAAGCTGATCCAAAAGTTAGTCATCTAAACCAAGTCAAGAGAATTCTGAAATATGTCAATGGTACTTGTGACTATGGCATAATGTACTTTCATGGATGCAAACCAATTCTCACTGGCTTCTGTGATGCTGATTGGGCTGGAAGTGCTGATGACAGAAAAAGCACTTCAGGAGGATGTTTTTTTTCTAGGAAACAATTTGATTTCTTGGTTCAGTAAGAAACAAAATTGTGTATCCTTATCTACAGCTGAAGCTGAATATATTGCAGCTGGAAGCAGTTGTTCACAGTTGGTTTGGATGAAGCAAATGCTTACTGAGTACAATGTCCCACAAGATGTCATGACATTGTACTGTGACAACTTAAGTGCTATTAACATATCAAAGAATCCTATTCAACATAGCAGGACCAAGCATATTGATATCAGGCATCATTTCATCAGAGATCTTGTGGAAGAGAAAGTGATCTCATTGGAACATGTAACTACAAATCTGCAATTGGCTGATATATTTACTAAAGCTTTAGATGCTACCCAATTTGAAAACCTAAGGGGTAAATTGGGAATCTGCTTATGTGAAGATTAGCAGTTATGGAGATGTGCCAACATGTCATATGACATCATGTGGCATGATCACCAGATGGCAACACCAGTCTGGTCAAGCACTTTGTGTATTCCACTCCTAAAAATTCTCCAAGTAACGTCTCTTATAAGAATATCAGCTTCATTTCAACTATTCATCTTCTCATCATTCTCTCAAAACAACTTGCAAGCTATAGCTAACTTTCAGAGATTATCAAAATCATTCAACCCTAATCTCTTCATCCACCTCTTTCGAAAATGTCTCAACATCAAAACCCTAAACACTCTGAAGAAATTCTCAACCAAGAAGATGTGGTGCATGCAACCCCCATCTCTGTGGTACCCATGGATTCAACTCCAATGGACAAAATCAGAGGAAGTGTTCCTCTTGCTCAAAAGCCAAGAACCCCTACTGTAAGAAGGGCAAAGGAACCTGTTTTCAGCAAAGCCAAAGGCATGCCTTCATCCTCAAACACTACTCCAAAAGCTTCTGAATATGTGGATGACTCTATAAAGGAACTGGTGAACAAGATTTTGTCTGAGCAAAGAGTTGTGAGTGGCATCTCTATCCCTCTGAACACCATGCCAGCTCCACAAGAAGAACAACAAAATCAGGTTGAAAAGGACACTCCTGCTAAACAGGATGTCCCAATAGATGTTGAAACATCTGAGGATCAACAAAAGGCCTCCACTGATGATGCTGAAGAAACATCTGAGAACCAGCAAAAGGCATCCACTGATAGTGATGATGAAACATCTGAGGACCAGCACAAGGCCTCCACTGAAGATCAAGCCTCTGTTGATCCACCTGCTGAAGAGGAGACTGCTCAACCTCCTCCTGTTGTAAACATAGAGCATGATTCTGATACAGAAATCATTACTTCTGTAAACCCTAGCATAGCCAAAAGGCTTAGGACTAGGAAGGAAAAGAAGAATGCAGGACATGCAACTCCTGAGAAGAAGAAATCTACACCAAAGAAGGACAAAGCTAAAGTTGCTTTTGGTCCTACCAAACAATGGAGCAAGGTGAATACACAGAAGAGGAAAGCAGTCACCCCTCCAGATTCAGATGTTGAAGAGGATGTCCCAACATCCCCACCAAAGAAGAAACCAGCTTCCTCAAGGTCTTCCAATGCTGTTCCAGAAGCTCCTCTGGACAACATCTCTTTCCATCATGTGTCAAGTGTGAACAGATGGAAGTTTGTCTATCAAAGAAGGGTAGCACTGGAAAGAGAGCTGAGCAGCAATGCACTTGAGTGCACTGAGGTAATTGATCTCATTTCTTCTACTGGCCTATTCAAAACTGTATCAAATTTCTCTCCTTGCTATGAGCTGCTAGTCAAGGAATTCATTGTAAATCTTCAAGAAGACTGTGCGGATGGTAAGTCAACTGACTTCAGAAAAGTATATGTAAGAGGGAGATGTGTGGAATTCTCTTCTAGGGTTATCAACCACTATCTAGGAAGAGAATCTGATGGTCCAAATGAGTTAGGGAAGACTGATAACCAGGTTTGCAAGGTTATCACTGCTAATCAGGTCAAGACTTGGCCAGTTAAAGGGAAATTTTCTGTGAGTTTGCTGACAAGGAAGTATGCAATGCTGCATAGGATTGGCACTGCAAACTGGGTCCCTACCAACCATACCTCCTCAATAGCAACTGGATTGGGCAGGTTTATATATGCTGTGGGCACCCAAACAAAGCTGGATTTTGGGGCTTATATTTTTGATCAGACATTGAAGCATGCTGGATCATCTACAACAAAGCTACCTATTGCCTTCCCTTCTTTGCTGTGTGGAATAATGCTGAGTCAGTATCCAGGTATCCTCACTGAGAAGGACTCAATTTGCAAAAGAGAAAGCCCTCTGGCCTTCCACTACAAGCTGTTCTTGAGTCATCATGCAGCTGATGTTGAAGCTCCCTCTGGGACATCTGCTGGTCCTTCAAAGGCAAAGTCTCCAATCTCCAAAGCTGTTTTGATTGCTGAACTGAAGAACACATGCAAAGAGCTGGATGCCAGGAAGTAGAAGCTTGAGGAGATTATCCAAAGGCTGGAGATTGAAGAGAGTGCTCAGCAAGCTACTGCCTCTGATGAAGAGACTGAAGAAGAGGAAGACACTGAATATGAGGAGTCTGAGTGAAACTTGTATGTGAGGAATATGTAATGTCTGCTTCTGCATTGTAATTTTGAATTAGTAACTTTGGCCCCAAATTTATGTCTAACAAGGGGGAGAACTGAACAACAACAACAATGTATGATGCTGATTACTGATTAATGAAAAACTTATGTTTGCTTCTGAACTAAAACTGTGATTTTAATGAAAAATTTCTGTTGCAACAAGTCTGAACACATGTAGGATTGAGGGGGAGTAAACTCTCACATGACTCAACAGAAAAGAACTGATGTACTCTGATAAAAGAAATTCTGCTGCACTCTGATAAACAGAAAAGTATGTTAGCCAAAAATTAGCCAAATGGGGAGTTTGTAGATGTTTAGAATTGGCAGAATTTTTGACCAACAAGAAGTGTTGAATTTAGTTCAGGATGTCACATCAGATGTTGGGACATTATCAAACAGAGTATAAGTAAATGAACTTAATTCAGGATGTCACACCAGATGTTGGGACATTGTATCAGTTAATGAAAACAATTCAGTTTACAGGATGTCACACCAGATGTTGTGACATCTCAAACCTGCTACCAGAATTAATTAATGACTAACAGAACTGAGTAAATTAAGGGAAGTTATCTGGAATTAATTATGGATGGATGAAACAGAAGAAGGCGCATCTGTAGGGAGTTTTGTTATGTGACTTCAGCATAATCAGAAGAACTGAATCACCTAGAATCTAGGAAGTAACAAACCCTACTTCAAGGTGATGACAGCATGCGTATCAGGATTGGATAAACCTACAGAAAGTCCAAAATCCAAACACCTATTTAAGCAACAGAAACTCTCAGAATAGAGTACGAAATTAAGAAGACAAAATAGGGAGTTTGTGGTTTAATAGCAGGTTGTTTAATTGTACCACTTTATGAGCTTTTAAGCAAAAGTGTATTTGTGTCTTGATTGAAACTGTGAAGTAAGATCAAGCTGTTTTGTTTGAAGTATGACTTCAATTTTATTAAACTTGTAAACATATCACTGTGTGATTGAGGGGGAGTGAGTTGATACTCATATCTAAGTTGTGTCTTAGGTAGAAATTGCATTGGGTAGATATTAAGTGAAAGATTAAACTGGGTGGTTTAAGTCTAGAATTAATATTACTTATATTGGATTTCCTTCCTGGCTTGGTAGCCTCCAGATGTAAGTGTACACTGAACTGGATTAACAAATTCCTTTATTTAATTTTCCTGCACTTTAAGTTTTAGTTAAGTCTTCAAGTGTTTAAACATCTCATTCGACATCTCGTACCTGATCACAGAATTTCACAAATTTAATAACTTTTTCTTGTCACGTTCGTGACATGGTGTATCAGTCAGATTTCTTCAATTAAGCGCGTCACGGTCGTGACATTGGAGTAACGGTCGTGAGACTTCTAATTCGCGTGTCACGGTCGTAAGTCAATTGTGACGACTGTGAGAGCAACAAAAAATGCAGACTTTAGCAGAATTGATCTCTTCCTTTTCTTTTCATGCTAGATTTGGTTCATTTGATCTTTTTCTCATAATTTGGCTCTAGACATGTTATACCTGCAATGTGACATAAAAACTCGAAACAATCGGGAGTTAAAAGGATCAATGTACGATAAAACGGACTAAAAACATAGTAATAATGTGATACGATTTCTCGTTATCACCTGACCATAGGTTGCTTGGTCGGAGAGCTATTCCATCATGTTCGAGCTTGACAAGAGCTTTCTTGGGTAAGACATTAAGTGAGGACCCGGTGTCTACAAGAACATGAGATAGTACAACTCCTTTGCACTCTAGGGTTATGTGCAAAGCTTTGTTATTGTGACGTCCTTTTGTTGTCAAATCAGCATTGGTGAATCCCAGCCCATGGCTAGTATTGACATTAGACACCATTGTTTCCAGCTGATTCACTATGATCTCTTCTGGAACGTAGGCAGCGTGCAGAACTTTGAGTAGTGCATCCCGATGGGCTTCGGAACACAACAGTAGAGATAAGATATAGATCTTTGAAGGAGTCTGGTGGAGCTGGTCCACAACTTTATAGTCACTTCTTTTAAATATCCTCATAAATTCATCCACATCCTGATCAAAGGATGATTTATGAGTCTCTTTTGGTGCAGGTTCTTCAGGTATCACACTTTTCCCTTTGGCTTTGGCAACAGCCTCTGCCTCAGTATTAGTTCTTTGAGTTTGTGACGCAAAGAGACGTCCGCTTCGGGTGAAGCCTCTGCCTCCCCCGACATTATCCACTTGGGGAGTAAGAACTGAAGAATCAAGAAGTACTTTCTCTCTGTTGCAGTAAAGGTCAGCACCATAATGCCATGGTATAGCATTGTCCTTATCATATGGAATTGGCCCTGGCACCGTGATGGTGATTGGGCTTACTGTAGCAGATGTTGGGACCGTAATTGTTTGCAGATCATAGAAGATGGTGACATGACTTCTTGTGGATGTTGGTGGTGATGAATCGAAGCTTGGTTGTTGCTGAAACTATTGCTGAGATTGTTGTTGAAAGTTGTCGGAGTTCGGGACCGTTGTAGGGTCATAATAGATAGTAATTGTGGAGACGTCGTTGTTGGTGGTTGCTGGAGTTGGAGATGAAATGGAACTGCTGTTTGCTGAAGTGACTTTGAAGATATGGTTGCTGAAGTTGTAGATGAATCAGTGGGAACAATTGTTGTTGCAGTTGTAGAAGAATTACTTGTTGTTGACAAAAGAGTTGTTGGTGTTGTAGAAGCAGTTGTTGTAATTTGCAGAATGCCTTCTTTGATCAAGCCATTGATGCCATCCCTCAAGCTTGCACACCCATTCTCATAAAGTTTGCATGATTCACAACAGGCTTCACAACCTGGAAACACTTGGCATTTCAAAAGCTGGGCTTTAACCTCTGCCAGAGGTGTCTGAATACTTGTGATATCTTCTATTAAACTCATGGGTGAGCCTTCCTCTATAGCATTAATCCTTGGCCCACTGTGACTTGGCATAGGATTTTTCATTACATTGGGAGGTGGTGCAAAGTTCAGGGCCTTTGAATATACCAGATCCTGGACCTTCATATGTAGAGCTTTGCATTTTTCCGTAGAGTGACCAGGTGCATTAGAATGAAAAGCACACCTAGCGTTGACATCGTAGTTTCTTGGAAGGTTCTGAGGATCGGGCGGAGCCAATGTCCTCAACTCAACAAGATTGAGCTTTAGGAGATGCGGCAGCAGTGTAGCATATGGCATTAGAATGGGGTCAATCACTTTGTTGATCTGAGAGGGCCGCTGTTGAAAAGGGCGTTCTTGTTGATTGTTGTTGTTGTTGTTGTATGATCTCTGTTGCGAAAACTGTTGTTGTTGCGGAAAATGTTGTGGTTGTTGAGTATACTGAGGAGGTGGAGCAGGGATAGTAACAACAACAACGGTTCTAAGCAAGTATTAGGGTCTACCTCTTCCCATGTGTACAGAGTTCGTTTCACCATATCTACGGGGCCCAACAAATGGCTTTCTTGCACTGCTTGAACTGACACCGTTATCGGAAATCTTTCCCATCTTCAGTAGGCTCTCTATTCTTTCCCCAGCTATCACCACGTATGCAAAGCTGGCGGAAGAAAATGCAGCCAATCTATCAATATAGGTACCCTAGAGAGTGTTCATGAACATGTCTGCCATCTCCCTTTCAGACATCGGGGGTTAAACTACAGCAGCCAGTTGCCTCCACCTTTGGGCATACTCTCTAAAACTTTCACGGGAAGACTGAGACATTCCCATTAGAAGGGTCATGTTTGGAGCCATGTCCAGATTATATTGATATTGTCGGATGAAAGCTTCAGCCAAGTCTTTCCAGTTTCTTACTGTGGCTCTGGTCAAGTGGGAATACCATTCTCGAGATGCCCCTATCAAGCTATCCTCGAAGTAAAACATCCACAGCTTCTCGTCCATGGTGTAAGCTTCTCGTCCATGGGTGCGTGGGCAGGATGTGCCATTATACCTTTCAAAACACGGGGGTTTGAACTTGTGAGGAATTCTCACCCCTTCCACCAATCCCATGTTCATACATCAAAACCTAGAGAGTTTTGGGATTCAAGAGACCTCAGCTTCTCTGCAATTTCATCCAACCGACGGTCGTAAACTTCGTCTCTAGCCCCTACCATAGTAAAATGCTCTTCTTGAGGATCTTCCTGCAAGACCCTTCCTCCAGTAGTGTTACCCTGAGTATTTCTTATGGCATTGATATCTGGGTTCAGATGAGGTCCAAACTCTGGAGGATCAGTGCGAGGCTGCACATGATCGTTGTTACTGGTACCTCCTGTACCTGGATGGTGTTCTTTGGGAGTTTGTCGCTCAACTAACTCCCTCAGTCTTTCCTGGCTCTGAGCTAGACCAGTCATCACTATCATGAATTGAGTCATTTGATTTCTCATCTCAACCCTTTCATTTGCCATCTGGGCCCTCACTTCATTCAAGTCTTGTTGAACTTGATCCATCTGGAGTCTCGAAAGGTTGTTTCTTGTCGGGTACCAGTGTATTCTGTTGACAGGGAACACTCTTCTACGAGCAATGTTTCCTGAAACCATAACAAAGTGAGAAACAACAGTAAAAAAAAACCTACAAAACAAAGAAAATGTTAGTATGCAATACAGGATGCCTATTTGTTTTCCAAGGGTATCCGGTTTGGTTCTTTGGTTTTGACCTTTCCAGACCTCGAGGAAATGCTGATGATGTTGTGAAGAGAGATGAAGCCCACCAAAAATAATACAAATCATATATATTACAAATAGTGAAGATACACAGTTTGATTACAATAAAGTTCCCATGGTGGGTCAAAATACAACAACAAAATCAAAAGTACAATAAAAGGAAAGTACAAGTACAGGGAAATCAAACATCCAATCCAAAGTCATCCTCTCTGACTTCCTTCAGGAAGGCCTCAGTCACTGGACCAACCGGGTGTTCTGTGATAGTCCTGATGAGGAGGTTCCCGGTTGCAATGGCACTAGTCAACTTCTTATGCCTATCTTGATCCTTTGACCTCTTTAACCCCGCCTGGAGTTTCAATTCAGATATCTGCTTTTGTGCTGCTATCAAGACTGCCTGATTCTTCTTCTCACTAGCCTCCAGTTGCTCTATCTTAGCTTGAGTTCTTTGATCTTCTTGTGCACGGGCTTCAGTGATCCTGATCCACCTAGCATGGCTTTCCTCTAGATAATGCTCTGCCCTAGCCTTTTGAGTCTTTGCTTCCTTGCAAGCATTCTTTAGTACCAACTCCCCTTCTCTAGCCTTCCTAATGTAGTCATCCGTCTTCTCAATCTTGGTTAAATGCTCAATCCTGAGCCTCTCTAACCTCTCATTATCCATAAGGTTGTCATTTCTCTCCCAGAGAGTCTTCTTCAAGGCTTCAGAGAGTTGAGTATTCCTCTCTTTCAATTTCTCAAACTCTTCCAAACTGACAGTTGCTGCAGGTTGCACTGTTGAAGGTCCAGGTACATCTTCTAAGGTGAATGGCATCCGGGTGATCTACCCCCTGACACGAGACCAATCAAGATACTGTGTTGAACCTATGTTGTTGCACTTGCCAAGGATAGCTGTCCCCTTAGTCTTAATGTTGTCCCAGGCCCAGGCTGCTTGTCTGACAATAGCAGAGTTGTGTTGGATTTCACAATAGAGGGTCTCAGTCATGTCTTGCCCTCTTGGAGGATGAACCAAAGCATACCCTAATTGTCTCTTAAAAAGAAAAGGGTTGTAGTTGATGCAACCTTTTACTCCTATCAAAGGCACATTAGGATATTGCCCACAGCTAGTAATGATGTCTTTTCCCTTGGTGCTCTGAGTGCACCATCTGATGTCTTCTGATGTCAAGGCAATCAATCTCTTAGCCCAGATCCTTGGCTGATGAGGGTTCAGGAAAGTATCTGATTTTGGCAAGTGTCTTAGCAGCCAACAGTAATAGAGGGGAGCACAACATCTGACCAGTCTTCCTCTTTGCTTCTCATTCCTCTGGTGTACTGGATAATAGAAGTCTCCAAGCAAGGTAGCAACTGGGTTCCTCAGTAAGAACAGGTGAATGGAATTCTTTCTTACAAACTTTGGCTCATCTGCAAACAAGATAACTCCATATATGCTGAGTGCCAAGAGTGCACAAACAACATCCCACTTCCCTATTGCAGCATGCAGGGTAGCCTAGGAGATCAAGAAATCTAAGTGAAGGTCTGGAACCCCAACCTTGGTGGTCATGCTCTGATCAATGAGGGCAGACTCCAAATGCAATTCCTTGGCTATGTCTTCATTATTGGGAGAAACCATATCAGGGTTGAAAGGAATCCCTCTCCTGATAGGAACTCCTATCAACATGGAAAATTCTTCTAGCAGAGGCCCCAACTGAAAATCAGGGAATGTAAAGCATCTGAGAGGAGGATCATAAAACTACAAGCAAGTATGGATCATGCTCCTTTGGGATGCATCCAGGTCCATGATCATGTCCAATATGCCTCCATAATGTTCTCTGAATAGTGGGACATGATCGGGAGTAATGAGGGACTGGATCTGTCTGATGCCTGTCAGAGTGGGCTCAAAGAAGTGGTATGTGATGTTGCTCTTCCTGGAGGTGTCCATGCTGATAATGGATGCTAGTGAAGAAGCTGAGATAAACCCTGATGAAGGTAACTGCTGAAGACTGATGAAGACAACTGGAGGAGAGTCTCTGACAAACTGATGAAGGTCCTGGAGAAGATAACTGAAGAAGTCTGGGCAGCAGAAGGGGTCAAAACCAAACCAAAGATAAGGAGGTGGATACCCTGTAAAACAAATAGGCAAATGTTAAATGATGCAAAAATGATGTATGCAGAATGATATGCAAAGGGTTTGTGATCAAGTGCTAGATCTGTTTATCTGTCTTGATAGGGTTCATGTGTTCATCAGTCCGGATGGAGGCTTAGAAATCCAGTAACCAGGTGGGGGACTCAAATAAAGAGTCATAAATCCAGGGTTTTCACAAGAATTCTCCAAAGTGATGCATTCTTAAAAAAATATTAGTAACCAGGGTATGATGAGGCCAAGGGTTCCTGCAAACCTGTAAACACCCCCACCCCCTCACATGTAAGGTTCTAGAACAAGGATCCTCAGACTTGGATCAGTTATGAGAAGTGTAAACACTTCTAACCCGGAGGCACAATGTTTACAATAACCATAAAAGATCCTCCTCTAATTTACCTCAGATGCTGAAGGTCATAAAAGGTCATCCAGACTTAGCAGGCTTCCCAGATAGCTCTAGTACTACAGGAAATCCGTAGCACAGAGTTCTCAAGAAGAAACCCATGTCTGAACCGTGTTTCATATTCCCGCACCAGACCGAAATGGAATGGGAAAGAATATGAAGCCACTCTAGCCTATGTGTCACTCAGGTCCCAGATATAAGACCTCAATCACTCAATGATCCCCACCCACCAAGGAAAACACAGATCCAGCACATGATAATGACAGTATGAAATGCATAAAAACTGTAAATGAAAGCAGTAAATAAAGCTATGCAGAAATCAATAAATAAAGCAAATGAACAAGCACAAGTAGCACATAACACCCCTGTAAACACAAATCAAACAAGCGCTAGGATGAACACACAAAAAAGAACCAGAATCCCTGGTTACAATATGAGTATCCCTCCCCAGTAGAGTCGCCAAGTTGTCGCTCCCCCGAAAAGACACCTGGTCAGATGGGGTGCAGACGCGAACGGTTGGCGAAAGGAGAAATTAAGGTGGAGATGAATAGAGTCGCCAGCTAGGCATTTTTATCCCGAAGGAAAGGTAATGTTGCATAAACCTGGAAAGATATGGATAAGACGGTTGCGAACCAGAGAAACTGAGAAAGGGGGTTGGTTACAACCTGGGAAGGTATTAGCACCCAGATTGTCCGTCGTACTCGACTGGATCCATGCTTAAAAGTTTGTGTTTAAAGGGGTAGGTGTATGTGCTGTCTGTGTGCAAAAGCTGAAAAAGAATATACAAGTGTCAGTGCAAAAGGGTGAATGCTCAGGAACTGAGGCTTAAAAGAGAATGCTGAAAGAGGGGGAAGAAACAAAGACTTTTGTTCGATAACAGTTAAGTTATGCCTACGTATCCTCTCATGCAATGAGGAAGTCAGAACACCGTAGTTCGACTCAAAGTGACTGAAAGATAAATTGACTATGAACTGCTTGCTTGTCTATGCTCAAGTGTATGACTCGTCTGGCTTGAGTGCTAACTGTCTTGCATTAGACGGAAGAAGAAAGTTCTCGTTTGTGAATGAAGATGATGAGAAAAGAATCCCGAAGGAGACGATTATTGTTTGTTTTTGGTGTTTGGAGTTTTTTATTGTTTTTGGTGTTTGTCATAAGTTAATGAGCTTAAGCCTAAATCAAGGGCTTGTAAACTCATTATATCCTCCCTGATTAGGGATAATGAGAATACTTAAGTGTGAGATAAGCACCTCAACTTAATTACCAGGATGATGTAGGATTAAGATCATTAACCTACTTGTGATTATTTAGATATTTTTGGGTTTTTGTTTAGTGTTAAGTAATGAGTTTAAGCCATAATCAAGGATTTGTGAACGCATTACACCATCCTAATAGAAGGATAATAGATGAGAGCACTTAAGCTAAGGAAGATACCTCAACTTAATCCATGATTAGGGATTAAATTCATGACAAAACAAAGCCTTTATTAAGGTGGATTTTAATTAAGTGAGATTAAGTAGTGAGTTTTATGATTTGTAAGATAACTTGAGGGGGACTTGTCCATTAAACACTAGGGTTAGTCCTTCTTAACCAATAAAGGAAGAATTAGAACCCTAATGTAAGGCCCAAGTTACAAGTTAATGTTTTAGTGATTATTAGATGGATTGATTAAGAGGTTTAAATAGATTAAGGGTTTAACACTTAGGATTAAAGTTATACACTCCATCCTAAGAGAAGGATGCAAGCATAATCCTAATTCCAAAGTCCTAAAGCCTTAAAGGTTTAGTCTCTAATGATGAGGTGAGAAGAGAGACACAAAGAAGACTCAAAGGTAAAAGCTAAGGGGGACTAATCACCAATGGAAGAAGCAAAAGAAAGGAGGAAGAAGCACAAGATGCATAAGGAAAGGAATGAAATGGAATGAAGCATATGCAAAGACAAAGACCAAAACCAGAAGCATTCACATGATGAAAATGATGATATGACATGATGCAAAGGCATACAAAGTGCAATGAATGGTCATACAAGAGAATGGATGTAAATGAAGCATGCTTTGAAGTATGAAAACACATGGATGTTTATGAAATGAAATGGATGCAAAGCATAGCAAATGTATGAAGAAATAATCAAGCATGATTCTAACATATCTTAATATGTCTAAGATGACATGTAAATGTATGAAATGTCATGGAAAGTTCATGTATGGATGCATATGCAAGATGAATGCAAATGAAAGTGCAAAATTAGGGTTACATGAAAGGATGAGATGCAAATGATCAAAACAAAAGCATATGACATGATAAAAATTTGCAAATGAGCTCAAACAAACCCCAACCCCATATGATATCACAATCCAAAGGAGAAGGTCCAACTCTTAACCTAAAGAAAGTTATGATTTTCCTAAGTTTGCTAGGGTTTTTGGGTACCTTAAAAGGGAAAATGCAAATCAATTTGAAAATGTAATACAAATTCATGCCAAAAATATTCTAGAAACTACATGATATGTGGAAAACAATGCAAAAAGAATTATCATCAAACCCTTCAGGGTTAGGCAGAAAATATTTTTCAAAGTTAGGGTTCTAAAAAGGGGATTTTATGAACCCTAAATTCAAAGAAAATGTCAAAGTATGTTCAAAACCAAAAAGAAATTTGTATGAATGGTTTGACAATGTTTCTAAATGTCTTAAGATGCAATGTGAATTTTTTTGTGATTTTTAGAAACCTAAATGGTATTTTAATTAATTAATTTCCATTAATTAATTAAAATAAACATTTAAATATTTTAAAAATACAAATTTTATGCAAAAAATAAAAATAAAAATATTTTTGGTTTCTGAAAATTAATAATAGTCATGGTAAAAAATTTTAGAATTTTTTAATGATTTTTACTATTTTTAATAAATATGTAAAATAAAATGTAAAGAAAATAAAAATAAAATGAAAGTATGCAAAAGGAGAGGCTGAGATCTAAAGTTGGGGGATCCAATGATCCAGATGGAAAGTCAGCGTGATTGGAGGTATTCAAATCCTAAGGCCATGACTTAATCTTCTCACTTAAATGAAATCCAACGGCTGTGTTTTAATCTGACCTAATTTAACTAATTAATTAAGTTTAGGATTTAATGATTAATCCCAGCCCTTCAAAACGCGCGACAAGCTCTCATCAAACGGCCCAAATTCAAACTCACTTAATCACCTGAGATTAGCCCTAATCCACCTCAGACGATCGGAACAGTGTTCCGGTCGTCTTCTCCGGCAGGGTTCCTATCTCAAATCTCTCCCCATGCCATTTTAAGAGCTCTAAAGCTCCATATCAGATCCCCAACTCACCCCAAGCACAAATCAACCCTCAAAATCAATTTATTTTGCAACAATCATGAGAATCAAGCAAGAACATGTTTCACGAGCAAAGTTTCAGAAGCTAAATACACGCATGTTTTCAACTCATTTTCAAAACAAATTATATCATGATGATCAGCATAACATGTAAAACAAACTAGAAACTTAAAATCATGCTTCTGGAAAAAAGTTTGAAGATGGATACCTGAGCTGGAGCTTTCACTTTTGGAGCTTTCTGACCTCTTCTCCTGTGCAAACCCACCCCAATGGACTCCTTGATGATGTTGAGAAGCTTTGAATGAGTTTAGAATGGCTGGATTGAGAGAATGAACTCTTGCTGCACCAGAATCGTGTGTGTGTTTGGCTGACTTTTAGGGCTTGGCAATGGTTGGGAAATGATCTATGGATGATGGTGAGTTGATCTATGTAATTTGTTTGAAGTTTTATGGCTTGTGCAGTGTGTTTCGAAGAGATGAAGGTTGGGGGTTATTTTTGTGAACTTGGCTTATTAGAGTGTTCAGGCTCCAAGTATAAACACCCCAAATTTTCCCTCACTCATTATACCATGGCTTGTGATTCTTTTCATGTGCATAAGTTCAATCATATCATCTCATATTACATTTTTTCCTCACTGCATTAGTTCTAAGTCATCTGCATCTAGGGTTTGTGATCTGAGCAATCCAAGAGCCATCTGAGCCACTCCAAAGGTTTCCAATCATCTCAAGAGGGTCCATGTATGTTCAAGCATCATATTATATCCTCCCAAGATCAAGAAAGTCAGAAAATCACAAGAACTGAGAAAGGCATGGAAGCAGAGCCAAGCTTAACTGCACAAATGACCTAGAATTAGGGTTTTGGTTTCAGAGGCCATAACTCCAAATTTTTTGGTCATTCTTGTTTCTATTGGTGCCTATATGATATGAGTATCATGCATACCAATTTTCATGAATAAATTCAATGGGGAAGGCATCTGATCAATATATGACTTCTTAAACAAGTCAGTGAAAAATCAGGGCATCTGAGGCCCCCCATCATCCAACCAAAGGGTCTTCTCCATCATTTTGGGAGTATATGATCTTTATTTGATCTTATAAGAGTTTAGAAGTTCACAAAATTAAAGAATTTCAAGCCATTGCAAAGTTGCCATTTTGGGAAAGTGACTTGTAATGCAAACTTGCCATTTTGGGAAAGTTTTTCAACCTCCTATTTTTGATTCAAAAATGCTTCAAATGAAAAATTCTTGGTCATGAAAGTTGTGGATTGGATCATTCCCTTTTCAAAAAGTACAAGAACTTGATCTAATTCATCATAGAACTCAAGTTATGGCTTGTCAAAGTTGGGAAAAATCACATAAATTTCACTTTTACACCAAAGAGGGAAGTTTGCAAATTCTCAAGCCAAGCATTTTTGTGACCTCAAACACACTTCTACATGTCTTAACATCATAATGCATTGCCTAAGGATCATAATTGGCCCAAGAACCACAAGCTTTCATGCCTTGAACTTCACAAATTTCAAAAGGGGCCAAAACTTCCATAATTTGCAAAATGACACATAACTTCTCACAAACTTGCTGATTTGCCTCAATTTCAATTCTATGGACCTCCTTGATCTCAGGTGCACCAAGACAAGCTAAAAGGCCAGTTGCAAGAATGCCCATACCTCAAGTACAAGTCATGTTGACATTTTGGCAACTTGCCCATACCAATCACCACAGTACACCACCCACTCTCTGCCCAACCAGAACATTACTAGCATGCCTCAAGGGTCATTTTTCATAAGACACACAAGCTGAAACCTCCAAGAACGGAGCATACACAAAATCACTCCAACTTGCAAAAGCTTTCGAATTTCATAACACAGCCAACAAACCTCCAAACTTTTTCCACCATTCAACTCCATATTCATCACTGATCATTTCCCACCTTTCATTTTGCCTTGAAACACTTCAAATCAAAAATACGATTTTCACATTTCTTGAACTGAGCTTCAGCCAACTGCACATAAAGGCCACATAAACTCCAACCAAGCATTGCAAACTCTTGAGGGAGATCATTGGAGGGGTTTTGAAGTAGAGAAGCATCCAGACAGTGCCATTTTCGAAAGCTTTAGTTCCGGTAACCTCAAGAACAAATTTTCCAGAAATGATTTCTTAAGTTCTTAGATTGTTCTCTATGCTTCACTGATCACACTGCACCTTTTGGTTTTGAAAATGATCGTTTTAAGCTTGTATGAATCTTCTGAAATTTCTGAAAGATTTTTCGTTTTGCTTCGAATCTTATTGTTCATGTGAAATAAATGTTGTTTGATGGCTGAATCTTGTTTAGAATGGGGTGGGGATCATTTCTGGAGAGTTTGGTGGTTTGATTTTACGGATTGAGTGAGATAGCAAGAGTGGATGGCCGGAGAAGATGACCGGAACACTGTTCCGGTCACCTGAGAGTCATTAGGGTTCATATTAGGGTTTAATTGCGTAATTAGTGAAGTTTGAATGTCAGCCATTCAGATGCGCGCGCTAGTCAATTCCCGCGTCCCAACTTCAAACCCTGGCCTTAGGATCTGTTGACTTCTCATTTAATCTAATTTTATTTTCATTTTATTTGCATTTTCTTAATCATTTTATAAAAAATAGCAAAACTCATCTAAAAAATTTTATTTTTTGCATCTTGGTTCTAAATATTTTTCTCATTCTGAAAATAATTTTTATTTTAATTTTTGCATAAAATTTGTATTTTTTAAATATTTAAACGTTTATTTTAATTAATTAATGGAAATTAATTAATTAAAATACCATTTAAGTTTCTAAAAATCACCAAAAAAAATCACATTGCATATTTAAACATTTAGAGACATTATCAAACCACTCATATAAATTTCTTTTTGGTTCTTGATACATTTTGACATTTTTCTTTGGATTTAGGGTTCTTAAAAAACCAATATTTTGACCCTAACTTAGAAAATTCTTTTCTGCCTAACCATGAGAAGTCTGATAATGATTCTTTTTGCATTACATTCCACATATCATGTAGTTTCTAGGATAAAATTGGCATGAACTTATCTTTCATTTTTGATTTGTTTTGCATTTTTTCTTGGTGAGGTACCTTAAAACCCTAGCAAACTTAGAAAAATCATAAGTCCTTTAGGGTTAAGAGTTAGGTCTCCTCCTTTGGGGTGTGATATCATGTGGGTTTAGGGTACCTTTGATCCCATTTTCAATTTTTTATCGCATACTTTGCTTCTGATTTTGAATTTTTTGCATTGCATATTGTATGTAAACCCTAATTTTGCCTTCATTTGCATTCATACCTCATATGCTTGCATACATGAACTTGCCATGACATTTTGTGCACCCACATGATTTCTATGACATCTTAAGACACATTAGAAGCATGTTTGATCATTACATCATCCATTTTCCATGCTTTTGCTTTCATTTGATGTCATATGCATTCATGAACTTTCATGATCCTTTCATGTCTCATTTTCATCTTTATCATTTGTATGATCATCCACATCTCATGACAACCATTTGTATCATATCTTAGCATCATTTACATCTTAATCATGCTTCTGGTTTTGGTTTGCATCATTGCATCTTTCTCATTTTCATTTCATTTCATTTTCCTTTGCTAACTTTTCAGGTGGTAAGTGTTTGAGAAGTGGATTTGCCTTCACTTCTCATAATCTCTTCTCATCTCCTTTATGCATTCATTGCTGCATTTTACTTGTGATTTAGAGTGAGCTTGCTCATTCATGCTCTTTCTCCTCTTTCTTTCTTCAAGCAACTCATCTTCTTAAGTGAAGTAAGTTGTCTTGCTTCTTGCTGCTTCTTTTCTTTCCATCCTGCTTCTTCCTTGGTGGCTCTCTTGAAGACCTTCTTGCAAGCCTCATAAACCCTAGGAATACCCAAGCATGATCACAATTAGGGTTTGATTAGTCCCCCCATTAGTTTTACCTTTGTGTCATCTTTGAGTCTTCTCTTCTCATCTCTTAATCAAGGACTAAACCTTAAAGGTTTTAAGGCTTTGTTATTAGGGTTATGCCTGTATCCTTCTATTAGGTTTAAGCTCATTTTATTATGACAAATTCAAAAGGTAATAAAAGATTGAAAACTCAAAAACAAACAATAATCGTCTCCTCCAGGATTCTTTTCTCATCTCATTCACTCATAAACGAGAACTTGCTTCTTCAGTCTAAAGCAAGACAGTTTTCACCTGAGCCAGACAGGTCATACACTTGAGCATAGACAAGTAAGCAGTTCACAAGTCAATTTATCTTTCAGTCTCTTTGAGTCGAACTATGGTGTTCTGACTTCCTCATTGCATGAGAGGATATGTAGGCATAACTTAACAGTTATCGAACAAAAGTCTCTGTATATTCCCCCTCCTTCTAGCATTATTATTTAAAGCCTCATAGTCTTGAGCTTCATATTCTTTCTCAGCACTGACACTTTTTCATCTCACTTCACACCTCTTTCCAGCACTGACACTTGCATTCTTTTCTAGCTTTGTACACAAAATAGCACTGACACTACCCCTTTAAAACACAAATCTTTCAAGCGTGGATCCCGTCGAGTACGACGGACAATCTGGATGCTAATACCTTCCCAGGTTGTAACCGACCCCCTTTCTCAGTTTCTCTGGTTTGCGACCGTCTTATCCATCTTTTCTCAGGTTTATGCAGCATTACCCTTCCTTCGGGATAAAAATGCCTAGCTGGCAACTCTCTTCTTTTCTTCTTTCGCCGACCGTTCGTGCTTGTACCAGGATGCAAATCTTTGGGAGCGACAGCTTGGCGACTCTGCTGGGGAATCTTATACTGCAACCAGGGCTTCTGGTTCTTTTTGTGGGTTCCTCCTAGCGCTTGTTTGATTTGTGTTTACTGGGGTGTTATGTGCTATGTGTGCTTCTTTATTTTTCTTTATTTATCGCTTTATGTACATTTTTATTTATTGCTTTCTTTATAGTTTTATACATCATACTATCATATTATCATTGCTGGATCTGATTTGCTGTTTTGATGGATGGGGTTCCATTGAGAGTTTAAGGTCCTATACCTGGGACCTGAGTGACACCTAGGCTAGAGTGGTTCACGTTCTTTCCCATTCCATTTCGGTCTGGTGCGGGAATATGAAATACGGTTCAGATGTGGGTTTCTTCTTGAGAACTCTGTGCTACAGATTTCCTGTAGTGCTAGGGTTATCTGGGAAGCCTGCTAAGTCTGGATGACCTTTATTATGACCCTCAGAAACTGAGGTGAATTAGAGGAGGATCTTTTATGGTTATTGTAAACACTGTACCTCCGGGTTAGAAGTGTTTACACTTCTCATAACTGATCCAAGTCTGAGGATCCTTGTTCTAGCACATTACCTGTGAGGGGGATGGGTTATTTACAGGTTTGCAGGTACCCTTGGCCACATCATACCCTGATACTATTTTGCTTAAGAGTACTCCACTTTGGACAGTTCTTGTGATTAACCTTGGACATGTGACTCTTTATTTGAGTCCCCCACCCTGGTTACTGGATTTCTGAGCCTTCATCAGGACTTTTGGACATACATGGACCTTATATCAAGACAGATAATCAGATCCAGCTCTTGATCACAAACCCTTGCATATCATTTGCATATATCATCATTGCATCATTTGACATTTGTTTATTTGCTTTTCAGGGTATCCACCTCATTGTATCTTGGTTTTGGTTTTGACCCCTTCTTCTGCATAGACCTTTGCTTCAGCTGTCTTCACCAGTTATCTGCTTCAGTCATCTCCATCCTCACCAACATCAGTCTATCAGAGGCTTACCTTCCAGCTTCTCAGTCTGTGAATCTTCATCAGCATTTATCTTCACCTTCTTCAGCAACATTCATGACTACTCCCAGGAAGAGCAACATATCCTACCACTTTTTTGAGCCTGTATTGACTGGTATCAGGCAGGTCCAGTCACTCATCACACCTGACTACATCCCACTGTTTAGAGAACACTATGGAGGTATCCTGGACATGGTTGTGGACCTTGACCCTTCTCAGAGGAGCATGATCCATACATGCTTACAATTTTATGACCCTCCATTGAGATGTTTCACCTTTCCAGACTTTCAGTTAGGGCCTCTGCTGGAAGAGTTTTCTTTGTTTATTGGATTGCCTATCAGAAGGGGATCCCCTTCAACCCAGAGATGACTGCTCCTAGGAATGAAGAGATAGCAAGGGCATTGTACTTGGAGCCTGCCCTTATTGAGCAAAATATGACAACAAAGGCTGGGATTCCTGGTTTGCATTTGAACTTCTTGATTTCTCAGGCCATCCTGAAAGCTTCAGTAGGAGAGTGGAGGGCAGTCTGTGCACTGTTAGCCCTCAGCATATATGGGGCTATACTGTTTGCAGATGAGCCCAAATTTGTCAGCAAAAGTGCCATCCATCTGTTTCTTCTGAAGAACCCAGTACCTACACTGCTAGGAGATTTTTACTACTCCATTCATCAGAGGAATGAGAAACAGAGGGGGAAGTTGGGAAGATGTTGTGCTCCTTTGTTTTACACCTGGCTGCTCAGACACCTGCCTAAGTCAAATGCCTTCTTGAACCCACATCAGCAGAAGAATTGGGCCAAGAGACTCATTGCTTTAACTTCAGATGACATCAGATGGTGCACCCAGAGCACCAAAGGCAAGGACATCATCACCAGCTGTGGACAATACCCAAATGTGCCTCTGATAGGAGTGAAGGGTTGCATCGACTACAATCCTTTGTTGTTTAAGAGACAATTGGGATATGCCTTAGTTCACCCTCCTAGAGGACAGGATTTAGCTGAGACCCTATATTGTGAAGTGCAACCGGGTTCAGCTGTTGTCAGACAAGCATCCTGGGCTTGGGACAACATCCAGATAAAAGGGGTAGCTATCCTTGGAAAATGTAATAATGTTGCTTCAGCTCAGTACTATGACTGGTCCCGTACTAGAGCTCAGATTACCAAGATGCCTTTCATCTTGGAAGACATACCTGGACCATCTACAGTATAGCCTACAGCAACAGTTAGCCTGGAGGAGTTTGAAAAGTTGAAAGAAAGGAATGAGAAGCTATCTCAAGCCTTGAAGAAGACTCTTTGGGAAAGGAGTGATGGTCTTCTGGACATTGAGAGATTGGAAAAGCTCAGGGTGGAGCATCTTGCCAAAATTGAGAAGACAGAAGACTACATAAGGAAAGCAAGGGATGGGGAACAGATATTGAAGAATGCCTGCAAGGAGGCTAAGATTCAGAAAGCTAGGGTTGAGCACTATCTGCAAGAGAGTCAGGCTAGGTGGGTCAGGATCACCAAAGCCCGTACGCAAGAAGACCAGAAGACTCAATCCAGGATTGAACAGTTGGAGGCCAATGAGAAAAAACAGCAGGAAGCTATGTTGGCTGCACAGAAAGAGATATCAGAGTTGAAGCTCAGAGCATGGTTGAAGAGATCAAAAGACCAGGACAGGCACGAGAAGCTGACCACTGCCATTGCTACCAGAAACCTCCTCATTAGGACTATTATAGAGCACTCAGCTGGTCCAGTGACTGAGGCACTCCTGAAGGAGGTCAGAGAAGATGCGTTTGGACTGGATGTCTGATTCTTTGCTTGTTGTTTGTTTCCATTTGTTGTACTTTTCCCTTTGTTGTATTTTGACCCTCCATGGGCATGTATTGTAAAACAAACTATGTATTGTTCACTATTTGTAATATATTTTAGTTTGTTTTCATTTGGGTTTTCCCTCAACAACATCAAGCATCTTTCTCGAGGTCTGGAAAGGTCAAAACCAAGAACCAAACTGGATACCTTGGAAAACAAATAAACATACTGCATTGCATACTAACTTTGTCTTTGTTTTGTAGGTTTTGTTATTATTTCTGTTTCTAACTTTGTTGTCACTTCAGGAAACATTGCTCGTCGCCGAGTGTTCCCTGTCAACCGCACGCACCGGTACCCGACTCGTAACAACCTTCCCGGTATTCAAATGGAACAAGTACAGCAGGATCTGACTGAGGTCAGAAATCAGATGGCCAATGAGAGATTGGAGATGAGAAATCAGATGTCTCAGTTCATGGCAGTGATGATTGGCTTGGCCCAAAGTCAAGAAAGGTTAAGAGAGCTGGTGGAAAGACAAACTCCTGAAGAGCCTCATCTTGGGACAGGGGGAACTAGCAACAATGAAGAAGGCCAGCCTCGTATCAACCCACCAGAGTTTGGACCTCACCTAAATCCATAAGTTAACATCCCGAGAAATGGTCAAGGTAATGCTACTGGGGGCCAAATCCTGCAGGAGGATCCCCAGGGAGAACAATTTACTGTTATTGGGGCTGGATATGAGATATATGACAGAAGATTGGACGAGATTGCTGAAAGGCTAAGATCCTTGGAATCTCAAAATTCTATGGGCTTCGATGTGATGGATATGGGACTAGTGGATGGGGTGAGAATTCCCCACAAATTTAAACCCCCATGCTTTGAAAGGTAGAATGGTACCTCCTGTCCTCGCACTCATCTACAGTCTTTCTTGGGAAGGCTCAAAGCCTATACTATGGATGAAAAGTTGTGGATGTTCTACTTGAGGAAAGTCTGACTGGAGCTTCGAGAGAATGGTATTCACATTTGTCTAGAGCCACCATAAGATTCTAGAAGGATTTGGCCGAGGCTTTCATCCGTCAATATCAATACAACATGGACATGGCTCCCAACAGGACCCTTCTAATGGGAATGTCTCAGTCTTCCAGAGAAAGCTTCCGGGATTACGCTCAAAGGTGGAGACAGCTTGTTGCTGCTGTCCAACCACCCATGTCAGAAAGGGAAATGGCTGACATGTTCATGAATACATTGCAAGGGACCTATATTGATAGACTGGCTGCTTTCTCCTCTACCAGTTTATCTGATGTGGTCATATTTGGTGAGAGGATTGAAAGTCTCTTGAAAATGGGCAAAATCTTCGACAGTGGTGCGATTTCCTCCAGCAATCCCAGAAACCCTTTTGCGGGACCCCGAAGGGAAGGTGAAACAAATTCCATTCATACAAGCCGGGGCAGACCTCAATATGCTCACCGATCAGTAGCAGCTGTTACCATCCCAACTCCAATTCCACAACAATTATCATATCCTCAACAACAATAGCCAAAGTATCAACAACAAGCTCAGTATCCGCAACAAAGGTCGTACAACAACAGCAACAACAACCAACAACAGCATCCCTTCCAACAGAGGCCATCACAAGCAAACAGGGTAATTGACCCAATCCCAATGTCGTATGCTGCACTCTTGCCACAACTCCTAAAGCTCAACCTAGTTGAGTTAAGGACGTTGGCATCTCCAGATCCTCTCAATATGCCAAAGAACTATGATGCAAATGCCAGGTGTGCATTCCACTCAAACGCACCGGGGCATAATACTGAAAAATGCAGGGCCCTACAGATGAAAGTCCAGGATTTAGTGGACTCAAAAGCTCTCAATTTTGCGCCTCCTCCGAACGTTACAAGGAATACAATGCCTAGTCACAACGGGCCTAGATTAATGCTATTGAGGAGGGCAAACCATCCACATTAATCAACAGTGTTGCACAAATCCGAACACCTTTGGTTGAAATTAAAGCTCAGCTGTTAGAATGCCAAGTGTTCCCTGGATGTGAGATCGGCTGTGGATATTGCAACATTGCTGTTAATGGATGTGAGAGACTGAGAAACGGCATAGATGGCCTCATTAGAGATGGCATTCTTCAGATGAAAACAACAATAACTACAACTCCAACAATTCCTTCATCAACAATCGCAGATACTCCTACAACGTCAGCAACCATTGTTCCAACAGATTCTACTACAACTCCAACAATTATTCAATCAATCACTTCAACGGATACAAGTTCAGTCACAATTCCTTCTACAACGATAACACCCATTATTCCATCAGTTCCTGCTACAACTTCAACACCCGTCCAGTCAACAGTACCGTCTACAACATCAGCAACAGTTAATGAAAGCGTCTCAACAGTTACGATATACTTCGATCCCGCAAATGTTCCTTCCAACAACTCACAACAAAATGCTACTCCTGTCAGAGCTCCAGTTACCATATATTATGATCCACACACCATTGTGGTCCCTTCTACAGCTGCCATCAGTCCGGTCACTATCACAGTGCCTGGGCCAGTTCCTTACGAAAGCAATAATGCCATCCCTTGGCATTATGGCTCAGATCTATACTGCGAGAGGCAGAAAATCACTTTAGAGTCATAAACTTCTTCACCTCAGATAGACAATGTAGGGGGAGGCGGAGGCTTCACTAGAAGCGGACATCTCTTTGCCTCGCAAATACCAAGACCCATTGCTGAAGCAGAAGTTGCTGCTAAGGCAAATGGGAAGAGTGTGGTGCAAGAAGAACAAGTTGCTAAAGAAACTTTGAAGACTCCTTTTGATCAAGAGGTTGATGAATTCATGTGGATCATCAAAAAGAGTGATTATAAGGTGGTGGACCAGCTTCACCAAACACCTTCCAAAATCTCCATACTATCATTGTTAATGTGCTCTGAGGCTCATCGGAACGCACTATTAAAAGTCCTGCATGCAGCTTATGTGTCGGAGGAGATTACTGTCAATCAGTTAGAGGCTGTGGTTGGAAATGTTAACGATAGTCATGGACTAGGATTTACCAACACTGATCTGACGACGGAAGGTCGCAATCACAACAAGGCTTTGCACATTACCTTGGAATGTAAGGGTGCAGTTCTTTCTCACGTATTGGTGGACACAGGGTCATCCCTCAATGTCCTACCCAAGAAAGCCCTTGTGAAGCTGGAATATGATGGATTGGCACTACGCCCAAGCAACTTGGTAGTGAGAGCCTTTGACGGTTCTAAAAGATCAGTTCTGGGAAAGATAGAGTTACCAATAATGATTGGCCCACAGGTTTTCAAAACGACCTTCTTTGTGATGGATATACAGCCTGCCTACAGCTGTCTATTGGGTAGACCATGGATACACGCCGCCGGCGCCGTGACATCAACCCTTCACCAGAAGTTAAAATTCGAGTGGGAGTGCCAAGTCATTACCATATGTGGGGAGGAGGATATCTTCGTTAGCCAGCTGGCTACTTTCAAATACATTGAAATGGATGGGGAGATCCATGAAACCATGAGCCAAGGGTTTGAAGCCCTTAATATTAATGAAACATCTAATGTGTCTGGGACCTCCATCACATCATATCAACAAGCCCGGAAGGTTGTTGAGGAAGGTACCGCCCAAGGCTGGGGCAAGCTACTGCCAGTTGAGAAGAAAGAAGACCGATTCGGGTTGGGTTACAGACCAACTCGACAAGATCAACCAGAGGCTGCAAAGGAGCCCAAATTTGTCAGCGGGGGGATGTTCACCCCGGATGCTGTGAATAGTTTGGAAGATGAGTCAGAAGATGAGTGCAACCTGGAAAGCTGGATACGTCCAAAGATCCCGGGGAGCCATGTCTCAAACTGGTCTTCCCAGGAAATTATAAGAGTTACTCCTGCAGAGTAATTATTATTTCATGTTTTTAAAGCATGCATCAAGTCCTGCATCTTGCCCAAGATGTCAGGGCTCATTTTGTAATCGGGTCATCTTGTATTTTGTGCAAAGGTCAATTAATGAATATCAGGACATCTTTTGCAAATGAGTCTTTTTCTTTTCCGCTCACTGTTTTTCATTTTTCATTTTTTGTACAAAAATAAAATGGCAATGTTTTTCAAAAATAATAACTTCATTTTTACTTTTTCTAAACAAGATAAAATTGATCACTAAAATGAACAAATCTAAACCCTTGCAGAGAGTGCCCTCCAGACTGCACCGACAACAACACTGCTATGACTTCGTATGACTTTGACAATCCGATTAATCAAGCTGATGAAGGGGTTGAAGAAGATTATAAGCTACCTGAAAAGCTATCCAGGTTGTTGAGACAAGAGGAGAAGGTTATCACTCCTCATCAGGAGGAAGTTGAGACGGTTAATCTTGGTACAGAAGAAGACTTGAAAGAAGTTAAGATCGGGGCCTGTCTGCAAGATTCAGTGAAAGAGCAACTTATTGTCATGCTTCG
Source organism: Lathyrus aphaca (assembly GCA_963966055.1). Classification (NCBI taxonomy): domain Eukaryota; kingdom Viridiplantae; phylum Streptophyta; class Magnoliopsida; order Fabales; family Fabaceae; genus Lathyrus; species Lathyrus aphaca. The sequence goes on from OZ014521.1 coordinate 233,037,675, forward strand.
GGAGTATGTGGATGTTTTTTCTTGGTCTTATCAGGATATGCCAGGATTGGACACCGACATTGTTATGCACAAGCTGCCTCTGAAAGAAGACTGTCCGCCAGTAAAATAGAAGTTGCACCGTACTCGCCCAGATATGGCAATGAAGATAAAAGAAGAGGTACAAAAACAGTGGGACGCCGGTTTCCTTGCTGTGACTAGTTACCCGCCGTGGGTTGCTAACATTGTACCCGTGCCTAAGAAGGATGGCAAGGTGAGAATGTGTGTGGATTACCGGGACCTGAACAGAGCCAGCCCGAAAGATGACTTCCCATTACCTCACATTGATGTATTGGTCGACAATACGGCTCAGTTCTCAGTGTTCTCCTTCATGGACGGATTTTCAGGATATAATCAGATCAAGATGTCACCTAAAGACATGGAGAAGACAACCTTCATCACACCCTGGGGCACATTCTGTTATAAGGTGATGCCATTCGAACTGAAGAATGCTGGTGCCACTTATCAATAGGCTATGGTAACATTATTCCATGACATGACCCACAAAGAAATTGAATGTTATGTGGATGACATGATTGCCAAGTCCCTCACAGAAGAAGACCACCTGGTGAATCTGTTGAAGCTATTCAAGCGTCTGAGGAAGTACCAATTGAAGTTAAACCCCAACAAGTGTACATTCGGGGTGCAATCCGGTAAGCTGCTGGGATTTATCGTAAGTGGGAAGGGGATTGAAGTTGACCCTGACAAAGTCAAGGCCATTCAAGAAATGCCTGCACTGAAGACTGAGAAAGAAGTTCGGGGGTTCCTAGGTAGATTGAACTACATTTCAAGGTTCATATCTCACCTTACTGCAACCTGTGAGCCCTGATTCAAGTTGTTAAGAAAAGAACAAACAGTCAGGTGGAACGAAGACTGCCAAAGGGCTTTTGACAAAATCAAGGAATACTTACAAGAGCCTCCAATCCTTATGCCTCCAGTTGAAGGAAGACCCTTAATCATGTACTTGACAGTATTAGAAGAGTCAATGGGGTGTGTGCTAGGCCAGCATGACGAGTCTGGTCGAAAAGAGTATGCAATTTACTACCTAAGCAAAAAGTTTACCGACTGTGAACAACGTTATTCGCTGCTCGAGAAAACTTGATGTGCTTTAGCGTGGGCTGCTCGCCGACTGAGACAGTATATGTTGACCCACACTACCTTATTGATCTCAAAGATGGATCCAGTCAAGTACATTTTTGAGAAGCCAACACTTACCGGACGGGTTGCAAGATGGCAAATGATTCTCACAGAATATGACATTCAGTACACATCTCAGAAAGCCATCAAAGGCAGTGTATTGTCTGATTATCTTGCTGAGCAACCCATTGATGATTACCAGCCTATGAGATTTGACTTCCCCGATGAAGACATCATGTTCATAAAAGAAAGAGATCATGAAGAGCCTATTCACACTGAAGGGCTTGACCCGGAAGAAGAATGGACTATGATGTTCGATGGGGCTGTTAATATGAATGGTCGTGGTGTTGGTGCAGTACTCATTACAACTAAGGGAGTTCACATGCCTTTCTTGGCAAAACTCGCTTTTAACTGCACTAACAACGAAGCTGAATACGAAGCTTGTATCATGGGTCTTGAGGAAGCCATTGACCTCAGGATCAAGACTTTAACTGTATTCGGAGATTCAGCTCTGGTAATTAATCAAACCAACGGCAAATGGTACACTCACCAGGAGCATCTGATGCCTTACCGGGATTATACAAGGAGGTTACTCACATTCTTCACAACAGTCAAACTTGAGTATATCCCTCGAGATGAAAATCAGTTTGCAGATGCTCTGGCTACCATTTCATCCATGATCAAAGTTCAAGCTGCCAACTTTGTGCCTCGGATCTCAGTGTCCAGGCTTGACAGACCATCATATGTATTCTCAGCAGACCTTGCTGAAGATGATAAGCCTTGGTTACATGACATCAAATGCTTCTTGGAGGATCAAACATACCCACCTGGGGCATCATCCAATGACAAGAAGACATTAAGGAGGCTAGCTGGTAGTTTCTTCCTGAATACTGATGGTTCGTTGTACAAGAGAAACTTTGATATGGTACTCCTCAGATTTGTTGATAAGACAGAAGCAGACTTGTTGATGCACGAGATGCACGAAGAATCTTTTGGTACCCATGCTGGAGGGCATGCTATGGCTAAAAAGTTGCTAAGATCAGGCTATTACTGGATCATAATGGATGCGGACTGTTGTGCGTATGCCAGAAAATGCCATAAATGCCAGATTTATGCAGATAAAGTGCATGTGCCTCCGAATCCTCTGAACGTGATATCTTCACCCTGGCCCTTTGCCATGTGGGGCATTGATATGATTGGCAAGATTGAACCGACTGCTTCAAATGGCCACAGATTCATCCTGGTATCCATTGACTATTTTACCAAGTGGGTTGAAGCAGCTTCATACGCAAATGTTACCAGGCAAGTGGTAGCCCGATTCCTGAAGAGGGACATCATCTGCCGGTATGGAGTGCCCGTGCGAATCATTAATGATAATGGTTCCAACTTAAACAACAAAATGATGGCAGGGCTGTGCCGGGACTTCAAGATCCAACACCACAATTCTTCTCCTTACAGGCCAAAGATGAATGGCACTGTTGAGGCATCTAACAAGAATATCAAGAAGATTGTGCAGAAGATGGTTGTCACATATAAAGACTGTCATGAAATGCTACCATTTGCCTTGCATGGGTACCGTACGTCAATCAGAACATCCACTGGGGCAACACCGTATCATCTTGTTTATGGTATAGAGGCAGTCCTACCTGTTGAAGTTGAATTAACTTCCTTGCGGGTACTAATGGATGTTAAACTGAATGAAGCAGAATGGGTCCGATCCCGATACGAACAACTGAATCTGATTGAAGAAAAGAGATTAGCTGCAATTTGTCATGGGCAGCTGTATCAGAAAAGAACGAAGAAAGCCTTCGATCGGAAAGTCAGGCTTCGAGAATACCAAGTAGGAGATCTTGTGCTGAAAAGACTTCTTCCTCCTCACACAGACCACAGGGGCAAGTGGACTCCGAATTACGATGGTCCATTCATAGTAAAGAAAGTCTTCTCTGGTGGAGCAATGATGTTCAGTACTATGGATGGTGAATATTTCTTGTCCCCTGTGAATTCAGATGCAGTTAAAAAATACTTCGAATAAAATGACCCGTTGGACATAAAAACAGAATGTAAGTCCAGGCAAAAAAAGGGCATCCCGGCGAGTCAAAAACAGAATAAAAGACTCGGGCAAAAATAAGGGAAAATAAATAAAAAATGTACACCCGCTGAGTTGAAAAGCCGCATTGGACAGCTCAGGCAAAAATGGGTATCCCGGTGGATTGAAAACCCGAGAGGGCGATCCATGCAAAATAAGGGAATAAGCGAACAACTGCATTCTGAATTCGTCTGTATCACTTAAAACTTGGCAAGCTTCGGAAGGTTCGAGCATCGGTCAGAATCAGCCTCCTTCAGAAAGCGGGAAGAGAAGAACGTCAATGTCATACGAGTCATAGCAAAAGGGAAGCTCACTGAAGCGTCATCAACATTGCCAACACCTTTTTGTTTCTCAATTTTGTAACAATCTCCTCATTTCAAGGGATCTGTTTCTTTGACTGTACTTGCCAATTCAGGGCACACAAATTAATAAAATCAGATTTTCAGTCACCTTTCGTCTTGTACATTTTATTTCATTTGCAAAATGTCTGATATCCTTGATATGATGATTGCATAAATACAGATGCGTCTTTCCTAAAATTACATGCTTACAGGAAATATGTTTGCTCTCTGGAGTGTTGAAATTCCTATGATGGAATCCAGTAAGGGACACCTCTGGGCACTTGTATGTTTCTTTGTCATAACAGGATTGCAGGTATTCAAAGCGCAACACGGGGCATGAAAGCTTCTCCTCAACAAGCTTTCAAATCATTATTTCCTCAGCACGTCTTCCAAACAGCATCAGAAGGGGCTTATTTCCCCAGCTAATTTCATCATCCTCAGTAGGATCCCCATAGAAATCTCTTAGGAAGATCGTTCAATGATCATTCCTCCCCAGCCAAGTGTCAGACAGGGAACTATCTCCCCACGGAGTTTCAACCTATATCTAGAAGAGCAATGTCTGAAGATCTCACAATAAAGTGACGAAAACTTCCGCAGACCCCAGCTGGGCTCCTCATCACCAAGAATAAGTCTATCAGTGACTTATTTCCCCAAGCAGAGTCGCATATTTTATCAGATCTACCAAAGATCTCATCCCCAGCTGGGATATCCTGTCAAGCAGATCAGTCAGAGATTTCCACAAGCAACGGGATCCGAATCCTGGATCGGTATCTTTGCATAATCATAACATTCACATCATATTTCCCCTCATAGCGTAGCATTCCATCTAATACGGAGCATTACGGAAAAAATCAAACATGCTGCATAATCATAAGCCATGTTGTGAATCAAATACCTGTATATATCTGCATTCCATCATCAATATATATATATACAAATACCTCTCAAAGTTCCCCAGCAGAAAGCCAAAGTGTCCTCATTTGCACTCACAAATACAGATACATGCTCCTTTTGGCACTCATCCGTGTCATCCTTCCCCAGTAAAGTCGCCCGGACAAACAGATATCTATACACTCCTTGGACACTCGTCCGTGTCACCATTCCCCAACATGGTTGCCTAAACACTCATTGTAAACCAAAAACTTGTTTATAACACATTTCTTTCGACACTCGTCCGTGTCATCCTATCCCCACAGAACTTCAGAATATCTTTTACATACATAAGTTTTGCACGTATATGATACTCATCTGTATCATACTCTCCCCAGCATATTGAACACTCGTCTGTGTCTCACTCATACTTTTTACTCATACAGATACTCGTCCGTATCTTGCATGCACACCTTTTCTCCCCTCAAAGTCGACACTCGTCCGTGTTCTTTGTTAAACCAGTTGATACTCGTCCGTATCACCATCTCTGAACATGTGTCAGCATTGTTTCTACCAATACTCGTCTGTATCGTAGTCTTAAGAATGCTCGTCCGCATTTTTAATCTATACACATTGTCAAACACTTACACCTTTCATTTCTTGAATGTAGACATTCGTCTGTGTCTACCACTCCCCAGAAGATTCTCCAGCAAAGTTGTTTCCTATCTATCTGACATTCGTCCTATGTCATGATACCTTTTCGGCAGCCGTACCCTGCCAGGTGATCGTCCTTCACCTCTTTGATGATCGTCCTTCATCATTCCCCGGCGGAGTCTCCATTATTGGAACCCTTCCCTATCTGAAATTCGTCCTATGTCGTGATATTTTTAGCAGCCGTCCCCTGCTAGGTGATCGTCCTTCACCTTTTTAGGTGATCGTCCTTCATCATTTTATCCGATGGTCATCCCCATCATTGATCTTGTTATCTGACATTCGTCCTATGTCATTATAAACCCCGAGAGCAGCCGTACCCTGCTAGGTGATCGTCCTTCACCACTCGATGATCGTCCTTCATCATGCTTATCCGATGGCCGTCCCCATCATCGACTTTTCCTACCCGACATTCGTCCTATGTCGTGATACTTTCGGCAACCGTACCTTGCCAGGTGATCGTCCTTCACCTTGGATGACCGTCCCTCATCCTTATCCCCAACAGAGCAGTCGTTCCCTGCTAGGTGATCGTCCTTCACCTCTGATGATCGTCCCTCATCATTATTTCATTTATCCCTTGAACCTGATGGTCGTCTCCATCATTGGATTTACCTTTAATCCCCAGAGAATCTTGTTTCTTTGTTTGATAGTCGTCCCCATCATAATCTCTTCATTTCCCCAGCATGTCGGCCGTCCCCGTCATTGCTTCATCCCCAGCAGTCGCCCTCTGCTCGATGGTCTTCCTCCTTCGCCCGCATTTTATAATCATACTTTACTCCCTTTTACAATTTATATCCCTCTTCGTTTTCTCCCCAGTGAGTGCAAATTTTGGACTGTCTTTGGTATTCAACCACAAGTTATCTTGTTTGTCTGTTAAGTCGTCGCTTACATCCTACACAGCTAACTCATGTTTGAATAGGGGAAGTTGTAAACACCCCAAATTTTCCCTCACTCATTATACCATGGCTTGTGATTCTTTTCATGTGCATAAGTTAAATCATATCATCTCATATTACATTTTTGCCTCACTGCATTGGTTCTAAGTCATCTGCATCTAGGGTTTGTGATCTGAGCAATCCAAGAGCCATCTGAGCCACTCCAAAGGTTTCCAATCATCTCAAGAGGGTCCATTTATGTTCAAGCATCATATTATATCCCCCCAAGATCAAGAAAGTCAGAAAATCACAAGAACTGAGAAAGGCATGGAAGCAGAGCCAAGCTTAACTGCACAAATGACCTAGAATTAGGGTTTTGGTTTCAGAGGCCATAACTCCAAATTTATTGGTCATTCTTGTTTCTATTGGTCTCTATATGATATGAGTATCATGCATACCAATTTTCATGAATAAATTCAATGGGGAAGGCATTTGATCAATAGATGACTTCTTGAACAAGTCAGTGCAAAATCAGGGCATCTGAGGCCCCCCATCATCCAACCAAAGGGTCTTCTCCATCATTTTTGGTGTATATCATCTTTATTTGATCTTAGAAGAGTTTAGAATTTCACAAAATTAAAGAATTTCAAGCCATTTGCAAAGTTGCCATTTTGGGAAAGTGACTTGTAATGCAAACTTGCCATTTTGGGAAAGTTTTTCAACCTCCTATTTTTGATTCAAAAATGCTTCAAATGAAAAATTCTTGGTCATGAAAGTTGTGGATTGGATCATTCCCTTTTCAAAAAGTACAAGAACTTGATCTAATTCATCATAGAACTCAAGTTATGGCTTGTCAAAGTTGGGAAAAATCACATAAATTTCACTTTTACACCAAAGAGGGAAGTTTGCAAATTCTCATGCCAAGCATTTTTGTGACCTCAAACACACTTCTACATGTCTTAACATCATAATGCATTGCCTAAGGATCAGAATTGGCCCAAGAACCACAACCTTTCATGCCTTGAACTTCACAAATTTCAAAAGGGGCCAAAACTTCCATAATTTGCAAAATGACACATAACTTCTCACAAACTTGCTGATTTGCCTCAATTTCAATTCTATGGACCTCCTTGATCTCAGCTGCACCAAGACAAGATAAAAGGCCAATTGCAAGAATGCCCATACCTCAAGTACAAGTCATGTTGACATTTTGGCAACTTGCCCATACCAATCACCATAGTACACCACCCACTATCTGCCCAACCAGAACATTACAAGCATGCCTCAAGGGTCATTTTTCATAAGACACACAAGCTGAAACCTCCAAGAACGGAGCATACACAAAATCACTCCAACTTGCAAAAGCTTTCGAATTTCATAACTCAGCCAACAAACCTCCAAACTTTTTCCACCATTCAACTCCATATTCATCACTGATCATTTCCCACCTTTCATTTTGCCTTGAAACACTTCAAATCAAAAATACGATTTTCACATTTCTTGAACTAAGCTTCAGCCAACTGCACATAAAGGCCACATAAACTCCAACTAAGCATTGCAAACTCTTGAGGGAGATCATTGGAGGGGTTTTGAAGCAGAGAAGCAGCCAGACAGTGCCATTTTCGAAAGCTTCAGTTCAGGTAGCTGTCGCTCTCACCAAATGACACCCAGGTCAGAAGGGGTACAGACGCGAACGGTCGGCGAAAGGAGAGAGTACACACAAGGGTGAACTCAGAAGACAAGATTCGCCAGCTAGGCATTTTTATCCCGAAGGAAAGGTAATGCTGCATAGACCTGAGAAAAGATACGGATAAGACGGTTGCGAACCAGTGAGACTGAGAAAGGGGGTTGGTTACAACCTGGGAAGGTATTAGCACCCAGATTGTCCGTCGTACTCGACAGGATCCACGCTTAAAAGATTTGTCTTTTAAAGGGGTAGTGTCAGTGCTATCTATGTGTCAAAGCTAGAAAGAACGCAAGTGTCAGTGCTGGAAGAAAGTGAAGTGAAATATGTGGAGTGTCAGTGTAAGAACAGGAGTGCAAAGCCTAAGATAATGAGGCTAAAAGAATAATGCTGGAAGGAGGGGGAATATACAGATACTTTTGTTCGATAACCGTTAAGTTATGCCTACGTATCCTCTCGTGCAATGAGGAAGTCAGAACACCGTAGTTCGACTCAAAGAGACTGAAAGATAAATTGATTTGTGAACTGCTTGCTTGTCTATGCTCAAGTGTATGACCTGTCTGACTCAGGTGCTAACTGTCTTGCATTAGACGGAAGAAGTGAGTTCTCGTTTGTGAGTGAATGAGATAAGAAAAGAATCCCGAAGGAGACGATTATTGTTTGTTTTTGTGTTTTCAATCTTTTATTGCTTTTGGATTTGTCATAAATTAATGAGCTTAAGCCTAAACCAAGGGATAGTAAACTCATCACATCTTCCCTCTGATTAGGGGTAATGAGAATACCTTAAGTGTGGAGTAAACACCTCACACTTAATCACCATGATGTAGGATTAAGATCATTAACCTACTTGTGATTATTTAGATGTTTTTGTTGTTTTTGTTTAGTGTCAAGTAATGAGTTTAAGCCATAATCATGGATTTAATGGACTCATTACACCATCCTAATAGAAGGATAATAGATGAGAACATTTAAGCTGAGGAAGGCTCCTCAACTTAATCCATGATTAGGGATTAACCTCATGACAAAACAAAGCCTTTATTAAATGGATTTTATTTGATGATAAGATTGAGAAGTGGATTTCAGGGTTTGTAAGACAACTTGAGGGGGACTTGTCCATTAACACTAGGGTTAGTCCTTCTTAACCAATTAAGGAAGAATTAGAACCCTAATGCAAGGCCCAAGTTACAAGCTTGATGTCTTGATGATTATTAAGTGAATTGATTAGAGGATTTAAACAACATTAAGGGTTTAACACTTAGGATTAAAGTTATACACTCCATCCTAATAGAAGGATGCAGGCATAAGCTTAATCACAAAGCCTTAAAACCTTTAGGGTTTAGTCCTTGATTATGGGATGAGAAGAGAAGACTCAAAGATGACACAAAGGTAAAACTAATGGGGGGACTAATCAAAACCTAATTGTGATCATGCTTGGGTGTTCCTAGGGTTAATGAGGCTTGCAAGAAGATCTTCAGGAGAGAAGCCACCAGGAAAGAAGCAGATGAAAGGAGGAAGAAACAGAGAGAAGCAAGAAAACTTGCTTCACTTAAGAAGACAAGTTGCTTGAAGGAAGAAAGTAGGAAAGAGCATGAATGCACAAGCTCACTCAAAGATAAGATAAAATGCAGCAATGATGCAAGAGAGGGATGAGAAGATATTGTGAGAAGTGAAGGCAAATTCACTTCTCAACACAACTTACCACCTGAAAAGTTAGCAAAGGAAATGAAATGCAATGGAAATGAGATGAAATGCCATGATGCAAACCAAAGTCAGAAGCATAAACATGATGTTAATGATACTAAGAGATGATGCAAACACATGACAAGAGATGAGAATGATCATACAAGCATAAGGATGCAAATGAGGCATGCTTTGAACCATAAAGATTCATGAATGTTTATGAAATGAAATGAACATATAACATGGCAAAGGGATGATGCAATGATCAATCATGATTCTAATATGTCCTAAGATGTCTTATGGATCATGTGGATGTACAAAATGTCATGGCAAGTTATTGAATGCAAGCATATGAAAGATGGATGCAAAGGAAGGCAAGAATTAGGGTTTATGCATAACATGCAAAGCAAAATTCAAAATCAGAAGCAAATGACATGATAAAAAATTGAAAATGGGATCAAAGGAACCCTAACCCTACACAAGTTCACTGCCAAAAGGAGGGGACCTAAATCTAAACCTAATGGAAGTTATGATTTTTCTAAGTCAACTAGGGTTTCAAGGTACCTCACAATGAAAAATGCAAAACAAATTGAAAATGGAAGATAAATTCAAACCAATTTTACCCAAGAAACTACATGCTATGAAGGATGCAATGCAAGAAGAACCATTATCAAACTCTCAATGGTTAGGCAAAATGGATTTTTTCAAGTTAGGATCAAAATATTGCCTTTAAACAAATTTAATTCCAATGAAAATTGTCAAAATGCATCAAGGACCAAAAAGAAATTTGTTTTGAGAGTTTTTTAATGTTTCTAAATGTTTTAGAATGCAATGTGAATTTTTTGGTGATTTTTAAATACCTAAATGCATTTTTAATTAATTAATTTTCATTAACTAATTAAAAATAAACATTTAAATGATTTAAAAATGATTTTTAATGCAAAAAATAAAAATAAAAATATTTTTGGGTTCTGAAAATTAATGAAATGTTTGACAAAAATTTTCAGAATTTTTTAAAGTGTTTTGCTATTTTTAAAAATTCGTAGAAATTAAATATGAATAAAATGAAATAAAAATGAATAAAATGGAAAGTATGCAAATCCTGAGGCTGAGCTTTAAACGAATTTGGAGGGAATTGACTGGCGCCAGATCCTGTGGCCCAGATTCAAACTGGCTGGATTTGAATTAAACCTAATTAATTAATTTAATAAATCAGGATTAGGGTTTTAATGGTGAATCTGGTCCATTCATTCGCGCGCGGGTCAACCCAAGTCAACAGGATCTATAGCTCACATTCAAACTGAGCCTTAATAACAATTAATGCACTAATCACCTTCAGGTGGCCGGAAATGACCTCCGGTCATCTTCTCCGGCCACACTTCCCCTGAGATTTTGCTATCTCTCTCTCCAAGCTTCTAAAACTTAATTTTTCTGCCCATAATCCATCCCCATACATCACTCCACAAGAATCACTCACTAAAACAAATTTATTTCACGAATTAAAGTTGAATCGAATCAAAACGTTTTTAGGTCAAAAAATTTCAGAAGCTTCATACATACTCAATACTTAACCATTTGCAAAAATAAACATATCAGCATGATCAGCACATCACATAGATTCATTTAGGAACTTAAAAACAAGTTTCTGGAAAAAAATGTTCTTGAGCTCACCTGAACTGAAGCTTTGATCTTTGAAGCTTTATGGCTGCTTCTTTGGTCCAAGATGCCTTTAATGGACCCCCCCTGAGAAGTTTGTAATGCTTGTTTGGAATTTCTTATGGATGGTTTAAGAGATTGATGAAGTTCTGTTCAGAAGGGGTGAAAAATCGTGTTTCTGCTTGGGGTGGTTTCAGGGTCAAATGAGGGTTGGGAAATGATCAGAGGACCATGGTGAGTGGTTTTGTGAAGTTTGTTTTGATGTTTGAGACTTGAGTGTTGGGTTTTGAATGAAAATGCAAAGGAGAGATTTTTTGGGAACTATGGCAATGCTGTGATTTCAGGCTCCAAGATTGTATGAAAAATGATCCATGAGGCTTGTATGTGAAGCTGTGATTGGTCAGAGAGTTGTTGCTGGCCTAGCTTGATTGGTATGGCTCAACTTGCATAAAGTCAACTTTTGTGTAAGAAGAGGTATGGGCTGGTTCAGTCAAGGTACAAGGGCATGGCTTGGATCATCATGCTTCAAGGAGGTCCATGGAAGTCACTTTTGGCAGCTGGCACAAGTGGATGAGAAGCTTTGATCCATTTTGCAATTTTAGGGAAGTTTGGCCCCTTTTGAAATTTGTGAAGTTCATGGCATGAAACTTGAGAAAATCTTGTGCAATTCTGAGTTTTGGGTCATGTGTGAGGTTTGTGTAATGCATAGAAGCCACTTTGAAGTCACAAATTGGTTTGGCAAGGGTTCTTGCAAATTTTCCCCTTTGGTGCAAAAGTGAAATTTCATGATTTTGTCCAACTTTGACAAGCCATAACTTTTGATCCAAAATGAATTAGAATGAGTTCTTGTACTTTTTGAAAATGGGAGGATCCATTCTACAACTTTCATGACCAAAGTTCTTTCATTTGAAGCATTTTTGAATCAAAAAGAGGAGGTTGAAAAACTTTCCCAAAATGGCAAGTTTTCATTACAAGTCACTTTCCCAAAAAGGCAATTTTGCAAATGGCTTGAAATTATTCAATTTTGTGAACTTCTAACCTCGTCTATGATCAAATAAAGATCATACACATTCAAAATGATGGAGAACACCCTTTGGTTGGGTCATTGGGGGCCTTAGATGCCCTGATTTTGCACTGACTTGCTCAAGAAGTCATCCCTTGATCAGATGCCTTCCCCATTGAATTTCTTCATGAAAATTGATATGCATGATCCTAATACCATATAGAGACCAATAGAAATAAGAATTACCAAAAAATTTGGAGTTATGGCCTCTGAAACCAAAACCCTAATTGTAGGTCATCTGTGCAGTTAAACCTGGCTCTGCTTCCATGCCTTTCTCAGTTCTTGTGATTCTTTGACTTCTTATGACTTGAGAGGATATGATATGGTGCTAGAACATACATGGATCCCTTTGGAGTGATTGATGACCTTTGGAGTGGCTCAAGTGGCTCAGGGATTGCTCAGATCACAAACCCTAGATGCAGATGACTTTGAAACAATGTAGTGAAGCAAAAGATGCAATATGAGATGCTATGGTTGAACTTATGCACATGAAAAGATCACAAGCCATGGTGAAATGGGTGAGGGCAAATTTGGGGTGTTTACAGTTGCCCCTATTCAAGCATGAGTTAGCTGTGCAGGATGTAAGCAACGGCTTAACAAGCAAACAAGATAACTTGTGGTTGAATACCAAAGACAGTCCAAAATTTGCACTCACTGAATGAAGAAGAAAAGGGATATAGATTGTAAAATAAAGTGTAATTATAAAGTGCGGGCGACGGAGGACGACCGTCAAGCAGAGGATGACTGTTGGGGATAAAGCAATGGCGGGGACGGCCGGCATGCTGGGGAGGCAGGAGATTATGATGGGGACGGCCATCAAGTAATGTTACAAGACTTTCTGGGGACTACAGGTAAATGATGGGGACGACCATTCAGCTCAAGGCATAAATGAAATAAATGATGAGGTACGGTCATCAGAGGTGAAGGACGATCACTTGGCAAGGTACGGTTGCCAAAAAAGTATCATGACATAGGACGAATGCCGGATAAACGGGGTCGACGATGGGGACGGCCATCGGATAAGCATGATGAAGGAAGATCACCAAGAGGCGAAGGACGATCACCTAGCAGGGTACGGCTGCTCTGAGGGTTTATCATGACATAGGACGAATGTCAGATAACAGAATCAACGATGGGGACGGCCATCGGATTAAAATGATGAAGGACGATCATCAAGAGGTGAAGGACGATCACCTAGCAGGGTACGGCTGCTCTGAATATCGCGACATAGGACGAATGTCGGATAAGAAAGGGGTCTAAATGAATAGAGACTCCACTGGGGATGATGAAGGACGATCATCAAAGAGGTGAAGGACGATCACCTGGCAGGGTACGGCTGCCGAAAATGTATCATGACATAAGACGAATGTCAGATAGGAAGAAAATAGTTTAACAAGTTTTGTTGGGGACTCTTCTGGGGGGTAGACACGGACGAGTGTCTAATTTCAAGAAGACATAAGTGTCTGACACGGTGTATAGATTAAAGATGCGGACGAGCATCCTTAAGACTATGATACGGACGAGTATCAACTAGAAACAAACCACTGACACATGCTCAGAGATGATGATACGGACGAGTATCAACTGGTTAACAAAGAACAATGACGAGTGTTAAATCTGATGGGATATAAGTGGTATATACAAGATACGGACGAGTGTCTGTATGAGTAAAAGGTATGAATGAGACACAGACGAGTGCTCAACTTGCTGGGGAGAGTGCGACACGGACGGGTGTCGGAAAAAGTGTATTATAAACAAGTATTTGGTTCCAAAAGTGTTTAGGCAACTATTCTGGGGAGTGGTGACACGGACGGGTGTCAAGGAATTGTATATATGTATCTGTGTTAGTGAGTGCAAAGGGGACGCTTTGTCTCTCCGCTGGGGGTATGACACGGACGGGTGTCGGGAAATATCTATAATGTATAAGCATCTGTTTGCTCGGGCAATTTACTGGGGAATGATGACACCGACGAGTGCCAAAAGGAGTGTGTATCTTTATCTGTAAGGGAACTACTCTGGCTCTCTGGTGGGGAACCAGGAAATACTCTGTATATCGTTGACGGATTATCAGTATTTACAAGTGTTCGGTTCGACACATGGCTTATGATTATGCAATATGTTTGATTTTTTGCCGTAATGCTCCGTATTAGACGGAATGCTACGCTCTGTGGGGAAGATATGATGCGAATGCTATGATTATGCAAAGATTTCGATCCGGGATTCAGATCCCGATGCTGTGGAGATCTCCGGCTGATCTGCTTGAAGTGGATTTCCCAGCTGGGGATAAGATCATTGGTAGACCTGATATATATGACTCTGCATGGGGAAGTAGGTCATTGATAAACCTATCTCAGTAATAAGGGACCCAACTGGGGTTTGTGGAAGCTCTAGTCACTCTGTTGTGAGGTCTTCGGGAGTTGCTCTTCTGGATATAAGTTGAAACTCTGCGGGGGCTGATTCCCTGTCTAGCACTCGGCTGGGGAAGAAAGATCACTGAAAGATCCTCCTAGAGATTTCTGTGGGGATCCTGCTGAGGATGATACTTGACAACTCAGCTGGGGATATGAGCACTTTCTGGTACATGCTCCGAAGGAAATGTTGGAGAAGTGATGCCTGGCAACCCTGATGGGGAGAAAGCATCTTTGGTGCTGTTGGGAAGGTGTGCTGAGGAAATAATGATTCGGGCAGCCTACTGGGGAGAAGCTTTCATGACCTATGTTGTGCTTTGAGCACCTGCAATCCTGCATGACAAAGAAACGTACAAGTTTCCCGAGGTATCCCTTACTGGATTCCGTCATAGGAGTTTAGGCACTCCTGGGAGCAAATATATTTCCTGTAAGCATGTATTTTAGAAGGGAAGCATCTGTATTTATGCAATCAATATCTCAAGGACATCGGACACTTTGCAAATGAAAAAATAAAATGTACGAGACAAGATATGATCGAAAATCTGATTTTATTAATTTGTGTGCCCTGGATTGGCAAGATACAGTCAAAGAAACAGATCCCCTGAAATGAGGAAATTGTTACAAATTGAGAAGCAAAAACACAGTGGCAATGTTGATGACGCTTCAAGGAGCTTTCCCTTGTTGCTATGACTTGTATGACATTGACGTTCTTCTCATCTTGCTTTTCTGAAGAAGGCTGATTCTGACCGATGCTCGAACCTTTCGAAGCTTGCCCTGTTGTAAGTGATACAGATGAATTTGGAACGCAGTTGTCCGCTTATTCCCTTATTTTGCGTGGATCGCCCTTTCGGGTTTTCAATCCACCGGGATACCCATTTTTTCCTGAGTCGTCCAATGCGGCTTTTCAACTCAGCGGGTGTACATTTTTTATTTTATTTTCCCTTATTTTTTCCCGAGTCTTTTATTCTGTTTTTGACTCGCCAGGATGCCCTATTTTTGCCTGGAATTACATTCTGTTTTTATGTCCAGCGGGTCATTTTTATGCGATGTATTTTTTAACGGCATCTGAATTCACAGGGGACAGGAAGTCTTCACCATCCATAGTACTGAGCATCAGGGCTCCACCGGAGAAAACTTTCTTTACTATGAATGAACCATCATAATTCGGAGTCCACTTGCCCCTATGGTCCGTATGAGGAGGAAGGAGTCTTTTTAGCACAAGATCTCCTACTTGGTATTCCCGAAGCCTGACTTTCTGATCGAAGGCTTTCTTCATTCTTTTCTGGTATAACTGCCCATGACAAATTGCAGCTAATCTCTTTTCTTCGATCAGATTCAATTGTTCGTACCGGGATCAGACCCATTCTGCTTCATTCAGCTTAACATCCATCAGCATCCGCAAAGATGGTAACTCAACTTCAATAGGTAGGACTGCCTCCATACCATACACAAGCTGATACAGTGTTGCCCCAGTGGATGTTCTGATTGACGTACGGTACCAATGTAAGGCAAATGGTAGCATTTCATGCCAGTCTTTGTAGGTGACCGCCATCTTTTGCACAATCTTCTTGATATTCTTGTTAGCTGCCTCTACAGCACCATTCATCTTTGGCCTGTAAGGAGAAGAATTGTGGTGTTGGATCTTGAAGTCCCGGCATAGTTCTGCCATCATTTTGTTGTTCAAGTTGGAACCATTATCAGTAATGATTCGCTCGGGCACTCCATAGCGACAGATGATATCTCTCTTCAGAAATCGGGCTACCACTTGCCTTGTAACATTCGCATAAGAAGCCACTTCAACCCACTTGGTAAAATAGTCAATAGCAACCAGGATGAATCTGTGGCCGTTTGAAGCAGTTGGTTCAATCTTGCCAATCATATCAATGCCCCACATGGCAAAGGGCCAGGGTGAAGACATCACATTCAAAGGATTAGGAGGCACATGCACTTTATCCGCATAAATCTGGCATTTATGACATTTTCTGGCATAAGCACAACAGTCTGCATCCATTGTGATCCAGTAATAGCCTGATCTTAGCAACTTTTTAGCCATTGCATGCCCTCCTGCATGGTTACCTGTAAACACCCCAAATTTTCCCTCACCCATTCACACCATGGCTTGTGATCTTCTCATATGCATAAACTCAACCATAGCATCTCATACCACATTTTTTATTCACTGCATTGCTTCTAAGTCATATGCATCTAGGGTTTGTGATCTAAGCAATCCAAGAGCCATTTGAGCCACTCCAAAGGTCATCAACCACTTCAAAGGGTTCCATGTATGTTCAAGCATCATATTATATCCTCTCAAAGTCAATAATGTCAAAAACTCACAAGAACTGAGAAAGGCATGGAAGCAGAGCCAGGTTTGACTGCACAGATGACCTAGAATTAGGGTTTTTGGTTTCAGAGGCCATAACTCCAAATTTTTTGGTCATTCTTGTTTCTATTGGTCTCTATATGGTATAGGGATCATGCATATCAATTTTCATGAAGAAATTCCATGGGGAAGGCATCTGATCAAGAGTTGACTTTTTGAGCAAGTCAGTGCAAAATCAGGGCATCTGAGGCCCTCAATGACCCAACCAAAGGGTGTTCTTCATCATTTTGATTGTGTATGATCTTTATTTGATCATAGAATATGTTATAAGTTCACAAAATTGAAGAATTTCAAGACATTTTCAAAGTTGACTTTTTGGGAAAATGACTTGTAATGGAAACTTGCCATTTTGGGAAACTTTTTCAACCCTTGATTTTTGATTCAAAAATGCTTCAAATGAGAAAACTTTGTTCATGAAAGTTGTAGAATGGATCATTCCCTTTTCAAAAAGTACAAGAACTCATTCTAATTCATTTTGGATCAAACGTTATGGCTTGTCAAAGTTGGGAAAAATCACATAATTTGAAGTTATGTACCAAAGAGGCAAAGTTGCAAAACCACTTGCCAAGTTGAAATGAGACCTCAAAGTGACTTCTAATCTTTGTACAAACATGAAACATTGCCTAAAAGTCAGATTGCATCAAAGGTTTTCCCATGTTCATGCCTTGTGGATCAAGAAACTTCAAAAGGGCCCAAAGGTCACAAAGTTGCAAAAACTATGATAAACCCTAATCCACTTGCTGCATTGCTTCTAATCAAATTCCATGGTTCTCCCTAAACTCAGCTGAACCAAGCCATGCCCCTATCACAGCCTCACACTTGCCCATACCTCAAGTACACCTAACTTAGACTTCTTGCAAAAAGACCCATACCAATCAGCCTGTGCCACACCAACTTCTCTGACCTCTCTAGTTGTGATAAGTGGACCAAATGCAGCATAACACACCACACACACAAGCCTGAAACCTCTCATAAGCCATAGTTCAAGAAACTCACCTCTTATGCATTTTTTCTTTGAATTTGATCATACAAGCATCAAACACAAAAACAAACTTCACCAAACATCTCAGCATGACTCACTGATCACAAACCAACCATTGAAACAGCCTGAAACCTCCCACATCACAAATACGATTTTCACACTCCCTTGGCCTGAGCTTCTGCCAACTCTCTCTAGAGGCCATATAAACTCCATCTAAGTGTCAAAAGCTTCTAAGGAGGATCATTGGGACTTGTTTGAGCCAAAGAAGCAGCCAGAAAGCTCCTGGATTGAAAGCTCAACCTCAGGTAACATGATGAACAAATTTTCCAGAACCTTGTTTTCTTGTTAGAATGTTGTTCTACATGTTGCCCTGATCATGGGGATCTATTTATTTTTTGAAAATGAGCCAGAAACAAGCATGTTATGATGATCTGAAAGTTTGCCCGTAAAAATGTTTTTGCTTGATTCCTTTGATTCACGAAAAATAAATGTTGTTTGTTTTAGGGTTTATGATTAGTGATGTTCATAGATTGATTCTGGAGAGTTTGGTGAGGTTTTGATGCGTTTTGAGAGAGATTGGGATTTTGGCTGGCTGGAGAAGATGACCGGAATTTCCACTTAAATTCATTTTATTTTTATTTGTTTCATATTTATTTTGCACGAATTTTAAAAAATAGCAAAACATCTTTAAAAATTCTGAAATTTTTTGTCAAAGGTTCAATTAATTTTCAGAACACAAAAATATTTTTATTTTTTATTTTTGCATTAAAAATTATTTTTAAATCATTTAAAAGTTTATTTTTAATTAATTAATGAGAATTAGTTAATTAAAAATACTTTTAGGTATTTAAAAATCACAAAAAAATTCATGTAATATTTGAAAACATTTAGAAACATTGTCCAACTCTCAAACCAAATTTATTTTTTGTTCTTGATGCCTTTTGACTATTTTCTTTGGAATTAAATTCATTTTGAGGCAATATTTTTTGACAAACTTCAAAATTTCATTTCTGTCTAACCATTGAGAGTTGGATGATGATTCTTTTTGCATTGCATCTTGCATAACATATAGTTTATAGGATAAAATTGGCTTGAATTGATCTTGCATTTTCATTTTGTTTTGCATTTTTCTTGACAAGGTACCTTAAAACCCTAGCAATCTTAGGAAATTCACAACTTTCAATAGGTTAAGAGTTAGATCCCCTCCTTTGGGCAGTGAGTTTGTATAGGTTTAGGGTTCCTTTGATTGAATTTTCAAATTTTTATCATGTCATTTGCTTCTGGTTTTGGATTTTGTTTTGTGTGTTGATCATAAACCCTAATTCATGCCTTCCTTTGCATCCATCTTCCATTTGCTTGCATACCATGACTTGCCATGACATGTTGTGCATCCATTTGATTCATATGACATCTTAAGACATATGGGAATCATGTTTTATCATTGCATCTTTCATTTGCCATGTTATATGTCTTTTGCATTCCATAACTTTTCATGAACATTCATGGTTCAAAGCATGCTTCTCTTGTATCCATGTGTTTGTTTGATCATTCTAATGCCTTGCCTCATGTTTGCATCATCTCTTAGCATCATTAACATCATACTCATGCTTCTGGTTTTGGTTTACATCATTGCATTGCATCTCATTTGCATTGCATTTCATTTCTTATGCTAACATTTCAGGTGGTAAGTTGTTTGAGAAGTGAATTTGCCTTCACTTCTCACAATCTCTTTTCATCTCTTTTATGCATCATTTCTGCATTTTTGTATGTGTATTGGATTGAGCTTGCTCATTCTTGTTCATCTCACCTTCTTCCTTCAAGCAACTTGACTTCTTAAGTGAAGCAAGTTGTTTTGCTTCTCTTTGCTTCTGGATCCTTTCATCTGATTCCTCCTTGGTGGCCTTTGAAGATTTCTTTCTCTCTTAAGCCTCACAAACCCTAGGAATGACTAAGCATGATAACAATTAGGGTTTGATTAGTCCTCCACTTATCTTTTACCTTTGTGTCTCTTTGAGTCTTCTCTTCTCATCTCACAATCAATGACTAAACCCTAAAGGTTTTAAGGCTTTGTGATTAAGCTTATGCATGCATCCTTCTATTAGGATGGAGTGTATAACTTTAATCTTAAGTGTTAAACCCTTAATGTGTTTAAACCCTTTAATCAATTCATCTAATAATCACTAAGACATCAAGCTTGTAACTTGGGCCTTGTATTAGGGTTCTAATTCTTCCTTAATTGGTTAAGAAGGACTAACCCTAGTGTTAATGGACAAGTCCCCCTCAAGTTGTCTTACAAATCATAAAACTCACTTCTTCATCTTATCATTAACTAAAATCCATCTAATAATGGCTTTGTTTTGTCATGAGGTTAATCCCTAATCATGGATTAAGTTGAGGAGTCTTCCTCAGCTTAAACATTCTCATCTATTATCCTTCTATTACGATGGTGTAATGAGTCTGTTTAATCCCTGATTATGGCTTAATCTCATTACCTAACACTAAACAAAAACACCAAAAACATCTAAATAATTACAAGTAGGTTAATGATCTTAATCCTACATTAGGGTGATTAAGTGTGAGATGCTGACTTCACACTTAAGGTATTCTCATTACCCCTAATCAGAGGGAGGATGTGATGAGTTTACTAACCCATTGGTTTAGGCTTAAGCTCATTAACTTATGACAAACTTTCAAAAGCAATAAAAGACTGAAAACTCAAAAACAAACAATAATCGTCTCCTCCGGGATTCTTTTCTCATCTCATTCACTCACAAACGGGAACTTGCTTCTTCCGTCTAATGCAAGACAGTTTGCACCTGAGCCAGACAGGTCATACACTTGAGCATAGACAAGTAAGCAGTTCACAGTCAAATTCATCTTTCAGTCTCTTTGGGTCGAACTACGGTGTTCTGACTTCCTCATTGCACGAGAGGATACGTAGGCCTAACTTAACAGTTATCGAACAAAAGTCTCTGTACATTCCCCCTCTTTCCAGCTATTCTTTAAGCCTCATTATCATGAGCATTTCACTCTTTTCCTGCACTGACACTTTACTTATACACTTCACATTTCTCTTACACTGACACTTGCATTCTTTCCAGCTTTGATACACAAATAGCACTGACACTACCCCTTTAAAACACAAATCTTTTAAGCGTGGATCCCGTCGAGTACGGCGGACAATCTGGGTGCTAATACCTTCCCAGGTTGTAACCAACCCCCTTTCTCAGTCTCTCTGGTTCGCAACCGTCTTATCCGTATCTTTCTAGGTCTATGCAGCATTACCTTTCCCCCGGGATAAAAATGCCTTGCTGGCGACTCTTTTCTTTTCTCCTGAGTTCACCCCTTTGTGTTCTCCTCCTCTTTCGCCGACCGTTCGCGTCTGTACCTCTCTTGACCCTGTGTCATCAGGTGGGAGCGACAGCTTGGCGACTCTGTTGGGGACCCTTATACTGTAACCAGGGCTTCTGGTTCTTTTTGTGGGTTCCTCCTAGCGCTTGTTTGATTTGTGTTTACTGGGGTGTTATGTGCTAATTGTGTTTATATAGTTGCTTTATTTATTGCTTTATGTATAGCTTTATTTATTGATTTCTTTACAATTTTACATTTTTCATACTGTCATACTGTTCTGGCTGGATCTGGTTTTGTCTTGGTGGGTGGGATTCATTGAGAGTTTAAGGTCCTATACCTGGGACCTGAGTGACACCTAGGATAGAGTGGTTCATGTTCTTTCCCATTCCATTTCGGTCTGGTGCGGGAATATGAAACACGGTTCAGATGTGGGTTTCTTCTTGAGAACTCTGTGCTACAGATTTCCTGTAGTTCTAGGGCTATCTGGGAAGCCTGCTAAGTCTGGATGACCTTTACTATGACCTTCAGAAACTGAGGTGAATTAGAGGAGGATCTTTTATGGTTATTGTAAACACTGTACCTCCGGGTTAGAAGTGTTTACACTTCTCATAACTGATCCAAGTCTAAGGATCCTTGTTCTAGAACACCACCTGTGAGGGGGGTTGGGCTGTTTACAGGTTTGCAGGTACCCTTGGCCACATCATACCCTGTTACCTATTGTGTTAAAGAATGCTTCACTTTGGACAGTTCTTGTGATTTAACCCTGGACATGTGACTCTTTATTTGAGTCCCCCACCTTGGTTACTGGACTTCTAAACCTCCATCTGGATTTCTTAAAACATACACAGGCCTTCCTATATCCAGACAGTAATCAGATCCAGCTTGATCACAAACCCTTGCATATCATTTGCATACTCATCATTTGCATCATTTAACATTTGTTTATTTGTTTTTCAGGGTATCCATATTACATTTGGCTTGGTTTTGACCCCTTCATCTGCATAGACCTCTGTTTCATCAGCTATCTGCTTCAGCCATCTTCATCAGTTGCCTGCTTCAGCTGCTTTTATCACCAGACTCAACCTATTAGTGGTTCATCTCCAGTATCAATCTTCATCATCAGCATCTGCTTTCAGCTCTTCATCAGCAGTCATGGCACCCAAGAAGAGCAACATTTCATACCATTTCTTTGAGCCTGTGCTGGCTGGCATCAGGCAGGTCCAGGCACTTATCACTCCATACCACATCCCATTATTCAGAGAGCATTATGGAGGCATCCTTGATATGGTTATGGACTTGGACCCTTCTCAGAGGAGTTTGATCCACACCTGCCTACAGTTTTATGACCCTCCTTTGAGGTGCTTCACTTTCCAGAACTTTCAGTTGGGACCTCTGCTGGAGGAGTTCTCATCTTTGATTGGAGTACCTGTCAGGGGTGGTGTCCCCTTCAACCCAGAGATGGCTTCTCCCAGCAATGGAGAAGTGGCAAAGGCACTATACCTAGAGCCTATATTGATTGAGAAGAACATGACAACAAAGGCTGGGGTCCCTGGATTGCACTTGGACTTTCTGACTTCTCAGGCTATCCTGAAGGCCTCCTTGGGAGAATGGAAGGCAGTTTGTGCTTTGTTAGCCCTCGGTATATGCGGGGTTATACTTTTTGCAAATGAGCCCAAGTTTATCAGCAAGAATGCCATTCATCTCTTCCTTCTGAGGAACCCAGTGCCCACATTACTTGGGGATTTCTACTATTCTGTTCATCAAAGGAATGAGAAACAGAGAGGGAGATTGGTGAGATGCTGTGCTCCTCTATTCCACACTTGGATGCTTAAACACTTACCCAAGAATGATGCCTTCCTGAACCCTCACCAACAGAAGAATTGGGCCAGGAGGCTCATTGCTTTGACCTCAGATGACATCAGATGGTGCACCCAGAGCACCAAGGGCAGAGACATAATTACTAGATGTGGGCAGTATACCAATGTACCTTTAGTAGGAGTGAAGGGTTGCATCAATTACAATCCTTTGCTGTTCAAAAGACAATTGGGTTATGCTTTGGTTCACCCTCCTAGAGTGCAAGACTTGGCTGAAACCCTGTATTGTGAGATAAAGCCTAATCTAGCTGTTGTCAGACAAGCATCCTGGGCTTGGGACAACATCCAGACCAAAGGGATGGCCATTCTTGGGAGATGCAACAATGTGGCTTCAGCTCAATATTATGAGTGGTCTCATGCTAGGGCTCAGATTTCTGGGATGCCTTTCACCATTGAGGATACACCTGGACCTTCCACAGTGCCACCTCCAGTCACTGTCAGCCTGGAAGAATTTGAGAAGCTAAAGGAAAGGAATGAGAACCTGTCTCAGGCTCTAAAGAAGACCCTCTGGGAGAGGAGTGATGGTCGTATAGACATTGAGAGGTTGGAGAAGCTTAAGGTGGAACACCTAGCCAAGATTGAGAAAGCAGAAGACTACATCAAGAAATCAAGGGCTGGAGAGCAAATATTGAAGAATGCTTGTAAAGAGGCCCAGTTTCAGAAGGCTAGGACTGATCTCTATCTAAAAGAGAGTCAGGATAGGTGGGTTAGAATCACTGAAGCTCGCACTCAAGAAGATAAGAGAACTCAAGCTAGGATTGAGCAGTTGGAGGCTAATGAAAAGAAACAACAGGAGGCTTTATTGGCATCCCAGAAGGAGATTTCAGAATTGAAGATTAGGGCTGGTGTGAAGAGGTCAAAGGACCAAGACAGGCACAAGAAGCTGACCACTGCTATTGCCACCAGGAACCTTCTTATCAGAAACATCACAGAGCATCCGGCTGGTCCTGTAACTGAAGCACTTCTGAAGGAGGTTAAGGAGGATGAATTTGGCTTAGATGTCTGATTTCTTTGCTTGTTGTTATTTCCATTTGATGTACTTTTTCTTTTATGTTGTATTTTGACCCCCCAGGGGCATGTGTTGTAAAAATAGACTATGTATTATTCAACATTTGTAATATATTTGTTAGTTTGTTTTACTGGTTTTCTTTCTCTCAAGCAACATCAAAGCATCTTCCTCAGGGTCTGGAAAGGTCAAAACCAAGTGCCAAGCCGGATACCTTGGAAACAAATAAGCATACTGCATTGCATACTAACCTCTTGTTTTGTTTTGTAGGTTCTTGTTTTGTTTGTTACTAACTCTGTTGTGATTCAGGAACTATTGCTCGCCGTCGGGTGTTCCCTCTCAACCGTCCGCACAGATATCCTACTCGCAACAACCTTCCTGGTATCCAGATGGATCAAGTACAGCAAGAGCTGACAGAGTTCAGAACCCAGATGGTTAACAAAAGGCTGGAGATGAGAAACCAGATGACCCAGTTCATGGAGGTAATGAATGGCTTGGCTCATAGTCAAGAAAGGTTGAGGGCATTGGTAGAAAGACAAACCCCGAAAGAACCCCATCTAGGAACTGGAGGAACAAGTAACAATGAAAGGGGGAAACCTCATGTTAACCCACCAGTATATGGGCCTCATCTACATCCGGAAGTCAACATCCTGGGTAATGTGCAAGGAAATACCACTGGAGGAAGGATCTTGCAGGAAGACCCCCAGGAAGAGCAGTTTACTGTAATGGGAGCTGGGGATGAAGCCTATGATAGGAGGTTTGATGAAATTGCTGAGAAGTTGAGATCTCTGGAGTCTCAAAATTCCCTAGGTTTTGATGTCATGGATATGGGGTTAGTGGATGGGGTAAGGATTCCTCATAAGTTTAAACCCCCGTGCTTCGAGAAGTATAATGGAACTTCCTGCCCACGAACCCACTTGCAGTCCTTTCTGGGGAGACTTAAGGCATACACCATGGATGAGAAACTGTGGATGTTCTATTTTGAAGATAGTTTGACTGGGGCTTCGAGGGAATGGTACTCTCACTTGACCAGAGCTACTATCAGGTGCTGGAAGGACCTAGCTGAAGCTTTCATCAGACAGTACCAATACAATCTAGACATGGCTCCTAACAGAACCCTTATGATGGGAATGTCTCAATCCTCCAGAGAAAGCTTCAGGGAATATGCCCAGAGGTGGAGACAACTTGCTGCTGCTGTCCAACCGCCCATGTCGGAAAGAGAAATGGCCGACATGTTCATGAATACTCTGTAAGGAACATATATTGATAGGCTAGCTGCCTTCTCTTCCACCAGCTTCGCAGACGTAGTTATAGCTGGGGAAAGAATTGAAAGCCTTCTGAAGATGGGTAAGATTTCTGATAATGGTGCAAGTTCTTCAAGTAATCCCAGGAAGCCTTTTGTGGGACCTAGAAGAACCGGTGAGACAAATGCCATTCATGCCAGCAGGGGCAGACCCCAGTATGTCCACAGATCAGTAGCAGCTATCACTATTCCAGCTCCGATTCCTCAGCAACCAGCATATCAACAACCACAACAACCACATTATCAACAACAAGTTCAGTATCCGCCACAGAGGACCTACAACAACAACAACAGTAATCAGCAACAAAGACCCTTTCAGCAAAGACCACCACAGGCAAATAGGGTGATTGACTCTATCCCTATGCCTTACGCCGCTTTATTGCCGCAACTCCTGAAACTCAACTTGGTTGAATTAAGGACATTGGCACCACCAGATCCCTCGAATCTTCCAAGGAATTATGATGTCAACGCCAGATGTGCTTTTCACTCCAATGCACCTGGCCACAATACTGAAAAATGCAGGGCTTTACAAATGAAGGTACAAGATCTGGTAGATTCTAAAGCCCTCAACTTTGCACCCCCGCCAAATGTCAACAAGAATCCCATGCCCAATCATGGAGGACCAAGAATTAATGCCATTGAGGAAGACAAGCCATCTTTCTTAATCACCAGTGTTGGGCAGATTCGGACACCTCTGGTAGAAATTAAAGCTCGGCTTCTAGAGTGCCAGATGTTCCCCGGGTGTGAGCTCGGTTGTGGTTATTGCAACATTTCGGTCAACGGGTGTGATAATTTGAGAAGCGGCATAGATGGACTTATCAAAAGTGGTATCCTTCAGATCACAACATCAGCGCCTACAAATCCAGCAATCCCTTTGACAACAATTCATGAGTCTCCTACAACTGCAGCAACAATCATTCCGACCGATTCATCAATATCATCAACAATGGCTCCATCCATCACTTCAACAAATCAGATGTCAACAACCATTTCTTCTACAACATCAGCACCCATTTATTCAGCAGGATCTTCTACAACGCCAACAGAAATTAATGAAGATATCTCAGCAGTCACCATCTACTATGATCTATCATATGTTCCTCCAAACAACAACTTTCAGCAACAAGTAGTGGCATCTCCTGCCAGGTCACCAGTCACCATTTACTACGATCCGCACACCATTTCAGTACCCTCCTCTGCTGCGGTCAGTCCAGTTACCATCACGGTGCCTGGACCAGTTCCATATGAAAGCAGTAATGCCATCCCTTGTCATTATGGCTCTGACCTCTACTGCAACGGAGAGAAAATCACTTTGGACTCTTCAACTTCTTCTCCACAGATTGATAATGTTGGGGGAGGCGGAGGCTTCACTCGAAGCGGACGCCTTTTTGCCTCACAAACTCAAAGACCTAATGCCGAAGCAGAAGCTGCTGCCAAAGCAAAGGGAAAGAGTGTGGTATTTGAAGAGCCGGCTGTCAAAGAAACTCAGAAGACATCTTTTGAGCAAGATGTAGACGAGTTTATGAGAATCATAAAAAGAAGTGATTACAAGGTAGTGGACCAGCTTCACCAAACTCCCTCAAATATCTCCATATTATCCCTGCTGATGTGTTCTGAAGCTCACAGGAATGCATTATTGAAAGTCTTGCACGCAACATACGTGCCAGAGGAGATCACTGTTAATCAGCTGGAAACTGTGGTGGCAAATGTCAACACCAGTCATGGACTGGGCTTCACCAATGTTGACTTAACAACTGAGGGGCGTAACCAAAACAAGGCTTTACACATCACTCTAGAATGCAAGGGTGTTGTTCTATCTCATGTACTGGTGGACACTGGGTCTTCACTCAATGTTCTACCAAAGAAAGCCTTAGTGAAGCTGGAGTATGATGGCTTGGCATTGCGTCCAAGTAATCTGGTGGTGAGAGCTTTTGATGGCTCTAAAAGATCAGTGCTAGGGGAGATTGATCTGCCTGTGATGATTGGCCTGCAGACCTTCAAAATTACCTTCTATGTGATGGACATTCAGCCGGCCTACAGCTGTTTGTTGGGTAGACCTTGGATCCATGCTGCTGGCACAGTTACGTCTACCCTTCACCAGAAACTGAAATTCGAGTGGGAAGGCCAGATCATCACCATCTGTGGTGAAGAGGACATCTTTGTTAGCCATCTGGCTACGTATAAGTACATTGAAATGGATGGAGAAATCCATGAAACCATGCGCCAGGGGTTTGAGGCCCTGAACATAAACGAAGCATCTGCTGTATTAGGAACCTCAATGACGTCTTATCAGCAAGCCATGAAGGTTGTTGAAGAGGGTACTGCCCAAGGCTGGGGCAAGCTGCTACCTGTGGAGAAGAAGGAGGACAAATTTGGGTTGGGTTACAAACCAACTCAACAAGATCAATCAGAGGCTGCTAAGAAGCCTAACTTTGTTAGTGGGGGGATGCTCACCCCGGATGCAGTGAACAACTTGGAAGATGAGTCGGAAGATGAGCGCAACCTGGAGAGCTGGATACGTCCAAGGATCCCGGGGAGCCATATCTCAAACTGGTCTTCCCAGGAAATTATAAGGGTTACTCCTGCAGAGTAATTATTATTTCCTGTATATTTTAAGCATGCATCAAGTCTTGCATCTTGCCCAAGATGTCAAGACTCATTTTGTAATCGGGCCATCTTGTAATTTTTGTGCAAACAGATCAATCAATGAATATCGGACATCTTTTGCAAATGAGTCTTTTCTTTTCCGCTCACTATTTTTCATTTTTCTTTTTGTACAAAATAAAATGGCAATGTTTTCCAAAATGACAACTTTATTTCACTTTTCTAAACAAGATTAAAATCAATCACTAAAATAAACAATCTAAACCCTTGCAGAGAGTCCCTTTCAGACTGCACCGACAACGGCACAGCTATGACTTCGTATGACTTTGACAATCCAATCAATCAAGCTGATGAAGGGGTTGAAGAAGATTATGAGCTTCCTGAAGAGCTAGCCAGGTTGTTAAGGCAAGAGGAGAAGGTTATCACTCCTCACCAGGAGGAGGTCGAAACGGTTAATCTTGGTACGGAAGAAGATGTGAAAGAAGTCAAGATCGGGGCTTGCCTACAAGATTCAGTAAAGGGACAATTGATTGACTTGCTTCGTGAATATGCGGATGTCTTTGCTTGGTCTTATCAGGATATGCCAGGGTTGGACACCGATATTGTCATGCACAAGCTGCCTTTAAGAGAAGACTGCCCACCAGTAAAACAGAAACTGCGCCGTACTCGCCCAGATATGGCAATGAAGATCAAAGAAGAGGTACAAAAGCAGTGGGACGCCGGTTTCCTTGCTGTGACTAGCTATCCGCCGTGGGTTGCTAATATTGTACCTGTGCCTAAGAAAGACGGCAAAGTGAGGATGTGTGTGGATTACCGGGACCTGAATAGAGCCAGCCCGAAAGATGATTTCCCTTTACTTCACATTGATGTATTGGTTGATAATACGGCTCAGTTCTCGGTATTCTCCTTCATGGACGGATTTTCAGGATACAATCAGATTAAGATGTCACCTGAAGACATGGAGAAGACAACTTTCATCACACCCTGGGGCACGTTCTGTTACAAGGTGATGCCATTCGGACTGAAGAATGCTGGTGCAACTTATCAACGGGCTATGGTAACATTATTCCATGACATGATCCATAAAGAAATTGAATGTTATGTGGATGACATGATTGCCAAGTCCCTCACAGAAGAAGACCACCTGGTAAATCTGTTGAAGTTATTCAAGCGTCTGAGGAAATACCAACTGAAGTTAAACCCCAACAAGTGCACATTCGGGGTGCGATCTGGTAAGCTGTTGGGATTTATTGTAAGTGAGAAAGGGATTGAAGTTGACCCTGATAAAGTCAAATCCATTCAAGAAATGCCTGCACCGAAGTCAGAGAAAAAAGTTCGAGGTTTCCTAGGTAGATTGAACTACATTTCACGGTTCATATCTCACCTTAAGAAAAGAACAAACGGTCAGGTGGAACGAAGACTGCCAAAGGGCTTTTGACAAAATCAAGGAGTACTTGCAAGAACCTCCAATCCTTATGCCTCCAGTTGAAGGAAGACCTCAGATAATATACTTGACAGTATTAGAAGAGTCAATGGGGTGTGTGCTGGGCCAGCATGACGAGTCTGGTCGAAAAGAGTATGCAATTTACTACCTAAGCAAAAAGTTTACCGACTGTGAACAACGTTATTCACTGCTCGAGAAAACTTGTTGTGCTTTAGCGTGGGCTGCTCGCCGACTAAGGCAGTATATGTTGACCCACACTACCTTGTTGATCTCAAAGATGGACCCAGTTAAGTACATATTTGAGAAGCCAGCACTTACCGGACGGTTTGCAAGATGGCAGATGATTCTCACAGAATATGACATTCAGTACACATCTCAGAAAGCCATCAAGGGCAGTGTATTGTCTGATTATCTTGCTGAGCAACCCATTGACGATTACCAGCCTATGAGATTTGACTTCCCTGATGAAGACATCATGTTCATAAAAGCAAAAGATCATGAAGAGCCTGTTCACACTGAAGGGCCTGACCCAGAAGAAGAATGGACTATGATGTTTGACGGGGTTGTTAATATGAATGGTCGTGGTGTTGGTGTAGTACTCATTACACCTAAAGGAGTTCACATGCCTTTCTCGGCAAAACTCACCTTTAACTGCACTAACAACGAAGCTGAATACGAAGCTTGTATTATGGGTCTTGAGGAAGCCATTGACCTCAGGATCAAAACTTTGACTGTGTTCGGAGATTCAGCTTTGGTAATCAATCAAACCAACGGCAAATGGTACACCCACCAGGATCATCTGATACCTTATCGGGATTATACAAGAAGGTTATTGACTTTCTTTACAATGGTCAATATTGAGTATATCCCTCGGGACAAAAATCAATTTGCAGATTCTCTTGCCACCATTTCATCCATGATCAAAGTCCAAGCTGCCAACTTTGTACCTCGGATTTCAGTGTCCAGACTTGACAGACCAGCATATGTATTCTCGGCAGAAGTTGTTAAAGATGATAAGCCTTGGTTCCATGATATTATATGCTTCTTGGAGGATCAAACATACCCACCTAGGGCATCTTCCAATGATAAGAAGACATTAAGAAGGCTAGCTGGCAGTTTCTTCCTGAATACTGATGGTTCCCTTTACAAGAGAAACTTTGATATGGTACTCCTCAGATGCATTGATAGGACAGAAGCAGACTTATTAATGCACGAGGTGCACGAAGGATCCTTTGGTACCCATGCAGGAGGGCATGCCATGGCCAAAAAGTTGTTAAGATCAGGCTATTACTGGATCACAATGGATGCAGATTGTTGTGCTTATGCCAGAAAATGCCATAAATGCCAGATTTATGCAGATAAAGTGCATGTGCCTCCGAATCCTCTGAATGTGATGTCTTCACCCTGGCCCTTTTCCATGTGGGGCATTGACATGATCGGCAAGATTGAACCGACTGCTTCAAACGGCCACAGATTCATCCTGGTTGCCATTGATTACTTCACCAAGTGGGTCGAAGCAGCTTCCTATGCAAATGTTGCAAGGCAAGTGGTAGCCAGATTCTTAAAGAGAGATATCATCTGTCGGTATGGAGTACCCGAGCGAATCATTTCTGACAATGGTTCCAACTTGAACAACAAAATGATGGCAGAGCTATGCCGGGACTTCAAGATCCAACACCACAATTCTTCTCCTTACAGGCCAAAGATGAACGGCGCTGTTGAGGCAGCTAACAAGAATATCAAGAAGATTGTGCAGAAGATGGTAGTCACTTACAAAGACTGGCATGAAATGCTACCATTTGCCTTGCATGGGTATCGTACGTCAATCAGAACATCCACTGGGGCAACACCGTATCAACTTGTGTATGGTATGGAGGCAGTCCTACTTGTTGAAGTTGAGTTACCCTCCTTACGGGTACTAATGGATGTTAAACTGAATGAAGCAGAGTGGGTCCGATCCCGATACGAACAACTGAGTCTGATTGAAGAAAAGAGGTTGGCTGCGATTTGTCATGGGCAGCTGTATCAGAAAAGGATGAAGAAAGCTTTCGATCAGAAAGTCAGGCTCCGAGAATACCAAGTAGGAGATCTTGTGCTGAAAAGACTCCTCCCTCCTCATACAGACCACAGGGGCAAGTGGACTCCGAACTATGAAGGACCATTCGTAGTAAAGAAAATTTTCTCTGGAGGAGCACTGATGCTCAGCACTATGGATGGTGAAGATTTCCCGTCCCCTGTGAATTCAGATGCAGTTAAAAAATACTTCGCATAAAAATGACCCGCTGGACATAAAAACAGAATGTAAGTCCAGGCAAAAATAGGGCGTCCCGGCGAGTCAAAAACAGAATAAAAGACTCGGGCAAAAATAAGGGAAAATAAACAAAAATGTACACCCGCTGAGTTGAAAAGCCGCATTGGACAACTCAGGCAAAAAAGGGTATCCCGATGGATTGAAAACATGAAAGGGCGATCCATGCAAAATAAGGGAACGAGCGAATAATTGCATTCTGAATTCATCTGTATTACTTACAACTTGGCAAGCTTCGAAAGGATCAAGCTTCTTTCAGAATCAGCCTTTTTCAGAAAGCAAGACGAGAAGAACGTCAAATGTCATACGAGTCATAGCAAAGGGAAGCTCCCTGAAGCGTCATCAACATTGCCAATACCTTTTATTTCTCAATTTGTAACGATCTCCTCATTTTAGGGGATTTGTTTCTTTGACTGTATTTGCCAATTCAGGGCACACGAATTAATAAAATCAGACTTTCAGTCATGTTTCGTTTCGTACATTTCATTTTCATTTGCAAGGATGTCCGATGTCTTTAAGATACTAATTGCATGAATACAGATACGTGCTTGCAGGAAATATGTTTACTCCCGGGAGTGTATAACCCCTATGATGGAATCCGGTAAGGGATACCTCGGGATTACTTGTGCGTTTCTTTGTCCTTACAGGATTGCAGGTATCCAAAGCACAGCATGGGGCATGAAAGCTTCATCCCAGCAATCTGGCAAAATCACTATCCACTCAGTCTAACACCGGAGGTGCTTTCTCCCCAGCTGAGTTGCTATTTGTTATTTCCTCCTCAGCCAAGTACAAAAGCCAGTGAACTATCCCCCCACAGAGCTTCAGCCTCTATCCAGAAGAGCAATGCCCAAAGATCTCACAACAGAGTGAAGAAAGCTTCTACAAACCCCAACTGGGTCCCTCATTACCAAAGATAGGGCTATCAGTGACCCATATCCCCAAGCAGAGTCCCATATATCAGATCTACCAATGATCTCATCCCCAGTTGGGATGTCTACTTCAAGCAGATCAACCAGAGATCTTCGCAGCAATGAGATCCGAATCCTGGGTCGTTATCTTTGCATAATCATAGCATTCACATCATATTCTCCCTACAGAGCGTAGCATTCCGTCTAATACGGAGCATTACGGCAAAAACCAAACATATTGCATAATCATAAGTCATGGCCTGAATCAAACACTTGTAAATAATGACAATCCGTTAGCAATATACAGAAAACTCCCCGGATTCCCCGGCAGGAAGACAAGGCATTTGCCCTACACTCATAAATACAAATGAACACTCCTTCTGGCACTCGTCCGTGTCATGATTCCCCAGTAAAGTCGCCCGAGTATTCTTTACAAACAAACACTTATATATTACAGATACTTCTTGACACCCGTCCGTGTCATATCCCCAGTAGAAAGCCAAAGCGTCCCCTTTGCACTCAAAGATACATATACGAACTCCCTGACACCCGTCCGTGTCACCTTCCCCAACATGACTACCTGAATACTTTGTAAAGCATATACTTGTTTATAATACACTTTTGGCACTCGTCCGTGTCACACTCTCCAGCAAGTTAAACACTCACCTATACACCACTCATACTTATTACTCCTGTTTCACTCATACAGATACTCGTCCGTATCTTGTATACATTACTCAAATCCCTTCAGATCCGACACTCGTCTGTGTTCTTTATTAACCAGTTGGTACTCGTCCGTATCACCATCTCAGAACATGCATCAAGCGTTTGTTTCTACCTGATACTCGTCCGTATCATAGTCTTAGGGATGCTCGTCTGCATCTTTAATCCATACACGTGTCAAACACTTATGTCTTCTTGAATTTAGACACTCGTCTGTGTCTACTATTCCCCAGAAGAGTCCCCTCAGAATCGACACTCGTCTGTGTTCCTTGTTAACCAGTTGATACTCGTCCGTATCATCATCTCAGAGCACGCGTCAAGCATTTGTTTCTACCTGATACTCGTCTGTATCACAGTCTTAAGGATGCTCGTCCGCATCTTTAATCTATACACCGTGTCAAATACTTATGACTTCATGAGATTTAAACACTTGTCTGTGTCTACTTTTCCCCAGCAAAGTCCCCGCAAAACTTCTTCTCTATCTGACATTCGCCCTATGTCATGATACCTTTCGGCATCCTTACCCTGCCAGGTGATCGTCCTTCACCTTTGGATGACCGTCCCTCATCCTTTCCCCAGCGGAGTCTCCATTATTGGAACCCTTTTTTATCCGGCATTCGTCCTATGTCATGATATTTAGCAGCCGTACCCTGCTAGGTGATCGTCCTTCACCTCCTGATGATCGTCCTTCATCATTTTATCCGATGGCCGTCCCCGTCGTTGATCTTGTTATCTGACATTCGTCCTATGTCATGATAAACCCCAGAGCAACCGTACCCTGCTAGGTGATCTTCCTTCACCTCTTGATGATCGTCTTTCATCATGCTTATCCGATGGCCGTCCCCATCGTCGACATTTTTATCCGACATTCGTCCTATGTCGCGATACTTTTGGCAACCATACCTTGCCCGGTGATCGTCCTTCACCTTAGATGACCGTCCCTCATCTTATCCTGAACAGAGCAGCCGTCCCCTGCTAGGTGATCGTCCTTCACCTTTGATGACCGTAACTCATCATTTATTTTTACCTATAATCTCCAGAGAATCTTCGTCACTTTATTTTGATGGCCGTCCCCATCATAACTTCTTATACCCCCAGCATGTCGGTCGTCCCCATCATTGCTTCATCCCCAGCAGTCGTCCTCTGCTCGACGGTCGTCCTCCGTCGCCCGCACTTTATAATATTCTTTATTTTCTTTTACAATCTATATCCCTTTTCTTCTTCATTCTGTGAGTGCAAATTTTGGACTGTCTTTGGTATTCAACCACAAGTTATCTTGTTTGCCTGTTAAGCCGTTGCTTACATTCTACACAGCTAACTCATGTTTGAATAGGGGCAGCTGTAAACACCCCAAATTTTCCCTCACCCATTCACACCATGGCTTGTGATCTTCTCATATGCATAAACTCAACCATAGCATCTCATACCACATTTTTGATTCACTGCATTGCTTCTAAGTCATCTGCATCTAGGGTTTGTGATCTGAGCAATCCAAGAGCCATTTGAGCCACTCCAAAGGTCATCAACCACTTCAAAGGGGTTCATGTATGTTCAAGCATCATATTATATCCTCTCAAAGTCAAGAATGTCAAAAAATCACAGGAACTGAGAAAGGCATGGAAGCAGAGCCAGGTTTGACTGCACAGATGACCTAGAATTAGGGTTTTGGTTTCAGAGGCCATAACTCCAAATTTTTTGGTCATTCTTGTTTCTATTGGTCTCTATATGGTATAGGGATCATTCATATCAATTTTCATGAAGAAATTCCATGGGGAAGGCATCTGATCAAGAGCTGACTTTTTGAGCAAGTCAGTGCAAAATCAGGGCATCTGAGGCCCTCAATGACCCAACCAAAGGGTGTTCTTCATCATTTTGATTATGTATGATCTTTATTTGATCATATAAGATGTTAGAAGTTCACAAAATTGAAGAATTTCAAGACATTTGCAAAGTTGACTTTTTGGGAAAATGACTTGTAATGGAAACTTGCCATTTTGGGAAACTTTTTCAACCCTTGATTTTTGATTCAAAAATGCTTCAAATGAGAAAACTTTGGTCATTAAAGTTGTAGAATGGATCATTCCCTTTTCAAAAAGTACAAGAACTCATTCTAATTCATTTTGGATCAAACGTTATGGCTTGTCAAAGTTGGGAAAAAACACATAATTTGAAGTTATGTACCAAAGAGGCAAAGTTGCAAAACCACTTGCCAAGTTGAAATGAGACCTCAAAGTGACTTCTAATCTTTGTACAAACATGAACCATTGCCTAAAAGTCAGATTGCATCAAAGGTTTGCCCATGTTCATGCCTTGTGGATCAAGAAACTTCAAAAGGGCCCAAAGGTCACAAAGTTGCAAAAACTATGATAAACCCTAATCCACTTGCTGCATTGCTTCTAATCAAATTCCATGGTTCTCCCTAAACTCAGCTGAGCCAAGCCATGCCCCTATCACAGCCTCACACTTGCCCATACCTCAAGTACACCTAACTTGACTTTTTGCAAAAAGACCCATACCAATCAGCCTGTGCCACACCAACTTCTCTGACCTCTCTAGTTGTGATAAGTGGACCAAATGCAGCATAACACACCACACACACACAAGCCTGAAACCTCTCATAATCCATAGTTCAAGAAACTCACCTCTTATGCATTTTTTCTTCGAATCTGATCATACAAGCATCAAACACAAAAACAAACTTCACCAAACATCTCAGCATGACTCACTGATCACAAACCAACCATTGAAACAGCCTGAAACCTCCCACATCACAAATACGATTTTCACACTCCCTTGGCCTGAGCTTTTGCCAACTCTCTCTAGAGGCCATATAAACTCCAGCTAAGTGTCAAAAGCTTCTAAGGAGGATCATTGGGACTTGTTTGAGCCAAATAAGCAGCCAGAAAGCTCCTGGATTGAAAGCTCAACCCTCAGGTAATATGATGAACAAATTTTCCAGAACCTTGTTTTCTTGTTAGAATGTTGTTCTACATGTTGCCCTGATCATGGGGATCTATTTATTTTTTGAAAATGAGCCAGAAACAAGCATGTTATGATGATCTGAAAGTTTGCCCGTAAAAATGTTTTTGCTTGATTCCTTTGATTCACGAAAAATAAATGTTGTTTGTTTTAGGGTTTATGATTAGTGATGTTCATAGATTGATTCTGGAGAGTTTGGCGAGGTTTTGATGCGTTTTGAGAGAGATTGGGATTTTGGCTGGCCGGAGAAGATGACCGGAACACTGTTCCGGTCATCTGAAAGTCATTAGGGCTTCTGATTAGGGTTTAATCATAATTAGGCCAGTTTGAATGTGGGCCGTCCATTAGCACGCGTAGTCAACTCCCGCCCCCTGGAATTTGAATCCTGGCCCTTAGATCTGCTGACTTTCTCCTTTTTTCACTTAAATTCATTTTATTTTTATTTGTTTCATATTTATTTTGCACGAATTTTAAAAAATAGCAAAACATCTTTAAAAATTCTGAAATTTTTTGTCAAAGGTTCAATTAATTTTCAGAACACAAAAATATTTTTATTTTTTATTTTTGCATTAAAAATTATTTTTAAATCATTTAAAAGTTTATTTTTAATTAATTAATGAGAATTAGTTAATTAAAAATACTTTTAGGTATTTAAAAATCACAAAAAAATTCATGTAATATTTGAAAACATTTAGAAACATTGTCCAACTCTCAAACCAAATTTATTTTTTGTTCTTGATGCCTTTTGACTATTTTCTTTGGAATTAAATTCATTTTGAGGCAATATTTTGTGACAAACTTCAAAATTTCATTTCTGTCTAACCATTGAGAGTTGGATGATGATTCTTTTTGCATTGCATCTTGCATAACATATAGTTTATAGGATAAAATTGGCTTGAATTGATCTTGCATTTTCATTTTGTTTTGCATTTTTCTTGACAAGGTACCTTAAAACCCTAGCAATCTTAGGAAATTCACAACTTTCAATAGGTTAAGAGTTAGATCCCCTCCTTTGGGCAGTGAGTTTGTATAGGTTTAGGGTTCCTTTGATTGAATTTTCAAATTTTTATCATGTCATTTGCTTCTGGTTTTGGATTTTGTTTTGTGTGTTGATCATAAACCCTAATTCATGCCTTCCTTTGCATCCATCTTCCATTTGCTTGCATACCATGACTTGCCATGACATGTTGTGCATCCATTTTATTCATATGACATCTTAAGACATATGGGAATCATGTTTGATCATTGCATCTTTCATTTGCCATGTTATATGTCTTTTGCATTCCATAACTTTTCATGAACATTCATGGTTCAAAGCATGCTTCTCTTGTATCCATGTGTTTGTTTGATCATTCTAATGCCTTGCCTCATGTTTGCATCATCTCTTAGCATCATTAACATCATACTTATGCTTCTGGTTTTGGTTTACATCATTGCATTGCATCTCATTTGCATTGCATTTCATTTCTTATGCTAACATTTCAGGTGGTAAGTTGTTTGAGAAGTGAATTTGCCTTCACTTCTCACAATCTATTTTCATCTCTTTTATGCATCATTGCTGCATTTTTTTATGTGTATTGGATTGAGCTTGCTCATTCTTGTTCATCTCACCTTCTTCCTTCAAGCAACTTGACTTCTTAAGTGAAGCAAGTTGTTTTGCTTCTCTTTGCTTCTGGATCCTTTCATCTGATTCCTCCTTGGTGGCCTTTGAAGATTTCTTTCTCTCTTAAGCCTCACAAACCCTAGGAATGACCAAGCATGATAACAATTAGGGTTTGATTAGTCCCCCACTTAGCTTTTACCTTTGTGTCTCTTTGAGTCTTCTCTTCTCATCTCACAATCAAGGACTAAACCCTAAAGGTTTTAAGGCTTTGTGATTAAGCTTATGCCTGCATCCTTCTATTAGGATGGAGTGTATAACTTTAATCCTAAGTGTTAAACCCTTAATGTGTTTAAACCCTTTAATCAATTCATCTAATAATCACTAAGACATCAAGCTTGTAACTTGGGCCTTGTATTAGGGTTCTAATTCTTCCTTAATTGGTTAAGAATGACTAATCTTAGTGTTAATGGACAAGTCCCCCTCAAGTTGTCTTACAAATCATAAAACTCACTTATTTATCTTATCATTAACTAAAATCCATCTAATAATGGCTTTGTTTTGTCATGAGGTTAATCCCTAATCATGGATTAAGTTGAGGAGTCTTCCTCAGCTTAAACATTCTCATCTATTATCCTTCTATTAGGATGGTGTAATGAGTCTGTTTAATCCCTGATTATGGCTTAATCTCATTACCTAACACTAAACAAAAACACCAAAAACATCTAAATAATTACAAGTAGGTTAATGATCTTAATCCTACATCAGGGTGATTAAGTGTGAGATGCTGACTTCACACTTAAGGTATTCTCATTACCCCTAATCAGAGGGAGGATGTGATGAGTTTACTAACCCATTGGTTTAGGCTTAAGCTCATTAACTTATGACAAACTTTCAAAAGCAATAAAAGACTGAAAACTCAAAAACAAACAATAATCGTCTCCTCTGGGATTCTTTTCTCATCTCATTCACTCACAAACGGAAACTTGCTTCTTCCGTCTAATGCAAGACAGTTTGCACCTGAGCCAGACAGGTCATACACTTGAGCATAGACAAGTAAGCAGTTCACAGTCAAATTCATCTTTCAGTCTCTTTGGGTCGAACTACGGTGTTCTGACTTCCTCATTGCACGAGAGGATACGTAGGCATAACTTAACAGTTATCGAACAAAAGTCTCTGTACATTCCCCCTCTTTCCAGCTATTCTTTAAGCCTCATTATCATGAGCATTTCACTCTTTTCCTACACTGACACTTTACTTATACACTTCACATTTCTCTTACACTGACACTTGCATTCTTTCCAGCTTTGATACACAAATAGCACTGACACTACCCCTTTAAAACACAAATCTTTTAAGCGTGGATCCCGTCGAGTACGGCGGACAATCTGGGTGCTAATACCTTTCCAGGTTGTAACCAACCCCCTTTCTCAGTCTCTCTGGTTCGCAACCGTGTTATCCGTATCTTTCTAGGTCTATGCAGCATTACCTTTCCCCCGGGATAAAAATGCCTAGCTGGCGACTCTTTTCTTTTCTCCTGAGTTCACCCCTGTGTGTTCTCCTCCTCTTTCGCCGACCATTCTCGTCTGTACCCCTCTTGACCCTGTGTCATCAGGTGGGAGCGACAGTACCAAAAGATCCTTCGTGCACCTCGTGCATTAACAAGTATGCTTCTGTCCTATCAACGCATCTGAGGAGTACCATATCAAAGTTTCTCTTGTACAGGGAACCGTCAGTATTCAGGAAGAAACTACCAGCTAGCCTTCTTAATGTCTTCTTATCATTGGAAGATGCCCCAGGTGGGTATGTTTGATCCTCCAAGAAGCATTTGATATCATGGAACCAAGGCTTATCATTTTCAACAACATCTGCTGAGAACACATATGTTGGTCGGTCAAGTCTGGACACTGCAATTTGAGGCACAAAGTTGACAGCTTGAACTTTGATCATGGATGAAATGGTAGCCAGAGCATCTGCAAACTGATTTTCGTCTCGTGGGATATACTCAAGCTTGACCGTTGTGAAGAAAGTCAATAACCTTCTTGTATAATCCCGATAAGGTATCAGATGATCTTGGTGGGTGTACCATTTTCCGTTGGTTTGATTGATTACCAGAGCTGAATCTCCGAATACCGTCAAAGTCTTGATCCTGAGGTCAATGGCTTCCTCAAGACCCATAATACAAGCTTCGTATTCAGCTTCGTTGTTAGTGCAGTTAAAGGTAAGTTTTGCCGAGAAAGGCATGTGAACTCCTTTAGGTGTAATGATTACTGCACCAACACCACGACCGTTCATATTAACAGCCCCATCAAACATCATAGTCCATTCTTCTTCCGGGTCAGGCCCTTTAGTGTGAATAGGCTTTTCATGATCTTTTGCTTTAATGAACATGATGTCTTCATCAGGGAAGTCAAATCTCATTGGTTGGTAATCATCAATGGGTTGCTCAGCGAGATAATCATACAATACACTTCCCTTGATGGCTTTTTGAGATGTGTACTGAATGTCATATTCCGTGAGGATCATTTGCCATCTTGCAACTCGTCCGGTAAGTGATGGCTTCTCAAATATGTACTTAACTGGATCCATCTTTGAGATCAATAAAGTAGTGTGGGTCAGCATATATTGTCTTAGTCGTCGAGCAGCCCACGCTAAAGCACAGCAAGTCTTCTCGAGCAGTGAATAACGTTGTTCACAGTCGGTAAACTTTTTGCTTAGGTAGTATATTGCATACTCTTTTCGACCAGACTCGTCATGCTGGCCCAGCACACACCCCATTGACTCTTCTAATACTGTCAAGTACATGATTAGAGGTCTTCCTTCAACTGGAGGCATAAGGATTGGAGGCTCCTGTAAATATCCCTTGATTTTGTCAAAAGCCCTCTGGCAGTTTTCATTCCACCTGACCGTTTGTTCTTTTCTTAACAACTTAAACAAAGGTTCACAGGTTGCTGTAAGGTGAGATATGAACCTTGAAATGTAGTTCAATCTACCTAAGAAACCCCGAACTTCTTTTTCAGTCTTAGGTGCAGGCATTTCTTGAATGGCTTTGACTTTATCAAGGTCAACTTCAATCCCTTTTTCAATTACAATAAATCCCAGCAAATTACCGGATCGCACCCCGAATGTGCATTTGTTGGGGTTTAACTTCAGTTGGTATTTCCTCATACGCTTGAATAACTTCAACAGATTTACCAGGTGGTCTTCTTCTGTGAGGGACTTGGCAATCATGTCATCCACATAACATTCAATTTCTTTATGGATCATGTCATGGAATAATGTTACCATAGCCCGTTGATAAGTGGCACCAGCATTCTTCAATCCGAATGGCATCACCTTATAACAGAACGTGCCCCAGGGTTTGATGAATGTTGTCTTCTCCATGTCTTCAGGTGACATCTTGATCTGATTGTATCCTGAAAATCCGTCCATGAAGGAGAACACCGAGAACTGAGCCGTATTATCAACCAATACATCAATGTGAGGTAAAGGGAAGTCATCTATCGAGCTGGCTCTGTTCAGATCCCGATAATCCATACACATTCTCACCTTGCCGTCTTTCTTAGGCACAGGTACAATATTGGCCACCCACGGCGGATAGCTAGTCACAACAAGGAAGTCGGCGTCCCACTGCTTTTGTACCTCTTCTTTAATCTTCATTGCCATATCTGGGCGAGTACGGTGCAGTTTCTGTTTTACTGGCGGGCAGTCTTCTTTTAAAGGCAGTTTGTGCATGACAATGTCGGTGTCCAACCCTGGCATATCTTGATAAGACCAAGCGAAAACATCCACATACTCCCGAAGCATGTCAATCAGTTGCTCTTTTACTGAATCTTGCAGGCAGGCCCCGATCTTGACTTCTTTCAATTCTTCTTCTGTACCAAGATTAACCGTTTCAATCTCCTCCTGATGAGGAGTGATAACCTTCTCCTCTTGCCTTAACATCCTGGCTAGCTCTTCAGGTAGCTCATAATCTTCTTCAACCCCTTCATCAGCTTGATTGATTGGATTGTCAAAGTCATACGAAGTCATAGCTGTGTTGTTGTCGGTGCAATCTGAAAGGCACTCTCTGCAAGGGTTTAGATTGGTTTATTTTAGTGATCAATTTTAATCTTGTTTAGAAAAAGTGAAAATGAAGTTATTTATTTTGAAAAACATTTCCATTTTATTTTTTTTGTACAAAAAGAAAAAATGAAAAGACAGTGAGCGAAAAAAGAGACTCGTTTGCAAAAGATGTCCGATATTCATTGATTGATCTGTTTGCACAAAAGTACAAGATGGCCCGATTACAAAATGAGTCTTGACATCTTGGGCAAGATGAAAGACTTGATGCATGCTTAAAAATACAGGAAATAATAATTACTCTGCAGGAGTAACCCTTATAATTTCCTGGGAAGACCAGTTAAGGACTTGGCTCCCCGGGATCCTTGGACGATTCCAACTCTCCAGGTTGCGGTCGCTTTCCTCCTCGTCTTCCAAGTTGTTCACAGCATCCGGGGTGAGCATTCCCCCGCTGAAAAAATTGGGCTCTTTGACAGCCTCTGATTGATCTTGTTGAGTTGGTCTGTAACCCAACCCAAATCTGTCTTCTTTCTTCTCCACGGGCAACAGCTTGCCCCAGCCTTGGGCAGTACCCTCTTCAACAACCTTCCGGGCTTGCTGATAAGACGTCATGGAAGTTCCCATCACAGCAGATGCTTCATTAATGTTTAGGGCCTCAAACCCCTGGCTCATGGTTTCATGGATCTCCCCATCCATTTCAATGTACTTATACGTAGCCAGATGGCTAACAAAGATGTCTTCTTCCCCACAGATGGTGATGATCTGGCCTTCCCACTCGAATTTCAGCTTCTGGTGAAGGGTAGACGTAACAGCGCCAGCGGCATGGATCCAGGGTCTACCCAACAAACAGTTGTAGGCCGGCTGAATGTCCATCACATAGAAGGTAATTTTAAAAGTCTGCGGGCCAATCATCACAGGCAGATCAATCTCCCCAAGCACTGATCTTTTAGAGCCATCAAATGCTCTCACCACCAAATTACTCAGACGTAATGCCAAGCCATCATACTCCAGCTTCACTAAGGCTTTCTTTGGTAGAACATTGAGTGACGACCCAGTGTCCACCAGTACATGAGATAAAACAGCACCCTTGCACTCTAGGGTGATGTGTAAAGCCTTGTTGTGGTTACGTCCCTCAGTTGTTAAGTCAGCATTGGTAAAACCCAGTCCATGACTGGTGTTGACATTTGCTACCACAGTTTCTAGCTGATTAACGGTAATCTCCTCTGGCACGTATGCTGCGTGCAGGACTTTCAATAATGCATTCCTGTGAGCTTCAAAACACATCAACAATGATAATATGGAGATTTTTGAGGGAGTTTGGTGAAGCTGATCCACCACCTTGTAATCACTTCTTTTTATGATTCTCATAAACTCTTCTACATCTTGTTCAAAAGATGTCTTCTGAGTTTCTTTGACAGTCGGCTCTTCAGGTACCACACTCTTTCCCTTTGCTTTGGCAGCAGCTTCTGCTTCGGCATTAGGTCTTTGCACTTGTGAGGCAAAAAGGCGTCCGCTTCTGGTGAAGTCTCCGCCTCCCCCAACATTATCAACTTGTGGAGAAAAGGTTGATGAATCCATAGTGATTTTCTCCCCGTTGCAGTAAAGATCAGAGCCATAATGCCAAGGTATGACATTGCTATTTTCATAAGGAACGGGCCCAGGTACCGTAATAGTAACTGGGCTGACTGCTGCAGAGGAGGGTACTTAAATGGTGTGTGGATCGTAGTAAATTGTGACTGGTGATCTGGTAGGAGTTGCCATGATTTGTTGTTGAAAATT
Organism: Lathyrus aphaca; assembly: GCA_963966055.1. Lineage (NCBI taxonomy): Eukaryota > Viridiplantae > Streptophyta > Magnoliopsida > Fabales > Fabaceae > Lathyrus > Lathyrus aphaca. The sequence goes on from OZ014521.1 coordinate 233,081,528, forward strand.
GCTGCTGGGAGGAACCTCTGACGCGTCATAGCAGATCGTAACTGCGGAGACATCTTCATTAATTCTTACTGGTGTTGTAGAAGATTCTGCTGAATAAATGGATGCTGATGTTGTAGAAGAAAGAGTTGTTGACATTTGATTTGTTGAAGTGATGGACGGAGCCATTGCTGATGATATTGATGAATCGGTAGGAATGATCGTTGCTGCTATTGTAGAGGAATCAGGAATTGTTGTCAGAGGAATTGCTGGATTTATAGGCGCCGTTGTTGAGATCTGGAGGATTCCATCCTTAATAAGACCGTCTATGCCACTTCTCAAATTATCACACCCGTTGACTGCAATGTTGCAATACCCACAACCGAGCTCACACCCGGGAAACACCTGGCACTCTAGAAGCTGAGCTTTAATTTCGACCAAAGGCGTTCGAATTTGTGCAACACTAGTGATCAAAGTAGATGGTTTGTCTTCCTCAATGGCATTAATCCTCGCCCCTCCATGATTAGGCATGGGATTCTTGTTGACATTTGGAGGAGGTGCAAAGTTGAGGGCTTTAGAATCCACCAGATCTTGGACTTTCATTTGTAAGGCCCTGCATTTTTCTGTATTGTGGCCAGGTGCATTGGAGTGGAAAGCACACCTGGCGTTGACATCATAATTCCTTGGGAGGTTGGAGGGATCTGGAGGTGCCAATGTCCTTAACTCAACCAAGTTAAGCTTCAGGAGTTGTGGCAATAAGGCAGCATAAAGCATAGGGGTAGGGTCAATCACCCTGTTTGCCTGTGATGGTCTTTGTTGAAAGGGTCGTTGTTGTTGATTGCTATTGTTGTTGTTATAGGTTCTTTGTGGCGGATATTAAACTTGATGTTGATATTGTGGTTGTTGTTGATATGCTGATTGTTGAGGAATCGGAGCTGGAATGGTAACAGTTGCTACTGATCTGTGAACATACTGAGGTCTGCCCCTGCTTGCATGAATGGAATTGGTCTCACCGGCTCTTCGGGGTCCCACAAAAGGCTTCCTGGGATTACTGGATGAACTTGCACCGCTGTCAGAAATCTTGCCCATTTTTAACAGACTTTCAATTGTTTCACCGGCTATAACTACGTCAGCAAAACTGGTGGAAGAAAAGGCAGCCAGCCTATCAATATATGTTCCTTGCAAAGTATTCATGAACATGTCGGCCATTTCTCTTTCCGACATGGGTGGTTGGACAGCAACAGCGAGCTGTCTCCACCTCTGGGCATATTCTCTGAAGCTTTCTCTGGAAGATTGAGACATTCCCATCAAAAGGATCCTGTTAGGAGCCATGTCCAGATTGTATTGATATTGTCTGATGAAGGCTTCAGCTAAGTCCTTCCAGCATCTGATGGTAGCTCTGGTCAGGTGTGAATACCATTCTCTTGAAGCCCCAGTCAAACTGTCTTCAAAGTAGAACATCCACAGCTTCTCATCCATAGTATAAGCTTTAAGTCTCCCCAGGAAGGACTGCAGGTGAGTTCGTGGACAGGAAGTTCCATTGTATTTCTCAAAGCACGGGGGTTTGAATTTGTGGGGAATTCTCACCCCGTATACTAACCCCATATCCATTACATCGAAACCCAAGGAGTTTTGAGACTCCAAAGATCTCAACTTCTCAGCAATTTCATCAAACCTCCTATCATATACTTCATCTCCAGCTCCCATTACAGTAAACTGCTCTTCTTGAGGATCTTCTTGCAAGATCCTGCCTGCAGCAGTGTTGCCCTGTACATTCCTTGGGATGTTGACTTCCGGATCTAGATGAGGTCCAAATACTGGTGGGTTAACATGAGGCTGACCTCCCTCATTATTACTAGTTCCTCCAGTTCCAGGATGAGGTTCCTCGGGAGTTTGTCTTTCCACTAATGCCCTTAACCTTTCTTGACTTTGGGCCAAGCCAGTCATCACAGTCATGAATTGAGCCATTTGGTTCCTCATCTCCACTCTTTCATTAGCCATCTGAGTTCTGACCTCAGTCAGGTCCTGCTGTACTTGATCCATTTGGATACCAGGAAGGTTGTTGCGAGTAGGGTACCGGTGCGTGCGGTTGACAGGGAACACCCGGCGACGAGCAATATTTCCTGAGATCACAACAAAGTTAGAAACAAGTAAAAAAACAAAACCTACAAAACAAAACAAGGTTAGTATGCAATGCAATATGCTTATTTGTTTTTCCAAGGTATCCGGCTTGGTTCTTGGTTTTGACCTTTCCAGACCTCGAGGAAGATGCTTTTGACCTTGTTGAGAAAAGAAAACCCAAAATGGAAACAAACTAAAATATATTACAAATACTGAACAATACATAGTCTGTTTTTACAACACATGCCCCTGGGGGGGTCAAAATACAACACAAAAGAAAAGTACATCAAATGAAAACAATAACAATCAAAAAGTCAGACATCTAGTCCAAACTCATCCTCCTTAACCTCCTTCAAGAGTGCCTCAGTCACTGGACCAGCCGGATGCTCTGTAATGGTCCTGATGAGGAGGTTTCTGGTGGCAATGGCAGTGGTCAGCTTCTTGTGCCTGTCCTGGTCCTTTGATCTCTTCAATCCATCCCTAAGCTTCAACTCTGAAATCTCCTTCTGGGCTGCCAACAAAGCTTCCTGCTGCTTCTTCTCATTGGCCTCTAACTGTTCAATCTTGGCTTGAGTCCTCTGATCTTCTTGTGTCTGGGCTTCAGTGATCCTGACCCACCTAGCCTGACTCTCTCACTACAAGAAAAAAGGAGATTTACGACACTTGAGTTGCAACAGTTATCACAAAACTGTCCTTATTCATGGATAACGATGGTTGTCACGACAGTTAGGGTCAACTGTCGAAGATTTTTTACGACAATTATCGTAAAACTGTCCTTATTCCTGGACTGCGACGGTTGTCACGACAGTTAGAGACTGTATTGCGACGATTGTCACGACAGTTATCATAAAATATTCCTTATTATGTTTTTTACTTAACTTTTTATTTTATAATTTTTTTTAATTGAGCACTAAATGAAAAAGGGAAAATTTGTTCCTCCCAATTCATAAAATAATCCTTATCGAATAATTAAAAAAACTTATTAATTTTTTTTTATATTGTTATACTAAAAAAAATTTATATTTGTTTACAATTTTTGACAAATTAATAATTAAAAATAACTCATTTGTAAAATTTTAATCACTAAACTTGACAAAAATAATAATGTTTGTAAGAGTTAATTTAGTGGTTTTTTCAACACAAAAAAGAATGGTAGAATTTAATTTTAATTTAATAATAATAAAAAAAATAGATTTTCTTCAAGAAAACTCTAATTTTGTAAACAACGGTAATAGTAAAACGAAGTTTTGTCATTGTGTCTTGACTTGTGCGTGTTACCGTCTTCTCCTTCGAACCCTAATGTAACCTCACAGTCTCAGAGTCTAACGAGGATGACGAAGAAACAACAAGTGGTAGACACTCAAAAGAGAAAGAGAATCAACACTGAATCTCAAAAATCCCCTTCTAAATAAAAGGTTACCGGATCTGTTCCCTGAAAGAAGCCTAAACCCCACTCTGACGATAAGAGAATAAGACAACTCACATTACTGGCTGATATAGTAAAATCAAAGGTCAAGGTTACTTTCTCTTGTTGATTTTTGCAAATTCACAACTCAAAATTTACTTGTTAAGAATCGATTAACTCAAGTTATGATTTTTCAGTTTTAGGAACTCACAGATGCTAGAAAAAAAGAACTGAGATACAAACGAAAATGGGAACAAATTGTTTTTCCCACTTAACAGTAGCTTCAAAGGTATGATGTTGTTTGGTTACACTTTCTTTGGGTTGTTTTGTTCATTTAATTGAAACTTGGAAGGTGTTATTGTTGTCTATTTGAAGATGTTAACAATTTGATGAAATGTCTCTGTGTTTTTAATATGTTTTTTGGAACTCTTTTATGAAGACCTGCTTCTTATCATTTTGTTACTTCCATTTATCAATATTCAATTACTCACTCACTCATTTCTTTGCTTTCAGTTAGGCTCTTGCCAACCTCCTCAAACATAGGATAAGATGTGTTTCGTGGCGGTGGTGTCAATGTCGTTCGCCAGAAGCTACCATAACCCCGTCGTTCTGAATACTGCAACCGCGCTTCCGATATCACTCAACAAGCGCACGACTGTTTGGAAAATAGAGATGATATATTCTAGCTTCAATTTAGAGTATTGTTGTCTTTGATTACTTGCATTGTGTTTCCAAACTAATTTTAAAATAGAAGTGGATGAATACTGATCTTAAAAGACTAAGCAGAACATAGAGCTATGAAACTTATAATCGATTTAACCGTGTTTGAATCAATTAAAATATTTTACAGGATCTTTCCAATCTAATCTCATCATAGGTTGTATTATTGTGAAAATGTGTCCCTATACATAAATTTGATCTCATCTTTTATTTAAGTGATTTTGAAATATGAATATATGCAGGACCATTCAATTTCAAGGCTACAGAGTCAAAAGCGAAACTTGAGTAAAATTGAAGCAACTTGAGTAAAATTGAAGCAACTTGATTGTCAATTGTCTTTATAATTCTTTCCCTAATAATCTATGCAAACTAAGGAAATACAAATATATTATGATTTTAGTATGATTTCCCTTATTTTTTTAAATGCTGGTGCATACCACTCGGTTATCACGTTACTATGATTGTGTCATGCTCTATTTATATGTACAAAAGATTTAAACTCTGTATGCTTTCAGGGAGCCTTTATTTGGAGTTGCAATACATTGGTAACTAAGGTAAGACATTCATATGATGATTTTGAATGTTTAATTCTCATAAAATGTATGTCTTTAATTGTTTTTGTTGCACATTTAAATTTCAATTTTTTTAGTAGAGTATTAATTTTAAGAGTTCACATATGAATTCATAATATATAAACTTTATTATTTAGTTAATGATTTTAATAATAATGGTTCAAAGTTGTAGTGATCTAAGATGGAAGTTCACATATGAATTCATAATATATAAACTTTATTATTTAGTTAATGATTTTAATAATAATGGTTCAAAGTTGTAGTGATCTAAGATGGAAGTATAAAACCTAACCAACACCTATTTCAATTTAATATCACCATCATTAACTCTAAGCTTTTCTTACAAACTAGTTTTCTCATTTCAAAATGGATGGTGCCGGTGGAAGGAAAGGAGGAGGACCAAGGAAGAAATTTGTCACAAGATCCGTCAGAGCCGGACTTCAGTTCCCCGTCGGAAGAATCAGTCGTTTTTTGAAGAAAGGAAGATATGCTCAGCGTGTTGGTACTGGTGCTCCTGTTTACTTGGCCGATGTTCTCGAGTATCTTGCTGCTGAGGTATATTAACTCCTCTTTCCATGTCCAGTTTCAGTTTTTCATTGTTACTGTACAGTTGGAATTTTGTAAATTGAATCTGAACTGAGCCCTAATTTTGAAATTTTGTTTGATGTTCAGGTTCTTGAATTGGCTGGAAATGCAGCACACGTGATAACAAGAAGAACAAAATTAGTCCAAGACATTTGCTATTAGCTATAAGGAATGATGAAGAGCTTGGGAAATTGCTTGTTGGTGTTACTATTGCCCATGATGGTGTTCTTCCTAATATTAATCCTGTTATTTTGCCTAAGAGGACTGAAAGTGCTTCTACTGCTCCTAAATCTCCATCCAAGGCCAGGAAATCTCCAAAGAAAGCTTAGATATTATGTTATTATGTGTTGATACCTTAGATTAGGCACACCTCTCGTGTGGCAAGAGTTATTCAATTTATAACAAGCAATGTAATTTGAAAGTCTTTGTCTCCTCTAGTTTATGAGTTTTGGCTTGTTAATGAAAACATTTTCTTGAGTAATTTTGTTGTCAATAAGTTCAAGTACTTTGATGTTTATGACAGATTACCTATAGTTGATACCCTGTAGTATATTTCAACTGTTTATCAGTTGGTTATTTGTTTGGGATCTGAATTTAGGTTGGTTAGAAAGTTCTATTGTCATAACATGAAATATGGATATGTTACACTATCAAACAATTCTTAAAGGTAATGCTACGAACCATCAGATTTATTCTGATGAGGTTTTCGATCCCTTTCGAATCATGTTTATTCATGGATTTCAAAGAATTTTTTATGCAGGTATCATGAGGATGATGCAAGATAAATCGATAGGGAGCGAAGCCACAAGTATTTAAAGACATCAACATTTTCATCAAGTGCAGTACGACTTGTTGGACAAGAAGGAAGACTTGTGATTGAGGCAAGATAAATGAAGGAACCGTATATCATGATCACTAAGGCGGTAAGTACACTGATGCCAGAAGTAGGTGGTTATAAGGACATGGTGTTAAAGGTACAACTATAGCTATGAGTATTAAAGTTGTTAGCAGGGACAACCGAGCAATAATTGAGTGGCTATTACAGACTTTGGTATGGCGAAACATGTAAGCTTAACGATGATAACTTTCTAGTATCTCTTATATATATATGAATTTAAGCTGAATGGGTTAGATATGAAAATTAAACTATGTAGACCATATTATATTGTCCAGAAAATTGGATGATTACTCCCTGTTTGTTTTACATATTTATTACTTGATTTCTTCTTTGGTTCATTTATTTAGATTTTAATTGTATATTAGTTTTGTCATTCAGTATCTTTTCTTTTTTTGATGATTTAGGTTATAAAGAATTCCAAGGAATGCAGCCTTGGTGTGGATATATGGAGTCTTGGATGCACAGTTTTGGAAATTCAGTATCTTTGCTTTTCTTCAGTTGGAAATTCAGTTTGGTGTTTGTAGTGTTGTTGTGGCAGCAACAACAACAATGGGTGCCTCCGTTGCATTTTGATTGAAATATATAATATAATTACGACGGTTACAACTGTCACTATGTTACTAATAAAAAATATATTATATAATATGGCGGTTACAACCGTCGTTATTGTTTAATTAAATATATATTATATAATTATGGCGGTTATAACAGTCGTAATAAAATATTAGAGACAGTTTCAAAACCGTCGCGGATGTTACGACAGTTGGAGCGACAGTTTTACGAACCGTCGCAAAATGGCCTCACGACACACGATTCTACGACAGAGGGCAAACCGTCGTGACTTGCAATTTACGTCGGTTCTAACCGCCGTAATCTTCCAAATTAACCGTCGTAATTTGCCTTTTTTCTTGTAGTGATCTTGCAGTTAGAGCTCAGTCCTAGCCTTCTGAAGCTTGGCCACTTTACAGGCATTCTTCAATATTTGTTCCCCAGCTCTTGCTTTTCTGATGTAGTCTTCTGTTTTCTCAATCTTGGCCAGATGCTCCACCCTAAGCTTCTCCAACCTCTCAATGTCCAGACGACCATCACTCCTTTCCCAAAGGGTCTTCTTCAGAGCTTGAGACAGATTCTCATTCCTTTCCTTCAGCTTCTCAAATTCTTCCAGGCTGACAGTTGCTGTTGGCTGTGTTGTGGATGGTCCAGGTATATCCTCAATGGTGAAAGGCATTCCAGTAACCTGAGCTCTAGTACGGGACCAATCGTAGTACTGAGCTGAAGCAACATTATTACACCTTCCAAGAATAGCCATCCCCTTTGTCTGGATGTTGTCCCAAGCCCAGGATGCTTGTCTGACAACAGCTAGATTAGGCTTTATTTCACAATACAGGGTCTCAGCCAAATCTTGTACTCTGGGAGGGTGAACCAAAGCATAGCCCAGTTGTCTCTTAAACAGCAAAGGATTGTATTTGATGCAACCCTTTACTCCTATTAGAGGTACATTTGGGTATTGCCCACAACTGGTGATTATGTATTTGCCTTTGGTGCTCTGGGTGCACCATCTGATTTCGTCTGAAGTTAAAGCAATGAGCCTCTTGGCCCAATTCTTCTGCTGGTGAGGATTCAAGAAGGCATCTGTCTTAGGTAGGTGTCTGAGCAGCCAGGTGTGAAACAAAGGAGCACAACATCTCACTAACTTACCCCTCTGTTTCTTATTCCTCTGATGGATGGAATATTAAAAGTCTCCCAGCAATGTGGGTACTGGGTTCCTCAGAAGGAAAAGATGAATAGCATTCTTGCTGATAAATTTGGGCTCATCTGCAAACAGTATAACCCCATATATACTCAGGGCTAAAAGTGCACAGACTTCCCTCCATTCCCTCAAGGAGGCTTTCAAGATGGCCTGGGAAATCAAGAAGTCTAGGTGCAAACCAGGGATCCCAGCCTTTGTTGTCATATTTTGCTCAATCAAAGTAGGCTCCAGGTACAGTGCTTTTGCTACTTCTTCATTGCTGGGAGCTGGCATCTCTGGGTTGAAGGGGATTCCACCCCTGACTTGTACTCCAATCAATGATGAAAACTCCTCCAACAGAGGTCCTAGCTGAAAGTCTGAAAATGTGAAGCATCTCAAAGGAGGGTCATAAACCTGCAAGCATGTGTGGATCATGCTCCTCTAAGAAGGGTCCAAGTCCATAACCATATCCATGATACCTCCATAATACTCTCTGAATAATGGGATGTGGTCAGGGGTGATAAGTGACTGGACCTGCCTGATACCAGTTGTCGCTCCCGATAGATGGGAATGGGCCCAAATAAAGGTACAGACGCGAACGGTCGGCGAGAGGGACAATGAGAACGCGCAGCCGTGAACTCACTGGAGATGAAAAGAGTCGCCAGCTAGGCATTTTTATCCCGGAGGAAAGGTAATGCTGCATAGACCTAGAGAAAGATGGATAAGACGGTTTGCGAACCAGAGAGACTGAGAAAGGGGGTTGGTTACAACCTAGGAAGGTATTAGCACCCAGATTGTCCGCCGTACTCGACGGGATCCACGCTTAAAAGATTTGTGTTTTAAAGGGGTAGTGTCAGTGTAATTTGTGTATAAAATAGCTGGAAAAGATGTACAGGTGTCAGTGTAAAGAAATGTGATGTGAAGTATGGAAGTGTCAGTGTAAGGAATAAGAATGAACTGCTCAAGATCATGAGGCTTAAAGAATGAAGCTGGAAAGAGGGGGAATATACAGAGACTTTTGTTCGATAACTGTTAAGTTATGCCTACGTATCCTCTCGTGCAATGAGGAAGTCAGAACACCGTAGTTCGACCCAAAGAGACTGAAAGGTGAATTGACTTGTGAACTGCCTACTTGTCTATGCTCAAGTGTATGACCTGTCTGGCTCAGGTGCTAACTGTCTTGCATTAGACGGAAGAAGCAAGTTCTCGTTGGTGAGTGAATGAGATGAGAAAAGAATCCCGGAGGAGACGATTGTTGTTTGTTTTTGCATTTTCAGTCTTTTATTACTTTTGGATTTTGTCATAAGTTAATGAGCTTAAGTCTAAACCAATGGATTTAGTAAACTCATCACATCTTCCCTCTGATTAGGGGTAATGAGGATACCTTAAGTGTGAAGTCAGATTCTCACACTTAATCACCTTTGGTGTAGGATTAAGATCATTAACCTACTTGTGATTATTTAGATGTTTTTGGTGTTTTTGTTTAGTGTTAAGTAATGAGGTTAAGCCATAATCAAAGATTAAACAGACTCATTACACCATCCTAATAGAAGGATAATAGATGAGGGTGTTTAAGCTGAGGAAAGCTCCTCAGCTTAATCCATGATTAGGGATTAAACTCATGACAAAACAAAGCCTTTATTAAGTGGATTTTAGTTAATGATAAGATGAAGAAGTGAGTTTTAGGGTTTGTAAGACAACTTGAGGGGGACTTGTCCATTAACACTAGGGTTAGTCCTTCTTAACCATTTAAGGAAGAATTAGAACCCTAATGCAAGGCCCAAGTTACAAGTGTGATGTCTTGATGACTATTATGTGAATTGATTAAGAGATTTAAACACATTAAGGGTTTAACACTTAGGATTAAAGTTATACACTCCATCCTAATAGAAGGATGCAGGCATAAGCTTAATCACAAAGCCTTAAAGCCTTTAGGGTTTAGTCCCTGATTATGAGGTGAGAAGAGATGACTCAAAAGAGACACAAAGGTAAAACTAAGAGGGGAGACTAATCAAACCCTAATCATTGTCATGCTTGGTTGTTCCTAAGGTTTGTGAGGTTTTCAAGAGAAGATCTTCAAGGAGAACCACCAGGATGCAGATAACAGGATCAATAGAAGCAAAGTGACTTGCTTCATTCAAGAAGTCAAGTCACTTGAGGGGAGAAAGTAAGAGGAACAAGAATGAGCAAGCTCAAACTCAAACACATATAAAAATGCAGCAAGGGATGCAAGAGATATGAAAAGAAAAGTTATGAGAAGTGAAGGCAAATTCACTTCTCAAGGTCACTCACCACCTGAAAAGTTAGAAAAGGAATGCAATGCAATGCAAAATGGGATGAGATGACATGATGAGAAACAAAACCAGAAGCATGTTGATGATGATAATGATGCTATGAAGATGCTACAAACATGAGGCAGCACATGGAAATGATCATACAAGTTTATGAATGCAAATGAGGCCAGTTTAGAAGCATGGACATACATGAAAAGTTATGAAGCATACAAGGCATACAACATCGCAAATACATGATGCAATGATCAAACATGCTTTCTATATGTCTTATGATGTCAAATGAAACAAATGGATGCTTGAAATGTCATGGCAAGTCATATTATGCAAGAGAATGCAAGATGGATGCATATGAAAGCCCAAATTAGGGTTTATGAACCAAACATCAAACAAAAACCAAAAACAGAAGCAAACCCTAAGATAAAAAATGAAAAATGCCACTCAAAAGGCCCCTAATCTTATACTAAACCAATGTCCAAAGGGGAGGTCTCAACTCTTAACCAATCTCAAGTTATGATTTTTACAAGTTTTTAGGGTTTTTAGGGTTCCTAAACAAAAGAAATGCCAAACAAATTGAAAATGAGGAATCAAATCATGTCCATTTAATCCTAGAAACTACATGCTAAACACAATGCAATGCAAGAAGAATCAATGTCCAACTCTTCATAGATAGGCAGAAATGATTTTTTGAACTTAGGATCAAAATAATGCACAAAAATGATTTTTATTCAATGAAAAATTCTCAAAATGCATCAAGATCAAAAAAGAAATTTGGTTTGAAGGTTGGACAATGTCTCTAAATGTCTTATAACATTTCATGAATTTTTTGGTGATTTTTAAATACCTAAAAGTATTTTTAATAAATTAATTCTCATTAATCAATTAAAAATAATCTTTTAAATATTTAAAAATGCTCTTTTAATGATAAAAATAAAAACAAAAATATTTTTGTGTCATAAAAATTATTAAAACCCATGAGAAAAAGTTTTATAATTTTTAGACATTTTTTACTATTTTTAATAAATTATGCAAGTTAAATGAAAAGGAATGAAATTAAAATGAATTTAATCTGAAGTATGCACAATGGAGGGTTGAGATTGAGCCTGGTAAAGAATGGGTTGACTGCGCGCGCAGATCAAAGGCCCATATTCAAACTTGGTTAATCAGGTTTATGAATTAATTAAGTGCAATTAGGGTTTCTAATGATCAATCTGAACCATCCACACGCGCGGGAGGTCAACAAGTCAAAGCCATCGCACGCTCCAGATTCAAACTCACTTAATGACTGGGATTATGCCCTAATTATTTTCAGGTGGCCGGAGAAGACCTCCGGTCGTCTTCTCCGGTGGGAAGTCCACCTGAAAATCTCCAAACTCTCTCAAAACGTAACAAAAATGAAAACCAAACATACAGAAATGATTCCCATGACCCCCTGAATCAAAACCCCATCACAAACATCATTTATTTTTCCCCAGAAGCATGAATCGAAACAAACAATATTTAGGTCAACAGAGTTTCAGAGATCAATTAAATGCTCATTTCATCACCATTTCCAAAACTAAAAGCATCAGAATACTCAGTGAAGCATGGAGAACAAGTTTAGAACACAAAAAAATGATTTCTGGAAAAATATTTCTTGAGCTACCTGAGATTCGAAGCTTTCACTTCAGCCACTTTCTGACCACTCCCTTTTGTGCAATCCAATCTACTTGGTCCCCAGATGATCCTTGAATGCTTAGGAAGAGTTTATGTTGGCTGGATGAGGAGTTTGACAAGCTTCTGCTCAAACTCAGTTGAACATGGCAATGGTGATTCAGGCTGTTTCTGGCAATGGTGAAGGGTGGTTTGTGGTCCAAATTCTTGATTTTTGTGAACTTCAACCCTCTTCCATGATCAAATAAAGATCATATACACTCAAAATGATGAAGATCACCCATTGGTTGGGTCATTGGGGGCCTCAGATGCCCTGATTTTGCACTGACTTATCCAGAAAGTCAACTCTTGATCAGATGACTTCCCCATGGAATTTCTTCATGAAAATTGATATGCATACTCCCTATACCATACAGAGACCAATGGAAACAAGAATGACCAAAGATTTTGGAGTTATGGCTTCTGAAACCAAAACCCTAATTTTAGGTCAACTGTGCAGTCAAACCTGGCTCTGCATCCATTCCAAAACCAGTTCTTGTGATTCTTTTGAAATCTTGACCTTGAGAGGATGTAACATAATATAAGAACACACATGGATCCCTTTGAAGTGATTGGTGGCCTTTGGAGTGGCTCAAGAGGCTCTGGGATTGCTCAGATCACAAACCCTAGGTGCAGATGACTTAGAAACTATGCAGTGAATCAAAAGTAAGATATGAGATGATATGATTGTGTTTATGCATATGGAATGATCACAAGCCATGGTGTGAATGGGTGAGGGCAAATTTGGGGTGTTTACAGCTGCCCCTATTCAAACATGAGTTAGCTGTGCAGGATGTAAGCGACGGCTTAACAGGCAAACAAGATAACTTGTGGTTGAATACCAAAGACAATCCAAAATTTGCGCTCACAGAATGAAGGAGAAAAGGGATATAGATTGTAAAAGAAAATAAAGTATATTGTAAAGGTAAGCGACGGAGGACGACCGTCAAGCAGGGGACGACTGCTAGGTAAAGAGCAATGACGGGGACGGCCGACCTGCTAGGGATAAAAGGTAAAGCCAAGACGGGGACGGCCGACTAGCTGGGAAAAAAGAAATTATGATGGGGACGGCCATCAAGATAAAGTTGTAAAATTCTCTGGGGGATTGATGAAACATGACGGGGACGGCCATCAAGTTCACAAAGGTAAAGTAACCAACGATGGGGACAGCCATCGGGCTAAAAAGGAAAAAGGACCACGATGGGGACGGCCATCGGGTTAAAGAATAAATGAAATAAACAGATGATGGGGTACGGCCACCAAAAGTGAAGGACGATCACCTAGCAGGGGACGGCTGCTCTGTTGGGGAATAAAGGAATTATGATGGGGACGACCATCAAAGGTGGAGGACGACCACCTGGCAGGGTACGGCTGCCGAAAATATCAACGATGGGGACGGCCATCGGATAAAAGGTCAACGATGGGGACGGCCATCGGACGAGCATGATGGAGGACGACCATCAAGAGGTGGAGGACGACCACCTAGCAGGGTACGGCTGCTCTCAGGGCCTATCATGACATAGGACGAATGTCAGATAACCAAAAATCAACAATGGGGACGGCCATTGGATGAAAATGATGAAGGACGATCATCAAGGGTGGAGGACGACCACCTAGCAGGGGACGGCTGCTAAATCAACGATGGGGACGGCCATCGACCGAGCATGATGGAGGACGACCATCAAGAGGTGGAGGATGACCACCTAGCAGGGTACGGCTGCTCTCAGGGTTTATCATGACACAGGACGAGTGTCAGATAAGAAGGAAAATTTGCTTGCGATCTACTGGGGAATGGTAAACACGGACGAGTGTTCACATCCAAGAAACAAAGGGTATGAGTGTTTAGATATTTGTGTATAGATTAAAGATGCGGACGAGCATCCTTAAGACTACGATACGGACGAGTATCGGGTAGAAACAAATACTAACGCGTGTGCAAAGATGATGATACGGACGAGTATCAACTGGTTAACAGAGAACACGGAAGAGTGTTGAATCTGAAGGGACTCTTCTGGGGAATGACAGACACAGGCGAGTATCTATATTCAAGAAGACACAAGTGTTTGACACGGTGCATGGATTAAAGATGCGGACGAGCATCCTTAGGGTTATGATACGGACGAGTATCATGTAGAAACAAACACTTGACGCACATTCTGAGATGATGATACAGACGAGTACCAACTGGTTAACAAAGAACAAAGACTACTGTTGAATCTGTGGGTATATAAGTGGTGTATACAAAATACGGACGAGTACCTGCATGAGTGAAATAAGTACGAGTGGTGTATAGATGGGTGTTTATCTGCCGGGGACGGCGACACGGACGAGTGTCAAGAGAAAAGTGTAATAATATCGACAAGTATCTGGGTTGTAAAAGTGTAAGTGACTGCGCTGGGGATACGACACGGACGGGTGTCAAGAAAGTGAATATACAAGTGAGTGCAAAGAGGATGTCTTTGGCTTTCTGCTGGGATATGACACGGACGGGTGTCAAAAGGAGTATATACTGGTGTTTGTGATTTGTGAGGCAGCTGCTCTTGCTGGGGCTCTGGGGAATTTTGGGGAAAGTATCTTGTATTCTGATGAATGGCTATTATTCACAAGTGTTTGATCCATATCATGGCTTATGATTATGCTATATGTTTGATTTTTGCCGTAATGCTCCGTATTAAACGGAATGCTACGTTTTGTGGGTGAATATGATGCGAATGCTATGATTATGCAAAGATACCGATCCGGGATTCGGATCCCGTTGCCATGAAGATCTCCGGTCGATCTGTTTGAAATGGACATCCCAGCTGGGGATGAGATCATTGATAGACCTGGAGAGATGTATCTGCTTGGGGATATAGGTCACTGATTGACATATCCTTGTAATATGAGACCCAGCTGGGGTTTGTAGAAGTCTTCTGTACTCTGTTGTGACTCCTTCATGCGTTGCTCTTCTGAATAGAGGCTGAGGATTCTGTGGGGAGATGATTCCCTGACTTCTGCCTTCTGCTGAGGAAGAATAAATGGTACTACAGCTGGGGAATATTGTTGGCCACTCAGCTGGGGAGAGTAAATGAGAGGCCACTCAGCTGGGGATAGAGCATTTCGGATGCTGAGATTATTTGTTGATTTGCCAACTTGCTGAGATGAAGCTTACATGCCCCAAGTTGTGTTCTGGATACCTGCAATCCTGAAAAAGATAGAGAGACGCACAAGATAATCCCGAGGTATCCCTTACTGGGTCCCGTCATAGGAGTTTAAATATTTCTGAGAGTAAGCAAAATTTCCTGCAAGCATGTTTTTATTTTCTTAGAGAGAAGCATCTGTACTCGTGCGATCAGTTTTTTCTTTTTAGACATCAGACATTCTTTGCAAAATAAAAACGTACAAGACGAGACATGACTGAAATTTCGATTTTATTAATTCATATGCCCTGAATCGGCGAAATACAGTCAAAGAAACAAATCCCCTGAAATGAGGAGATTGTTACAAATGGAGAAACAAAACGCTGACAGTGTTGACGACGCTTTCAAGGAGCTTCCTCTTCTGCTATGACTCGTATGACAATGACGTTCTTCTCGCCTTGCTTTCTGAAGAAGGCTGATTCTGATTGAAGCTTGATCCTTTAGAGCTTGCCGAGTTGTAGATAATACAGACGAATTCAGAATGCAGTTGTTCGCTTATTCCCTTATTTTGCATGGATCGCCCTTTCGGGTTTTCAATCCATCGGGATACCCATTTTTGCCTGAGCTGTCCAATGCGGCTTTTCAACTCAGCGGGTGTACATTTTTTATTTATTTCCCTTATTTTTGCCCGAGTCTTTTATTCTGTTTTTGACTCGCCGGGATGCCCTCTTTTTGCCTGGACTTACATTCTGTTTTTGTGTCCAGCGGGTCATTTTTATGCGAAGTATTTTTTAACTGCATCTGAATTCACAGGGGACGGGAAATCTTCACCATCCATGGTGCTGAGCATCAGTGCTCCACCAGAGAAAACTCTCTTTACCACAAATGGTCCTTCATAATTTGGGGTCCATTTGCCCCTGTGGTCTGTATGAGGAGGGAGGATCCTTTTCAACACAAGATCTCCCACTTGGTACTCTCGGTGCCTGACTTTCTGATCGAAGGCCTTCTTCATTCTCTTCTGATACAACTGCCCATGACAGATTGCAGCCAATCTCTTCTCTTCAATCAGACTCAGTTGCTCGTATCGGGACCTAACCCATTCTGCTTCGTTCAGCTTAACATCCATCAATACTCGTAAAGAGGGTAGTTCAACTTCAACAGGTAGGACTGCTTCCATACCATACACAAGCTGATACGGTGTTTCCCCAGTGGATGTTCTTATTGACGTGCGGTACCCATGCAAGGCAAACGGTAGCATCTCATGCCAGTCTTTGTAAGTGACTACCATCTTCTGCACAATCTTCTTGATATTCTTATTGGCTGCCTCAACAGCGCCATTCATCTTTGGCCTGTAAGGAGAAGAATTGTGATGTTGAATTCTGAAGTCCCGGCACAGCTCTGCCATCATTTTGTTGTTTAGATTGGAACCATTATCAGTAATGATTCGCTCGGGCACTCCATACCGGCAGATGATATCCCTTTTCAGAAATCTGGCTACCACTTGTCTTGTAACGTTGGCATAGGAAGCTGCTTCAACCCACTTGGTGAAATAGTCAATGGCGACCAGGATGAATCTGTGGCCATTTGAAGCAGTTGGCTCAATCTTGCCGATCATATCAATGCCCCACATGGCAAAGGGCCATGGTGAAGACATGATGTTCAAAGGATTGGGAGGCACATGCACTTTATCTGCATAGATCTGGCATTTGTGGCATTTTCTGGCATAGGCACAACAGTCTGCATCCATTGTGATCCAGTAATAACCTGACCTTAGCAACTTCTTAGCCATGGCATGCCCTCCTGCATGGGTACCAAAAGATCCTTCGTGCACTTAATGCATCAACAAATCTGCTTCCGTCTTGTCAACACATCTGAGGAGTACCATATCAAAGTTCCTTTTGTATAAAGACCCATCAGTGTTCAGAAAGAAACTACCAGCAAGCCTTCTCAAAGTCTTCTTATCATTGGAAGATGCCCCAGGTGGGTATGTCTGATCCTCCAAGAAGCACTTAATGTCATGGAACCAAGGCTTATCATCTTTAACAATACCTGCTGCGAACACATATGCCGGTCTATCAAGTCTGGACACTGAAATCTGAGGTACAAAGTTGGCAGTCTGGACTTTGATCATGGACGAAATGGTAGCCAGAGCATCTGCAAACTGATTCTCGTCCCGAGGGATATACTCAAGCTTGACTGTCGTGAAGAAAGTCAGTAACCTCCTTGTATAATCCCTGTAAGGTATCAGATGATCCTGGTGGGTGTACCATTTGCCGTTGGTTTGATTGACTACCAAAGCTGAATCTCCGAATACGGTCAATGTCTTGATCCTGAGGTCAATGGCTTCCTCAAGACCCATAATGCAAGCTTCGTATTCAGCTTCGTTGTTAGTGCAGTTGAAAGTGAGTTTTGCCGAGAATGGCATGTGAGCTCCTTTAGGTGTAATGAGTACTGCACCAACACCACGACCATTCATGTTAACAGCCCCATCAAACATCATAGTCCATTCTTCCTCTGGGTCAGGCCCTTCAGTGTGAACAGGCTCTTCATGATCTTTTGCTTTTATGAACATGATGTCTTCATCAGGGAAGTCAAACCTCATAGGCTGGTAGTCATCAATGGGTTGCTCAGCAAGATATTCAGATAATACACTGCCCTTGATGGCCTTCTGAGATGTGTATTGGATGTCATACTCTGTGAGAATCATTTGCCATCTTGCAACCCGTCCGGTAAGTGCTGGCTTCTCGAAAATATACTTGACTGGGTCCATTTTTGAGATCAATAAGGTAGTGTGGGTCAACATATACTGTCTCAGTCGGCGAGCAGCCCACGCTAAAGCACAGCAAGTTTTCTCGAGCAGTGAATAACGTTGTTCACAGTCGGTAAACTTTTTGCTTAGGTAGTATATTGCATACTCTTTTCGACCAGACTCGTCATGCTGGCCCAGCACACACCCCATTGATTCTTCTAATACTGTCAAGTACATTATCAGAGGTCTCCCTTCAACTGGAGGCATAAGGATTGGAGGTTCTTGCAGATATTCCTTGATCTTGTCAAAAGCCTTTTGGCAGTCTTCATTCCACCTGACCGTCTGTTCTTTTCTCAACAATTTGAACAAAGGTTCACAGGTTGCTGTAAGGTGGGATATGAACCGTGAAATGTAGTTCAATCGACCTAAGAACCCTCGAACTTCTTTCTCAGTTTTCGGTGCAGGCATCTCTTGAATAGCTTTGACTTTATCAGGGTCAACTTCAATCCCCTTCTCGCTTACAATAAAGCCCAGCAACTTACCAGATCGTACCCCGAATGTGCATTTGTTGGGGTTCAACTTCAATTGGTACTTCCTCAGACGCTTGAACAGTTTCAGCAGATTCACCAGGTGATCTTCCTCGGTAAGGGACTTGGCAATCATGTCATCCACATAACACTCGATTTCCTTATGGATCATATCGTGGAATAATGTTACCATAGCCCGTTGATATGTTGCACCAGCGTTCTTCAGTCCGAATGGCATCACTTTGTAACAGAACGTGCCCCAGGGTGTGATGAAAGTTGTCTTCTCCATGTCTTCAGGCGACATCTTGATCTGATTATATCCTGAAAATCCGTCCATGAAGGAGAATACCGAGAACTGAGCCGTGTTATCTACCAATACGTCAATGTGAGGTAATGGAAAATCATCTTTCGGGCTGGCTCTGTTCAGATCCCGGTAGTCAACACACATTCTTACTTTGCCGTCTTTCTTAGGCACAGGTACTATGTTAGCAACCCACGGTGGGTAGCTAGTTACAGCAAGGAACCCGGCGTCCCATTGCTTTTGTACCTCCTCCTTGATTTTCATAGCCATGTCTGGGCGAGTACGGCGTAGTTTCTGTTTAACTGGCGGACATTCTTCTCTCATAGGCAGCTTGTGCACAACAATATCGGTGTCCAACCCTGGCATATCTTGATAAGACCAAGCAAACACGTCCACATATTCTTGAAGCAGATCAATCAGTTGTCTCTTCACTGAGTCTTGCAGGCAGGCCCCGATTTTAACCTCTTTCACGTCTTCATCTGTACCAAGATTGATCACTTCAACCTCCTCCTGATGAGGAGTAATAACCTTTTCCTCTTGTCTTAACAACCTGGCTAGCTCTTCAGGAAGCTCATATTCTTCTTCAACCCCTTCATCAGCTTGATTGATTGGATTGTCAAAGTCATACGAAGTCATAGCCGTGCTGTTGTCAGTGTTGTCTGGAAGGCACACTCTGCAAGGGTTCAGTTTGTTCATTTTAGTGATTTGATTTTAATCTTGTTTAGAAAAAGTGAAATAAAGTTATCATTTTGAAAACACTGCCATTTATTTTTTGTACAAAAAGAAAAATGGAAAAACAGTGAGCGGAAAAAAAAGAAAAAGACTCATTTGCAAAAAGATGTCTGATATTTCATTAATTAATCTTGTTGCACAAAAAGTACAGATGGCCCGATTACAAAATGAATCTTGTCATCTTGGGCAAGATGCAAAATTTTGATGCATGCTATAAAAATACAGGAAATAATAATTACTCTGCATGAGTAACTCTTATAATTTCCTGGGAAGACCAGTTTGAGATACTGCTCCCCGGGATCTTTGGACGAATCCAGCTTTCCAGGTTGCGTTCCTCTTCCAGCTCGTCTTCCAGACAGTTGATAGCATCAGGGGTGAGCATCCCCCCACTCACAAAATTGGGCTCTTTCGTAGCCGCTGCTTGATCTTGTTGAGTTGGTTTGTAACCCAACCCAAATTTGTCCTCCTTCTTCTCCACCGATAACAGTTTGCCCCAGCCTTGGGCGTTTCCTCCCTCAACAACCTTCCGGGCTTGTTGGTGTGATGATATTGAAGTACCAGGCACAGCAGATGTTTCATTCACATTCAAAGCTTCAAACCCCTGTCTCATTGTTTCATGGATCTCTCCGTCCATTTCAATGTACTTATAAGTAGCCAGGTGGCTGACAAAAATATCCTCTTCTCCACAGATTGTAACGATCTGACCCTCCCACTCATATTTTAACTTCTGGTGAAGGGTAGAGGTCATGGCGCCTGCAGCGTGGATCCATGGCCTACCCAATAAACAGCTGTAGGCGGGCTGTATATCCATCACGTAGAAGATAGTTGTAAAGGTCTGCGGGCCAATTGTTACGGGTAACTCAATCTCTCCCAGAACCGATCTCTTTGAACCATCAAAGGCTCTCACCACTAGGTTGCTGGGTCTCAACGCCAATCCGTCATATTCTAGCTTCACCAGGGCCTTCTTAGGTAAGACATTGAGGGATGACCCCGTGTCTACCAGCACATGGGAAAGGACATCCCCTTTGCATTCCATGGTTATGTGCAAGGCTTTGTTATGGTTGCGGCCTTCCGTTGTCAAATCAGTATTGGTGAACCCTAGTCCATGACTAGCATTGACATTTCCAACTACAGCTTCCAGCTGATTGACAGTGATCTCTTCAGGCACGTAAGCTGCGTGCAGGACTTTGAGTAGTGCATTCCGATGGGCTTCGGAGCACATAAGCAATGATAGGATTGAGATCTTGGAAGGCGTCTGATGAAGCTGATCCACTATTTTATAATCACTCTTTTTGATGATTCGCATGAACTCATCAACCTCTTGATCGAATGGTGTCTTCAAAGCTTCCTTAACAGCTTGATCTTCCTGCACAGGGCTCTTCCCTTTTGCCTTGGCAGCAGCTTCTGCTTCGGCAGTGGGTCTCTGAATTTGTGGAGCGAAAAGACGTCCACTTCGAGTGAAGCCTCCGCCTCCTCCCACATTGTCAATTTGTGGTGCAGGGGTTGATGATTCAAAAGTGATTCTTTGTCCCTCACAGTACAAGTCAGAGCCGTAATGCCAGGGAATGGCATTGTTGCTTTCATAAGGTACTGGTCCAGGCACCGTGATGGTGACTGGACTGACTGCAGCTGCGGAAGGAATTGTGATAGTCTGCGGATCATAATAAATTGTGACTGGTGCCCTGATGGGAGCAGCACCTTCTGAGTTGTAGGCAGAGTTGTTCTCAGGATCATAGAATATTGTGACAGTTGAGACATCTTCATGATTTGTTGCTGGTGTTGTAGGAGACATTGGTGGAAGGATGTATGTTGTTGTTGTAGGAGTTTCGAAATGGAGTGGTGCTGGAGTTGTAGAAGAAAAATTTGTTGATAACTGATCAGTTGAGATAATAGATGAAGTATTTGTTGATGAAACCGAAGAATTGTCAGGAACAATGGTTGCTGCAGTTGTAGGAGGTTCTGAAACCGTTGCTGATGAGATTGCTGGATTTGTTGGAAATGATGTGGTGATCAGAAGCTGGCCACTCTGAATTAGGCCATCTATGCCATTCCTCAAATTGTCGCACCCATTTACCGAGATATTGCAGTAAGCACAACCCAACTCACACCCCGGGAACATTTGACATTCGAGGAGTTGAGCCTTGATTTCTACCAACGGTATCCGGATCTGACCCACACTGGTTATTAAATAAGACGGTTTGTCTTCTTCAATAGCGTTAATTCTGGGACCACCGTGGTTTGGCATAGGGTTCTTATTGACATTGGGTGGTGGTGCAAAGTTCAGAGCTTTAGAGTCTACCAGGTCTTGTACCTTCATGTGCAAGGCTCTGCACTTTTCTGTACTGTGGCCAGGTGCGTTTGAATGAAAAGCACACCTAGCGTTGGAGTCATAATTCCTGGGTAGACTGTTGGGATCTGGAGGTGCCAGCGTCCTTAGCTCAACTAGGTTGAGTTTCAGGAGTTGTGGCAGCAGGGTAGCATATGGCATAGGGATCGGATCGATCACCCTGTTAGCTTGAGATGGCCTCTGCTGAAATGGCCTTTGTTGACTGTTGTTATTGGTGTTGCTGTTGTTGTAATTTCTCGGAGGATACTGATTCTGTTGATGGTACTGAGGTTGTGGCTGATAGTTTTGCTGCGGAGATTGATAGACTGGTTGAGGATGAACTGGAGCAGGAATGGTGACTGCTGACACTGATCTGTGAACATATTGGGACCTGCCCCTGTTGGTGTGGATGGCATTGGTCTCGCTAGTTCTTCTCGGGCCTGCAAAAGGCTTTCTTGTACTACTGGACGAGCTGGCACCATTGTCGGAAATCTTGCCCATTTTTAACAGACTCTCAATTCTCTCCCCAGCTATGACAACATCTGCAAAGCTAGTGGAAGAGAAAGCGGCCAGCCTGTCAATATATGTCCCCTGAAGGGTGTTCATAAACATGTCTGCCATTTCCCTTTCGGACATAGGTGGTTGAACAGCAGCAGCCAATTGCCTCCATCTCTGGGCATATTCTCGGAAACTTTCCCTTGACGACTGTGACATTCCCATTAGGAGAGTCCTGTTGGGTGCCATGTCCAGATTATACTGATACTGTCTGATGAAGGCTTCTGCCAGGTCCTTCCAGCATCTAATAGTTGCCCTTGTCAGGTGAGAGTACCATTCTCTTGAGGCCCCTGTCAAGCTGTCTTCGAAATAGAACATCCAGAGCTTCTCATCCATAGTATAGGCCTTCAGCCTCCCCAGAAATGATTGTAAATGAGTCCGGGGGCAGGAAGTCCCGTTGTATTTTTCAAAACAAGGAGGCTTGAACTTGTGGGGAATCCTGACCCCGTCTACCAAGCCCATATCCATGACATCGAATCCCAAAGAGTTTTGAGACTCTAAGGACCTTAACTTCTCAGCTATCTCATCCAACCTTCTATCATAAGCTTCCTCCCCAGCACCCATTACTGTGAATTGATCCTCCTGGGGGTCTTCTTGAAGTACCCTGGCTGCAGTGGCAGTCCCTTGAACATTTGCAGGAATATTGACCTCAGGATGGAGGTGTGGTCCAAATACAGGGGGATTTACATGAGGTTGGACCCTTTCATTGTTGCTGGTGCCGGCAGTCCCTATATGTGGATCTTCTTGATTCTGCCTTTCCACCATGGCCCTCAATCTTTCCTGGCTCTGAGCCATGTTGTTCATCACTTCCATAAACTGAGTCATTTGATTCCTCATTTCTAGCCTTTCATTTGCCATTTGATTTCTGACCTCAGTAAGGTCCTGCTGTACCTGATCCATTTGAATGCCCGGAAGGTTGTTTCGGGTTGGATAACGGTGCGGACGATTGAGGGGAAATACCCGGCGCCTAACAATAGTTCCTGAAGATCACAACAGAGTTAGCAACAATAAAACACAGACCTACAAAACAAACAAAAGGGTTAGCATGCAATGCAATTATGCTTATTTGTTCTCAAGGTATCCGGTTTGGCATTCAGTTTTGACCCTTCCAAACCCTTGAAGATGTTGTTGACGTTGCTTTTGAAGAAAACTCAGATGAAGCAAGCTAACACAAATATATTACAGAAGGTGAAATAATACAACTTGTTCATTTTACAACACAAGCCCTCTAAGGGGTCAAAATACATTACAAGAAAATAAAAGTACATGGAAAGAAAGCAACAACAAACAAATGGTCAAACACCAAGACCAAACTCATCCTCACGAACTTCCTTGAGAAGTGCTTCGGTCACAGGATCAGCCGGACGCTCCGTGAGATTCCTGATGAGGAGATTCCGGGTTGTAACAGCTGTAGTGAGCTTCTTGTGCTGACTTTGGTCTTTGGACCTCTTCACTCCAGCTTTGATCTTCAACTCTGATATCTCCCTCTGGGCTGCTGCCAAGGCTTCTTGTTGTACTTTTGCACTAGCTTCCAGTTGCTCCATCTTGTCTTGAACCCTCTTGTCTTCCAGGGTACGAGCCTCGGTGATCCTGACCCACCGAGCTTGACTCTCCTTCAAGTACAAGTCTGTCCTTGCTCTCTGGAACTGGGCTTCTTTGCAAGCATTCTTCAGAATTTGTTCTCCAGCCTTAGACTTTTTGATATAATCCCCAGACTTCTCAATCTTAGTCAGATGCTCTACTCTCAACTTCTCCAACCTCTCAATCTCCCTCATACCCTCACTCCTCTCCCGGAGGGTCTTCTGCAAGGCCTGGGTTAGCTTCTCATTCCTTTCCTTCAAGCTCTCAAACTCCTCCAAACTGACAGTGGCAGGTGGTGGTGTTGAAGATGACTCAGGCATGTCTTCTATGGTAAAGGGCATCCCGGAGAATTGGGCCCTGGCACGGGACCACTCATAGTATTGTGCTGATGCCACATTATTGCACTTCCCCAGAATGGTTACTCCCTTGGTTTGAACATTATCCCAGGCCCAGGCAGCCTGCCTAACAACAGTCAAATTAATCTTGTTCTCACAATAAAGAGTCTCCACCAAGTCCTGTGCCTTAGGAGTGTGGACCAGCGCATAGCCCAGTTGCCTTCTGAACAGCAGAGGGTTGTAATTAATACTACCCTTAACTCCTATTAGGGGCACATTGGGAAAATGCCCACAGCTGGTGATGATATCCCTGCCCTTGGTGCTTTGAGTGCACCATCTGATATCTGCTGAAGTTAGAGCAGTGAGTCTCTTAGCCCAGTTACTCTACTGATGAGGGTTCAAAAATGCATCTGTCTTGGGTAGATGCCTGAGAAGCCAAGTATGGAACAATGGAGCACAACACCTCACTAATCTTCCCCTCTGCTTTTCATTCCTCTGATGCACTGAATAGTAGAGGTCCCCCAATAAAGTGGGCACTGGGTTCTTCAAGATGAACAGATGGATTGCATTCTTGCTAATGAATCGAGGCTCATCTGCAAACAATACAATTCCATATATGCTCAAGGCCAATAGAGCACAGACAGCTTTCCACTCTCCTAAAGAAGCTTTCAAGGTAGCTTGAGAGATCAAGAAATCCAGATGAAAACTAGGGATTCCAGCTTTAGAGGTCATATGCTGCTCAATCAAAACAGGTTCCAAATGCAAAGCTTTTGCTACCTCTCCATTAGCAGGAAAGACCATCTCAAGGTTGAAAGGGATTCCACCCCTGATAGGCATACCAACTAATGAAGAGTACTCTTCCAGTAAGGGGCCCAACTGAAAGTCTTGAAAGGTGAAACATCTCAGTGGGGGATCATAGAACTGAATGCAAGTGTGAATGAGGCTCCTCTGTGATGGGTCCAGATCCATAACCATGTCAAGTATATCTCCATAATGTTCCCTGAACAAAGGTATGTGATCTGGAGTGATCAGGGTCTGAATCCTCCTGATATCTGATAGCTCTGGCTGGAAAAAGTGATAGGTGATGTTGCTCTTTTTAGGAGCCATGATGCTGAAGACTGAGGAGAGATAGGTACTGATGATAATACTGAAGAAGGGGCCACTGATTGGCTGATGCTGGTGATAACTGAAGCAGATGCTGGTGAAGATAGGTCAGTACTGAAGATGGGGTCAAAACCAAAACCAAATGAAGATGGATACCCTGAAACACAAATAAGCAAATGTCAATATGATGCAATGTTTATGTATGTAAATGATATGCAAGGGTCTGCGACTGAGCTGGATCTGATCAAAATGCTCTGATATAGGTCCAAGTATGTTCAAGAATTCCAGATGGAGGTCTACAAATCCAGTAACCAAGGTAGGGGGACTCAAATAAAGAGCCACATGTCCAGGGTTTTAGAATCACAAGAACTGTTCCAACATGGAGTATTCTTAATCAAGTCAAAGTAACAGGGTATTCTGAGGTCAAGGTACCTGCAAACCTGTAAACAGCCCAACCCCCTCACAGGTGGTGTTCTAGAACTAGGATCCTCATACTTGGATCAGTTATGAGAAGTGTAAACACTTCTAACCCGGAGGTGCAGTGTTTACAATAACCATAAAAATTCCTCCTCTAATTTACCTCAGTTTCTGAAGGTCAAAACTAAAGGTCATCCAGACTTAGCAGGCTTCCCAGATAGCCCTAGCATTGCAGGAAATCTGCAACACAGAGTTCTCAAGAAGAAACCCATATCTGAACCGTGTTTCATATTCCCGCACCAGACCGAAATGGAATGGGAAAGAATATGATTCACTCTAGCCTAGGTGTCACTCAGGTCCCAGGTATAGGACCTTACCTCTCAATGAATCACCCACCCACCAAAACAAAGACCAGATCCAGCCAGCAGCATGACAGTATGATATATACAAAAGCAATAAAGAAAGCAGTAAAGCAACTGTACATAAAGCAAAAATAAATACAAAAATACAAACACAAATAAGCACATAACACCCCAGTAAACACAAATCAAACAAGCGCTAGGAGGAACCCACAAAAAGAACCAGAAGCCCTGGTTGCACTATAAGGTTCCCCAGCAGAGTCGCCAAGCTGTCGCTCCCGATAGATGGGAATGGGCCCAAATAAAGGTACAGACGCGAACGGTCGGCGAGAGGGACAATGAGAACACGCAGCCGTGAACTCACTGGAGATGAAAAGAGTCGCCAACTAGGCATTTTTATCCCGGAGGAAAGGTAATGCTGCATAGACCTAGAGAAAGATGGATAAGACGGTTTGCGAACCAGAGAGACTGAGAAAGGGGGTTGGTTACAACCTGGGAAGGTATTAGCACCCAGATTGTCCGCCGTACTCGATGGGATCCACGCTTAAAAGATTTGTGTTTTAAAGGGGTAGTGTCAGTGTAATTTGTGTATAAAATAGATGGAAAAGATGTACAGGTGTCAGTGTAAAGAAATGTGATGTGAAGTATGGAAGTGTCAGTGTAAGGAATAAGAATGAACTGCTCAAGATTATGAGGCTTAAAGAATGAAGCTGGAAAGAGGGGGAATATACAGAGACTTTTGTTCGATAACTGTTAAGTTATGCCTACGTATCCTCTCGTGCAATGAGGAAGTCAGAACACCGTAGTTCGACCCAAAGAGACTGAAAGGTGAATTGACTTGTGAACTGCCTACTTGTCTATGCTCAAGTGTATGACCTGTCTGGCTCAGGTGCTAACTGTCTTGCATTAGACGGAAGAAGCAAGTTCTCGTTGGTGAGTGAATGAGATGAGAAAAGAATCCCGGAGGAGACGATTGTTGTTTGTTTTTGCATTTTCAGTCTTTTATTACTTTTGGATTTTGTCATAAGTTAATGAGCTTAAGTCTAAACCAATGGATTTAGTAAACTCATCACATCTTCCCTCTGATTAGGGGTAATGAGGATACCTTAAGTGTGAAGTCAGATTCTCACACTTAATCACCTTTGGTGTAGGATTAAGATCATTAACCTACTTGTGATTATTTAGATGTTTTTGGTGTTTTTGTTTAGTGTTAAGTAATGAGGTTAAGCCATAATCAAAGATTAAACAGACTCATTACACCATCCTAATAGAAGGATAATAGATGAGGGTGTTTAAGCTGAGGAAAGCTCCTCAGCTTAATCCATGATTAGGGATTAAACTCATGACAAAACAAAGCCTTTATTAAGTGGATTTTAGTTAATGATAAGATGAAGAAGTGAGTTTTAGGGTTTGTAAGACAACTTGAGGGGGACTTGTCCATTAACACTAGGGTTAGTCCTTCTTAGCCATTTAAGGAAGAATTAGAACCCTAATGCAAGGCCCAAGTTACAAGTGTGATGTCTTGATGACTATTATGTGAATTGATTAAGAGATTTAAACACATTAAGGGTTTAACACTTAGGATTAAAGTTATACACTCCATCCTAATAGAAGGATGCAGGCATAAGCTTAATCACAAAGCCTTAAAGCCTTTAGGGTTTAGTCCCTGATTATGAGGTGAGAAGAGATGACTCAAAAGAGAAACAAAGGTAAAACTAAGAGGGGAGACTAATCAAACCCTAATCATTGTCATGCTTGGTTGTTCCTAAGGTTTGTGAGGTTTTCAAGAGAAGATCTTCAAGGAGAACCACCAGGATGCAGATAACAGGATCAATAGAAGCAAAGTGACTTGCTTCATTCAAGAAGTCAAGTCACTTGAGGGGAGAAAGTAAGAGGAACAAGAATGAGCAAGCTCAAACTCAAACACATATAAAAATGCAGCAAGGGATGCAAGAGAGATGAAAAGAAAAGTTATGAGAAGTGAAGGCAAATTCACTTCTCAAGGTCACTCACCACCTGAAAAGTTAGAAAAGGAATGCAATGCAATGCAAAATGGGATGAGATGACATGATGAGAAACAAAACCAGAAACATGTTGATGATGATAATGATGCTATGAAGATGCTACAAACATGAGGCAGCACATGGAAATGATCATACAAGTTTATGAATGCAAATGAGGCCAGTTTAGAAGCATGGACATACATGAAAAGTTATGAAGCATACAAGGCATACAACATCGCAAATACATGATGCAATGATCAAACATGCTTTCTATATGTCTTATGATGTCAAATGAAACAAATGGATGCTTGAAATGTCATGGCAAGTCATATTATGCAAGAGAATGCAAGATGGATGCATATGAAAGCCCAAATTAGGGTTTATGAACCAAACATCAAACAAAAACCAAAAACAGAAGCAAACCCTAAGATAAAAAATGAAAAATGCCACTCAAAAGGCCCCTAATCTTATACTAAACCAATGTCCAAAGGGGAGGTCTCAACTCTTAACCAATCTCAAGTTATGATTTTTACAAGTTTTTAGGGTTTTTAGGGTTCCTAAACAAAAGAAATGCCAAACAAATTGAAAATGAGGAATCAAATCATGTCCATTTAATCCTAGAAACTACATGCTAAACACAATGCAATGCAAGAAGAATCAATGTCCAACTCTTCATAGATAGGCAGAAATGATTTTTTGAACTTAGGATCAAAATAATGCACAAAAATGATTTTTATTCAATGAAAAATTCTCAAAATGCATCAAGATCAAAAAAGAAATTTGGTTTGAAGGTTGGACAATGTCTCTAAATGTCTTAGAACATTTCATGAATTTTTTGGTGATTTTTAAATACCTAAAAGTATTTTTAATAAATTAATTCTCATTAATCAATTAAAAATAATCTTTTAAATATTTAAAAATGCTCTTTTAATGATAAAAATAAAAACAAAAATATTTTTGTGTCATAAAAATTATTAAAACCCATGAGAAAAAGTTTTATAATTTTTAGACATTTTTTACTATTTTTAATAAATTATGCAAGTTAAATGAAAAGGAATGAAATTAAAATGAATTTAATCTGAAGTATGCACAATGGAGGGTTGAGATTGAGCCTGGTAAAGAATGGGTTGACTGCGCGCGCAGATCAAAGGCCCATATTCAAACTTGGTTAATCAGGTTTATGAATTAATTAAGTGCAATTAGGGTTTCTAATGATCAATCTGAACCATCCACACGCGCGGGAGGTCAACAAGTCAAAGCCATCGCACGCTCCAGATTCAAACTCACTTAATGACTGGGATTATGCCCTAATTATTTTCAGGTGGCCGGAGAAGACCTCCGGTCGTCTTCTCCGGTGGGAAGTCCACCTGAAAATCTCCAAACTCTCTCAAAACGTAACAAAAATGAAAACCAAACATACAGAAATGATTCCCATGACCCCCTGAATCAAAACCCCATCACAAACATCATTTATTTTTCCCCAGAAGCATGAATCGAAACAAACAATATTTAGGTCAACAGAGTTTCAGAGATCAATTAAATGCTCATTTCATCACCATTTCCAAAACTAAAAGCATCAGAATACTCAGTGAAGCATGGAGAACAAGTTTAGAACACAAAAAATGATTTCTGGAAAAATATTTCTTGAGCTACCTGAGATTCGAAGCTTTCACTTCAGCCACTTTCTGACCACTCCCTTTTGTGCAATCCAATCTACTTGGTCCCCAGATGATCCTTGAATGCTTAGGAAGAGTTTATGTTGGCTGGATGAGGAGTTTGACAAGCTTCTGCTCAAACTCAGTTGAACATGGCAATGGTGATTCAGGCTGTTTCTGGCAATGGTGAAGGGTGGTTTGTGGTCCAGATGATGAGTGGAGAAGGTTTGTGGAGCTTGTTTGGATGTTTGTGAGCTGTGGAGAGAGTTTCGAAGGAAACTGCAAGTTGGAGTGAAAATGGTGAAGTGGTGTTATGGCTTGTATCAGGCTTGGTTCTTTGTTGGTTTCTACTCAATGGAACATGGTGAGATGATTGGTGAAAATGGTTTGGATGTTTTAAGTTTGTGGAGGCAGATTCGAAGAGTTTTTGCCAAGTGAGGTGTTTTTGAGTATGTGATGCTTGAGAGTGTTTCAGCCTTGCTTCCTTTATGAAATGGCTTGCAAATGGATAGTATATTTTAATCCTATAGGTCAGATGATTTGACATGGCCTCTATTGATTGGTAAGTTTGCTTTTGCCAAAAGTCCACTCTTTGTGTAAGAGAAGTATGGCTTGGTTCTAGGCTAGTACAAGGCATGGGGCTGCGCAGCAAGGGTGAGGGGAAAGGCTAGCCAAAGTCAGCATCCAATGTTGCAAGTTGTAGGAAGTGTGATGAGTGGTTTTGCAAGTTGGCACACTTTTGAAACTTCATGGAAAAGTCTTGTTACATGAACCATGAACATGTGATCTTTGGTTCAATTCTGATTTTTGGGGCATATGGAATGTTTGTGTCATGGTTTGATGTGAATTAGAAGTTACAAATGGCATTGGTTCATGATTTTGCAAAATTTCCTTTTAGTGCACATCTTGAAAATCAATGATTTTTGCCAACTTTGTCAAACCATAACTTTTGATCCAAGAAGAGTTTGATCATGTTCTTGTACTTTTTGAAAAGGGAAAAATGTATTCTACAACTTTCATGACCAAAGTTTTTCCATTTGAAGCATTTTTGGATCAAGAATCAAGGCTTGAAAGATGACCTAAAATGAAGCATTCTTGAAAAGTCAACTATGCCCAAAAAGTCAACACTTGCAAAAACTCCAAATTCTTGATTTTTGTGAACTTCAACCCTCTTCCATGATCAAATAAAGATCATATACACTCAAAATGATGAAGATCACCCATTGGTTGGGTTATTGGGGGCCTCAGATGCTCTGATTTTGCACTGACTTATCCAGAAAGTCAACTCTTGATCAGATGACTTCCCCATGGAATTTCTTCATGAAAATTGATATGCATACTCCCTATACCATACAGAGACCAATGGAAACAAGAATGACCAAAAATTTTGGAGTTATGGCTTCTGAAACCAAAACCCTAATTTTAGGTCAACTATGCAGTCAAACCTGGCTCTGCATCCATTCCAAACCCAGTTCTTGTGATTCTTTTGAAATCTTGACCTTGAGAGGATGTAACATAATATAAGAACACACATGGATCCCTTTGAAGTGATTGGTGGCCTTTGGAGTGGCTCAAGAGGCTCTGGGATTGCTCAGATCACAAACCCTAGGTGCAGATGACTTAGAAACTATGCAGTGAATCAAAAGTAAGATATGAGATGATATGATTGTGTTTATGCATATGGAATGATCACAAGCCATGGTGTGAATGGGTGAGGGCAAATTTGGGGTGTTTACACCAGTCAACACAGGCTCAAAGAAATGGAAAGATATGTTGCTCTTCCTGGGAGTGGTCATGAGTACTGATGAGGATGAAGATAGGTGCTGATGAAGATCAATACTGATGCTGGAAATGAGCCACTAATAGGTTGATGCTGGTGATGATGAAAATGACTGAAGCAGACAACTGATGAAGATAGTTGAAGCAGATAACTGATGAAACAGAGGTCTATGCAAAAGAAGGGGTCAAAACCAAACCAGATATAAGGTGGATACCCTGAAAAACAAATAAACAAATGTCAAATGATGCAATGATAATGAATGCAAATGATATGCAAGGGTTTGTGATCAAGCTGGATCTGATTATCTGTCTTGATATAAAGCCCATGTATGTTCAAGAAGTCCAGGTGGAGTTTTTGAAATCCAGTAACCAAGGTGGGGGACTCAAATAAAGAGCCACATGTCCAGGGTCAAATCACAAGAACTGTCCAAAGTGAGGTACTCTTAATCAAAACAAGTATCAGGGTATGATGTGGCCAAGGGTACCTGCAAACCTGTAAACAGCCCAACCCTCTCACAGGTAATGTTCTAAAACAAGGATCCTCAGACTTGGATCAGTTATGAGAAGTGTAAACACTTCCAACCCGGAGGTACAGTTTTTACAATAACCATAAAAGATCCTCCTCTAATTCACCTCAGTTTCTGAAAGTCATAATAAAGGTCATCCAGACTTAGCAGGCTTCCCAGATAGCCCTAGCACTACAGGAAATCTGTAGCACAGGGTTCTCAAGAAGAAACCCACATCTGAACCGTGTTTCATATTCCCGCACCAGACCGAAATGGAATGGGAAAGAACATGAACCAATCTAGCCTAGGTGTCACTCAGGTCCCAGGTATAGGTGTAACACGGTGGGAGAACTGACTTTAGTTATGTTGCGGATAGCAAGAGTCGCCACCGACTTTTATTTTATCCAAAGGAAAGGCATAAAAGAACAGGAAAGACCTTTTAAAAGATTTTCGGGTCCGGGGGGTAGGTTATGTAAAGGGAAGGTGTTAGCACCCTTTACATCCATGGTTATCCATGGGCTCTTAGTTACTTAACTCACTTTGAATTGTTTTTGAAAAGTGTAGTGTGTGAATAAAAATTTTCATAAGAGTTTAATAATGATCCATGTACGGATGCGTAAAAATCTTGTATTTTGAAAATTGTTTGAAATGGTGAAGTGTTTGAAAAGTTTTTAAATGAAGTGAGTAAGCAACTATGAGGAACCTACCCTAAAGTTTAAAGTCTTTTCTGTTCTTTATCCTTTAAATGGTAAGACTATCCCTGTTATTAAGGAATAGGTAGTCATTACCTTGGATGTGAGGGACATATGAGGGACATCTGTTTAATGAAGGCAATTGTAGGGTGTATTAAGCAATTAGGAGGGACTGTCATCATTATTCGAAAGGGACAAGATCTTTACGAAGGCAACCATTAAGGGACTTGATCTTTTATTGTTAAGGGACTAGATGACTTTCTTTTTAAGGGACTTTTGCTTTATACACCCCACTTGACCTTGTGATTAGGCAACATTGAGAGATAGTCCTAGAAAGTGAGATGGCGATTAAAAATCGACTTACGTGTGTGAGTGTTTAATTTTATTTATCTTATAATTATAATGATCTAAATTCAATTTTAAAATATAATACATGTTTACACTCCCTATTTTACTAACCATAGCAAGCAAATTAAATAATTTAAATACTTACAAAAATTTACACCAAGGAGCAATTACATAATAATTATAATAAACAATTAAAATAAATAGCAAATAAATAAATATAAGCAAAAATAAATAAATAGGCAATAATAAATATAATAGGGGTTAGTAAGAATAATAATTAAAATCAAAAATAAATAAGGTTAGTGAAATAATAATAATAAGCATAATTAAAAAAATAAATATATTAGTAATAATATGGTTAGTAATAATAACAATAATTAAAATAAATAGAATTAGCAAAAAATATTATAAGAACATGATGAAAATAATAAACACAACATTAGATTTTTAATATAGACATTTATTTAAAAATATGAACAATTAAATAATTATTATAACATTTTAATTTATGTACAAATTATTAAATTATTTTTAAGCATATTATAATTACAAAACTTAATTATTATAGGTTCAATTGTTTCTAAACACATATTAAAAAATTATTTATATATAATTTAGATTACAAACAAATTTTAGAAATATTCACATAAGTTATAAATATATTTACAAAACTTAATTATATTAAATAAATATGTACATAATAATTATATTTATAAAATTTAATTATACTAAATATTAAAAAAATTATAAATTTAAATCATAAGATAAATTAGTTTTTCATCATTTAGAAAATAAATTAGGGTTTTCAAAATTAGGGTTTTGCTTAGAAAATATTTTTTTAGGGTTTTAGGGTTGGTTAGAAAAATATTTAAGGTTTAATTTATAATAACAATTTAATTAAATAGTACATATATACATTTTATAATTTAAATAAATAATAAAATTAATTTTTAGACTTTAGAAAATATATATACTTTATAATTTAGAAAAATATAATATTTGTATTTTATAATTTATAAACATATTTTAATATAATATAGAAAATAAGAAATATAAAAGAAAATAAAAAAAATCAAAAAGAACTGGACCTGGGATTTGAACCCAGGTCCCTAACCTGAATATTGGAGAGTCTTGCCAACTGGGCTACGTGCTGCCGTTGCAAGGAAGAGGAACTCCAAGTTGTTTTGTTCTTTAACTTTGAAAAATCAGGAAAATAATGAACAAGCAAAAGGCCTGGGGGAGGATTGAACCCAGGACCTCTCAAACACTCAAACGCACGCATGACCATCCGACTGGGTGAGCCAATCTGTTAGCATATCAACTATAATGCATAATATATAATGAAGGCTTAATATTTGGAAAAAAACAAACAAAAAGAGTTGGAGCCAGGGTTCGAACCCCAGCCTTCCCCCTAACACGCGCGTCTGTTCACCAACTGGGCTGCGCAGCCTTTCTGAAATAAATTACAAACATAATCATAAAATATTAAAACCAATATTCAAATTTCATCCGCGCGCCAAACTCCTTCTTCCTCCTTGAAACTTGCGAATTTAGCTGCAAAATCATCCACAGAATTTCCTGCGAATTTACCTGCACACATTCAAAACCAGAATTCCTATATTTTTTGAACATCACTCAAATCGCAACATTCAGTCAAATTAACAGCCCAGATTAACTGCACAAAGATCACAGGTCACGGCCATGTGTTTAGATTTCATTTAAGTGTCCTAAAACTCAAGATCCCAAACTCAAGCTTAAAACCCTAGCCATGGCATCTCTTCGATTCTGTAACAAAAACTCAATTCAAGTACGCAAAAACACTCCAGAGACATCAACAAACAAGAATTAGTGCACAAAAATCATTTATATTAGATGAATTAATGAAATCGAAAAACTCAAAAATTCAAGAAAGTGATGATTCGGTTTCAATGGATTATGATGTTTTGAATGATAAGAGTAATTGGGATAGCTTCAGTGATGTCCCAGGAACCTTTTACAACCTTCACAATGCTTTGGAGTGACCTCTAGCAAGGAATCCGAATCAAGCTTTTTGGATGATTTTTTGAAGTTGGAGTGTGTTGTTTGAGGCTGCAAAAATCCGTGCCAATGCTTGTGATGTGCTTATGTACTTATAGAGAAGAGAATTAGGTCAAAATATATGATCATTCTTTGGACTTTTTGATCATTGGATATTGAAAAAGATAATGTCTTAAAATTCAAATATTTTTTGATATAACATTGCTATTTTAAGACAATCATCATAATTTTCATATCAATCTAATTTAATCAAGGTTTATGACTTTCTAGAATCTTAATCCAAACCAAATCTTACATTTTTATATTTTATATTTATTTAAAATGATTTTTAATGAATTAAATCAAAATAAATAAAAATAAAATAATAAAAATTCTGTATTTTTAATGGTTTGGGTCGTGCATGAAGTCATTGTATGGATTGGGTTATTATTTGGCAAACCCATTTGGAAGAAATTTGTTTTAGACCTCCATTTTCATCATAAACCAACCTAAAATTTCCCAACTTTGCAAGGGCACACATCCTTCAATTTTAATGCTATGAGGGTGATCTTGGACATTTTGGAAAGCTTAAAGAGTCCTCTAACCAACCCCACTGGTTTCATGTCCATATCATTTACCAATATCAAGTTATGCCCTTTTGAAGTTGTTGACTTTTTGTTGACTTTTAAAAGGACCTATAATGTCTTAGCCCATACCTTCCAAATGAAGCATTTTTGGGCTTGGCTTGTGAGACACAAAGTTGTAGAGAATTCAATTTCCTTCAAAATGAGCTTTGAGTGGAGACTTGGTGATGAAGTATGTGAAAGTTATGGCTGGTCAAAGTTCAGTTGACTTTTACTAAGGAAACCCTAATTTAGAAACTCCTGATTCTTGATGATCTGGAATCTCC
Organism: Lathyrus aphaca; assembly: GCA_963966055.1. Taxonomy (NCBI): domain Eukaryota; kingdom Viridiplantae; phylum Streptophyta; class Magnoliopsida; order Fabales; family Fabaceae; genus Lathyrus; species Lathyrus aphaca. Next base: position 233,117,531 of record OZ014521.1, read on the forward strand.
TTGATGAATCATGATCAACCCTTGATCAAATGATGAATTTTACTTCGTATACTTGATGTTGGCAAAAAATCATGAAGTTTGACTTTGGTTTGACCACAGTTGACCTCAGTTTGACTTTTTAACTGCATTGACTGATTTTGACTTATCTGATCATCTGACTGAGCAAACTTCTGAGAGAAGTCTTGAAGCTTGTCATGGGGGTTCTTATACACATATAAGATGTTATGAAGCTCACTTGGAGTCTTGGAAGTTCATTTAGCCTGATTAAAGTCAGAACCCTAGTTTTGGATGCACTGCCTAGGAGGTGCATTGTCTGAGGGGATTGTCAACTCTTCTGACCAATTGTGAACTTTGTGAACCTTGTGAACCATCATAAAATGTCTTGTGAACCTCATGGGAAGCATTGTGAACCTCATAAAGTGACTTGTAGACTTCATGAACCTCATGAGAGGTCTTGAAAGCATTGTGAATCTTGTGAACCTTGTGAACCTTCTTAGCACACAAAGTCTTGTATTGTGAGGGCAAATTTTGGGGTTCAACAACTGCCCCTGTTCAATCTTCTGAAACCTGAGGGGTTAGATTGGTATATTTGCCAGTCGTGACCTGGAAGGTTGAAGGGGATTGAACACAAAAGCCCAAAAATTTGCACTCACCAGTGCATAGAGTGATACAGATGGCTAGTTGAATATGGTTGAGTGGTCTTAAAGATGCCACTTGGAGAAAAGTTCTTCAGACACATTTCTTGGAGGATAAAGCAGTCCAAAATATGAAGATATAGTGATAACTTTCAAGAGGATAAAGCAATCATGAAGTAATGATGATAGCTGTCAGGAGGATAAAGCAACCCTGAGGTAATAATAGTCTGTCAGGAGGATAAAGCAACCCTGAGGTAATAATAGTCTGTCAGGAGGATAAAGCAATCCTGAGGTAGTAATATGCTTTCAAGAGGATGAAGCAGTCTTGAGAGATAATAAATTTTCAGGAGGATGAAGCAGTCCTGATGTCCAAGAAGCTGTCAGGAGGATAAAGCAATCCCGAGGTAATAACAAGCTGTCAGGAGGATGGAGCAATCCTGAGGTAGTAATATGCTTTCAAGAGGATGAAGAAGCCTTGAGAGGTTGATAATATGCTTTCAGGAAGATAAAGCAATCCTGAGGTGATAAGAAGTTGTCAGGAGGATAAAGCAGCCCTGAGGTAATAATAAGCTGTCAGGAGGATGAAGCAGTCCTGAGGTAATAATGTGATTTCAGGAGGATAAAGCAATCCTGAGGTATAAGAAGCTGTCAGGAGGATAAAGCAATCCTGAGGTAATAATAAGTGGTCAGGAGGATAAAGCAGTCCTGATGTAATAATACTGTTTTCAAGAGGATGAAGCAGTCTTGAGAGATGATAACTTCTCAGGAGGATAAAGCAGTCCTGATGGATGATATGCTTTCAGGAGGATGATAACCTTCAGGAGGATAAAGCAATCCTGATAATCATAAGTCTGTTTTCTGGATAATTAACCTGAAAACAAGATAACATTCTGTATAATAATATTAGTTTATGCATTATGTATGCATGTATGATATGATGCACTTAGGTAATGTACTATGCATCTATGTATATGTATGGTATGATGTAAATGATGTATGTATGATATGATACTGCCGGAAGCGTCTGGATATCTTCGTATAACAACTGCTGGCTAGGGAAAATAAATCCCGATTTGTTGTTGAAGAATATGAGGAACTCGTTCCCGTCTTGCTTGATAATATATTATACATAACCTTCCGTATGCTGGGGATAACAAGGTATATATAACCTCCCGTCTGCTGAGGATAACAAGGTATATATAACATCCCGTCTGCGTTTGATAGTAGGGTAGATATAACCTCCGTCTTCGTTCATCGTACCTTTATTGGAAAGTAAATTCCCGTATATCCGTATGAGGATAAAAGAGATGGATATAAATTCCAGGGGAGATGAGACTTTATGAAGATGGATTTGTCCTACTGAGGGTTTGTAGCTGTTTTGTAAAGATGAACCGGCGAAGCTTCGTTGAAATCCTTCCCTCGTTCGTCCTTAGTAAATACTATTACTGCATTTTCATGCATTTCTGGTAAACATCAATCATATTAAGCACATATGCATTTCTTGTAATCATCAATCATATTCAGAAGCATACATACATTCAAACACAACCAATGGACGTTTCGCTTATGTAAATAGGGTAAAAGTAAATCTGGATTCAAAAGATGGAATTTATTTATATCAAAAAGTGACCCATACACGGGTAAGTTTGTACAAGGAGACATAAACCCTAGTAAGAGGATTTTGTCATAAAGTTTTTACAAAACAAGGAAAATCAGCTATGTGGGAAATAATCCTATTGAGTTTCAATTCTACTATTGCCATTATCTTCAAGTATCTCATCTTCTGCTGTTGAGACGAAAACGATTGGATTGAGCTTTATCTGTTCGAGCTTGAGCAAGTAGTACAACTGGTTGCAGTTTCATGGGTGATCCAAACGAGACATAGTCATACGCTTTAATCCCTAACTTTTGCCTGGATTGCCCTTTCAGGTTTTCAATCCACCGGGATACCCTTTTTTTCCCAAGTCGCCTTTTCAGGTTTTCGACTTGCCGGGTGTACATCTTTTATATATATCCCTAATTTTTGCCCGAACCCTTTTGGTTCGCCGGGATGCCCTTATTTTTGCCTAGGCCAGTCAACCTAGCGGGTCTCTTTTCATGCGTAGTATTTTTAACTATGTCTGCGTTTACAGGCTGTGGGAAGTCTTCACCATCCATAGTAATGAGTATCATGGCACCTCCTGAGAACACTGTCTTGACTACAAATGGTCCTTCATATGTTGGAGTCCACTTGCCCCTAGGATCACCCTGTGGTAATATAATACGCTTGATTACCAAGTCACCAGCCTGATATACCTTCGGCTTAACCTTCTTGTTAAAAGCTTTGATCATTCGTTTCTGGTACATCTGGCCATGACAAACTGCTGCTAACCTCTTCTCATCAATCAAATTTATCTGGTCAAGCCGAGTCTGAATCCATTCATCTTCATTCAAGCCTGCATCCTTCATAATTCTCAAGGAGGGAACCTGAACTTCAATGGGTAGAACTGCTTCCATACCATAGACCAAGGAGAATGGGGTTGCCCCTGTTGAAGTTCGTATTGTGGTACGATAACCATGAAGAGCAAATGGTAACATCTCATGCCAATCCTTGTAAGTAACAGTCACCTTCTGTACAATCTTCTTAATGTTCTTATTAGCAGCTTCAACTACCCCATTCATCTTCGGACGATACGGAGAAGAGTTGTGATGCTTAATCTTGAACTGCGTGCAGAGATCAGTAACCATAGTGTTGTTGAGATTAGAGCCATTGTCAGTGATAATCCTTTCAGGGATGCCATACCTACATATGAGATTATTCTTAATGAATCGAGCCACAACATTCTTAGTAACAGATGCAAATGAAGCTTCCTCTACCCACTTCGTGAAATAATCAATAGCAACCAGGATGAAACGATGCCCATTAGAAGCAGTAGGCTTGATCTCACCAATCATATCAATGCCCCACATGGCAAAGGGCCAAGGGGCAGTCAACACATTCAATGGTGATGGAGGTACATGGACTTTATCAGCATAAATTTGACATTTGTGACAAGTTCTGGAGTGTTGATAGCAATCAACTTCCATGGTAGACCAATAGTAACCTGCTCTCAATATCTTCTTTGCCATAGTATGACCACTAGAATGAGTGCCAAAGATCCCATCATGCATGTCTTCCATAATTTCAATTGCTTCCTTCTTGTCCACACAACGAAGCAAGGTTGAATCATGATTGCGCTTGTACAAAATGCCATTACTCAAGAAGAACTTAGCAGAAAACCTTCTCAGGAACTTCCTATCTTTTACAGATGCCCCTTCAGGGAACTCCTGAGCTTCAAGATATCTTTTTACTTCATAGAACCAAGGCTTCTCCTCTGCCCCTTCTGTGTCAATCTCATTGCAGTATGCAGGCTTTTCAAATCTATCAATAGTAATCTTGGGAGCTTCATCATCCCAACTGATCTCAAACATGGATGCCATGGTGGCCAATGCATCTGCCAACTGATTCTCTCTTCGTGGAATATGTTCAAAGGTAATCTCTTTGAAATGTGGGATCAAAGACAACACATGATTTCTGTAAGGAATGAGGTTATCATGCTTAGTATCCCAATCTCCTTTGATCTGACTAACTACCAGGGCTAAATCTCCATACACGTCAAGGAACTGAATCTTCATATCAATAGCAGCTTTAATACCCAGGATACATGCCTCATACTCAGCCATATTATTGGTACAATAGAAACAAAGTCTGGCAGTAATCGGGGTATGACAACCTTCAGGGGAGCTAATCACAACACTAACACCATTACCAAGTGCATTAGAGGCACCATCAAAAACCATAGTCCATCGGGATCCTTGTTCAGGTCCGTCATATTGTCCAGGTTCTTTGGTAATACTCATAATATCTTCATCAGGGAACTCAAAACTCATTGACTGGTAATCATCCACTGCTTGATGAGCCAAATGATCAGCAACAACACTTCCCTTAATGGCCTTCTGAGTAGTATACTGTATGTCATATTCTGTCAAGATCATTTGCCATCTTGCAATTCTTCCGGAGAGAGCAGGTTTCTCAAATATGTACTTGATTGGATCCATCTTTGAAATCAACAAGGTAGTATGGGTCAACATATACTGTCTTAGTCGGCAAGCAGCCCATGCCAAAGCGCAGCAAGTTTTCTCGAGCAGTGAGTATCTTGTTTCACAGTCGGTAAACTTTTTGCTAAGGTAGTATAATGCCTGCTCTTTTCGACCAGACTCGTCATGTTGCCCCAATACACACCCCATTGAGTTGTCTAACACTGTTAAGTACATAATCAAGGGTCTTCCATCAACTGGTGGCATCAAAATTGGAGGTTCTAGCAGATATCTCTTGATTTCATCAAAGGCAGTCTGGCACTCATCATTCCACTCCATCACCTGATCTTTCTTCAACAATTTGAAAATTGGCTCACAGATGGCAGTTAATTGGGAAATAAATCTTGCAATGTAATTCAATCGTCCTAAGAAACCTCTAACCTCCTTCCCAGTACGGGGAGCTGGCATCTCTCGTATGGCTTTCACTTTTGCAGGATCCACTTCAATACCTTTTCCACTGACAATAAAACCCAGGAGCTTTCCAGATCTAACTCCAAAAGTACACTTGTTTGGATTCAATCTCAACTTGTATTTCTTCAACCTCTCAAACAATTTATGCAAATGATCAAGATGTTGTTCTTCATTCTGAGATCTGGCTATCATATCATCCACATACACCTCTATCTCATGATGAATCATATCATGAAACAAAGCCACCATAGCACGCTGATATGTTGCCCCTGCATTCTTCAAACCAAATGGCATTACCTTATAGCAAAAGGTGCCCCACTGTGTCACAAAGGTTGTCTTCTCCATGTCTTCAGGTGCCATCTTGATCTGATTGTAACCAGAGAAACCATCCATAAAAGAGAATACCTTATGTTGAGCAGTGTTGTCTACCAGAACATCAATATGAGGAAGCGGAAAGTCATCTTTGGGGCTAGCCTTGTTCAAGTCTCTGTAGTCTACACACATACGTACCTTACCATCTTTCTTAGGAACTGGTACCACATTTGCAACCCACTGAGGATAAGAAGTTACTGCTAAGAACCCTGCATCGAACTGTTTCATTACCTATGCTTTTATCTTTTCTGACATTTCAGGACGCATACGACGAACCTTCTGCTTCTTTGGACGACAATCTTCTTTTACTGGTAAACGATGAACCACAATGTTTGTATCTAACCCTGGCATATCTTCATAAGACCAAGCAAAGATCTTCACATAGTCACGTAACATCTGAATCAACCTGCTCTTGACACTATCCTCTAAATCAGCCCCTATCTTAACCTCTTTCCTGTTTTCTTCAGTTCCCAGATTCACAACTTCGACTGGCTCTTCATGTGGCTGTATAGCTTTCTCTTCTTGTTGTAACAACCTAGCAAGCTCTACAGGTACTTCACAATCGTCCTCATTTCCGTCTTCAGCTTGATAGATCGGATTCTCGAAATTATAATTGGCAATAGTAGAACTATTATCAACAGGATCCAGAGTGGATGAGGATCTGCATTTTAGTGATGTGGGTGTGTGTAAGAACACATAGCTGATAAAGCAAAAAGAAAAGAAAGACAGGGAACACAATATTTACGAAAACGAAACGTCCACTGATTTTATTGAATGAAGTATGCTAATGAAATGACAGCCCGTAACAAGCACACCATTGTGCCCCGGGTAAGGCACAAGGCTTGAGAGTTTTAATTGTTCAGAAATTACAAACTTAAAAACAACACAGTAATAGTATTTACTCCTGACTAAAGGAGATAGGGATAACATCTTCAACTTTCCAATTGTTGAGTCCAGCACCCACAGTAGGAAAAATCCACGCATCCAAGTTGTAGTCTTCATCTTGATCTCCCACAGCATTGATCTGGTTCTTCACAACCCCTTGATTAGTGATACGAACAGCACGAGCACGACGAACAGCCTTCTGGGACTCTGCAGTGAAACCCAAACCAAACTTGTCAGACTTGTATGGAATATCAGGAAGCTGACCCCAAATAGTACAACCACCTTCATCCACCACAGCTCTAGCATCATTGAGGGAAGCCATTGCCATTGTTGGAGGTTTTCTGGTGATCACAGGAACTTTCTTTGCAACAGGAGGAGCTACATAGTCATTAACAACCCAAGGAACCACTTCAAACGTCTGACATGGAGTCTCAATGTATTCACCTTCCATTTCCAGATACTTGAAAGTATTCACATGGCTGACAAAGTATTCCTCTTCTCCATAGACGGTAACAACCCTTCCTTCTACCGGATATCTCAACTTCTGATGTAATGTGGAGGTTACAGCACCTGCCCCATGGATCCAGGGACGACCAAGCAGACAAGAGTATGAAGGACGAATATGCATTACATAAAATGTAGCAGTAAAAACCTGGGAGCCAACTTTGATTGGAAGATCAATTTCCCCATGTACTACTCTTCTAGAACCATCAAAAGCCTTTACCACAATATTGCTGGGCTTCAGCACAGCATCTCCAGGACTCAGCTTATTCAGGACTTCCTTGGGCAACACATTCAGAGAGGAACCATTGTCTATCAGCACGTGTGACAGGGTAGTGCCCCTGCATTCAATTGAGATATGCAAGGCCCTGTTATGATCCCTCTTGGCAGGGGTCAAATCAGCATCAGAAAATCCTAACCCATTGTCATAGGTCAGGTGGGCAACACAATTCTCAAACTGATCAACAGAAATTGCACTGGGTACATGAGCAGTCTTCAGAAACTTGATCAAAGCCTTGGCATGAGCCTCAGAACATAATAACAAGGACAACATAGAAATCTTTGAGGGAGTATGCCCCAACTGATCAACAATGTCATAATCACTCTTGCGAATGATTTTCAATACTTCTTCCATCTGCTTCGAGAGATCAGCAGCAGCTGGCACATCAGTAGATACAAGTTCAATAACAGGACCCTTACCCCGAGCATCAGTGGTGGAAGTAGCAGCAGGAGTAACTGCATTCTTGGAAGCAACTGGAGGAGAGAAGACTCTTCCACTACGTGTGATCTTACTGGATCCAGCAATATTGTCAACATCAACAGGCACATCAGCTAAGGGCTCTTGCTTAACACCATGGATGTAGACATCAGATCCATAATGCCAAGGCACAACTTTATCAGACGTATACGGGATAGGACCAGGAGTAGTAATAACCACATGAGCTACTCTGGCTTCAGCAACAACTTTCACAGGACCTTCAGCAGTAATCCTGATTGGACCCTGATGGGTGATTTTAATAGGTCCCTTGGAAGTGATTCTTACCGGCACTTTGTCAACCATATCAACCTCCTCAATCTTCCTACCTTGCGTAATATGATCTACCATACTCTCCACATAAGACGGTCTCCTTTCAAACACTATAGTATACTTATCCATGAGACGTTGAATTCCATCTCTCAATCTGAAGCAACTATCCGGCTTATAGGTACAGTACAAACAATCTTCACGACAACCTGGGAAGAACCCAGCTTGTACTAACTTCTTCTTGATAACAGACAATGGTGTGATCAACTCATCAACTGAATGAATGTGCAAATCTTCCTCAATGGCATTGACAGTCTTCTCGTGATTTGGCATTGGAGCAGTAATCACATTTGGAGTACCCGGAGGATCAAACTCAATTTCTCCAGCATCAATCATATCTTGAATTTTGTTCTTCAAGACCCAGCAGTTATTAGTATCATGTCCCTGACAATTTGAATGATATGCACACCGTGCATTGGGATTGTACCTGGGAGAGGTAACATTAGGATTCTGAGGAGCCTCTTTCAAAGTAATAAGTTCAGCCTTCAACAAATGCTGCAATGCCTGAGCCATTGACATGTTGATCTTCGTGAATTGCCTTCTAGCCCTCTATTGGTTGCCCTGTGGCTGCTCTGTTGTTGCAGGAGTTGGATTTGAAATATGAACTGCACTAACAGACTGATGCCTCCTGTTACGATCAGGTTGACCATAAACAGCATTGGATTCTTTCTTCCCAGTGGGAGGCTTCTTTGCAGCACCTGATGAAGAAGTACCCACCAGGATCTTACCATTCTTTATACCATTTTCTACTCGCTCTCCTGTCATGATCAACTCAGTGAAGCCAGATGATGAGCTTCCAATGAGATGACTGTAAAACGGACCATTCAGCGTACACATGAACATATCAACCAGTTCCCTGTCAGTTAAAGGGGGTTGAACTCTTCCAGCTAAATCTCTCCACTTCTGAGCATACTCTTTAAAACTTTCTTTGGCACCCATAGACATGCTCTGAAGCTGCATGCGAGTGGGGGCTAAGTCAGCATTGTATTGATACTGCTTATAGAAAGCTTCAGCAAGATCATTCCAATCCCTGATGTTGACACTCTCCAACTGATAATACCACTCCAGCTGAGCTCTAGATAAGCTCTCTTGAAAGAAATGGATCCACAACTTTTTATCAGCAGTGTGAGGTTGAATTCTCCTGACATAAGACCTCAGATGCAGCTTGGGACAAGAGACCCCATCATAAACAACAAATGTAGGAACCTTGAAACCAATGGGTATGACTACCCCAGATATCAGACTCAAATCTTCAAAATCCAGCCCAGATGATTTCTACAACTCCATAGCATCCATTCTATCCACCAGCATCTTGAATTTGTCTTCATTAGGATCATGGTAGTAATTGGCCTCAGAATCAGAGTCCCCCATAGTGTTGTGGAGACTGCCTCCCTCTTTTTCAGATTCCTCAGATTCATAGTCTTCAGCTGGTTCTTTGGTCTTGGCAAGACCTTTGAACCTTCTTCCCATGTTGATCAAACCATCTGACCTTCTAGTCTTCTTAGTCTTCTTGGCCAGCAGTGCCTTCAATTCATCCTGCCCCTTGGACAGGTTCAAGATCAGCTCTTGGAACTGTGCATTTTGTGCCTGGAGATCCTTAACTGATTGTTCAAGAGCCATTGCTGAAATAAACAGCGAGAAGATGAGAAACCTGTGCACAATTATAAACCTGTGATGCAATGAAATGATATGGGAATGCATATGCAATGTTTTCAAGGACCGCAGGATTTAAATTTGCTTAGACAAACACGAAAGTAAACTTTTATTAGTAATAACTTTGTTTTGCCTTTTAGGCTTACAAAAAATGAAATGAAATAAGTACAAAAGATGGGGTTTTAAGTCTCCCATGGACGTTTCCTCTTTGTGTTGAGGTATGAGTTGAGGTTCCGTTCCTCGTGAAGTTGCTTTGTTAGTTCTAGGACTCTTTCTTGGCTTGCTTTGTAATGAGCTTCGAAAGTATCCCTTTGCTCCTTCAGTTGGATCCATGATCTCTGCAAATCTTCCATATCAGTAGGCATGTCTGGGTGAAGGATGGTATAAGCTGTGTCTCCTTCAGCAACAGGTTCCATGGTAACTGGTAGGACGGCAGGATATGGCATCATGAGAGTCTGAGCACGAGATCGTACCCATCTGAGATAAGCTTCCATAGGAATAGTGTACTTAGGCTCCAATGTCTTGCTATCAACCCTGTTTACTTTTCCCCAGGCTCGTATGAATCTCTGACGATAACCCTGAAGATCGTTGTCGTAATCAAACACAATGCCCTGAATCAACATGTCATGTGGACCATCACTCCGAGCGTAACCAAACTGTCGTAAAGCTAGAGAGGGGTTGTAGGTGATGCCTCCTCTTATGCCTAGAAGTGGCACATTAGGAAACTCCCCGCAACGGTCAATGATAGTGACATTCTCCATAGATCTGGAGCACCAATGGATATCTGAGTGAGAAAGTGACATGATCCTCTTGGACCATCTGAACCCTTGCTCATTCTTCATTACTGAGCGAGGAAGGTGAGAAATAAACCACCTAGAAAGCAAAGGTATGCAGCACATCAAAGTTCCTCTTGCCCTTGTGGTACGGGTATGAAGAGAATGTAGTATGTCTCCAAGTAATGTAGGCACTGGATTGTGACTCAGGAAAATGTTGATGGCATGAACGTCTATGAACTGATCTGGATTGGGGAACAATACTAAGCCGTATATCAGCAAGGCTAAGATCTCCTCAAAAGCATCATGGCTCATGGCCTTCAAGAACAACTGAGCTTTCTCTATCAACACCTTAGCAAGAATACCCTTGACTCCACTTCTCGTCTCTAGAACAATGTCAGGCTTCTTCAGATGTAGAGCTGCAGCAATAACTTCTGGTTTAAGCTCTTTCTCCAAGCCTGTGAAGGGTCTTTGATCAAGAACAGGTATGCCCAGGAGTTTAGAGAACTCTTCCATGGTTGGAACCAGCTGGTAGTCAGGGAATGTAAAGCAATGGTGCTTAGGGTCAAATAACTGAAACAACACACTCATCATGTCTTCATTGAACCCTGAAGTGACTAGATCCAATAGGTGACCATGTCTCTTGTTTAACTGGGAATGATCAGACACTTGAGAAACCAACTCTTTAAGTTTAGCAGGTATCCCTATAAAGTTGATCCTGATAGTGTTTCTACGAGCAGAAGCCATGACCTTCAACAAAGAACAAAGATAAATCCTTTGGTCCTCGAAATGGTTAGTGAAAATGCTATGCTTATGATGCATGATGATGTCATGATGTTATGTTCAATCACAAACATGTGGCACACACAAACAAGTCACACCATAGCCCTAGGTTTAAAGGCTTGCATGATGTTCAATGGTAAGTACCCTCCCCTGAAGTTAGTTGGTTCATCCTGTCCTACAAAAGTAACCAGGTTCTAAGGGATCTCAATATCATTGATCCTTCACAAGGGTGGTTGATCAGAAGGCAACTTACTTGCCAACCAAAACCCTCCAAGTTTAAGATCTCAATGAGCGTAGTATCGAGTGTCAACCAACTTCAGTCTGCACCAAAGCCGGTTACCTCACTACTTTCTAAAGGCCAAGATGGGGTAACTAGGGTTCTAAAAGTTATTTAGTGCATTGACAACATATGGCAGCCTCATATTATCCTCAACTTGACTTAAGGAACATAAGCACCAACCAAGAAGTCGCACTAACTATGGCCACCAGATCAACCGTATCGATATACGTCGTACAGTTTCCTTGGTCTATTGCCATTTACCTAAGGTACACTAGATCCGGGTTAGGACCTTTCACACATAAGAGCACCCCAACAAGATAATATAAAGCAAACAAGGCAAACAATTTAAAGTGATCTAATTCCTAAGGGTACCCCTCTTAAATTTAAATCCCCAGCAGAGTCGCCAGTTCTGTAACACGGTGGGAGAACTGACTTTAGTTATGTTGCGGATAGCAAGAGTCGCCACCGACTTTTATTTTATCCAAAGGAAAGACATAAAAGAACAGGAAAGACCTTTTAAAAGATTTTCGGGTCCGGGGGGTAGGTTATGTAAAGGGAAGGTGTTAGCACCCTTTACATTCATGGTTATCCATGGGCTCTTAGTTACTTAACTCACTTTGAATTGTTTTTGAAAAGTGTAGTGTGTGAATAAAAATTTTCATAAGAGTTTAATAATGATCCATGTACGGATGCGTAAAAAAATTGTATTTTGAAAATTGTTTGAAATGGTGAAGTGTTTGAAATGTTTTTAAATGAAGTGAGTAAGCAACTATGAGGAACCTACCCTAAAGTTTAAAGTCTTTTCTGTTCTTTATCCTTTAAATGGTAAGACTATCCCTGTTATTAAGGAATAGGTAGTCATTACCTTGGATGTGAGGGACATATGAGGGACATCTGTTTAATGAAGGCAACTGTAGGGTGTATTAAGCAATTAGGAGGGACTGTCATCATTATTCGAAAGGGACAAGATCTTTACGAAGGCAACCATTAAGGGACTTGATCTTTTATTGTTAAGGGACTAGATGAATTTCTTTTTAAGGGACTTTTGCTTTATACACCCCACTTGACCTTGTGATTAGGCAACATTGAGAGATAGCCCTAGAAAGTGAGATGGCGATTAAAAATCGACTTACGTGTGTGAGTGTTTAATTTTATTTATCTTATAATTAAAATGATCTAAATTCAATTTTAAAATATAATACATGTTTACACTCCCTATTTTACTAACCATAGCAAGCAAATTAAATAATTTAAATACTTACAAAAATTTACACCAAGGAGCAATTACATAATAATTATAATAAACAATTAAAATAAATAGCAAATAAATAAATATAAGCAAAAATAAATAAATAGGCAATAATAAATATAATAGGGGTTAGTAAGAATAATAATTAAAATCAAAAATAAATAAGGTTAGTGAAATAATAATAATAAGCATAATTAAAAAAATAAATATATTAGTAATAATATGGTTAGTAATAATAACAATAATTAAAATAAATAGAATTAGCAAAAAATATTATAAGAACATGATGAAAATAATAAACACAACATTAGATTTTTAATATAGACATTTATTTAAAAATATGAACAATTAAATAATTATTATAACATTTTAATTTATGTACAAATTATTAAATTATTTTTAAGCATATTATAATTACAAAATTTAATTATTATAGGTTCAATTGTTTCTAAACACATATTAAAAAATTATTTATATATAATTTAGATTACAAACAAATTTTAGAAATATTCACATAAGTTAAATTAAATCATAAGATAAATTAGTTTTTCATCATTTAGAAAATAAATTAGGGTTTTCAAAATTAGGGTTTTGCTTAGAAAATATTTTTTTAGGGTTTTAGGGTTGGTTAGAAAAATATTTAAGGTTTAATTTATAATAACAATTTAATTAAATAGTACATATATACATTTTATAATTTAAATAAATAATAAAAATTAATTTTTAGACTTTAGAAAATATATATACTTTATAATTTAGAAAAATATAATATTTGTATTTTATAATTTATAAACATATTTTAATATAATATAGAAAATAAGAAATATAAAAGAAAATAAAAAAAATCAAAAAGAACTGGACCTGGGATTTGAACCCAGGTCCCTAACCTGAATATTGGAGAGTCTTGCCAACTGGGCTACGTGCTGCCGTTGCAAGGAAGAGGAACTCCAAGTTGTTTTGTTCTTTAACTTTGAAAAATCAGGAAAATAATGAACAAGCAAAAGGCCTGGGGGAGGATTGAACCCAGGACCTCTCAAACACTCAAACGCACGCATGACCATCCGACTGGGTGAGCCAATCTGTTAGCATATTAACTATAATGCATAATATATAATGAAGGCTTAATATTTGGAAAAAAACAAACAAAAAGAGTTGGAGCCAGGGTTCGAACCCCAGCCTTCCCCCTAACACGCGCGTCTGTTCACCAACTGGGCTGCGCAGCCTTTCTGAAATAAATTACAAACATAATCATAAAATATTAAAACCAATATTCAAATTTCATCCGCGCGCCAAACTCCTTCTTCCTCCTTGAAACTTGCGAATTTAGCTGCGAAATCATCCACAGAATTTCCTGCGAATTTACCTGCACACATTCAAAACCAGAATTCCTATATTTTTTGAACATCACTCAAATCGCAACATTCAGTCAAATTAACAGCCCAGATTAACTGCACAAAGATCACAGGTCACGGCCATGTGTTTAGATTTCATTTAAGTGTCCTAAAACTCAAGATCCCAAACTCAAGCTTAAAACCCTAGCCATGGCATCTCTTCGATTCTGTAACAAAAACTCAATTCAAGTACGCAAAAAACACTCCAGAGACATCAACAAACAAGAATTAGTGCACAAAAATCATTTATATTAGATGAATTAATGAAATCGAAAAACTCAAAAATTCAAGAAAGTGATGATTCGGTTTCAATGGATTATGATGTTTTGAATGATAAGAGTAATTGGGATAGCTTCAGTGATGTCCCAGGAACCTTTTACAACCTTCACAATGCTTTGGAGTGACCTCTAGCAAGGAATACGAATCAAGCTTTTTGGATGATTTTTTGAAGTTGGAGTGTGTTGTTTGAGGCTGCAAAAATCCGTGCCAATGCTTGTGATGTGCTTATGTACTTATAGAGAAGAGAATTAGGTCAAAATATATGATCATTCTTTGGACTTTTTGATCATTGGATATTGAAAAAGATAATGTCTTAAAATTCAAATATTTTTTGATATAACATTGCTATTTTAAGACAATCATCATAATTTTCATATCAATCTAATTTAATCAAGGTTTATGACTTTCTAGAATCTTAATCCAAACCAAATCTTACATTTTTATATTTTATATTTATTTAAAATGATTTTTAATGAATTAAATCAAAATAAATAAAAATAAAATAATAAAAATTATGAATTTTAATGGTTTGGGTCGTGCATGAAGTCATTGTATGGATTGGGTTATTATTTGGCAAGCCCATTTGGAAGAAATTTGTTTTAGACCTCCATTTTCATCATAAACCAACCTAAAATTTCCCAACTTTGCAAGGGCACACATCCTTCAATTTTAATGCTATGAGGGTGTTCTTGGACATTTTGGAAATCTTAAAGAGTCCTCTAACCAACCCCACTGGTTTCATGTCCATATCATTTACCAATCTCAAGTTATGCCCTTTTGAAGTTGTTGACTTTTAAAAGGACCTATAATGTCTTAGCCCATACCTTCCAAATGAAGCATTTTTGGGCTTGGCTTGTGAGACACAAAGTTGTAGAGAATTCAATTTCCTTCAAAATGAGCTTTGAGTGGAGACTTGGTGATGAAGTATGTGAAAGTTATGGCTGGTCAAAGTTCAGTTGACTTTTACTAAGGAAACCCTAATTTAGAAACTCCTGATTCTTGATGATCTGGAATCTCCTTGATGAATCATGATCAACCCTTGATCAAATGATGAATTTTACTTCGTATACTTGATGTTGGCAAAAAATCATGAAGTTTGACTTTGGTTTGACCACAGTTGACCTCAGTTTGACTTTTTAACTGCATTGACTGATTTTGACTTATCTGATCATCTGATTGAGCAAACTTCTAAGAGAAGTCTTGAAGCTTGTCATGGGGGTTATTATACACATATAAGATGTTATGAAGCTCACTTGGAGTCTTGGAAGTTCATTTAGCCTGATTAAAGTCAAAACCCTAGTTTTGGATGCACTGCCTAGGAGGTGCATTGTCTGAGGGGATTGTCAACTCTTCTGACCAATTGTGAACTTTGTGAACCTTGTGAACCATCATAAAATGTCTTGTGAACCTCATGGGAAGCATTGTGAACCTCATAAAGTGACTTGTAGACTTCATGAACCTCATGAGAGGTCTTGAAAGCATTGTGAATCTTGTGAACCTTGTGAACCTTCTTAGCACACAAAGTCTTGTATTGTGAGGGCAAATTTTGGGGTGCAACAATAGGACCTTAGACTGTCAATGGAACCCCACCCATCAAAACAGAAACCAGATCCAGCAAATAACAGTATGTGGTATGCAAAACTGTAAAGAAGGCAATAAATAAAGCTGTACATAAAGCAGTAAATAAAGCAAAATAAATAAACACACATAGCACATAACACCCCAGTAAACACAAATCAAACAAGCGCTAGGAGGAACCCACAAAAAGAACCAGAAGCCCTGGTTATAGTATAAGGGTCCCCAGCAGAGTCGCCAAGCTGTCGCTCCCACCAAATGACACCCAGGTCATAAGGGGTACAGACGCGAACGGTCGGCGAAAGGAGAGAGTACACACAAGGGTGAACTCAGAAGACAAGAGTCATCAGCTAGGCATTTTTATCCCGAAGGAAAGGTAATGCTGCATAGACCTGAGAAAAGATACGGATAAGACGGTTGCGAACCAGAGAGACTGAGAAAGGGGGTTGGTTACAACCTTGGAAGGTATTAGCACCCAGATTGTCCGTCGTACTCGACGGGATCCACGCTTAAAAGATTTGTGTTTTAAAGGGGTAGTGTCAGTGCTATCTATGTGTCAAAGCTAGAAAGAATGCAAGTGTCAGTGCTGGAAGAAAGTGAAGTGAAATATGTGGAGTGTCAGTGTAAGAACAGGAGTGCAAAGCCTAAGATAATGAGGCTAAAAGAATAATGCTGGAAGGAGGGGGGAATATACAGAGACTTTTGTTCGATAACCATTAAGTTATGCCTACGTATCTTCTCGTGCAATGAGGAAGTTAGAACACCGTAGTTTGACTCAAAGAGACTGAAAGATAAATTGATTTGTGAACTGCTTGCTTGTCTATGCTCAAGTGTATGACATGTCTGGCTCAGGTGCTAACTGTCTTGCATTAGACGGAAGAAGCGAGTTCTCGTTTGTGAGTGAATGAGATGAGAAAAGAATCCCGAAGGAGACGATTATTGTTTGTTTTTGTGTTTTCAATCTTTTATTGCTTTTGGATTTGTCATAAATTAATGAGCTTAAGCCTAAACCAAGGGATAGTAAACTCATCACATCTTCCCTCTGATTAGGGGTAATGAGAATACCTTAAGTGTGGAGTAAACACCTCACACTTAATCACCATGATGTAGGATTAAGATCATTAACCTACTTGTGATTATTTAGATGTTTTTGTTGTTTTTGTTTAGTGTCAAGTAATGAGTTTAAGCCATAATCAAGGATTTAATGGACTCATTACACCATCCTAATAGAAGGATAATAGATGAGAACATTTAAGCTGAGGAAGGCTCCTCAACTTAATCCATGATTAGGGATTAACCTCATGACAAAACAAAGCCTTTATTAAATGGATTTTAGCTGATGATAAGATTGAGAAGTGGATTTTATGGTTTGTAAGACAACTTGAGGGGGACTTGTCCATTAACACTAGGGTTAGTCCTTCTTAACCAATTAAGGAAGAATTAGAACCCTAATGCAAGGCCCAAGTTACAAGCTTGATGTCTTGATGATTATTAAGTGAATTGATTAGAGGATTTAAACAACATTAAGGGTTTAACACTTAGGATTAAAGTTATACACTCCATCCTAATAGAAGGATGCAGGCATAAGCTTAATCATAAAGCCTTAAAACCTTTAGGGTTTAGTCCTTGATTATGGGATGAGAAGAGAAGACTCAAAGATGACACAAAGGTAAAACTAATAGGGGGACTAATCAAACCCTAATTGTGATCATGCTTGGGTGTTCCTAGGGTTAATGAGGCTTGCAAGAAGATCTTCAGGAGAGAAGCCACCAGGAAAGAAGCAGATGAAAGGAGGAAGAAACAGAGAGAAGCAAGACAACTTGCTTCACTTAAGAAGACAAGTTGCTTGAAGGAAGAAAGTAGGAAAGAGCATGAATGCACAAGCTCACTCAAAGACAAGATAAAATGCATCAATGATGCAAGAGAGGGATGAGAAGAGATTGTGAGAAGTGAAGGCAAATTCACTTCTCAACACAACTTACCACCTGAAAAGTTAGCAAAGGAAATGAAATGCAATGGAAATGAGATGAAATGCCATGATGCAAACCAAAGTCAGAAGCATAAACATGATGTTAATGATACTAAGAGATGATGCAAACACATGACAAGAGATGATAATGATCATACAAGCATAAGGATGCAAATGAGGCATGCTTTGAACCATAAAGATTCATGAATGTTTATGAAATGAAATGAACATATAACATGGCAAAGGGATGATCCAATGATGAATCATGATTCTAATATGTCCTAAGATGTCTTATGGATCATGTGGATGTACAAAATGTCATGGCAAGTTATTGAATGCAAGCATATGAAAGATGGATGCAAAGGAAGGCAAGAATTAGGGTTTGTGCATAACATGCAAAGCCAAATTCAAAATCAGAAGCAAATGACATGATAAAAAATTGAAAATGGGATCAAAGGAACCCTAACCCTACACAAGTTCACTACCCAAAGGAGGGGACCTAAATCTAAACCTAATGGAAGTTATGATTTTTCTAAGTCAACTAGGGTTTCAAGGTACCTCACAATGAAAAATGCAAAACAAATTGAAAATGGAAGATAAATTCAAACCAATTTTACCCTAGAAACTACATGCTATGAAGGATGCAATGCAAGAAGAACCATTATCAAACTCTCAATGGTTAGGCAGAATGGATTTTTTCAAGTTAGGATCAAAATATTGCCTTTAAACAAATTTAATTCCAATGAAAATTGTCAAAATGCATCAAGGACCAAAAAGAAATTTGTTTTGAGAGTTTGTTAATGTTTCTAAATGTTTTAGAATGCAATGTGAATTTTTTGGTGATTTTTAAATACCTAAATGCATTTTTAATTAATTAATTTTCATTAACTAATTAAAAATAAACATTTAAATGATTTAAAAATGATTTTTAATGCAAAAAGTAATTAAAAAAAAATTTGGGTTCTGAAAATTAATGAAATGTTTGTCAAAAAATTTCAGAATTTTTTAAAGTGTTTTGCTATTTTTAAAAATTCGTAGAAATTAAATATGAATAAAATGAAATAAAAATGAATAAAATGGAAAGTATGCAAATCCTGAGGCTGAGGTTTAAACGAATTTGGAGGGAATTGACTGGCGCCAGATCCTGTGGCCCAGATTCAAACTGGCTGGATTTGAATTAAACCTAGGGTTGAGCAACTTTAAATACAATCCTTATTTTCCACACGTTCACACTAGGGTTGAGCAATTTAAATAGAAACTCCTATGGGCATTAGGCTTGCCGAACTTGAACACAATTCAGAATAAATAGTTCCTAAATTACAGGAACAAAAATAGCAAGAACAAATGTTCTAATATAACAAAACCAAACAGAATCCTCATTTTCCTTCTGAAGCAAACACGCTAAAAACCACAATAAAATCTCAGCAATAAAGATAGCAAGATGCACACACAAATTGGGATTTAACGAGTTCTTCAGGACCAGTCACAAATGTCATGACATCAGTTTTGACATCCTGAAAACAAACAGCTGCACAGACACACTATACACCTGCATAATGCTTAAATCACATGTCATAACATTGCTCATGACATCCTAAAACACACAAGAGTGTTACCACAAAATATAGCCAATCAAAACATCTACAAACTCCCCCTTTGCCATATTTTTTGCTAAAACAATTTAGGCATTATCAACTAAAACAAATCAGAAAGAAATAAACACATCAGCCAGCAGAAGCACAAAATTAAGGACTCCCTCTCAACAACAGCTGTAAGAGCATAACACAAGAAGCAACATCAACAAAACAACATAAGCATTAAAATAAGGTTTGTGCACACATCAGAAACTCATCAGAATAGAATTGTACCAACACCAGTAGGTACATCACATCAGCTGCACCAAGAAAAACCAGAGAGATTTCATCTCCACTCAACCTATAAACACCAGCCATGCAACACAACTACTGACAACACTAAAATAAATAGTATTTATCAGCACACAAGCAATGAAGCCTATCTAAATCTACTCCCCCTTTTTAGCCAGAAATTTTGCCAAATAGGAGCACAATCATAGAGCAAAAGAAATAGATTAAACCAGCTCATGAAGAGCAAGAGAAATATCCTAGGTATAGAGAGAACCCAACAAGTACAACCAGCAATTCAAACAAATTTACAAAAATTCCTACAAGGGCAATGAAACAACACAAAAAAACAGGACCAACAGTCCTTCACAACCATTAATCAAAATCAGTGCCAACAACCTCCTCTTCCTCACTGTCTGAGCTCTCATCTCCTTTAGCCTTTTCTTTAGCCTGTTCTGTCTCAGGATCCACCTCAGCCTCTAATGACTCAATCATTTTCTCAAATATTTCCTTTCTGGCCTCTAGCTCCTTACAATCTTCCTTGAGCTCAAGAATGATTGATCTTTTATCAAGAGGTTTGTTGCTAGTGGGTGTTGTAGTGAATCTCACAGCAATGTCAGCAACATGAGTGCCTTGAAACAACTTATAATGGAAAGCTAGAGCACTTTCCATCTTGCAGACTATCTCTGACTCAGTTAAGATAGCAAGAATCTAGTTCAAGATGATCCCACATATAAGGGAGGGAAAAGCAATATGTAATTTTACAGCCATTGTGCAAGCATGCTTCATGGTTTGATAAAAAAATAAAAGTATCATAATCAAATTTGGTTTTGGTACCCACAACATAAATAAACCTTCCTAAACCTGTAGTAATGTTAGATGTATGGTTGGTAGGAACCCAGTTGGATGCACCTATTCTATTTAACATAACATACTTAACACTAAGCTTTCTTGTTGAAAGCTTTCCCTTTCTTGGCCAGTACTTAACTTGACCAGTAGTGAGAGTCTTGCAAACATCACTATCAGTTACTTCTAATTCAGGGTGATCGACATTATCTTTTCCTAGATAGGTATTTATCACAGCAGGAAAGAAGTTAATACACTTACCTCTCACATACACTTTTTTGAAATCCTTCGACTTCCCATCAACACAATCTTCAGAGAGATTAACAATAAATTCCTTTACAAGAGTTTCATAGCATGGTGAGAATTTGGCCACAATTTTATGAAGACCTGCATATAAGATAAGGTCCATAATCTTAGTGTAGTTCAGGACAAATTCAACAACCTCCCTTTCCAAGGCCAGTCTTCTGTGATAAACAAAATTCCACTTCTTCACACGGTTGATACAATGAAAGGGGATGTTATCCAGTGGTGCATCAGGTACCCTAGAAGCAAGCTTACTGGAGGCAGACTTCTTTCTTGGTGTGATGTCTGGAACATCACTTTCAAAATCCTCATCAATCTCAGAGGTATCCTTGACCTTTCGCTTTTTGGTGACCACCTTACTTTATCCTTTAGATGGACCAACAACAGTCCTCTTAGGAGTGTCTCTTGTATTATCTTTTTTGGACAATGGTTTGCTACGAGGGGAGCTTTGACCAGAAAGAGCTTTCCCTTTTCTGGAGATAAATATTTTTTCCACACTAGGATTGATGTTGGCAATAAGCTCATTATCAGAAATATCAACAAGATCAATCAGATTTTCAGGATTGTCTTCTTTGTTGTCCTCATTTTTAGGAAGGTCATCAGCACCTAGTGCTTCTTCTTCATTTTGATAAGTGGCCCCAACGGATGATGTTACAACATCATTGGAGCTCCCTTCTATCGCATACACATTAGGGGTTTCTTCAGCAACCTTATTCTTTAGTTTAGATTCTGCATTCTTAGGATTTTTCTGAGTATTATGCACTCCAGCAGAATCACTAATTTCATCCAAAATTCTTGAGACTAGTTCTTTGGTGGCTAGATCACCAAACATTGTGCCTTGAGGAATAAATGATGGACATGCAGACTGGTCTTTGGGTCTACATACGTGTAGATTCCTTGGTTTAGAAACCCTAGTAGTTTCAGGAACAACAACGTTCAGAGGAGCAACATCTAGGACATCTTCAGAGATATGATGAACCCTAGATTCAGGATTGACAATTGACCTTTTTTAGGGCAATGAGGAAGATTGTTGAGACATGTTGATAGGAATTTTCTGAGAGAATTTTTTTTGCAAGTTTGGGGTGAATAATAGGAGAGCAAATGCGCTGAGTGATGTAGTGATGACTATGTGAAGTAATGGCCTTTTGAATAGGTTTTCTAAGAATAAAAGAATTAATGATAAAATCAATTGTTCCGCGCCTCCACTTAAAGTGCATTAAACTTGACTTTTGAAAATATGCAATGTCCTTGAGGATGTTCCCACATGTCACCGATTGCCACAAACTCTCATAAAGACATATTCTCAAACTATATGTATTGGGATTTTTGAAGTACAATGTCCTGATCTTCTGTGTGACATCATAATTGACTTATCTTGACATACTTTTTCCAGATATTGTAAGATCACTTTCTTGAGAATGTAACAAGTTACATTCATAAATCTCACTTTCTAAGACACTACTATTTTCTTCTTTAGTCTCCCTTTTTGGGCAATAAGATTTTTGTTTATCCCAGAGATAACAGTTATCCTCTAACCTAACACTTTTCATGATTACATTATTCTCTGCATTAGTGACCAGACATTCTGACATAGTGAAATTAACATGGATTCCTTGATCACACAATTTTCTAATGCTAATAAGATTAGCAGATGAACCTTCCACGAGAAGTACTTCATCGATATTTGGTGCACCTGAGCCTTCAAGTTTTCCAACTCCTTTAACTCTCTTTCTAGTTCCATCATCAAAAGTCACATAGCTGGTAGGATGAGGTTTGATATCAATCAGTATGATTTCTACTCCAGTCATATGTTTAGAGCAACCTTTATCAAAATACCAGTTCTCTTTAGTTATTTTTTTAAGAGAAGTACACGCCAACAAAGCAACATTCTTAGGAACCTTTTGTTGATTTTTGATAATGACATTTTGCATAGGTTTGGTCTAATACTCTTGATTAGGATAACTATGGAGTCTGAAACAAAAGGGTTTTACATGGACATACCTTCCATAGTAGTGACACATCCATCTTAGATATCTTCTTCTTTGATGAGTGTGTCTCCTTGGCTCATAATGTTGAATCACAGGTTTCAACATCTGTTCAGTGACATCCTTCTTGAACTTAGGTTGGCCACTTTTGACAAAGCCATCAAAGCCTAAGCCTAATATATTTCCTGCACTTCTTCCAGCCTGTAAAATGTTGTCAAGAGCTTCAGATCCATTGTTAAGAATCCTTATGGATCTGTTCATTTGATCAATTTTGGAGTTTAGCACGGTTACCTCGTCATTTAAATGTGATATTGTTGCTAGATATTCTTTCTTTTCAGCCTTTAGGGCAACTATGATATTTTTCTGTTTTTCTCAATCTTGTATAACTTGAGTACATTTTATACACATCTTTTGATAAGTATCAGCTAGTTCCTCAAATGATAATTCATCTCCACTAGAGTCTTCATCAGATACACATGTCCTTGTTAACATAATGATGTGTTTAGCAGATTCTTCTTCAAAGTCACTTTCAGAGTCTCCATCCGACCATGTAACGGATAAACCTTTCTTTTGCCCTTTCAGGTAGGTCGGACATTCAACTCTAATATAACCAAAACCATCACACCCATGGCATTGAACTCCTCTGTTTTGACTTGACTTCTCTTCATCCTTTGTGTTTAACTCAGTTGATTTGTTGATGTCAGAAGCAATTTTCTTAACATTTGATATTGGCCCAAAATTCATCCTTTTCATGACCTTGTTGAATTGTCTTCCTATCATGGAAACAACATCTTTCAGACTTTCCTCATCCTCCATCTCACCTCTTTCTGCTCCCTTCTCAGTATTTGACACCAAAGTTATGCTTTTGTTCTTCTTTTCAGGCATATCATTGAGTCCCATTTCAAAATTCTGAAGGGATCCAATGAGTTCTTCTACCTTCATGTTGCAAATGTCCTGAGCTTCTTCTATTGCAATCACCTTCATAGCAAATCTCTTGGGAAGCGATATGAGAATTTTCCTTACTAGATTTTCATCAGACATCTTTTCTCCTAAGGCTCCTGAGGCATTAGCAATATCCAGAATGTTCATGTGAAAATCATGAACAGTCTCATCTTCCTTCATTCTCAGATTCTCAAATTTGGTGGTAAGCATCTAAAGTCTTGACATCTTGACTTTAAAGGTTCCTTCATGAGTGGTTCTGAAAATGTCCCAAACTTCTTTGGCATTTTGACAATGATGCACGATTCTGAATATGTTTTTATCTATGCCATTGAATAAGGCATTCAGAGCTTTAGAATTCCATAGTGCCAGCTCATCCTCCTTTTTGCTCCAATCATCCTCAGGCTTCAAAGTTATATTCCCATCTTTATTAGTGATGGTGGGATGATCCCATCCTCTATCCGCATCTTTCCAAGCCTTCTTATTCAGAGACTTTAAGAAGGCAATCATGTGAGGTTTCCAGCAATCATGTGAGGTTTCTAGTAATCATAGTTAGACCCATCCAGAATGGGTGGTCTGTGTCCAAATCCTTCTTCCTTGTCTATGGTACCAGAATATTGTCCCTAGATCTCACCCAGTAAAACAGGCAGGGTGCCTGCTTTTATGCCAATTGAAATTTTGGAAACAACCACACAATATTGAACACGATGTCACGACACTGAACAACAATAAAACTGTAAATGACAAAGACAACATATAAAATACACAGAAAGTTGTTAACCCAATTCGGTGCAATCACACCTACTCTGGGGGCTACCAAGCCAAGAAGGAACTTCACTATCAGTAGTATCAATTCAAAGATCCACAGCAAACACATACAATTTGCAATCTTTTCACTTAATCACTACCCAATGACAGTTCTACCTAGGAACTCCTAGATATGAGACCCCTCTCACTTCCCACACAATCATAGTCAGTGATCTTAAATAACAACACCAAGAAAACGAAGACACTCTTTAAGACAATCTTTGACCTACTTAAAAGCTTCAGTCAAATACAAACACTCTTGCTTAAAAACTTTGAGTGGAAAAAATACAAATGAACACCTAGTCCAAAACAATCATCAAAAGACAATTGCCTGGCTCATAAAACTAACACACGTGAAAAACACTGAAAATACAATCCTTATTTTCCACACGTTCACACTAGGGTTGAGCAGCTTTAAAGAAACTCCAATGGGCAGTGGACCTGCTGAACTTGCACACAATTCAGAATAAATAGTTCCTAAATTACAAGAACAAAAATAACAAGAACAAATGTTCTGCTATAACAAAATCAAACAGAATCCTCTTTTTCCTTCTGAAGCAAACGCGTTAAAAACCACAATAAAATATCAGCAATAAATACAACAAGATGCACGCACAAATTATGATTCAACTAGGTCTTCAGGACCAGTCACAGATGTCATGACATCTGTCTTGATATCCTGAAAACAAACAGTTGCACAAACACATTACACACATGCATAATGCTTAAATCACATGTCATAACATTGCTCATGACAACCTGAAACACACAAGAGTTTTACCACAAAATATAGCCAATCAAAACATCTACATCTTCCTATAGTCATACTTGGTGCCATCTAAGACAAGGATTTTGTTAACATTTCCTCCTCCTTCCTTTTCCATAGTACTAAAAAGTATTTTCCTCGGATCTCACCCATAAACAGTGTAAAATGCCTGCTTTGATACCAATTGAAATTATGGTAATCAGACCACAAATGTCATATACAATGTCACGACACTGGGATCAGGGCAATAACACAACATAAATAATTATGCAGTAAATAGTTCAAAGTAAATAACACAATTCGATGCAACATCACTTACATCTGGGGGCATCCAAGCTAATAAGGAAACCCATTATAATAATATTAGTATTAAGCAAAACTAAACAACTGTAATACCCCAAAATCTATCCTCTCATTTTCATGGCATTTATCATATCACATTGTATTCATAATTCCACATCCTTGCATAAAAAATTGAATCATAGCATTCATAGCTAAGGCCTAGGGTTTGTGATCAATGATTGAGGAAATTAAAGATCATCCAAAAGAAATAGAAGGGTAACATGGCTTCTCAACATTACTCAAAGAGTTCATAACATCATACAATATCTCATTTAATTCCCCGAGTCTGAGAGAGAGGTGGATTGATCAAAGAATTCAAGCAGTGCAACACCTTCTAACAAAAAGGACTGAAAATATGGTTTCTGATTAAAAGGGCTTCCCAGTGAAATTTTGGTTCAAACTTGATCTCATTGTTTTCCACATGATTTCAAGTGTCTAAGTTTGAAAAACCATCCATTGAATCATTTAAGAGGGTATTCAATTGGTCACTTACTTGAAAATTAAGAAATTAGGGAAAAGTCAATTGTGTTGAGGAAAAAGTCAACTCCTGACTTTTTGAGGTCAAAATCAGGAAATTCAGGTTACAAGGAGTCCATGGACAATATTTGATCAAGAAATTATGGAAGGAACATAAAAAATCAAGAAAGTCAAGATTTACCATTTTTGGGAAATTAGGGTTTCCAAATATGGCATGTTTTGGCCATTTTTCAGTCAAGTTCAAGAAAGGAATTCTCCCAAAATAAAATTCAAATGAAAATTCCACTTAGGCCGTTTGAAAGACGGCATCCTAAGCTTCAAGTCCATAGGTGGAACATGTTCATGGGATTAAAATTGAAGAAGTTATGATCAATTAAAGTTTGATCAAACTAGGGCAAACTAGGGCAAAAACCAAGGCATGCCTTGCATCCTACGCGCGCCAGACAAGGTATTTCTTCAAACATGTGGTGGGAAAGAAGTATAGCTTAATTACTCCATCAAGATGACCTCAAATGAAATTTTTTCCAACATCAAATTTGTTCATTGTTGCATTATCTACAACTTTCATGTTGGAGGATTTTTCATATGATCAATTGTTTGAGAGTTATTGTGGCTCAAAGTCATGTCCCAAACCTGATCAAGTCACAAGGCAAATTTCCTAAGGCAAGCTCATTCTATACAGACCTATTATGCAGCATCATGACATGTAATTCAATGATCTTTTTGAGTGACTTGGAGGCATGGTATCATCATGGATCAAACTTCAAACTTGTTGTATGCAACATTCTCTTTGATTTGAGCACAAGAATTCCATGAATTGGTAGCTTGATCATGAATAAACACTTCATAGAATATCATCACATGCCATCTGATTTCTTACACTCCAAGGAAATGTATCTTATGTGCAAATTCAATTAAGGGTCTCTACATCATGTTATGTTCAAAACTCATCACATTTGAGGATGGAGCATCATCTCCTGCTGTAAGACCACTCCATTTTCCATGCACACCTTTGGAAAATCAAATAAAATGAGAATTTGCATTGACATCACACATGCTGAATCAATTTGATCAGTTCAGTCACATTTCATTCCACTAATCCTCGCATTAAGTAACATGAGCCCCACACCATTAGATCATATTCAAGCAAGCTGAATTCAATTCATGTTCATTGGTTCACACACCCTAAGTTTGATCTTTTCACCTCAAGTTAAGAACTAACTCTAGTTCTAACCATCAACTAGAGTTGGTTATCACTAACCATGGATATAAAAGCATCAAATCTACCTGAATTGCACACACATTTCATTTGCTCGAAACTGCACCAAAAAGTTCACACACACACACACACACACTTTCTCTCTCCCTCTCTCTCTGATTTTGCTATAATTTTGGAATTCTCATCACTGCATTTTGTATCCACACAGATTCATCCTTCATCTATACACCTCAAACATCCTCTATTCATCATCATCATCACCTTGTGATCAATTTCCATGACAGCATTAACTTGAAGATTCAAGAATCAGCTTCTGCATCTTCCAAATATTGCCAAGAATCCAAGGTTTTTGAGTGTTTATTTAACTCTATTAAGGATCAAGAACAAGTATCAAGCATTGTAGGATCCTTATCTCTAGTATTCTTCAACAAATTCAGGCTCTGCAACTTAGGTTTTACTTCAACAAACTTGCTCGAATTTCATGCTTTTCTTGCTTGTTTCATGATGTTTTAGGCTTGATAGAAGCAATGGATGATCTGGCTAGTTGATAGGCATTGTAGATGCATATATTCGATTTTTAGGTGATTTTTTCTTGGCTTCAATTTTCATTGCTTGTGAATGATAAATGGAAACAAAGTTTGGATTTGTGATGTACTTAACCGTGCGAACGTTTCTGTGGTTTTAGATTTCATTTCCATGAATATTTGACCTTTCCCTAACCTGAGGGTCACCGGAGAAGATGACTGGAGGTCATCTCCGGTGACCTGAACAGTGCCCTAGCTTTTATGGAAACTTTAATTCCTAGCCACACGATCATTCTAATCCTGTGTCTCACATCATGCCGCCATATTAATGAATGTGTGCAATTCACGTGAGGTTTTAGTGACCTGAGTCATCATGTGCGTGTCATCCACCCTCATATCATATGCCTTTCAATCTGATCCATTGAATATGTTTACTTTGACTTTCATCATATGCATAAGGTTGATCCTCTGGTCCAGATTTGAGTCAATGGTTGACTGAATTCTACCATAAGCATTATAGTCAGCGCATTTTGGAGTGGGCTTCAAATTTCTTTCCATGCCCCCAGCCTATTAAGCCCAATGACATTTGAACTAAATTGGTTGCAATTTACACCCTTCTCACATTTTCTTTTCATTTAATTTTCTTTTCATTTTCAATTCAATTTCCATTTTACAAAAATACCAAATAGCTTCCAAAAATAATGAAATAATCCAGGGACTATTTTTGACATTTTTCCAAATTTCTCACTTTTTTTAATTTCATTTTCTTATTATTTTTTGAGCCAGAATTAATTTCCCATTTTGCTCTTCACAAATTAATTCCTTCCCAATTAAAAATGATCTCGAGGCCATTCCTTTTGCCCTAATCAAAGGACACGTTAAGGTCCATAAAAATATTTTTTTCATATTTTTAGGTCATGTTTGGTCTTTGTGTGAGTCCTTTATTTGAACATCATCCTTCAAAACCCTAATTCTTCTTGTACAATTCTTTGATTGAGTTAAACTCCAATTTTTTTGTGAGATATTTTAGAGGTTTGTTACCCCCTGGATCGTGACTTTGAATCTTAGATATTTTTCCATGTCATTAGATATTTTATGGTACCTTGTTCCACAAGCTACATTTTAGGGTTTATTTTTCTCATCCTTCTAATTCAATTTGAGTAAGGCATTTATGCCATTCATTTGAGATCCTTAATTTGAGTTCTTAATATTCCCTTAGGTGTCTTTAAGTCACTTGTGTCTCCTTAACTTTGGAATTTTTGGGTTACTTGTACCTTAAGTTTCATATGTGTGCATGTATGCTTACTTTGCCCTAATTCTCATTCTTCCTCCACTTTGATAGTTGTAACACCCCAAATTTGCCCTCTTATTTCTAGCATCATCATCATATCATAAGCATCATAAGCATGGCATATCCTTAGCATTTTTGCATAGAAAAATGAAGCATAACATTCTCATGTTCTAGCATTGGGCATATGATCAATCGTTGGTACATTTGAAGCCTTACAAGTCAAAGAAAGAGGTCAAGTGACATTTCAAGAGTCTCACAAGGTGTTCTTATGTCCTATACAAGCTCAAGATTCTTTACAAGAGCCCAGAAGGTTGGGAGATTAGCAGATGATCCAAGGAAGGGCAAGCTCCTGCACAAATGGTCTCCAAATTAGGGTTTCATTTTCAAGCAGGTATTCTTATGACTTTGGACATTTCATGTGGTAAACTTCCTTCATATAATATGTGAATACTATGGATGAAATTTGGTGAGAAGATTCATTGAGGAAGGTAGTCATTTCATCAGTTACTTGCATAAGAAGAAATTGGTCAAACTGATTATTTGAAAAGTCAATTGTGGCAGTTCAAGAGGTCCAACCTTAATTTACAAGTCAAGGGATGTTCCTAAGGTCATAAAAGAGGTTTGACAAAGTCAAAAGTCAAGAATCAAGAGGTTTTGAAGGAGTTTCCATTTTTGGCATGTGACTTGTAATGGAAGTTTCCATTTTTGGCAAGTTTTGCCCTAATCTTTAAGGCATTCTTTCATGACCAAAATGATCTCAAATGAAAATTCCTTGAACATGAAAGTTGTAGGAAAGTGTTTCCCATTTTCAAAAAGTACAAGAACTTGTCCATGACTTTTTTGGTGTGAAAGATATGGTCATTTGAACTTGGCTTGTTTTTAGGGTTTTTCCACATTTTCAAGTTTCCACTCTTTGCAAAAGGGCTTATAATGCATTTTTAGGGCTTCTAATACACCAATGTTGGTCATTACATTCGATAACAACTCATAACAAGCAAGTTTGCCCAAGGAATCCCAAGAATTCATGGGTGGATTGTAAGTTATTTCACAAAATGCAAAAGTGCAAAATCACAAGGAATGCATGACTCACTTAAATCCAATGGCTAAGATTGATCCAGAGGTGAATTTAAGGTGAGATGGAATCAGTTTGTGAACTCAAATAAGGGAATACACGTGGGAATGCATCCATGTGAGGTTTCATGCAAATTTTCATAAACACCCCTATCACACTTTCCTTGCCACAATCGATTCACAAACCCTAATCAGTGTAGTATGCACATGATATAAAAGCCAAGCATGCTCTAAATGTAGCTAAGACTCTCTCATTTCTCAGATTCAAAGTTTCATGCACAAGAGCAAAAACTTTCAAATCTCTCTCTCCAATCCACATCTCTATAATCTGCTTCATAGTTCTTTAATCCACCATCAATTGGAGTTGAGTCCTCAGATTACATATCTTGCAAGTTGGTGCAAATACACTCGGGTTTCAAGATCTAGAGAGTTTCAGCCTCTCTCTTGCATTTATTTTGCAAGGAGAGGATACAAGAAGTTGATCTGCTCCATCTGAAGCTTTCTCTTGGCCTATTTGAAGTTATGCAAGCTCAGGTAACCTCTTGAATTCATAGATCTAGAACTGGTTTCTTTTGTGTGCTTCATGATCTATACACTTCATTGATGATCTGGATGTATTTGGTTTTGAAAATGGCTGCATATTGAGCATTTCATGTTGATCTGAAGTTTGATATGTGAAACTGTTTTTGGTCGATTTGCTCTGATCATTGATCTTTTGTGAATTTCATTGCTATATTTGGATGTATCATGCTTGAATTGTGTGATCTGGAGATTTTGAGGTATTTATGTGGTAGTTTGTTCATGAGCATGATTTTTCCAGTGCCGGAGCCCTAGCTCCGGTCACTGGATTCTGGAGATTTTTTGAATGAGGAAGATGATGTTATAGCCACATGATCTTGCATCTGGACGGTTCTTGAGTTGCCAACGCATTAAAAAGATACCCTCCCTTGCACGTGCTTTCTATTTTGCTTTAATTTCTGAATTATACTTTATGTATGGCACCACATCATAACTAACATGTACACGCGTATCTGGTTTTTGCTTTGGTTGACCTAGAGTTTTCATTGACTTCATTGCATGCACTAGATCAATCCAGTGGTCTTGGTATTTTCCTAAATTTTTGAATATCCATGCTGTTATGGTGTTGTGCGCTGACTTTGGCCTGGGCTTGACTTGCTATTCACACCCATACCTTTCATAAGCCCAATTAATTTGAACTGAATCCCTTTTTTGATTGCACCCCTCATCCATTGCCTTCTTTTTTTATTTTATTTTTATTTTCAGTTTGGTTTTTGATTTTTAAAAATAGTAAAATGCATCCAAAAATTCTAAAAAAATTCATGACTAATTCTTTTGATTTTCTTTGATTTTTGACATTGTTATTTTCCATTTATTTTTATTTTCCACGTAGGAATTAATTTTCACTTTTATTAATTGTTTTTAATTCATTTTAAATACATGCTGACTTGTGGATTTTCTATCTTGATCGTTGAGTTGAGTTTTGAGTTGGTTCTTTTTGCATTTGATTCATATTAGGATGTAGTTTTTGTTGATTTTTCTTCTGATTTTTAGAAGCTTGCATGAATATTTTTGGCAATTGACTTGAGCATGAAGATTTAAAACCCTAATTTGTGTTCTTGAGGTCCTTTGACCTAGTTTGCTTTTGATTCTGACTTTGCTCTTTTGGCATGATGTTATTACTTGATTAAGGAACATTTGAGCTTATTTGTGGAATTTTTGAATGAGTTTCTGATTTGATTTGAATTTTCATATGTGATTGCCTTAATTTTGCTTATTCTTGTTAGCATGCTTAGTTCTTAGGCTATGAGGGCACTTGTGCCAACTCCTATAGGATGTTTAGGGTTCTTTTTGTATGAGGTTTGATCCCTGGTCCTTGCTTAGTGTGTGTGCTTTGGAAAGTTTGGTGTTACTTGTCTTTGAAGTTTCTCACAAATGTATGCATGTTCACCTCACTTTCTTTGTTCATCCCCTCTCTTTGATGCTTATGATTGAGTTTGTATGCTTCTTCCCCATGCTTGATCTTGCCTCTTAGGCACATATTAACATTATTAGGCTCTTGGTTTTCAAGTGATGTCTATGCTTTGATTGGATGATCATTTGTTTGTTCTCACACTTATGTACATGCCCACTTCACTTCTCCTTCTTATGATGTTCATGACTGAACTTGTATGATCTTTTCCTTGAAATTTTGTGTTGTTTGTGCTTATTCTTGTGATGATAAGGTTCTGATCTTGAGTTTCTTAGTGCTTGTCTAACTTGTGGGGTCCTTTGGGTTTCATTTGTGTTTTGCTTTCTTCATAAGAGCTTGTGAAACTTGGTAATAGTTTGTATGCTTACCTCTTTCTTGATTTGCTTTGATGAATGGATCTTAGTGCAATAAATGGTTGCTTTCATTTCTGGTTGTGATGTGTGGAGTTGATCTTTGGCTTGTTAGCACCTCATTTGATCTTGTTTGGTTTTACCTTGTCATATGTGTTTAGTTCTAACCATTTCAGGGGCTCAGGGTAAGTGAAGTGTGGAGATTATCCACATTTAAATTCTTCATCTTCTCTTTTGCTTTAATTTCTATCTTGTGATTATTGATGTGCATTATGCCATCTAGTGCTTCTTTTCTTCATCTTTCCCCTTTAGGAGCAACTTACCCCCTTTAGATGAGTAAGTTGTTCTCAAACTTCTTTCCTTCTCTTTCTTCTCTTCCTCTTGTTTTCTTCTTCTCTTTCTTAGGGTAACTAACCTTGGTATTTCATGCATGATACTCTTAGGATTATTAGTCCCCCTTTTAGTCTTTTACCTTTAAGCTCCTTTTTGGTTCTTTCTCTTCTCATCTCAAAACAAAATCATATAAGCATTAATAATAGCTGAGGTGACCTCCCCCTTTTGTCATCCTCTCAAAGAAAAGCATAAAAAACACTTCTTCACTTTAATTCACAAAACCACTTAATAATACAAACAAGTTAGTGAATTTAAATCCTAATCTTAGGAAACAAGTTTGAGGATCTTCCTCATTCTTGATGGACTTGTTACTCATTCTATTTTGGGATGTGGTAATAAGGACATGTCCTTAGAGAGGGATTTTCTTTCACTTCCTTGTGCCACACTCCTAAAGATTTCTAAAAAAACACAAACAAACAATAAACATCTTTCCTTCGGGAATTCTCTTCTCACCTCATTCCCTCTTTACGTACGAACTTGCTCCTACTTGTCATTTTGCAAGACGATAACGCACTCGTCGTCTGAGCCTGCAAAACCTGAGCATTGACATAGGCAGTTCAAGCCTTAAGACACAAGCAATCTTTTCCACCCCTAGTTAGGGGAACTACGACGACTCTGATCCTTATTGTCCAGATGAGGTACGTAGGCAGCGGGGTAGGGCCCGTTCGAACACTCTTTTATTTTCCCTACATTTTCCCACGTTCTTTTCTCTTATCCAGTTCCAGTCTTTCTTTTGCAGCAACTTTCATTTTCTCACCCTTTGAAACATTTTCTTTGCAAGCGTGGATCCAGTCGGGTACAACGGACGATCTGGGGTGCTAATACCTTCCAAAGTCGTAACCGACTCCCGAACCCAGTTTCTTTGGTTCGCATGACCTATGTCCTTCCTTTTCTTTCTTCTGGTTTGTGCATCATTACCATTCTCGTTCCTTTGGGATAAAAATGGTTGGCTGGCGACTCTACCTTCTTCCGCGCCACTTTCGCGTTTGTACCAGGATGGAAATCCAGGGAGCGACAATAGTTCTAAATAAACTTTGTGAATATGGTTTCCATGTTATATCATTCTTACACATCTTATAAGTGTCCCACGTCCATTGTTACATCTTCAATTCAAGTCTTGAGTCCATTTGTTTCATTTGGTACCCTTTTGTACATTAAGACTTAAAAATCAAACTCCTTTGTCCCTTAACCCTAATATATTTCATACATGGTACTTTGTGGTTAATTTTTAGTTTAATCTCCATTTCATCTCATCATCTAGCCTCTGGTTTTTGTATAGGAAGTTCACTTTTCTTTGCTCATGTTTGATTTTTCTTCTAAGTCTTTCTTTACTTAAGAAATAACATGTTCATCTTTTCTTACTCCTCCTCCATTCAATCTTACTTGAATCTCTTTCACTTTAATCTCTTTGTTCCTACTTTGGATCATCATTTGAGTAACTTTCATTAAGTGTTAGGTTCTGGTTTTAACATTCACCTTGACCTAATTCAAGTTTATTTTGCAGAATAATTTAACTTCTCCATCTAACTTCACCTTGATTTCCATTAGGGTTTAATACCTCATTAGGACATAGATTGTAGTTGTTTGATCTCATAACCTTAGAATACTTTAATAGGATTTAGCTACTTAATTTATAATCTTGTTATCATATAGGATCCTTTAGTTTTAGGTCTTGACCCTAGGAAACCCTTAGTGCTTTCCCTCAGCTAGTTTGAGCTTTTGCCATGTTTTATGTTTTCAATATGCATTGTAAAGCTAACCTTTGTTTTCCCGATGAGGTACGTAGGCAGCGCGGGTAGGGCCCATTCAAGCACACTCTTTATTTTCCCTACATTTTCCCTCTTTTTTCATTCTCTTTTTCCATTTCCCTTTCTCATTCCAGCTCAAGATAGCAGTTCTTTTGTTCAGCGGCATCTTATTTCTCACCCTTTGAAACATACTAACAAGCATGGATCCCGTCGGGTACGGCGGACGGTCTGGGGTGCTAATACCTTCCCAGTTCGTAACCGACTCCCGAACCCTGATCTTTGGTTCAAAGGACCTTGTCCGTTATTTTTCTTTAGGTTATGCAACATTACCTTTCCTATTCATTCGGGATAAAAATGTCTGGCTGGCGACTCTACCTTTTCCGCGCCACTTTCGCGTTTGTACTAGGATGAAAATCCCAGGAGCGACAACAAACTCCAATTTACAATCTTCACACTTAATCACTACACATGCTATTTTTAGATAATACACCTCTAGATATGAGACCCCTCTCACTTCCTTTCAATCACACAACAATTATAAGTACTTATAACAATGAACAACAGAAGACACACTTCTAATGGCATAGAAGTGACTTCTGCTTAAAAGCTCGTGAGTGATTCACAATTACAACTCAATAAAATCAGTCTACTTCAAGCATCTAACTGATGCATTAATGGCTAACAAATAACAATTCAAAACACAATCCAACTCAGATATCAAAGTGATATAAGAGTGGATCATGAATAACAAACTAAACTCTAAAATCTCCTTGCACACACGACTTAGATGCATTCTTTAGGTTTAAAAACGTCCTTAAATAGCCTTTGGTAAGCATGGGCTTTGGGCTCTTCAAGACATTTTTTCAACATCTTGTTGTGATACATGTTTTAACAAAATTGTTGTAAATCCCAAAATCACAGACCTAACAATTACATTCATATCTTCTTTTATAGTTTAATTTCAATAACAACAATTTATTAATATTATTCAAATTAAACTAGAATAGAAGGAATCGATGTCATGAAAGACTTAAACCATTGAACCACATTATGTATGTTAAAGAGAAGGAAATGAATGATAAGACGCGTGCAATTTCGAAAACAGTAGTTTGTTTAAGTTGGTTTTCAAGAATAGTTTAATTTTCATATTATATATTTCGTTATCAATTTGAATTGGAGTATGTTGTTGTAAGGTTTATTGAAAAACAAACAATCTACATATTTTATAATAAATTTGGGGTACTTTCAACAACGGTTATTTATTTTATCTGTGATGAAATATTATTTATCTAAATATATATATCACAACAGTTGATATAAGTAACCATTGTGGTAGGTAGCGCGCATTGTCTCTCCCTGGATTTCCATCCTGGTACAAACGCAAAAGTGGCGCGGAAAGAGGTAGAGTCGCCAGCCAGACATTTTTATCCCGAATGAACGGGAATGGTAATGTTGCACAAACCAGAAGAAAAGAAAAGGAAGGACACGGGTCCTGCGAACCAAAGAGACTGGATTCGGGAGTCGGTTACGACATGGGAAGGTGTTAGCACCCCAGATCGTCCGCCGTACCCGACGGGATCCACGCTTGCAAAGAAAATGTTTCAAAGGGTGAAGAAATGAAAGCTGCTTCAAAGAAAAGGAACTGAACTAGATAAAAAAGAAAGAGGAAAAATGTAGGGAAAATAAAAGAGTGTGCTCGAACGGGCCCTACCCCGCTGCCTACGTACCTCATCTGGACAATGAGGATCAGAGTCGCCGTAGTTCCCCTAACTAGGGGTGGAAAAGATTGCTTGTGTATTAAGGCTTTAACTGCCTATGTCAATGCTCAAGTGTTGCAGGCTCGGATGACGAGTGTGTTACCGTCTTGCAAAATGACAAGTAGGAGCAAGTTCTTACGTAAAGAGTGAAGGTGATGAGAAGAGAAGTCCCGAAGGAGACGCTTATTGTTTGTCCAATGTTTTTTATAAGTTTTTTATTTGTGTGGCACAAGGAAGTGAACTCAAGCTCTTTTTCATGGAATGTGTACTTGTTACTACATTCCAAGATGGAATAATAAAACAAGCACACCCAAGTAAGGAGAAGATCCCCAAAACTTGGTTCCAGAGATTAGGGCCTAAGCTCACTAATTTGTTAACTTATTAAGTGTTTTTGTATTTTTGAATGAAGAAGTAACTTTTAAGTTTTCTTCATGAAGATGGTCTCATGATCAGACTTCTGCGTCATGCTAGACAAACTTGTACTATCCCAAGATGGGAAAGACTACAAGTGCCCCATGGAATAAGGCTATACACAAGAGACCATTTCTTCCTTTATTAAGTGTTTTTTTATGGTTTTTGTTTGAAGATAAGAAGAGAAGAAACAAAAAGAATCTTAAAGGCAAAAAGTCTAATGGGGAAAGACTAAACCTAATATTAACATGCTTGGATGGTCCTAGGTTAGTGTGGCTTAAACTATCCTAATGAAGAAGAAAAGAAGAAGAGGAAATGAGAAGAAGCTAGATGAAAGATGGCCTAAGCACATCTCAAACAAGATAAGAAAGCATAAAAAGAAATGGAGGAATAAGTTGAGATGAAAAAGAAATAAGTGAGGAGAGGAGAATGCAGAATGGAGTAATCGAACAATGCACAAATAGAGCCTACACCAGTAGGACTTCCAGATGCAACAACATGCAATAAGTAAAATCGGGCCTCGGTGATACCTAACGGAGAAGGCCCGTTGCCTCTTCAATATGCACACAAAACTCAGAAATACTTAATAGAAGTCCAAACAAGCAAGAGGATCCATCAATTAAGCACAAGTATCAGTCATTAAGTCCAAACGAATCAGAGTATCAAATATACGCGTCCAGTGTCAAAGGCAATCATCAAAAAGAATCAGAAATAGCAGCAAGAATTGATCCAAACAATATCAGGGACTAAGCACAGTCTGCATCAAGAAATCTCATAAGTTAAAATAGGATTATGAAAATAATTTGTCACTGGGTCATCATCAAGAAACATCTGCAATCATCAAAATCCAGCAATAAGCCTACAAAATATCAGACGAGACTAAAACCAAGATAAACCAAAGTAGTCAAAACTAGAACCAAAGTCATATTAAAATTTATAATCCAAATTAAAAACAATTAAACAAAATTCTAATCAAGTTCTAAATTAAATTCTTAACAAAAGTTAATAATAATAATAAGCTAACTAAAAAATTAATTAATTAAATCTGACAGAAGGTGCTAAAGTGAAATCAGAGTGTGGATAGTGAAATCTGTATGGGCCTAAGCCCAATAGCCAGACACAAAACGCATGGTGGGTGCATCAGGCAAATGAATGGTGCAGTGTGAATAAATTCGGCGGGCTTAGCCCACAACAACCAACACCTATGAAGCTTTTTTCAACAAAAATTAATCAATAAAACAAAATTTAAAAAAAAAAAGGTAAATGGTTTCTTTCATGTACTTAAAAGAAGAACAGGGGAAACGAAAAAAGAAAAAAAACAAAAACAAAAACAAAAGAGGAACAAAAAGTCTTGTTTGATCGCGAACTAAAGAAAAAACCGTCTTCCTCAACCACGATTAAAAAACGGTGCTCTCTCTACATCGCCACGGAAGCTTATTCTTCTCCGTTCACCATCCCCGACAAATCACTCTCACAATTTTTTTCATAGAGTTTTCATTTCTTTCGAACGATAGGTGAATCTCCTTCTTTGAACAACATCATCGACACGGAAGAAAAAAAGTCCACCGTGAGAAACAGTGATCCACCGCTCCCTCACCGCGACTCTGCTTACTCTTTCCGTCAATTGTGATTTCGGTCTCGCGGATCCCTCGTCTCGGTATGTTTTTTTTGCAATCTACATGGATCTCTCTCTCACGGTTTGTTCCGCTTTCTCAATCACTCTTCATCTCGTTCTTTTATTTTCGGATTCTGGATCTGCGGTTGAATTGGATGTGGTTTTGAGGTGTGTAGATTCAAAGATTGAAGGATATGAGGTTATGGAGATGATTTGCAGGGATGATTGAGGATTCGATGGATTAAGGGTTGAAGAGTGTTTGACGCGGTGCAGATGGAAGGGTTTTGTGAATATGGGGGTTGAAGATGTTGAAGAGATGAAGAAAGTTATGAGTTTATGCGTTGTTGTTGCTGGGTTTGGTTCGAATAATTGATGTTCTATTTTGAGGTTAATTTGTATTCGGATTTGGAGTAAAACCAGAGGGAGAAATTCGTTGAAATCGTTGGGGTGGTGAAAGGTTTATCAAAGTGTGAAGAATATTTGCGTGTGTACAAAGGTGGGGTCTGAGTTCATGAAAAAGGTTCTCTTGGGGTTATCCTTTATTGAGGTCAAGATGAGGATTATCAAGGGTTTAGAGGGATGAGATATTTTGTTCCTCCCAAAAAGTTGTTGTAGTTGCTGGTCGTATGCGCATTGCGAGATGGTTTTTTTTGTGCGTTTTTGTCCAGACTGTTGTGAGTGCTTGGAATGGTATATGGATTGTTGTTGTGAGTGGGTGTGGTACGTTGTAACAGAAAGAATCACGTGTATTGGCGAGGGTCTATTGAGTGTATTTGCGGAAGAGTCGTTTTTTGGTGGCAAGTGGAAACTGATGGAAAGAAAAATGTGGGGTCAGTATGTGCAAAGGGTGGAATCATGTTGTGCGTGTTGTGTTGAGTTGTATTTGCAAATTTTAACACAAATTGGGAAAAGGCCTACAGCTGGGAAAGTTGGTGATTGTAACATGACTTATCAGCCAATGTTTCTACTTATTATTATTTTTTTATATTTGGAAATATGAAATGGGATAATTGATGGGCTTAAAGCTGTGAATATCAAATTTGAAAGGCTATATGGATATTAAAAATAAAAAGTAAAATGGAAATGGAATTCTATATAAAAAATGGTTTAGAACGAGACAATTGGATTTGAAAAACGAATAAAAATGGTTAATTGGTCGAAATGTATTTACTGGTGAAAAATGGATATAAGAAAACAAATGTTGGCTAGAAATAAAATGGATATTATGAGTGGTGAACAAATGGATGGCAAAAAATTCGATTTAGGAAATAGCTGAATCCAAAACCAAACTCAATCTTTTCCATAAAAGCCACATCACCAGACAACTTGAAACTGAAACGGACAACTCTTTGAATTAATCTTCCTCTGGCAAAATAACTCTTGAATCACTCTTAACAATCTAAATCAATCATTTGGAAAATAAATCCTCAAATGAATATGATTCAACATATGATCATGATGAACATGATTTTCTAAACCAAACCTCTCATAAAACAACTGCCTGACAAATATATGAATTTTGCACAACACAATTTGACTTTGAAAATGCATCGCCTGAGCAATAAACCACTAATAAAAGTAACTGGAACTTGAATAAAACTCTTTGTAACTTAATGAAAGAAAGACCCCTAATTCACACTTGAATGTTGATGGTGGGCCAGATGCGCCATTGAATAGTCCTCAGATGTGAAATCTTTGATCAGGGAAATAAACCCTAATCAAGTGACAGAAGCATAAGAGAATGATATCACTGATGGTTGTATAACCAAAAACTTGAATTCTTCTGATAATCTGCAAATAAGGACGTGAAACCCGAATCCTCAGAAAATCAGGAGCTCGATGCAAATGATATGACCTAATGTGTGATCTAATAATGATGCATATGAATGCGAAACAAAAAGCAACAAAGGATAGAAAACCAGAGTTAAAATTTTAGGGTGTTACACGCATCATGTCTTACTATCACAGTCTCATAACCATGATGGAAAGCACAAGACATACAACTATCCTTTATCTTACAACGGTTAATCAGCCATTGTGGTATCATTTTTCAACCGTTGTGGTGTGACTTTTTCGTAGTAGTGTATTCTCCTAAACATTTATTTCAAATTTGAACCAAAAAACCACTCATTATCAAACAACAAACTACTCTCTTGACAAATTTTTAAAGATGTAGTGCTTACACATCCAAACCCTTTTAAGACTTCGTGATTGTGGAACTTAATATTACATTGCTTGTTTCGTGGTGTTTCCATGGATTTGGCATAACACCTATTTATTTCTAGTGACAATATCCTTCTTGAGTTGTACCGCATCGTTAAGTGGTTAGGGGTAAAATTTCTTTTGAATTGTGTGTTAGTAAGAGAACAAAGTTAAGGTTAATGTTATCTTTGCATGGATTACCTCGATTGAGTATTTAGTGCATATGGTGAAGTCAATGTTAAAGAAGCATAATAACAATAATTTTTGACACATAATACACTCTTCAAACATCTAAGTGATGCATGAATGACTCACAAATAACAATTCAAAACACAATCCAACTCTGATATCAATGTGATATAAGAGTGAATCACAAATAACGAACTAAACCCTAAAATCTCCTTGCACATACACGACTTAGTTGCATTCTTTCGGTTTAAAAACGTCCTTAAATAGCCTTTGGTAAGCATGGGCTTTAGGCTCTTCAAACAAATGTAACACTTATCCAAAATGCTTGCTGCATAAATTATGCAGAATCTTCTGCACAAAAATAAGAACGACATCACAAGTTTAAAAAAATGTCTAAAAGTTCCCTTTTATCAAACAAGTGCATATTTGGAACAAAACAAATGTTTCTAAAATACCCTTCTTGGACTGCGACAATATGTGAATTAAAACCAAAAGGATTCCCACATTAAAAAAACAAATCTTCAACGAAGTAAAACCTACAACTTGTACTGATGTCTAACCAACATGTCACGATATTGTGCTTAACATCTCTGCAATGATGTCTGACCAACATGTCAAGACATCTTGCTCAACATCATGTTGTGATACATGTTTTAACAAAATTACTACCAATCCCAAAATCACAGACCTAACAATTACATACATATCTTCTCTTATAGTTTAATTTCAATAACAACAATTTATTGATATTATTCAAATTAAACTAGAATAGAAGGAATTGATGTCATGAATGACTTGGACCATTGAACCATATTCTATATGTTAAAGAGCGAGAAATGAATGACGAGACACATACAATTTGGAAAACAACGGTTTGTTTAAGTTGGTTTCCAAGAATAGTTTAATTTTCAGATTATATTCTTCTTCATCAATTTGAATGGTTGTATGTTGTTGTGAGGTTTACTGAAAAACAAGCAATCTACATATTTTATAATAAATTCGGGGTACTTTCAACAACAATTATTTATTTTATCCGTGATGAAATATTATTTATCTCAATATATATATATACCACAACGGTTGATACAAGTAACCATTGTGGTAGATAGCGCACATCCTGTCTTACTATCACGGTCTCGCGACCATGGTAGAAAGCACCAGACATACAATCATCAATTATCTCACAACGGTTGATCAGACATTATAATATCATTTTCCGTTGTGATATAACTTTTCCGTAGTAGTATATTCTCTCAAACATTAATTTCAAATTTAAATCAAAACACCACTCATTATCAAACAACAAACTATCCTCTCGACAAATTTTTAAAGATGCAGTACTTACACATCCAAACCCTTTAAGACCTAGTGATAGTGGAACTTAGTATTACATTGTGTGTTTTTTGGTGTTTCCATGTAGTTGGCAGACCACCTATTTATTTCTTGTGACAATATCCTCCTAGAGTTGTACCACATCATTAAGTGGTTGGGGTACAATTGCTTTTGAATTG
Source organism: Lathyrus aphaca (assembly GCA_963966055.1). NCBI lineage: Eukaryota > Viridiplantae > Streptophyta > Magnoliopsida > Fabales > Fabaceae > Lathyrus > Lathyrus aphaca. Next base: position 233,160,085 of record OZ014521.1, read on the forward strand.
TGTGTTACTAAGAGGACAAAGTTAAGGTTAATATTAGCTTTAGTCTAGCATGTTGTTGTGTGTGTAATTTGGAACTTCCACAGAGATCTAATCTTTGCATGGATTAGAGAAAATGATGAATAGAATTTCGATTCTCATAAAGGGACTAAAAAGGCAAAGGTATTCATATAATAACATTACTTAATTGAGTTGTTGCATCAAAACTGGAAACATGTTGTCCAGAAACATGTTAACATTAACACAACCTTTATAAAAAATAACAACCATGTTTCTATTTTAATTATATTCAAATGTACTTGAAAATAAAATGTTCATCACTAGATAGGGCCCGGGTATAGACAATTAATAGACAATTAATATCTTCACAATAATCATAAAGAAGATGAAATGGAAACAGTTTTATCTTCATAATAAATTGAACATAAGTTTGGTGAAGTAATTAATAACTAATTTGATAAAAATGGATAATATATAGCATGGTCCATATGGTATGGAAAAGTAAACTACAGTATATATAATGAGAGGGGGCATGTGCAATTACTTTGTTATTTTGATCAAATGAAGCTATTTTTCTTAAAGGTGAGATTTTTTTTTCTTCTTCAAAATCTATAAAAAAAAAAATTAGTTTAAAGTATATTTTTATAAATTAATTACTTAAAGTTGAGATTTTTTTTTCTCTCTTAAAGGTGAGCGTGGTTCATATGTTTTAAAATATAAAATTAAATTATAAATTAGTGTATTTGATTTTGTTTGATATATTTTTTATAATTGATGATAAAATCAATTAATTTAATATTTATTGAGATAATATTAATTTTGCATAATAATTTGTTAAATTTAAATTTGAAAATAGTAAAATATATAACATTTTATCAGGTAAAATTTTTATACTTTTATTTAGAGACCTAAGGCGATTGTCTAAATTGTCTTGTCAATCATTAATGTGATATGAAATTATTTTTATTTTAAATCATACAATTTTATTTACTTTTATGAATAATAAAATCAAAGATCAATTTTATGTGAGAATTAAATCTGAGTGCATACACAGAAAAATTTCTTAGAATTCATATTATATTCAATTGGTTGGTGTAGAAATATGTCTTAAAAAGTAAGAAATAATATGAATTGGTGTAGAAGTATGTCTTAAAAATCTAAATGAGAAAGAGAAGGGAAATATATTTTATAAACTTGCAAAATCAAAGGCGTCAAAACCACGAAAAGTCATAAGGAAATCGTGGTGGTGAAGTTGAATCTGCATGGTGACGATCTGACGGGTAACAATATCTAATAACAGCGAAAGGAGGACGAAAATCGGTTAGTGGTGGTGAAGGTTATCCAATGACGACAATGATAAGCTGGCGGGTGGCAACGGAGGATCTCCGACACCGGGGGTTTGTTGACAGCGAACAACAACAAGTTAATAGTGCAGTGTGTCTGGGTCTCCAGTTGGATCAGTACGGTTCGAGAATTTGTTTAATAATATATCGTGTTTGGACCTCTTATGGATCTGTTGAGTTTCGACAATTATAAATATGTGTTTCTATCACTTTTATGGATCTGTTCAATGATATATCCTAATTAGAGAGGTAATGGTAGAATTTTTTTTTGGAGTTTTTAAAAATTTAAATTTTTCTGGAGGTATCTAAGGGAGAATGTGAAATACTTTTAAATACATTGAGTTTGTGTGATTCATATATTGAGAGTTAGATAAATTGAGAAACACTTGAAATTGAAAATAATATTAGAGAATTTGGATTACAATTTTCTTGTAATTCACTTGTAATCAGTTGTAGCAATTTTAGGTAATATGGTGAATGAGAGAATTGCTCTTTCTATGAAGTAAATCGATTTGATCAAATTGAATAAAAAAATTATTTGTGTATTCGTCATATTACTCTTGCTTGTTGTCTATTTCATTCATTGTTTGGATGATTAATTTATATTGCATTGAAGCCATTTGTCTGATTACATTGTTTTTTGTCAATTATATCAAAGGTTTTAGTATGATTCAACCTTTCAATTTAACAACAATTAAAATAAAAAATATTAGTAAATGATTATATAAAAGTCTTTATGTATAAATCTTGTAAGACATTACTAACAAACTTACAACAAACTCTTAATAATCAACTTGTTTAATCAACTTGTAACAAACTGTAACTAACTAATTTTATTCGTAAGAGTTTGAAAACTTTCTAGAGAGAAATATTATCCCTTCTCTCTAGAACTTTTCTTCCCAACATTTTATGGTCTGGTGGTCGCCTCCCACCTTTATGGTGGTTCTCCTCTCCCACACTTATAGTAATTACCCCTCCTCCATTGGGAGTACTATCCATTCTTTTCAACTTTATCCACATGATCTCACCACAACAAACTTACTCTTCGATTACCCCCTTTCCCCATTTCAAACCATCGTCTACCCTCTCTTCCCATATCTACGACTGTCACCGGAGCCACCACCAACACTAAGAAATATAGAGTTTGCAATGGTAGATTTTCACATCTCAAGCTTAAAACGAGTGAAGATATATCTCCTCCGTGTCGCTGCTCTTTCACCTCCGATGTCGACAACCATTCGTCCACCAAGGTATTTAATACATAATTTTAATTAATAAAAAATTGAAAAATCCTATTTGATATAACTAATATAAGTATCTCATTTATCCAAACTTTCTAATCAACTCTATATGCTATCTTATTTAGCAAGATCCAACTCTTGCTTGGTTGGTGAACACATTATTTCCACTTGTATCTTTATCATATTCATATTCTTTCACTCTTATTTCAAACTTTGTCAACTTATAACCGACCTTTAAACCATTAACCAACTAACCAAACAAAAACAAAATCTAAAAGAAAAACAGTTTCCTACCCAAGAGCACTTGAATGAGATGACAGAGTCTATTCCATCTTAACCAGAATTCCTGGATATATAGTAGTGTTAAATCTCTTAAAAAGAGTTTACCATTTATTATAATTCTATAAAGTCCGAGGAATTAAACTTTACAATTGTGCGCAAAGATAATTTGACTTTTTTTTATTAAGAAAAAGTGCTTTACTTAAACTAGTTTGCAGCCAGGAATACTCCACACCTTGCAGTCTCCAAAGTCGTCATGGATACTCCACACCTTGCAACCTCTTTCAAAATTTTCTAATCTTGTTTATGTTTATGTGTTTTTTTTATTTTGTTTCTTTGTCTATTGTGGTCTGAGTTTGCACTCAAGGTGTTTGACAAAAAACCTTAAAAGTGTTTTGTATCTTGGAGCAGTGCCTATATTTCTTCTATTCATCCATTATTCTTTGAACATTCAATAAAAGTGAACAATATTGAGACTAAAGATAGTCAAAATACGCAAACACAAGTCAAAAAAATCATTCGTAACTGAATTTAGTAAAAGTCAGTGAATTCTCTTTTCTATCTTGCCATTGTTCGTGTTCGCAATAGATTGATTGACTGAATGATAAATTGTTGCTTCTACTTATAGTGTATTCGCGTGTTATTAGCTTGTGAACATTCTATGTATACCGTCTTTTATGCTTATGTAGGTTTTTGTTTAGATTTAACTCTAAGCTATCCCATTTCAAATGTCCTTTAACATTTATATTGTATGTGTTCTCATAATTTACTAAATGCATTACCTTTAAAAAAACCTAACTAACTTTTATATTTTGTTAGCCTCCCACGAGCTTATAGTAAAAGGATTTTTTGTATGAGTTTGGAGTAACAAAGTCTAAATAATCAACTAATATAATCATCTACCTTCTATATTATATTATATTATATTATATCAGGTAAAATGTATAATTATTCCTACAATATAAGCGAGTTTTGTTTTACCCTCTTTATTTTTATTTTTAAATGCTCCTCTGAAATTTTAAAATACTAAGTCTTTTCTCTCCTATTTATCCTCAAATTCAGTGTTAAAATTGTATTCTAGGGGGACAATTCAAAAAAAAATTATTATAGAGGGCATTCAAAATAAAATAAAATAAAATTAAAGGGGATAAAACAAAACTCGTCTATATTACAGGGGAAATTGTGCATTTAACCCTATTATATCATACTAAATTATAATTCTATAACTTCTCCATCAAATTTCCCCTCCAAAAATTTTAAGGCTAAAATTGGTATTTTAATTTCTACAAATATATAATTTATGATAAATAATAACAATATTAAGTAATTAATTAAAATAAAATAAAATAAATGTGGATATTCACACTTCCACTAAATAAATATTATTTAAACTAATCATAAAAACTTCATTACATTAATCTCACGTTTTAAATCTAAATGAATACTTTTGGCTAAAATTAACTTAAATAATTTTTTTTTGACAGGACTAAAATAATATTTAAAATATGTTGTATTTAACTTTATAATAATTATTAATATAAAAAATAACATTACACTAACCTCGTGATAACTTCTCTACTCCCATGATTTTAATAACCTCTCTCCACTATGTCAAATTAATCACCACTATCCACTCTTTTTAACCAATCCTTACTCCTTGTATAATTTGTATTACATACATTATATGTATGTATATCTTCTTTCTTTTCTCTCCTTTTTCTTTCTTCATAAACTATAATTTATCATTTTTTGATACATTTTTCTTTTTTGTTTTTAAAGGTTAGTTTCACTTCCTATTAAGGTAAATATTGCTCTTTCATATTCAAAAGATTATAATGTTAAAATCAACATTATGCAACATAAGAGTTTCAACATTTATTATTATTATCATTGTTTTAATTTGTTTTGTTTTTATTTTATGATACACTCTACTATACTTTTTATTTGTTTTAATATGTTACAAGGTTTTAATTTTACTATGTCGTGCTGAATCAATCAGTCAATTGAAAGTCGGACGATATGTTGATTTTATCTCCTCCGAAAATTTTAAGGATAAAATTGATATTAAGAAATTCTTCATCCATAATTGATCATATTACACATCCTCTTTATATATATATATATATATATATATATATATATATATATATATATATATATATATATATATATATATATATATATATATATATATATATATAAAATAATAATAATAATAATAATAATAATAATAATTTGGAAATTCATTCTTTGTTTGATTAAGTAGCACAAAAATGTCTAAAAGATGGGTTAGAAGAAATCGACGAATTAAAAGAAATATTTATCTATTCATACATATTGTGTGTATTCTCTCTTCCTAATTTTATTGTTTTCTAATTATTAATTATGTTTTTTAAGTATACTTTAAAATATTTTAGGTGAATTTCTCTACTCTAAATTTATTGTTTTTATTTTTTCTCGCTCAATCGTTATGTTTTTTTTTTGTTGTTGTAAAATTTGAATCATCACAAAAATAACATCAAACGATGAATTAGGAGTGTCTTTCTCTATATATTTATGATTTTTATTTTTATTTCTTACTTTAGTATTGATTTTAAATTTTTGGTTATGGTTTATAATATAGGTGTTCTCTTCCTAATTTTATTGTAGTTTTTCAATTCTTAATTATGTTTTTTTTTAATATTTATTTTTAAATATATGATTTTTATTTTTTATTGTTGCTTTCTATTTCTTAATTGTATTTTTTTTATGTATTTTAGATTAAAAAATAAACGACTTAAATAAAGTTTTAGTTATATTTTTTTAAAGGATATGTTTTGAAGAATCACAAATTATATAATTTCGACTTAAATAAAATTTTAGTTATAACCGTGCGTGATGCACGGGTGTAAGTCTAGTATTATACTATTTAAGAAAGCAATTATTAAAATGTACAATTATTAAATTATTCTAATCAATTTTATTTAATATTTTATTTTTCTTTAATAATAAAATTAACATATCAAAACACTCCGCAAATCATTAAAAAAATCATAATTGAAAAAAATTAGTAAAATTTTAAGTATTCTTTTATCTAAGTTATAAGGATGATGTTTAACAACGTTTTTAAGAACGTGCAAGACGGATTACCGAACAGAATCCAAAAAATTTCACAGTTAAGTTGAGGCGAATAGGGTCTAAACCATATTGATTATATTTAAACGATTACAAAATAAGACCTTGATTTATTTTCGAAGTTAAATCATAATTAACCTAAATAAGATCTACGAAACTTAAGACCGACTTAGTTTTCAAATTAATCAATTAATATATATATATATATATATATATATATATATATATATATATATATATATATATATATATATATATATATATATATATATATATATATATGGTTTTCAAAAAGTATCAATGAATTAAAACTACATAAAAATTAATTAAAAAAATGAGGTCCTAGGCGAGTAGTCTTGGTGGCCTACCCCTAGGGCCGACCCCTGTCTTATTTATAAGTAAATTTTGACTTTTTAGTTTCAATGAATAAATGATGTATTTGGACTACATAAAGGTTAGATACATCAATTATTCAATGAATCTTAAAAGTTAAAATTTGTTTAGAATATATATATATATATATATATATATATATATATATATATATATATATATATATATATATATATATATATATATATATATATATATATATATATATATGGGAAATTCTAGGTTAAGATATTAAAATTGTAAGTTGAATATTAGTTAATAAATTAAAAAAACATGTTTTTCATTACGTGTATTTAATACATTAAAAAGATGAATAATTAACATCTTCTAAGAATATTGTATACATTGAATAAATTGAAAATAATATATTTTATTTTATTTGAAATTCTTAACTAGTATCTTCAGGATAATGATTAGCATGATATATATATATATATATATATATATATATATATATATATATATATATATATATATATATATATATATATATATAATGTTTCACTTAATATTGTTGACATGTCACATTTCACAAAGATTATTATACGATGCATAATTTAAAAGAGTATCGACAAATTCAAGTGAAAAATGTAAAAACATAATTTAAATTTAAAACATAAGATTAATTTTGTGAATGAGCCAACCAAGGTATTTAATCCACAATTTTAATTAATAAAAAAAATTAAAAATCCCATTTGAGATAACTAATATAAGTACCCATTTAGCCTAACTTTCTAATCAACCTATCTTATTTAGCAAGACCCATCTCTTGTTTGGTTGGTGAACACATTTTTTCTACTTATGTCCCTATCATATTCATATTCTTTCACTCTCATTTCAAACTTTGTCAACTTATAGCCGACCTTTAAACCATCAACCAACCAAATAAACAAAAAAAGAAAATCTAAAAAAGAAAACACTTTCCTACCAAGAGTACTCGAATGAGATGACGGAGTCTATTCCAAAATCTCTGAACACACAATAGTGTTAAATCTCTTTCGAAGAATTTATCATTTATTATAATCTTACAAAGTCCTTACGCGTTGATATAATCCAATATTCTTTTATTAAGTAAAAGCACTTTACTTAAACTAGTGATGTAATTAATTACAAAAAACAACTTATAATATATAAGTACTGCAGAAACAAAACCAACATTACAAGCTACGCAAAAACACTCATTTTTCTCTCAATCTGATTCATCATGTCCCACTCCTACCAGCACTCACAACCACAACAAAGACGGTTATTATCTCAATTCCTTCATCACAATCAACTTCATCAACAATTTTTCAATTTTATTACTCCTCAAACGTCCCTCTCACCTTCAACTTCAACAACAACAACAACAACATCAACAACAAGTTTCTCTTTCTTTCACAACAAGCATTATCAAGATCAAGATGAAGAAGAAGATGAACCTCATTTTCCTTGTTGTTTTAATATTCTTTCGAATTCTAAACGCTTCAAGTTTCATGTTTCTAATAACATGGATCATCATCTTCAACTAGATCATTTCTCATCCATTAAATCTCCTTCTCAAATTATTGTAAGTACACCACATGTAGCATTGCAAAAATGAGGTGGAGAGGATAAAATATCTGTATTGTAAGTGCTTTTTTTTTAAACGCTTATTTATTCATTTGTCGTTTTGCTTTTGTTTGCAGGGAAAAAAGAAAAGTATTGGAGTGCAAAAGAGAGAGGAACTTGAAAGAGAGGTATTTGGATTCATGCGTGTGTACCTACTAGATAGATATTTTTATGGCAAATTTCTTAATAATTCATTGCTACATGACCAAAGTAGAGAAGGAACTAGTTCTCTAACTTCCTACCTATCCTCTAACTTCTTCTAACTTTAATCATTTTTCATGAAAGAGAAGCAAGATGAAAAAATGGAGGGAGACAAATGAGAGATAGGAAGAAAATTGTGGTGCAATTTCTTCAATAAAGTTAGAGAATCCACATCCAAGAGACATTCATTTTAGGGATTAAGTTAATTATTATAGTAAATTTTTATAAATTTTAAACTTTTTCTTATAATACATTTCAACTATTAAACATGGTTTTAAATTGTAATTATGGTTGCGGATGTAGCGCGGACGCATATTGTAACCGTTGCAACATAAATTTTGATTGAGTTGCAAAGAAAATACTGAAAGAAATCTCAATGAATGATGTTGTCTAATGTGGTTGATAATATAGAATGACAGTGATCTTAAAATCACATCGCAATTGTAGTTTGAAGTGGTGTTGGAATAATTTTAAAACATTTTGTATAGTTATGAATTTGATATTATATGATGGTAATAAAAAGTGTCACTCTCCTATTGAAAAAAGCTATGCCTGAGTTCATGATATAGCACTGAGAGCATTGGAACTCTAAGTTTGCTATTTTTGTCAAGGAGAGGACCATAATAGTGAATGAGAAACCATACTCCTCAATGGCATAGCTTTAAATTGAAAACTTATATAATACTCACATATATATATATATATATATATATATATATATATATATATATATATATATATATATATATATATATATATATATATATATATATATATATATATATATATATATATATATGCTTTGGAAATATATATGACTTTTTTAATGTAATTAATAAACAGGTCAATATGCTTCAAAGGTTGTTGGAGAAAGAAGAAAAGGTTCATGAAATATTAGATATGGTGAATAATAGACCAAACAATTCAGCTATATCTATTCCCAATTTTCTTCCTCCTAAGGTAATATATAATGTTCACATCATATTTTCTGTTATTATACTGCCTTTTTTTCTCAAGCTAACTTTTCAGAGTGTTTGTTACATTTTATTCAACATTTGATGTTGGCAAGGTGATGTAATGTTAAAGGGATATGGGTTCAATTTGTATAGCATTTACCACACATGCATGTAAAAAGGCTTTTAGAACCACCAAAACATGAAGTTTCAACATCACTTAATTCAAACCATACAAAGTTTTGCCAACTAGTAGTAGTGATTATAGGGTTATAGCGCCGTAACATAATGGAATTTGATCTGCGATTGACAACACTGGTTAAAATACGATTATGCAGACGGTGTACTATTGTATTACAAAGTGAAGTTACATTATTTGTTATGCAATTTATGCAGATGAGAGAGGTCTTAGCAGAACTAGTCATGGTTGAGAATGAGATAGCAAAACTTGAATCTCAAATTAGCCAACTTCAAGCTGGTTTGAAACTTGAGCAAGAAATCACTAAGGAATCTAAGTCGAAAACATGGAACCAAGGGAGTTTGATCAGTAATTCTAACTTCAATCATTTATCAACTTCAACAATTATAAATCCTAGTTCTGTTCAAAGAAGTAGTAGTAATATCCATGAAAAGATGGCATTTGAAACGAAAGCGTTACATTTTATAAGTAAAGCTATAAAGGGTGATTATAATCTCAACGACTTCGGTCTTAATGAGAAAACAGGTTTTTCTAAAAATTCTGTTGAACAGAAAGAAACTAGTTTTCAGGAAGAAGTGAAATTTCATGAAAGACTTGTAAGAAAAAATGCAGCAGCGAAACCTCCCTCGCCTATGCGAGACCCTCGTCATCCATCACCTAAGGTATGTTCGTAGGCAAGTTTTCTCAATTATGTGGCATTGCAACAATGTGATAACTTGAATCAAAATCATAATATTTTCAGTTGAGGGAACGGAATCTAGACATGTACTTAGATCTACCAACTCGATCGCTACTTGATCCACTTCTGTCAGAAGAGAATGATCTAAAGTGGCAACCAAACAAGCTATCTGAAAGCATCATGAAGTGTTTGAACTTCATATATGTAAGACTACTCAGAACATCAAGAGCAATGGAATTGGAGAAATCAGGACCTGTTTCGAGGTCTTTGCATTCTTCTTTAAGCTCAAGAAGCTTCAGGGTCGATCCAGGATCGACCCCGAAACCAAGCTTTATGTTGCAGAAGGAATCAAGGCAACAAGATCCATATGGTATCTTTAATACAGAAGAGTCCATTCCAAGGGACATTGGTCCTTACAAGAATTTGGTTATGTTTACCTCAAGTTCTCTCGATCCAAAATTCATCTCAAGCCCTTCCTCTATTCCATTACTAAGAAAGTTAAGGTATGGCATGCATAATCTTGCATACAATCACCGTCAAATATGACCGATGCAACCTCGATTGTGGTCGTGTTGAGGTTTCGATAATATCAAAAACTGTTATAATTCGGCGTTTAATTTGTTTCTTTGTGGTGTATAGGATCTTGATGAGCAATCTTCAGACAGTTGATTTGAAAGGCCTTACCAATCAACAGAAATTAGCATTTTGGATCAACTTGTACAATGCTTGTATCATGCATGTATGGTAGAAATTTCTTGTATAAATCTCTAGTGAAAATTCAATATTATGACCGATTCGATGAATGAGAAAGAATTCTAGGACATGGATCATCACTATATTTATTTTTGTTTCAGGGATTCATCCAATATGGAGTTCCATCCACCCCCGAAAAGTTAATTGCATTGATGAACAAGGTACTGTAAGAAACTTGATATAGAAGTTACATGTTCTGTTTGTAGCATCTTAGACTCTTCCCTTAAATACTGATATGTTCCATAACTCAAAAAAGAAGAAAAATAGTTGCCACAATATAGACTCTTCCCTTTTAATGTTGGATTGAATTGCTACTTTGTAGGCAACCCTCAACATAGGAGGCAACATAATAAATGCTCAAGCAATAGAGCATTTTATTTTAAGGAAACGAGATACTTCTGATATGAAAGAGGTAAAGTCAACTTTAATTTTGATATTATTATCTCAGTAGCACCAACACCTCTATAGAAAGACATGTCAGGGTCTGTGTCCTTGTTGTGTCTGTGTGTCTGTGTCTGTGCTTCATTGATTATTATGACGATGTGTCACCCTTTAGGCACAAAGAAAGGGAGAGTGGGAAGAGAAAGAATCAATTGTACGCGAACTTTATGGACTTGAGTTTGTGGATCCTAATGTCACATTTGCTCTTTGTAACGGAACTCGTTCTTCTCCGGCTGTAAGTCCATCTGCTCTCACACATTCCGCACACACATCATGCCGCAGATATAACAATTGTGTAATATAATATGCAGGTGAGGATCTACAAAGGTGATGGTGTAATAACTGAGTTAGAAAAATCAAAGCTAGACTATTTTCAAGCTTCAATTCTGGCAACTAGCAACAAAAGGATTGGGTTTCCTGAACTTCTCCTTAGAAACATGCTTGATTTTGCGGTGGATATTGACTCATTGGTGGAGTGGGTGTGTAATCAGTTACCTACTTCAGGGACTTTAAGGAAATCAATGGTGGAATGCTTTAGGGGTCATAGTGGTAATGTCAAGGCCTCAAGCATTGTTGAGAAGATACCTTATGACTATGAATTTCAGTATTTGTTGACTATATAAAAATACATTTGTTATTCTTGTTACAAAACTCTGTATATAAAAGGATTTTGAGCAGATTCATCAAAGCATTGCCTCTTTTCCATGTTAAAGTGTAAGTCAAAGTTAGTTGTTAGTTGGATGGTAGTTAAGCTACTTGTGACACAAGTCACTAGTTAGTTGTGATTGTTATGTTGTGTATTGGGCCTTATTAGTAATTGAAAGCCTGAGTCCAATGATGTATAAATAAGTGACACATTCATGTATGAAGGGTGTGAGCAAGTGAGATCAATTCACTTTCTTAAATGTGTTTTCTCTCTAAATATGTAATAAGTGGTATCATGGGACATACTTGAGAAGGATCATGATGTGATGACAAACTCAAGAAAGTGAGATTGCAATCGTTGAGGAGTGAATTTGAGTTATTGTTGATAGAGAGTTATAGTGAAGGTGTTTGGGATCAAATAATATGTTGTGAATTGTTGTCGTCAAGAACAAATCAAAATATGAGAAAAAGAATGAGTTTCTTGAACAAAAACTAAAAACCCTATTAGGTTCAAAAAAATATATAGAAAAGAAAAAAGAAGAAGAATAAGAATCGGTTAAAACTGTTTTACTATTCACTTTCTCAATAAGGGTTCAAAGATTACAAGTGAATAATAACAACTAACCTATCTCAACAACCTGAGAGAACCAATTTATTTATATACTACTAAACTAACTTGAACAACAAGCAAACTTAAACAATCAAACTTACAAGCAATACCCAATTCGACATACTAACATAAATTACAAGTTAATATATTTCGACAGTATACTCGAATGGACTTCGATTATGGCATACACAACTCATGTCGAACCATGAAACTACCCTAGTCGACACCAGAGTTCGATAAAATATACCACAAATATCCACATTGGAACAAACTTTACACTAACAAGGGAACAAACTAGATTTCATAATGCAACTTTATCAACTGCATATAGTGGAAAAACTTGCTACTCGACAATGTTTTGGCACTTGGACTTCTACATGCTCGAATATCTCTCTAACAAAGTGCAACCTCATATCGATGTGCTTGGTTCACTATTGATACGTTGAGTTCTTCGACATGTGTATTGTAGTTAGACTATCACATTTAACAGTGATAACTCAACCTTGAAGTTTCAGCTCCTTAGCAAAACCTTCCAGCCACAATGCTTCTTTCACAAATTCACTGAGGGTGATATACTCCGCTTTAGTGGTTGATAAGACAACAACCTTTTGAAGTGTTGCTTTCCAACTGATTGTTATGCCAAACATAATGAACACATATCCAAAAATAGATTTTTCTGGAATCCATAAAACCTGCATAATCAGAGTCGACAAACCCTTCGATTTCGACTTTATTATCTTCACCACAGGCTCTACAATAAATTAGGACTCTTCTCAGAGACCTATTGATGTACCTAAGATTCCACTTTAATGCTTGCCGGTGCGCCTTCCTAGGTTGGCCATATACCTACTTGCAAGGCTCACTCCGTACGTTATGTTTGGCCTCGTACGGACAATATCAGGCATCAAAGAATCTATTATACTAACATATATAATACTATTCATATAGACTCTTTCAACTTCAGTACTAGGACTTTGAGTCAAACTCAGCTTGTATTGAGGATTAGTCGGTGTTAGAACAAATTTGAATTCGACATACCAAACTTGTCGAGAAACTTCTTCTGGTATGCCTCTTGAAATAAGCATAATCTTGACAACTTTCTATCTATCTGGATGTCATTCCCAAGAGTTCTAGAGGAAGCTAACATATCCTTCATGCCGAACTCCTTATCGAGTTCATTCTTCACCTTCATAACATTTTTGACATTGTTGTTTGCTATGAGGATGCTATCAACATAAAGCAACAAAATAAAAAGTGAATTTTCAGGTCATAATCTGAAGTAAACACAATGGTCGAATTGGCTCTTAGTGAAACCTATTTGTGCCATGAATTTGTCGAATCTCATATTCCATAGTCGAGGATATTGTTTAAGACCATACAAAGATTTATTCAGCTTTCACACATAATCTTACTTTCCTTTTTCTGCATACCCGTCAGGTTGCCTCATCAGGATTGTTTCATCTAGATCACAATACAGAAAGGTCGTCTTCCCATCCATCTGTTCAAGTTCTAGGTAGAACTTTGCCACCATAGCTAGCATCATTTGAATGTATTTATGCTTCACAATAGGTGAGAACACATCATTGAAGTTAACACCTCTTTTTAGTGAACCCCCTAGCAACCAACCTTACCTTAAAACGCTTTGACATCACTTCTTCGATTCTTTCCTTAACCTTAAAAATCCACTTACAAGTGGCTAACCTTTCTCCTGCAGGTTTCTCGGTCAACTCTCAAGTGTTATTATCATGAATATATTTTATCTCATCATCCATGGCTTTCAGTCATTCAGTCTTATTTTGACTCCTCATAACTTCCTTATAGTCTTTAGGTTCTTCGTCAAGAACCTCACTTGCAGAGATTAAGGCATAAGTTATAAGATTTGCAAAACCAAGTCTCTGATATGGCTTGCTGACTCTTCTCAACCTGTCTCTTGCCAGCATGTAGTCATTATCCGTATCCTCATCTTCGACGACAACTTTTTCTTCTTATTCGACTTCATCTGAGTTATGCAATTTAACATCACTATGCTCCACCTCAACATGAATCTCTTCCTACTCCAACTCTTTTCTAGAGATCTTCGAATTTCTACCAATGTCACCAGTCGTCTTAAAATCCATCTCAGCTTCATTGAAAACTACACCTCGACTTGTGATATACTTCCTATGACCTGGATCTAGACACGCAACCTATAAGCTTTTACTTCTGTAGGATATCCAAGAAACATACATTTAAAGCTCTAGGTTCGACTTTGTCTTGTCTAATGTGAGCATAGTCTAAACAACTAAATACTCTAAGTCTTTCAAGACTAGGTGGATGTCTCGGCCAGACTTCTCTAGGTGTCTTCATTTCAAAGGCAATCAAAGGACACTTATTTATCAGGTAAGCTGCAGTCACAACAGCTTCTGCCCAAAACACCTTTTTCAGTCCTGCACTCACCAACATGCACCTCACCCTTTCTAAATAGTTCGATTAAATATTTCAACCAAACCATTTTTTTGGGGAGTATATGTATTAGTTTTGTGCCTATTAATACCAGACAAAACACAATAGTTGTCGAAAGCCTCGTTGAAAAATTCAAGACCATTGTCAGTTCTCAACCTCTTGACCTTTTTGCCAGTTTGGTTTTCGACTAGAGTCTTCCAACTTTTAAAATTTTCAAAAGTTTCATATTTAGTTTTCTAGATGAATACCAATAACTTTCTGGAGTAATCATCAACTATGGATAGAAAATATTTTGCACCTGAGTGTGAAAGATTCCTTGCAGGTCCCCAAAGATCAGCATGAATGTAATCATGGGATCCATGTGTTCTTTGTTTACCTTTTTTAAACTTCATTCTACGGGATTTAACAAATACACAATGTTCACAAAACTCCAATTTTTCGACCTTGTCACCACAAAATAGATTATGTTTCGACAATTTGACCATGCCTTTTTCACTGACATGGCCAAATCTCGTATGCCATAGCCTAGTCTTCTACACAAGTTTCATGAATGCCACATATATTGAACCACTTACAACCTCCACCTCAAGGGTATATAAGCCTTATTTCTTCAAGCATCTCAATACTTCCTTTGGTCTCTTCATTACCCTTAGTTTGCTTTATTTTCCTTTGAAAACATATCCTTTCTTGTCGAATTCACCAAGAGAAATAAAATTCCTCTTAAGATCAGGTACATACGTAACATCAGTCAATAACCTTATTGAATCACCATAGAGGTTGAATCTCACATGACTAATACCTACAATTTTTCAAGTTTTTTTGTTTCCCAGCAACACTGATCCATTATCTTGATCATACAATTCCTCAAACACATATTTGTTTGGAGTCATGTTCCAAGTACACCTTGAATCCATAATCCATTCCTTGCTAGAATCAATGCTTGAAACCATTAGGACATCAAATGATTCATAACCATCTTGCACAATGGATGAGTTACCATTATCCTTTCCACCATGTTTGTTCAGAAGATTAGAGCATTCTTTTCCTGTATGACTCACCTTCTTACAATTATAACACTTAATAGTATAAGCATTACCACCATAAGAATTCTATAGAACTTTACCCTTCTTCTTCTTCTCAAACCTACCATCTTTCTTCAAGAATTTCCCCTTAACGGACAAACCTTCACTAACAAAAGATGGATTTGCTCCTTTTATTCGTTCAAATCCCTATAGTACAAGGAAAATTGAACATCTTCAAAGGTCAATGACCCTCTTCCATACAAGAGATTTTCTTTGAAGTGAACATGAGACTTAGTTAAAGAGTACAACAACAATAACACTTGTACTTTATCATCAATCTTGACCTTGATGTTATCAAGATCAAGAATCAACCTGTTGAACATATCCAGGTGCTCAACTAGGGCTTTGTCTTCATTCATCTTGAATGAATACAAAGGTTGATTCAGGTAGAAATAATTAACCATTGATTTCATCAAATACTAACCATCAAGTTTCATTCATACACCAGCTGTAGTTTTCTCCTTTGAAACCTGTCGGAGAACCTTATCATCGAGGCTCAATACAATGGCATTGTGGGATTTTCCAACCATCATTGTACTCTACTTCTCCGATAGAGAGATTTCCATTTTTCTGATTCTTTCAATGCTTATAACAAACCTTGTTGAGCAAGAAGAGCTTGCATATTCAACCACCACAAACCAAAATTATCCACACCTGTGAATTTCTCAATCTCATACTTTGTTGATGACATCTTCTCATCCACTCTCACCGCACACATTTGTTGTGAATTGATGTTGTCAAGAACAAACCAAAATATGAGAAAAATATTAAGTTTCTTGAACAAACACAAGAAACTCTATTAGGTTTTAATAAAGATAGAGAAGAAGGAAGAATAAGAATAAGAATTGGTTAAGAATGTTTTACTATTCACTTTCTCAATAAGGACTCAAAGATTACAAGTGAATAAAAACAAATAACCTTTCTCAACACCTGAGAGAATCAGTCTATTTATAGACTACTAAGATAACTTGAGCAACAAGCAAACTTAGACAATCATGATTACAAGCAAGGCCCAATTCGACATACTAACTTAAATTACAAGTCAATATATTTTGATAGTGTGCTCGAAAAGACTTCGACTACAACATACACAACTCCTATCGAACCTTGAAGTTACCCTTGTCGACACCAATGTTTGTTCCAAAATACCACACAATAGACAAATACACATTTAAGAAATGAGTGGATCAGAATATGCAAAACAATTGAAAAAAAGTAATTCATCATGTTGAATATGCATCAAGAATGAAACAAAGCAAATAATCAAAAATAAAATTCAATACTAAAATTTTAGAGATATGTCCATTTTACAAATGAGTGCAAAGGAAAACATATTTATAGAAGATTAAGCAGCACAAATAATGAAGCTCACATGATTCAAGATTAAAGTGACTATGGCTCTGATCTCATCCTTCTCATGGAAACAACTAGTAATGAATTGTGTACTACTAACAGTTGGTATTACTGGAAAAAATAGCATAAATAAATAAAATAGATAATCAAACACTCAAATATATCATGGAAATTTCAAAAAATAAGAAAAAATCATTGTGTTGTCAATGACAATGAGAGAATACTATTATGTAAAAAGGTTACAATACATAAACTACCCTTAACGAACCATACTTTTCTAGTATATTCACACTCTCTAAAGCAAATATTTAACTACATCTTACAACACTCTAACACTAAAATGTAAAATAAAAAAATAAAATAGAAGGTTAAAGTTTTTTTTAATAGAGTGTTTTGTAATTTAGAACTAATGTCTATTATATAGCATTGAACTTCATCTTTCTTTACAAAACTAAGCGATGCGAGTCTATATCAATATGTATTTTTTCAACCAACACCAACAATCTCTACCTTCTTAGAAAATGACACACCAACTTCCATTTTATACACAAACAATCATAGTTCAAAATAACTACCATACTTTACCAACAATAATAATATAGTCACTTGAAGTTGCATCACTCAAATGATTTTCACATTGTCTTCACTGATAATCATAGTTAAAAAACAATCATACTTCATTGAAAGATGAGTATACTTCACTTAAAACTAAATTAATCTAAGAATATTCACATGTCAAAAATCAAACACAAAACATAAGGTGCAACTTTCATGTTGGCGGGAATCTCTTCAACCATTGCCATAATATCACAACATTCATTGTATCAATATCAAATAATTTCCATGCTCTGATAAACATATTATGTAATATTGATTGTTTTAACACTTACTTTATTTGAACTTTCCACAAGACAAAAATGATTCTTCCATCAATTTTCTTTATCCCAAATTTCACGGAAAAATTGTAACTTTAAGTCAACAACACTTTCGCAACACCTCCTTTATTTTTATAAGTTGGAATATCAGACAAAGCATCATCCACATGGCATATTAAGAACTCTTATTCATGGATTAAACCAAAACCTATGATACCGGTTAAAACCATATGCCATATTAATACCATTAAAGTTTTTATGACCATTGTGTTTTATAATGAAAAATTAGAGACCATTATATAGCTTTGGACACCATCTTCCTTTACAAAACTAAGTAGCGCGAGACAATATCGACATGTATATTTTCAACAAAAACTAACAAGTGTAAGCAGTTAAGTCCCACACTGCCAATGATTGAGTAGAATGTTGTATTTATAAGAAAGGTTACCCATATACCTAATGCCTTAAGTTTTTGGTGGAGATGTAATGTATCCCTCTCTTGTGATCATGGATAATTGGGTCAGTTATTGCTCATGATTCCTTCAAACTCCCCAATAAGTGGTATTAGAGACATGGTTTGACTTTGAGGGGGAGGGGGAGCTGAAGCTTGATCTAGTGTTGGATCCTATTATAGGAGATGTAAACTCACACTTGTGGAGGAGATTGTTGGATTAAACTGTGAGTGTTTATGTTCCAATACACATATGAATGGGTATAATGTTGGATTTATAAGGGAAACGACGTATATACTTAATGCCTTAATTTTTTGAATGGATATGAGACATCTCTCTCTCTCTCTCTCTCTCTTGTGGTCATGTAGATTGGGTTAGTATTGCTCCCTACTTTTTTGGACATCCCAACATGTATTTGGACAAATGGTGTTAAAAATCACATGATTATTGATCGTACCTGGAGATCAGGATCCGATGCGGTTGGCCTCGAGAGCTGATGGAGACGGTCGGTGAGGAGAAAAGGGGGTGTACCTGCAAGGCACTCCGATGCCAAAGTAAGTAACCGAGCAAAGAGTGGGCAAGTACAAGTATAAAGGTCAGAGAAATTGAATACCTGACCCTCCCAAACGAGAGGGTTTATATAAGGGACTAAATGGAAGATTATTGGTCCATCTTGTGAGGCGCGGATCGAGGAATCCGTGAAAATAGGCAACGGTCAAGACTAGCCGTTAGGGAACTTCGTCGTGGTCGGACTGCTTGTGGTCGACAAGGACCACTTTTCATGATTGTGCTCGACGTCGAGCAGGCCTATTGGATTGGTTTTCTTGGCCCAATTGTAGGGATTGGGCCGATCCAGAACAGGAGCCCCCCAAGTCATTGCTCGTGTGGTAGAGCAGTGACTTAAGAATGATTTTGTGCTCGGTGATGAGCAGTGTTAGGGCCAGGGATCTACGCTGTCGATCTTCTGGGAACGGGCAGCTGGTGCGTTGCTCGACAGAGGAATGTGAAACGAAAAGCTGGAATATCTGGGAATTCGCGCCTATTAATGATTTGACGGCTAGTCTAAGGGCTAGCGTGTAGGGGTCACGCGTGCTTGCACGTGTTCCTCTTCCTATAAATAGGATTCTCAGGGCCCATTATGAACTTTTCGCTTCATCTTCTTCTTCAACGCTCTGCTCGTTCAACTGCCACCGTCCCAGCCGTCGACCACCGCCTCTCTTTGCCGACCACCACTTTCAGAATGCTATTTTCTTCAAGAATGTTTTCTCAAGCGCAAGGTACGGCTCTTTTTCTTATTTCTAGGTGTTTATAGCTTAGATTTTATAGAAATGCATGTGGCTTAGGATAGTTTTGACAGTAGGTTTTAGATTTGGAACCGGTAAACCCTAGGACTTCTGCCACCGTAGTCGGTCGGTTGCAAACCCTAGCTCAGGGTCGACGTAGGTATTGGTCAACTTAGACTTGGGTTTTGATAGATACCCAGGTTAGATCCTTGACTTATAATGTTGGGCGTAAGCCATCGCTCCGAGCGATGGTCAGCCAGGGCTATAGCTCGGGACATAGTCTCTGAGCTGATGCGCGCCCTTTCACTTGTCGAGTGGTGGAAGGGTGGATTTGATATTCTTAATCGAATTCACTGACGCCTTTCCTCTGCTTTTCAGGTGAAAACTCGCTCGTGAATCCGCTGGACGTGCTTTCCAAAGAGACGTCCTCGGAAGATTCAGGGTCATCTGCGTCCATTCCTTCTGGTTCCGGGAGTTCCTCGGAGAGTTCGGATACAAGTACTACAGGAGCATCGACAGACTCGCCCCAGTGTCCTGACCAGACGAGGGTCTCGCTCGAAGAATGGGTGGTGGAATATTTGTTGGACAAGGTGTCTTCATTTTCAAGACCTCGAACGGAGCCACTGCCCGTTGTTGGTGACCCTGCCGATTGGGTTGTAACCCGCCCGGGGGACGATGACCATATCTTCTCAGATTTCCGTGGTCGGGCTTTCTCCATGTACGAATACGCGATCTCGGTCCTGGAGGTAACATTGCCTTTCAGTGACTTTGTGAGTGTCGTGCTCGGGCATCTCTGCGTCGCCCCTTCCCAGCTACACCCTAATTCGTACGCGTTTCTAAGAGCGTTCGAGATGACGTGCGCCCATCTGGGTGTTGGTGCCACGCTTCCCCTCTTCTTCCTCCTGTTCTCCTTGCAGCGCCAAGTCGGGCGAGGAACTGACCGAAAGGGGTTCGTGTCCTTCAAGCAGCGGACGAAGATTTTTAAGGCCCATTCAGAATCTATCCGGGCCTTCAAAACTGATTACTTCCTGATAAAATCCGCGAGCGCGGTGTCCGTGAGAGCAATGAGCTTTCTGAGAATAGACACTGACGATAATGACGAGCCTAAGCTCGACGATCAAGGTCAGGTGATCCCGAGGAGATTGTGGCTGTTCCCATTTTCCTGGAGTCATGCTCATTATGAGAAACCTGTCGGGGAGTTCGTTCAGGTGGGGGACACATTGAATGATGATGATGCGGCCAATTTCGAGGCCTTCAGAAAGTTAATAGAATCCTTCACTCCGACCCCCATGTTGGACGGAGATGGAAAGGTTATAGTTGATTAGGATGGGGGGAAGCTGTGGAGCGTCCCTTGATCAATGTTACTGAGTTACTGGCTTGCCGTACCGGGCAGGAAGTGTCCAACTTCTTTGGTATCTGTTTATTTGTGTTAGTTAAATTTTTGCCTTAACTTTGTTGTCTATGACTAACCTGATCCTTTTCCTTTTTCAGGCTCCCTGACGAACCCATTGGACAAAATTCAAGAACGCCTGGTTCAGTAGCAGAGGAAAAGATCAAGGGTCGTGCAGACCAAGCTGACTGAGACGAGTGGCTCGGGGTAGGGCCCCTTGGTCCAGGGTTCGCCGAGCGCATCGACCGGCTCCTTGATGAAGAAGCATAAGTCTACGGCCACTGTGGATTTAACGGCCAACACTCCTCCAAAGCCGAAGCATGGGCTGCCTCCGTGTTTCGTGATGCACAACTTCTTCGAGGGAACGAGCATGGAGGTGGACCGTGCGGATTCTTTGTTCTTGGAAGGTATGGACCGTCCCGCTCGACGACTATCTCTGGCCCAAGACGCAAGCGCAGTTATGCGGGTCCTAACAATGGCCTGGCTGACGGCCGAAGGGAGTCCCGGACTAGAGCGAGAGAATAACAGGCTTAAGGAGCAGCTGGCTACTTCTGAGGCTAAGATGACAGCGGCCACTGAGGAGGATAAAGCTGCGACCAAGGAGTCGACCGAACGGGCCGCCGTCATTGCCAAGTTGGAGGTCGACAAGAAGAGGGTGCTTGAGCAAAATAAAAAGCCGAAGGACGCCTTTTTCACGAAGGATGATGAGGATGAAGAGACTAAGAGTCTGGTGATGAGGGCTCAGTTGCTTGCTCGGATTGACCAGGATATGGAAGATCTGAACTCGTCGACTGAGCTCAGTTTCCAGAACGCAGTGGATCAAATGAGAGTTCTTCATCCTGACATGGCCTTGGACGCTGGTCGAATGAGCTACCTATATAAGGTCGTGGACGGTCAGATCGTGGTCCCCTCAGACTTGGTGGTGGATGATTCTCAGCCGGGGTCGACTGATCAGCCTCGCCATCCTGAAGCGCAACCGGAGCAGGAGGGTGCTTGTGAGGAGGAAGGCCACCCGGGAGGCGAGGGTAATTAATTTATGGCCTGCGTGCCTGATAATTTATGATGTTTTCTTTTTTGGGGGACGTGGCCCCCTTTGTATGTAATCCTGAACAAGTCGGCCCTTTGGTGTCGCATTTTTAATTTCATGTGCAAGACTTTGATGGTCGATTTCTATGTTTTATTTGCTCGTAACAATGCGTCCGTCGGAGGACATAGTTTACTTGTTATTTTTACTAAGTGTTTGGTATGCATCTTTGCATTAATTGGATGTGATCGAATAAATACGGGGTGTGTGTGTGTGATCTGTTGGTTAGGGGGACCAATCAGATTTAGGAGTCTTACTCCTGGTCGGTGCCCGGGCCAAGATAATGGCCCGGGCTCCGTGGCTTGAACATCCCATCGCGAGCTGGGGTTTTGCCTGGTCGTGGTACTTAGGCGACGTCGGACTCGTTCGAGTATCCGTCTGTGCGGTAAGTTTCTCTTTTTCCCGAAAAGAGATCTTGCTTGACTTTGTTATATTTGGGCTGTCGTGCTCGTACCTAGGCACGCAGTTTTCAGTCGGTCCCCCTTTCTCCTTGCTTGAAAGTTGAGCAGGGTGACTTTGTGATTTAGCTGTAGTATTGTTTGAGTTTCTTGGCGTTCCAGGGCCAAGCAAGCTCTTCCCCGTGTAGATTTTCCAAATAATAGGCTCCGTTCTCGGTTTTTGCTCGGAAGCGATACGGGCCTTCCCAGTTGGGTGTTAATTTTCCCTCGCGGGGATCTCTGTGATTTCTTCTAAGGACAAGGCTGCCTACCTCGAACGTTCGCCTTATGACCTTAGAATCATACCGAGCGACTATTTTTTGTTTGAGAATGGTTTCTCGAAGAGCGGCTTCCGATCGAACTTCTTCGATCATGTCGAGCTCGTCTCTCAAGGCTTCGGAATTGGTATCTTGGTCCATGGGGGATTCTGTGCGCTTCGATAGGACGTGCATTTCTATAGGGATCACCGCTTCGGTTCCATATGCTAATCGAAATGGGGATTCCCCGGTTGTTGAGTGGGGCGTGGTCCTATATGCCCATAGTACGCTATGTAGCTCCTCGACCCAATGCTTCTTATGCTCATCCATTCTTCGTTTCAAACCTCTTAGGATTACCCTGTTCGCGGCCTCTGCTTGCCCGTTAGTTTGGGGATGCTCGACTGAAGCGAAATGTTGTTTCGTTACCATTGATGCAACGAATTCTTTGAAGTGTTTATCTGTGAACTGAGTGTCGTTGTCGGTCACGATGGCGAGGGGCACCCCGAACCGGGCGAGGATGTTTCTCTTGAAGAAACGTAGTATGTTGAGCACAGTGATTTTGGCTAAGGCCTCAGCTTCTATCCACTTGGTGAAATAGTTGGCACCTACAATTAAGTATTTATTCTGACCGGACCCAACGACGAATGGTCCTAAGATATCCATCCCCCACCATGCAAATGCCCAAGGTGACGATAATGATTTTAGCTCGGATGGGGGTGCTGCGTGCACGTCTCCGTGTCGTTGGAATTTGTCGCACCTCTTCACGTGCTCTTTTGCATCGTGTTGGAGTGTGGGCCAATAGTATCCTGCCCGCAGGATTTTTCGAGCCAACGACCGTCCGCCAGGATGTTGCGCATTGATTCCTTCATGGACTTCCCTTAGTACATGTGGGATATTTTCTTCTTCTACGCACCTGAGGAGGGGTGTAGAGAATCCTTGACGATACATACGTCCACCTACTAGAGAATATGAGCATGCCCTTCGTCATATAGTACTGGCTTCTTTTGGGTCGGTCGGTAATTCTCCTTTAGTTAGATAGTTAAATACTGGGGTCATCCAGCAGCTCGTGTCGCCCACGATGTTAATGTCTACGCGGGCCGACGATTGCCCGATACTCGGTTGGGGAAGCGTTTTCTGTACGACGGACTTGTTGTTTCCTTTCCTTTTAGTGCTCACTAATTTGGACAGGATGTCTGCGCGGGCATTGTTTTCTCGCGGGATGTGTTTGACTTCCACACTTTTGAACCGTTTTAGTTCGCCTTTTACGAGTGCCAAATATTCGGCCATGTTATCATTTTTGGCCTGAAAATCTCCTCGGACCTGGCTTGCGACCAACTGAGAATCCGTGCAGATTGTGATCTCTTCTGCTTCCAGATCGGTCGCGAGTTGTATGCCCGCTAGAAAAGCTTCGTACTCTGCCTGGTTGTTAGAAGTGGGGAGAGATAGGGTTAGGAACACTTCGATGACGTTCCCCTCTTCGTTCTCCAAGATAATCCCGGCTCCGCTACCCGCCAGGCCAGATGCTCCGTCCACGAAAATAACCCTCCTGGATGAGACTTTCGGGTCTTGCTCGGTGAAGGTAAGTTCAGCCACGAAGTCGGCCAGTGCTTGAGCTTTGAGAGCTTGTCTTCCCTCAAATTTGACGTCAAACTCGGATAGTTCCAATGACCACTTTAGCATTCGTCCGACCATGTCCGGTCGACCGAGCAACTGTCTTATGGGCTGATCGGTTCTTACGATGATGGTGTGAGCCAGAAAGTAATGGCGTAGCCTTCTGGCTGCGAGAAGGAGGGCCAAAGCCACCTTTTCTATCTGGAGGTATCGAATTTCTGGGCCATGGAGTGCTTTACTTGTGAAATATACAGGTTTTTGCCCTTCGGGTAGGTCGCGCACGAGTGCCGCGCTTACTGCTTCGTTTGCAACTGCAAGGTAGAGATACAATATCTCCCCTTCTTCAGGCCTGGATAAGACTGGGGGTTCACTTAGTGCCTTTTTTAGGTGGGACAACGCTAGCTCGCACTCCCCCGTCCACTCGAAAGTTTCCTCTTTGCGGAGGAGTTTGTAAAAGGGGAGAGTGTGTTGAGCGGACTTTGCTACGAACCGAGCGAGGGAGGTAAGGACCCCGTTTAGTGATTGTATGGATTTTTTAGAAGTGAGAGTTGGGAGCTCCGGGAATGCCCGACATTTGTCAGGGTTGGTCTCGATGCCTCGTTCGGTTAAGTAGAATCCGAGGAATTTTCCTGCTCGGACACCGAACGTGCATTTTTCAGGGTTGAAGCACATTTTGCTTTTTCGTGCCTGATCGAACACTTTTCGTAAGTGGGATGCGTGGTCCGTTTCTTGTTGAGATTTGACGATCATGTCGTCCATGTATACTTCAAGCATATCTCTGATTTCAGCTTGGAAAACCTTATTCATCATGCGCTGATATGTTACGCCCGCGTTTTTTAGACCGAAGGGCATAACGTTATAAAAGTAATTGCCCGATTCGGTCATGAAGGCCGTGTATTTTTTGTCAGACACAGCCATGGGTATTTGATTATATCCTGAATATGCGTCCATGAAGGATAATAGCTTGAAGTCGGACGAATTGTCGACCAATTTATCGATGTTAGGTAAAGGGTATGCATCTTTCGGGCATGCCCGATTAAGATCGGTATAATCAACGCACATCCTCCATTTTCCACTAGATTTTTTCACAAGTACAACATTCGAGAGCTAGGTCGTGTACCTGGCCTCGGTTACAAATTTAGCCTCTAGGAGGTCTTTAATAGCAAATTCAGTTGCTTCGGTCTTCTCGGTCGACTGCTTCCTCCTGCGTTGAGCGACCGCCTTGTGTGTTGGGTCAATGGAGAGGTGGTGGCAGGCTGTCTCGGGGTCGAGCCCTGGCATTTCTGCGGAGCTCCAGGCAAATAAATCTGCGTTCCCTTTGAGGCAAGCTTCCAATTGTCGCTTCACCAACTCAGGCATATGTGCCCCGATTTTAACGCACCGAGCTGGGTCTTCTCCCAGAGGAATTAGCTCGAAGTCTCCATCTGGTATTGGTCGGGATATCGATTTTGTTGGCCTTTGGACGCCCTCGCTACTGTTCGAAAATCTGCAGTCTAGGTCGATCGAGTCTACCTGAGGGAAAGCCCTGGGAATATCTGGTGAATTTGATGTCGGGGGACTTGGTTGGTATGATATTGAGCTGAGACCTTTTGATGCTGCTTTGAAACACCTGCGGGCAGCGTCGACGTCTCCGTGCAATGTGGCGACTTTACCTGAAGTAGTGTAATACTTCATCTTCAGGTGGACAGTGGATGGCACAGCGATTAGCTCGGCTAAGGTTGGTCATCCTATGATGCATTGGTACAGAGATGGGCAGTCCATGACTAGGAACTGGACCCTGACCGTCCTGGCTGTCTCGTCCGCCCCGAAGGTAACAAATAGGTCGACATAGCCCCATGGTCGGGATACTGCTCCGTTGAAACCCTGTAGGTCTGATCCGACGTATGGAGTTAAGTGTGTCTCGTTTAGCTGGAGTGTCGAAAATAGCTGGGAGTACATGATGTCGCAGGAGCTACCTTGGTCCACCAGGATCCTCCTCACATCGAAGTTCGCCATGCGTGCTCGGATGAGCAGAGAAATGCTAGCGTTGGGCGCCCCTCCAGGAGTTCCTCTCAATAAAATGCAAGGGTACAGAGCCCTCTCTTGGTGGATCCAGGGTGGCGTTTTGCGCGGGCCCTTTAGCAATAAGCTGGTCGAATTTCCGTTTCACGGATCCGAACGTAATTTTGTTGAATCCTCCTCCCGAGATGACCATTGCCGAAGGGAAAGCTTCCCATGGGCTGTGGGAGGAGAGGTATTCCGAACTCTCGACGCGGTCCGGTTGGAAGAAGTCTTCCGGGCGATAAATGCTTAGAGCGACCTGCATGTTAGCATCTGCAGGGATGGGTATGGCTTCCTCGACTTTCTGGGTCTCCTGTGTTTCCTGTCGAGGAGTGTCTCTGGACTTGGTGAACTGCTTTAGGTGCCCGTCCTTGATGAGGATTTCGATTGCGTCCTTGAGATGGATGCAATCCTCTGTGTTGTGGCCGTGACTCTTGTGGAATCTGCAATATTTCGTTTTATCCGTGTCGGGCTTGCTAGGTTATTGCCTCGGAAAATGTACCCCTGCTTGTTTGAATTCCGAATTGGCGCATTCAGACAAAATTTTCTCCCTGGAGACCAGGAGAGGTGTGTACTCGTGGAACCGACCGATAGGTCCTCGGTGCTCCCGCGGTTCACGGGAACGATCGTCCTTTCTTTTGTCTCCTCCTCGACGAGATGTCGAAGGATCATCGACTCGGTGTGGTTTGGCATCTTCACGGCGTCGAGCGTCTCTTACTGAAATGTCCGCTTGTTTTTCCTCATACTGAATGTAGGCTTGGGCTTTCAGTAGGAATGTGTCGAGGGTGGCCGGGGTTTCAATGCCGAACGCCCGATGAAAATCAGTCGAGGGGCGTAATCCTCGTTCCAGCAAGTATTTTTTCATGTCGTCGGTCGTGGATACTTGGACCGCTTCTTTATTGAACCTCTTGATGTAAGTTCGTAAAGGCTCGTCCCTCCCCTGGATGATCGCTTCTAGCGAAGCCTCTGTCTTCGGGTGCCTCCTTGATGCGGTAAAGTGCCTGGAGAACGTGCGTCCAAGTTGTTTCCATGAGGTGATGGACTCGGCCTCGAGGCTTTTGTACCATGTCATTGCTCCTTTCCTCAGCGATGTAGGAAAGAGGAGACATTTGATTGCCCCTCGTACACCCCGATAGTCGAGCAGTACATCTATATTCTCGATGTGCTCTTCTGGGTCTGTGGTCCCATCGTCGTCGCTGGAATTGAACGACGAAGACCTGTGAGCATGTTTCTTTGTTCGTCGGGGAGAGGTAGATCTTGATCTGCTCCTTTTTTATTTTCTTCTAGGAGAGGGTCGTGGGGAAGACTGACAAAAACGTTTGTCGCCTGTTGATTCGTCGGTGTGCCCTTTCCTCTTCTTCTTGGCAGGAGACGGAGTATGCTCCCTTTGGGGTCTCGCGGGAGACTGTGGTCGACGAGAATTATCTTCGAGACGGGCGATTTTCTCGCCATGGGCGAGGAGCAGCAAGTTTGTCTAATTCAGGATCTCGGCCAATGCGGCGAAATCCGACCCTGAAGGAGTCGAAGGAAAAAGAGTTTTCGGGCGACTTTCCAAAGGTTGGTCGCGATCGGGTGAAGGTGATGCCGCCTTCCCGTCCGGATGGTCTTGCACCGTTTCGTCATGTAGAGGAGGATGGATGTTGCTCTCACGTTGTGTGAGAATCATGCCATCGTTTGATCGGTTTTCCTGGTTGTCCCGAGCAGCCATGGATCTTGTTAAAACTTTGGTTCTTTGAAGATTTTGAAAGAAGAACGGGGAAATCAGTTTCCCACAGACGACGCAACCTGATCGTACCTGGAGATCAGGATCCGATGCGGCTGGCCTCGAGAGCTGATGGAGACGGTCGGTGAGGAGAAAATGGGGTGTACCTGCAAGGCACTCCGATGCCAAAGTAAGTAACCGAGCAAAGAGTGGGCAAGTACAAGTATAAAGGTCAGAGAAATTGAATACCTGACCCTCCCAAACGAGAGGGTTTATATAAGGGACTAAATGGAAGATTATTGGTCCATCTTATGAGGCGCGGATCGAGGAATCCGTGAAAATAGGCAACGGTCAAGACTAGCCGTTAGGGAACTTCGTCGTGGTCGACAAGGACCACTTTTCATGATTGTTCTCGACGTCGAGCAGGCCTATTGGATTGGTTTTCTTGGCCCAATTGTAGGGATTGGGCCGATCTAGAACAATTATGTTACTTGAAGTAGTGTAATATAACTTGCCAATTTCTTCGATTTAAACATCATGGTAAACTGAAGCTCCATATATATGTAATCCAAAGAAGTTCCCTAAGAGAAGTCATCGATCATATTTATGTCATTGAAAATATTTAAGTATGCTACTTAATGTAGGCGACACTATTGTCTGATATGATTATGATACCTATCATAAAAAATAGATTCACTTTAATTTTTGTGGCATAGAAACCTCGCAAAGAGCTTCATTAAGCTCGTTAATTTCAAAGGTTGAACTGCTAAGTTAACTAATTATGTGATGGAGTCAAAATGGTATATCATCTGAGCAATTATGCAATTTTCCCTTGCCTTAGCAACTATTTCCATACATTATTCCCTTATGAAAGCGAAAAATTCAATGTTGTTGTACTACAAAAGTTTCCCTCCCATATTCAAGACAATGTGTCTCAAGA
Source organism: Lathyrus aphaca (assembly GCA_963966055.1). NCBI lineage: Eukaryota > Viridiplantae > Streptophyta > Magnoliopsida > Fabales > Fabaceae > Lathyrus > Lathyrus aphaca. Next base: position 233,189,471 of record OZ014521.1, read on the forward strand.
GGTCTCCTAATAGTCACAAGATTCTCAATTGGTCAAAGGGATTGAAGGTTTCATCAGACAAAGCCTCCTCCTAAACAATGGGTCTTAAAACTAGGGTTTTGAATTTACCCAAGAAAAGTGGACTTCCAAAGCCACAAGTAGACTTCATAACATCCCACATACCTTAAATAATCCTCATGTCAAGTTTCAAAGCTTTCCTCACAAGTTTGGCCAGTCAGATGCTCAGATACCCAAAAATCAGTTAACTTGGTCAAAACGTTAACTGTGGTCATCATAAAGTCAAACTTCAAGTTTTTGGCCAACATCAAGCTTATCAGGTGAAAGTCATCATTTGATCAAGGGTTGATCATGATTCATCAAGGAAACCTCAGATCATCAAGAATCAGAAGTTACTAATTTAGGATTTTGTGTAGGAAAAGTCAACTGAACTTTGACCAGTCATAACTTTCACATACTTCATCATACATTTCCCATCCAAAGCTCATTTTAAAGGAAATTCAATTCTATACAACTTTGTGTCTCACAGGTCAAGTCCAAAAATGCTTCATTTGAAAGATATGAGCCAAGACATTATAGGTCTTTTTGAAAGTCAACAAAAAGTCAACTTTTTTCCAAAGCTCATATTTTGAAAATGGTAAATGATATGGACATGGTACCAAAAGGGTTTATTAGAGGACACTATAAGCTTTCTAAAAGTCCAAGAACACCTTCATGGGGTCAAAATTGAAAAAGTTATGCATTGTCAAAGTTGGGAAATTTCAAGAGGTTTATGAAGCAAAAAGGATCTAAACTCAAGTTTCTTCCAAATGGGCCCATGTTTTTCTAACCCAAACTCAATTATAAGATCATGCACGACTCATAGATCAAAATATCTGATTTTTTATATTTATTTTATATTATATTGGATTTAATTCATTTAAATTCAAATTTAATTAAGATAAATATTGAAAAATCAAATATTTGATCTTAAGACTATTTTAGGATCAAATATTTGATGTTTATGATCATTATAAGGATCCAAGTTCGTTCATAACCAAAAGAGTATGTCTTAATACCAAATTTTGACCAAAATGGAAACTTCCTAACTTCATCCTCAAGAAACCTCAAATCCATCAACAAGGCCCAACTTTTTAAACCTATTTCCTTCTCCTATATAAACTCATGACTCTCTCACCCACAATACAATTTTTTTTTTGCCTCGGGGAACAGGAAGAGGACGAAAAAAACAAACCGTAAAAAGAATTGAAAAGAAAAAGTACATTGTGGCGGTGCGGCTAGCTGTTTCTCATCATAAGGTATATTCAAATCTGTATATGTTAAATTATGTTTTTTCAATTACTATTATTATATCATGTTAACATATAGCATAAGTTTTTTTTTCCAATTACTATTATTCTATATGTTATTCTACTATTGTTCTATATGTTATTAGCATACTTGTTTTTATATATAATATACTAACGTATTTGTTTTTGTTTTTGTTAACACACACAGGTTTTTTTAACATATGTTTCTTATACAAGTTTAATATATATATATATATATATATATATATATATATATATATATATAATGTTCTAATGTATTTTTTTCTAACATATATATATATTTTTTAGTTCTTTTCTTATTTCTTTCCATGTTTTTTATTTCTTTTATTTATTTTAAACCAATTAATTAATTTGATGAATGTTTTAACTAATACAGAAATAGGAAAACTTAATTTTTTTTATAAAACCATAAAATATCATCAAATTTTTTTAATCTTAATAATCAAATTGAATTTATTTTCTTAAAACTAATTTTTCTTTAAAAAAATCAATCATTAAGATTTATCTTTTCTAAAAAATCCCATTAATCGTTTTTACGCGAATTTTCAATATTTCTTCCTGCTCCATCCTTATTACTCTTCGATTTTAATTTTCTTTTTTGTTATTTAATTTCTTAGAAAATTGTATAGGGTGTGCAAATTATGTAATAGTGTATATTTATTTTCTTGCATTTTTTTCTCTAAATGATGTAACTGCTCATGGGATGTAATAGCGTAGGATTTTTACTTTCCGCACCTTATTATGTAATTGCCCCAAAGCCCTGTAATAGTCTTAGGATTTATTTTCTGCACTTTACTTTTTGCACCCTATAACTGTTAGATGTATGAATAATAGGATTGTATTGTAAGATAAAATCAACCGTTAGATCACTAACTCAAAGATTATAATAATTGTAATTAAAAAACACTCTATTCACACATGTAAGTTGATCGTTCTACGATCGCCATCTGCACCTCCTATGGTTTCCCCTCTTGGTTGCCTTTAACAAATGGTCAAGTCACTCGAAAGTGGGGGTATCTTAAGCAAAGTCCATTCAAACAAAAATCATCAAGTCCCTCCCAAATTAAAAGATCAAGTCCCTACGAGGTTGCCTACGATATAATGATCTTGTCCCTTCGGTAAAGATGATAGTCCCTCCAAATTGCTAATGACACCCCTTAAGTTGCCTTCATTGACCATACGATGACCCTACATCTATCCCTTAACAAATCCAAGGTAATTAATACATACTCCTTAATAGTAGGGATAGTCTTACCCTTGAAAGAAAATAAAAGAACATGAAAGACTAGTTTAGGGTAGGTACAACTTAGTTACTTGCTCACATTTCAAAAATACTTTTCACACATCACTCTTTTCAAATATATTCAAAAAACAAGGCTTTGTATACATCCATACGAGGATCATTACAAAGTACTTAGACAAATTTCTAAACACACACTACACTTTCCTTTTTCAAACGAATAAGTGAGCTAAGTAACTAAGAGCCCATGGATAACCATGGATATAAAGGGTGCTAACACCTTCCCTTTATATAACCTACCCCCCGAACTCAAGTCTTTAAAAATAGGTCTTTCCTGTTCTTTTATTCCCTTTCCATATGGATAAAATAAAAGTCGGTGGCGACTCTTGCTATCTGCAACATAACTAAAAAGTCAGTTCTCCCACCGTGTTACAGAACTGACGACTCTGTTGGGGAGTACTTAACGAGGGGTTACCTTAGAAATTAGGATCACTTATTGTTTGACTTGCTTGCTTTATATTTATTTGTTGGGCTTATGTGTGAAAGATCCTAACCCAGATCTAGTGTACCCTAGGTAAATGGCAATAGACCAAGGAAATTGTACGGCGTATACCGATATGGTTGATCTGGTGGCCATAGTTAGTGTAACTTCTTAGTTGGTGCTTATGTTCCTTAAGTAAGTTTAGGATAATATGGGGCTGCCATACGTTGTCATTAACACTAACTACCCTTTAGAACCTTAATTGACCCATCTTGGCCTTTAGAAAGTAGTGAGATAGTCGGCTTTGGAGAAGTCTAAAGTTGGTTGATACTCGATGCTACGCTCATTGAGATCCTAATCTTGGGGGGTTTTGGTTGGAAAATAAGTTGCCTACTAAACAACAACCCTTGAGAAGGATCAATGATATTGAGATCCCTTAGAACCTGGTTACTTTTGTAGGACATGATGAACCAACTAAACTTCAGGGGGAGGGTACTTTCCTTTAAACCACATGCAATCATCTAAACCTAGGACTATTGTGTGACCTACTTGTGTGTGCCACATGTTTGTGATTGAACATAACATCATAACATTATGACATCATAAGCATATCATTTTCACTAACCATTTCAAGGACCAAAGGATTTTATTTGTTCTTTATTGCAAGTTATGACCTCTATTCATAGGAACACTATTCAGATCAACTTTGTAGGGATACCTCTCAAGCTTAAGGATTTGGTCTTAAAACTTCCTGAAAGCTCCCAGTTCATCAAGAAGCATGGTTATCTACTTGATTTGGTTACCTCGGGGTTTAATGAAGATATAATGAGTTTCCTATTCCAGTTCTTTGATCCTAAATATCATTGTTTCACATTTCCCGATTATCAGCTAGTGCCTACAATGGAAGAATTCTCCAAGTTACTTGGGGTACATATCCTTGATCAGAAACCCTTCACAGGATTTGAGAAATAGCCTAAACCTGAAGTCATTGCTGTAACCCTACATTTGAAGAAATCAGACATTGTCCTAGAGACAAGAACTGGAGTTAAGGGTATTCTTGCTAGAGTATTAGTAGAGAAAGCTCAAGTGTTCTTGAATGCTATGAGTTATGATGCTTTTGAGGAGATCTTAGCCTTCCTAATTTATGGGTTGGTATTATTCCCTAATCCAGACTAGTTCATAGATGTACATGCCATCAACATATTTATGACTCACAATTTGGTGCCTACTTTACTTGGAGATATCTTACACTCTCGTCACACTCGTACTACGAAGGCCGAGGGACTTTGATGTGTTGCATACCTCTACTATCTAGTTGGTTTATTTCTCACCTTCCTCGATCTGTGATGAAGAATGAACAAGGGTTGTAGTGGTCTAAAATGATGATGTCACTCTCTCATTTAGATATTCACTGGTGTTCCTGATTTATGGAAAATGTCACTATCATTGACCATTGTGGAGAGTTCCCTAATGTGCCACTCCTTGGCATAATAGGGGGCCTTACTTACAACCCTTCTTTAGCTCTATGTCAGTTTGGTTATGCTCAGAGTAATGGTCCTCATGACATGCTTATTCAAGGTATTATGTTTGATTACGACAACGATCTTCAAGGTTACCGTCAAAGGTTTATAAGAGCTTGGAGCATGGTGAACAAGATCAACAACAATAATTTGGAACCAAAACACTCCATCCATATGGACCCTTACCTCAGATGGGTGAAATCTCATGCTCAGACTCTCATGATGCCATATCCTGTTGTTCTACCAGTGATTGTTGAGCCAATTGGGGAAGGAGATGTTCCTTATACCATTCTGCATCCTGACATGCCTACGGATCTGGAAGAGCTACAGAAGTCTTGGATTCAACTGAAATAAGAAAGGGATACTTTTGAGACTCAGTTCCATGCTCACAAAGAAAAGGTGTTGGAGCTAACGAAGCAACTTCACGAAGAGCGGAACCTCAATACATATCTCAACCCAAAGAGAAAGTGTCCATGGGAGATTTGAGTCTCAGATGTTCTTATTTTCTTTGCAACTTTTTGTTTTCTCTCATTATAAGCCCAAGGAGAAATTATATTTTAAACTTACTGATAAAAGTTTTATTTTTGTTTTCCTTTAGCAAATTTAAATCCTACGTGGTCCTTGAAAACATTGCATATGCATCTACATACCATACCATTTCATAACAGGTTTCCGTAACAGGCTTCTCATATTCTCGCTGTTTATTTCATTAGAAATGGCTTTTGAACAATCTGTCAAAGATCTCCAAACCCGGATTGCTCAATTTCAAGAGATGATCCTGAATTTGTCCAAGGGGAAAGATGAGTTGAAAATCCTCCTCACTAAGGACATGCAAAAGAAGAATCCTGGAGATGGAAAGGGTGATCAGTTAGAACAACTGTAAGCTGAGATGGCAGAGATGAGAATCCAGATGAATGGCCAGGTGGATCTTATCCAAAACTTAGCCCTGGGGCAAGAATAGCTGATAATCTTCGTCAATAAACTTCAAGGTAACCGAGTCGATAATCTAATCACCAGTCAATCTCCGATGAAACAAACTGACTTGGTTGAAAGGAAGATGAGGATAAGAGAAGGAAAGAGATAGGCTACTACTGATGATTCTTCAACTAAAGGAAAAATATCTAGTAGGGTTAATTCGCCTCGACACAAGGAATGTAGAAAACATTTCATCAAATTCGACACGCCAATGTTGCAAATTTTGCAATGTTTGTTGGAGATGAAGCTGGTTATCTTGAAGAATGCTCCTCTGAAGCCTAATACTTCATCTCCTGACTATAATCCCAATGCAAGGTGTGCATATCACTCCAACTCTCCTAGACTTGACACTAATAACTGTTGGGCATTAAAGAATAATATTCAAGACCTGATTGACGAAGGAGTCCTTAAGGTTACGCCAGAAGACCAGATTGAATTCCTCTATCATCCATTAAACATCAAAGCTGCCAGACAAATCACCCGATGGAGCAAGAAAGAAAGCTCACAAACACCTGTTGAAGTTTGGGACACCTTGGGACAGCCAAGAGGCAAATTTGATTTCATGGTAAAATATACTGCTCCTGAAAGGTCACAGATTGCAATCGAAGATATTCAGCCAACTGGATGGGACATAATTTTATTTCATTAGTTGTAACTTCGTTTGTTTTCTCAAGCACATACTATTATGTCAAACTTTGTTTTTACATTAATGCATTGCGTATGTTTGTCTTGAATTAATCCATTCGTTTTACTATATTTAAAACTATGCTTCTTACCTTGCTTTTTGTGATATTTAACTCTTAATAAAGCTGTAAGACTTTAGAGGGAGGATGACGAAGACGATACAATAATTTCATATAGTATGCTTTTGAACAGATTATGCTGACGATGTACTGGCATTGTTTCAATTCCTAAACAGTGGATATATAAGGAAGTTAATCCCTAGTCAACCCTTTTGAGCCTATGAAGTAGGAGTTTTTTTCTCACTCAAATTAAAACCCTTAATCATAACTTGGGGCAGGGTAGTTCTTTGGTTAACTCAATTATGCTAGTTGTCCTTTTTGTACACAACTAATGATGGTTCCATGTAATCATTAAGTCTGACAGTTAATACCTATTAGAAGAGAAGCTTGCTAAGTCAAAACCTATGAAGGAGACTTAGTAAAAAAATTGAGAAATCCCGCTGACTGTAATCTTGAAACAAGCAGTTCAGGAAAAAGGAAGGTATAACAAAGACAAAAGAAAAATAGGTCACTACAAATCCTAAAAAAAAAAGATGATTGGATTTTCAAATAAACTATTGTCAGTTATACAATTCCAAACTACTTTGGAGCCTCAATTCATAAGTTAACCGAACGTAGAACTGAAGAACATCACAAAGGATAGGTTGGGTACAAATAAAGTTTGAGCCTTTATCCTTTGTTTCTTAAACCGTGAACTAGGCCACGTTACAACCCTTTAAAAGTCCTAACTGAAGCATGGTTAGTTCAAAAGTGTACTACTACAAAAAGGTATCCTGACTCCTTTAGGGCTTATTATAAATCTTGAGTTAATATCACAGTTTTTACAAATATTGTTTTGCTAAAATAATTCTTTTTCAATTTGAAGATAGACATAAGCATTGAATTTTGAATATCATTGTTTGCATATAACTAAGTGTTTGATAGCAGAGAACCTTACATGATGAACATTCAATAAACCAAACTCCTCCCGACAGACAAAGTTGCTTCCTGGATCAAAGCCAATGTGTACAAGGGACATAGTCACTATCTTCCAATCAAGGGGGCATGCCATGTTACTGTCCAATTCGCTTAGGGAAATCAATCAAGATTCAACAATGCTTAAGTAGCCAGGGGCATGTCTCCTCATCTGAATTATCAGAAGTAACATTACCAAGTTCACAATGCCAGGAGCATATTATTATGGGGCATTTTGTTTGTTTCTCTAGAGGTAGCTCCTTTTAGATATATCCATTCTAGGACAAATCATCCTCAGCTAGGGGCAACACTCTCTTTTCAAATCTAATCAGATCAAGATCCTTAACCATTACCCAGGGCATACATGATCCACCGCAGTCTGAAAACACATTCCTCTCATTACATCGCCTTGATATTGGATTTTCAGCAGAAGCCATTGTGGAAATAAGTTGTTTATGCCAATAGTATCAGATGGTATCAGTATCATGTCTTCGGATTCAGTCATGAGAATTCCTAGGAAATTACTCGGAGAAGTCGAGAATCTCAGAACTTCTAAATCCACTGGTTACTTTAAATGAGTATACACTTTCGAAATTGATACAATTCTATTTTCAAATTCAGGTTTATTTTTCCCTTTTACTTAAGCGAAGATATCCGTTGATTATGTCTGAATGTATATATGCTTTTGAATATGATTGATGTTTACCATAAATGCATAAAATACATTAATAGCATTTACTAAGGACGTTCGGAGGTAGGAATCCAACGAATCTTTGTCGGTTCATCCCCACGGAGTAATCTTTACAGAGATATTCTAACGAAACACTTCAAGTATTCTATTGTATTTCCAACTCTACGAAGTCTTCTTCTCTGATATCCTCCGTAGAATTGAAACTTGGCCGGATAAGTCTCCCAAGGGAATGTCCATCTCTTTTATCCTCAGTCAGGGTATTTAGGAATTTAATCCTTCAATAAGAAGTACGACGAACAAAAATGGTAGGTTCTAAATACGATATTCTAAAACAAGACGGGAACGAAGTCTTCATATTCCTCAGTAACAAATCGGGATTTATTTTCCCCAGCCAACATTTGTTATACGAAGCTACTCATACGCTTCAACTACATAATTCATTCATACATCATTTCATATCATACGCATACAACATTCGCATTTATGATAAGAATATCATCTTGCAAAATGTTATATACATCATGACATTGCATAGAACTAACCTTGTTTTTCAGGTTAATTCCCCAGCAGACGAACGTCATCAATAACTTATTCTTGGGCTGCTATATCCCCCCAAGGGTTACCTCAAACAAATATCTTGGACTGATATATCCTCAAGGAATACATATAACAATATCTTGGACTGCTCTATCCTCCAGGAGTACATATACCAATATCTTGGGCTACTACATCCCTCAAGATTACATCCATCAACGTCTTGGGCTGCTATACCCCCCAGGGCCACAAAAACCAATATCTTAGGCTGTTACATCTCCTAAGATTACATCAATATCCATCTTGGGCTGCTATATCCCCTCAAGGGCTATCTCAAACAATATCTCGAGCTGCTATAAACATCTAGGATATTATCTTGGACTGCTCTATCCTCCATGATTACACATAACAATGTCTTGGACTGCTTTATCCTCCAGGACCACACCAAACACCATCTTGGGCCGCTACATCCCCCGAGATTACATCAATCTACGTTTTGGACTGATTTATCCTCCCAGAGGTATATCTGAAGAACATTTTTACTCCTAATGGCATCTTTAAGACCATTAAAGCAATACAACCAACCAACAACATTACTTCGCGCACTGTCGAGTGCAAATTTTTGGGGTTTAGTGTTCAATCCCCTTCAACCTTTAAGTCATGAATGGCGTACATGCCAATCTAACTCCTCAGGTTTCAGAAACTTGAACAAGGCCAGCTGTTGTACCCCAAAATTTTACCTCCCATATTCAAGACAATGTGTCTCAAGAGGTCTCCTAATAGTCACAATATTCTCAATTGATCAAAGGGATTGAAGGTTTCATCAGACAAAGCCTCCTCCTGAACAATGGATCTTAAAACTAGGGTTTTAAGTTTCCCCAAGCAAAGTGGACTTCCAAATCCATAATTATACTTCATAACATCCCACATACCTTAAGGAATCCTCATGTCAAGTTTCAAAGCTTTCCTCACAAGTTTGGCCAATCAGATGCTCAGATACCCAAAAATCAGTTAACTTGGTCAAAAAGTCAATTATGGTCAACATAAAGTCAAAATTCAAGTTTTTGGTTAACATCAAGATTATAAGGGAAAGTCATCATTTGATCAAGGGTTGATCATGATTCATCAAGGAAACCTCAGATCATCAAGAATCAGAAGTTACTAAATTAGGATTTTGTGCAGGAAAAGTCAACTGAACTTTGACCAGTCTTAACTTTCACATACTTCATCAGACATTTCCCATCCAAAGCTCATTTTGAAGGAAGTTCAATTCTATACAACTTTGGGTCTTACAGGTCAAGTCCAAAAATGCTTCATTTGAAAGATATGAGCCAAGATATTATTGGTCTTTTTGAAAGTCAACAAAAAGTCAACTTTTTTCCAAAGCTCATAATTTGAAAATGGTAAATGATATGGACATGGTACTAAAAGGGTTGATTAGAGGACACTCTAAGATTTCTAAAAAGTCCAAGAACATCTTCATGGGGTCAAAATTGAAGAAGTTATGCATTGTCAAAGTTGGGAAATTTTCAAGAGGTTTATGAAGCAAAAAGGGTCTAAACTCAAGTTTCTTCCAAATGGGCCCATATTTTTCTAACCCAAACTAAATTATAAGATCATGCACGACCCACAGATCATAATATTTGATTTTTTATATTTATTTTATATTATATTGGATTTAATTCATTTAAATTCAATTTTAATTAAGATAAATAATAAAAAATCAAATATTTGATCTTAAGACTATTTTAGGATCAAATATTTGGTGTTTATGATCATTATAAGGATCCAATTTCGTTCATAACCAAAAGAGTATGTCTTAATACCAAAATTTGACCAAAATGGAAACTTCCTAACTTCATCCTCAAGCAACCTCAAATCTTTTAACAAGACATTTCTTTCTCCTATATAAACTCATGACTCTCTCACCCACAATACAAAAAAATTCTTGCCTCAGGGAACGGGAAGAGGACGAAAAAAACAAACCGGAAAAAGAATTGAAAAGAAAAAGAACATTGTGGCGGTGCGGCTAGTTGTTTCTCATCATAAGGTTTTTTCAAATTTGTATATGTTAACTTATGTTTTTTCAAGTACTATTATTATATCATGTTAACAAATATCATAAGTTTTTTTTTCCAATTACTATTATTCTATATGTTATTCTACTATTGTTCTATATGTTATTAGCATACTTGTTTTTATATATAATATACTAACATTTTTGTTTTTGTTTTTGTTAACATACACAGTTTTTTTAACATGTGTTTCTTACACATGTTTAATATATATATATATATATATATATATATATATATATATATATATATATATATATATATATATATATATATATATATATATATATATAGAATGTTCTAACGTGTTTTTTTTTCTAACATATATTTTTTTTAGTTATTTTCTTATTTCTTTTCATATTTTTTATTTCTTTTATTTATTTTAAATCAATTAATTAATTTGATGAATGTTTTAACCAATAAAGAAATAGGAAAACTTAATATTTTGTTTATAAAACCATAAAATATCAATAATTTTTTTTAATCTTAATAATCAAATTGAATTTATTTTCTTAAAATTAAATTTTCTTAAAACTAAATTTTCTTTAAAAATATCAATCATTAAGATTTATGTTTTCTAAAAAATCCCATTAATCGTTTTTACGCGAATTTTCGATATTTCTTCCTGTTCCATCCTTATTACACTTCGATTTTAATTTTAATTTTTTCTATTTAATTTCTTAGAAAATTGTATAGGGTGTGAAAATTATGTAATAGTGTATATTTATTTTCTTGCATTTTTTCCTCTAAATGATGTAACTGCTCATGGGATGTAATAGCGTAGGATTTTTACTTTTCGTACCTTATTATGTAATAGCCCTAAAGCCCTGTAATAGTCTTAGGATTTATTTTCCGCACTTTACTTTTTGCACCCTATAATTGTTAGATGTATGAATAATAGGATTGTATGATAAGATAAAATCAGCCGTTAGATCACTAACTCAAAGATTATAATAATTGTAATTAACACATTTTATTCACACACGTAAGTCGATCGTTCTATAATCGTCATCTGCAACTCCTAGGGTTTCCCATCTTGGTTGCCTTTAACAAATGGTCAAGTCCCTCGAAAGTGGGGGTGTCTTAAGAAAATTCCCTTCAAACAAAAATCATCAAGTCCCTCCTAGATTAAAAGATTAAGTTCCTACGAGGTTGCCTATGATATAATGATCTTGTCCCTTCGGTAAAGATGATAGTCCCTCCAAATTGCTAAAGACATCCCTTAAGTTGCCTTCATTGACCATACGATGAACCTACGTCTATCCCTTAAAAAATTCAAGATAATGACTACCTACTCCTTAATAGTAGAGACAGTCTTACCCATGAAAGAAAATAAAAGAACATGAAAGACTGGTCTATGGTAGGTACAACTTAGTTACTTGCTCACATTTCAAATATACTTTTCATACCCCACTCTTTTCAAATATCTTCAAAAAACAAGGCTTTGTATACATCCATACGAGGATCATTACAAAGTACTTAGACAAATTTTTGAACACACACTACACTTTCCTTTTTCAAACGAATAAGTGAGCTAAGTAACTAAGATCCCATGGATAACCATGTATATAAAGGGTGCTAACACCTTCCCTTTATATAACCTACCCCCCGAACTCAAGTCTTTAAAGATAGGTCTTTCCTGTTCTTTTATGCCCTTTCCATATGGATAAAATAAAAGTCGGTGGAGATTTTTGCTATCCGCAGCATAACTAAAAAGTCACTTCTCCCACCATGTTACAAATGCGTTATTTTCTTAACCTACCAGATTCCTCAACACAGTATTATCTTATCTGATCATATTCAATTAGCTTATTTATACAGATATCCAAATACTATTTGACTTTAGGGTCAACCTATCATCGACATTATTTGTTGTAATACATTCCTCTTTTTTTCTTCTTATTCTTCTTTATCAACCTTTGGAGGAACACACTTCCATATAACATGTAAGAACAAGAGTTGTCTCTTCATTTTATCTCTATATTTTGATGATAACAAGGAAGTATTTGGAAAAGAACTATTTTATGTTCTGATGTTTTTTATGTGAAGATCATGTATATTGAATATATCAGATCAAACAAACATTATGAAAATGCATGCAAATGATAATATGTGAAGTTACTATGTGTAAGACTAGTCACAAGTGTATTGAAGAAGCAAGTGTGCTTCTATACCTAAACACAATCAAAAATATCCAAGGATGCCTGATGTTGTTGTTGTAGTGCTCTCGTGGATTCTGTTTTGGGAGTGGTTCTAATCAGAAAGCAAGTGAAGTTTGTGATATTTTAATCTTATGAAAAACTAAGTTCTAAAGACTCTGATGATTTGAAGTTATGAAGACTGAACATCTGAAGACCAAGTGCAGAAAGACTTTAAAGACTTAAGGGTTCTGAAGATTAAGGTTCTGAAGAAACAACTTCTAAAGACTCTGAAGACAATGTTCTATGTGAAAAAGGTTCTGAAGATTCTAAGGACTTGAAGTTCTGAAGACCATGAGTTTCAAGCCAGGTGCTGAAGTTCTGTGTGAACAAGTTCTGAAGACTGAAGACTTAAGTTATTTGAAGACCCGAGTACCATCCTCTCTAACTCATGCTTTATTTAATCATCTGCAATCAGAAGACTCTAAAGTTCAGAAGACAATGTTACTGTTAGCAAGGATATTACTCAGTATGATAATGTTTTATCCCACTATCTCTCCACTAACCTTAAATTATGGAAAATGAAAATATGTGTCTATACTATTTTCATCCTCGTGTAATGACATTCCTCTGTAGCCAGTTGTGTTGTAACAACTCTTTTATTCTTGGCTATTGATGCAGTGTTTTCGCGTCAGAGTAATATAAAAAATTATCGATCCCATTGAGACCAAACATCAATCTATCAAATCATATAGTTATGATGTTTATCTAAGGAAAATAAAAATAGGATACACAAGGGTGCACGGTAAAAGTAAAGTAAAGTAAAGTGCGAAGATGTGAATTCGAATAAAGCAACAGGCTTGAATGTAATTCACACAGTCAGATAACATTCCAATGCATGTAAATAAAACTACTTATGAGGAAATGTTTACTACTTAATGAAAAGAACTAATTTAACAGGAACTGTCGCTTTCGCGTATTCAGAACCGAGTTTAACCTTTAAACAAACCCTCTTATTGTCACTTATAAAAAGGTGCACATTGCGTTAAAGTGATAAACCTATTTTTAAGAAATATATTTTCTTGACTAATTAGAAAAGTATTTTGATCTAAATTTTTTAAACAAAAGAGGTTCAAACAAACTGGACTTTAAACCCATTAATGTGTCCGAAAATAGTTTTGAAATCGTTTTTCTAAAGTATTAAAAATTCCTACTTAACTGAACAAAGCTTTGTCGCTTCCTTTGAGAATTTAAGACTAACCAATTTAATAAAGGTTGGACGACTTTCGATCTTACCCAACAAAATTAAAGTGCGGAAAACTTGTATTAAAGACCAAAATAGCCCCTAAGCGTTTCTATCGACGCATTGTGTGAAATGTTATTTTAACTACGATCCTTACATTCTTGCCTTTTTTAGATTTAGCCAGACATGGAAAAGTAAATAGACATATAGGATTTTGTCATATTGAAATAAATTATCTTTAGATAAAAGGTTTTGAAAGTAAAGCGAGTGCGGAAAATAAATAAAGTAAGTGCAGAAAGTAAATAAAGTAAAGTCGTGCAAGAAATAAATAAAGAAAAGTGGTGAGAGAAATTAAATAAAGTATAGTGAGTGCAGAAAGTAAATAAAGTAAAGCGGTGCAAGAAATTAAATAAAATTAAAAGTGGAATTCATAAATAGAATCCTGCTCCAACCGGAGGCTTGGTGTCTGAAAACAATGGGAAAATAACTTAAAATGAAAATGGAGGCAGAATTATCTTCCACCAAGTGCTCTAAACTCGATTACAGACTCGATTACACAAATGCGATAACTTCCCGATGTGAGAAGATTATTGCTTAAAAGCTTTCTATTATTTATTCCTAAGTGTTGCAACTAAGTTTGGATGAAGATAAATGAGCAAGAGGCCATATATTTATAGGTTTAGGCATAAGAGAGGAAAGACTGAAGTGCCCCCGACTTCTTTTGGGAGGGAAACAAACTATGAAGGTGGCGCCCTCCACCCCTCATGGCGCCCGCCATGTGAACCCATGTGGAAAGAAACGAAAGATGTCATATCCAACTTATGGCCTATCCCATGGCGCTCGCCATGTGGGGTGCCACATGTGCAATTCCTTCAAAAACTGGCTTTTTAGCTCGATTTCCTTCGTTTCTACAAGAATGAATCTAGAAACACTTAGAACCTGAAAACAAAACAAAACACAAACATAATACAAGAAAACGATAATAAAAACCTAAGGAACATGTGTAATTCGAGTCAAAAACAGGGTGTAATTCGGTGTTATCAAATTCTCCCACACTTAGACCTTTGCTTGTCCTCAAGAAAAACAATTTATGGCTCATGAAAGAAGATTGTATTAGTGAACGATTTGGGCCAAAGGGGCTTCTAAGTTCGAACTAGGATGAGGTGATAGGTACTTAACTAAATGGACCAAGGGTATCGTAATAACACTTCCGAAAATACAAACATAAACTTTATTCCTATAGAAACCAATCCATGACCTACATTTTCATCTCTTTTGGGTCCTCTTCATTCTGACGCAATCATATTAAGCTCGTTTTCTATACATACTCATAGTAAAGTGACCGGTTAGTGATTTTGTCATAAATATAGGGGCGCCGGTACCCAAATTGGTGTAACCCCTTTTATTGACCCAATTGTAGTTGTGGGGGATCGGATCGTAATCCTTCCTACCAAGTCTAGCACCAGATACCTCTGAACCAACATACAATGGGCAAATCTTATTCTTTTTTTTCTTTTTCTTTTTCTTTTTTGCAAATTTTTACAACTTTTTGGGTAAAATGATCTTGTGAGGGTCACCTATCCCGAGTTGCCCTTTTTATATGTTAAATAGCACAACAGACAGAAAATCACTTATGTTCATCAGTCCCCTACGTATAGCATGCTTATGTCGGAGCTGATTGCTAGGATAAACTACTAAAGGATCTATTCAAAAAATGATAATTTAGGTCATGAGATCGATTCTTATAATCATTAAGCCTATGGTGTTTGAATGATACTGATGTTTCAAAAAGTTTTCCCAAGTTCCTTACATCCTATCTCAAGCCTGTCTTAAAGCCCAAATTTTTCAAAATAACACTATTTTTCTCTTTCAAAATTTATTTGGTAAGGCTAAAGAAATGGGGAAGTAAAGATACACTACACAAATGACTCGTCAGACACATGCATGTTCTAAAAATACACTAAAACAAGATAAACTAACTAGAAAGCAATGAAAAGCAGAAGGAAAATAAAATGCAAGGAAATAAAATACAAAATAAAATATCTCCTCCCACACTTAAATCGAACATTGTCCCCAATTTTTCAAAATAAGACGGAGAAGAGGAACTTGGTGAGTCTACAACAAACTACTGGTACTTTCGTCACCGTGCAGTAAGTTCCTCGGGTGACGAGATCGGCTATGGCGATGCTCGCCGTGAGAAGCCGTGAACTCGTCGAATCTGGTGTTCAGGGCAGCCTGAGATTGCATGATAGTTTGAAAGGAGTTGTTTGCCTGCTGCCATGATCCTTGCATGAAGATCATGTTGGAAGCCAGTTGCTGCTGGATGGTGGTGTAGGATGATACTCTGGTACAAGTGGAGTCTTGGGCTCCTCAACAGTCTCACCAAAACCCTCCAACGCATAAATCCAATTAGCATGGTCATGCACGCTAGTCACCATGGAATCTGGCAGGGTGAAATCATGGACGGTCTCGTTATCAATCAACATCTTGACCTGATCAGGTTGGAAGGAAGATCTCCTCATCACCCATCGATCCAAACAAAAATCAATGTCCAAAGTGGTGTATCCATAATAGGAAGTCAAATGATATAACTTACAAGATAAACCTAAGGTAGTAGCAATCTGAGTCACTGTACCTCCCACATGTATGATACCTTCTGTAAACACCCCAAATTTTCCCTTCCTCTTTCTCACAACTTGACTTATGATCCCTCATAATGCATAGCATATCATCACATCTCACATTGTATATCTTTCCTTTAGCAACTCATTACATAGCTGCATAGCTAGGGTTTGTGATAAGGTGAATCTTAGATGTGGTTTGAGCTTTACAGAGGCCATGAAGCATGCCAAGAGGGTCCATGAGTGTTCTATGATCATATTATGCCTCCAAGGGTTCTTTGAAGTCAAGAAATCACAAGGGATTGCACAATTGTCCAGGCAGGCTAGTAGCTCAAACACAGATGACCAGAAATTAGGGTTTTGGGATTGAGGCTTTTAAACTCAAATTTTTTGGCCATTCTTGATTCTATTGGTCTATATATGTTATAAGGAGCATGTGTATCAAATTTTAAGCAAAAAGTCCTTGTGGAAGTCATCTTTTCAAATGGTAACTTGTTGTGCAAGAAAAGTCAGAATTAGGGCATCTGAGGCCCCCATCAAGGGTACCAAGGGGTCATCTTCATCAATTTGAGGTCATATGATCTTTATTTGATCTTAGGAATGTTTGGAAGTTCACAAAATTGAAGAATTATGAGCCATTGCAAAAGTTTCTATTTTTGGGCATGACTTGTAATGAAAACTTTCCATTTTGGGAAAGATCTTCAACCTCCTCTTTCTTGATTAAAAAGGCTTCAAATGAATTTTCCTCAAACATGAAAGTTTTAGATTGGATCTTCCCATTTTCAAAAAGTACAAGAACTCCTCTTGATTCATCCTAGAACTCAAGATATGGCAAGTCAAAGTTGGGAAAAATCTTGTAATTTTCAAGTTCATGCCAAAGAGGGAAATGTGCAATTTTGATTTCCAAGCCTTCTCATGACCTCTAATGCATTTCTACACATCATAGAAACATAATGCAACATGCCTTGACCAGAATTATGCTTTGAACCACAAAATTTCATGACTTGCTTCTCAAGAAATGTCAAAGTTGTCAAAATGCAAAAACCATACAAACTCATGAATCAAGCCATACAACTCACCATTTTCGATCCAAAGGCTCTCATTAAACTCAGTTGAGGTAGCCCAAGACCTCAAATCACTTCTGCCATGGCCCATGCTTAAAGTACACCATTTTTGACTTTTTGGCCAATGGAGCCATACCATTCCCACAATGCCCAACCACTCTTCTGACTCATTCTAATATTTTATGCATAACCTAAGGATCACAACACACAAGACATAAGAGCTTTGAACAAGCCAATACTCAGATTGCACAAAATTTGTCAAAAACTTCTTTTCTTCGATTCTCACTACTCAGCCATCAAACTTCAAAAATCTCTTCACCATTCAATCACACATTACCTAAGGATCATTTCCCACCCATCACCATGCCTTGAAACACAACATACCAAGACCGCATTTTCTTCCATATCAGAACTGGAACCCTCAACCAACCACTATAAGCTTCATCCAAGCACTCCATTAGCTTCAGGGGGACCAAAGGAGCCACTTTGCACCAAAGAGAGGCTTTGAAAGCTCAAATTCGAAAAGCTTCAGTTCAGGTAACCTTCAAGAACAATTTTTCCAGAACCTTGATTTCTTGTTATATAATGATTCTATATGCTTTGTTGATCATGCTGATGTGTTTGGAATTGAAAATAGTGTAGAAATGAGTTTGTATGGTTGTTCTGAAACTTTGCCCGTGAAAGTGTTTTTGCTTCGATTCATCATGTATGCATGTTATAAATCTTGTTTGAGGATTGGTTTTGATTATATGATGTTTGGGGATCATTTCTGGGCAGTTAGTTTGGTG
This sequence comes from Lathyrus aphaca, assembly GCA_963966055.1. Lineage (NCBI taxonomy): Eukaryota > Viridiplantae > Streptophyta > Magnoliopsida > Fabales > Fabaceae > Lathyrus > Lathyrus aphaca. Next base: position 233,207,866 of record OZ014521.1, read on the forward strand.
TTTAGTGTCCTATAGAAGAAGTTAGGGTTGGGGCTTGCCGGAGAAAATGACCGGAGCTCATCTTCGGTCACCTGAAGGTCATTAGGGTTTAGGTCCCCAGTTTGAATCTCAGCCTTTGGATGTTGATTAGTTTAGCGTATGGACGATCCAGATCATTTCATTAAACCTTAATCCTAATTAATTAAATAAATTATGATTAATTAACTCAGGATAGGTCATGGCCCTTAGATCACGCGCGTAAGCCTAGTTTGAATTTAGGCTTTAGGATCAGCCTACCCTAAGTCAAGCAGACTTCTCATCCTGGCCCTTGCTCTCTCTTTCACGCAATCTGAACCACTCCTTTTAATTACTTTGCATTTTAATTCATTTTAATTTCATTTTATTTTCTTTATTTATTCAAAATAGCATTTCATTTTATAAAATTCTAATTTTTTGCATCCTAACTTTAAATAATTTTCAGAACCCAAAAACATTTTTATTTTTAATTTTTGCATTAAAAAAATATTTTTAAATCATTTAATTGTGTTATTTAATTAATTAATTAAAAATAATTTTAGGTATTTAAAAATCACCAAAAAAATCATGAAGCATTCTTACACATTTAGAACAATTTACAAACTCATCTTACAAATTTCTTTTAGGGTTTGATCACATTTTGACAATTAACCATGAATTAGGGTTTCTAAATTTCCTATTTTTCTGACCCTAACTTCAAAAATTCATTTCTGATCAACCAAGATGAGTTTGTGAATGGTTCTTTTTACATTCTTTCATACTTGGCATGTAGTATCTAGGGTATTTACATCATATTTTTGCATTGCATTTTCCATTTGTTTGACATTTTTCATGAAGAAGTACCCAAAACCTTAGCCTAACTTAGACAAACCATAACTTGACTTTGGTATAGCTTCTGACTTCCATCTTTGGGGAGTGATCTTATGTGTGTTAAGGGTTCATTTGGTTGTATTTTCAATTTTTTATCATGTGTTTTGCTTCTGTTTTAATCATATGCATCTCATACTTTCTTAAAACCCTAATTTGTCATGTTCATGTGCATTCATCTTTGCATACCATCATCATATGAACTTGTCATGACATCTTATGCATTTGTATGTCATCTTAGACACCTTAGGACATGTATGAAGATTGGTTGATCATTGTTGCATCCATTTGATATGTTTTACATCCATTACATCTTATGTATGTTCATGTGTTCTTAAGCTTCTAACATGCTTGTTTTTGCATCCATCACTTGTATGATCATACATATGTATTGTATATGACTTTGCATCTCTCCATGACACATTTGCATCATGATTTCACTTCTGGTTGACATCATTGCATCTACATCTTTGCATTATTGCATCTTGTTTCACCTTATGCATTCATACTAACCATTGCAGGGGCTAATGGTAAGTTGATCAGGATGTGGATTGGCCTCCACATCTAACCTCTTCACATCTCTTCATTTGCATTTTTATTTGTCTTTGAAGTGACTTTGACTCACTTGTGCTATCTCTTGCTCCTTTTCTTTCTCTTAGGTTACTTAACTTCTTCAGGAAGTAAGTAACCTACTCTCCTTTCTCTTCTCTTTTCATCTGCTTCTTCTTCCTTGGTGGCCATCTGAAGACCTTTTGAAGATCTTTCTTTAAGCCTCACAAACCATAGGAATATCCAAGCATGATAACTTTAGGGTTGTACATAGTCTCCCCTAGTTTTTTTACCTTTGAGTCTCCTTGACTCTCTGCATCTCATCTCATAATAAAGGCTAAACAGTTAAAGTTTTGGGGCTCTGTATTAGGGTTATGCCTGTATCCTTATCTTAGGATGGAGTGTATAAATTTAATACTTAGTTTTAAACCTTTAAGTTATTTACACCTCCTAATCAAAACACCTAATAATCATTAAGACTTAAGCTTGTAACTTGGGCCTTATATTAGGGTTACATCTCTGCCTATTGGTTCAGAGGGACTAACCCTAATGTTTAATGGACAAGTCCCCCTCAGGTTTAGTCTTACAAACATAAAATCCATTTCTTAATCCCACTTTTAATTAAAATCCACTTTAATAAATGTTTGTTATATAATGATTTTAATCCCTAACCATGGATTAAGTTGAGGAGTCTTCCTCATCTTAAGTGTTCTCATCTATTATCCTTCTCTTAGGATGGTGTAATGAGTTCACTAATCCATGATTAGAGATTAAAATCATTACTTAACACAAAACAAAAATCCAAAACACTTAATAATCACAAGTAGGTTAATGATCTTAATCCTGCATCATTAGGGTAATTATGTTGAGATTTTCATCTCATACTTAAGTAGACTCATTATCCCTAATCAGGGGTGATATAATGAGTTTACAAACCCTTGATTAAGGCTTAAGATCATTATCTAATGCAAAACATAAAAAACAATAAAAAAACTAAAAACTAAAAACAAACAATAAACGTCTCCTCCGGGATTCTTTTCTCATCACGTTCACTCTGAAAACGAGAACGTGTTTCTTCCGTCTAATGCAAGACAGTTAGCACTCGAGCCAGACGAGTCATACACTTGAGCATAGACAAGAAATCAGTTCACAACAAAAACACTAAGTCTCTTTGAGCCTAACTACGGTGTTCTGACTTCCTCATTACACGAGAGGATACGTAGGCATAACAACAGTTATCGAACAAAAGTCTCTTTGTCTCCCCCCTCTCCTCTTTCTGGCTTTCTTTTCTTAGCCTCAGTTTTGAGCACTTCCTTTCTTCCTACACTGACACTCTGTACATCCTTTTCTCCCTAGCTTTTGTGCACAGTTTAGCACATACATTATCCCCTTTTTAAACACAATCAGGTAAGCGTGGATCCCGTCGAGTACGATAGACGAAATGGGTGATAATACCTTCTCAGGTCGTAACCAACCCCCTTTCTCAGTTTCTTTGGTTCGCAACCATCTTATCCATACCCTTCTAGGTTTATGCAACATTACCTTTCCTTCGGGATAAAAATGCCTAGTTGGCGACTCTATTCAACCTCAACCTCCAACATCGCCGACGGTTCGCGTTTGCACCGAGATGAAAATCCGGGGAGCTACAGCTTGGTGACTCTGCTGGGGATCTTTGCAACCAGGGTTTCTGGTTCTCTTGTGGGTTTCTCCTAGCGCTTGTTTGTTTGTGTTTATTGGGGGTGTTATGTGCTATTTGTGTTTATGTTTTTGCTTTATTTTTCTTCCTGTACAACTTTATTTATTACATTTACTTTATCACTTTCATTTACTGCTTTCTGCATTTCATTTATTATTATCATATCATTATGCTGGATTTCTGGTTACCATGGTGGGTGGGGTATTCCAATGAGAAAGGCTCAACCCAAAGGCCTGAGTGACACATAGGATTAGAGTGGTTTCGTATTCTTTCCCATTCCATTTCGGTCTGGTGCGAGAATATGAAAACACGGTTCAGACATGGGTTTCCTTTTGAGAACTCTGTGCTACGGATTTCTTGTAGTGCTAGGGCTATTTGGGAAGCCTGTTAAGTCCGGATGACCTTTTTAGATGACCTTCAGCATCTGAGGTGAATTAGAGGAGGATCCTTTATGATTAGGGTAAACACTATACCTCCGGGTTAGAAGTGTTTACACTTCTCATAATAGATCCAAATCTGAGGATCTTTGTTCTAGAACAATTCCTGTGAGTGGGTTGGGTTGTTTACAGGTTTGCAGGAACCCTTGACCTCAACATACCTTGCTTCTGGATTTTGTTTTAAGGTTATACTATTTTGGACGAGTTCTTTGAAAGCCTGGATTACTGACTCTTTATTTAGGTCCCCCACCTGGTTACTGGTTCTCAGACTTCCATCCGAGAACCTAAACACTCATGGATCCTGTCGCTCCCGGGATTTTCATCCTAGTACAAACGCGAAAGTGGCGCGGAAAAGGTAGAGTCGCCAGCCTGACATTTTTATCCCGAAGGAATGGGAAAGGTAATGCTGCGCAAACCCGAGGAAGAATGAAAATGACGAGGCCTTTCGAACCAAAGATCTGGGTTCGGAAGTAGGTTACGAATTGTGAAGGTATTAGCACCCCAATCCATCCGCTGTACCCGATGGGATCCACGCTATCTTGTTTGTTTTAAAGGGTGAGAAATAAGATGTTGCTGAATAAAACTGCCACTGGAACTGGAATGGGAATGGAAAAGGAGAAATGAAAAGAAAGAGGGAAATGTAGGGAAAATAAAGAATGTGCTCGAACGGGCCCTACCCCGCTGCCTACGTACCTCATAAGGATAATGAGGATCAGAGTCGACGTAGTTCGCCTAACTAAGGCGGGAACTTTGTTTGTATTTTTTAGGATGATGTTGCCATAGCTCTAGCTCAAGTGTTACCGGCTATGACTCGAGGGTGTTTACCGTATCGTTGTTTGAACTGTCGAGGCAAGTCGCATTCGTCCACAAAGAGTAGGAGATGAGAAGAGAAGACGCGATGTATTTGTTTGTTGTCTTTTATGATAAGTGTTTTGAGTTTATTGTTTGTGAAGATAGTCTCATGATTAGACTTGTACATCATGTTAGACAAGCCCAGATTATTCCAAGATGGAATGAATATGAGTGCCCCATGGAATAAGGTTATGCGCAAGAGACTATTTCAATCTTTTATTAAGTGTCTTTTGGATTTTTTTTGTTTGAAGATTGTAATACCTCAAAATTTGCCCTCATAGTCATTCCCTAACTGGCTTATCGCTTCGCATTCATCTGCATTTTTCACTAGGTCATAATATTCATAACCCTGCATTTGCATTGAATTCATAAGGCATGTGATCAAAGTTCTTGGAAATTAGGGTTTCGTACCTTTTCCGTGTTTATCAGGGATTGAACTTGTGGAGAATATTCATTGGTTCATCTAATCCAGTACTGAGGTGTTCAATCAGATTTTCTTGAAATAAGAGCGTTGGCTCTTCTTAACGTCTCAGGTTGTATTCCTCATCATTTAATATCTCAAGGGAAGTTAGGAGTTTTTGTTCATAATTTTGAAGGGAACTTCACCAATGGAGGTCCAGTGTATTAAGGAGTGGTTTGGATCCATTTGTTTTTGGAGCAATAATTTAAGATTGTGCAGAGTTTAGTATGGCATCAAAGTTCTTAAGAGTGGACTATGTTGAAGGATTTGATTCAGGTTTAAGGAGAATGCACAATTATTGGTTTAGTTGGAAGGCATCATTCAAGTTCGAGCTCAAATTATCAGAAGAATTCAAAGTCTTGGATTTATTCTCCTCAATGATGATTCATAATCAAGGTTTAAGGTGATGTTTGTTGCTTTGGACACAGGATATTAAGATCAGGGTCTCGTGCAATATCAAATCCATTTAATGAGGTCAAGTTGCAGAGTATTCAAAAGTTGATCGTTTATTTGAAATTCTCAAGTCATTTTCATATTGTGAATACGTGGCTCAGGTTCTTGTCATTGGTTCAGGAGGTCAAACATGTCATTATTCACTCAAATTGAATTTTCGAGAATGATTCGTGTTTTGCTTTATCAAGAATTAGTCCAAGGTCTCATTCATTTCAAATGAAGAATTCAGAAGTTTGTGATTTAGTCACATTGTCTTTGAAGTCATCATTCAAAATTAAAGCTAATTTTCAAGGCATGTTTCACAATACATGGGGTGCATATAATATTCTAAGTCCACCATGGGCCCATTATTCTTGTTTCTTTACCAAAATTAAAAAAAATGAAATAAGAAATAATGTGGACACTCAAGTGATAAGAAACGTGGTGTTGATTTGCGGGATGTTTCCAATGTAAAGGAACGATGACAATTTGCAAGAGACACGAGTGAGGCTTCGAAAAATCCATTTGAAAGTGATATTATGGGTACCGAATTGATTGCTGGAGTTAGAGAAAAATACAATGGAAAGGGAAGAATTTGATAACAACAAAAAGGGTTATTGAAGTGTTAGTTGAAAGATTCAATAGAAAAAAAACTACTGCAGAATTCTCTTGGGCTCTTCGAAAATATTTCCCCCTTCAATATAAAATTTATCTTCATCCATGAGTAAAAAAACTCAGGAGAAACTTTATCAAAAAAATCAATACACAGAAATTATAACATTAATTTAGAAGATTTCAGTTACAAGAAGAACAAAAATGATTGAGTAAGAACACTCCTCTTCTTCACTCTTCAATCATAATTCCGACATCTTCAGCCATCTCTTCATCAAGCTTCAACTCAGCAAATTTGTCTTCGCCACCAATCTTCAATTGTCATCTTCACCGATTTATAATGCCTACAGAAATTGATTCAAGAATATCAGCATCAACAATAATTCAGAAGGAGCAATTTCAGACTGGAAAGATAAATGGAATCACCTTAAAGTGTCGAGGCATCGTTACCAAACAACGAGGAAACACATGCCAATCCTGGACAGTAGTAACGAAGATCCCGGATGGCCATCTTTTGGACAACTTATTACTGATCTGTCTAAGCTATCCTTTGAAGCATTTGCTAGCGCATTCACTTAATTCATACCCTCACATTTCAAATCTAACAGCGTGAACAGAGGACTAACACCGCTCAAAGATTGTCTCGTGATGCCGGAAGACGAAGTCAAGCCTCCATTAGTCAATAGAAAATCCACACATGTTACTCATACCGAAAATTGGCAGATGCCACAGGTCCATACTCCAAGCACCGCTGATAAATATTCAGAAGTAAAGCCTCCAAAGATAAAATCAAGAAGTTTCAAGGATCCTTCATTGTCAAGTAAGTACCGATCTGCAAAGCGACCAGAGTATGCTGAGTTCTACGAATCTAGTGAGATTCCATCACAAGTTAAATCTAAAAGCCAAAAGGAAAGAACAAAAGTCACCTTCACCAATTCTGCAGACCATTCAGACTCAGGTTCTAATACCACCGTCTCCTTAACCTTCGATTTTCCCTTCACCTTCACAGCAGGCTCATCTATATCCATCACATAATTTCATCACCCTCTAAAACTTTCTCGACAATGTCAACTAGTTTTCACCTTCATCAATCACAACTCGTACGCAACCTGCGAGCCACAACAAGAATAAACACATAAACAAAGTCAGATTCGGAGACGAAGAAGGCACTATAATACCTTAGGGTTAGATAGTAGAAGAAAAAGAGAGAAAAACTCAGAAACAAAAAAACACTTCTCTGCATCAATCTTTAATCTCCAATCAACTTCCAATCTCCACCCTTCATTAACTTTAAGCCTGCATTTCCATAACAACAAAAGTCAATGACACTCAAAAATGAAAAAAACAGGGGATTATAACTCAAAACAAAATCACAAAATCTAACCGAAATCATAACAAACTTTCAACTGATTTCTAACAGAAAGGTCCAGAAACTTCACTTGAGAAGTTTTTCACAGGAACTGATTCTATTTCTCTATAAATCCGAATCTCTTCTTCTTCAATCGGTTTTCAATTCATTTTTCAGATTCTACTTTCTCTTCGACACCACAATTTTCTTCATCTTCTCTCAATCTCTTCAATCTTTTTTTTCTTGCTATGACTTCTTCAACAATTTAAAACCCCTCCAATCTTCTTCTTCCCTCTCCAATTTTTCGGCTCTCTTCCCATTAACAACAACAACATCTTCACCCTCACTACGATCATAATTCATCTTTACAGCCAGAATATCGCATAGGTCCGACGTTAACTCCATAATCCGTAACGAGGACCTGCATCAATTATTGCCAAGAAGGTTCATTGATTTCAATTCAATAATAAACCAGTTCGCGAGTACAATTTTGGAAAGAATTCTAGATCGTTGAACAGAAGAAGAAGCAACGGGAAATCGGGACAGAGAAGCATTTGAACGTACCTGGTGGAATTTCGTCTCACTTGTCACAGAAGAATTGCTTCCACGCGTATCACCACGACTCCGATTCAAGGTACGAACCTAAACCACCAAGATATGTGAGGTTATAGCCGTGAATGGATGCTCGGATTCTTGAGTAGATCTTTGGGGATTCTGCGGATCTTTTGATTTAAGTTAGAGTGGAGGGAGCATTAGAAGGATTAGCGGGCTTGCTCGGTAGGTGTTCTTTGTCGTTCTCGCATTCTGGTTTCCGGCGAGGTGTTCTGGTTGATTAGGTTGTGATTTTCAAGTTTGGGGAAGGAAGATTGGGTGTGTATAAGTTGCGATTGGTGATGCGTCGAAGCGGAGCTAGATTGATGGGCTTCGGCGGTAGGCTAGGGTACTAGCGGCGGAGGCATGCGAGAGGGGAAGAAGAAGTGGAGGGTGCGCTGCGGGAGAGAGGGTGTTGTGGACGGCGCGATGAAGGAGAAAGGATTAGATTCTAGGGTTTCTTTGTTCAGCCCCTTTGGTTTTCATTTGTTTATAATAATTAATTATGAAAGTGATTAATTGATGAGGATTATGGAATATCAGGTGAAATTAAAAGAGAATAATGAAAATTAAAAGAGAATAATAAGTGATTAAGTGCATTAATTCTGCCTAATTCCACATATAATTGCCGTTAGAAGAGGAATAGGTGGGGTTGTTTGAATTTCACCCACACCGGCGATGACACGTGTCACCGTCCGGTAGGCTACCCTGTTTGCTTTCCAAACCCCCTCTCTTAAGCCCATCATAAAAAAATAACATACAAATGCTGCTTGTTGCACCACCCCTGAATCCAGCGAATTGGGCCTCATTCTTTTTGCTATCCGCACACCTGATATAGACCCATTTAAGAAAAGCACTATAAAAAATCATTTTATCCACCCCTTTCATTTTCTTTAGATTTTTATATTTTTACTTAGTTAGGAAATAATTCCATTAAAAATAGTAAAATAATTAGAAAAAATCCCAAAATTAAGTAGACTTTTAATTCAATTTAGAAATATTTGGCACTTTATTTTTCTGATTTTACTTTATTTTTGATTTTATGTTGACTTTAATTGTACATAATATTGTAGATTTTATTTCTTAACCTTCCAGTAGCTTTTTTTGCCCATTCTTTTTACTGTAGTTAGAGGACTCATAATAATACTTAGGTTAATATTTGTGGATTATTTAGATCATTTTATCTTAGGTTTAGAGGCTTAATCCCTTAGAAATTAGTGGTTAATTCTTAGCTGAAAATAAACAATTTTTAGGCATAGTAAAAATTTGATTTTTTAGAATTCCCTTTAGCACAATGTCATAGATAATCTTAGGACCCCATAGAATTAGTTTTAGGATTTAATATGGACTTAGGTTAGTTTAAATTTCGATGTTTAGAAGGAAAAATATTAGGTAGGACCTTAGTTTAGGACTTAGACTTAAGTTCCATTTTAATTAGAATTAGAATAAATAAATAGGACTATTTTCATTCATGCCTTTATTTGAATTGTTTAGTTTTGAGCTTTATTTTGTCATTCAATTTTTAAGGTTTTGTTATGTTGATTAATATGGTTAGGTCTTCCCTTGGCTTTAGAATCAACTTATCTTCCTTAGGAAGTAAGTTGCATTCTATTAGTTTTAGGTGCTTTTTCCATTAGGCTTAGAAACCTCATTAACCATAGGATCTCCTTTGTAAATAAACGAAAATTAGGGTTGTGTCTTAGTCCCCCTTAGTTTTTCCCTTTTGCAATTTGAGTCATTCTTTCTCATCTTCAAACAAAAATCCAAAAACACTTAACAAATAAATGAAAGGATTCCTTGTGTATAGCCTTATTCCATGAAACACTTGCATTCATTCCATCTTGGAGTGGTGTAAGCTCGTCTATCATGATGCACAAGTCTCATCAAGGGATTGTTTCATAAAACAAATAAACTCAAAATATTTCTCATAAAATACAAAAAAAACACATTAAGCGACTATCCTGCGGGAACTTCTCTTTCTCATCTCATTCACTCACAACGCGAACTCGCGACGACTTGTCTTTCATGCAAGACGGTAAACACACTCGTACCAGACGAGCCTGCAACACCTGAGCATAGACATACTGTCGCTCCCGACAAATGAAACCGGGTCATATGAAGGTACAGACGCGAACGGTCGGCGAAGGGATCAGTGGGAACACACAGCCGTGAACTCACTGGAGAATGAATAGAGTCGCCAGCTAGGCATTTTTATCCCGGAGGAAAGGCAATGCTGCATAAGCCTAGAAAGATATGGATAAGACGGTTGCGAACCAGAGAGACTGAGAAAGGGGGTTGGTTACAACCTGGGAAGGTATTAGCACCCAGATTGTCCGTCGTACTCGACGGGATCCACGCTTAAAAGATTTGTGTTTTAAAGGGGTAGTGTCAGTGCAATCTGTGTGTAAAATAGCTGGAAAAGAATGTACAGGTGTCAGTGTAAAGGAGAGTGAAGTGTATAAATGAAGTGTCAGTGTAAGAATGAGAATGAATTGCTCAAGATTATGAGGCTTAAAGAAATGAGCTGGAAAGAGGGGGAATATACAGAGACTTTTGTTCGATAACCGTTAAGTTATGCCTACGTATCCTCTCGTGCAATGAGGAAGTCAGAACACCGTAGTTCGACCCAAAGAGACTGAAATGAAATTGACTGTGAACTGCTTACTTGCCTATGCTCAAGTGTATGACCTGTCTGGCTCAGGTGCAAACTGTCTTGCGTTAGACGGAAGAAACAAGTTCTCGTTTATGAGTGAATGAGGTGAGAAAAGAATCCCGGAGGAGACGATTATTGCTTGTTTTTGAGTTTTCAGTCTTTTATTGCTTTTTGAAGTTTGTCATAGGATGATGAGCTTAAGTCTAAACCAATGGGTTAGTAAACTCATCACATCTTCCCTCTGATCAGGGGTAATGAGAGTACTTTAAGTGTGAAGTCAGATTCTCACACTTAATCACCTTTGGTGTAGGATTAAGATCATTAACCTACTTGTGATTATTTAGATGTTTTTGTGATTTTTGTTTAGTGTTGAGTAATGAGGTTAAGCCATAATCAAGGATCAAACAGACTCATTACACCATCCTAAGAGAAGGATAATAGATGAGAATGTTTAAGTTGAGAAAAACTCCTCAACTTAATCCATGATTAGGGATTAAACCCATGACAAAACAAGCCTTTGATTAGGTGGATTTTATTTAATGGTATGATGATGAAGTGTTTTTTATGGTTTGTAAGACAACTTGAGGGGGACTTGTCCATTAACACTAGGGTTAGTCCTTCTTAACCACTTAAGGAAGAATTAGAACCCTAATGCAAGGCCCAAGTTACAAGTGCGATGTCTTGGTGATTATTATGTGAATTGATTAAGAGATTTAGACACCTTAAGGGTTTAATACTTAGGATTAAAGTTATACACTCCATCCTAAGAGAAGGATGCAGGCATAAGCTTAATCACAAAGTCTTAAAGCCTTTAGGGTTTAGTCCCTGATTATAAGATGAGAAGAGAGACACAAAGAGACATAAAGGTAAAAACTATGAGGGGAGACTAATCAAAACCCTAATTCATTATCATGCTTGGTTGGTCCTAAGGTTTGTGAGGTTGTCAAGAACAATCTTCAAAGGCCACCAGGAAGCAGATGAACAGGATCAAGAGAAGCAAAGTGACTTGCTTCATTCAAGAAGTCAAGTCACTTGCAGAAAGAAAGTAGGAGGAACAAGAATGAGCAAGCTCAAACTCATACACAAACAAAAATGCAGCAATGGATGCAAGAGAGATGAAAAGAAAAGGTATGAGAAGTGAAGGCAAATTCACTTCTCAAGTTTACTTGCCACCTGAAATGTTAGAAAGAAAAGCAATGCAATGCAAGATGAGATGAAATGACATGGGACCAAGCAAAACCAGAAGCATGTTGATGATGATTATGATGCTATGAGGTGCTATGAACATGAGACAACATATGGAGATGCTCATACAAGATTATGAATGCAAATGATGCAAGCTAAGGAGCATGAATGAACATGGAAAGTTATGAAGCATACAAGGCAAATGACATGGCAAATATGTAATGCAATGATCAAACATGTATCCTATATGTCTTAAGATGTCAAATGAATCATAAGAATACACAAAATGCAAAGACAAGTCATGCTATGCAAGGGAATGCAAGGAGGATGCAAGAGAAAGCCCAAATTAGGGTTTATGAAACAAACATCAAACAAAACCCAAAACAGAAGCAAACCTCATGATAAAAAATGGAAAATGCTACCCAAAGAAACCCTAGGCCTATAATGATCTACTGCCCAAAGGGGAGCTCTCAACTCTCAACCAAACTCAAGATATGATTTTTGCAAGTTATTAGGGTTTTTTTAGGGTTCTTAACAAAAGAAATGCCAATCAATTTGAAAATGCAAGATCAAATCATGGCCTTTTTATCCTTGAAAATACATGTCAAATGGAAAACAATGCAAAAAGAATCAATGTCTCAACCTTCACCAATAGGCAGAAATGAATTTTTAAACTTGTGATCAAAATAATGCACAAAATATGATTTAATCCCATGAAAAATTCTTAAAATGCATCAAGATCAAAAAAGAAATTTGGTTTGAAGGTTGGACAATGTTTCTAAATGTCTTAGAACATTTCATGAATTTTTTTGTAATTTTTAAATACCTAAAAGTATTTTTAATTAATTAATTCTCATTAATCAATTAAAAATAAACTTTTAAATATTTAAAAATACTTTTTAATGATAAAAAAATAAAATAAAAATGTTTTTGGGTCTTAAAAATTATTAAAACTTTAAAGAAAAAGTTTCATAATTTTTAAGACATTTTTGCTATTTTAAATTAAATATGCAAAACAAATGAGAAAGAAATGAATTAAAATTAAAATAAATGGGAAGTAATCAGATTGGATGGCTGGGATTGGCCCTGGTTTCAAAAGCGTTGACTGCGCGCCAGGATGAAAGGCCCAGATTGCTTCTGGCTAAATTAAATTAATTAAAGATTAATTAACCTAAAGAGAGAGATTAGGGCTAAGTGAGCACATCCGGGCCGTCCACACACGCGCGAAGTCAAGGGAGTCAACTGATCAAACGCTCCAGATTCAAATGGCATTTAATTACTGGATTAAGCCCTAATTACATTCAGGCGGCCGGAGAAGACTTCCGGTCGTCTTCTCCGGCCAGAAGCTCACCTGAAAATCACCCAACTTCCTCAAAACGTAATATAAATGAAATCTATGATTTGGGAAACGTTTCTAACACCCTCACGAATCAAACCCCTAACCTAAAACAAATTTATCTTTCCTAAATCATCTGAATCGAAGCAAACAATTTCTAGGGTTCGTAAGCTTCAAACACAAATTAAATTCTCAAAACACAACCATTTCAAAAACTAAAAGCATCAGGATGATCAGGAGAGCATAAAGAACAAGTTTGTAACAAGAAAAATCATTTCTGGAAAAATTAATTTCGAGCTACCTGAGATTTGCAATTTTCAATCTAGGAACTTTCAGGCCTCTTCCTTCAGTGCAAGCTGCTCCTCTTGGTCCTACAAAGGTGCTTGAATGCTCAAAATGAGTTTGTGTTGGCTGGAGAAAGAGATTCGAATGCTCCTGCTTCAGTTCAGTCAAAAATGGCAGCAGTGATTCTGGCACTTTCAGGTCATGATGATGGGTTGTTTGAGGTCTATGCAATGTGTTGAGAAGGTTTGCAAGGTTTGTTTTGATGTTTGTGGGCTATGGTGATAGTTCCAAGTGAAACTGCAAACTGAGGTGAGAGATGGCAGTAGGAGTTTCTGGCTGTTTCAAGCTTGGGCTTTGGGTGCTTTGTGATCTATGAAGTGTGTTTAGTTGAGTGATGAAGAAAGTTTTAGTGTTTGATGGCTGTGTGAGCAGATTCGAATGAAGTTGCAATGTGGGAGGTTTTTGTGTAAGTGGTGAATGTTGTTGTCTCAGCCTTGGTTCTCATGTGTTATGGCCAGCAAACTGATTCAATAAACAAATGCAAGTGGCTGATGGATGTGACCTGGCCTGCAGAGATAGGTGTGGCTACTTTTGCTCAAAGTCCACTTTTGTGTAAGATAGGGCATGGCTCAAGTTTAGGCAAGTACAAGTTGGGTTCTGGTGCAGCATGGTGAGTGTGAGAGGCTGGCTTGACCCAAGGCTCAATGCAGCAAGTTGGTGAAAAGCTCATGAGTGTTTTGCAACTTGGTTAGCTTTATGGATCACATGTGATAAAGTCTTGTTATGCAAACCAAACCATGAGCAAACTTGATCAAATTCTGATTTTTGTGACTTAGAGGATGTTTACATAATGGTTTGACATGAATTAGAGGCTGCATAATGCATTGGTTCAAGACTTTGCAAAATTTCCAATTGGTGCATAACTTGAAAACCAATGATTTTTGCTAACTTTGCAATGCCATAACTTTTAATCCATGAAGAGTTTGATCATGTTCTTGTACTTTTTGCAAAGGGAAAGATGAGATCTACAACTTTCATGACCAAAGTTTTTCCATTTGAAGCCTTTTTGGATCATGAATCAAGGCTTGAAAATTGGCCTAAAATGAGGCATTCTTGAAAAGTCAACTATGCCCCAAAAAGTCAACTTTTGCAAAAACCCTAAATTCTTGATTTTATGAACTTCAAACTTCTTCCATGATCAAATAAAGATCATATACACTCAAAATGATGAAGATCACCCATTGGTTGGGTCATTGGGGGCCTCAGATGCCCTGATTTTGCACTGACTTGTCTGAAAAGTCAACTCTTGATCAGATGACTTCCCCATGGAATTTCTTCATGAAAATTGATATGCATATTCCCTATACCATATAGAGACCAATGGAAACAAGAATGACCAAAAAAATTGGGGTTATGGCCTCTGAAACCAAAACCCTAATTTTCAGTCAACTGTGCAGTTCATCCTGGCTCTGCATCCACTCAAACCCTAGTTCTTGTGATTCCTCTGCAATTTTGACTCTGTGAGGATGTAACATGATACAAGAACACACATGGACCCTTCTGAGATGATTGGTGGCCTTTGGAATGCCTCAAGAAGCTTTGGGATTGCTCAGATCACAAACCCTAGGTGCAGATGCCTTAGAAACTATCCAGTGGATAAAAAATGAGATGTGAGATGATATGATTGTATTTATGCATATGAGGGTGATCACAAGCCATGGTGTGAATGGGTGAGGGCAAATTTGGGGTGTTTACAGCTGCCCCTATTCAAACATGAGTTAGCTGTGTAGGTTGTAAGCGACGGCTTAACAGGCCAAACGAGATAACTTGTGATTGAATACCAAAGACAGTCCAAAATTTGCACTCACAAAATGAAGAAGAAAAGGGATATAGATTGTAAAGGCAAAATAAGTATATCGTAAAGTATGGGCGACGGAGGACGACCGTCGAGCAGAGGACGACTGCTGGGTAAGGAGCAATGACGGGGACGGCCGACATGCTGGTAAAGTGCAGGAAATAAAGCAATGACGGGGACGGCCGACATGCTGGAGATAAAAGGTAAAACTAAGACGGGGACGGCCGACTAGCTGGGAAAAAAAAATCATGATGGGGACGGCCATCAAGTAAAGTAACCAACGATGGGGACGGCCATCGGGCTAAAAAGGAAAAGGGACCACGACGGGGACGGCCATCGGGTTAAAGAATAAATGAAATAAACAGATGATGGGGTACGGCCATCAAAGGTGAAGGACGATCACCTAGCAGGGGACGGCTGCTCTGTTGGGGATAAAAGAAATATGATGGGGACGGCCATCGAAGGTGGAGGACGACCACCTGGCAGGGTACGGCTGCCGAAAATATCAACGATGGGGACGGCCATCGGATAGAAAAGGTCAACGATGGGGACGGCCATCGGACGAGCATGATGGAGGACGACCATCAAGAAGTGGAGGACGACCACTCAGCAGGGGACGGCTGCTCTCGGGGTGTATCATGACATAGGACGAATGCCAGATAACCAAAATCAACAATGGGGACGGCCATTGGATAAAGTGATGAAGGACGATCATCAGAGGGTGGAGGACGACCACCTAGCAGGGGACGGCTGCTAAAAATCAACGATGGGGACGGCCATCGGATGAGCATGATGGAGGACGAACATCAAGAAGTGGAGGACGACCACTCAGCAGGGTACGGCTGCTCTCGAAGGTATCATAACACAGGACGAGTGTTAGATAAAAAGAAAATTTGCTGGCGATCTACTGGGGATATAGTAAACACGGACGAGCGTTCACAACCAAGAAAGGAAAGTATGAGTGTTTGGTATTGTGTATAGATTAAAGATACGGACGAGCATCCTTAAGACTATGATACGGACGAGTATCATGTAGAAACAGACTGACACATGTTCAGAAATGATGATACGGACGAACATCAACTGGTTAACAGAGAACACGGACGAGTGTTGCATCTGAAAGGACTCTTCTGGGGAATAGTAGACACGGACGAGTATCTATATTCAAGAAGACACAAGTATTTGACGCGGTGTATGGATTAAAGATGCGGACGAGCATCCCTAAGACTATGATACGGACGAGTATCATGTAGAAACAAACACTAGACGCGATGTTCTGAGATGACGGTACGGACGAGTACCAACTGGTTAACAAAGAACAAGGACTACTGTCGACTCTGTGGGGATATGAGTGATGATGTATACAAGATACGGACGAGTATCTGTATAAGTGTACCAATGAGTAGCGAGTGTTGTATTGTATAGACGAGTGTTTATCTGCTGGGGAGAGTGACACGGACGAGTGTCAAAAGAGAAAAGTATAATATTAACAAGTATATGGGTTGTAAAAGCGTAAGCGACTGCGCTGGGGATATGACACGGACGGGTGTTAAAGATTGTGTGGGTGCAAAGAGGATGCCTTTGGCTTTCTGCTGGTGATTTGACACGGACGGGTGTCAGAAAGTATCTGTAATACTGGTGATCTTGTTTGTAAAGTGTTCAGGCGACCTTACTGGGGAATGATGATACGGGCGGGTGTCAAAATGAGTATATACTGGTGTTTGTGATTTGAGAGGCAGCTGCTTTTGCTGAGGACTCTGGTGGGGATGTTGATGAACTGTCATTATTCACAAGTGTTGATTCAAAACATGGCTTATGATTATGCTATGTGTTGGATTTTTGCCGTAATGCTCCGTGTTAAAACGGAATGCTACGCTCTGTGGGTAAATATGATGCGAATGCTATGATTGTGCAAAGATACCAAACCGGGATCCGGGTCTCGTTGCTGCGAAGATCCTCGATCGATCTGTTTGAAGTAGACATCCCAGCTGGGGATGAGATCATTGGTAGACCTAATGATGATATTTGCTTGGGGATATAGGTCACTGGTTGACATATCCTTATAATACGGGACCCAGCTGGGGTTTGTGGAAGCTTTCTTCACTCTGTTGTGACTTCTTCGTGTGTTGCTCTTCTGAATAGAGGCTGGGGACTTTGTGGGGAGATGATTCCCTGATTTCTGCATTCTGCTGAGGAAGGATGGCAACTCGGCTGGGGAATGCTGTTGATAACTCAGCTGGGGAGAGCAACAAGAGGCCACTCCGCTGGGGATAGAGCATTCTGAGTGTTAAGCTTGTTTGTTGACTTGGCAACTTCGCTGGGGAAGGCAATGGGGAGCCACTCAGCTGGGGGAAGAGCATTCTAGATGCTGAGATTGAGTGCATGCTGATTCGGCAGCTCTGCTGGGGAAATGGGCACCTTCTAGTGCCATGTGGAAGATAGACCGAGTTGATAATGATTCGCCTACTTGCCAAGACGTAACTTGCATGCCCCAGGTTGCGTTCTGGATACCTGCAAACCTGCAAAGGTAAGGAAACGCACAAAAGGTCCCGAGGTATCCCTCACTGGATTCCGTCATGGGAGTTAAGTACTTTCGAGAATAATCACATTCCCTGTAAGCATGTGTTTTCAATTTTAGAGAAAAGCATCTGTACTTATGCAATCGTATTTTTAGAGATATCAGACAACTCTTTGCAAAACATAAATGTAAAAAACGAGACATGACCGAAGATCTGATTTTATTAATTCATGTGCCCTGAATTGGCAAGATACAGTCAAAGAAACATATCTCCTGAAATGAGGAGATTGTTATAAATTGAGAAATAAAGTGCCGGCGGTGTTGACGACGCTTTGAGGAGCTTCCTCTCCTGCTATGACTCGTATGACAATGACGTTCTTCTCGTCTTGCTTTCTGGAGAGAGTTGATTCTGATTGAAGCTTGATCCTTTGAAACTTACCAAGTTGTAGGTGATATAGACGAATTCAGAATGCAGTTGTTCGCTTATTCCCTTATTTTGCATGGATCGCCCTTTCAGGTTTTCAATCCATCGGGATACCCATTTTTGCCTGAGCTGTCCAATGCGGCTTTTCAACTCAGCGGGTGTACATTTTTTATTCGCTTTCCCTTACTTTTGCCCGAGTCTTTTATTCTGTTTTTTGACTCGCCGGGATGCCCTATTTTTTGCCTGGACTTACATTCTGTTTTCATGTCCAGCGGGTCATTTTATGCGAAGTATTTTTTAACTGCATCTGAATTCACAGGGGATGGGAAATCTTCACCATCCATGGTGCCGAGCATCAGTGCCCCACCAGAGAAAACTTTCTTTACAACGAATGGTCCTTCATAATTCGGAGTCCATTTGCCCCTGTGGTCTGTATGAGGAGGGAGGATTCTTTTCAACACAAGATCTCCCACTTGGTACTCTCGGTGCCTGACTTTCTGATCGAAGGCTTTCTTCATTCTCCTTTGATACAACTGCCCGTGACAGATTGCGGCCAATCTCTTCTCTTCGATCAGACTCAGTTGTTCGAATCGGGACCTAACCCACTCTGCTTCACTCAGTTTAACATCCATCAACACCCGTAAGGAAGGCAACTCCACTTCAACAGGTAGGACTGCTTCCATACCATACACAAGCTGATACGGCGTTGCCCCAGTGGATGTCCTAATTGATGTGCGGTACCCATGCAAGGCGAATGGCAGCATTTCGTGCCAGTCTTTGTAGGTGACTACCATCTTCTGCACAATCTTCTTAATATTCTTATTTGCCGCCTCTACAGCACCATTCATCTTTGGCCTGTAAGGAGAAGAATTGTGATGTTGAATCTTGAAGTCCCGGCATAATTCTGCCATCATTTTATTGTTTAAGTTGGAACCATTATCAGTAATGATTCGCTCGGGCACTCCATACCGACAGATAATATCTCTTTTCAGAAATCGGGCTACCACTTGTCTTGTAACATTTGCATATGAGGCTGCTTCAACCCACTTCGTGAAATAATCGATGGCGACCAGGATGAATCTGTGGCCGTTCGAAGCAGTTGGCTCAATCTTGCCAATCATATCAATGCCCCACATGGCAAAGGGCCAGGGTGAAGACATGATGTTCAAAGGATTGGGAGGCACATGCACCTTATCTGCATAGATCTGGCATTTGTGGCATTTTCTGGCGTAAGCACAACAGTCTGCATCCATCGTGATCCAGTAATAGCCTGATCTTAACAACTTCTTAGCCATGGCATGCCCTCCTGCATGGGTACCAAAAGAGCCTTCGTGCACTTCATGCATCAACAGATCTGCTTCTGTCTTATCAACACATCTGAGGAGTACCATGTCAAAGTTCCTGTTGTATAAAGACCCATCAGTGTTCAGAAAGAAACTACCAGCAAGCCTTCTCAAAGTCTTCTTATCCTTGGAAGATGCCCCAGGTGGGTATGTTTGATCCTCCAAGAAGCACTTAATGTCATGGAACCAAGGCTTATCATCTTTTACAACATCCGCTGCAAATACATATGCTGGTCTATCAAGTCTTGACACTGAAATCTGGGGTACAAAGTTAGCCGTTTGAACTTTGATCATGGATGAAATGGTGGCAAGAGCATCCGCAAACTGATTCTCGTCCCGAGGGATATATTCAAGTTTGACTGTGGTGAAGAAAGTCAATAATCTTCTTGTATAGTCCCTGTAAGGTATCAGATGATCTTGGTGGGTGTACCATTTTCCGTTGGTCTGATTGATTACCAAAGCTGAATCTCCGAATACGGTCAATGTTTTGATTCTGAGGTCAATGGCTTCCTCAAGACCCATAATGCAAGCTTCATATTCGGCTTCGTTGTTAGTGCAGTTGAAAGTGAGTTTTGCCGAGAAAGGCATGTGAACTCCTTTAGGTGTAATGAGTACTGCGCCAACACCGCGGCCATTCATGTTAACAGCCCCGTCAAACATCATGGTCCATTCTTCTTCTGGGTCGGGCCCTTCAGTGTGAATAGGCTCTTCATGATCTTTTGCTTTAATGAACATGATGTCTTCATCAGGGAAGTCAAACCTCATTGGCTGGTAATCATCAATGGGTTGCTCAGCAAGATATTCAGATAGTACACTGCCCTTGATGGCTTTCTGAGATGTGTACTGTATGTCATATTCTGTGAGAATCATCTGCCATCTTGCAACCCGTCCGGTAAGAGCTGGCTTCTCGAAAATGTACTTGACTGGATCCATCTTTGAGATTAATAAGGTAGTGTGGGTCAACATATACTGTCTCAGTCGGCGAGCAGCCCACGCTAAAGCACAGCAAGTTTTCTCGAGCAGTGAATAACGCTGTTCACAGTCGGTAAACTTTTTGCTTAGGTAGTATATTGCATACTCTTTTCGACCAGACTCGTCATGCTGACCTAGTACACACCCCATTGACTCTTCTAATACTGTCAAGTACATAATCAAAGGTCTTCCTTCAACTGGCGGCATGAGGATTGGAGGTTCTTGCAGATACTCCTTGATCTTGTCAAAAGCCCTTTGGCAGTCTTCGTTCCACCTGACCGTTTGTTCTTTTCTTAGCAGTTTGAACAAAGGTTCACAGGTTGCCGTGAGGTGAGATATGAACCGCGAGATGTAGTTCAATCGACCTAAGAACCCTCGAACTTCTTTCTCAGTTTTCGGTGCAGGCATCTCTTGGATGGCTTTGACTTTATCAGGGTCAACTTCAATCCCCTTCTCACTTACAATGAATCCCAGCAACTTACCGGATCGCACCCCGAATGTGCATTTGTTGGGGTTCAACTTCAGTTGGTACTTCCTCAGACGCTTGAATAACTTGAGCAGATTCACCAGATGGTCTTCCTCTGTAAGGGACTTGGCAATCATGTCATCCACATAACACTCGATTTCCTTATGGATCATATCGTGGAATAATGTCACCATAGCCCGTTGATATGTGGCACCAGCATTCTTCAGTCCAAATGGCATCACTTTATAACAGAATGTGCCCCAAGGTGTAATGAATGTTGTCTTCTCCATGTCTTCAGGTGACATCTTGATCTGATTATATCCTGAAAATCCGTCCATAAAGGAGAATATCGAGAACTGAGCCGTGTTATCCACCAATACATCAATGTGAGGTAATGGGAAGTCATCTTTCGGGCTAGCTCTGTTCAGATCTCGGTAATCAACACACATTCTTACTTTGCCATCCTTCTTAGGCACAGGTACTATGTTAGCAACCCACGGCGGATAGCTAGTTACAGCAAGGAACCCGGCGTCCCATTGCTTTTGTACCTCTTCCTTGATTTTCATAGCCATGTCTGGACGAGTTCGGCGCAGCTTCTGTTTGACTGGTGGGCATTCTTCCCTCAAAGGCAGCTTGTGCACAACAATGTCGGTATCTAACCCTGGCATATCTTGATACGACCAAGCAAACACATCGACATACTCTTGAAGCAGATCTGTCAACTGTCTCTTCACTGAGTCTTGTAGGCAGGCCCCAATTTTAACTTCTTTCACATTTTCTTCCGTACCAAGATTGATCACTTCAATCTCCTCCTGGTGAGGAGTAATAACCTTTTCCTCCTGTCTCAACAACCTGGCTAGCTCTTCGGGAAGCCCAAATTCTTCATCAACCCCTTCATCGGCTTGACTGATTGGATTGTCAAAGTCATACGATGTCATAGCCGTGCTGTTGTCGGTGCTGTCAGGAAGGCACTCTCTGCAAGGGTTAAGTTGGTCCATTTTAGTGATTGATTTTAATCTTGCTTTCAGAAAAAAGTGAAATGAAGTTATCATTTTGAAAACAACGCCATTTATTTTTGTACAAAAAGAAAAATGGAAAAACAGTGAGCATAAAAGAAAAAGACTCGTTTGCAAAAAGATGTCTGATACTTCATTAATTTAATCTTGTTTGCACAAAAGTACAGATGGCCCTGGTTACAAAATGAGTCTTGTCATCTTGGGCAAGATGCAAGACTTGGATGCATGCTATATAAAAAATACAGGAAATAATAATTACTCTGCTCGAGTAACACTTATAATTTCCTGGGAAGACCAGTTCGAGACACTGCTCCCCGGGATCTTTGGACGAATCCAATTCTCCAGATTGCGCTCCTCTTCCAGCTCGTCTTCCAGACAGTTGATAGCATCAGGGGTAAGCATCCCCCCACTGACAAAACCAGGCTCTCCAGCAGCCTTTGCTTGATGTTGAGTTGGTTTGTAACCCAACCCAAATTTGTCCTTCTTCTCCTCCACAGCTAAAACCTTGCCCCAGCCTAGGGCAGTTCCTTCTTCAACAACCTTCCGGGCTTGTTGGTAAGATGACATTGGAGTACCAGATACAGCAGATGCTTCATTGACGTTCAAGGCCTCAAAACCTTGGCTCATTGTTTCATGGATCTCTCCATCCATTTCAATGTATTTGTAGGTTGCCAGGTGGCTGACAAAAATGTCCTCCTCTCCACAGATTGTGACAACTTGGCCTTCCCACTCAAATTTTAACTTTTGGTGAAGGGTAGACGTTATTGCGCCGGCGGCGTGAATCCAGGGTCTACCCAACAAACAGCTGTAGGCGGGCTGAATGTCCATCACATAAAAGATAGTTTTAAAGGTCTGCGGGCCAATTGTCACAGGCAGCTCAATCTCTCCCAGAACCGATCTCTTAGAACCATCAAAGGCTCTTACTACCAGGTTGCTGGGTCTCAATGCCAATCCATCATGTTCAAGCTTCACCAGAGCCTTCTTCGGTAGGACATTCAGGGAAGAACCTGTGTCCACCAGCACATGTGAAAGGACAGCTCCTTTGCATTCCATGGTTATGTGCAAGGCTTTGTTGTGATTGCGGCCATCCGCTGTCAAGTCAGAATTGGTAAACCCTAGCCCATTGCTAGCAGTAACATTTCCAACCACGGTTTCCAATTGGTTGACAGTTATCTCCTCAGGCACGTAAGCTGCGTGCAGGACTTTAAGTAGTGCATTCCGATGGGCTTCGGAGCACATAAGCAGTGAGAGGATGGAGATTTTGGATGGCGTCTGGTGAAGCTGATCCACAACTTTATAATCACTCTTTTTGATGATTCTCATAAACTCATCAACTTCCTGATCAAATGGAGTTTTCAGGGCTTCTTTGGTAACTTGGTCTTCCTGCACCGGGCCTTTACCCTTTGCTTTGGCAGCAGCTTCTGCTTCGGCTGTAGGTCTTTGAACTTGTGAGGCGAAGAGACGTCCGCTTCGAGTGAAGCCTCCGCCTCCCCCCACATTATCTATTTGTGGTGCAGGTGCCGTTGTTTCCAGAGTGATTCTTTTTCCTTCGCAATACAAGTCAGAGCCATAGTGCCAAGGGATGGCCCTATTGCTTTCATATGGTACTGGTCCAGGCACCGTGACAGTGACTGGACTGATTGCTGCTGCCGAAGGGACTGTAATTGTTTGTGGATCATAAAAGATTGTAACTGGTGCTCTGGCGGGAGCAGCACCTTCTGAATGGTAGGCGGAATTATTTTCAGGATCGTAGAATATGGTAACAGTAGAGACATCTTCATGATTGATTGCTGGTGTTGTAGGAGGTTCTGTTGGAAGGACTGTTGTTGTTGTTGATGGAGAGTCGAAATGGGATGAAGCTGAAGTTGTAGCAGGAGAAACTGTTGAAAACTGATCATTCGGAAGGACAGGTGAAATACTTGTTGATGGTGCTGATGGATTGTTGGGAGCATTAGTTGCTGCAGTTGTAGGAGGGTCTGAAACCGTTGCTGATGAAGTTGTCGGATTTGCAGGAAACGATGTAGTGATCTGAAGTAGGCCACTCTGAATAAGGCTGTCAATGCCATTCCTCAAGTCCTCACACCCATTCCATGAAATATTGCAGTAGGGACATCCCAGTTCACACCCCGGAAATATATTGTTTTCACGGAGCTGAGCTTTGATTTCCACCAATGGTGTCCTGATCTGATCCACACTGGTTATGAAATAAGACGGTGTGTCTTCTTCAATTGCGTTAATTCGAGGACCACCATGGTTTGGCATTGGGTTTTTATTGACATTGGGCGGAGGTGCAAAATTCAGAGCCTTGGAGTCTACCAAGTCTTGTACCTTCATATGCAGAGCTCTGCATTTTTCTGTACTGTGACCAGGTGCGTTGGAATGAAAAGCACACCTAGCATTGGAGTCATAGTTTCTTGGTAGACTATTGGGATCCGGAGGTGCCAACGTTCTTAGCTCAACCAAGTTGAGTTTCAGAAGTTGTGGCAGCAAGGCAGCATACGGCATTGGGATCGGGTCGATCACTCTGTTAGCTTGGGAGGGCCTTTGTTGGAATGGCCTCTGTTGATTGTTGTTGCTATTGTTGTTGTTGTAGTTGTTTCTTGGAGGATATTGATTCTGATGATACTGAGGTTGTTGTTGGAAATTTTGTTGAGGAGGTTGATAGACCGGCTGAGGATGAGCTGGAGCAGGGATTGTGACTGCTGCTATTGTCCTTGGAACATATTGGGGCCTACCCCTGTTGGTGTGAATGGCATTGGTCTCGCCAGTTCTTCTCGGGCCTGCAAAAGGCTTTCTTGTACTGCTGGACGAACTTGCACCATTATCAGATATTTTGCCCATTTTCAACAGGCTTTCAATTCTCTCCCCAGCTATGACAACATCTGCGAAGCTGGTGGAAGAGAAAGCGGCCAACCTGTCAATATACGTTCCCTGGAGAGTGTTCATAAACATGTCTGCCATTTCTCTCTCAGACATAGGGGGTTGAACAGCAGCAGCCAATTGCCTCCATCTCTGGGCATATTCTCTGAAGCTCTCCCTCGAAGACTGTGACATTCCCATCAGGAGAGTCCTGTTGGGTGCCATGTCTAGATTATACTGATACTGTCTGATGAAGGCTTCTGCCAGGTCCTTCCAGCATCTTACAGTTGCTCTTGTCAAGTGGGAATACCATTCCCTCGATGCTCCAGTCAAGCTGTCTTCAAAGTAGAACATCCAAAGTTTCTCATCCATTGTATAGGCCTTCAGCCTTCCCAGAAATGATTGCAGATGAGTCCGGGGGCATGAAGTCCCATTATACTTCTCGAAACATGGAGGCTTGAACTTGTGGGGAATCCTAACCCCGTCTACCAGCCCCATGTCCATGACGTCGAAGCCCAAAGAGTTTTGAGACTCCAGTGATCTCAACTTCTCAGCTATCTCTTCCAATCGTCTATCATATGTTTCCTCTCCGGCACCCATCACTGTATACTGGTCCTCCTGAGGATCTTCTTGAAGTACTCTGGCTGCAGTGGCTGTCCCTTGAATGTTGACTGGGATGTTAGCCTCTGGATGGAGATGTGGGCCAAACACAGGGGGGGTAACATGTGGTTGCACCCTTTCATTATTACTGGTGCCTGCAGTTCCTACATGAGGCTCCTCTTGATTTTGCCTCTCCACCATGGCCCTCAGTCTCTCCTGGCTCTGAGCCATGTTGTTCATAACTTCCATGAACTGCGTCATCTGCGTTCTCATCTCTAACCTTTCGTTTGCCATCTGGTTTCTGACCTCCGTAAGGTCTTGTTGCATCTGATCCATCTGAATTCCCGGAAGGTTGTTTCTAGTTGGATACCTGTGTGGCCTGTTGAGAGGAAATACCCGGCGGCGAGCAATAATTCCTGAGATTCACAACAGAGGTTAGCAACAACAAAACAAAAAACCTACAAAACAAACAAAAGGGTTAGCATGCAATGCAGTTATGCTTATTTGTTCTCAAGGTATCCGGTTTGGCCTTCAGTTTTGACCCTTCCAGACCCTTGAAGATGATGTTGTTGAAGTTGCTTTTGATGTGAACCCCAACACAAATATATTACAAAGGTGAAATAATACAATTTGTTCATTTTACAACACAAACCCTCAAAGGGGCCAAAATACATCACAAAAAGCAAAAGTACATGGAAAAGGAACAACAACAAGCAAATGATCAAACTCCAAGGCCAAACTCATCCTCACGAACTTCCTTGAGAAGTGCTTCGGTCACAGGATCAGCCGGGCGCTCCGTGAGACTTCTAATGAGGAGGTTTCTTGTTGCAACAGCTGCAGTCAATTTCTTGCTCTGACTTTGGTCCTTAGACCTCTTCAATCCTGCTTTGATTTTCAGCTCTGATATTTCTTCCTGGGCTGCTGCCAGGGCCTTTTCCATCTGCTCCATCTTGTCTTGAACTCTCTTGTCTTCTAGAGTACGGGCCTCAGTGATCCGGACCCACCTGGCCTGACTCTCTTTCAAATACAAATCCGTTCTTGCTCTTTGGAACTGGGCTTCTTTACAAGCATTCTTCAGAATCTGCTCACCAGCTTTAGACTTGTTGATATACTCCCCAGACTTCTCAATCTTGGTCAAGTGCTCTACCCTCAATTTCTCCAATCTCTCAATCTCCCTCACACCTTCACTTCTCTCCCGGAGGGTCTTCTGTAAGGCTTGAGATAACTTCTCATTTCTTTCCTTCAAGCCCTCAAACTCCTCCAGACTGATAGTGGCAGGGGGTGGTGCTGAAGATGACTCAGGCATGTCTTCTATGGTGAAGGGCAATCCAGAGAATTGGGCCCTGGCATAGGACCACTCATGATATTGGGCTGAGGCCACATTATTGCACTTACCCAGAATGGTAATTCCCTTAGTCTGAACATGATCCCAGGCCCAGGCAGCCTGCCTAACAACAGCCAAACTAATCTTGTTCTCACAGTAGAGGGTCTCAACCAAGTCCTGTTCCCTAGGAGCATGCACCAGTGCATAGCCTAACTGCCTTTTGAACAGCAGAGGGTTGTAATTGATGCTTCCCTTAACTCCTACCAAAGGCACATTGGGAAAGTGTCCACAGCTTGTGATAACATCTCTGCCCTTGGTGCTCTGAGTGCACCATCTGATGTCTGCTGAAGTGAGAGTAGTAAGCCTCTTAGCCCAGTTGCTTTGCTGATGAGGATTTAGGAATGCATCTGTCCTGGGCAGATGCCTGAGAAGCCAAGCATGGAATAGTGGAGCACAACACCTCACTAACTTACCCCTCTGCTTCTCATTCCTCTGATGCACTGAGTAGTAGAGATCTCCTAACAAGGTTGGCACTGGGTTCTTCAGGATGAACAAGTGAATTGCATTCTTGCTGATGAATCGAGGCTCATCTGCAAACAACACAATTCCATATACACTTAAGGCCAACAATGCACAAACAGCTTTCCACTCCCCCAGGGAGGCCTTCAAACTAGCTTGAGAAATCAGGAAGTCAAGATGAAAACCAGGGATCCCAGCTTTAGATGTCATATGCTGTTTAATCAAAACAGGCTCCAGGTGCAAAGCTTTTGCTATCTCTCCATTGCTAGGAAAGACCATTTCAGGGTTGAATGGGATTTCCCTCTTGATAGGCAAACCAATCAAAGATGAGTATTCTTCTAATAGGGGTCCCAACTGAAAGTCTTGAAAGGTGAAACATCTCAATGGGGGATCATAGAACTGAATGCAAGTGTGGATGAGGCTCCTCTGTGAAGGGTCCAGATCCATAACCATGTCCAGTATATCTCCAAAACTCTCCCTGAACAAGGGTATGTGATCTGGAGTGATCAGGGTTTGGATCCTCCTGATGTCTGATAAGTCTGGTTGGAAGAAATGATAAGTGATGTTGCTTTTCTTTGGAGCCATGATGCTGAGGACTGAGTAGAATAAGTGTTGATGGAGATGCTGAGGAGTGAGCCACTGATAGGCTGGTGCAAGTAACTGAAGTATATGGCTGACAAGCTGGAGCAAGATGCTGGTGGAGACAGGTCAAAACTGCAGATGGGGTCAAAACCAAAACCAGATAAAGGTGGATACCCTGAAACACAAATAAGCACATGTTAATATGATGCAATGAGTATGTATGCAAATGAAATGCAAGGGTTTGTGACTGAGCTGGATCTGATTAACTGCCTTGGTATAGATCCATGTGTGTTCAAGAATTCCTGATGGAGGTCTATAAATCCAGTAACCAGGGTGGGGGACTCAAATAAAGAGCCACATGTCCAGGTTTTTAGAATCACAAGAATTATCCAACATGGTGCATTCTTAACAAAGTCAAAGTAACAGGGTATTCTGAGGTCAAGGTACCTGCAAACCTGTAAACAGCCCAACCCCCTCACAGGTGGTGATCTAGAACAAGGATCCTCAGACTTGGATCAGTTATGAGAAGTGTAAACACTTCTAACCCGGAGGTACAGTGTTTACAATAACCATAACAATTCCTCCTCTAATTCACCTCAGTTTCTGAAGGTCAATACTAAAAGGTCATCCAGACTTAGCAGGCTTCCCAGATCCCCCTAGCATTGCAGGAAATCCGCAACACAGAGTTCTCAAGAAGAAACCCATATCTGAACCGTGTTTCATATTCCCGCACCAGACCGAAATGGAATGGGAAAGAATATGATTCACTCTATCCTAGGTGTCACTCAGGTCCCAGGTGTAGGACCTTAACTCTCAATGAAATACCCACCCACCAAAAACAAGGAAACCAGATCCAGCCAGCAACAGTGACAGTATGATATATACAAATGCAATAAAGAAAGCGGTAAATAAAGCTGTACAGAAAGCAATAAATAAAGCGAATATACAAACACAAATAACACATAACACCCCAATAAAAACAAATCAATCAAGCGCTAGGAGGAACCCACAAAAAGAACCAGAAGCCCTGGTTGCAGTATAAGTCCCCAGCAGAGTCGCCAAGCTGTCGCTCCCGACAAATGAAACCGGGTCATATGAAGGTACAGACGCGAACGGTCGGCGAAGGGATCAGTGGGAACACACAGCCGTGAACTCACTGGAGAATGAATAGAGTCGCCAGCTAGGCATTTTTATCCCGGAGGAAAGGCAATGCTGCATAAGCCTAGAAAGATATGGATAAGACGGTTGCGAACTAGAGAGACTGAGAAAGGGGGTTGGTTACAACCTGGGAAGGTATTAGCACCCAGATTGTCCGTCGTACTCGACGGGATCCACGCTTAAAAGATTTGTGTTTTAAAGGGGTAGTGTCAGTGCAATCTGTGTGTAAAATAGCTGGAAAAGAATGTACAGGTGTCAGTGTAAAGGAGAGTGAAGTGTATAAATGAAGTGTCAGTGTAAGAATGAGAATGAATTGCTCAAGATTATGAGGCTTAAAGAAATGAGCTGGAAAGAGGGGGAATATACAGAGACTTTTGTTCGATAACCGTTAAGTTATGCCTACGTATCCTCTCGTGCAATGAGGAAGTCAGAACACCGTAGTTCGACCCAAAGAGTCTGAAATGAAATTGACTGTGAACTGCTTACTTGCCTATGCTCAAGTGTATGACCTGTCTGGCTCAGGTGCAAACTGTCTTGCGTTAGACGGAAGAAACAAGTTCTCGTTTATGAGTGAATGAGGTGAGAAAAGAATCCCGGAGGAGACGATTATTGCTTGTTTTTGAGTTTTCAGTCTTTTATTGCTTTTTGAAGTTTGTCATAGGATGATGAGCTTAAGTCTAAACCAATGGGTTAGTAAACTCATCACATCTTCCCTCTGATCAGGGGTAATGAGAGTACTTTAAGTGTGAAGTCAGATTCTCACACTTAATCACCTTTGGTGTAGGATTAAGATCATTAACCTACTTGTGATTATTTAGATGTTTTTGTGATTTTTGTTTAGTGTTGAGTAATGAGGTTAAGCCATAATCAAGGATCAAACAGACTCATTACACCATCCTAAGAGAAGGATAATAGATGAGAATGTTTAAGTTGAGAAAAACTCCTCAACTTAATCCATGATTAGGGATTAAACCCATGACAAAACAAGCCTTTGATTAGGTGGATTTTATTTAATGGTATGATGATGAAGTGTTTTTTATGGTTTGTAAGACAACTTGAGGGGGACTTGTCCATTAACACTAGGGTTAGTCCTTCTTAACCACTTAAGGAAGAATTAGAACCCTAATGCAAGGCCCAAGTTACAAGTGCGATGTCTTGGTGATTATTATGTGAATTGATTAAGAGATTTAGACACCTTAAGGGTTTAATACTTAGGATTAAAGTTATACACTCCATCCTAAGAGAAGGATGCAGGCATAAGCTTAATCACAAAGTCTTAAAGCCTTTAGGGTTTAGTCCCTGATTATAAGATGAGAAGAGAGACACAAAGAGACATAAAGGTAAAAACTATGAGGGGAGACTAATCAAAACCCTAATTCATTATCATGCTTGGTTGGTCCTAAGGTTTGTGAGGTTGTCAAGAACAATCTTCAAAGGCCACCAGGAAGCAGATGAACAGGATCAAGAGAAGCAAAGTGACTTGCTTCATTCAAGAAGTCAAGTCACTTGCAGAAAGAAAGTAGGAGGAACAAGAATGAGCAAGCTCAAACTCATACACAAACAAAAATGCAGCAATGGATGCAAGAGAGATGAAAAGAAAAGGTATGAGAAGTGAAGGCAAATTCACTTCTCAAGTTTACTTGCCACCTGAAATGTTAGAAAGAAAAGCAATGCAATGCAAGATGAGATGAAATGACATGGGACCAAGCAAAACCAGAAGCATGTTGATGATGATTATGATGCTATGAGGTGCTATGAACATGAGACAACATATGGAGATGCTCATACAAGATTATGAATGCAAATGATGCAAGCTAAGGAGCATGAATGAACATGGAAAGTTATGAAGCATACAAGGCAAATGACATGGCAAATATGTAATGCAATGATCAAACATGTATCCTATATGTCTTAAGATGTCAAATGAATCATAAGAATACACAAAATGCAAAGACAAGTCATGCTATGCAAGGGAATGCAAGGAGGATGCAAGAGAAAGCCCAAATTAGGGTTTATGAAACAAACATCAAACAAAACCCAAAACAGAAGCAAACCTCATGATAAAAAATGGAAAATGCTACCCAAAGAAACCCTAGGCCTATAATGATCTACTGCCCAAAGGGGAGCTCTCAACTCTCAACCAAACTCAAGATATGATTTTTGCAAGTTATTAGGGTTTTTTTAGGGTTCTTAACAAAAGAAATGCCAATCAATTTGAAAATGCAAGATCAAATCATGGCCTTTTTATCCTTGAAAATACATGTCAAATGGAAAACAATGCAAAAAGAATCAATGTCTCAACCTTCACCAATAGGCAGAAATGAATTTTTAAACTTGTGATCAAAATAATGCACAAAATATGATTTAATCCCATGAAAAATTCTTAAAATGCATCAAGATCAAAAAAGAAATTTGGTTTGAAGGTTGGACAATGTTTCTAAATGTCTTAGAACATTTCATGAATTTTTTTGTAATTTTTAAATACCTAAAAGTATTTTTAATTAATTAATTCTCATTAATCAATTAAAAATAAACTTTTAAATATTTAAAAATACTTTTTTAATGATAAAAAAATAAAATAAAAATGTTTTTGGGTCTTAAAAATTATTAAAACTTTAAAGAAAAAGTTTCATAATTTTTAAGACATTTTTGCTATTTTAAATTAAATATGCAAAACAAATGAGAAAGAAATGAATTAAAATTAAAATAAATGGGAAGTAATCAGATTGGATGGCTGGGATTGGCCCTGGTTTCAAAAGCGTTGACTGCGCGCCAGGATGAAAGGCCCAGATTGCTTCTGGCTAAATTAAATTAATTAAAGATTAATTAACCTAAAGAGAGAGATTAGGGCTAAGTGAGCACATCCGGGCCGTCCACACACGCGCGAAGTCAAGGGAGTCAACTGATCAAACGCTCCAGATTCAAATGGCATTTAATTACTGGATTAAGCCCTAATTACATTCAGGCGGCCGGAGAAGACTTCCGGTCGTCTTCTCCGGCCAGAAGCTCACCTGAAAATCACCCAACTTCCTCAAAACGTAATATAAATGAAATCTATGATTTGGGAAACGTTTCTAACACCCTCACGAATCAAACCCCTAACCTAAAACAAATTTATCTTTCCTAAATCATCTGAATCGAAGCAAACAATTTCTAGGGTTCGTAAGCTTCAAACACAAATTAAATTCTCAAAACACAACCATTTCAAAAACTAAAAGCATCAGGATGATCAGGAGAGCATAAAGAACAAGTTTGTAACAAGAAAAATCATTTCTGGAAAAATTAATTTCGAGCTACCTGAGATTTGCAATTTTCAATCTAGGAACTTTCAGGCCTCTTCCTTCAGTGCAAGCTGCTCCTCTTGGTCCTACAAAGGTGCTTGAATGCTCAAAATGAGTTTGTGTTGGCTGGAGAAAGAGATTCGAATGCTCCTGCTTCAGTTCAGTCAAAAATGGCAGCAGTGATTCTGGCACTTTCAGGTCATGATGATGGGTTGTTTGAGGTCTATGCAATGTGTTGAGAAGGTTTGCAAGGTTTGTTTTGATGTTTGTGGGCTATGGTGATAGTTCCAAGTGAAACTGCAAACTGAGGTGAGAGATGGCAGTAGGAGTTTCTGGCTGTTTCAAGCTTGGGCTTTGGGTGCTTTGTGATCTATGAAGTGTGTTTAGTTGAGTGATGAAGAAAGTTTTAGTGTTTGATGGCTGTGTGAGCAGATTCGAATGAAGTTGCAATGTGGGAGGTTTTTGTGTAAGTGGTGAATGTTGTTGTCTCAGCCTTGGTTCTCATGTGTTATGGCCAGCAAACTGATTCAATAAACAAATGCAAGTGGCTGATGGATGTGACCTGGCCTGCAGAGATAGGTGTGGCTACTTTTGCTCAAAGTCCACTTTTGTGTAAGATAGGGCATGGCTCAAGTTTAGGCAAGTACAAGTTGGGTTCTGGTGCAGCATGGTGAGTGTGAGAGGCTGGCTTGACCCAAGGCTCAATGCAGCAAGTTGGTGAAAAGCTCATGAGTGTTTTGCAACTTGGTTAGCTTTATGGATCACATGTGATAAAGTCTTGTTATGCAAACCAAACCATGAGCAAACTTGATCAAATTCTGATTTTTGTGACTTAGAGGATGTTTACATAATGGTTTGACATGAATTAGAGGCTGCATAATGCATTGGTTCAAGACTTTGCAAAATTTCCAATTGGTGCATAACTTGAAAACCAATGATTTTTGCTAACTTTGCAATGCCATAACTTTTAATCCATGAAGAGTTTGATCATGTTCTTGTACTTTTTGCAAAGGGAAAGATGAGATCTACAACTTTCATGACCAAAGTTTTTCCATTTGAAGCCTTTTTGGATCATGAATCAAGGCTTGAAAATTGGCCTAAAATGAGGCATTCTTGAAAAGTCAACTATGCCCCAAAAAGTCAACTTTTGCAAAAACCCTAAATTCTTGATTTTATGAACTTCAAACTTCTTCCATGATCAAATAAAGATCATATACACTCAAAATGATGAAGATCACCCATTGGTTGGGTCATTGGGGGCCTCAGATGCCCTGATTTTGCACTGACTTGTCTGAAAAGTCAACTCTTGATCAGATGACTTCCCCATGGAATTTCTTCATGAAAATTGATATGCATATTCCCTATACCATATAGAGACCAATGGAAACAAGAATGACCAAAAAAATTGGGGTTATGGCCTCTGAAACCAAAACCCTAATTTTCAGTCAACTGTGCAGTTCATCCTGGCTCTGCATCCACTCAAACCCTAGTTCTTGTGATTCCTCTGCAATTTTGACTCTGTGAGGATGTAACATGATACAAGAACACACATGGACCCTTCTGAGATGATTGGTGGCCTTTGGAATGCCTCAAGAAGCTTTGGGATTGCTCAGATCACAAACCCTAGGTGCAGATGCCTTAGAAACTATCCAGTGGATAAAAAATGAGATGTGAGATGATATGATTGTATTTATGCATATGAGGGTGATCACAAGCCATGGTGTGAATGGGTGAGGGCAAATTTGGGGTGTTTACACATACGCAGTTCCAGCATAAAAAACACAAACAAATAGTTCCCGCCTTAGTTAGGCGAACTACGTCGACTCTGATCCTCATTATCCCGATGAGGTACGTAGGCAGCGGGGTAGGGCCCGTTCGAGCATATTCTATATTTTCCCTACATTTCCCCCTTTTATTCTCATTTTTCCATTCCCATTCCAGTTCCAGTTAGCGGTTCATTTGTTCAGCAGCATTTTATTTCTCACCCTTTGAAACAAACAAGCAAGCGTGGATCCCGTCGGGTACGACGGACGATCTGGGGTGTTAATACCTTCCCAGGTCGTAACCGACTCCCGAACTCAGATCTTTGGTTCACAGGACCTTGTCCTTTCCTTCTTACTCAGGTTTGTGCAACATTACCTTTCCCTTTCATTCGGGATAAAAATGTCTGGCTGGCGACTCTAACCTTTCCGCGCCACTTTCGCGTTTGTACTAGGATGAAAATCCCGGGAGCGACAAAGATGAGAGAAGAAGACTCAAATCAGAAAATGACAAAAAAAATAAGGGGGACTAAGACCAACCCTAAGTTATTTATTATGCATAAAAGGGAGATCCTAATAGTTTATGAGGTTTTTCTATTCCTAAGGAAGAAAAGGAAAAGAAAAAAAAAGGTTGCAACTTACTTCCTAAGGAAGATAAGTTGGTCCTAACAATGAGGATTCCTACCAATCACAAATATGGAAGGAAAAAGTGAATTAAATGCATAAAGAAAATGCATAAAAAATAAAAGGATAAGGTGTAAGGAAACATACCTTTCCGTCCCTACAAAACAAAGATTAGTGTTGCATTTTATTAAAAA
The DNA here is from genome assembly GCA_963966055.1 of Lathyrus aphaca. Classification (NCBI taxonomy): domain Eukaryota; kingdom Viridiplantae; phylum Streptophyta; class Magnoliopsida; order Fabales; family Fabaceae; genus Lathyrus; species Lathyrus aphaca. The sequence continues at coordinate 233,242,679 of OZ014521.1, forward strand.
TAATAAGGCAAACACACAACAATTAAATCCTACTAATTCCAGGACCTAACTTCTAGACTTCAACTTAATTCTAAACACTAAAAGAATGCTAAAACAAAGATTCAACACCTACTATGGCCCCTAACTGCACAAACAGCTATGAAAACAATGCACAACACAAGGCAACTTTCTACAACCAGCATACATCATGAAAAGATAGGTGTAAAAAGTCCCATACAACATGCAAACATAACAAACAACATGTATTTTACATCACCTATGTGCAAAGTCAGCTATGAAATGTAAAATGCAGATTTGATTATTTTCATTTTTTAATGCACAAACTTAATGAAAAATGTAACAATTAATCATGGATATGCATTTGAACATAGATCAACATACACAAATGAGTGAAATAATTATTTTGTGAGGATTATGCAAGAATGCACCACATGATTGATTATGAAACAAGTATGCAAAATATGGCTCATGAACATGGCATATGAACAATGAGCATTGATCATGAATATGCAACATGATAGATCAAACAAGAATGCCAAGCTCAATGCAAAATTCAGAATTGAATTGATGTGAATGATATGATCAAACATGTAACCAAATGCCACCAAATGCACATACATACATGGTTATGTGAAATGCAACATATATATATATATATATATATATATATATATATATATATATATATATATATATATATAGCTACAATGAAATGCAAATGAGTTAACGAAACATGCGAAAGATGCAAAAACATAATGCAACATGATTATTTACATGCCAAATGATGCATAGACATAGCAACAAAATGCAATGAGTCAAATTATACACAAATGAAAACATAAACGCATAATATACAACATGAACGGAAACGCGTCGAAACGACTCGAAATGGGGGAATGAAATGTCGAAACCAACCTAGAAAATTCTCTAAAATTAGTATCTAAATATGCATGAACATTAGAGGCACCAAGAAGCATGAATAAGCAAGCAACTAAGCTAAAATTCGGAATTTCTACAGCGTTAACCGGTTAACCAAATGGTTAACCGGTTAATGGACCCCAGACAACACTGATTTGTGGCAAAAACGCATGCGTTAACCGGTTAACCAAACCGTTAACCGGTTAACGCTGAACAGAAAGTGAAAATTGTTTTGAAATAAGTGCTTTTGGCCACAAACTTACTTCTAAACAACCCAACACACATCTAATCATGCTAACACGAATTTCTACTCAATTAGGGCTTATTAACACATGTTAGAACCTATAACAAGCTACAATCTAACTTCTAATCCATTAAAAATCATAAATCGCAAGCAACACATAATGAAAACGTAATCGATCACAAGCAATACGAAAATCACTTAAAGAATGCCGAAATGGCGAGATGAAGAGAATAACTTAAAGCTAGCATGGTTTTAGATTACCAACCTACAAAGTGGAGAAGTGCTTCGGTAAATGTTGGAAGAATCGGAGCTTGATCGAAGAGAAAATCAAGAAAACCGAAAATCCGCAAAATAAATGCGTTCTTGATGCTTGAGCCTTCTTGCACTTCCGATAAGTTGAAATCTTCACAAAAATCAGTAGCTTCTTCTTCTACAATCCACAAATCAATGGAGGTTGGAGGCTAAGCTTTAAGATCTTCAAGCTTCAATGTGAAACTTGAAGAGCTTCCTCAAAAAAAGCTTTGGTGAAAAGGGAAATGGAGGAAAAGTGAAAGAGAAAAAGTGATTCTAGAAATTGTGAGAAAGTGAAAAAATTGGGAAAAAAAACTTGGGAACCCTTTGCATTGAAGTGATTAATGATTATATAGAGGCTAGGGTTGAAGCTAGGTTTGGGACTGGAATTAGGTTTAGGAATGAAGTTAGGTTTGTAGTTAGTTAGGGTTAGGGTTGGAGAGGGAATATTCCTTGGAATATTCCATAGAATACTCTAGAAGGTTGTGGAACATGGTAGAAGCATCCAAAGGAAATGGAGTGGAAAAATAACAGGGGAAGAAATGAAAGGAAATGTGGAAGGAAAATGGAAGGAAAAGGTGAAATCTCCCTTTTTTGGTTGGTTAGCTTGGAAGTGGTTTGGATTATTTTTGGGATATTATTTTTCTCTTGAACTCCAATGTTTGGCAAGCCTCGATCGACCATACACCCCATGCGTATGCAAAGGATGATGATTTATTTATTTTATTTATTTTTCAAATGTGATGCAATGATATGCAGAATGATGCGGGAATGAAGCGTAAATCGCTCGAGGTTGATAATAAATAAAAGGGAAAATTTTGGGGTGTTACATCTGCCCCTATTCAATCACTGTAGACTTGAATGGATGATAGCAGTCACTTTCAGACGTTTGAAGTATGCAGGGGTTGAATTCTAAAAACAACCAGAAAATTTGCACTCGGTGGAAAAGAAAAGGGAAATAAACCCAACCATCTGAACTCTTCTTGTGGAGAACTCGGATGTGAATGCTTTAGAATAACACTGGGAGATTGCTGATTTGCCACGCTACGGGTGGACTTTTGCTGGGCTATTAATGACATGCCACACAACAGATGGTTTTCCGAATGCTTTGCCATACTGCGGGGGATTTCAATACTTTGCCACTCTACGGGGATACATTGCTCAGCTACGGGAGACTTTGGAAATCTGACCACTCTATAGGGCTACATTTCTCAGCTACAGGAGACTTTTATTTCGGCCACACTACGGGGGCGCTCTGCTCACTATGGTAGACTTTTGATACCTTTCCACCCTGAGAATGGACGTTTTCTCACTCTGTGGGGATACTCTGCCACACTATGGGGGCTTTGGAAATCTTGCCACACCACGGGGGCACATTGCTCAGCTACGAGAGACTTTGAAAATTCGCCACACTACGGGGGCACATTTCTTAGCTACGGGAGACTTTGAAAATTCGCCACACTACGGGGGACTTCAATATTTTGCCACACTACGGGGGCTGATTGCTCACTACGGGAGACTTTTGCTCACTACAGGAGACTTTTGCTCACTACGGGAGACTTCAATGTTTTGCCACACTACGGGGGCTGCTGCTCGCTACGGGAGACTTTGGCTCACTACAGGAGACTTTTGCTCACTACGGGAGACTTCAATGTTTTGTCACACTACGGGGGACTGCTGTTCGCTACGGGAGACTTTGGCTCACTACAGGAGACTTTTGCTCACTACGGGAGACATTGGAAATTCGCCACACTACGGGGGATATTGCTCGCTATGGGAGATTTTAAGAATTCGCCACCCGGAGGATGGACTTTGGCCAATATGCGGTTGGACTTTGGATAAATTGCCACGCTGCGGGTGGAATTTGGATATCAACCTTGGATTGAGCACACATTCGTTGAACTGCATGACATAATGCCCCATGACACTGGGGGATAGGTATAAAGGGAATTCCTGACATGGAAACAACAAATCTTTGCTGACTCTGTGGGGAATATAGATGGTTGCCGATATTTCTGCTGGAGAAGGGTTTGACTAACTTGTCTCGACTTATTACCTTTGCCAAAAATAAATTGGACTTTAGATTTGAAGACCCGGCTAAGGGATGCCTCAATTGCTGGGGATTGAATCTCACCCCACGGATTTCGCTGGGGAATCGACAACTTTTCTACTTAGCTGGGGGAAGACCTGTCAAGGCTCTGTTGAGGAGAACTCTCTTGTCTACCTGAATTTTCCAAACCTCTGTGGGGAAGGGAACCGTTCTGCTAACTTCCGGGAATTTCTGGATTCTTGTAAGAAGTTCTTCACTACGGGAAGACGACTCTTGATAGGGATGATCCTTATTGCTATGTTGGGGAAGAGAAGGATTTGGTTTGAGATCTGCTGGGAAATAAGATCAAGGAAACCTGCTGAAGAAAAGTATGACGACTTTACTGGGGATAACTTCCATGCGTCTGTTGGGGATAACTAAACTGAACAGCTTCCTACTGAGAAGGAAAGATTTCAAGTAGTCTCGTGCTAGGGATCATTTGCTTTGATTCGAGCTTTACCTTAAGAGTATTTTAGAAAATACTTTGTGTCTTTAAACTCCTCAGGAGTATAATTTCCCAGGTATACTGAACTTCCGATCATCTGTCTTTGGGAAAGAATGAATCCTCGTGCCATTGGGGTGTCTTGCCCCAGTATGAGTCTTTAACTAATTGCTCTAGGAGAGATCTGAATCTTGAGTGATTTCCCCAGGTTGGTTGATTCTTATCATGGATGGTTGGGAAAGTCGTTACTCAATGGAGCTTTCTCGGAAAAGTGCACCTCGACGTGACTGTCTTTCAGAAGTTTTAGACTTCTCAACTTGGAAAACTTAAGCTTCTGGACTGAATTTCCGCCTGTGAGCTTTTTATGATGCCAAACAAATGTATGCAAGCAGAAAATGTTTTATTCTGAGAATGGAAATTCTAATGCAACACACATGTTAATCTTGAAATTTGGAAAAGGTGTCGCAAACCTTTGTGAGCGAATCACTGGTTAAGATACGAAATTATTTTTTGAATGAAAGTATGTACATACAATACCAACAAGGATCTTTTAACACAACTCATAGGAGTCAGGAACACGGCCTCGAAGTAGTACGCTATCAAATTAACCCTCTTTCAGTTAGGACTTTTGAGGGTTGTATCGTGGCCTGGTTCACGGTTATAGAAACAAAGGATAAAGGCTCAAAGTTTATTTGTGCCCACCTACTCTTCGTGATGTTCTCCATTCCTATGTTCAACTAATTTTCACAAGCACTCACTTTTCATAAGGTTTCGTGCTGGTTGAGGAACCATTACCATTATCGGTTCAAGCACCAATCAGGTTATTGTTGAGATTCAGTCACCCCTTGTCTTTCGTGTTTGTGCCACACGACTTTGTTCTTGCTTAAGGATCTTTCTTATGTAATCCTCTTTGCATTTTTCGTCTTTCATTCTTTTGCTTATCCCTAACTTTTGCCTAGACTGATTCTTGTGAATCTTTGATTGTGAAGTCCAGCGGGATGCCCTAACTTTTGCCTAAGTCGCTTGTTTTCAAGTTTCGACTTAGCGGGCTTTTTCATTTCCTTTTTTTTCTTTTTGAACAAGTCGTGTGACACTGGTTGTCTTGATTGCTTTGCGAGGGTTGTGACTGCCTCATTCTTTGGTCGACGAAAGATAACCATTGTGGTTTTCAATCTTTGGACCTTTTGACTTGGATAACCATTGTGGTTTCTGGTCTTTGGACCTCTTGATTAGCATAGTGGAATGTAATGGATCCTTAAATACACTCCTTTATGAAATCCTGAACGCTTGGTCAGACTAGCTGACATTTACCCTGCCCTTGGGTTACATGTGAGGGTTTTTTCAGGCAAAAAGAAACTCCTACTTCAAGGGTCAAAGGGCTTAGCAAGGGTCTATCTTCCTTATATCTCCTGTGTTTAGGAATTTGAAACAAAGCCTGTACATAATCAACAGGGCCTTACTCGAGAGCACACAATTAGAGATTTTGCGTTTTTGTTTCGTCATTCTCCTTCATAGAGTTTAAGCTCGACAATTGGTATTGCGATGTAAACATGCATGGTTATAATTGAATGCGAATGAATTACTTCAAGAAAAACATGTGAGTTTTATTATTGCTAACATTCAAAAGCAAACAAATTTCATACACGTAGACAAATGTTTAGCATATAAAAGAAACTACAAATGGAAATGCAGTAAAGAAACTGAATATTGTCGTAGTTGAGGAGGCTTGACTCCGTATGGACCTGTCAGTCTTGGATACTTTCAGTGATCAATAGCTCTTTCACAGACTTGTAATCTTCTAGTTGCAGCCGTATACCCAACCATGGCAATCATATCTCTTCTTCTAGTTATTCTGACTCTGACACGAGATGTCTGAAGGAAAAAGTGAAGCTGGGGAGTAAAGTTTCCCCATAAGGTTTCTCAGAAAGACCTGATGATCTTCTGCCTACGTATCTCCATTGACCCATGACTAATGAAGAATTAGAGCGACGTAGTTCCCCTCAATAGGGAAGACAAATGCGTTGAATAAAAAAAAGCAGTTTCCATTGCTGAGAGTATCTGAATACTGATGGCTTTATTTGCTTCCTGAAGATTCTAGCTTAACGTGGACCATCTGGTAAAACAACCGTGATACCGGCTCCATTGTGATTAGGCATTGGATTTTGGAGTACATTTGGGTGAGTGTAAACACCCTAAATTTTCCCTCACTTTTTCTCACACCATGGCTTATGATCTTTCATTTTTGTTTTAACATAAGCATTACATCTCATATTGCATTTTTGTTTCACTGCATAGTTCAAATTCATCTGCATCTAGGGTTTGTGATCTGAGCAATCCAAGAATCCATTTGAGTCATCCCAAAGGTCTTAAAGCTTTCCAAGAGGGTTCATGTGTGTTCTATCATCATATTATTCTCCCCAAAGTTCATGGAAGTCAAGAGATCACAAGAACTGGCAAAGACATGGAAGCAGAGCTAGGGTTTTCACTACACAGATGGCCAAAATTAGGGTTTTGGTTTCAGAGGCCTTAACTCCAAATTTTTGGGTCATTCTTGTTTCTAATGTTCTTAATATGTTATAAGGATCATGTGTACCAAGTTAGATGAAGGAACTCATTGTGGAAGTCATCTGTTTACTGGGTAACTTCCTAAGCAAGTTAGGTCAAAATCAGGGCATCTGAGGCCCCCAACAATGGAACCAAGGGGTCATTTTCATCAAATTGAAGTTCAATGATCTTTATTTGATCTTAGAAGTGGTTATAAGTTCACAAGATTGAAGAATTTTGAGCCAATTGCAAACTTGCCATTTTTGGAAATGACTTGAAATGCAAACTTTCCATTTTGGGAAAGATTTTCAACCCGTTCTTTCATGACCAAAAATGCTTCAAATGAAAAATTCTTGGACATGAAAGTTGTAGATTAGGTCTTTCCCTTTTCAAAAAGTACAAGAACATGTCTTGATTCATCCTAGAACTCAAGATATGGCCTTTCAAAGTTGGCAAAAATCACATAATTTTCATGTTCATGTCAAAGAGGAAATTTTGCAATTTCACTTGCCAAGCATTCTAATGACCTCTAATGTGCACAAACACTTCATAACATGCCTATGCAACTTCAAAATATCAGAATTGACCCAAGGATTGAAGCATTTCATGGCTTGATTCACAAGAAACACCAAAGTTGGAAAATTGCATAAAGCATGACATCTCTTCATCCAAGCCTTCATGCTGCAATCTTTTGATCCAAGGGCCATCCACAAACTCTGCTGAGGCCAAGACACCCCTTGAAACATCTTTGCACCATGCCCATACCTCAAGTACACAAAATTAACTTTTTTGCAAAACCTCCCATACCAATCAAGCTGAGCCACAACAACTCTCTGAACCAATCACATTTGTTTATACTAGCCTCAAGCATTCCAAAGCACAACACACACAAGTTCATAACCCCCCACAAGTCAGCAATCACAAAAACCTCAAGAAACCTTCACCTCTTCGAATTTCATAGCACAACCACTAAAACTTCAAATTTTCTTCACCATTCAACTCAGCATCACCTAAGGAACAAATCCCAACCATTAGAATGGCCTGAAACACATCACACAACAAACACGATTTCTCACTCCTCGGAACTGAAACTCACAAAGGAGGCCATTTAAACTCCATTCAAGCTTTCCAGAAGCATCAGAGGGATCATTGGAGGCATTTTGCACAAAGGAAGATGTCAGAAAGCTCCAGTTTGCAAAGCTTCAACTCAGGTAGCCATGATGAACGTTTTTTCCAGAACTCTTATTTTAAGTTCTTAAATGCTTATACATGTTTAGCTGATCATCCTGATATGTTTATTTTTGAAAATGGTTAAGAATCAAGCATGTATTGAACTTCTGAAAGTTTTGTGTAATTTTCCATTTTGCTTAGAATCTTACTTTTGATGAAACATAAATGGATTTTGTTGCTGGATTCATGTTTAGGGTTGTTAGTTGAGTGATTCTGGAGAGTTATAGAGTCTGGGGTGGCCTAGGGTGGAAGTTAGGGTGAAGAGCTGGCCGGAGAAGATGACTGGAGGTCTTCTCCGGCCACCTGAATGTCATTAGCCCTAATTAGGTTTTAGTTGCCCAGATTGATTGTGGACATTTGGATCTTGATTAGCTTAACGCGTGAGTGGCCATGATTAGTTCATTAAGTTAATTTCAGATTAATTAAAATAAAACTCAATTAATTAGTCAAGATTGATTGGACCATTGATAAACGCATGCAGTCAACCCCATCCCCCTAGGTTTAAATCTCAGTCATTGGATGCGCATACTTCTCATTTTATTACATTTTTATTCATTTTCTTTTCATTTCTTTTGCATAATTAATTTAAAATACCAAAAATCATCAAAAAAAATATTTCCTTTTGCATTCTGACTTTAAATATTTTTCTTAATCCAAAAATAATTTTTATTTTATTTTTTGCATTAAAAAAGTATTTTTAAAATATTTAAATGTTATTTTTAATTAATTAAAGTATTTTAATTAATTAAAACTGCATTTAGGTTTCTAAAAATCACCAAAAAAATCGTGAACCATTCCAATACATTTAGAAACATTTTCAAAATCTTCACACAAATTTATTTTTAGGTTTGATCATAGTTTCCCAATTTTCTTTGAATTAAGGGTCATTAAAATCACATTTTTAAACCCTATGAAAAATCATTTATGCCTAACCAAGAAGAGTTTGAACTTGATTCTTTTTTCATTGTGTTACATATTGCATGTAGTTCATAGGTCATTTTACTCATGAATCTATCTTTTATTTTCAATTTCATTTACATTTTTCCTTTTGAATCACCCAAAAACCCTAGAAAACTTAGGAAAATCATAACTCTTGATAGGTTAAGCTTCTGACCTTCTCCTTTGGGTTGTGACCTAATATGGGATTAGGGTTTGTTTGAGCTTGATTTTAAATTTTTATCATGTTGATTGCTTCTGTTTTAGTCATTTGCATTTCACATGTTCATAAAACCCTAATTTCTCATGTTCATTTGCATTATCCTTGCATATTCATCATCACATGAACTTGCCATGACATTTCATGCATTCATATCTAATCTTAGACATATTAGGACATGTTAGAACCTTGATTGATCATTTATTCATTCATTTTCCATGTTTAGCATCCATTTCATTTCATAAACTTTCATTTGTTTTCAAACTCCTAAGCATGATTCCATAACATCTCATCTTTGTATGAACATTCATGTGCATCTTGTATGACATTGCATCATCTCACATGACATTTTCATAACATAAACACTTCTGACTTTGGTCTTTGCACTTCATTTCATCTCATTTCAATTCATTCCTTTATGCTTTATGTCTTATGCATCCATGCTAACTTTATGTCTTATGCATCCATTCCTTTATGCTTTATGTCTTATCTCATTCATACGCATCTTGCTTGTCTTTGAAGTGAATTTGATTCACTTGTGTTCTATCTTTCACTTTCTCCCTTTAAGTTACTTATCTTCTTAGGAAATATGTAACTTATTCTTCTACTTCCTCCTCCTTTCATCTGCTTCTTCCATTGGTGGTTTCCTTGAAGATCTTTCTCTAAGCCTTACAAACCATAGGATATCCAAGCATGATAATAATTAGGGTTGTGATTAGTCCCCCTTATCTTTTTACCTTTGAGTCTCCTTGAGTCTCTCTTCTCATCTCAATAATCAGAGACTAAACTCTTAAAGTTTTAAGACTTTGGAATTAGGGTTATCTCTGAATCCTTCTCTTAGGATGGAGTGTATAACTTTAATCCTAAGTATTAAAGCTTTAATTTGTGTAAACCTCTTAATCAAATCACTTAATAATCATCAAGACTTTATCTTGTAACTTGGGTCTTACATTAGGGTTCTAACTCTTCCTTATGGTTAAGAGGGACTAACCCTAGTGTTTAATGGACAAGTCCTCCTCAAGTTGTCTTACAAACTTAAAATCCACTTCTTAATCTCATCCTTTAATTAAAATCCATTTAATAAAGGCTTGTTATATAATAAATTTAATCCCTAACCCTGGATTAAGTTGAGGCATCTTTCTCAGCTTAAGTGTTCTCATCTATTATCCTTCTATTAGGATGGTGTAATGAGTTCACTAATCTGTGATTAGAGATTAAACTCATTACTTAACGCTAAACAAAAACCCAAAAATATCTAATTAATCACAAGTAGCTTAATGATCTTAATCCTACATCATCATGGCAATTAAGTTGAGATGCTTATCTCATACTTAAGTGGGCTCATTATCCCTAATCAGGGAGGATATAATGAGTTTACAAGCCTTTGATTTAGGCTTAAACTCATTAACTTATGCAAAACACCAAAAAAATTAACAAAACTGAAAACACAAAAACAAACAATAAACATCTCCTCCGGGATTCTTTTCTCATCACACTCATTCACAAACGAGAACTTGCTTCTTCCGTCTAATGCAAGACAGTTAGCACTCGAGCCAAACGAGTCATACACTTGAGCATAGACAAGCAAGCAGTTCACAATCAATTTATTTTCAGTCTCTTTGAGTCGAACTACGGTGTTCTGACTTCCTCATTGGACGAGAGAATACGTAGGCATAACTTAACTGTTATCAAACAAAAGTCTCATTGTCTTCCCCCTCTTTCAGCATTCTTTTCTAAGCCTCAGTTCCTGAGCAATTCACCCTTTTGCACTGACACCTGTATTTTCTTTCCTTAGCTTTTGCACACAAATAACATATACACTACCCCTTTAACACAATCTCTTAAGCGTGGATCCCGTCGAGTACGACGGACAATCTGGGTGCTAATTCTCATGCCTCCAATTCTCATGCCTCCAATTGAAGGAAGACCTCTAATAATGTACCTGACAGTATTAGATGAATCGATGGGGTGTGTGTTGGGCCAGCATGACGAGTCTAGTCGAAAAGATTATGCAATATACTACCTAAGAAAAAAGTTTACCGACTGTGAACAACGTTATTCACTGCTCGAGAAAACTTGTTGTGCTTTAGCGTGGGCTGCTCGCCGACTAAGACAGTATATTCACTGCTCAAGTACATATTTGAGAATCCAAGACTTACCGGAAGGTCTGCAAGGTGGCAAATGATTCTAACAGAATATGATATTCAGTACACCTCTCAGAGAGCCATCAAGGGCAGTGTATTGTCTGACTACCTGGCCAAGCAACCCATTAATGACTATCAGCCTATGAGATTTGATTTCCCTGATGAAGACATCATGTTCTTGAAATCAAAAGATTGTGAAGAGCCTATTCACACTGAAGGGCCTGATCCAGAAGAAGCATCCACTATGATGTTCGATGGGGCAGTTAATTATAACGGTCGTGGGGTCAGTGCAGTGCTTATTACGCCCGAAGGAGTCCATATGCCTATCTCAGCAAGGCTTATCTTTGCCTGCACTAAAAACGAAGCAGAATACGAAGCTTGTATGGGTCTTGAGGAAGCCATTGACCTCAGGATCAAAACTTTGAATGTATTCGGAGATTCAACTTTGGTGATCAACCAAACTAATGGCAAGTGGTATACTCATCAAGAACATCTGGTTCCCTACCGTGACTATACAAGGAGGTTGTTGACTTTCTTCACAATAGTAAAGCTTGAATACATCCCTCGAGATGAGAATCAGTTTGCAGACGCCTTGGCCACTATCTCATCTATGATCAAAGTACAGACTGCTAACTATGTATCTCGGATTTTAGTATCCAGACTGGTCGAAAAGATTATGCAATATACTACCTAAGCAAATAGTTTACCGACTGTGAACAACGTTATTCACTGCTCGAGAAAACTTGTTGTGCTTTTGCGTGGGCTACTCGCCGACTAAGACAGTATATCTTGACTTATACTAACTTGTTGATCTCAAAGATGGAACCCGTCAATTACATATTTGAGAATCCAACACTTACCGGAAGGGTTGCAAGGTGGCAAATGATTCTAACAGAATATGATATTCAGTACACCTCTCAGAGAGCCATCAAGGGCAATGTATTGTCTGACTATCTGGCCGAGCAACCCATTGATGACTATCAGCCTATGAGATTTGATTTCCCTGATGAAGACATCATGTTCTTGAAATAAAAAGATTATGAAGAGCCAATTCACACTGAAGGGCCTGATCCAGAAGAAGCATGGACTATGATGTTCGATGGGGCAGTTAATTGTAACAGTCATGGGGTCGGTGCAGTGCTTATTACGCCCGAAGGAGTCCATATGCCTTTCTCAGCAAGGCTTACGTTTGCCTACACTAACAACGAAGCAGAATACGAAGCTTGTATCATGGGTTTTGAGGAAGCCATTAACCTTAGGATCAAAACTTTGAATGTATTTGGAGATTCAGCTTTGGTGATCAACCAAACTAATGGCAAGTGGTATACTCATCAAGAACATCTGGTTCCCTACCGTGACTATACAAGGAGGTTGTTGACTTTCTTCACAATAGTCAAGCTTGAATACATCCCTCGAGATGAGAATCAGTTTGCAGACGCCTTGGCTACTATCTCATCTATGATCAAAGTACATACTGCTAACTATGTACCTCGAGACCGACCATCATATGTTTTCTCTGTGGACACCGACATTGACAACAAACCTTGGAGGCTTAGACATACCCACATGGGGCATCGTCTAATGATAAGAAGACATTGAGAAGGCTAGCCGACAGTTTCTTCCTCAACACTGATGGCTCCTTATACAAGTGGAACTTCGACATGGTCTTGCTCAGATATGTTGACAATAAGGAAGCAGACCTACTAATGCACGAAGTACATGAGGGTTCTTTAGGTACCCATGCCGGAGGACATGCAATGGCAAAGAAATTGTTAAGATCAGGTTACTATTGGATCACAATGGATGCAGACTGTTGTGCCTATGCCAGAAAGCGCCATAAATGCCAGATCTACGCAGACAAAGTGCATGTGCCTCCCAATCATTTGAATATAATGTCTTCACCCTGGCCCTTCACCATGTGGGGCATTGATACGATCGGAAAGATCGATCCAACTACTTTAAATGGGCACAACTTCGTATGCAAATGTCACCAGACAAGTGGTAGCCCGATTTTTGAAAAGGGATATCATTTTTCGATATGGAGTTCCCGAGCGAATCATTACTGATAATGGTTCAAACCTTAACAACAAGATGATGGCAGAATTGTGCCGAGACTTCAAAATTCAACATCACAACTCTTCTCCTTACAGGCCAAAGATGAATGGTGTTGTTGAGGCGGCTAACAAGAACATTAAGAAGATTGTGCAAAAGATGGTAGTCACAAACAAAGACTGGCATGAAATGTTACTATTCGCCTTGCATGGGTACCGAACTTCCATCATAACATCTACCGGAGCAACGCCTTATCAGCTTGTGTATGGTATGGAAGCCGTTCTACCTGTTGAAGTTAAATTACCCTCCTTGCGGGTAATGATGGATGTAAAATTGGACGAAGCAGAATGGGTCCGATCTTGTTATAACCAACGGAGCCTGATTGAAGAAAAAAGATTAGCAGTTATCTGTCATGGTCTGTTATATCAGAAACGGATGAAGAAAGCCTTTGATCAAAAAGTCAGACCACGGGAATATCAAGTGGGAGAGCTTGTACTGAAAAGGATCCTTCCTCCTCATACAGACCACATGGGCAAGTGGACACCAAACTATGAGGGTCCCTATGTGATAACTAAAGTCTTCTCGGGTGGAGCTCTGATGCTCGCAACCATGGATGGTGAAGACTTCCCGCCTCCTTTGAATTCAGATGCAGTTAAAAAATACTTCGCATAAATGATCCACTGGACATAAAAACAAAATGTAAGTCCAGGCAAAAATAGGGCATCCCAGCGAGTCAAAAACAGAATAAAAGACTCGGGCAAAAATAAGGGGAAATTGAAAAAAAAATGTACGCCTGCTGGGTTGAAAAGCCACATCGGATAGCTCAGGCAAAAATGGGTATCCTGATGGATTGAAAACCCGAAAGGGCGATCCACGCAAAATCAGGGAATAAGCGAACAACTGCATTCTGAATTCATCCGTATCACTCACGTAACATGGAAAGCTTCGAAAGGACAAAGCGTCGATCATAATCAACCTTCTTCAGAAAGCAAGATAAGAAGAGTGTCCAGGTCATACATGTCATAGCAAAAGGAAGATTGGAGCATCAACTTCAGCATTGCCAAATAGGACTTTTATTTTCTCAATTTTGTAGCAATCTCCTCTTTACAGGGATTAGCTTCCTCACTGTACTCGCCTATTCAGGGCACACAAATCAATAAAGTCAAATATTCATTCACACTTTGTTTTTATACCTTTTTGTTTGTTTGCAAAACGTCCAAAGTTCGTAATACAACATTTGCATGAAAATATATAAGCCATTTTCAATAAATGCTTGCAGGAAATATGTGCTCTTAAGCGAACCTAACTCCTATGACGGAATCCGGTTGAGGATACCTCAGGACGTTTGTGTGTTTCCTTTGTTTGACAGGTTGTAGGTGTAGACACCCCAAATTTGCCCTCCGGCTTTTGTATCTTTTTCAGCTTCTCGTTTGCATATCATACGCATTTTGCATACCATTTGCATAGTCTCCTGCGACATGGGATCACATTTTCTGAAGAATTTGGGTTTCATGTTTTTTATCTGCGGATTATCAGAGAATTCAAAGTTTCAGCTATACAACCATCGGTGGCATCATCCTCTCTTTTCTCCTGTCACTAATTAGGGTTTATTTCCCTGACTTAGCGGTGGTCAAAGATGTCACGTCTGAAGGGACTATTTGCTATGCATCTGGGCCGTCATCAATTCAGTGGTTGATTTCTCAAGCAGTGCATGTTCAAGTCAAGTTGTGTTGTGTGCTGAATTTATCAAATCATCAAGTTGTGATTCATGAGAAGTTTGGTTCAGGAAATTAGACTGTCAGTTATTCTATGCTTCTTTTGTGGATTTATTTTTATTTTTATTAAGTCCAATTTAAGTTTAGGTTTTAGAATTAGTGTTAATCTTATTAACCTTTGTTTAGATTTCACCATTTCAATGATGTTTAAATTTTTGTTTTGAATTTTAGAATTTTTATTAGTTTACTTTTTTAGCTAAATTAGTTTTAATATTTAATTTAGTTCAATTTTATTCAAATTTAATTATTTTATTTTAATTTATTTTTTAATTTGATTTAGCTTAAATTTAATTTATTTAGTTTAATTTTTTATGTTAGAATAATTTTTATTTAGGTTTAATTTAATTAGTCTAGTTTAAATTTAATTTGATTAGTTTCCTAGTTAGTTTCAATATTTACATTACATTACATTGGCCTCATCTCATAAACCATTGGTTCATATACTTTTTTCTGCTACACACTTTTTGTTACAACAGTGACAATACATAGCCTGCAACTATAGTCCAAGCATTTCACCAAATTGCCAACAAGATGGGGGCTTCACAGAAAAAAAGTACAGCAGGTAGCCGCAAAAGAAAAAGCTTCAGCCAATATCCTGAACACACCCTGCACACACATCAACAACCAACAACAACACAGCATTTTTTTTTCCACTCTTCTACATCACAAACAGCAACACACAATCGACAAAAACTTCTACACAACTTCACACAAACCTTCACGCCAAACATCACCTCACCACAGCAACATAACCTCATTCGAAAAATTTCTACAATCTCCTCTCATCAATACCTCAGCCGCAACAAAACTCTTCAATCATCACCCCAACATCTCTACCTCAACAGCAACACACAGACTTAACCTTCAAACTCTCCCTGCAAAACGAAATTAACACACAACACCAAACTCTTCATCGGTCCAACCATCTTCAGCCGTCACAACCACCTGACACGCAGAAACCAGCAAACAAACACAGCAAATCACCTCAAACAAGACCAAAAACCATCACTTACAAAACCTATCCGCCATCAGTAACACGACCAACATTTCATCCTTCACCCACCGCGAATCCACCCTTCAGCCAAGCAACACAACCCCTCACTCTTCTTCATTTTAAAACCAGAAACTCACCAGCAAAAAACCATTCTCAACAAGACTTCTTCAATCCCTCACAAAGACAGCAAACCACTTACACTTTGAAACCACACAAACCATATCACCATCAACCATACAAAAGCCCCTGACCGCAAATCACCATCAACAACAATCAAACACCATCTCACCATCAGGTTTCATTAACACACCAACAACAAAAGAGAAGAAGATGAAATGAAGGCCGAAGCCGTAAACAGAACCAAAAGCAAAATCAGAACAGAGATGAAGTGAGCAAAGCTGAAATCGAGACGAGAACACCGACAGAAACCTTGCTAATCCGTCGTGAGAGTGAAAGAAATGCGGACGCGTTGACTAAAGCTCCGGCACCGGCGATTGGAAGAGGGGTCACGGTTGTTGACGAACAGAGAACCGAGTTTGGGCGGAACTACCCCTTTTCCGGCGACGAGTTCATTGAGGGAGAACAAACCGCGAGTCGAAGCCGTGGCGAAGTTGAGTTGAGGAGAGTCGAACAAAACCACGAAGCTTGAAGCACGAGCCGCGGGAATCAGAGAGGCATGGTGGTGGAACCTCTTCTTCAGTTATGTTTTTTTTGTTCGGCGAAGGTGAGGATGAGCGGCGGAGGGTGCATCACCGGCGATTGGAAAAAAGGGCCGCCGTCGAAGGGTGTTTTGATGTTCTTCAGAATCGCGTTTTGGGGTTTTGCTTTTGTTTCTTCAATTTTGATTTCGTTCTTTATAAATTAAATTTGGTTATTTCTTTATCTTTTTTTATTTTATTATATTTATTTTCATATAATTTAATTTTCCAGTTTATGTTTCTTCTTTGGGCTTAAGCCCGTTGATTCTTTACCAGCACCCCAGTCCTGCGGCCCAGACCCCCATCTCATGTCTTTTTTTTTTGTTATTTTTTATTTCAGTTTTTCTATTTGTTTCTATATATATTAATTAGGTTTTCTGTAAATTTTGTTTATTATTTAGTTCATTATTATTCCTTAAGAATTAGATTTAGGATTAGATTTAGGAGTAAATTAGCTTTTTGTTTCAATTTAGCTAGCCTTGTTCATATTCTTTTCTAAAAGAAAGTTTAGATGTTAATAGGATTGTGCTTAATTTGGTTTAAGTCCTTTAGGTTTAGTTTAGATTAACACTAGAACTTTGATATAGTTTATTATTAACTTCAACTCAAATTTGATTTTTAATTTTGATTAGTCCGATGTAATTTGTTTTGTTAGAATCGTGCTTAATCTTGGTTCTAGTTTGCGCTTGATTTTTGTAGGTCCATTGTTCGAATTCGGTGATGAGGGATAAAGCGTGGAAATGACCTTGTGACTATTGGTTCTTCATAATCTTGCTCGAGCAAGTAGAATCACTTAGACTTTGATTTTTGCGTGGACTAATTCATGGTCTTAATTTTGGATGCGGGAAGTCTACAGTTGACTTTGGTTTGGTATTTTGACAATGGACAATTGTGTTTGAACTTTTGATTCCGCTTGATACTTCTTTTTGATATTTCTTCTTGCGCGCATTTAAGAGGCAACGGACCTTCTCCGTTAGGTAACGCTATGGCCCGATTTTAATTACTACATGCTGTTGCATCTGGAAGTCCTACTGGTGTAGGCTCTGTTTGTTCATTATTCATTTTTTCTCCATATCGTATTCTCATCTTACTTCTCCTTATCTTATTTCTATTTCATCCAACTCATCCTATTTCATTCTTCATTCTTATTCGTCTCAGTTGCCTCTTTCTCATCCTCATATCCTTTTATTCTTCTTAACTGGAGGTGTGCTTAGGCCACCATGGAGCTCTTCTTTTCTCTTCCTCTTTCTTTCTTCAAGTGACTTGACTTCTTGAATGAAGCAAGTCACTTTGCTTCTCTTAGTCCTGTTCATCTGCTTCCTGGTGGTTCCATTGAAGATTGTTCTTGCAAACCTCACAAACCTTAGGATCAACCAGGCATGACAATGAATTAGGGTTTTGATTAGTCTCCCCTCATAGTTTTACCTTTGTGTCTCTCTTTGAGTCTTCTCTTCTCACCTCATAATCAGGGACTAAACCCTAAAGGCTTTAAGACTTTGTGATTAAGCTTATGCCTGCATCCTTCTCTTAGGATGGAGTGTATAACTTTAATCCTAAGTCTTGAACCCTTAAGGTGTTTAAATCTCTTAATCAATTCATCTAATAATCACCAAGATATCACTTGTAACTTGGGCCTTGCATTAGGGTTCTAATTCTTCCTTAATTGGTTAAGAAGGACTAACCCTAGTGTTAATGGACAAGTCCCCCTCAAGTTGTCTTACAAACCATAAAAATCACTTCATCATCATATCAGTAAATAAAATCCACTTAATCAAAGGCTTGTTTTGTCATGGGTTTAATCCCTAATCATGGATTAAGTTGAGGAGCTTTCCTCAGCTTAAACATTCTCATCTATTATCCTTCTTTTAGGATGGTGTAATGGGTCTGTTTAATCCTTGATTATGGCTTAACCTCATTACTCAACACTAAACAAAAACACCAAAAACATCTAAATAATCACAAGTAGGTTAATGATCTTAATCCTACACCGAAGGTGATTAAGTGTGAGAATCTGACTTCACACTTAAGGTACTCTCATTACCCCTAATCAGAGGGAGGATGTGATGAGTTTACTAATCCATTGGTTTAGGCTTAAGCTCATTAACTTATGACAAACTTTCAAAAGCAATAAAAGACTGAAAACTCAAAAACAAACAATAATCGTCTCCTTCGGGATTCTTTTCTCATCACCTTCACTCATAAACGAGAGCTCGCTTCTTCCGTCTAATGCAAGACAGTTTGCACCTGAGCCAGACAGGTCATACACTTGAGCATGGACAAGTAAGCAGTTCACAAGTCAATTCATCTTTCAGTCTCTTTGGGTCGAACTACGGTGTTCTGACTTCCTCATTGCACGAGAGGATACGTAGGCATAACTTGACGGTTATCGAACAAAAGTCTCTGTACATTCCCCCTCTTTCAGCTTTATTCTTTAGCCTCATGATCTTGAGCATTTCACTCTGTTCTTACACTGACACTTCATTTATACACATCACATTTCTTTACACTGACACTTGTACATCTTTTCCAGCTCTTTTATGCACAGATTGCACTGACACTACCCCTTTAAAACACAAATCTTTTAAGCGTGGATCCCGTCGAGTACGACGGACAATCTGGGTGCTAATACCTTCCCAGGTTGTAACCAACCCCCTTTCTCAGTCTCTCTGGTTCGCAAACCGTCTTATCCATGTCTTTCTAGGTCTATGCAGCATTGCCTTTCCTCCGGGATAAAAATGCCTAGCTGGCGACTCTATTCATTCTCCAGTGAGTTCACGGCTGTGTGTTCTCACTGTTCCCTTCGCCGACCGTTCGCGTCTGTACCCTTATCTGACCCTGGCGTCACTTATCGGGAGCGACAGCTTGGCGACTCTGCTGGGGACCCTTATACTGCAACCAGGGCTTCTGGTTCTTTTTGTGGGTTCCTCCTAGCGCTTGATTGATTTGTGTTTACTGGGGTGTTATGTGCTTGTTTGTGCTTGTATTTATTTTTGTTTATTGCTTTATGTACAGTTACTTTACTGCTTTCTTTACTGCATTTATATATCATACTGTCATTGTTGCTGGCTGGATCTGGTTATTTGCTTTGGTGGGTGGGTATTTCATTGAGAGTTGAGGTCCTATACCTGGGACCTGAGTGACACCTAGGCTAGAGTGAATCATATTCTTTCCCATTCCATTTCGGTCTGGTGCGGGAATATGAAACACGGTTCAGATGTGGGTTTCTTCTTGAGAACTCTGTGTTGCAGATTTCCTGCAGTGCTAGGGCTATCTGGGAAGCCTGCTAAGTCTGGATGACCTTTAGTATTGACCTTCAGAAACTGAGGTGAATTAGAGGAGGAACTTTTATGGTTATTGTAAACACTGTACCTCCGGGTTAGAAGTGTTTACACTTCTCATAACTGATCCAAGTCTGAGGATCTTTGTTTTAGAACACTACCTGTGAGGGGATTGGGCTGTTTACAGGTTTGCAGGAACCCTTGACCTCAGCATACCCTCATTGCCAGTGCAATTGTTTGATCCGGTCACTATGATCCTGAAGTTATTGACCTCTGGTTTTCAGTTACTATTTCGGGTTACTATACAGAGATCTTGTGGTTACAGACACTCGATTCTTGGTTCAGTATTCCAGATTCCAGGCAGTTTCCAGCTGTGATCCCATGTCTTTGCATCTTTTGCATCATCATATTGCATATTGCATTTGCATCTGCATTGCATTTTCCAGAGAGCTCATCCTTCCTCTTTTGTCCATGACCAGCCAGCTGATTTCCCGGTACTCAGTTTGAACAAGTGGTAACAGTTAGAAGACGACAGAGTGTGTGAAGCTAGACTGAGCAGTGCCAAGAGTTAAGAGGGTCAGTTTGAAAGCCGTCAGCATCTATGTCAGAGAACAACCGCCAGAATGTTGAGCTTCCACCTGGTTTCTCTTCAATGACCAATCCTCTGTATGGTCTTTCTCCTGATGAAGATCTTCCACAAGTGAACAATCTTGCTCAAGCTCAACCCGTACAGACCCCGATCGTGAATCAGGATGTACCTGACCCATCTGCTGTCCGAGGTGGACCTTCAGCTTCTTCTGATACTACAGATTATCAGAGGTTTGCCTTCCCCATGCCGAACTTCCAAGGGGCAATCCCTCTTGTGAAAACCAAGGATCCTCAAGTTATTGATCCTGCTGAAAGATTCCGTGTGTTGGACGAGCGACTCAAAGCCTTAGCGGATCCTGATGCCTTCGGTTTTGATGCTCTAACTCTGTGTTTGGTGCCTGGTCTTGTCATTCCTCCGGATTTCAAAACTCCGAAGTTCGAGAAGTACACTGGTGTCAGCTGCCCGAAGCGTCATTTGGTGATGTTCTGTAGAAAAATGACTTCTCATGCCCGCAATGATAAGCTGATGATTCACTGTTTTCAGGACAGTCTAAGTGGGGCATCTTTAAGTTGGTACATGGATTTGGAAAGCAGTCATATTCGATCTTGGAATGATTTATCCAGAGCTTTCGTAAAGCAATACCAGTACAATATGGACGTGGCTCCCAATCGCACGCACTTGCAGAGCCTATCCCAGGGGAGTGGTGAATCTTTCAGAGAATATGCACATCGGTGGAGAGAATTGGCAGCCCAAGTGCAACCACCACTTTCAGACAGAGAATTAATTGACCTGTTCGTGGGCACCTTGCAGGGTCCATACTTGGAAAGAATGAGTAGCATTGGGACGACAAGCTTCTCTGATTTGATGATAGTTGGAGTACGCATTGAGAGTCTGCTCAAAAGTGGAAAGATCCAGGACTTTTCGAGTATCCCAGCTAGTGAAGGTGAGTCTGTTGTTAGCTCCCAAGAGGAAGAATGGAATGACGTCAGTGCAGTCATGGCAAATATCGCATATTCTGGACCAACATCTTCTCAGAGATCATCTATTCCCGTGTCTGGTTACTCTTATGGGCATTCGGCAATGCTTAGAACACCATATCAGAAGCCCTGGGCTCCTCCTCGTCCAAATCTGCAAGCTCATGGTCGAAGACCTCAGAATCAACATCAGAGCCAGCCTAGGCCTCGCAACAATCTGGAAAGAAGGATTGCTCCTCTTCATCCAGTCCCCATGGCATACAGTGAACTCTTGCCACATCTAGTTCAGAGCTCTTTGGTGGTTCCTAAGCCTCTCAAGCCGTTGCCAGAGCCATACCCTCCAGGGTACAATCCTCATGAGCAGTGTGGGTATCATGGTGGATCAGTGGGGCATTCAACTGAATATTGCAAAGCTTTCCAAGCCAAAGTACAACAATTGATCGACAAGAGCTACATCTCCTTTCCAAAAGGAAGCTTGGTTGTGCACGTCAACCTTTCACCTGATTGAGTTCAAAGACTTCAGAAGAAGCGTATCTTGATTTCAGTGGCTCAGACAACAGTATGTCAGCAGAGTTGGTGATCATTGTATCCTTTTATCATTTGCATTGTAGTTTCTTTCCTGTTAGCAGCTACTTGTCTTTTAAGCATTGTTATTTTAAATGGTAATATTAATGTAGTGATCTTGCACTTTTGAATCAATTATGTCGCATTCGCTCATTTTTCTTTACTTGCATTGAAAAAAAAAAAAAATTGCATCCATTTACCTCCCATTTATTTCACTGTTGTTTAGCAGGTTTGAGGGAGAATGATGACAACTGAATACCCATAATTGTTGAAGGTATGCTTTTCAGGGTAAAACCTGCTGACGATGTACAGGCATTGTTTCAATTCCCAAACACCGGAGATATAAGGGAGATAGACCCTCGTCAACCCCTTTGAGCCTTGAAGCAGGAGTTTCTTTTCTGAACGAAAAAAAACCTCACATTCAACCCGGGGCAGGGTAGTCATCAGTTAATTTGACCGAGTGTTCAAATTTCCCAAGGAGTGTGCATCCGAGGATCCATTACCTTTATTCATTACACCTCAAGAGGTCAAGGGACGTGAAACCACAATGGTTATCCCTCAACAACAAAGGAATGAGGCAGTCATTACCCTTTCAAGCAAGTCATGACAAGCCAGTGTCACACGATTTGTTCAACAAAAATCAAAGGAAAAAAGAAATAAAGCCCGCTAAGTCGAAAAATGTGTGAAAACATATGACTTAGGCAAAAGTTAGGGCATCCCGCTGGACTTCGAAATCGAAAAAATTCAAAAAAAAAAAAAAAAAAAAAAGAACCAGTCCAGGCAAAAGTTAGGGAGTAAAAAAAAATGATGAAAGAGAATCTTCCATGAGAACAAAATCGTGTGACCAGACACAAAGTCAGAATGGGTGACTGTTACTCCAAGAAACCTCATTGGTGCTTAAACCATCAACGTCATTGGTTCCTCAATCATTACAAAACCCTTGTGAGAAGCGAGCGCTTAAGTCGAATTAGCTGAACATAGGACTGGAGAACATCAAGGAGAATGGGTGGGCAAATATAAATTTTGAGCCATAAATCTTTCTTTCTAAAACCGTGAACCAGACCACGTTACAACCCTTGAAAGTCCTAATTGAATCAGGTTCAGTTCTGAAAGCATACTACGACGAGGTTGCGTAAACTGACTCCTAACGATTTGCTAACTCAGCACTACGTTTGGATTAATCGTCCATTCGTCACACACTGTCACAACATTTAAATAAATAAATTTTCAAAAACATGCATGTGTACTGCATTAAAATTACCATTTGTAAATGAACAGTTTTAATTGCAAGTCAGTTTGTGACACTAGGGAAGTTCCTACAAAGAGCAATCGCGAGGGAACTTGATCATTCAACAATGATGACCAGAATCAAGAGCATCTTGTTAGCCTATGAATCAGGGGCATGTTATCCAGTGGTTTTGTTGACCAAGGAATCCGTCAGGGTAAAGAGAGTTCCCAAGCATCGGTTGATCGAGGAACGTCATTCAAAGTCAGTTGATCAGAGCTGAATCTGCCAACAGGGGCAGGCCACCCGAAATTTCTGTTGTCCAAATCTTCCAATGCTCAGTCAGAATGAGTCAAGTCGCTTCCACGCTCATACCGGGGCAGAATATTTCCAAGAGCTCACTAAGCGCAACTCTCCTCGAGAGGACATCCAGGTCTGCCATGCCATAAATCAGATATTCAGTGACAGTCTGTTCAGAGACTTACCCAACAGGGGCAACTTTAGCTATGCAGAGCAAGTATATTAGTGATCTCAGAATTCAAGACGAGTGTCGGGAAATCATGCTACCCACCGTCGCCTTTGTCACCCTTCTCAACCAGAAGCCTTGTCACTAAGACCTTTCTTCCCACCTCGGGAGTTTTTCTGGCCTTTCATAATCATGGCATAAATCATTTGCATATGTTATTCATGTCGCATATAGAGCATATGCATCATCATTGCATTGAGCATAACCCCCGTAACATCAGATCTCATCCAGGGCCTCGTAACCCCAACTTATCAACCTTTCAAAGTCCAGTTCTCGTCTGGCAAGCCTTTTCAAAGTCCAGTTCCCGTCTGGCAAACTTTTCAGAGTCTAGTCCTCGTCCGACAGACAAACCCAAAGTCCAGTTCTCGTCTGGCAAACCAATTTCAAATACCAGTTCTCGTCTGGTAGGCGAATCTTGTAACCAGTTCTCGTCTGGTCACCTTTTCATTCAACCCATTGAACGCCAGTTCCCGTCTGGTATTCATTCTTTTTCAGAGTCAATTCCCGTTTGACAATGAACACCCCGAGTAGTCAGTTCTCGTCTGACGACTTATTCTTTGCCCATCAGTTCTCGTCTGTTGGCCTACCTTTAATAAACCAGTTCTCGTCTGGTAATTCACCTTCAAAAGTCCAATTGCTTGGCAACCAAATATATATATCTATCAACCTGGCCCTAGCGCCCAACCATCCTTGTTTCATATCTTTGTTTATGAGCATACGTCTGCATTGTGCATCATTTGCATTGCATCTTCATACCGCATGGTTTCTGTTTTAGCTCTGATGTGGGGCAAGAATTGTTTCAAGACGTAATCTGGGGCAGTTATCTCAAGACTTGTTGAATTTCTGCGAGAGTTTGAAGACACCGGGGCAATTCTGGATGCCATGTCTTCTGTAAAATCCTCTGAAGACGATCTTTTTATGGATGATGCAGTATGGTATAGTTGAGGAGTTAAGGGAATGATAGTTCACTCAGGATTATCAGTGATGCTCTTGTTGAGCTCAGAAGTTTGAAGCACTGTGTTAATTCTCAGGGAATGTCTGGTATTTATTTTACCAGCAGGGCATTGGAAGTTTATTTCTTCCCCGAACATAAAGATCTTCTTTCAGCCGACAAGATTCCCTCTTGAGGAGTTGGTTATTCGCATACAGTCGAAGCCAATTTTCTTTGGCACATCTTCCCAACACAGTCATTATGCTATACTTGGGGCATATTTTGATTCTCCAGCAAAGTCCCTCCTCAGCAGAGCATTGCCAAATCTTTTCTCAACCATGCCAGAAGGTTGACATCCCCAGCTGAGTTGGAACAGATGATAACCCCAACAGAACTTCAAGGCTAATTGAATCGTTCTCCTCCCCAAGCGGACTTATCTTTCCACAGCGAAGTTTTTCCAACAGGAAGCTGAAGGCCTTGCTTCCCCACAAAGTTAGAATTATCAGAATTCCCTCCTCAGCAGGATTGTGTGATCAAGCATCTTCCCTAGCCAAGTCTAAAGATGATCTTTCCCCATGGAGTCATCGGGATTCTCATTTCCAAGGGATTTCCTCAGCAGAGCAAGAAGAAATTCTCCCCAGTGGAGTCAGAGCAGGATGATCAGATCCTCAGCAGATGTTCAAAGCAGTTAAACGAAGTGTACCTCACGCAGAGTCGTCTTTCCTCCAGTGAAAACCTCTCCAACAAGCATCAGGTTGCCAACACTTCGTTCCCATCAGAGTTAAAAGCTTTCAACCCGTCAACAGTATATAGAATGTTTCCCAGATTCCCCAGCGGAGAGTTAAAGCTAAACAGTTTCCTCACATTCACAAACAGCAGTATATACTCCTTGTGGCACCCGTCCGTGTCATATCCCCAGCAGAAAGCCAAAGATATCCCCCTTTGCACTCACAGATGCTTATACATACAATTCCTTGACACCCGTCCGTGTCGCTTTCCCCAGCACAATAACCTAAACACTTTGTATATCAGATACTTGTTTATACTATACTTTTCTCCTTTTGACACTCGTCCGTGTCACTCTCCCCAGTAGATAAACACTTATATATACTCACTACTCATGGTACACTTATACAGATACCCGTCCGTATCTTGTATACATCATCACTCATATCCTCACAGATCGACAGTAGTCCTTGTTCTTTGTTAACCAGTTGGTACTCGTCCGTACCATCATCTCAGAACATTGCGTCTAGTGTTTGTTTCTACATGATACTCGTCCGTATCATAGTCTTAAGGATGCTCGTCCGCATCTTTAATCCATACACTGTGTCAAACACTCTTGTCTTCTTGAATATAGATACTCGCCTGTGTCTATTATTCCCCAGAAGAATTCTTCCAGATGCAACACTCGTCCGTGTTCTTTGTTAACCAGTTGATACTCGTCCGTATCATCATCTCTGGACATGTGTCAGTTTGTTTCTACATGATACTCGTCCGTATCACAATCTTAAGGATGCTCGTCCGCATCTTTAATCTATACACAATACCAAACACTTATACTTTCCTTTCTTGGTTGTGAACGCTCGTCCGTGTTCGCTATATCCCCAGTAGATCGCCAACAAAGCAAATTTTCTTTTTATCTAACACTCGTCCTGTGTTATGATAACCCTGAGAGCAGCCGTCCCCTGCTGAGTGGTCGTCCTCCACTTCTTGATGGTCGTCCTCCATCATGCTCATCCGATGGCCGTCCCCGTCGTTGATTTTAGCAGCCGTACCCTGCTAGGTGGTCGTCCTCCACCTTTTGATGATCGTCCTTCATCATTTTATCCGATGGCCGTCCCCATTGTTGATCTTGTTATCTGACATTCGTCCTATGTCATGATAAACCTTTCAGAGCAGCCGTCCCCTGCTAGGTGATCGTCCTTCACCTTTGATGACCGTACCCCATCATCTGTTTTTTTCATTAACCCGATGGCCGTCCCCGTCGTGGTCCCTTTTCCTTTTCAGCCCGATGGCCGTCCCCATCGTTGATTACTTTGCTTTATGAACTTGATGGCCGTCCCCGTCATGATTCATCAATTTCCAGAAAATCTTACTTTATCTTGATGGCCGTCCCCATCATAATTTCTTATTTTTCCCAGCTAGTCGGCCGTCCCCGTCTTGGCTTTACCTTTTTATCCCCAGCATGTCGGCCGTCCCCGTCATTGCTTTATTTTCTGTACTTTCCCCCAGCATGTCGGCCGTCCCCGTCATTGCTATTTACCCAGCAGTCGTCCTCTGCTCGACGGTCGTTCCCCGTCGCCTACACTTTACAATATACTTTGCTTTCTTATACAATCTATATCCTTTTCCCTCTTCATTCTGTGAGTGCAAATTTCGGGGTCTTTTGGGTATTCAAATCACTGTTTATCTTGAACGTCTAATAGCCGTTGCTCTCATCCTTTTCAGATTAACAGTTGCTTGAATAGGGGCAGCTGTAGACACCCCAAATTTGCCCTCCGGCTTTTGTATCTTTTTCAGCTTCTCGTTTGCATATCATACGCATTTTGCATACCATTTGCATAGTCTCCTGCGACATGGGATCACATTTTCTGAAGAATTTGGGTTTCATGTTTTTTATCTGCGGATTATCAGAGAATTCAAAGTTTCAGCTATACAACCATCGGTGGCATCATCCTCTCTTTTCTCCTGTCACTAATTAGGGTTTATTTCCCTGACTTAGCGGTGGTCAAAGATGTCACGTCTGAAGGGACTATTTGCTATGCATCTGGGCCGTCATCAATTCAGTGGTTGATTTCTCAAGCAGTGCATGTTCAAGTCAAGTTGTGTTGTGTGCTGAATTTATCAAATCATCAAGTTGTGATTCATGAGAAGTTTGGTTCAGGAAATTAGACTGTCAGTTATTCTATGCTTCTTTTGTGGATTTATTTTTATTTTTATTAAGTCCAATTTAAGTTTAGGTTTTAGAATTAGTGTTAATCTTATTAACCTTTGTTTAGATTTCACCATTTCAATGATGTTTAAATTTTTGTTTTGAATTTTAGAATTTTTATTAGTTTACTTTTTTAGCTAAATTAGTTTTAATATTTAATTTAGTTCAATTTTATTCAAATTTAATTATTTTATTTTAATTTATTTTTTAATTTGATTTAGCTTAAATTTAATTTATTTAGTTTAATTTTTTATGTTAGAATAATTTTTATTTAGGTTTAATTTAATTAGTCTAGTTTAAATTTAATTTGATTAGTTTCCTAGTTAGTTTCAATATTTACATTACATTACATTGGCCTCATCTCATAAACCATTGGTTCATATACTTTTTTCTGCTACACACTTTTTGTTACAACAGTGACAATACATAGCCTGCAACTATAGTCCAAGCATTTCACCAAATTGCCAACAAGATGGGGGCTTCACAGAAAAAAAGTACAGCAGGTAGCCGCAAAAGAAAAAGCTTCAGCCAATATCCTGAACACACCCTGCACACACATCAACAACCAACAACAACACAGCATTTTTTTTTCCACTCTTCTACATCACAAACAGCAACACACAATCGGCAAAAACTTCTACACAACTTCACACAAACCTTCACGCCAAACATCACCTCACCACAGCAACATAACCTCATTCGAAAAATTTCTACAATCTCCTCTCATCAATACCTCAGCCGCAACAAAACTCTTCAATCATCACCCCAACATCTCTACCTCAACAGCAACACACAGACTTAACCTTCAAACTCTCCCTGCAAAACGAAATTAACACACAACACCAAACTCTTCATCGGTCCAACCATCTTCAGCCGTCACAACCACCTGACACGCAGAAACCAGCAAACAAACACAGCAAATCACCTCAAACAAGACCAAAAACCATCACTTACAAAACCTATCCGCCATCAGTAACACGACCAACATTTCATCCTTCACCCACCGCGAATCCACCCTTCAGCCAAGCAACACAACCCCTCACTCTTCTTCATTTTAAAACCAGAAACTCACCAGCAAAAAACCATTCTCAACAAGACTTCTTCAATCCCTCACAAAGACAGCAAACCACTTACACTTTGAAACCACACAAACCATATCACCATCAACCATACAAAAGCCCCTGACCGCAAATCACCATCAACAACAATCAAACACCATCTCACCATCAGGTTTCATTAACACACCAACAACAAAAGAGAAGAAGATGAAATGAAGGCCGAAGCCGTAAACAGAACCAAAAGCAAAATCAGAACAGAGATGAAGTGAGCAAAGCTGAAATCGAGACGAGAACACCGACAGAAACCTTGCTAATCCGTCGTGAGAGTGAAAGAAATGCGGACGCGTTGACTAAAGCTCCGGCACCGGCGATTGGAAGAGGGGTCACGGTTGTTGACGAACAGAGAACCGAGTTTGGGCGGAACTACCCCTTTTCCGGCGACGAGTTCATTGAGGGAGAACAAACCGCGAGTCGAAGCCGTGGCGAAGTTGAGTTGAGGAGAGTCGAACAAAACCACGAAGCTTGAAGCACGAGCCGCGGGAATCAGAGAGGCATGGTGGTGGAACCTCTTCTTCAGTTATGTTTTTTTTGTTCGGCGAAGGTGAGGATGAGCGGCGGAGGGTGCATCACCGGCGATTGGAAAAAAGGGCCGCCGTCGAAGGGTGTTTTGATGTTCTTCAGAATCGCGTTTTGGGGTTTTGCTTTTGTTTCTTCAATTTTGATTTCGTTCTTTATAAATTAAATTTGGTTATTTCTTTATCTTTTTTTATTTTATTATATTTATTTTCATATAATTTAATTTTCCAGTTTATGTTTCTTCTTTGGGCTTAAGCCCGTTGATTCTTTACCAGCACCCCAGTCCTGCGGCCCAGACCCCCATCTCATGTCTTTTTTTTTTGTTATTTTTTATTTCAGTTTTTCTATTTGTTTCTATATATATTAATTAGGTTTTCTGTAAATTTTGTTTATTATTTAGTTCATTATTATTCCTTAAGAATTAGATTTAGGATTAGATTTAGGAGTAAATTAGCTTTTTGTTTCAATTTAGCTAGCCTTGTTCATATTCTTTTCTAAAAGAAAGTTTAGATGTTAATAGGATTGTGCTTAATTTGGTTTAAGTCCTTTAGGTTTAGTTTAGATTAACACTAGAACTTTGATATAGTTTATTATTAACTTCAACTCAAATTTGATTTTTAATTTTGATTAGTCCGATGTAATTTGTTTTGTTAGAATCGTGCTTAATCTTGGTTCTAGTTTGCGCTTGATTTTTGTAGGTCCATTGTTCGAATTCGGTGATGAGGGATAAAGCGTGGAAATGACCTTGTGACTATTGGTTCTTCATAATCTTGCTCGAGCAAGTAGAATCACTTAGACTTTGATTTTTGCGTGGACTAATTCATGGTCTTAATTTTGGATGCGGGAAGTCTACAGTTGACTTTGGTTTGGTATTTTGACAATGGACAATTGTGTTTGAACTTTTGATTCCGCTTGATACTTCTTTTTGATATTTCTTCTTGCGCGCATTTAAGAGGCAACGGACCTTCTCCGTTAGGTAACGCTATGGCCCGATTTTAATTACTACATGCTGTTGCATCTGGAAGTCCTACTGGTGTAGGCTCTGTTTGTTCATTATTCATTTTTTCTCCATATCGTATTCTCATCTTACTTCTCCTTATCTTATTTCTATTTCATCCAACTCATCCTATTTCATTCTTCATTCTTATTCGTCTCAGTTGCCTCTTTCTCATCCTCATATCCTTTTATTCTTCTTAACTGGAGGTGTGCTTAGGCCACCATGGAGCTCTTCTTTTCTCTTCCTCTTTCTTTCTTCAAGTGACTTGACTTCTTGAATGAAGCAAGTCACTTTGCTTCTCTTAGTCCTGTTCATCTGCTTCCTGGTGGTTCCATTGAAGATTGTTCTTGCAAACCTCACAAACCTTAGGATCAACCAGGCATGACAATGAATTAGGGTTTTGATTAGTCTCCCCTCATAGTTTTACCTTTGTGTCTCTCTTTGAGTCTTCTCTTCTCACCTCATAATCAGGGACTAAACCCTAAAGGCTTTAAGACTTTGTGATTAAGCTTATGCCTGCATCCTTCTCTTAGGATGGAGTGTATAACTTTAATCCTAAGTCTTGAACCCTTAAGGTGTTTAAATCTCTTAATCAATTCATCTAATAATCACCAAGATATCACTTGTAACTTGGGCCTTGCATTAGGGTTCTAATTCTTCCTTAATTGGTTAAGAAGGACTAACCCTAGTGTTAATGGACAAGTCCCCCTCAAGTTGTCTTACAAACCATAAAAATCACTTCATCATCATATCAGTAAATAAAATCCACTTAATCAAAGGCTTGTTTTGTCATGGGTTTAATCCCTAATCATGGATTAAGTTGAGGAGCTTTCCTCAGCTTAAACATTCTCATCTATTATCCTTCTTTTAGGATGGTGTAATGGGTCTGTTTAATCCTTGATTATGGCTTAACCTCATTACTCAACACTAAACAAAAACACCAAAAACATCTAAATAATCACAAGTAGGTTAATGATCTTAATCCTACACCGAAGGTGATTAAGTGTGAGAATCTGACTTCACACTTAAGGTACTCTCATTACCCCTAATCAGAGGGAGGATGTGATGAGTTTACTAATCCATTGGTTTAGGCTTAAGCTCATTAACTTATGACAAACTTTCAAAAGCAATAAAAGACTGAAAACTCAAAAACAAACAATAATCGTCTCCTTCGGGATTCTTTTCTCATCACCTTCACTCATAAACGAGAGCTCGCTTCTTCCGTCTAATGCAAGACAGTTTGCACCTGAGCCAGACAGGTCATACACTTGAGCATGGACAAGTAAGCAGTTCACAAGTCAATTCATCTTTCAGTCTCTTTGGGTCGAACTACGGTGTTCTGACTTCCTCATTGCACGAGAGGATACGTAGGCATAACTTGACGGTTATCGAACAAAAGTCTCTGTACATTCCCCCTCTTTCAGCTTTATTCTTTAGCCTCATGATCTTGAGCATTTCACTCTGTTCTTACACTGACACTTCATTTATACACATCACATTTCTTTACACTGACACTTGTACATCTTTTCCAGCTCTTTTATGCACAGATTGCACTGACACTACCCCTTTAAAACACAAATCTTTTAAGCGTGGATCCCGTCGAGTACGACGGACAATCTGGGTGCTAATACCTTCCCAGGTTGTAACCAACCCCCTTTCTCAGTCTCTCTGGTTCGCAAACCGTCTTATCCATGTCTTTCTAGGTCTATGCAGCATTGCCTTTCCTCCGGGATAAAAATGCCTAGCTGGCGACTCTATTCATTCTCCAGTGAGTTCACGGCTGTGTGTTCTCACTGTTCCCTTCGCCGACCGTTCGCGTCTGTACCCTTATCTGACCCTGGCGTCACTTATCGGGAGCGACAGTAGGTACTCAAGACGGACAACCTTTCACAGCATGGGGCATATCAGGCACTATATCCCCAGCCAAACCGGCGGTCACATCATCAGAATGACTACTTGACGAAAGAATTTCCCCACAGAGCTTTTTATCCCCTTAGAGCCTCCCCACAAAGCGAATCCTCCAACGGATTACTTCCTAGAAGTTATCTCCTCCCCAAGAAGGATCTCCAAGGCAATGCCTGAATCACTTCTCCCCAGCGAGTTTCCAGATCTTCTCATCCCCAGCATTGGCTCCCTACAGGTTTCTTCCCTCAGAGTTCTCCAGAAAGATCGCGCATTGATCCTTTCTCCCCACAGATCCCCGTAGATTTCAGATCTCGAATCTCGTTTCTCTCATTTGCATAATCTTAGCATTCACATCATTACTCCCTAAACAAAGCGTAGCATTCCGTCTAATACGGAGCATTACGGCAAAAATCAAACATTTGCATGATCATAAGTCGGGTTCGAGCCAGTCACTTGCAAATACCAAAATCACCCATCCAGCAATACGCAAAAAATTATCCCCTGCAGATAAAAGCCAAAATGTCCTTTTGCACTCTCAATACAAATACTTGTACATACTTATACACAATACTTCAGATACTCGTCTGTATCTTACTTATGCATAATTCTTTGATACTCGTCTATATCTTATGCATCTCCCCGACAGAATAACACTCGTCTGTGTTCCTAGTTCAAACAGTCGATACTCGTCAGTATCATCACTCCTTAAACACGCGTCGGTGTTTGTTTCTATCGATACTCGTCCGTATCGTGGTTCTAAGGATACTCGTCCATATCTTTAATCTATACACACTGTCGAAACACATACCATTTTATTTTTAGGGCTTAAACACTCGTCCATGTTTATCTATCCCCAAAAGTTTCCAACAAAACAACTTTCTATCCGACATTCGTCTTATGTCGTGATATCTGTTAGATGATCGTCCTTGAATTTTTGATGACCGTACCTCATCATTCATCTGATGGTCGTCCCCATTGTCGATCTTTTTATCCGGCATTCGTCCTATGTCGAGATAATCCCCAACAGAACAGTCGTCCCCTGCTAGGTGATCGTCCTTCACCTCTTGATGACTGTCCCTCATCATTTATTTTGATGACCGTCCCATATCATGTTATCCGATGGCCGTCCCCATCGTCGATCTCTTTATCCGACATTTTTCCTATGTTGCAATAACTCTCAGAGCAGCCGTCCCCTGCTAGGTGATCGTCCTTCACCTCTTGATGACCGTCCCTCATCATTTATTTTGATGACCGTCCCTCATCATGTTATCCGATGGCCGTCCGCATCGTTGATCTTTTTACCCGACATTCTTCCTATGTCAAGATAATCCTCAGCAGTCGTGCCCTGCTAGGTGATCGTCCTTCACCTCTTGATGACCATCCCTCATCGCTGATTTATTTTTCACCCGATGGCCGTTCCTGTCGTGGTTTCTTTATTCTTCAGCCTGACGGTCATCCCCGTTAGTTGTTTTAAATCCCCAGTAAAGTCGCTTTTCTTTACCCGATGGCTGTCCCCGTCACAGATTCTTTGTTCCCCAACATGATGTTCATCCCCGTCAGTGCGTTTCTCACCGTTTTTATCCCCAACAGTCGTCCTCTGCTCGATGGTCATCCTCCGTCGCTACCATTGTAATATTCTGTCTAAACTGTTTATTACAATTTATATCCCTTTTCTTCTTATAATAAAGAGTGCAAATTTTGGATTGTCTTGGTATTCAATCACAAGTTATCTTGTTTGTCTGTTAAGCCAGGCGCTTACATCCTACACAGCTAACTCATGCTTGAATAGGGGCAGCTGTAAACACCCCAAATTTTCCCTCTCTCTTTCTCACAACTTGACTTATGATCCCTCATACTGCATAGCATATCATCACATCTCACATTGCATATCTTTCCTTTAGCAACTCATTGCATAGTTGCAATGCTAAGGTTTGTGATCAGGTGAATCTTAGAAGTGGTTTGAGCTATCTCAGAGGCCATGAGCATGCCAAAAGGGTCCATGAGTTTTCTATGATCATATTATTCCTCCAAGGGTTCTTTGAAGTCAAGAAATCACAAGGGATTTCACAATTGTCCAGGCAGGCTAGGAGCTCCTACACAGTTGACCAAAAAATAGGGTTTTGGGATTGAGGCCCTTACACTCAAAAATTTTGGCCATTCTTGATTCTATTGGTCTATATATGTTATAAGGAGCATGTGTATCAAATTTGAAGCAAAAATTCCTTGTGGAAGTCATCTGATCAAATGGTAACTTGTTGTGCAAGAAAAGTCAGAATTAGGGCATCTGAGGCCCCCATCAAGGGTAGCAAGGGGTCATCTTCATCAATTTGAGGTCATATGATCTTTATTTGATCTTAGGAATGTTTGGAAGTTCACAAATTGAAGCATTATGAGCCATTCCAAAAGTTTCTATTTTTGGGCATGACTTGTAATGAAAACTTTCCATTTTGGGAAAGATCTTCAACCTCCTCTTTCTTGATCAAAAAGACTTCAAATGAATTTTCCTCAAACATGAAAGTTGTAGATTGGATCTTCCCATTTTCAAAAAGTACAAGAACTCCTCTTGATTCATCCTAGAACTCAAGATATGGCAAATAAATGTTGGGAAAAATCTTGTAATTTTCAAGTTCATGCCAAAGAGGGAAATGTGTAATTTTTATTTCCAAGCTGTCTCATGATCTCTAATGCATTACTACACATGATAGAAACATAATGCAACATGCCTTTACCATAATTATGCTTTGAACCACAAAATTTCATGACTTGCTTCTCAAGAAATGTCAAAGTTGTCAAAATGCAAAAACCATACAAACTCATGAATCAAGCCATACAACTCCCCATTTTCGATCCAAAGGCTCTCCTTGAACTCAGCTGAGGCAGCCCAAGACCTCAAATCACTTCAACCAACCACTCTTCTGACTCATTCTAATCTTTTATGCATAGCCTAAGGATCACAACACATAAGACACAAAAGCTCAGAATAAGCCAATACTCAGATTGCACAAAATTTGTCAAAAACTTCCCTTCTTCGATTCTCACTACTCAGCCATCAAACTTCAAAAATCTCTTCACCATTCAATCACACATTACCTAAGGATCATTTCCCACCCATCACCATGCCTTGAAACACAACATACCAAGACCTTATTTTCTGCAATATCAGAACTGGAACCCTCAAACCAGCCACTATAAGCTTCATCCAAGCACTCCATTAGCTTTAGGGGGACCAAAGGAGCCACTTTGCATCAAAGGGAGGCTTTGAAAGCTCAAATTCGAAAAGCTTCAGTTCAGGTAACCTTCTAGAACAATTTTTCCAGAACATTGATTTCTTGTTATAGAATGATTCTATATGCTTTGTTGATCATGCTGATGTGTTTGGAATTGAAAATAGTGTAGAAATAAGTATGTATGGTTGTTTCGAAACTTTGCCCGTGAAAGTGTTTTTGCTTCGATTCATCATGTATGCATGTTATAAATCTTGTTTGAGGATTGATTTTGATTATATAATGTTTGGGGATCATTTCCGGGCAGTTAGTTTGGTGTTTAGTGGCCTATAGAAGAAGTTAGGGTTGGGGCTTGCCGGAGAAGAAGACCGGAGCTCATCTCCGGTCACCTGAAGGTCATTAGGTGTCGCTCCCGATAAATGAGACTAGGCCCAGATAAAGGTACAGACGCGAACGGGCGGCGAGAGGGACAATGAGAACACACAGCCGTGAACTCACTGGAGATGAATAGAGTCGCCAGCTAGGCATTTTTATCCCGGAGGAAAGGCAATGCTGCATAGGCCTAGAAAGAGAATGGATAAGACGGTCGCGAACCAGAGAGACTGAGAAAGGGGGTTGGTTACAACCTGGGAAGGTATTAGCACCCAGATTGTCCGCCGTACTCGACGGGATCCACGCTTAAAAGATTTGTGTTTTAAAGGGGTAGTGTCAGTGCAATTTGTGTATAAAAGAGCTGGAAAAAGATGTACAGGTGTCAGTGCAAAAGAAATGTGAGGTGTATGAATGAAGTGTCAGTGTAAGAACTGGAATGGGATGCTCAAGAATATGAGGCTTAAAGAATAAAGCTGGAAGGAGGGGGAATATACAGAGACTTTTGTTCGATAACTGTTAAGTTATGCCTACGTATCCTCTCGTGCAATGAGGAAGTCAGAACACCGTAGTTCGACCCAAAGAGACTGAAAGGTGAATTGACTTGTGAACTGCTTGCTTGTCAATGCTCAAGTGTATGACCTGTCTAGCTCAGGTGCAAACTGTCTTGCATTAGACGGAAGAAGCAAGTTCTCGTTTATGAGTGAAGATGATGAGAAAAGAATCCCGGAGGAGACGATTATTGTTTGTTTTTGAGTTTTCAGTCTTTTATTGCTTTTGAAAGTTTGTCATAAGTTAATGAGCTTAAGCCTGAACCAGTGGGTTAGTAAACTCATCACATCTTCCCTCTGATTAGGGGTAATGAGAATACCTTAAGTGTGAAGTCAGCTTCTCACACTTAATCACCTTTGGTATAGGATTAAGATCATTAACCTATTTGTGATTATTTAGATGTTTTTGTTGTTTTTGTTTAGTGTTGGGTAATGAGATTAAGCCATAATCAAGGATTAAACAGACCCATTACACCATCCTAATAGAAGGATAATAGATGAGAATGTTTAAGCTGAGGAAAGCTCCTCAACTTAATCCATGATTAGGGATTAAACTCATGACAAAACAAGCCTTTGATTAAGTGGTTTTTATTTAATGATATGATGATGAAGTGATTTTTAGGGTTTGTAAGACAACTTGAGGGGGACTTGTCCATTAACACTAGGGTTAGTCCTTCTTAACCAATTAAGGAAGAATTAGAACCCTAATGCAAGGCCCAAGTTACAAGTGTGGTGTCTTGGTGATTATTAGATGAATTGATTAAAGGATTTAAACACATTAAGGGTTTAACACTTAGGATTAAAGTTATACACTCCATCCTAAGAGAAGGATGCAGGCATAAGCTTAATCACAAAGCCTTAAAGCCTTTAGGGTTTAGTCCCTGATTATGAGATAAGAAGAGATGACTCAAAAGAGACACAAAGGTAAAACTAAGAGGGGAGACTAATCAAAACCCTAATCATTATCATGCTTGGTTGTTCCTAAGGTTTGTGAGGTTTAAGAAAGAAGTCTTCAATGGAACCACCAGGAAGCAGATGAAAGGATCAAGAGAAGCAAAGTAACTTGCTTCATTCAAGAAGTCAAGTCACTTGAAGAAAGAAAGTGGGAAGAAGAAGAATGAGCAAGCTCAAACTCAAACACAACAAAAATGCAGCAATGGATGCAAGAGAGAGATGAGAAGAAAGTATGAGAAGTGGAGGCAAATCCACTTCTCAGAATCACTTACCACCTGAAAGGTTAGAAAAGGAATGCAATGCAATGCAAAATGAGATGAGATGACATGATGAGAAACAAAACCAGAAGCATACCTATGATGATAATGATGCTATGGAGTGATACAAACCAGCAACAACACATGTGGATGGTCATACAAGCTTATGAATGCAAATGAGGCAAGCTAGGAACCAAGAACATTCATGAAAAGTTATGAAGTGCACATGGCATACAACATGGCAAATACATGATGCAATGATCAAACATGCTTTCAATATGTCTTATGATGTCAAATGAATCTCATGGATGCTTGAAATGTCATGGAAAGTCATGTTATGCAAGAAGATGCAACATGGATGCATATGGAAGCTCACATTAGGGTTTATGAACCATACATCAAACAAAAATCAAAAACAGAAGCAAAACCTAAGATAAAAATGGAAAATGCCACTCAAAGGACCCCTAATCCTATACTAAACCAATGCCCAAAGGAGAGGTTTCAACTCCTAACCAAGTTCAAGTTATGGTTTTTACAAGTTTGTTAGGGTTTTAGGGTTCCTAAACAAAAGAAATGTCAAACAAATTGAAAATGAAAGATCAAATCATGGCCATTTAATCCCACAAACTACATGCTAAACACAATGCAATGCAAAAAGAATCAATGTCCAACTCTTCATGGATAGGCAAAAATGATTTTTTGAACTTTGGATCAAATTAATGCATAAAAATGATTTTAATTCAATGAAAAATTCTAAAAATGCATCAAGATCAAAAAAGAAATTTGGTTTGAAGGTTGGACAATGTTTCTAAATGTCTTATAACATTTCATGAATTTTTTGGTGATTTTTAAATACCTAAAAGTATTTTTAATAAATTAATTTCCATTAATCAATTAAAAATAAACTTTTAAATATTTAAAAATACATTTTAAATGCTAAAAATGAAAATAAAAATATTTTTGTGTTTTAAAAATTAATGAAACTCTTGAGAAAAAGTTTCATAATTTTTAAAACAATTTTGCTATTTTAAATAAATTATGTAAAACAAATGAAATAATATGAAAATTAAATGAAATAAAAGCTGAAAATGGAAAAGTCATGCAATCTGATGGTGGAGATTCAAACAAAAACACGCGCGCATTGACCTGGCGCCACATCCAAGGGCCAGCATTCAAACCTGGCTAATTAATGCTTATGCCCTAATCCTGCCGTTAATCACTTTCAGATGACCGGAACAGTGTTCCGGTCATCTTCTCCGTTCACCTCAAAACCTAATCTCACTCCATACGCATCTAAAATGAATTCTAAAAACACAGGAATGATCCCCACTCACTCACGAATCAAAACCCCCAATCAAAACAAATTTATCATTCCAGAAATGGCTGAATCGAAGCAAACAAAATCTAGGGCAAAAAGTTTCAGAGACTGATTAAACTCTCAACTCTCCACCGTTTTCAAAACTAAAGACATATTCATGATCAGGAAAGCATATAGAACAACTTAAGAACTTAAAAAATGATT
The DNA here is from genome assembly GCA_963966055.1 of Lathyrus aphaca. NCBI lineage: Eukaryota > Viridiplantae > Streptophyta > Magnoliopsida > Fabales > Fabaceae > Lathyrus > Lathyrus aphaca. The sequence goes on from OZ014521.1 coordinate 233,281,691, forward strand.
TCTGGAAAAAATGTTCTTGAGCTACCTGAGTTTCGAAGCTTTCAATCCAGCAACTTTCTGACCTCCCCTCTTGATGCAATCCACTCCAATTGATCCCCTGATGATGCTTGAATGCTTAGAAGGAGTTTAAGTTAGTTGGTTAGGGAGTTTGCACAACTTCTGCTCAAGCTCAGGTGAAAATGGTGATTGTGATTCAAGCTGTTTCAGGCTAAGGTGAAGGGTTCTTTGTGATCAGGGTGATGTTTTGAGAAGGTTTGTGGAGTTTGTTTGGGTGTTTATGGCCTGTGAAGTGAGTTTCGAATGGCTTTGCTTCTGAGAGTGAAAATGGAGTAATGGTGTTCTTGCTTGATTCAGGCCTTAGTCTTGTTGGTTTTGGCTCAGTGAAGCAAGGTGAGTTGATGTGTGGAATTGGTTTGAATGTTTTTGAGCTGTGCAGAGAGATTCGAAGAGAAATGCAAAATGGGATGAGTTTGTGAATGTGGTGATCTTGTGTGTTTCAGCCTTGCTTGTTATGTCAAATGGCTAGCAAATGGATAGTATAAAATAATCCCATTGGTCAGATGATGTGACCTGGCCTGTTGTGATAGGTAAGTCCACTTTTGCAAAATGTCAACTTTGTTGTAAGAGAGGCATGGGCTTGGTTCTAGGCTAGCACAAGTACATGGGCTGGCGCAGCATGGTGTGAGGGAAAGGCTAGTGTGATTCAGCAGGCTAGGCAGCAAGTGGATGAAGTGTGATCATTGGTTTTGCAACTTGCTTGCCTTTAGTTCTCATGAAAAGATCATGCCTCACAAACCATGAAGACATGTGATTCCCTTGGTTCAATCTGAACTTTAAGGCTTGGATTATGTTGGTATAAGGATTAGGCATCAATTAGAAGTCACAAATGCCTTTGGTACATGAAATTGCAAGTTTTCCTTTTAGTGCATAACTTGAAAATTAGTGATTTTTGCCAACTTTAACACACCATAACTTTTGATCCAAAATGAATTAGGCCATGTTCTTGTACTTTTTGAAAAAGGGAAAAATGTGATCTACAACTTTCATGACCAAAGTTTTTTCATTTGAAGCATTTTTGGATCAAAAAGCAAGGCTTGAAAAATGGCATAAATTGACAAATTCCTTAAAAGTCAACTATGCCCTAAAAAGCCAACTTTGCAAAAACTTGTAATTCTTGAATTTTGTGAACTTAAACCTTCTTCCATGATCAAATAAAGATCATATACACTCAAAATGATGAAGATCACCCCTTGGTTGGGTCATTGGGGGCCTCAGATGCCCTGATTTTGCACTGACTTGTCTGAAAAGTCAACTCTTGATCAGATGACTTCCCCATGGAATTTCTTCATGAAAATTGATATGCATACTCCCTATACCATATAGAGACCAATGGAAACAAGAATGACCAAAAAATTTGGAGTTATGGCCTCTGAAACCAAAACCCTAATTTTAGGTCAACTGTGCAGTCAAACTTGGCTCTGCATCCACACCAATCCCAGTTCTTGTGATTCTTTTGCATTTTTGATTTTGAGGGGATATAATATGATATAAGAACACACATGGACCCCTTTGAAGTGATTGATGACCTTTGGAGTGGCTCAAGAAGCTCTTGGATGGTCCAGATCACAAACCCTAGGTGCAGGCTGTAAACACCCCAAATTTGCCCTCACCCATTCACACCATGGCTTGTGATCATTTCATATGCATAAACTCAATCATAGCATCTCATATCACAGTTTTGATTCACTGCATAGATTCAAAGTCATCTGCATCTAGGGTTTGTGATCTGAACAATCCAAGAGCCTCCTGAGCCACTCCAAAGGCCATCAATCAATTCAAAGGGATCCATGTGTGTTCTTATATCTTATTACATCCTCTCAAAGTCAAAAATGCCAAAGGATCACAAGAACTGGGAGTGGTATGGATGCAGAGCCAAGTTTGACTGCACAGTTGACCTAAAATTAGGGTTTTGGTTTCAGAGGCCATAACTCCAAATTTTTTGGTCATTCTTGTTTCTATTGGTCTCTATATGGTATAGGAAGTATGCATATCAATTTTCATGAAGAAATTCCATGGGGAAGTCATCTGATCAAGAGTTGACTTTTCAGACAAGTCAGTGTAAAATCAGGGCATCTGAGGCCCCCAATGACCCAACCAATGGGCATTCTTCATCAATTTGAGTGTATATGATCTTTATTTGATCATGGAAGAAGTTTGAAGTTCACAAAAATCAAGAATTTGAAGTTTTTGCAAAGTTGACTTTTTAGGGCATGTTTGACTTTTCAAGAATATGTCATTTTGTGCCATTTTTCAAGCCTTGATTCTTGATCCAAAAATGTTTCAAATGAGAAAACCTTGGTCATGAAAGTTGTAGAATACATTTTTCCCTTTTCAAAAAGTACAAGAACATGATCTAATTCATTTTGGATCAAAAGTTATGGTGTGACAAAGTTGGCAAAAATCATTGATTTTCAAGATGTGCACTAAATGGAAAATTTGCAAAATCATGAACCAAGGCTGTTTGTAACTTCTAGTTGACATCAAACCAATGCACAAACATCACATAAGTCCTAAAAATCAGATTTGGACCAAAAGATCACATGTTCATGGTTTGTGTAACAAGGCATTTTCATAAAGTTTCCAAAGATGACCAACTTGCAAAACTCATGATCACTCCTCCTACCACTTGCAACATTGGATGCTGAACCATGCTAGCCTCTCACCACACCATGCTGCGCCAGCCCTAGCCATTGTACCAAGCTAGAACTCAAGCCATACCTCTCTTACAAAAAAGTTGACTTTTGGCAAAAGCAAACATCCCAATCACAGCAGGCCATGTCACATCCTCTGGCCACTTGGAATTGTTTATACTATCCTTTAGCAAGCAAAACATATGAAGAAGCCAAGCTGAAACACACCATAACATCACATACACAAAACTCACCCCATTTGCATTTCTCTTCGAATCTCTCTGCCCAGCTCACAAACATTCAAACCAGCTTCACTAATCATCTCACCATACTCCATTAAGCCTAAACCAACAAAGAACCAAGCCTGAATCAAACAAAAACATTGCTTCTCCATTTTCACTCCAACCTGCAGTTTCATTCGAAACTCACTCCACAGCTCACAAACACTCAAACAAACTCTACAAACCTTCTCCACTCATCATCCTGACCACAAACAACCCTTCACCATTGCCAGAAACTGCCTGCATCACCATTTCCATTTTCAACTGAGCTTGAGCAGAAGCTATTCAAACTCTTCATCTAGCCAGCATAAACTTCTCCAAAGCATTCAAGCATCATCCAGAGGTCATAAGGAGGGGATTTCACAAGGAGGGGAGGTCAGAAAGTTGCTGGAGTGAAAGCTTCGAATCTGAGGTAGCTCAAGAACTTTTTTTCCAGAAATGGATTTTTAAGTTCTAAACTTGTTCTCCATGCTTCACTGATTGTTCTGATGTTTTTAGTTTTGAAAATGGTGATGAAATGAGAATTTAATTGCTTCCTGAAACTTTTTTGCCCTAGTTCTTGTTTGCTTCGATTCAGCCATTCCAGGAAAAATAAATTTGTTTTGATTGGGGGTTATGATTCGTGAGTGAGTGGGAAACATTTCTATTCAATTAGATTTCATTTTCGTAGCGTATGGAGTGAGTTTGAGGTTTGGAGTGAACGGAGAAGATGACCGGAACACTGTTCCGGTCATCTGAAAGTGTTTAACGGCGCAATTAGGGTTTAAGCATTAATTAGTCATTTTTGAATTTGAGCCGTAGGATGTGGCGCGCAGTCAACTCCCGCGCGTGTAACTTTGAATCCAGGCCCTTGGATCAGCTGACTTCTCTTTAATTCATTTATTTTTCATTTTATTTTCATATTTTTCTCATTTGTTTTGCATAATTTATTTAAAATAGCAAAAATGTCTTAAAAATTATGAAACTTTTTCTCAAGAGTTTTATTAATTTCTAACACACAAAAATATTTTTATTTTCATTTTTAGCATTTAAAATGTATTTTTAAATATTTAAAAAATTATTTTTAATTGATTAATGAGAATTAATTTATTAAAAATACTTTTAAGTATCTAAAAATCACCAAAAAATTCATGAAATGTCCCAAGACATTTAGAAACATTGTCCAACCTTCAAACCAAATTTCGTTTTTGATCTTGATGCATTTTGAGAGTTTTTCATTGAATTAAAATCATTTTTGTGCATTAATTTGATCCATAGTTCAAAAAATCATTTCTGCCTATTCATGAGGGGTTGGACATTGATTCTTCTTGCATTGCATTGTGTTTAGCATGTAGTTTTTGAGATAAAAAGGCCATGATTTGATCTTTCATTTTCAAATTGTTTGACATTTCTTTTGTTTGGAAACCCTAAAACCCTAGCAAACTTGTAAAAACCATAACTTGAATTTGGTTAGGAGTTGAGACCCCTCCTTTGGGCAGTGGTTTAGTATGGGATTAGGGATCCTTTGTGTGGCATTTTCAATTTTTTATCTTAGGGTTTGCTTCTGATTTTGACTTTTGTTTAATGTTTGGTTCATAAACCCTAATTTGGGCTTCCATATGCATCCATCTTGCATTCTCTTGCATAACATGACTTGCCATGACATGTCAAGCATCCATGTGATTCATTTGACATCATAAGACATATTGAAAGCATGTTTGATCATTGCATCATGTATTTGCCATGTTGTATGCCATGTGCACTTCATAACTTTTCATGTGTTTTCATGGTTCCTAACCTGCTTCATTTGCATTCTTGAACTTGTATGATCATTTCCATGTGCTGCCTCATGTTTGTAGCATCTCATAGCATTATTAGCATCATGTATATGCTTCTGGTTTTGTTTCTCATCATGTCATCTCATCCCATTTTGCATTGCATTGCATTTCTTTTCTAACCTTTCAGGTGGTAAGTGATCTTGAGAAGTGAATTTGCCTTCACTTCTCATACTTTCTTCTCATCTCTCTCTTGCATTCATGCTGCATTTTGTTATGTGATTGAGTTTGGGCTTGCTCATTCTTCTTCTTCCCACTTTCTTTCCTCAAGTGACTTGACTTCTTGAATGAAGCAAGTCACTTTGTTTCTCTTGATCCTTTCATCTGCTTCCTGGTGGTTCCATTGAAGATTTCCCTTTGCAAACCTCACAAACCTTAGGAACAACCAAGAATGACAATGATTAGGGTTTTAATTAGTCTCCCCTCTTAGTTTTACCTTTGTGTCTCTTTGAGTCTTCTCTTCTCACCTCATAATCAGGGACTAAACCCTAAAGGCTTTAAGGCTTTGTGATTAAGCTTATGCCTGCATCCTTCTCTTAGGATGGAGTGTATAACTTTAATCCTAAGTGTTAAACCCTTAATGCGTTTAAATCTCTTAATCAATTCATTTAATAATCATCAAGACATCAAGCTTGTAACTTGGGCCTTGCATTAGGGTTCTAATTCTTCCTTAACTGGTTAAGAAGGACTAACCCTAGTGTTAATGGACAAGTCCCCCTCAAGTTGTCTTACAAATCATAAAATCCACTTCATCATCATACCACTAAATAAAATCCACTTAATCAAAGGCTTGTTTTTTCATGAGTTTAATCCCTAATCATGGATTAAGTTGAGGAGCTTTCCTCAGCTTAAACACTCTCATCTATTATCCTTCTCTTTGGATGGTGTAATGAGTCTGTTTAATCTTTGATTATGGCTTAACCTCATTACTTAACACTAAACAAAAACAACAAAAACATCTAAATAATCACAAGTAGGTTAATGATCTTAATCCTATACCAAAGGTGATTAAGTGTGAGAATCTGACTTCACACTTAAGGTATTCTCATTACCCCTGATCAGAGGGAAGATGTGATGAGTTTACTAACCCATTGGTTTAGGCTTAAGCTCATTAACTTATGACAAACTTTCAAAAGCAATAAAAGACTGAAAGCTCAAAAACAAACAATAATCGTCTCCTTCGGGATTCTTTTCTCATCTCATTCACTCATAAACGAGAACTTGCTTCTTCCGTCTAATGCAAGACAGTTTGCACCTGAGCCAGATAGGTCATACACTTGAGCATAGACAAGTAAGCAGTTCCCCAGTCAATTCATCTTTCAGTCTCTTTGGGTCGAACTACGGTGTTCTGACTTCCTCATTGCACGAGAGGATACGCAGGCATAACTTAACAGTTATCGAACAAAAGCCTCTGTATATTCCCCCTCTTTCCAGCTTCATTCTTTTAGCCTCATGATCTTGAGCATTTCATCTTTGTTCTTACACTGACACTTCACTTATACACTTCATTTCCTATGCACTGACACCTGTACATCCTCTTCCTGCTATTGTATACACAGATTGCACTGACACTACCTCTTTAAAACACAAATCTTTTAAGCGTGGATCCCGTCGAGTACGGCGGACAATCTGGGTGCTAATACCTTCCCAGGTTGTAACCAACCCCCTTTCTCAGTCTCTCTGGTTCGCAACCGTCTTATCCATTCTTTTCTAGGTCTATGTAGCATTGCCTTTCCTCCGGGATAAAAATGCCTAGCTGGCGACTCTATTCATCTCCAGTGAGTTCACGGCTGTGTGTTCTCATTGTCCCTTTCGCCGACCGTTCGCGTCTGTACCTTTATTTGGGCCAGTCCCATCTATCGGGAGCGACACAGATGACTTTGAATCTATGCTGTGAATCAAAAATGTGATATGAGGTGATATGATTATGTTTATGCATATGAAATGATCACAAGCCATGGTGTGAATGGGTGAGGGCAAATTTGGGGTGTTTACAGCTGCCCCTATTCAAACATGAGTTAGCTGTGCAGGTTGTAAGCAACGGCTTAACAGGCAAACAAGATAACTTGTGGTTGAATACCAAAGACAGTCTAAAATTTGCACTCACAGAATGAAGAAGAAAAGGGATATAGATTGTAAAAGGAAAATAAAGTATGTTGTAAAGTATGGGCGACGGAGGACGACCGTCGAGCAGAGGACGACTGCTGGGTAAAGAGCAATGACGGGGACGGCCGACATGCTGAGGAAAGTGTGTGAAGTAAAGCAATAACGGGGACGGCCGACATGCTGGGGATAAAGGGTAAAGCCAAGACGGGGACGGCCGACTAGCTGGGAAAAATAAGATATTATGATGGGGACGGTCACCAAGGTAAAGCTGTAAAATTCTATGGGGATTGATGAAACATGACGGGGATGGCCATCAAGTTCATAAAGAGTGGTAACCGACGATGGGGACGGCCATCGGGCTAAAAGAAAAGGAAAAGGGACCACGACGGGGACGGCCATCGGGTTAAAGAATAAATGAAATACACAGATGATGGGGTACGACCATCAAAGGTGAAGGACGATCACCTAGCAGGGGACGGCTGCTCTGTTAGGGGAATAAAGGAATTATGATGGGGACGGCCATCAAAGGTGGAGGACGACCACCTGGCAGGGTACGGCTGCCAAAATCAACGATGGGGACGGCCATCGGATGAGCATGATGGAGGACGACCATCAAGAGGTGGAGGACGACCACCTAGCAGGGGACGGCTGCTCTCAGGGTTTATCACGACATAGGACGAATGCCAGATAACCAAAATCAACAATGGGGACGGCCATTGGATAAAATGATGAAGGACGATCATCAAGAGGTGGAGGACGACCACCTAGCAGGGGACGGCTGCTAAAATCAACGATGGGGACGGCCATCGGATGAGCATGATGGAGGACGACCATCAAGAGGTGGAGGACGACCACCTAGCAGGGGACGGCTGCTCTCAGGGTTTATCATGACATAGGACGAGTTTCAGATAAGAAGGAGAATTTGCTTTGTTGGCGATCTACTGGGGAGTAGTAAACACGGACGAGTGTTTATACCCAAGAAACAAAAGGTATAAGTGTTTGGTATTGTGTATAGATTAAAGATGCGGACGAGAATCCTTAAGACTACGATACGGACGAGTATCGGGTAGAAACAAACTGACTCGTGTTCAGAGATGATGATACGACGAGTATCAACTGGTTAACAAGGAACACGGACGAGTGTTGAATCTGAGAGGACTCTTCTGGGGAAAAGTAGACACAGGCGAGTGTTTAAATTCAAGAAGACAAAAGTGTTTGACACGGTGTATGGATTAAAGATGCGGACGAGCATCCTTAAGGCTATGATACGGACGAGTATCATGTAGAAACAAACGCTTGACGCATGTTCTGAGATGATGATACGGACGAGTACCAACTGGTTAACAAAGAACACGGACGAGTGTCGAATCTGTGGGGATATGAATGGTATATACAAGACACGGACGAGTATCTGTATGGGTGTAACATGAGTAATGAGTATGAGTATTGTATAGATGAGTGTTTATCTACTGGGGAGGGTGACACGGACGAGTGTCGAGAGAGGAAAGTATAGTACGAACAAATATCTGATATACAAAGTGTAGGTGACTGCGCTGGGGATATGACACGGACGGGTGTCAAAGGATGTATATAAGTATATGTGAGTGCAAAGAGGATGTCTTTGGCTTTCCGCTGGGGTATGACACGGACGGGTGTCAGGAAGTATCTGTAATACGGGTGATCTTGTTTGTAAGGAGTGTTCAGGCGACTTTACTGGGGAAAGATGACACGGACGGGCGTCAAAAGGAGTATATACTGGTGTTTGTGATTTGTGAGGCAGCTGTTTTTGCTGGGGACTCTGGTGGGATTTTTCTGTACGTTGATGAACTGTCATTATTCACAAGTGTTGGTTTAAAGCATGGCTCATGATTATGCTATATGCTTGATTTTTGCCGTAATGCTCCGTGTTAGACGGAATGCTACGCTTTGTGGGTGAGTATGATGCAAATGCTATGATTGTGCAAAGATACCAATCCGGAATTCGGATCCCGTTGCTGCAAAGATCTTCTGTCTGATCTGTTTGAAGTAGACATCCCAGCTGGGGGTGAGATCATTGATAGATCTGATGATATGATATCTGCTTGGGGATTCGGGCCATTGATAGACCTATCCTTTATGAATGAGAGACCCAGCTGGGGTTTGTAGAAGCTTTCTTCACTCTGTTGTGATTCTTCATACGTTGCTCTTCTGGATAAAGGCTGAAGCTCTGTGGGGAGGTAGCTTCCTGACTTTTATACTCGGCTGAGGGCAAGATGGCAACTCGGTTGGGGAGAAAGAGAGGAATCACTGAAAGACCTCCCTAGAAATTCTGTTACGGTAGCTTCTTGACTCAGCCGGGGATATGGGCATCTCCTGTTATACCTGCCCATTCTGATGGGGATAAGTAATAAATGGCCAACTCAGTTGGGAGGAGTCATGAAAGGCAACTTAGCTGGGGAGAGAGCACTTTGGGTGCTAAAATTGAGTGTTGGTTTGCCTACTTGCTGGGACGAAGCTTACCTGCCCCAAGTTGCGTTCTGGATACCTGCAATCCTGAAAAAGATAGAGAAACGCGCAAAATAATCCCGAGGTATCCCTTACTGGATTCCGTCATAGGAGTTTAGATACTTCTGAGAGTAAACATATTTCCTGCAAGCATGTTTTTACTTGAAGATAAACATCTGTATTCTTATGCAATCAGTTTTTTCTTTTAAGACATCAGACATTTTTTGCAAATAAAATGTACAAAACGAGACATGACTGAAAATCTGATTTTATTAATTCATATGCCCTGAATTGGCGAGATACAGTCAAAGAAACAAATCCCCTGAAATGAGGAGATTGTTACAAATTGAGAAACAAAATGCTGGCAGTGTTGACGACGCTTTAAGGAGCTTCCTCTTCACTATGACCCGTATGACTTTTGACGTTCTTCTCATCTTGCTTTTTGAAGAATGTTGATTCTGATTGAAGCTTGATCCTTTCGAAGCTTACTAAGTTGTAGGTGATACAGACAAATTCAGAATGCAGTTGTTCGCTTATTCCCTTATTTTGCATGGATCGCCCTTCCGGGTTTTCAATCCATCGGGATACCCATTTTTGCCTGAGCTGTCCAATGCGGCTTTTCAACTTTAGCGGGTGTACATTTTTTTATTTATTTTCCCTTATTTTTGCCCAAGCCTTTTATTCTGTTTTTGACTCGCCGGGGTGCCCTATTTTTGCCTGGACTTACATTCTGTTTTTATGTCCAGCGGGTCATTTTTATGCGAAGTATTTTTTAACTGCATCTGAATTCACAGGGGACGGGAAATCTTCACCATCCATGGTGCTGAGCATCAGTGCTCCACCAGAGAAAACTTTCTTTACCACGAATGGTCCTTCATAGTTTGGAGTCCACTTGCCCCTGTGGTCTGTATGAGGAGGGAGGATTCTTTTCAGCACAAGATCTCCTACTTGGTACTCTCGGTGCCTGACTTTCTGATCGAAGGCTCTCTTCATTCTTTTCTGATACAGCTGCCCATGGCAGATTGCAGCCAATCTCTTTTCTTCGATCAGACTCAGTTGCTCGTATCGGGCCCGAACCCATTCTGCTTCACTCAGCTTAACATCCATTAGTACCCGTAGAGAGGGTAATTCAACTTCAATAGGTAGGACTGCCTCCATACCATACACAAGTTGATACGGTGTTGCCCCAATGGATGTTCTGATTGACGTGCGGTACCCATGCAAGGCAAACGGTAGCATTTCATGCCAATCTTTGTAAGTGACTACCATCTTCTGCACAATCTTCTTGATATTCTTGTTTGCTGCCTCGACAGCGCCGTTCATCTTTTGCCTGTAAGGAGAAGAATTGTGATGTTGGATCTTGAAGTCCCGGCACAGCTCTGCCATCATTTTGTTATTTAAATTAGAACCATTGTCAGTAATGATTCGCTCGGGCACTCCGTATCGACAGATGATATCTCTTTTCAGAAATCTGGCTACCACTTGCCTTGTAACGTTTGCATATGAGGCTGCTTCGACCCACTTGGTGAAATAATCAATGGCGACCAGGATGAATCTGTGGCCATTTGAAGCAGTTGGCTCAATCTTGCCAATCATATCAATGCCCCACATAGCAAAGGGCCAGGGTGAAGACATTATGTTCAAGGGATTGGGAGGTACATGCACCTTGTCTGCATAAATCTGGCATTTATGGCACTTCCTGGCATAGGCACAACAGTCGGCATCCATTGTGATCCAGTAATAACCTGACCTTAACAATTTCTTAGCCATGGCATGCCCTCCTGCATGGGTACCAAAGGATCCTTCGTGCACTTCATGCATCAACAACTCCGCTTCTGTCTTATCAACACATCTGAGGAGTACCATATCAAAGTTCCTTTTGTATAAAGACCCATCAGTGCTCAGAAAGAAACTACCAGCAAGCCTTCTCAAAGTCTTCTTATCATTGGAAGATGCCCCAGGTGGGTATGTTTGGTCCTCCAAGAAGCATTTAATGTCATGAAACCAAGGCTTATCATCCTTGACAACATCTGCTGCGAACACATATGCTGGTCTGTCAAGTCTGGACACTGAAATCTGAGGTACGAAGTTGGCAGCTTGAACTTTGATCATGGACGAAATGGTAGCCAGGGCATCTGCAAACTGATTCTCGTCCCGAGGGATATACTCAAGCTTGACTGTTGTAAAGAAGGTCAATAACCTTCTTGTATAATCCCTGTAAGGTATCAGATGATCCTGGTGTGTGTACCATTTGCCGTTGGTTTGATTGATTACCAGAGCTGAATCTCCGAATACGGTCAATGTCTTGATCCTGAGGTCAATGGCTTCCTCAAGACCCATGATGCAAGCTTCGTATTCAGCTTCGTTGTTAGTGCAGTTGAAAGTGAGTTTTGCCGAGAAAGGCATGTGAACCCCCTTAGGTGTAATGAGTACTGCACCAACACCACGACCATTCATATTAACAGCCCCATCAAACATCATAGTCCATTCTTCTTCTGGGTCAGGCCCTTCAGTGTGAATAGGCTCTTCATGATCTTTCGCTTTTATGAACATGATGTCTTCATCAGGGAAGTCAAACCTCATAGGCTGGTAATCATCAATAGGTTGCTCAGCAAGATATTCAGACAATACACTACCCTTGATGGCTTTCTGAGAAGTGTACTGGATGTCATACTCTGTAAGGATCATTTGCCATCTTGCAACCCGTCCGGTAAGTGCTGGCTTCTCAAATATGTACTTAACTGGGTCCATTTTTGAGATCAACAAGGTAGTGTGGGTCAGCATATACTGTCTCAGTCGGCGAGCAGCCCACGCTAAAGCACAACAAGTTTTCTCGAGCAGTGAGTAATGTTGTTCACAGTCGGTAAACTTTTTGCTTAGGTAGTATATTGCATACTCTTTTCGACCAGACTCGTCATGCTAGCCCAACACACACACCATCGACTCTTCTAATACTGTCAAGTACATTATCAGAGGTCTTCCTTCAAATGGAGGCATAAGGATTGGAGGTTCTTGCAGGTATTCCTTGATCTTGTCAAAAGCCTTCTGGCAATCCTCGTTCCACCTGACCGTTTGTTCTTTTCTTAATAGCTTAAACAAAGGTTCACAGGTTGCTGTAAGGTGAGATATGAACCGTGAAATGTAGTTCAATCGACCTAAGAACCCCCGAACTTCTTTCTCAGTTTTTGGTGCAGGCGTCTCTTGAATAGCTTTGACTTTATCAGGGTCAACCTCAATCCCTTTCTCGCTCACGATAAATCCCAGCAGCTTACCAGATCTCACCCCGAATGTGCATTTGTTGGGGTTCAACTTCAATTGGTACTTCCTCAGACGCTTGAATAACTTCAGTAGATTCACCAGGTGATCTTCCTCTGTAAGGGACTTGGCAATCATGTCATCCACATAGCATTCGATTTCCTTATGGATCATATCGTGGAATAATGTTACCATAGCCCGTTGATATGTCGCACCGGCATTCTTGAGCCCAAATGGCATTACCTTGTAACAGAACGTGCCCCAGGGTGTGATGAAGGTTGTCTTCTCCATGTCTTCAGGTGACATTTTAATCTGATTGTATCCTGAAAATCCATCCATGAAGGAGAATACCGAGAACTGAGCCGTATTATCCACCAATACATCAATGTGAGGTAAAGGGAAATCATCTTTCGGGCTGGCTCTATTCAGATCCCGGTAGTCAACACACATCCTAACTTTGCCTTCTTTCTTAGGCACAGGTACTATATTAGCAACCCATGGTGGATAGCTAGTTACGGCAAGGAACCCGGCGTCCCATTGCTTTTGTACCTCCTCCTTGATTTTCATAGCCATGTCGGGACGAGTTCGGCGCAGTTTCTGTTTAACTGGCGGGCATTCTTCTCTCAAAGGCAGCTTGTGCACAACAATGTCGGTGTCCAACCCTGGCATATCTTGATAAGACCAAGCGAACACGTCCACATACTCTTGAAGCAAGTCAATCAGTTGTCTCTTCACTGAGTCTTGTAAGCAGGCCCCGATTTTAACTTCTTTCACGTCTTCAACTGTACCAAGATTGATCACTTCAACCTCCTCCTGGTGAGGAGTAATAACCTTTTCCTCTTGTCTTAACAACCTGGCTAGCTCTTCAGGAAGCTCATATTCTTCTTCAACCCCTTCATCAGCTTGATTGATCGGATTGTCAAAGTCATACGAAGTCATAGCCGTGCTGTTGTCGGTGCTGTCTAGAAGGCACACTCTGCAAGGGTTCAGTTTGTTCATTTTAGTGATTTGATTTTAATCTTGTTTTAGAAAAGTGAAACAAAGTTGTCATTTTGAAAACACTGCCATTTATTTTTTGTACAAAAAGAAAAATGGAAAAAACAGTGAGCGGAAAAGAAAAAGACTCATTTGCAAAAAGATGTCTGATATTTCATTGATTAATCTTGTTGCACAAAAAGTACAGATGGCCCGATTACAAAATGAGTCTTGTCATCTTGGGCAAGATGCAAGACTTTGATGCATGCTATAAAATTACAGGAAATAATAATTACTCTGCATGAGTAACTCTTATAATTTCCTGGGAAGACCAGTTTGAGATACTGCTCCCCGGGATCTTTGGACGAATCCAGCTTTCCAGGTTGCGTTCTTCTTCCAGCTCGTCTTCCAGACAGTTGACAGCATCAGGGGTGAGCATCCCCCCACTCACAAAGTTGGGCTCCTTTGCAGCCTCTGCTTGATCTTGTTGAGTTGGTTTGTAACCCAACCCAAATCTATCCTCCTTCTTCTCCACCGATAACAGTTTGCCCCAGCCTTGGGCGTTTCCTCCCTCAACAACCTTCCGGACTTGTTGGTATGATGATATTGAAGTACCAGGCACAGCAGATGTTTCATTGACATTCAAAGCTTCAAAACCCTGGCTCATTGTTTCATGGATCTCCCCATCCATCTCAATATACTTATAGGTAGCCAGGTGGCTGACAAAATATCCTCCTCTCCACAGATTGTAACGATTTGACCCTCCCACTCATATTTTAACTTCTGGTGAAGGGTAGAGGTCACGGCGCCAGCGGCGTGAATCCATGGCCTACCCAATAGACAGCTGTAGGCAGGCTGTATATCCATCACGTAGAAGGTCGTTTTGAAGGTCTGCGGGCCAATCGTTATGGGCAACTCAATCTCCCCCAGAACCGATCTCTTTGAACCATCAAAGGCTCTCACCACCAGGTTGCTGGGTCTCAACGCCAATCCGTCATGTTCTAGCTTCACCAAGGCCTTCTTAGGTAAGACATTGAGGGATGACCCCGTGTCTACCAGCACATGGGAAAGGACAGCACCTTTACATTCCATGGTTATGTGCAAGGCTATGTTATGGTTGCGGCCTTCCGTTGTCAAATCAGTATTGGTGAACCCTAGTCCGTGACTAGCATTAACATTTCCAACTACAGCTTCCAGCTGATTGACAGTGATCTCTTCAGGCACGTAAGCTGCGTGCAAGACTTTGAGTAGTGCATTCCGATGGGCTTCGGAGCACATAAGCAATGATAGGATTGAGATCTTGGAAGGCGTCTGATGAAGCTGATCCACTACTTTATAATCACTCTTTTTGATGATTTGCATGAACTCATCAACCTCTTGATCGAAGGGTGTTTTCAAAGCTTCTTTAACAGTCTGTTCTTACTGCACCAAGCTTTTTCCTTTTGCCTTAGCAGCAGCTTCTGCTTCGGCAGTGGGTCTCTGAGTTTGTGGAGCGAAAAGACGTCCGCTTCGAGTGAAGCCTCCGCCTCCTCCCACATTGTCAATTTGTGGTGCAGGGGTTGATGATTCAAAAGTGATTCTTTGTCCTTCGCAGTACAGGTCAGAGCCGTAATGCCAGGGGATGGCATTACTACTTTCATAAGGTACTGGTCCAGGCACCGTGATAGTGACTGGACTGGTTGCAGCTGCGGAAGGAATTGTGATAGTCTGTGGATCATAATAAATCGTGACTGGTGCTCTGATGGGAGCAGCACCCTCTGAGTTGTAGACAGAGTTGTTCTCGGGATCATAAAATATTGTGACAGTTGAGACGTCTTCATGATTTGTTGCTGATGTTGTAGGAGACATTGTTAGAAGAATGGATGTTGTTGTTGTAGGAGTTTCAAAATGGAGTGGTGCTGAAGTTGTAGAAGGAAAATTTGTTGATAACTGATCAGTTGAGATAATAGATGAAGTACTTGTTGATGAAGCCGAAGAATTTTCGGGAACAATGGTTGTTGCAGTTGTAGGAGGTTCTGGAGTTGTTGCTGATGAGATTGCTGGATTTGTGGGAAATGATGTGGTGATCTGAAGTTGGCCACTCTGAATAAGACCATTTATGCCATTCCTCAGGTTATCGCACCCATTTACTGAGATATTGCAGTAGTCACACCCTAATTCACACCCCGGAAACATCTGACATTCGAGGAGTTGAGCCTTGATTTCTACCAACGGTGTCCGGATCAGACCCACACTGGTTATTAAATAAGACGGCTTGTCTTCTTCAATAGCATTAATTCTGGGACCACCGTGGTTTGGCATCGGATTTTTGTTGACATTAGGTGGTGGTGCGAAATTCAGAGCTTTTGAGTCTACCAGGTCTTGTACCTTCATGTGCAAGGCTCTGCACTTTTCTGTACTGTGGCCAGGTGCATTTGAATGGAAGGCACATCTGGCGTTGGAATCATAATTCCTGGGTAGACTGTTGGGATCTGGAGGTGCCAACGTCCTTAGCTCAACTAGGTTGAGTTTCAGGAGTTGTGGCAGCAATGTAGCATATGGCATGGGGATCGGATCGATCACCCTATTAGCTTCAGATGGCCTCTGTTGGAATGGCCTTTGCTGGTTGTTGTTGTTGGTGTTGCTGTTGTTGTAATTTCTCGGAGGATACTGATTTTGTTGATGGTACTGAGGTTGCTGCTGATAGTTTTGTTGCGGAGGTTGATAAACTGGTTGAGGATGAGCTGGAGCGGGAATGGTGACTGCTGCCACTGATCTGTGAACATATTGGGGCCTGCCCCTGTTGGTGTGGATGGCATTGGTCTCGCCAGTTCTTCTTGGGCCCGCAAAAGGCTTTCTTGTACTACTGGACGAGCTTGCACCGTTGTCTGAGATCTTGCCCATCTTCAATAGGCTTTCAATTCTCTCCCCGGCTATGACAACATCTGCAAAGCTGGTAGATGAGAAGGCAGCTAGCCTATCAATGTAAGTCCCCTGAAGGGTGTTCATGAACATATCTGCCATTTCCCTTTCAGACATAGGTGGTTGAACAGCAGCAGCCAATTGCCTCCATCTCTGGGCATATTCTCGGAAACTTTCCCTTGACGACTGTGACATTCCCATTAGGAGGGTCCTGTTGGGTGCCATGTCTAAGTTGTACTGATACTGTCTTATGAAGGCCTCTGCCAGGTCCTTCCAACATCTAATAGTTGCTCTCGTCAGATGAGAGTACCATTCTCTTGAAGCTCCCGTCAAGCTATCCTCGAAATAGAACATCCAGAGATTCTCATCCATAGTATAGGCCTTCAGCCTTCCCAGAAATGATTGTAAATGAGTCCGGGGGCATGAAGTCCCGTTATATTTTTCAAAACAAGGAGGCTTGAACTTATGGGGAATCCTGACCCCGTCTACCAAGCCCATGTCCATGACGTCAAAGCCCAAAGAGTTTTGAGACTCTAAGGACCTCAATTTCTCAGCTATCTCATCCAGCCTTCTATCATAAGCTTCTTCCCCAGCACCCATTACTGTGAATTGATCCTCTTGGGGGTCTTCTTGAAGTACCCTGGCTGCAGTGGCAGTCCCTTGAACATTTGCAGGAATATTGACCTCTGGATGAAGATGGGGGCCAAATACAGGGGGGTTAACATGAGGTTGGACCCTCTCGTTATTGCTGGTGCCGGCAGTCCCTATATGTGGATCTTCTTGATTCTGCCTTTCCACCATGGCTCTCAATCTTTCCTGGCTCTGAGCCATGTTGTTCATCACTTCCATAAACTGAGTCATCTGGTTTCTCATCTCCAATCTTTCGTTCGCCATTTGATTTCTGACCTCAGTAAGGTCCTGCTGCATCTGATCCATTTGTATGCCCGGGAGGTTGTTACGGGTTGGATAACGGTGCGGACGGTTGAGGGAAAATACTCGGCGCCGAGCAATAGTTCCTGAATATCACAACAGAGTTAGTAGCAATAAAACAAAAACCTACAAAACAAACAAAAGGGTTAGCATGCAATGCAGTTATGCTTATGTGTTTTCAAGGTATCCGGTTTGGCATTCAGTTTTGACCCTTCCAGACCCTTGAAGATGCTGTTGATGTTACTTTTGAAGTGAAACTTGGATAGAGCAAACTAATACATATATTACAAAAGCAAAATGGTACATAGTTTGTTTACAAATACAAGCCCTCTGAGGGGTCAAAATACATTACAGGAAAATAAAAGTACATGGAATGAAAGCAACAACAAACAAATGGTCAAACACCAAGACCAAACTCATCCTCACGAACTTCCCTGAGAAGTGCTTCGGTCACAGGATCAGCCGGACGCTCCGTGAGATTCCTGATGAGGAGATTCCGGGTCGTAACAGCTGCTTTTAGTTTCTTGTGCTGGCTTTGGTCCTTTGACCTCTTCACTCCAGCTTTGATCTTCAGCTCTGATATCTCCCTCTGGGCTGCTGCCAGGGCTTCTTGCTGCACTTTTGCACTAGCTTCCATCTGCTCTATCTTGTCTTGAACTCTCTTGTCTTCCAGAGTACGAGCCTCGGTGATCCTGACCCACCGGGCCTGACTCTCCTTCAGATACAAGTCTGTCCTTGCTCTCTGGAACTGGGCTTCCTTGCAAGCATTCTTTAAAATTTGTTCTCCAGCCTTAGACTTTTTGATATAATCCCCAGACTTCTCAATCTTAACCAGATGCTCCACTCTCAACCTCTCTAACCTCTCAATCTCCATCCTACCCTCACTCCTCTCCCGGAGGGTCTTCTGCAAAGCCTGGGTTAACTTCTCATTTCTTTCCTTCAAGCTCTCAAACTCCTCCAAACTGATAGTGGCAGGGGGTGGTGCTGAAGATGATTCAGGAATATCTTCTATGGTAAAGGGCATTCCAGAGAATTGAGCCCTGGCACGGGACCATTCATAATATTGTGTTGATGCCACATTGCTGCACTTCCCCAAAATGGTTACTCCCTTGGTTTGAACATTATCCCAGGCCCAGGCTGCCTGCCTAACAGTAGCCAGATTAGGCTTGTTCTCACAATAAAGAGTCTCAACCAAGTCATGTGCCTTAGGAGTGTGGACCAGTGCATAGCCCAGTTGTCTTTTGAATAGCAGAGGGTTGTAATTGATACTACCCTTAACTCCTACTAGGGGCACATTGGGAAAATGCCCACAGCTGGTGATGATACCCCTGCCTTTGGCACTTTGAGTGCACCATCTGATATCAGCTGAAGTTAGTGCAGTGAGTCTCTTAGCCCAGTTTTTCTGCTGATGAGGATTCAAAAATGCATCTGTCCTGGGTAGATGCCTGAGAAGCCAAGTATGGAATAATGGAGCACAACACCTCACTAATCTTCCTCTCTGCTTTTCATTCCTCTGATGCACTGAATAGTAGAGATCCCCCAATAAAGTGGGCACTGGGTTCTTCAAGATGAAAAGATGGATTGCATTCTTGCTAATGAATCGAGGCTCATCTGCAAACAATACAATTCCATATATACTCAAGGCCAATAAAGCACAAACAACTTTCCACTCTCCTAAAGAGGCTTTCAGGGTAGCTTGAGAGATCAAGAAATCCAGATGAAAACCAGGGATTCCAGCTTTAGAAGTCATATGCTGCTCAATCAGGACAGGTTCCAAATGCAAAGCCTTTGCTACTTCTCCATTACCAGGAAAGACCATTTCAGGGTTGAAAGGGATTCCAACCCCGATAGGCATACCAACCAATGATGAGTATTCTTCTAATAGAGGGCCTAGCTGAAAGTCCTGAAAAGTGAAGGATCTCAGTGGGGGATCATAAAATTGAAGGCAAGTGTGGATCAGGCTTCTCTGTGAAGGGTCCAGATCCATAACCATATCAAGTATATCTCCATAATGTTCCCTGAACAATGGTATATGATCTGGAGTGATCAGGGTCTGAATCCTCCTGATGTCAGATAGCTCTGGCTGGAAGAAGTGGTAGGTGATGTTACTCTTTTTTGGAGCCATGTTGTTGAGTCTGAACAGAGACAAGTGCTGATGATGATACTGAAGAAAGGGCCACTGACTGGCTGGTGCTGATGACTGAAGTGGATAGCTGATAGCTGAAGCAGGTGCTGATGAAGATAGGTCAATACTGAAGATGGGGTCAAAACCAAAACCAAAGATGAAAGTGGATACCCTGAAACACAAATAAGCAAATGTCAATATGATGCAATGAGTATGTATGCAAATGATATGCAAGGGTTTGTGACTGAGCTGGATCTGATCAAAAACTCTGATATAGGTCCAAGACATATTCAAGAATACCAGATGGAGGTCTATAAATCCAGTAACCCGGGTAGGGGGCTCAAATAAAGAGCCACATGTCCAGGGTTTAGAATCACAAGAACTGTTCCAACATGGAGTATTCTTAATCAAACAAAGCAACAGGGTATTCTGAGGTCAAGGTACCTGCAAACCTGTAAACAGCCCAACCCCCTCACAGGTGGTGTTCTAAAACAAGGATCCTCAGACTTGGATCAGTTATGAGAAGTGTAAACACTTCTAACCCGGAGGTACAATGTTTACAATAACCATAACAATTCCTCCTCTAATTCACCCCAGTTTCTGAAGGTCAAAACTAAAGGTCATCCAGACTTAGCAGGCTTCCCAGATAGCCCTAGCATTGCAGGAAATCTGCAACACAGAGTTCTCAAGAAGAAACCCATATCTGAACCGTGTTTCATATTCCCGCACCAGACCGAGATGGAATGGGAAAGAATATGATTCACTCTAGCCTAGGTGTCACTCAGGTCCCAGGTATAGGACCTTGACTCTCAATGGAACACCCACCCACCAAAGCAAACAAACAGATCCAGCCAGCAGTACAGTATGACAATATGATATAATGCAAAGCTATACAGGAAGCAGTAAACAAAATTGTACATAAAGCAAAACAAATACAAATATACAAACACAAATAAGCACATAACACCCCAGTAAACACAAATCAAACAAGCGCTAGGAGGAACCCACAAAAAGAACCAGAAGCCCTGGTTGCAGTATAAGGGTCCCCAGCAGAGTCGCCAAGCTGTCGCTCCCGATAAATGAGACTAGGCCCAGATAAAGGTACAGACGCGAACGGTCGGCGAGAGGGACAATGAGAACACACAGCCGTGAACTCACTGGAGATGAATAGAGTCGCCAGCTAGGCATTTTTATCCCGGAGGAAAGGCAATGCTGCATAGGCCTAGAAAGAGAATGGATAAGACGGTCGCGAACCAGAGAGACTGAGAAAGGGGGTTGGTTACAACCTGGGAAGGTATTAGCACCCAGATTGTCCGCCGTACTCGACGGGATCCACGCTTAAAAGATTTGTGTTTTAAAGGGGTAGTGTCAGTGCAATTTGTGTATAAAAGAGCTGGAAAAAGATGTACAGGTGTCAGTGCAAAAGAAATGTGAGGTGTATGAATGAAGTGTCAGTGTAAGAACTGGAATGGGATGCTCAAGAATATGAGGCTTAAAGAATAAAGCTGGAAGGAGGGGGAATATACAGAGACTTTTGTTCGATAACTGTTAAGTTATGCCTACGTATCCTCTCGTGCAATGAGGAAGTCAGAACACCGTAGTTCGACCCAAAGAGACTGAAAGGTGAATTGACTTGTGAACTGCTTGCTTGTCAATGCTCAAGTGTATGACCTGTCTGGCTCAGGTGCAAACTGTCTTGCATTAGACGGAAGAAGCAAGTTCTCGTTTATGAGTGAAGATGATGAGAAAAGAATCCCGGAGGAGACGATTATTGTTTGTTTTTGAGTTTTCAGTCTTTTATTGCTTTTGAAAGTTTGTCATAAGTTAATGAGCTTAAGCCTGAACCAGTGGGTTAGTAAACTCATCACATCTCCCCTCTGATTAGGGGTAATGAGAATACCTTAAGTGTGAAGTCAGCTTCTCACACTTAATCACCTTTGGTATAGGATTAAGATCATTAACCTATTTGTGATTATTTAGATGTTTTTGTTGTTTTTGTTTAGTGTTGGGTAATGAGATTAAGCCATAATCAAGGATTAAACAGACCCATTACACCATCCTAATAGAAGGATAATAGATGAGAATGTTTAAGCTGAGGAAAGCTCCTCAACTTAATCCATGATTAGGGATTAAACTCATGACAAAACAAGCCTTTGATTAAGTGGTTTTTATTTAATGATATGATGATGAAGTGATTTTTAGGGTTTGTAAGACAACTTGAGGGGGACTTGTCCATTAACACTAGGGTTAGTCCTTCTTAACCAATTAAGGAAGAATTAGAACCCTAATGCAAGGCCCAAGTTACAAGTGTGGTGTCTTGGTGATTATTAGATGAATTGATTAAAGGATTTAAACACATTAAGGGTTTAACACTTAGGATTAAAGTTATACACTCCATCCTAAGAGAAGGATGCAGGCATAAGCTTAATCACAAAGCCTTAAAGCCTTTAGGGTTTAGTCCCTGATTATGAGATAAGAAGAGATGACTCAAAAGAGACACAAAGGTAAAACTAAGAGGGGAGACTAATCAAAACCCTAATCATTATCATGCTTGGTTGTTCCTAAGGTTTGTGAGGTTTAAGAAAGAAGTCTTCAATGGAACCACCAGGAAGCAGATGAAAGGATCAAGAGAAGCAAAGTAACTTGCTTCATTCAAGAAGTCAAGTCACTTGAAGAAAGAAAGTGGGAAGAAGAAGAATGAGCAAGCTCAAACTCAAACACAACAAAAATGCAGCAATGGATGCAAGAGAGAGATGAGAAGAAAGTATGAGAAGTGGAGGCAAATCCACTTCTCAGAATCACTTACCACCTGAAAGGTTAGAAAAGGAATGCAATGCAATGCAAAATGAGATGAGATGACATGATGAGAAACAAAACCAGAAGCATATCTATGATGATAATGATGCTATGGAGTGATACAAACCAGCAACAACACATGTGGATGGTCATACAAGCTTATGAATGCAAATGAGGCAAGCTAGGAACCAAGAACATTCATGAAAAGTTATGAAGTGCACATGGCATACAACATTGCAAATACATGATGCAATGATCAAACATGCTTTCAATATGTCTTATGATGTCAAATGAATCTCATGGATGCTTGAAATGTCATGGCAAGTCATGTTATGCAAGAAGATGCAACATGGATGCATATGGAAGCTCACATTAGGGTTTATGAACCATACATCAAACAAAAATAAAAAACAGAAGCAAAACCTAAGATAAAAATGGAAAATGCCACTCAAAGGACCCCTAATCCTATACTAAACCAATGCCCAAAGGAGAGGTTTCAACTCCTAACCAAGTTCAAGTTATGGTTTTTACAAGTTTGTTAGGGTTTTAGGGTTCCTAAACAAAAGAAATGTCAAACAAATTGAAAATGAAAGATCAAATCATGGCCATTTAATCCCACAAACTACATGCTAAACACAATGCAATGCAAAAAGAATCAATGTCCAACTCTTCATGGATAGGCAGAAATGATATTTTGAACTTTGGATCAAATTAATGCATAAAAATGATTTTAATTCAATGAAAAATTCTAAAAATGCATCAAGATCAAAAAAGAAATTTGGTTTGAAGGTTGGACAATGTTTCTAAATGTCTTAGAACATTTCATGAATTTTTTGGTGATTTTTAAATACCTAAAAGTATTTTTAATAAATTAATTTCCATTAATCAATTAAAAATAAACTTTTAAATATTTAAAAATACATTTTAAATGCTAAAAATGAAAATAAAAATATTTTTGTGTTTTAAAAATTAATGAAACTCTTGAGAAAAAGTTTCATAATTTTTAAAACAATTTTGCTATTTTAAATAAATTATGTAAAACAAATGAAATAATATGAAAATTAAATGAAATAAAAGCTGAAAATGGAAAAGTCATGCAATCTGATGGTGGAGATTCAAACAAAAACACGCGCGCATTGACCTGGAGCCACATCCAAGGGCCAGCATTCAAACCTGGCTAATTAATGCTTATGCCCTAATCCTGCTGTTAATCACTTTCAGATGACCGGAACAGTGTTCCGGTCATCTTCTCCGTTCACCTCAAAACCTAATCTCACTCCATACGCATCTAAAATGAATTCTAAAAACACAGGAATGATCCCCACTCACTCACGAATCAAAACCCCTAATCAAAACAAATTTATCATTCCAGAAATGGCTGAATCGAAGCAAACAAAATCTAGGGCAAAAAGTTTCAGAGACTGATTAAACTCTCAACTCTCCACCGTTTTCAAAACTAAAGACATATTCATGATCAGGAAAGCATATAGAACAACTTAAGAACTTAAAAAATGATTTCTGGAAAAAATGTGCTTGAGCTACCTGAGTTTCGAAGCTTTCAATCTAGCAACTTTCTGACCTCCCCTCTTGATGCAATCCACTCCAATTGATCCCCTGATGATGCTTGAATGCTTAGAAGGAGTTTAAGTTAGCTGGTTAGGGAGTTTGCACAACTTCTGCTCAAGCTCAAGTGAAAATGGTGATTGTGATTAAAGCTGTTTCAGGCTAAGGTGAAGGGTTCTTTGTGATCAGGGTGATGTTTTGAGAAGGTTTGTGGAGTTTGTTTGGGTGTTTATGGCCTGTGAAGTGAGTTTCGAATGGCTTTGCTTCTGAGAGTGAAAATGGAGGAATGGTGTTCTTGCTTGATTCAGGCCTTAGTCTTGTTGGTTTTGGCTCAGTGAAGCAAGGTGAGTTGATGTGTGGAATTGGTTTGAATGTTTTTGAGCTGTGCAGAGAGATTCAAAGAGAAATGCAAAATGGGGTGAGTTTGTGAATGTGGTAATCTTGTGTGTTTCTGCCTTGCTTGTTATGTCAAATGGCTAGCAAATAGATAGTATAAAATAATCCCATTGGTCAGATGATGTGACCTGGCCTGCTGTGATAGGTAAGTCCACTTTTGCAAAATGTCAACTTTGTTGTAAGAGAGGCATGGGCTTGGTTCTAGGCTAGCACAAGTACATGGGCTGGCGCAGCATGGTGTGAGGGAAAGGCTAGTGTGATTCAGCAGGCTAGGCAGCAAGTGGATGAAGTGTGATCATTGGTTTTGCAACTTGCTTGCCTTTAGTTCTCATGAAAAGATCATGCCTCACAAACCATGAAGACATGTGATTCCCTTGGTTCAATCTGAACTTTAAGGCTTGGATTA
Source organism: Lathyrus aphaca (assembly GCA_963966055.1). Taxonomy (NCBI): domain Eukaryota; kingdom Viridiplantae; phylum Streptophyta; class Magnoliopsida; order Fabales; family Fabaceae; genus Lathyrus; species Lathyrus aphaca. The sequence goes on from OZ014521.1 coordinate 233,306,413, forward strand.
TGTTGGTATAAGGATTAGGCATCAATTAGAAGTCACAAATGCCTTTGGTACATGAAATTGCAAGTTTTCCTTTTAGTGCATAACTTGAAAATTAGTGATTTTTGCCAACTTTAACACACCATAACTTTTGATCCAAAATGAATTAGGCCATGTTCTTGTACTTTTTGAAAAAGGGAAAAATGTGATCTACAACTTTCATGACCAAAGTTTTTTCATTTGAAGCATTTTTGGATCAAAAAGCAAGGCTTGAAAAATGGCATAAATTGACAAATTCCTTAAAAGTCAACTATGCCCTAAAAAGTCAACTTTGCAAAAACTTGTAATTCTTGAATTTTGTGAACTTCAACATTCTTCCATGATCAAATAAAGATCATATACACTCAAAATGATGAAGATCACCCCTTGGTTGGGTCATTGGGGGCCTCAGATGCCCTGATTTTGCACTGACTTGTCTGAAAAGTCAACTCTTGATCAGATGACTTCCCCATGGAATTTCTTCATGAAAATTGATATGCATACTCCCTATACCATATAGAGACCAATGGAAACAAGAATGACCAAAAAATTTGGAGTTATGGCCTCTGAAACCAAAACCCTAATTTTAGGTCAACTGTGCAGTCAAACTTGGCTCTGCATCCACACCAATCCCAGTTCTTGTGATTCTTTTGCATTTTTGATTTTGAGGGGATATAATATGATATAAGAACACACATGGACCCCTTTGAAGTGATTGATGACCTTTGGAGTGGCTCAAGAAGCTCTTGGATGGTCCAGATCACAAACCCTAGGTGCAGATGACTTTGAATCTATGCAGTGAATCAAAAATGTGATATGAGGTGATATGATTGTGTTTATGCATATGAAATGATCACAATCCATGGTGTGAATGGGTGAGGGCAAATTTGGGGTGTTTACATTAGGGTTTAGGTCCCCAGTTTGAATCTCAGCCCTTGGATGTTGATTAGTTTAGCGTATGGACGATCCAGATCATTTCATTAAACCATAATCCTAATTAATTAAATAAATTATGATTAATTAACTCAGGATAGATCATGGCCATTGGATCACGCGCGTAAGCCCAGTTTGAATTTAGGCTTTAGGATCAGCCTACCCCAAGTCAAGCAGACTTCTCATCCTGGCCCTTGATCTCTCTTTCACGCAATCTGAATCACTCCTTTTAATTACTTTGCATTTTAATTCATTTTTATTTCATTTTATTTTCTTTATTTATTTAAAATAACATTTCATTTTATAAAATTCTAATTTTTTGCATCCTAACTTTAAATAATTTTCAGAACCCAAAAACATTTTTATTTTTAATTTTTGCGTTAAAAAAATATTTTTAAATAATTTAATTGTGTTATTTAATTAATTAATTAATTCATTTTAATTAATTAAAAATACTTTTAGCTATTTCAAAATCACCAAAAAAAATCATGAAGCATTCTTACACATTTAGAACAATTTACAAACTCATCTTACAAATTTCTTTTAGGGTTTGATCACATTTTGACAATTAACCATGAATTAGGGTTTCTAAATTTCCTATTTTTCTAACCCTAACTTCAAAAATTCATTTCTGATCAACCAATATGATTTTGTGAATGGTTCTTTTTGCATTCTTTCATACTTGGCATGTATTATCTAGGGTATTTACCTCATATTTTTGCATTGCATTTTCCATTTGTTTGACATTTTTCATGAAGAAGTACCCAAAACCTTAGCCTAACTTAGAAAAACCATAACTTGACTTTGGTATAGCTTCTGACTTCCATCTTTGGGGAGTGATCTTATGTGTGTTTAGGGTTCATTTGGTTGCATTTTCAATTTTTTACCATGTGTTTTGCTTCTGTTTTGATCATATGCATCTCATACTTTCTTAAAACCCTAATTTGTCATGTTCATGTGCATTCATCTTTGCATACCATCATCATATGAACTTGTCATGATATCTCATGCATTTGTATGTCATATTAGACACCTTAGGACATGTATGAAGATTGGTTGATCATTGTTGCATCCATTTGATATGTTTTACATCCATTACATCTTATGTATTTTCATGTGTTCTTCAGCTTCTAACATGCTTGATTTTGCATCCATCACTTATATGATCATACATATGTATTGTATATGACTTTGCATCTCTCCATGACACATTTTCATCATGATTTCACTTCTAGTTGGCATCATTAAATCTTCATATTTGCATCATTGCAACTTGTTTCACCTTATGCATTCATATTAACCATTGCAGGGGCTTATGGTAAGTTGATCAGGATGTGGATTGGCCTCCACATCCAACCTCTTCACGTCTCTTAATTTGCATTTTTATTTATCTTTGAAGTGAGTTTAACTCACTTTGTGCTCTCTCTTGCTCCTTTTTTTTCTCTTAGGTTACTTAACTTCTTCAGGAAGTAAGTAACCTACTCTCCTTTCTCTTCTCTTTTCATCTGCTTCTTCTTCGGTGGCCATCTAAAGACCTTTTAAAGATCTTTCTTTATGCCTCACAAACAATAGGAATATCCAAGAATGATAACTTTAGAGTTGTACATAGTCTCCCCTAGTTGTTTTACCTTTGAGTCTCCTTGAGTCTCTGCTTCTCATCTCATAATCAAGGCTAAATAATTAATGTTTTGGGGCTCTGTATTAGGGTTATGCTTGTATCCTTATCTTAGGATGGAGTGTATAACTTTAATACTTAGTGTTAAGCCTTTAAGTTGTTTACACCTCCTAATCAAAACACCTAATAATCATTAAGACTTAAGCTTGTAACTTGGGCCTTATATTAAGGTTACATCTCTACCTATTGGTTCAGAGGGACTAACCCTAGTGTTTAATATACAGGTCCCCCTCAGGATTAGTCTTACAAACATAAAATCCATTTCTTAATCCCACCTTTAATTAAAATCCCCTTTAATAAAGGTTTGTTATATAATGATTTTAATCCCTAACCATGGATTAAGTTGAGGAGTCTTCCTCATCTTAAGTGTTCTCATCTATTATCCTTCTCTTAGGATGGTGTAATGAGTTCACTAATCCCTGATTATAGATTAAACTCATTACTTAACACAAAACAAAAATCCAAAACACTTAATAATCACAAGTAGGTTAATGATCTTAATCCTGCATCATTAGGGTAATTAAGTTGAGATTTTCATCTCATACTTAAGTAGACTCATTATCCCTAATCAGGGGTGATATAATGAGTTTACAAACCCTTGATTAAGGCTTAAGCTCATTATCTTATGCAAAACATCAAAAACAATAAAAAACTAAAAACTAAAAACAAACAATAAACGTCTCCTTCGGTATTCTTTTCTCATTACATTCACTCTGAAAACGAGAACTTGTTTCTTCCGTATAATGCAAGACAGTTAGAACTCGAGCCAGACGAGTCATACACTTGAGCATAGCCAAGCAAGTAGTTCACAACAAAAACACTAAGTATCTTTGAGCCGAACTACGATGTTCTGACTTCCTCATTGCACGAGAGGATACGTAGGCATAACTTAACAGTTATCGAACAAAAGTCTCTTTGTCTCCCCCTCTCTCCTCTTTCTAGCTTTATTTTCTTAGCCTCAGTTTTGAGCACTCACTTTCTTCCTGCACTGACACTCTGTACATCCTTTTCTCCCTAGATTTTATGCACAGTTTAACACATACATTATCCCCCTTTTAAACATAATCAGGTAAACGTGGATCCCGTCGAGTACGACGGACGATCTGGGTACTAATACCTTCCCAGGTTGTAACCAACCCCTTTTCTCAGTTTCTTTGGTTCACAACCGTCTTATCCATACCCTTCAAGGTTTATGCAGCATTACCTTTCCTCCAGGATAAAAATGCCTAGCTGGCGACTCTATTCAACCTCAACCTCCAACATCGTCGACGATTCGCGTTTGTATCGGGATGAAAATCCGGGGAGCGACACCTTCGGAGGATTTGGAGGTGCATCCGAGGTTGTCAAGTAGAAAATTCGCACAGGCTACATGGCGTGAGTGATTCGCACTGAAGATAAGGAAAATCTCCTCCTTACTAACATGAATGCCAAGGTCAACCTTTCCCAGGAAGGTATGGGCAAGGACCATCTGGAAGTATCTCAGAGCTGGATTATGAATGATATTAGATAACTGAGTAATAGGATCTGGACTCCCTCCACCTATGATGTCGCTCTAGAATTTGTTAATGTCTCGACTCATGAAGTATCCCATGGGTAACTCAGGGATGGCATCTGGGGTATGTCACTCCCACCAAAATGACACCCGGTCAAGAGGGGTACAGACGCGAACGGTCGGCGAAAGGAGATGAGAACACACAAGGGTGAACTCAAAAGGAAAGAGTCGCCAGCTAGACATTTTTATCCCGAAGGAAAGGTAATGTTGCATAAACCTGAGAAAAGATGGATAAGACGGTCGCGAACCAGAGAAACTGAGAAAGGGGGTTGGTTACAACCTGGGAAGGTATTAGCACCCAGATTGTCCGCCATACTCGACGGGATCCACGCTTAAAAGATTTGTGTTTCAAAGGGGTAGTGTCAGTGCTATTTGTGTGCAAAAGCTGGAAAAGAATGCAAGTGTCAGTGCAAAAGAAATGTGAAGTGAAATAAAATAAGTGTTAGTGTAAGGACAAGAGTGCAAGGCTCAAGACTATGAGGCTTATAGAATAATGCTGGAAGAGGGGGGGATGTACATAGACTTTTGTTCGATAACTGTTAAGTTATGCCTACGTATCCTCTCGTGCAATGAGGAAGTCAGAACACCGTAGTTCGACTCAAAGAGACTGAAAGGTAAATTGACTGATGAACTGCTTACTTGTCTATGCTCAAGTGTATGACCTGTCTGGCTCAGGTGCAAACTGTCTTGCATTAGACGGAAGAAGCAAGTTCTCTTTTGTGAGTGAATGAGGTGAGAAAAGAATCCCGAAGGAGACGATTATTGTTTGTTTTTGTGTTTTCAATCTTTTATTGCTTTTTGAAGTTTGTCATAAGAAAATGAGCTTAAGCATAAACCAAGGGTTAGTAAACTCATCACATCCTCCCTCCGATTAGGGGTAATGGGAATACCTTAAGTATGAAGTAAACACCTCATACTTAATTACCATGATGTAGGATTAAGATCATTGACCTACTTGTGATTATTTAGATGTTTTTTGGAGTTTTTGTTTAGTGTTAAGTAATGAGTTTAAGCCATAATCAAGGATTTAATGGACCCATTACACCATCCTAATAGAAGGATAATAAATGAGAACATTTAAGCTGAGGAAGGCTCCTCAACTTAATCCATGATTAGGGATTAACCTCATGACAAAACAAAGCCTTTACTAAGGTGGGTTTTAGTTAATGGTAAGATTAAGAAGTGAATTTTATGGTTTGTAAGATAACTTGAGGGGGACTTGTCCATTAACACTAGGGTTAGTCCTTCTTAACCAGTTAAGGAAGAATTAGAACCCTAATGCAAGGCCCAAGTTACAAGCTTGGTGTCTTAGTGATTATTAGATGGATTGATTAAAGGAATTAAACACATTAAGGGTTTAACACTTAGGATTAAAGTTATACACTCCATCCTAATAGAAGGATACAGGCATAACCCTAATCACAAAGCCTTAAAACCTTTAAGGTTTAGTCTTTGATTATGAGGTGAGAAGAGAAGACACAAAGATGACACAAAGGTAAAACTAATGGGGGGACTAATCAAACCCTAATTGTTATCATGCTTGGGTATTCCTAGGGTTTATGAGGCTTGCAAGAAGATCTTCAAGGAGAAGCCACCATGGAAGAAACAGGATAAAAGGAGGAGAAACAAAAAGAAGCAAAACAACTTACTTCACTTAAGAAGATAAGTTACTTGAAGAAATAAAGTGATAAGGAGCATGAATGAGAAAGCTCACTCTAGTACAAATACAAAATGCAGCAATGGTACACAGAAGAGATGAGAAGAGATTATGAGAAGTGAAGGCAAATTCACTTCTCAAAACACTTACCACCTAAAAAGTTAGCAAAAGGAAATGAAATGAAATGGAAATGGAATGAAATGCAAATATGCAAACCAAAACCAGAAGCATAAACATGATTTCAATGATGCTAAGAGATGATGCAAACACATGTCAAGAGATGTGGATGATCATACAAGGATGAGGATGCAAATGAAGCATGCTTTGAACCATAAAAGTTCATGAAAGTTTATGAAATGGAATGAATGCATAACATGGCAAATGAATGATGCAATGATCAAACATGATTCTAATATGTCCTAAGATGTCTTAGAAGTTATGTGGATGCACAAAATGCCATGGCAAGTTCATGTATGCAAGCATATGAGAGATGAATGCAAATGAAGGCAAAAATTAGGGTTTATGCATAACATGCAACACAAAATTCAAAAACAGAAGCAAATGACATGATAAAAAATTAAAAATGGGATCAAAGGAACCCTAACCCTACACAAGTTCACTGCCCAAAGGAGGGGACCTAACTCTTAACCTAGTGGGGGTTATGATTTTCTCAAGTTGGCTAGGGTTTTAAGGTACCTCAAAAGGAAAAATGCACATCAAATTGAAAATGAAAGATAAATTCAAACCAATTTTACCCTAGAAACTACATGATATGAAGAATTCAATGCAAAAAGAACCAACATCAAACTCCTCATGGTTAGGCAGAATGAATTTTTCTAAGTTAAGACAAAAATATTGACTTTTAAGAATTTAAATTCCAAAGAAAAATGTCAAAATATGTCAAGAACCAAAAATAAATTTGTTTTAAGAGTTTGATAATGTTTCTAAATGTATTAAAATGCCATGTGAATTTTTTTGGGATTTTTAAATACCTAAATGTATTTTTAATTAATTAATTCTCATTAACTAGTTAAGAATAATCATTTAAATGATTTAAAAATAATCTTTAATGCAAAAAATAAAAATAAAAATGTTTTTGGGTTCTGAAAATTATTAGAAGATTTGATAAAAATTTCCATAATTTTTAAATCATTTTTGCTATTTTTAATAAATATAAGAAATAAAATATAAAGAAAATAAAATAAAAATGAGAAGTATGCAATGTGAGTGGCTCAGATGAAAAGTTGAGAGATCTAAGGGCCCTGCACGCAAGTCAAGCTGACCCAAGGTAATCAGAATCCAGGGCTGGGGTTTAAAGTTGCTAAACACGCGCAATCTGATGGCTGAGGTTTAAAGCTGACTTAATTAATTATGTTTTATTTAATTAATCAGGATTAGGGTTTAATGAGCTATCTGGACCGTTCACACGCGCGCGGGAAACCTCATCTAAAGGCCAATATTCAAAGTTGCCTAATTAATGGGATTAGGGTTTAATCACCCTCAGGCGACCGGAACAATGTTCCGGTTGTCTTCTCCGACGAGCCAAAACCCCATCTCTCTCCCTACGCATCTAAAACAAAATCTCTCTGGCCAGAAATGAACCCCACACATCACTGAATCAAAATCCCCAAACAAAAATCATTTTTCATTCATCAACAAGGCAAATCGAAACAAAACAATCCTAGGTCAGAAACTTTCAGACAACCCATACATACTCAATATTCCACCATTTTGAAAAGTAAATACATCAGAATCATCAGCACATCATAAGGATTCGATTGAGAACTTAAAAACAAGGTTCTGAGGAAAAAAGTTCTTGAGCTATACCTGAGATGGAACCTTCTGGTTCTGGGCTTTCTGGCCTTTCCTTTGCTGCAAATCCACTTCTTTGAACCCCCTGATGATGAAATGAAGCTTAGAAAGTATTGAGAATGGCTGGTTTGTGCTGTGTGGTTCTGGTGTAGCAGAAATGGAGGTTTGTGTGTGTGATGTTTTTGGCTGCTTTGAGGGTTGATTCTTGTTCTGAGGATGATGTGTGATTTGTTGGTGAAGAAAAAATGGAGGTTTTGTGGCTGTGGGTGAAGTTTCAAAGAGGAGAAGTTTTTGACAGTTTGTGAAATCTGATTGTATGTGTGTTCTGAGCCTATTTCCTTCTTGTTTTATGACCTTGAGGCAATCCATAAGCAATCCCAACAATTCAGGAGGGCAGATATGCACTGTGGGAATGGTATGGGGTGATTGGCCAAAAAGTCAAAAATTGTGTATTATAGGTATGGGCCATGGCAGAGGATATTTCTGTGCTTGGATTGCCTCAGCTAGCTTCAAGGAAGGTCATTGGATGTTCTGATGTGATATTTAATGGGTGAAGGGTGAGATGTCATGTGTTTTGCAATTTTCACAACTTGTTGCATTTTGATATTTTGGTCATGGACATGTCCTATTCCAAGCTGAATTCTTGTTGTGAAATGTTACATGATGTTATAGTAATGCTTTGAGATCAGTTAGAGACCACACAAACCCTTGGGAATCACTTTTGCAAGAATTCCCCCTTTTGAACTTCATGGAAAATGGCTTATGATACTTGGAATCCAAGACATGAAAGTGAGAAATTCTTTGGGCAAATCTGAATTATGGACCATGAATGATGTTTGTGTGATGATTAGAAGTTGATTTGAAGTCACATTTGGCTTTGGCAAGTGTTTTTGCAAGTTTCCTCTTTGGCACAAAAGTGAAAATTTAGTGATTTTGTCCAACTTTGCAAGGCCATAACTTTTGTTCTAAAATGAATTAGAATGAGTTTTTGTACTTTTTGAAAATGGGAGAATCCAATATATAACTTTCATGACCAAAGATTTTTCATTTGAAGCAATTTTGAATCAAAAAGAGGAGGTTGAAAAACTTTCCCAAAATGGCAAGTTTGCATTACAAGTCACTTTCCAAAAATGGCAACTTTGCAAAGGACTTGAAATTCTTCAATTTTGTGAACTTCTAACTTCTTATAAGATCAAATAAAGATCATACACATTCAAAATGATGGAGAAAACCCTTTGGTTGTGTCATTGGGGGCCTCAGATGCCCTGATTTTGCACTGACTTGCTCAAGAAGTCATCTATTGATCAGATGCCTTCCCCATTGAATTTCTTCATGAAAATTGGTATGCATGATCCCCATAACATATAGAGATAAATAGAATCAAGAATGATCAAAAAATTTGGAGTTATGGCCTCTGAAACCAAAACCCTAATTTCAGGTCATCTGTGCAGTTAAGCTTGGCTCTGCTTCCATGCCTTTCTCAGTTCTTGTGATTTTTTGACTTCCTTGACCTTGGGAGGATATAATATGATGCTTTAACATACATGGACCCTCTTGAGATGATTGAAGACCTTTGGAGTGGCTCAAATAGTCCAGGGATTGCTCAGATCACAAACCCTAGATGCAGATGACTTTGAACCAATGCAGTGAAGCAAAAATGTAATATGAGATGATATGATTGAACTTATGCAAATGAAAAGGATCACAAGCCATGGTGAAATGAGTGAGGGAAAATTTGGGGTGTTTACAGGGTAGTCTGAAAACCAAGTAAGTTACCAAATCCTTTTTGGGTTAGGGCGTACTCTGTCCTGAACAACTTGAAAGAAACACTCCCCTATGGGCCAAGATATAGATCGTAGCTGAACGAGCTGAGGAACTCGAGGGTGAGATTCCTGTTGGTAGAATGCATCTCATCAGCATATTCGTCCCAATGGAGCTGGCTGCAAAGAAAGCGTACACTGGGCTCAATACCCAAAGCATCCATGCAAAACTGAAACTGAAACTGGATAAGAAAAGAAAAAGGGGGTAAAATGTAGGGAAAATAAAAGAGTGTGCTCGAACGAGCCCTACCCCGCTGCCTACGTACCTCATCTGGATATGAGGATCAGAGTCACCGTAGTTCCCCTAACTAGGGTGGAAAGGATTTCTTGTGAATTAAGGCTTGAACTGCCTATGTCAATGCTCAGGTGTTGCAGACTCAGACGACGAGTGTGTAACTGTCTTGCATAATGACAAGTAAGAGCAAGGTCGCGGACGAAGCGAAGGAGATGAGAAAAGAAGTCCCAAAGGAGAGACGATTATTGTTTATTTGTGTTTTTTATAAGAGTTTTTTTATCGGTGTGGCACAAGAGTATGAAATCAAGCTCTTTTCCATGGAATGTGTACTTGCTACTACATTCCAAGATGGAATAATAGAACAAGCACACCAAGCAAGGAGAACTTATCCAAGATTTGTTTCCAAGGGCAAGGGCCTAAATTCATTGACTTGTTGAATTTATTAGATATTTTGGTGATTAAAAATGAAGAAGTGTTTTTTAGGGTTTTTCTTGATGAAGATGACTTCATGATCCGACTTGTGCATCATGCTAGACAAATGCACTATTCCAAGATGGAATGAATACATAGGCCCCATGGAATAAGGCTATTACACAAGAAGTCACTTCTTTCTTTATTAATGTTTTTTGGTTTTTGTTTTGAGATGAGAAGAGAAAGAACCAAAGGAACAAAAAGGCAAAAGTCTAATGGGGAAAGACTAATCCAAATGTTAGCATGCAAAAAGTGGTCCTAAGGTTAGTGAGGTTTCAACTATCCTAAGAGAAAAGAAGAACCAAAGAGGAGCAAAAAGAAGGGGAGGTGTAAACACCCCAAATTTGCCCTCACCCATTCACACCATGGCTTGTGATCTATTCATATGCATAAATTCAATCATAGCATCTCATATTGCATAGTTGCTTCACTGCATTGATTCAAAGTCATCTGCATCTAGGGTTTGTGATCTGAGCCATCCTTGAGCTATTTGAGCCACACCAAAGGTCATCAACCACTTCAAAGGGGTCCATGTGTGTTCAAGCATCATATTATATCCCCTCAAAGTCAAGAAAGTCAAAGAATCACAAGAACTGAGAAAGTCATGGAAGCAGAGCCAGGTTTAACTGCACAGATGACCTAGAATTAGGGTTTTGGTTTCAAAGGCCATAACCCCAAAAATTTTTGGTCATTATTGTTTCTATTGGTCTATATATGTCATAAGGATCATGCATATCAATTTTCATGAAGAAATTCCATGGGGAAGGCATCTGATCAAGAGTTGACTTCTTGAGCAAGTCAGTGCAAAATCAGGGCATCTGAGGCCCCCAATGACCCAACCAAAGGGTGTTCATCATCATTTTGAATGTGTAGGATATTTATTTGATCATAGAAGATGTTAGAAGTTCACAAAATTGAATAATTTCAAGCCATTTGCAAAGTTGCCTTTTTGGGAAAATGACTTGTAATGAAAACTTGCCATTTTGGGAAAGTTTTTCAACCCTTTCTTTTTGATTCAAAAATGCTTCAAATGAGAAAACTTTGGTCATGAAAGTTGTAGAATGGATCATTCCCTTTTCAAAAAGTACAAGAACTCATTCTAATTCATTTTGGATCAAACGATATGGCTTGTCAAAGTTGAGGAAAATCACATAATTTCAAGTTTTGTACCAAAGAGGCAAAGTTGCAAAATCTCTTGCCAAGGCAAATTGTAACTTCAAATGGACTTCTAATCTTTGCACAAACATAAACCAATGCCTAAAAGTCATAATGCACCAAAGATTTGCCCATTTTCATGACTTATGAATCAAGAAATCACAAAAGGGCCAAAGTTGGACAAAGTTGCAAAACATCATACAAACCCTAATCCACTTGCTGCATTGCCTCTAATCCATTTCCATGGTTCTCCCTGATTCAAGCTGCAGCCAAGCCATGCTTTGTACCTTCACTGCCGTAGCCCATACCTCTCTTACACCTAGACTTGACTTTTTGCAAAAACCCTCATACCAATCCCACAGTGCCACACCAACTATTCTGACCAATCAAGACTTTACAAACACACTTCAAGCAAGCCATTTCATAACATCTTGGAGCCTGAAACATCTCACAAGCCAGCACTCTCAAAAATCCCTCCCTTTGCATTTTCTATCGAATCTCTCAACTCAGCAACTCAAACCTAAAAACTCTTTCACCATTCAACTCACCATGACCCACTGATCATTTCCCACCCCTCACTTGTCCCTAAAACCACCATAATCAAAAACACGATTTCAACACTCCCTTGACCTGAGCTTCTGCAAACTTCTTCTAGAGGTCATATAAACTCCAGCTAAGTGTCAAAAGCTTCTGAGGAGGATCATTGGAGCTTGTTTGAAGCAAAGAGCTGGCCAGAAAGTCCATGTTTCGAAAGCTCAAGCTCAGGTAGCCATGGCATTTATTTTTCCAGAACTCCCATTTTTAGTTTCTAAATGCTTCCTTATGCTTCACTGATTATCATGATGTGATTTATTTTGAAAATGAATGAAAAATGGCAATGTATGCTTGTTCTGAAACTTTGCCCGTGAAATGAGTTTTGGTTTGATTCTTCTGATTCAGTGAAAATAAATGATTTTTGGGGTGGGGTTTAGGTTTAGTGATGTTTAAGGATTGAATCTGGAGATTTTGGTGAAGTTTTGATGCGTAGGGAGTGAGATAGCATGAACAGCTTGCCGGAGAAGGTGACCGGAACACTGTTCCGGTCATCTGAAAGTCATTAGGGCTTCTGATTAGGGTTTAATCATAATTAGGCAAGTTTGAATTTGGACCGTTCGTTTGCGCGCCAGGTAAATTCCCGCGCGTCCCAGTTTGAACCACAGCCCTTGATCTGGTTGACTTTCTCATTCTTCTATTTAATTTCATTTTATTTTCATTTGTTTTGCATTTATTTGCACGAATTATTAAAAATAGTTAAATTCATTTAAAAATTACGAAAATTTTTGCCAAAGATTTCATTAATTTTTAAAACCCAAAAATATTTTTATTTTTATTTTTTGCATTGAAAATTATTTTTAAATCATTTAAATGTTTATTTTTAATTAGTTAATGAAAATTAATTAATTAAAAATACATTTAAGTATTTAAAAATCACAAAAAAATTCACATTGTATTTAGAAACATTTAGAAACATTGTACAACTCTCAAACCAAATTTATTTTTTGTTCTTAATGCCTTTTGATCATTTTCATTGGAATTAATTCCATTTTAAGGCAATATTTTGGTTCAATCTTCAAAAATTTCATTCTGCCTAACCATTAAGAGTTGGATGATGATTCTTCTTGCATTGAACTCTTCATAGCATGTAGTTTATAGGATAAATTTGGTTTGATTTGATCTTGCATTTTCAATTTGTTTAGCATTTTTCTTGATGAGGTACCTTAAAACCCTAGTAATCTTAGGAAATTCATAACTTTCACTTGGATAAGAATTGGATCCTCTCCTTTGGGCAGTGAGCTTGTATAGGTTTAGGGTATCTTTGATTGAATTTTCAAATTTTTATCATGTCATTTGCTTCTGGTTTTGGATTTTTGTTTTGCATGATGCATGTAACCCTAATTTGTGCCTTCCCTTGCATCCATCTTCCATTTGCTTGCATACCATGACTTGCCATGACATTTTGTGCATCCACATGATTCATAATACATCTTAGGACATATTAGAATTATGTTTGATCATTGCATCTTTCATTTTCCATGTTATGTGACCATTGCATTTCATAACTTTTCATGTACATCCATGTTTCAATGCATGCTTCATTTGCATCTTTATATTTGTTTGATCATTCTCATGTCTTGCCTCATGTTTGCATCATCTCTTAGTATCATTAACATCATGTAAATGCTTCTGACTTTGGTTTGCATCATGACATTTCATCTCATTTGCATTGCATTTCTTTTCCTTTGGCTAACTTTTCAGGTGGTAAGTAGTTTTGAGAACTGAATTTGCCTTCACTTCTCACAATCTCTTCTCATCTTTCTTGCATCTTTGCTGCATTTTATATTGTGTATTGGACTGAGCTTTCTCATTCATGTTCATCTAACTTTCTTCCTTCAAGCAACTTGTCTTCTTAAGTGAAGCAAGTTGTCTTGCTTCTCTCTGCTTCTTTCTCCTTTCATCTGCTTCTTTCCTGGTGGCTTCTCTCCTGAAGATCTTCTTGCAAGCCTCATAAACCCTAGGATCTCCGAGCATGATAACAATTAGGGTTTGATTAGTCTCCCATTTAGTTTCACCTTTGTGTCATCTTTGAGTCCTCTCTTCTCACCTCATAATCAGGGACTAAACCCTAAAGGTTTTAAGGCTTTGCGATTAAGCTTATGCTTGCATCCTTCTATTAGGATGGAGTGTATAACTTTAATCCTAAGTGTTAAACCCATAATGTGTTTAAATCCTTTAATCAATCCATCTAATAGTCATCAAGACATCAGACTTGTAACTTGGGCCTTGCATTAGGGTTCTAATTCTTCCTTAATTGGTTGAGAAGGACTAACCCTAGTGTTAATGGACAAGTCCCCCTCAAGTTGTATTACAAACCATAAAACTCATTTCCTAATCCCATCATTAACTAAAATCCACTTTAATAAAGGCTTTGTTTTGTCATGAGGTTAATCCCTAATCATGGATTAAGTTGAGGAGTCTTTCTCAGCTTAAATGTTCTCATTTATTATCCTTCTATTAGGATGGTGTAATGGGTCCATTAAATCCTTGATTATGGCTTAAACTCATTACTTAACACTAAATAAAAACAAAAAACATCTAAATAATTACAAGTAGGTTAATGATCTTAATCCTACACCATGGTGATTAAGTGTGAGGTGCTTACTTCATACTTAAGGTATCCTCATTACCCCTAATCAGAGGGAGGATGTGATGAGTTTACTAACCCATTGGTTTAGGCTTAAGCTCATTTTCTTATGACAAACTTCAAAAAGCAATAAAAGACTGAAAATACAAAAAAAAAACAATAATCGTCTCCTCCGGGATTCTTTTCTCATCTCATTCACTCACAAACGAGAACTTGCTTCTTCCGTCTAATGCAAGACAGTAGGCACCTGAGCCAGATAGGTCATACACTTGAGCATAGGCAAGTAAGCAGTTCACAAGTCAATTTACCTTTCAGTCTCTTTGGGTCGAACTACGGTGTTCTGACTTCCTCATTGCACGAGAGGATACGTAGGCATAACTTAACGGTTATCGAACAAAAGTCTCTGTACATTCCCCCTCCTTCCAGTATTATTCTTTTAGCCTCAAAATCTTGAGCTTCACTCCTGTTCTTACACTGACACTTCCCTTATACACTTCATATTTATTTTACACTGACACTTGCATTCTTTTCCAGCTTTGATACACAAATTGCACAGACACTACCCCTTTAAAACACAAATCTTTTAAGCGTGGATCCCGTCGAGTACGACGGAAAATCTGGGTGCTAATACCTTCCCAGGTTGTAACCAACCCCCTTTCTCAGTCTCTCTGGTTCGCAACCGTCTTATCCATATCTTTCTAGGTCTATGCAGCATTACCTTTCCTCCGGGATAAAAATGCCTAGCTGGCGACTCTTGTCTTTTGAGCTCACCCTTGTGTGTTCTCCTATTTCGCCGACCGTTCGCGTCTGTACCCCATTTGACCGGGTGTCATCTGGTGGGAGCGACAGGAGGAAAGCTAGCAAGCCACTTACTCCTCTAAAGGAGATAAGTTTCTCCTAAAGGGGGAAGAAAAGAGTTGCCTCACATGAGGGCATAGGGCACATCAAAACACAAAGAGAAAGCAACTTAAAAAGGAAATATGAAGAGTTGAAATGTGGATGAACATCCACACTTCTCTTACCATGATCCCCTGCAAGTGTTAGCAAAAATCCAGCATATGTTCATCAATATAATCATGGAAATGGCATGCTCAAATCTCACATCAACAAAGATCATACAACATGTCAAATTGCGCACACAAGCATTTACGTGTCGATAACATGGAAGCATGCATCAACCAGCAAGCAAATCACCCTAAACAATCATATTCAATGATCATATAATGATCCATAGCATTTAAAACAAGTAAGGGGATCAAACTAGCCCAAAACAACTCAAATATGGCACTCTACATCAGTGTTAACCGCTTAACCAAAGCGTTAACCGGTTAACTAGTTCAAACCTACAGAAAACAACACAGAAAATTGGTGTGTTAATCGGTTAACCAAAGCGTTAACCGGTTAACACTGTCAAAATAGCAACAATTCCTGCAAAAAATCAGCTCAAAACCAGCTTATCCAAATAATCACACACCAGAATAGCAATCAATTATGCATGAAATAAATGGATCAATTCACATTAATTAGCATCATCAAGCTCATGAACATTAACACATAGATCCGGCTACAAATCAACCAATCAATTCAAGCAACACAAGCAAATACACAAGCACATGGTGGATCTAAAGCACAAGCATGCAAATAAGCTAAAACAGAGTTAGATCTGAATTAAACCAACCTACAAAGTTGAGGTATGCTTTGGTAGTTGTTGATTGAGCCGGAAATGAGAGATCTCGCGGAAAACTTTGAAGAACCGGTGTTAAGCTTCACACTCCATGCAAAATAATTGCAAGCAAAAGGTCTTGATGCATAATTTTGGATCCAAAAGCACTTCTAATTCCCAAACCAGATCTGAATCACCAATTAAACTAGCAAAATGATGCAAAGGAGCTATGGATGGAGGTATAGTTCCAAGATATACACACCTTAAGGCAAGGTTATGTGATCTTCAAAGAGGAACTCTTAATGAATTTGGAAAATGTGAGAGAGAAAATGAGAGAATAGTGAGAGAGAAGAGTGAAAATTCAAAATGAAGAATGAAAAAATGAGAGAGTCCCCTCTTGGTTTTGAGAGAAATGGATTAAATATGGTTTAGGTCTGGGGCCCAAAATTTAGGCTTGGGGTCCAAAAAAAATGGTTTGGTAAAGTGATTAGGATTTAGCAATGGAATTAGGCTTGGATTAATGATCTAGATCCTTCTCCACAATTCAAATGAATAAAAAATTAGAAAATTGGAAATTTGGAGCCAAAGCACATGCTGAATTTGTTGCTGGAATTCAAAATTCGCAGTCGTTAACCGGTTAACCAAAGCGTTAACCAGTAAAAGCCAGTGAATTTTGAATTTTCCCTCCTTTTGGTGGGAAACCTCAGGAATAACCCGACGCCAACTGTTCTGACCTGATTTTGATCCTCAATCCCTTTTAAGGCTTTGACCATGATATAGAGTTTGTATAACATGCCTTGACTTTGACTTGTAGTGCTTCAAATTTCCCGTATGACTGATCATATGTCTTATGCTTGAACATGCAAGTGTTATGCTTCATCTTTCTATGCAAAAATGTTAAGGACATGACATGCTTATGATGATTATGATATGATGATGCTAAATAGGAGAGGGAAAATTTGGGGTGTTACACTAGGTAGTTAACAAAATCTGCATACCACGGCACACTACTTATGGCTAAGGAATTTCCAAGGTTTTTATTTGGGTTTAGGTTGTTTTCTTCAACGACATCTATCTTTGCTATTAGCCTGTCATAGGCAAATTCGTCATTTATAGGCACTAGGTCTTTTCAAGTACTCAAGTCTAGAAAGGTGATCAACAACTACATTCTATGTTCCTTTGTTGTCTCGAATGTCCAGATCAAACTCTTAGTATTTATTTGAATTTTATTCATTAAAATACAAATTAAATCAAAATCAAATATAAAAATCAAATATTTAGACATGATTTTGATTCTAGAAGATCATAAACACCATTTAACTTGATTGGATACACTCCAAATTCGTGCAAAGCTTTAAGAGTATGAAAATATTTGATTTTTATCACTTTTAAGATCATATCTTTCTTCACCATCAAGTTATCCAAAAGCCCAAAGAAGGGACATGTTTTTTGACCTAATTTCATCCACTATATGTACATGAACATAACACAATAATAAGGGACGCAAATCAGAGGCCAAAGAACAACTTTCACATTGCAAATTTTTGAAGAAAAAATCAATTTTCGGTTTCCCACTTTCAAGCAACTTCAATAGCTTTTGAAGGTTCCATTGTCTTCCTAAGGATCATTAGAATGCATCTCCATCATTACAATCATCAAAAGCACACTGAATGACATAAACCGAATTCACATTTGAACTTGAAATCTTGATTTTCGATTTTTATTATATGTGTTGTTTAAATGGAATTTGATTGTATATTATTGTTCATATTGATGTTTACAATGTTTCTGGTTTGTTTGATTTGAGTTTTGGTGCAGGATCGATGGTATACCATTATTAGGGTTTCGAAGGTCCAAAATCAGGGACCCTAGCTACGAGTGATTTCGTTTGAAATTGAGGCCTTAATTGGACTTAGAGGACATGCTTTGATTGACTTGAACCATTGGAATGAATTTATATTGTGTATTCTACGTTTTTGAATTTCCAGGACCTATAGCTACGAAGAGAATCTGTCACTATAGGCTTTAGTGACGGAAAAGTGTCACTAAAAGTCTAAAACGACGGACAGAGGTTGAAGATGAAGGAGGGCGCAAAATCTGAATTTTAAATTTGGGTTTATTTTATTAAAATGTTGTTTCAATTTAATATCACCATAACGCATGTGGTCCAGTGGCAAGAAGCGAAGCGTATGGCATTGAGGGCGAGGGATCGAATCAGTCCATGGACAAATTTTTTGCATTAATTCAATCTTTTTTGCAGGTTTCTTATATAATATGCTTAGATCATTCCTTAACCAACTGACGCACGCAGCCCAGTGGTACCCCATCAAACTGGTAATGGGGAGGTCTTGGGTTCAAATCCAGGCCTCCCCTATTTTTTTAAAACTCTGTTTTTGTTTTATTTTCTTTTTCTTTTCTTAATTTAATTATCATATAATTATATTATTTAATCATCTAATTAACTAATTAACTAATTAATTAACCCTAATTTCAACTTAAGTACATAATATTTTTTGTAAATAAATATTAATTTTTCTTTCTAATAATTTTTATTATGATTTGTAAATAATTTATTTAAGATTTAAGTAATTCTTTAAACCTAATTTTCTTAATTAAAATACTAACCCTAATTTTTTCTATTAACCCTAAAAATTTAATTTATTTTTCTAAACCCTAATTAATATATTAACTTTTATTTCTATTATTATGTAAATAATTTAATGTTTTTCTTAATATTATTAACTTGTTATATTTTTTTTAATTAATCTCTAAAAATATTTATTTAACCTAAGAATAATTTCTCTTTTAAAATTTAAATATTGATTTCTTTATTTATTATTATTATCATTATTATTATTGCTATTATTTTATTATTGCTATTATTTTATTATTGCTTATTTATTATTTTTATTATATCTATTATTATTTCTATTTTTATTTGATTATTATGTATCTGCTAAAGCCATGTAATACTTGTAGGTTTATTTTCCATTATTTTATTTTGTAAATATTCTATTATATGGTTAGTAATTTTAGGGTGTATATAACCTAAATGTGATTAAAATTAATTAAAATAAGATAAATATTTGAAACAAAACACTCACACACGTAAGTCGATCTTTGATCGCCATCTTGCACTTCCTAGGTTACCCCTCTCAGTTGCCTTAAAACAATATGGTCAAGTCCCTCGAATATAGGGGTGTCTTAAGCAAAGTTCCTCCATAAAATCATCAAGTCCCAACAGTTTAAAACATCAAGCCCCTTCGAGGTTGCCTACGGAATAATGATCTTGTCCCTTCGAATAAATGATGATAGTCCCTACGAATTGCTAAAGACACCCCTTAAGTTGCTTTTTATGATCATACGATGACCCTTAGCTTGTCCCTTAACACATCCAAGGTAATGACTACCTATTCCTTAATAATAGGGATAGTCTTAAAATTTAAGGAACATACGAGAACAAGAAAGACTTAATCTAGGGTAGGTACCTCATAGTTACTTGCTCACTCTTCAAAAATACTTTTTACACCTCACTATTTTCAAACATTTTCAAACAAGGCTTTGTATACATCCATACGAGGATCATTACAAAGTACTTAGAAAAATTTCTAATCACACACTACACTTTTCAAAAACAATTTAAGTGAGCTAAGTAACTAAGAGCCCATGGATAACCATGGATATAAAGGGTGCTAACACATTCCCTTTATATAACCTACCCCCCGAACCCAAGTCTTTTAAAATAGGTTTTTCCTGTTCTTTTATGTCCTTTCCACTTGGATAAAATAAAAGTCGGTGGCGACTCTTGCTATCCGCAACATGAATAAAAGTCAATTCTTCCACCGTGTTACAGAACTGGCGACTCTGCTGGGGACTTAATAAAAGAGGGGTACCCTTAGGAATTAGATCAATTAAATTGTTTGCTTTATATTACTTGTTGGGCTTTTTGTGTGAAAGATCCTAACCAGGATCTAGTGTACCCTAGGTAAATGGCAATAGACCAAGGAAACTGTACGGCATATATCGATATGGTTGATCTGGTGGCTATAATTAGTGTGACTTCTTGGTTGGTGCTTATGTTCCTTAAGTAAGTTGAGGATAATATGAGGCTGCCATATGTTGTTAATGCACTAACTGACTTTTAGAACCCTAGTCATCCCATCTTGGCCTTTAGAAAAGTAGTGAGATAACCGGATTTGGTGAAGACTGAAGTTGGTTGATACACGATACTACACTCATTGAGATCCTAAACTTGGAGGGTTTTGGTTGGCAAGTAAGTTGCCTACTGAACAACCACCCTTGGGAAGGATCAGTGATATTGAGATCCCTTAAAACCTGATTACTTTTGTAGGACAGGATGAACCAACTAAACTTTAGGGGAGGGTACTTACCTTTAAACCTCATGCAAGCCTTCAAACATAGGGCTATTGTCTGACTTGTTTATGTGTGCCTCATGTTTTTGATTGAGCATAACATCATGACATCATGCATCATAAGCATAGCATTTTCACTAACCATTTCAAGGACCAAAGGATTTATCTTTGTTCTTTGTTGCAGGTCATGGCTTCTACTCGTCAGAATACCATCTAGATCAACTTTGTAGGAATACTTCCTAAGCTTAAGGAATTGGTTTCTTAAGTTTCTGAAAACTCCCAATTCATCAAGAGGCATGGTCACCTACTGGATCTAGTCACTTCAGGGTTCAATGAAGACATGATGAGTGTCTTGTTTTAGTTCTTTGACCCTAAACATCATTGCTTCACATTCCCCAACTATCAGTTGGTTCCTACAATGGAAGAATTCTCCAAACTATTGGGTATACCTATCCTTGATCAGAGACTCTTCACAGGCTTAGAGAAAGATCCTAAACCTGAAGTCATTGTTGCAGCCCTACATCTGAAGAAATCAGACATTGTCCTAAAAACGAGAAGTGGAGTTAAGGGTATTCTTGCTAAGGTATTGATGGAGAAAGCTCAAGTGTTCCTGAAGGCTATGAGTTATGATGCTTTTGAGGAGATCTTGGCCTTATTAATCTATGGCCTAGTGTTGTTTCCTAATCCATACCAGCTCATAGACGTACACGGCATCAACATATTTCTAACTCGTAATCCAGTGCCTACATTACTTGGAGACATCTTACATTCTCTCCATACTCGTATTACGAAGGCACAAGGAACTCTGATGTGTTGCATACCTATATTGTCCAGGTGGTTTGTTTCTCACCTTTCTCGATCAGTGATGAAGAATGAACAAGGGTTAAGGTGGTCCAAGAGGATCATGTCACTTTCTCATTCAGACATTCATTGGTGCTCTAGATCCATGGAGAATGTTACTATCATTGACCATTGTGGGGAGTTCCCTAATGTGCCACTCCTTTGCATAAGAGGAGGCATTACCTACAACCCTTCTTTAGCACTACGTCAGTTTGGTTATGCTCGGAGTAATGGTCCTCATGACATGCTTATTCAGGGTATTATGTTCGACTACGACAACGATCTACAAGGTTACCGTCAAAGGTTCATACGAGCTTGGGGTAAAGTGAACAAGGTTGACAGCAAGACTCTGGAACCAAAGTACTCCATTCCTATGGAACCTTATCTCAGATGGGTACGAGCACGTGCTCAGACTCTTATGATGCCATATCCTGCTATCATGCCAGTTACCATGGAGCATGTTGCTGAAGGAGATACTCCTTATATCATCCTTCATCCAGACATGCCCACTGACATGGAAGAGTTTCAGAGCTCCTGGATCCAGTTGAAGGAACAAAGGGATACTTTTGAGACTCATTTCAAATCTACTCAAGAAAGAATCCTGGAGTTGACAAAACAACTTCACGAAGAACGGAATCTTAACACATACCTCCATACAAAGAGGAAGCGTCCGTGGGAGACTTAAAACCCCATCTTTGTATTTATTTCATTTTGTTGTAAGCCCAAGAGGCAAACAAGTTTATTGCTTACTAATAAAAGTTTCATTTCTGGTTGTTTACACAAATTTAAATCCTGCGGTCCTTGAAAATATTGCATATGCATCTACATACCATATCATGGCATCACAGGTTTCTTATGAACAAATATCTTATCTTCTCGCTGTTTATTTCAGCAGAAATGGCTCTCGAACAAACTGTTAAGGATCTCCAGGATCATAATGCACAATTTCAAGAAATGATTCTGAACTTGTCCAAGGGACAAGATGAGCTGAAGGAACTTCTGACTAAGAAGAAGAAGAAGACTAGAAAATCAGGGGGCCTCCTCAACCTGGGTAGAAGATTCAGAGGTCCTGTCAAGACAAAAGAAGAGGTTGAGGATCTTGAGTCTGAAAAATTCTGAGAGAGAAGGAGGTAGTCTCCATGATACTGTGAAAGATTCTGATTCTGAGGAGAACTATTATCATGATCCTGCTAGTGAGGAGAAGTATAAGATGTTGGTAGACAGGATGAACGCTATGGAACTACAAAAATCTTATGGGCTTGATTTTGAAGATTTGAATTTAATTTCTGGAGTGGTTATACCCATTGGCTTCAAGGTTCCTATTTTTATGGTGTATGATGGTGTTTCATGTCCTAAACTGCACTTGAGGTCCTATGTCCGGAAGATTCAACCACATATTGCTGACAAGAAGTTGTGGATTCATTTCTTCCAAGAGAGTTTATCTGGAGCTCAATTGGAATGGTATTATCAACTTGAAAGTGTTAATATTCGTGATTGGAATGATCTTGCTGAGGCCTTCTATAGGAAATACCAATATAATGTTGATTTAGAACCAATTCGCATACAGCTCCAAAGCATGTCTATGGGTGCTAAGGAGAGTTTCAAAGAGTATGCCCAGAAATGGAGAGATCTGGCTGGCAGAGTTCAACCTCCTCTGACTGACAGGGAGCTGGTGGATATGTTTATGAGTATGCTGAATGGTCCTTTTTATAGTCACCTCATTAGAAGCTCATCATCTGGTTTCATTGAGCTGATAATGACTGAAGAACGTGTGGAAAGTGGAATAAGAAGCGGTAAAATACAGGTGGGTGCCTCTTCATCAAGCACTGCAAGGAAGCCCCCTAGTGGAAAGAAGGAGTCTAATGTTGTGTATGGTCAACATAGTCGTAACAGGAGTCACCAATCTGTGGGAGCAGTTCACATCTCCAATCCTGCCCCTACAGCACCAGAGCAACAACAGAACAATCAACAAAAGCCTAGAAGACAGTTCACCAAGATCAACATGTCACTGGCCCAAGCCTTGCAACACATGTTGAAAGGGGAGTTAATTACTTTAAGGGATCCTCCTCATAATCCTAATACATCCTCTCCTCGGTACAATCCTATTGCAAGATGTGCATATCATTCTAATAGTCCAGGTCATGACACCGATAACTGCTGGGTGTTAAAAAATAAGATTCAAGACATGATCGAAGCTGGGGAAATTGAATTTGATCCTCCTAGGACCCCAAATGTGATCACTTATCCTATGCCCAATCATGAGAAGACTGTTAATGTTGTTGATGAGGTTTCATATGTTTCCTCAGTAGCAAATTTGACTACTCCTCTATCCATTATCAAGAAGAGGCTGGTGCAGGCTGGGTTCTTTCAAGGTTGCAAGGAAGGCTGTTTTTACTGTGCCTATAAACCTGATAGTTGTTGGAAGTTGAAGGATGGTATTCAATGCCTCATGGAAAATTACACTATATTGTTTGAAAGGACCCCTTCTGTGGAAAGTATGTGTGAACATCTGGCTCGAAATACGAGGCTTGAGGATGTAGCTATGGTTGATAAAGTACCAGTGAAGATTACCTCCAAAGGTCCTTTCAGGATTACATCCAAAGGACCAGTGAAGATTACTATTGAAGGCCCTGTGAAGACTGTTGCTGAAGCTAGAGTGGCTCCCCTGATCATTACCACTCCTGGCCCTGTTCCTTATACTTCTGATAAAGCTATACCCTGGAATTATGGTTCTGATGTTTATATCCATGGTGTCAAACAAGAGCCTTTGACTGATGCACCTATTACTGATGTTAATCTTGATGTGGACATTATTGTTGGATCTAGTAAGGTCACCAGAAGTGGAAGAATCTTATCCCCTTAAGATACCTCTAAAAGTACAATTACTTCAGCTTATACCTCTAATTCTGGGCCAAGTACTGATGCGCGGGGAAAAGGTCATGTGATTGAACTTGTGCAAGCTGAGTCACCAACTGCTGAAAATCTTTCTAAACAGATGGAAGAAGTACTGAAGATCATTCGCAAAAGTGATTATGATATTGTTGACCAGTTGGGGCATACTCCCTCCAAAATCTCCATGTTATCTTTGTTGTTGTGTTCTGAGGCCCATGCTAAAGCCTTAATCAAGTTCTTAATGGCTGCTCATGTGCCAAATGAAATTTCTGTGGATCAATTTGAGAATTGTGTTGCACATCTGACTAGTGATAATGGTCTGGGCTTTTTTGATGCTGATCTGACTCCTGCCAAGAGAAACCATAACAGAGCTCTACATATCTGTAAACACCCCAAATTTTCCCTCACCCATTCACATCATGGTTTAAGATCATTTCATATGCATAAACACAATCATAACATCTCATATCACATTTTTGATTCACTGCATAGATTCAAAGTCATCTGCATCTAGGGTTTGTGATTTGAGCAATCCAAAAGCCTCTTGAGCCATTCCAAAGGTCATCAATAACTTCAAAGGGGTCCATATGTGTTCAAGTATCATATTATATCCTCTCAAAGTCAAGAATGCCAAAGAATCACAAGAACTGAGATTGGTATGGAAGCAGAGCCAGGTTTGACTGCACAGATGACCTAAAATTAGGGTTTTGGTTCCAGAGGCCATAACTTCAAATTTTTTGGTCATTCTTGTTTCTATGGGTCTCTATATGGTATAGGGAGTATGCATATCAATTTTCATGAAGAAATTCTTTGGGGAAGTCATCTGATCAAGGGTTGACTTTCTGGACAAGCCAGTGTAAAATCAGGGCATCTGAGGCCCCCAATGACCCAACCAAAGGGTGTTCTTCATCATTTTGATTGTATATGATCTTTATTTGATCATGGAAGAAGTTGGAATTTCACAAAATGGAAGAATTTCAAGTCTTTTGCAAAGTTGACTTTTTGGACAAGGTTGACTTTTAATGAAAATGTCATTTTAGGCAACTTTTTCAACCCTTACTTTTTGATTCAAAAAAGCTTCAAATGAAAAAACTTTGGTCATGAAAGTTGTAGGATAGATCTTTCACTTTTCAAAAAGTACAAGAACATGACCTAATTCATTTTGGATCAAAAGTTATGGTTTGTAAAAGTTGGCAAAAATCACTAAATTTCAAAGTTTCTACCAAAGAGGTATTTTGCAAAATGACTTGATCAAGTGTTCAAAAGCTATCAAATGCACTTCTAATCCACATAACATGATCATGTAACACCTAAAGTTCAGAATGGACCAAAGAATTACACATTTTTAGGGTTTGTGGGACAAGATTTTTCATAAAGAACCAAAGTGAACCAAGTTGCAAAATCCATCATGGCTTCTCATCCACTTGCTGGCTAGTTGGCTGATCAGTCCTAGGCTTTTCCTCACCTCATGCTGCACAGGACATGCCCCTTGTACTCAGCTAGCAAGTAGCCCATGCCCTTCTTACACAAAGTTGACATTTTTGCAAAAGCACCCATACCAATCAAAAAAGCACATGTCATGTCATCTGACCAATAGCAATTGTTTATGTGGATCAAATGCAAGCCAAACATAAGAAGAAGCAAGCCTGAAACCAGCCAGAACTCAGCATTCACAAAATCCCTCCAACTTGCATTTTCCTTCGAAACACTCTCCACAAACCTCAAACACCAAAACAAACTTCACAAACAATCTCAACTCACTTCACTGATCACAAACCAACCATTGTTTTGGCCTGAAACCTCCCACATCACAAATACGATTTTCACACTCCCTTGGCCTGAGCTTCTGCCAACTTTCTCTAGAGGCTACATAAACTCCAACTAAGTGTCAAAAGCTTCTAAGGAGGATCATTGGGACTTGTTTGAGCCAAAGAACCAGCCAGAAAGCTCCTGAATCGAAAGCTCAATCTCAGGTAGCTTCATGAACTTTTTTTCCAGAACTCTAATTTCTTGTTAGAATCTTGTTTTGTATGTTGCACTGATCATGGGGATCTATTTACTTTTGAAAATGAGCAAGAAATAAGCATGTTCGATTCGTGTTTGTGTTTGAATTTAAACATGATTTTGTGCTGGATTCGTCTTTGGGGTGGGTAGGAGATGATTTCTGGAGATTTAGAGCCTCTAAAATGGCCTGGGGAGGGAGATTGAATTTTTGGGTGATCGGAGAAGATGACCGGAACACTGTTCCGGTCACCTGAGAGTGATTAGGGCATGGATTAGGGTTTAATCTGTGATTAGTGAAATTTGAATATGGGCCGTCCAGATGCGCGCCAGGTCCACTCCCACGCGTGTGAGTTTGAATCTGGACCCTTAGATGTGTTGACTTTCCATTTTTCAGCTTTATTTCATTTTATTTTTCAAAATATTTCATTATATTTGTACATTTTATTAAAAATAGCAAAACCATTTTAAAAATTCTGAAATTTTTTGTACAAACTTCTATTTAATTTCAGAAACCAAAAATATTTTTATTTTTAATTTTTGCATTCAAAAATATTTTTAAATCATTTAAAAGTTTATTTTTAATTAATTAATGAGAATTAATTAATTAAAAATGCTTTTAGGTATTTAAAAATCCCAAAAAAATTCATGAAACATTTAAAAACATTTAGAAACATTGTCCAACCCTCAAACCAAATTTCTTTTTTGATCTTGATACATTTTGATAATTTTCCATGGGATTAATTCATTTTCAAAGCATTAATTTGATTCAAACTTCCAAAAATCACTTCTGCCTAACCATTGAGAGTTGGACCTTGATTCTTTTTGCATTGCATTGTGTTTAGCATGTAGTTTGTGAGATTAAATGGGCTTGATTTGATCTTCCATTTTCCATTTGTTTGACATTTTTCTTGTTAAGGAACCCTAAAACCCTAGAAAACTTAGGAAAATCATAACTTTTATTAGGTTAAGAGTTGGAACTTCTCCTTTGGGCAGTGGGTTAATATAGGTTTAGGGATCCTTTGAATGCATTTTCAATTTTTTATCTTGGTGTTTGCTTCTGATTTTGGTTTTTGTTTGATGCTTTGATCATAAACCCTAGTTTGGGCTTCCATTTGCATACATCTTGCATTTGCATTCATACCTTGACTTGCCATAGTATTTTGTGCATCCATTTGGTTCATTTGACATCTTAAGACATATTGAAAGCATGTTTAAGCATTGCGTCTTGCATTTACCATGTTGTATGTCATTTGCATCTCATAACTTTTTATGTATGCTTATGGTTCTAAAACTTGCTCCATCTGCATTCTTTTGTTCATATGATCATTCTCATGTATTGATTCATGTTTGCATCATCTCATAGCATCATTATCATCCCATGTGTGCTTCTGGTTTTGATTTGCATCATGCCATTTCACCTCATTTTGCATTGCATTGCATTCCTTTATTAACATTTCAGGTGGTAAGTAACTTTGGGAATTGGATTTGCCTTCACTTCCCACATTTTCTTTTCATCCCTCTTATGCATCCATGCTGCATTTTATTATGTGTTTGAGTTTGAGCTTGCTCATTCTTCTTCTTCTCACTTTCTTCCTTCAAGTGACTTGACTTCTTAAATGAAGCAAGTTACTTTGCTTCTCTTGATCCTTTCATCTGCTTCCTGGTGGTTCCATTGAAGACTTCTCTTGTAAACCTCACAAACCTTAGGAACAACCAAGCATGACAATGATTAGGGTTTTGATTAGTCCCCCACTTAGTTTTTACCTTTGTGTCTCATTGAGTCTTCTCTTCTCACCTCATAATCAGGGACTAAACCCTAAAGGCTTTAAGGCTTTGTGATTAAGCTTATGCCTACATCCTTCTATTAGGATGGAGTGTATAACTTTAATCCTAAGTGTTAAACCCTTAATGTGTTTAAATCCTTTAATCAATTCACTTAATAATCATCAAGACATCAAGCTTGTAACTTGGGCCTTGCATTAGGGTTCTAATTCTTCCTTAATTGGTTAAGAAGGACTAACCCTAGTGTTAATGGACAAGTCCCCCTCAAGTTGTCTTACAAATCATAAAACTCACTTCTTCATCATATCATTAAATAAAATCCACTTAATAAAGGCTTTGTTTTGTCATGAGTTTAATCCCTAACCATGGATTAAGTTGAGGAGCTTTCCTCAGCTTAAACATTCTCATCTATTATCCTTCTATTAGGATGGTGTAATGAGTCTGTTTAATCCTTGATTATGGCTTAACCTCATTACTTAACACTAAACAAAAACACCAAAAACATCTAAATAATCACAAGTAGGTTAATGATCTTAATCCTACACCATGGTAATTAAGTGTGAGAAGCTGACTTCACACTTAAGGCATTTTCATTACCCCTAATCAGAGGGAAGATGTGATGAGTTTACTAAATCCATTGGTTTAGGCTTAAGCTCATTAACTTATGACAAACTCTCAAAAGCAATAAAAGACTGAAAAAACAAAAACAAACAATAATCGTCTCCTCCGGGATTCTTTTTTCATCTCATTCACTCATAAAAGAGAACTTGCTTCTTCCGTCTAATGCAAGACAGTTAGCACCTGAGCCAGACAGGTCATACACTTGAGCATAGACAAGCAAGCAGTTCACAAGTCAATTCATCTTTCAGTCTCTTTGGGTCGAACTACGGTGTTCTGACTTCCTCATTGCACGAGAGGATACGTAGGCATAACTTAACAGTTATCGAACAAAAGTCTCTGTATATTCCCCCTCCTTCCATCTTTATTCTTTTAAGCCTCATGATCATGAGCATACTCTTTCCTCACACTGACACTGTACATTTATACATTTCACACTGCTTTTACACTGACACCTGTATATTCTTTTCCAGCTATTGTACACACAAATTGCACTGACACTACCCCTTTAAAACACAAATCTTTTAAGCGTGGATCCCGTCGAGTACGATGGACAATCTGGGTGCTAATACCTTCCCAGGTTGTAACCAACCCCCTTTCTCAGTCTCTCTGGTTCGCAACCATCTTATCCGTATCTTTCTAGGTCTATGCAGCATTACCTTTCCTTCGGGATAAAAATGCCTAGCTGGCGACTCTTTTCCTTTCCAGTGAGTTCACTGTTGTGTGTTCTCATTGTCCTCTTTCGCCGACCGTTCGTGTCTGTACCTTTATTTGGGCCATTCCCATTTATCGGGAGCGACAGCTTGGCAACTCTGCTGGGGAACCTTATACTGCAACCAGGGCTTCTTGTTCTTTTGGTGGGTTCCTCCTAGCGCTTGTTTGATTTGTGTTTACTGGTGTGTTATGTGCTATCCGTGCTTGTATATTTGTTTTGTTTATTGCTTTATGTACAGTAGTTTACTGCTTTCTTTATAGCTCTACATATATCATACTGTCATACTGTGCTGGCTGGATCTGTTTTGTTGCTTTGGTGGGTGGGTGTTCTATTGAGAGTTGAGGTCCTATACCTGGGACCTGAGTGACATCTAGGCTAGAGTGGTTCATATTCTTTCCCATTCCATCTCGGTCTGGTGCGAGAATATGAAACACGGTTCAGATATGGGTTTCTTCTTGAGAACTCTGTGTTGCAGATTTCCTGCAATGCTAGGGCTATCTGGGAAGCCTGCTAAGTCTGAATGACCTTTAGTATTGACCTTCAGAAACTGAGGTGAATTAGAGGAGGATCTTTTATGGTTATTGTAAACACTGTACCTCCGGGTTAGAAGTGTTTACACTTCTCATAACTGATCCAAGTCTGAGGATCCTTGTTTTAGAACACTACCTGTGAGGGGGTTGGGTTGTTTACAGGTTTGCAGGTACCCTTGACCTCAGCATACCCTGTTACTTTGTTTTAATTAAGAGTACTCCATTTTGGAACAGTTCTTGTGATTTTAACCCTGGACATGTGACTCTTTATTTGAGTCCCCCACCTTGGTTACTGGACTTATGAACCTCCATCTGGATTTCTTGAACATACCTGGACTTATATTAGAGCACTTGATCAGATCCAGCTCAGTCACAAACCCTTGCATATCATTTGCATACATCATCATTGCATCATTTTAACATTTGCTTATTTGTTTTTCAGGGTATCCATACTTTATTTTTGGCTTGGTTTTGACCCCATTATCAGCATAGACCTGTCTTCATCAGTACTTACTCCAGCTATCAGCTACCTACTTCAGTCACCTGCATCATCAGTCTCAGCCTGTCAGTGGCCCATTTTCAGTGTTATTCTCAGCATCTGTCTCAGCTCTTCTTCAGCAACATGGCACCCAAGAAGAGTAACATCTCCTATCATTTCTTTGAGCCTGAGTTAGCCAGCATCAGGAAGATTCAGACCCTTATTACTCCATACCATATACCACTATTCAGAGAACACTATAGAGGCATACTTGATGTGGTTATGGATTTGGACCCTTCACAGAGGAGCCTGATTCATACTTGCCTGCAGTTCTATGATCCCCCTCTGAGGTGTTTCACTTTTCAGGATTTTCAGCTAGGACCTTTATTGGAAGAGTATTCATCATTGGTTGGTATACCTATCAGGGGTGGAGTCCCTTTCAACCCTGAGATGGCTTTTCCAAGTAATGAGGAAGTGGCAAGGGCATTATATCTGGAACCAGTTCTGATTGGGCAAAATATGACTACTAAGGCTGGAGTCTCTGGTCTACATCTGGATTTCTTAATATCTCAGGCTACTTTGAAGGCCTCTTCAGGAGAATGGAAGGCAGTTTGTGCTCTATTGGCCCTTAGCATATATGGGGTCATTTTGTTTGCAGATGAGCCTAAGTTCATTAGCAAGAATGCAATCCATCTTTTCATCCTGAGGAACCCAGTGCCCACCTTACTGGGAGATTTTTACTACTCTGTTCACCAAAGGAATGAAAAGCAAAGAGGAAGATTAGTGAGATGCTGTGCTCCCTTGTTCCATACTTGGCTGCTCAAGCATTTGCCAAAGAATGATGCATTCTTGAACCCTCACCAGCAAAGAAACTGGGCTAGAAGACTCAATGCTTTGACCTCAGCTGATATCATATGGTGCACTCAAAGCACAAAAGGCAGGGACATCATTACCAGTTGTGGTCAGTTTCCCAATGTACCCCTAATAGGAGTTATGGGTTGCATCAACTACAACCCTCTGCTATTCAAAAGACAACTGGGCTATGCACTGGTCCACACTCCTAAGGCACAAGATTTGGCTGAGACTCTTTACTGTGAGAACAAGCCTAATCTGGCTATTGTCAGGCAAGCAGCCTGGGCCTGGGACAATGTTCAAACTAAAGGAGTAACCATTCTGGGGAAGTGCAACAATGTGGCATCAGCACAATACTATGAGTGGTCCCATGCCAGAGCTCAATTTTCTGGAATGCCCTTCACCATGGAAGATATGCCTGGGCCATCCTCAGCACCACCTCCTGTCACTATCAGTCTGGAGGAGTTTGAGAAATTGAAAGAGAGAAATGAGAAGTTAACTCAGGCCCTACAGAAGACCCTCTGGGAGAGGAGTGATGGTAGGTTGGATATTGAGAGGTTAGAGAAGCTGAAAGTAGAGCATCTGGCCAGAATTGAAAAGTCAGAGGATTACATCAAGAAGTCTAGGGCTGGAGAGCAAATCTTGAAGAATGCCTGCAAGGAAGCTCAGTTCCAGAAAGCCAGGACTGATTTGTATCTGAAGGAGAGTCAAGCTAGGTGGGTCAGGATCACCGAAGCTCGTACTCTGGAAGATAAGAGGACTCAGGACAAGATTGAGCAGTTGGAGGCTAGTGCAAAAGAGCAACAGGAAGCCCTGGCAGCGGCCCAGAGAGAGATCTCAGAGTTGAAGATTAGAGCTGGAGTGAAGAGGTCAAAGGACCAGAGTCAACACAAGAAGCTAACTGCAGCTGTTACTACCAGGAATCTCCTTATCAGGAACCTTACAGAGCGTCCGGCTGATCCTGTGACTGAAGCACTTCTCAAGGAAGTTCAGGAGGATGAGTTTGGTCTTGGTGTCTGACTTTTGTTTGTTGTTGCTTTCATTTCATGTACTTTTCCTTTTTTTGTGTTGTATTTTGACCCCTCAGAGGGCATAATTTGTAAGAGACAAACTATGTATCATTTGCTTTTTTGTAATATATGTATCAGTTTGTTCCATCTGAGTTTCCTTTGAAGCAACATCAACAGCATCTTCAAGGGTCTGGAAGGGTCAAAACCAAGTGCCAAGCCGGATACCTTGGAAACAAATAAGCATACTGCATTGCATACTAACCTTTGTTTGTTTTGTAGGTTTGTTTTGTTTGTTGCTAACTCTGTTGTGATTTCAGGAACTATTGCTCGACGTCGGGTGTTCCCACTTAACCGTCCACACAGATATCCAACCCGCAACAATCTTCCGGGCATACAGATGGACCAGGTACAGTAGGACCTTACAGAGGTCAGGAACCAAATGGCCAATGAGAGATTGGAAATGAGGGCTCAGATGACACAATTTATGGAGGTGATGAACAATATGGCTCAGAGCCAAGAGAGATTAAGAGCAATGGTAGAAAGGCAGAATCAGGAAGACCCCCATCTAGGGACTGGAGGGACAAGCAACAACGAGAGGGTTCAGCCTCATGTCAACCCCCCTGTATTTGGACCCCACCTTCATCCATAGATCAACATCCCTGCTAATGTACAAGGGAATGCTACTACAGGCAGAGTGCTGCAAGAAGACCCCCAGGAAGATCAGTTCACAGTGATGGGAGCTGGGGAAGAAGCCTATGACAGAAGGCTGGATGAAATTGCTGAAAAATTAAGGTCCTTGGAGTCTCAAAACTCCTTGGGTTTTGATGTTATGGACATGGGCTTAGTGGACGGGGTCAGGATTCCCCATAAGTTTAAGCCTCCTTGTTTTGAAAAGTACAATGGGACCTCCTGCCCACGGACCCACTTACAATCCTTTCTGGGGAGGTTGAAAGCATATACCATGGACGAGAAGCTATGGATGTTTTATTTTGAGGATAGCTTAACGGGAGCTTCAAGGGAATGGTACTCCCATCTGACTAGAGCAACCATCAGGTGTTGGAAGGACTTGGCAGAGGCCTTCATCAGACAATACCAGTATAATTTGGATATGGCACCCAACAGGACCCTCTTGATGGGAATGTCACAGTCATCCAGGGAAAGCTTCCGGGAGTACGCCCAGAGATGGAGACAGCTGGCAGCTGCTGTCCAGCCACCTATGTCAGAGAGGGAGATGGCAGATATGTTTATGAACACCCTCCAAGGGACGTACATTGATAGGCTAGCTGCCTTTTCTTCTACCAGCTTTGCAGATGTCGTTATAGCTGGGGAAAGGATTGAGAGCCTATTGAATATGGGCAAAATTTCTGACAACGGTGCCAGCTCATCCAGCAACATAAGGAAGCCTTTTGTGGGCCCAAGAAGAACTGGTGAGACCAGTGCTATCCATACCAACAGAGGCAGACCCCAATATGTTCATAGGTCTGTGGCAGCAGTCACCATTCCCGCTCCCGTTCATCCACAACCAGTTTATCAACCACAGCAACAAAATTATCAGAAACAAACTCAGTATCCTCCTTAGAGAAACTACAACAACACCAACAACAACAATCAGCAAAGACCGTTCCAACAGAGACCTTCTCAGGCCAATAGGGTGATCGATCCGATCCCTATGCCCTATGCCACATTTCTGCCACAACTCCTGAAACTCAACCTGGTTGAGCTAAGGACATTGGCACCTCCAGATCCTACCAGTCTACCCAGAAATTACGACTCCAACGCCAGGTGTGCTTTCCATTCAAATGCACCTGGCCATAGTACAGAGAAGTTCAGAGCTTTGCACATGAAGGTACAAGACTTGGTAGATTCCAAGGCTCTAAACTTTGCACCGCCACCAAATGTTAACAAGAACCCTATGCCAAACCATGGAGGTCCCAGAATCAATGCTATTGAAGAAGACAAGCCGTCTTACTTGATAACCAGTGTGGGTCAGATTCGGACACCGTTGGTAGAGATTAAAGCTCAACTCCTCGAATGTCAAATGTTCCCGGGATGTGAGTTAGGGTGTGCTTATTGTAACATTTCAGTGAATGGATGTGATAACTTGAGAGATGGCATAGATGGTCTCATCCAGAGTGGCCTGCTTCAAATCACAACATCAATACCTACCAATCCAGCAATCTCCTTAACAACAATCCACGAGTCTTCTACAAATACAACAACCATTGTTCCAAACAACTCTTCAATCTCATCAACAAATGCTTCATCTGTTACTTCAACGGACCAGATATCAGCAAACATCCCTTCTACAACTTCAGCACCCCTTCATTCAGAAACTCCTACAACAACAACACCCATCCTTCCAACAATGTCTCCTACAACTTCAGCAGCAAATGTCTCAACGGTTACAATTTATTATGATCCTGAAAATGATTCCGCCTACAACTCACAAAATGCCACTCCTATCAGAGCACCAGTCACAATATACTATGATCCACAGACTATCACAGTCCCTTCTGCAGCTGCCATCGGTCCAGTCACCATCACAGTGCCTGGACCAGTACCTTATGAGAGCAGTAATGCCATCCCTTGGCATTACGGCTCTGATCTATACTGCGAAGGACAGAAAATCACTCTTGAATCATCAACCCCTGCACCACAAATAGATAATGTGGGAGGAGGCGGAGGCTTCACTCGAAGCGGACGTCTCTTTGCTCCACAAATTCAAAGACCTACTACTGAAGTAGAAGCTGCTGCCAAGGCAAAAGGGAAAAGTATGGTGCAAGAAGAGCAAATTGTTAAGGAAGCTTTGAAAACACCTTTTGATCAAGAAGTTGATGAATTCATGAGAATCATCAAGAAAAGTGATTACAAAATAGTGGACCAGCTTCACCAGACGCCTTCCAAGATCTCAATCCTATCATTGCTTATGTGCTCCGAGGCTCATCGGAATGCACTACTGAAAGTTTTGCACGCAGCTTATGTGCCAGAAGAGATCACCGTCAATCAGTTGGAAGCTGTGGTTGGAAATGTTAATGCTAGTCATGGACTAGGGTTCACCAACACTGACTTGACTACGGAAGGCCGCAATCATAACAAGGCTTTGCACATTACCATGGAATGTAAAGGTGCAGTTCTTTCCCATGTGCTGGTAGACACGGGATCATCCCTCAATGTCTTACCTAAAAAGGACCTTGTGAAGCTAGAGTATGACGGATTGGCATTACGCCCCAGTAACTTAGTAGTGAGAGCCTTTAACGGTTCTAAGAGATCAATTCTGGGAGAAATTGAGTTGCCTATAACGATTGGCCCACAAACTTTCAAAACGACCTTCTACGTGATGGATATATAGCCTGCCTACAGCTGTCTATTGGGTAGGCCATGGATTCACGCCGCTGGCGCCGTGACCTCAACCCTTCACCAGAAGTTAAAATTCGAGTGGGAGGGCAAAGTCGTTACTATCTGTGGAGAGGAGGATATTTTTGTTAGCCACCTGGCTACCTACAAATATATTGAGATGGATGGGGAGATCCACGAAACGATGAGTCAAGGGTTTGAGGCTTTGAACATAAATGAAACATCTGTTGTACCTGGAACCTCAATGACATCATACCAACAAGCCCGGAGGGTTGTTGAAGAAGGAACTGCCCAAGGCTGGGGCAAATTGTTACCTGTGGAGAAGAAAGAAGATAGATTTGGGTTGGGTTACAAACCAACTCAACAAGATCAAGCAGAGGCTGCTAAGGAGCCCAACTTTGTTAGTGGGGGAATGCTCACCCCTGATACTGTCAACAATTTGGAAGACGAGGATGAAGGCGACCGCAACCTGGAGAGTTGGATTCGTCCAAAGATCCCGGGGAGCAGTATCTCAAACTGGTCTTCCCAGGAAATTATAAGAGTTACTCCTGCAGAGTAATTATTATTTCCTGTATATTTTAAGCATGCATCAAGTCTTGCATCTTGCCCAAGATGACAAGACTCATTTTGTAATCGGGCCATCTGTAATTTTTGTGCAACAAGATTAATCAATGAAATATCAGACGTCTTTTGCAAATGAGTCTTTTTCTTTTCCGCTCACTGTTTTTCCATTTTTCTTTTTGTACAAAAATAAATGGCAATGTTTTCAAAATGACAACTTTATTTCACTTTTCTAAACAAGATTAAAATCAATCACTAAAATGAACAAACTGAACCCTTGCAGAGTGTGCCTTCCAGACTGCACCGACAACAGCACAGCTATGGCTTCGTATGACTTTGACAATCCAATCAATCAAGCTGATGAAGGGGTTGAAGAAGAGTATGAGCTTCCTGAAGAGCTAGCCAGGTTGTTGAGACAAGAGGAAAGGGTTATCACTCCTCACCAGGAGGAGGTGGAGACGATCAATCTTGGTACAGACGAAGACGTGAAAGAAGTTAAAATCGGGGCCTGCTTACAAGACTCAGTAAAGAGACAACTGATTGACCTGCTTCAAGAGTATGTGGATGTGTTTGCATGGTCTTATCAAGATATGCCAGGGTTGGACACCGACATTGTTGTGCACAAGCTACCTTTAAGAGAGGAATGCCCGCCGGTTAAACAGAAACTGCGCCGTACTCGCCCAGACATGGCAATGAAGATCAAAGAAGAGGTACAAAAGCAATGGGACGCCGGGTTCCTTGCTGTAACTAGTTATCCGCCGTGGGTTGCTAATATAGTACCTGTGCCTAAGAAAGACGGCAAAGTAAGGATGTGTGTTGACTACCGGGATCTGAACAGAGCCATCCCGAAAGATGACTTCCCATTACCTCACATCGATGTATTGGTGGATAATACGGCTCAGTTCTCGGTATTCTCCTTCATGGACGGATTTTCAGGATATAATCAGATTAAAATGTCACCTGAAGACATGGAGAAGACAACTTTTATCACACCCTGGGGCACGTTCTGTTGCAAGGTGATTCCATTTGGACTGAAGAATGCTGGTGCAACATATCAACGGGCTATGGTGACGTTATTCCACGACATGATCCATAAAGAAATAGAATGTTATGTGGATGACATGATTGCCAAGTCCCTTACTGAAGAAGACCACCTGGTGAATCTGCTGAAGCTGTTCAAGCGTCTGAGGAAGTACCAACTGAAGTTGAACCCCAACAAGTGCACATTCGGGGTGCGATCTGGTAAGCTGCTGGGTTTTATTGTGAGCGAGAAAGGGATTGAAGTTGACCCTGATAAAGTCAAAGCTATTCAAGAGATGCCTGCACCGAAGACAAAAAAAGAAATTCGAGGGTTCTTAGGTCGATTGAACTACATTTCAAGGTTCATATCTCACCTTACAGCAACCTGTGAGCCTTTGTTCAAGCTATTGAGAAAAGAACAAACGGTCAGGTGGAATGAAGACTGCCAGAAGGCTTTTGACAAGATCAAGGAGTACTTGAAAGAACCTCCAATCCTTATGCCTCCAGTTGAAGGAAGACCTCTAATCATGTACTTGACAGTATTAGAAGAGTCAATGGTGTGTGTGCTGGGCCAGCATGACGAGTCTGGTCGAAAAGAGTATGCAATATACTACCTAAGCAAAAAGTTTACCGACTGTGAACAACGTTATTCACTGCTCGAGAAAACTTGTTGTGCTTTAGCGTGGGCTGCTTGCCGACTGAGACAGTATATGTTGACCCACACTACTTTGTTGATCTCAAAGATGGACCCAGTCAAGTACATATTTGAGAAGCCATCTCTTACCGGACGGGTTGCAAGATGGCAAATGATCCTCACAGAATATGACATCCAATACACATATCAGAAAGCCATCAAGGGCAGTGTATTGTCTGAATATCTTGCTGAGCAACCCATTGATGATTACCAGCCTATGAAATTTGACTTCCCTGATGAAGACATCATGTTCATAAAAGCAAAAGATCATGAAGAGCCTGTTCACACTGAAGGGCCCGACCCGAAAGAAGAATGGACTATGATGTTTGATGGGGTTGTTAACATGAATGGTCGAGGTGTTGGTGCAGTACTCATTACACCTAAAGGAGTTCACATGCCTTTCCCGGCAAAACTCACTTTCAACTGCACTAACAACGAAGCTGAATACGAAGCTTGCATTATGGGCCTGGAGGAAGCCATTGACCTCAGGATCAAGACATTGACCGTATTCGGAGATTCAGCTCTGGTAATCAATCAAACCAACGGCAAATTGTACACCCACCATGATCATCTGATACCTTACAGGGATTATACAAGGAGGTTATTGACTTTCTTTACAACAGTCAAGCTTGAATATATCCCTCGGGACGAAAATCAGTTTGCGGATGCTCTGGCTACCATTTCATCCATGATCAAAGTTCAAGCTGCCAACTTTGTACCTCAAATTTCAGTGTCCAGACTCAACAAACCAGCATATGTGTTCGCGGCAGATGTTGTCAAGGATGATAAGCCTTGGTTCCATGACATTAAGTGCTTCTTGGAGGATCAAACTTACCCACCCGGGGCATCTTCCAATGATAAGAAGACTTTGAGAAGGCTTGCTGGTAGTTTCTTCCTGAATACTGATGGTTCCCTATATAAGAGAAACTTTGATATGGTATTCCTCAGATGCATTGATAAAACAGAAGCAGACTTGTTAATGCATGAAGTGCACGAAGGATCCTTTGGTACCCATGCAGGAGGGCATGCCATGGCTAAAAAGTTGCTAAGATCAGGTTATTACTGGATCACAATGGATGCCGACTGTTGTGCCTATGCCAGAAAATGCCATAAATGCCAGATTTATGCGGATAAGGTGCATGTGCCTCCCAATCCTTTGAATATAATGTCTTCACCCTGGCCCTTTGCTATGTGGGGCATTGATATGATTGGCAAGATTGAACCGACTGCTTCGAATGGCCACAGATTCATCCTGGTTGCCATTGACTATTTCACCAAGTGGGTCGAAGCAGCCTCATATGCAAATGTTATAAGGCAAGTGGTAGCCCGATTCCTGAAGAGAGATATCATCTGTCGATATAGAGTTCCCGAGCGAATCATTACTGATAATGGTTCTAACCTAAACAACAAAATGATGGCAGAGCTGTGCCGGGACTTCAAGATCCAACACCACAATTCTTCTCCTTACAGGCCAAAGATGAATGGCGCTGTTGAGGCAGCAAATAAGAATATCAAGAAAATTGTGCAGAAGATGGTAGTCACCTATAAAGATTGGCATGAAATGCTACCGTTTGCCTTGCATGGGTACCGCACGTCAATCAGTCCTACCTGTTGAAGTTGAATTACCCTCCCTACGGGTATTGATGGATGTTAAGCTGAACGAAGCAGAGTGGGTCCGATCCCGATACGAACAACTGAGTCTGATTGAAGAGAAAAGATTGGCTGCAATTTGTCATGGGCAGTTGTATCAGAAAAGAATGAAGAGAGCCTTCGATCAGAAAGTCAGGCACCGAGAGTACCAAGTAGGGGATCTTGTGCTGAAAAGAATCCTCCCTCCTCATACAGACCACAGGGGCAAGTGGACTCCGAATTATGAAGGACCATTCGTAGTAAAGAAAGTTTTCTCAGGTGGAACACTAATGCTCAGTACTATGGATGGTGAAGACTTCCCATCCCCTGTGAATTCAGATGCAGTAAAAAAATACTTCGCATAAAAATGACCCGCTGGACACAAAAACAGAATGTAAGTCCAGGCAAAAATAGGGCATCCCGGCGAGTCAAAAACAGAATAAACGACTCGGGCAAAAATAAGGGAAAATAAACAAAAAATGTACACCCGCTGAGTTGAAAAGCCGCATTGGACAACTCAGGCAAAAATGGGTATCCCGATGGATTGAAAACCCGAAAGGGCGATCCATGCAAAATAAGGGAATAAGCGAACAACTGCATTCTGAATTCGTTTGTATCGCCTACAACTTGGTAGGCCTCGGAAGGATCAAGCTTCTGTCAGAATCAGCCTCCTTCAGAAAGCAAGACGAGAAGAGTGTCAAATGTCATACGAGTCATAATAGAAGGGAAGCCCCTTGAAGCGTCGACAACATTGCCAGTATTTTGTTTCTCAATTTGTAACAATCTCTTCATTTCAGGGGATTTGTTTCTTTGACTGTATCTCGCCAATTCAAGGCACCTGAATTAATAAAATCAGATTTTCAGTCATGTTTTCGTCTTGTACATTTTTATTTGCAAAATGTCTGATGTCTCCAAAAAAAACTGATTGCATAAATACAGATGTTGTTCTTCTAAAAGTCACATGCTTGCAGGAAATATACTTACTCTCAGAAGTGTCTAAACTCCTATGACAGAATCCGGTAAGGGATACCTCGGGATTATTTGTGCGTTTCCCTTATCTTTGCAGGATTGCAGGTGTCCAGAATGCAACTTGGGGCATGAAAGCTTCACTCCAGCAAGCTGACAAATCAACGCTCAGCCTTAGCACCCAAAGTGTTTTCTCCCCAGCCGAGTTGCCACTTTTTGCTTCTCCCCATCAGAGTTGCCAGGCATCGTTTCTCCAACAGGGCAGTACCAGAAGGCGCCCATATCCCCAGCCGAGTTACTATGCCTCCTCAGCTAAGTACAAAGAGTCAGGGAACCATCTCCCCACAAAGCTCCAGCCTCTATTCAGAAGAGCAACGCATGAAGGGATCACAACAGAGTGGCGAAAGCTTCTACAAACCCCAGCTGGGTCCCCTCATTACCAGGGATGGGCCTATCAGTGACCTGTATCTCCAAGCAGATATCATCTCATCGGATCTACCAATGATCTCACCCCCAGCTGGGATGTCCACTTCAAGCAGATCGGCCAGAGATCTTCGCAGCAACGGGATCCTAATCCCGGTTTGGTATCCTTGTATAATCATGGCATTCGCATCATATTCACCCACAAAGCGTAGCATTCCGTCTAACACGGAGCATTACGGCAAAAATCAAACACATTGCATAATCATATACCATGGTTTGAATCAAACACTTGTGAATAATGACAATCCATCAACATACAGAAAACTTCCCCCCAAAATCCCCAGGAAAAACAGTTGCCTTGCATTCCCAAACATCAGTATATACTCCTTGTGGCACCCGTCCGTGTCATATCCCCAGCAGAAAGCCAAAGACATCCTCTTTGCACTCACATGTACTTATTCCTTGACATCCGTCCGTGTCATTTCTCCCAGCACAGTAACCTAAACACTTTGTAC
The DNA here is from genome assembly GCA_963966055.1 of Lathyrus aphaca. Classification (NCBI taxonomy): domain Eukaryota; kingdom Viridiplantae; phylum Streptophyta; class Magnoliopsida; order Fabales; family Fabaceae; genus Lathyrus; species Lathyrus aphaca. Next base: position 233,347,838 of record OZ014521.1, read on the forward strand.
ATCAGATACTCGTTTATACTACTCTTCTCTTCGACACCCGTCCGTGTCACTCTCCCCAGCAGGTTGAACACTCCTCTATACATCACTCATACTTACTACTCATGATTACCCTTATACAGATACTCGTCCGTATCTTGTATATACAACTCAAATCCCCACAGATTCAACACTCGTCCGTGTTCTCTGTTAACCAGTTGATACTCGTCCGTATCATCATCTCTGAACACGTGTCAGTATTTGTTTCTACCTGATACTCGTCCGTATCATAGTCATAAGGATGCTCGTCCGCACCTTTAATCCATACACTGTGTCAAACACTTTTGTCTTCTTGAATATGGACACTCGTCCGTGTCTACTATTCCCCAGAAGAGTCTCCACAGATTCAACACTCGTCAGTGTTCTCTGTTAACCAGTTGATACTCGTCCGTATCATCATCTCTGAACACGTGTCAGTATTTGTTTCTACCCGATACTCGTCTGTATCATAGTCATAAGGATGCTCGTCCGCACCTTTAATCCATACACAAACATCTAAACACTTATACTTTTATTTCTTAGATAAACACTCATCCGTGTTTACTACTCCCCAGTAGATCTCCAGCAAAGCAAACTTTCTTTTTTATCTGACATTCGTCCTGTGTCATGATAAACCCTGAGAGCAGCCGTACCCTGCTAGGTGGTCGTCCTCCACCTCTTGATGGTCATCCTCCATCATGCTCATCCGATGGTCGTCCCCATCGTTGATTTTCTGTCCGACATTCGTCCTATGTCGTGATATTTAGCAGCCGTCCCCTACTAGGTGGTCGTCCTCCACCTTTTGATGATCGTCCTTCATCATTTTATCCAATGGCCGTCCCCATTGTTGATTTTGGTTATCTGACATTCGTCCTATGTCAAGACAAACCCTGAGAGCAGCCGTCCCCTGCTAGGTGGTCGTCCTCCACCTCTTGATGGTCGTCCTCCATCATGCTCATCCGATGGCCGTCCCCATCGTTGACCTTTTATCCGGCATCCGTCCTATGTCGCGATATTTTCGGCAGCCGTACCATGCCAGGTGGTCGTCCTCCACCTTTGATGACCGTCCCTCATCTTGACCCAACAAGAGCAGCCGTCCCCTGCTAGGTGATCGTCCTTCACCTTTGATGACCGTACCTCATCATCTGTTTATTTCATTTATTCTTTAACCCGATGGCCGTCCCCGTCGTGGTCCCTTTTCCTTTCAGTTTAGCCCGATGGCCGTCCCCATCGTTGGTTACTTTACTTTATGAACTTGATGGTCGTCCCCGTCATGTTTCATTAATCCCCAGAGAATTTTACAGCTTTACTTGATGGCCGTCCCCATCATAATACCTTTTATCCCCAGCGTGTCGGCCGTCCCCGTCATTGCTTCATTTTTCGCTTTTCCAGCATGTCGGCCGTACCCGTCATTGCTCTTTAACCAGCAGTCGTCCTCTGCTCGACGGTCGTCCTCCGTCGCCCACACTTTACGATATACTTCATTTTCTCTTACAATCTATATCCCTTTTCTTCTTCATTCTGTGAGTGCAAATTTTGGACTGTCTTTGGTATTCAACCACAAGTTATCTTGTTTGCCTGTTAAGCCGTTGCTTACATCCTGCACAGCTAACTCATGTTTGAATAGGGGCAGCTGTAAACACCCCAAATTTGCCCTCACCCATTCACATCATGGTTTAAGATCATTTCATATGCATAAACACAATCATAACATCTCATATCACATTTTTGATTCACTGCATAGATTCAAAGTGATCTGCATCTAGGGTTTGTGATCTGAGCAATCCAAAAGCCTCTTGATCCATTCCAAAGGTCATCAATCACTTCAAAGGGGTCCATATGTGTTCAAGTATCGTATTATATCCTCTCAAAGTCAAGAATGCCAAAGAATCACAAGAACTGAGATTGGTATGGAAGCAGAGCCAGGTTTGACTGCACAGATGACCTAAAATTAGGGTTTTGGTTCCAGAGGCCATAACTTCAAATTTTTTGGTCATTCTTGTTTCTATGGGTCTCTATATGGTATAGGGAGTATGCATATCAATTTTCATGAAGAAATTCTTTGGGGAAGTCATCTGATCAAGGGTTGACTTTCTGGACAAGCCAGTGTAAAATCAGGGCATCTGAGGCCCCCAATGACCCAACCAAAGGGTGTTCTTCATCATTTTGATTGTATATGATCTTTATTTGATCATGGAAGAAGTTGGAATTTCACAAAATGGAAGAATTTCAAGTCTTTTGCAAAGTTGACTTTTTGGACAAGGTTGACTTTTAATGAAAATGTCATTTTAGGCAACTTTTTCAACCCTTACTTTTTGATTCAAAAAAGCTTCAAATGAAAAAACTTTGGTCATGAAAGTTGTAGGATAGATCTTTCACTTTTCAAAAAGTACAAGAACATGACCTAATTCATTTTGGATCAAAAGTTATGGTTTGTAAAAGTTGGCAAAAATCACTAAATTTCAAAGTTTCTACCAAAGAGGTATTTTGCAAAATGACTTGATCAAGTGTTCAAAAGCTATCAAATGCACTTCTAATCCACATAACATGATCATGTAACACCTAAAGTTCAGAATGGACCAAAGAATTACACATTTTTAGGGTTTGTGGGACAAGATTTTTCATAAAGAACCAAAGTGAACCAAGTTGCAAAATCCATCATGGCTTCTCATCCACTTGCTGGCTAGTTGGCTGATCAGTCCTAGGCTTTTCCTCACCTCATGCTGCACAGGACATGCCCCTTGTACTCAGCTAGCAAGTAGCCCATGCCCTTCTTACACAAAGTTGACATTTTTGCAAAAGCACCCATACCAATCAAAAAAGCACATGTCATGTCATCTGACCAATAGCAATTGTTTATGTGGATCAAATGCAAGCCAAACATAAGAAGAAGCAAGCCTGAAACCAGCCAGAACTCAGCATTCACAAAATCCCTCCAACTTGCATTTTCCTTCGAAACACTCTCCACAAACCTCAAACACCAAAACAAACTTCACAAACAATCTCAACTCACTTCACTGATCACAAACCAACCATTGTTTTGGCCTGAAACCTCCCACATCACAAATACGATTTTCACACTCCCTTGGCCTGAGCTTCTGCCAACTTTCTCTAGAGGCTGCATAAACTCCAACTAAGTGTCAAAAGCTTCTAAGGAGGATCATTGGGACTTGTTTGAGCCAAAGAACTAGCCAGAAAGCTCCTGAATCGAAAGCTCAATCTCAGGTAGCTTCATGAACTTTTTTTCCAGAACTCTAATTTCTTGTTAGAATCTTGTTTTGAATGTTGCACTGATCATGGGGATCTATTTACTTTTGAAAATGAGCAAGAAATAAGCATGTTATGATGTTCTGAAAGTTTGACCTAAAAACTTCTTTGATTCGATTCGTGTTTGTGTTTGAATTTAAACATGATTTGGTGCTGGATTCGTGTTTGGGGTGGGTAGGAGATGATTTCTGGAGAGTTAGAGCCTCTAAAATGGCCTGGGGAGGGAGATTGAATTTTTGGGTGATCGGAGAAGATGACCGGAACACTGTTCCGGTCACCTGAGAGTGATTAGGGCATGGATTAGGGTTTAATCTGTGATTAGTGAAATTTGAATATGGGCCGTCCAGATGCGCGCCAGGTCCACTCCCGCGCGTGTGAGTTTGAATCTGGACCCTTAGATGTGTTGACTTTCCATTTTTCAGCATTATTTCATTTTATTTTTCAAAATATTTCATTTAATTTGTACATTTTATTAAAAATAGCAAAACCATTTTAAAATTCTGAAATTTTTTGTACAAACTTCTATTTAATTTCAGAAACCAAAAATATTTTTATTTTTATTTTTTGCATTCAAAAATATTTTTAAATCATTTAAAAGTTTATATTTAATTAATTAATGAGAATTAATTAATTAAAAATGCTTTTAGGTATTTAAAAATCACAAAAAAATTCATGAAACATTTAAAAACATTTAGAAACATTGTCCAACCCTCAAACCAAATTTCTTTTTTGATCTTGATGCATTTTGATAATTTTCCATGGGATTAATTCATTTTCAAAGCATTAATTTGATCCAAACTTCCAAAAATCACTTCTGCCTAACCATTGAGAGTTGGACCTTGATTCTTTTTGCATTGCATTGTGTTTAGCATGTAGTTTGTGAGATTAAATGGGCTTGATTTGATCTTCCATTTTCCATTTGTTTGACATTTTTCTTGTTAAGGAACCCTAAAACCCTAGAAAACTTAGGAAAATCATAACTTTTATTAGGTTAAGAGTTGGAACTTCTCCTTTGGGCAGTGGGTTAATATAGGTTTAGGGATCCTTTGAATGCATTTTCAATTTTTTATCTTGGTGTTTGCTTCTGATTTTGGTTTTTGTTTGATGCTTTGATCATAAACCCTAGTTTGGGCTTCCATTTGCATACATCTTGCATTTGCATTCATACCTTGACTTGCCATAGTATTTTGTGCATCCATTTGGTTCATTTGACATCTTAAGACATATTGAAAGCATGTTTGAGCATTGCATCTTGCATTTACCATGTTGTATGTCATTTGCATCTCATAACTTTTTATGTATGCTTATGGTTCTAAATCTTGCTCCATCTGCATTCTTTTGTTCATATGATCATTCTCATGTATTGATTCATGTTTGCATCATCTCATAGCATCATTATCATCCCATGTGTGCTTCTGGTTTTGATTTGCATCATGCCATTTCACCTCATTTTGCATTGCATTGCATTCCTTTATTAACATTTCAGGTGGTAAGTAACTTTGGGAATTGGATTTGCCTTCACTTCCCACATTTTCTTTTCATCCCTCTTATGCATCCATGCTGCATTTTATTATGTGTTTGAGTTTGAGCTTGCTCATTCTTCTTCTTCTCACTTTCTTCCTTCAAGTGACTTGACTTCTTAAATGAAGCAAGTTATTTTGCTTCTCTTGATCCTTTCATCTGCTTCCTGGTGGTTCCATTGAAGACTTCTCTTGTAAACCTCACAAACCTTAGGAACAACCAAGCATGACAATGATTAGGGTTTTGTTTAGTCCCCCACTTAGTTTTTACCTTTGTGTCTCATTGAGTCTTCTCTTCTCACCTCATAATTAGGGACTAAACCCTAAAGGCTTTAAGGCTTTGTGATTAAGCTTATGCCTACATCCTTCTATTAGGATGGAGTGTATAACTTTAATCCTAAGTGTTAAACCCTTAATGTGTTTAAATCCTTTAATCAATTCACTTAATAATCATCAAGACATCAAGCTTGTAACTTGGGCCTTGCATTAGGGTTCTAATTCTTCCTTAATTGGTTAAGAAGGACTAACCCTAGTGTTAATGGACAAGTCCCCCTCAAGTTGTCTTACAAATCATAAAACTCACTTCTTCATCATATCATTAAATAAAATCCACTTAATAAAGGCTTTGTTTTGTCATGAGTTTAATCCCTAACCATGGATTAAGTTGAGGAGCTTTCCTCAGCTTAAACATTCTCATCTATTATCCTTCTATTAGGATGGTGTAATGAGTCTGTGTAATCCTTGATTATGGCTTAACCTCATTACTTAACACTAAACAAAAACACCAAAAACATCTAAATAATCACAAGTAGGTTAATGATCTTAATCCTACACCATGGTAATTAAGTGTGAGAAGCTGACTTCACACTTAAGGCATTCTCATTACCCCTAATCAGAGGGAAGATGTGATGAGTTTACTAAATCCATTGGTTTAGGCTTAAGCTCATTAACTTATGACAAACTCTCAAAAGCAATAAAAGACTGAAAACACAAAAACAAACAATAATCGTCTCCTCCGTGATTCTTTTCTCATCTCATTCACTCATAAACGAGAACTTGCTTCTTCCGTCTAATGCAAGACAGTTAGCACCTGAGCCAGACAGGTCATACACTTGAGCATAGACAAGCAAGTAGTTCACAAGTCAATTCATCTTTCAGTCTCTTTGGGTCAAACTACGGTGTTCTGACTTCCTCATTGCACGAGAGGATACGTAGGCATAACTTAACAGTTATCGAACAAAAGTCTCTGTATATTCCCCCTCCTTCCAGCTTTATTCTTTTAAGCCTCATGATCATGAGCATACTCTTTCCTCACACTGACACTGTACATTTATACACTTCACACTGCTTTTACACTGACACCTGTACATTCTTTTCCAGCTATTGTACACACAAATTGCACTGACACTACCCCTTTAAAACACAAATCTTTTAAGCGTGGATCCCGTCGAGTACGACGGACAATCTGGGTGCTAATACCTTCCCAGGTTGTAACCAACCCCCTTTCTCAGTCTCTCTGGTTCGCAACCGTCTTATCCGTATCTTTCTAGGTCTATGCAGAATTACCTTTCCTTCGGGATAAAAATGCCTAGCTGACGACTCTTTTCCTTTCCAGTGAGTTCACTGCTGTGTGTTCTCATTGTCCTCTTTCGCCGACCGTTCGTGTCTGTACCTTTATTTGGGCCATTCCCATTTAGCGGGAGCGACAATATCTCCATTGAATGTAGGGGCACTACTTTGTCTCACGTACTGGTGGATAATGGTTCTTCATTAAATGTTCTCCCTAAAGAGGTTCTGGACAAGCTCAGTCCTGAAGATGTTGTGTTAAGGCCAAGTAATGTGGTGGTAAGGGCCTTTGATGGTTCAAGAAGAGTGGTACATGGAGAAGTAGACCTCCCAATCAAAGTAGGCTCTTAAGTCTTCAACTCTACTTTCTATGTGATGGATATTCGTCCTGCGTATTCTTGTTTGCTTGGGCGCCCGTGGATCCATGGGGCAGGGGCTGTGACTTCCACCTTGCATCAGAAGTTGAAATATCCGGTGAAAAACAAAATTGTCACTGTCTATGGTGAAGAAGAGTACATGGTTAGTCATGTGAATACTTTCAAATATGTAGAAATGGAGGGTGAAATGGTTGAAACTCCATGTCAAACATTTGAAGTTGTTCCTTGCTCTGCTCCTGTTCCTCAGTCTGTCCCTGCTTCTGAAAGAGCTCCTGTGGTTACTAGAATACCTCCTGCAATAGCCTCCCTCAAAGATGCTAAGGCTGTGGTTGAAAAAGGTGGTTCTGCTATTTGGGGTCAGCTTCCCAACACCCCTTACAAGTTTGACAAGTTTGGTTTGGGTTTCACTGCAGAATCTCAGAGGACTATTCGTCATGCTTGTGTTGTTCGTATCATTAATCAAGGGGTCGTAAGAGATCAAATCAATGCTGTGGGTGACCATGATGAAGACTGCAACCTAGATGATTGGATCTTTCCTACCATGGGTGATGGGATCAACAATTGGAAGGCTGAAGACGTTATTCCTATCTCCTTTAGTCAGGAGTAAATACTATTACCGTGTTCAGTTTTAAGTTTGTAATTTCGAACAATAAAACCTTTTAAGCCTTGTGCCTTACCAGGAGCATAATGGTATGCTTGTTTCGGAATGTCATTTCATTTGCATACTTCATTCAATAAAATCAATGGACGTTTCGTTTACGTAAATATCGTGCTCCTTGTCTTTATTTTATTATTATTTCTATTTCATCAGCTATGTGTTCTTACACACACATCACTAAAATGCAGATCCTCATCCACTCTGGATCCTGTTGATAACAGTTCTACTATTGCCAATTATAATTTCGAGAATTCGATCTATCAAGCTGGAGATGGAAATGAGGAAGGTTGTGAAGTACCTGTAGAGCTTGCTAGGTTGTTCAAAAAAGAAGCGAAAGCTATACAGCCACATGAAGAGCCAATTGAAGTTGTGAATCTAGTAACTGAGGAAAACAGGAAAGAGGTCAAGATAGGGGATGAATTAGAAGATGGTGTTAAGAACAAATTAATCCAGATGATACGTGATTATGTGGAGATCTTTTCTTGGTCATATGAAGATATGCAAGGTTTGGATACTGACATTGTGGTTCGCCGTCTGCCGGTAAAAGAAGATTGTCGTCCAAAGAAGCAAAAGGTTCGTCGCATGCGTCCTGAAATGTCAGAAAAGATTAAAACAGAGGTGATGAAACGATTTGATGTAGGGTTCTTAGTTGTGACTTCTTATCCTCAATGGGTTGCAAACGTGATACCGGTACCTAAGAAGGATGGTAAGGTACGCATGTGTGTGGATTACAGGGATTTGAATAAGGCTAGTCCTAAAGATGACTTTCCACTTCCATATATTGATGTTTTGGAAGACAACACTGCTCAACATAAGGTATTCTATTTCATGGATGGTTTCTATGGTTATAATCAGATTAAGATGGCACCAGAAGATATGGAGAAGACTACATTTGTTACACAGTGGGGCACTTTTTGTTATAAGGTGATGCCATTTGGTTTGAAGAACACTGGGGCAACATATCAGCGTGCTATGGTGGCTTTGTTTCATGATATGATTCACCGTGAGATAGAGGTATATGTGGATGATATGATAGCCAGGTCCCAGAATGAGGAACAACACCTTGATCACCTGCACAAGTTGTTTGAGAGGTTGAAGAAGTATAAACAGAGATTGAATCCAAACAAGTGTACTTTTGGAGTTAGGTCCGGTAAACTCCTGGGTTTCATTGTTAGTGGAAAAGGTATTGAAGTGGATCCTGCAAAGGTAAAAGCTATACAAGAGATGCCTGCTCCCCGTACTGAGAAGGAAGTCAGAGGTTTCTTGGGACGACTGAATTACATTGCAAGATTTATTTTCCAGTTAACTGCTACATGTGAGCCAATCTTCAAATTGTTGAAGAAAGATCAGGTAATGGAATGGAATGACGAGTGCCAGGTAGCCTTTGATGAGATCAAGAAATACCTCCAAGAACCTCCAATTTTGATGCCACCAGTTGATGGAAGACACTTGATTATGTACTTAACAGTATTAGACAACTCAATGGGGTGTGTGTTGGGGCAATATGATGAGTCTGGTCGAAAAGAGCAGGCAATATACTACCTTAGCAAAAGGTTTACTGACTGTGAAACAAGATACTCACTGCTCGAGATAACTTGTTGCGTTTTGGCATGGGCTGCTCGCCGACTAAGACAGTATATGTTGACTCATACTACCTTGTTGATTTCAGATGGATCCAATCAAGTACATATTCGAGAAACCTGCTCTCTTCGGACGAATAGCGAGATGGAAAATGATTTTAACAGAATATGATATACAGTACACCACTCAGAAAGCAATTAAGGGCAGTGTGGTAGCTGATCATTTGGCTCATCAATAAGTGGATGATTATCAGTCTATGAATTTTGAGTTCACGGATGAAGACATTATGATTGTTACTAAAGAACCTGGACAATATGACGGACCTGAACAGGGATCCCGATGGACTATGGTTTTTGATGGAGCTTCTAATGTGCTTGGTAATGGTGTTGGTGTTGTAATCATTTCTCCAGAAGGTTGTCATACCCCAATTACTGCTAGACTTTGTTTCTATTGTACCCAATAACATGGCTGAATATGAGGCATGTATCATGGGTATCAAAGCTGCCATTAAGAAGAAGATTTAGTTTTTGGATGTATATAGAGATTCAGCCCTGGTAGTTAGTCAGATTAAAGGAGATTGGGATACCAAGCACGCAAATCTCATTCCTTACAGAGAGCATGTGTTGTCTTTGATCCCATATTTTGAAGAGATTACCTTTGGACATATTCCACGAGGAGAGAATCAGTTGGTAGACATTGTAGCCACCATGGCATCTATGTTTGAGATTAGCTGGGATGAGGAAGCTCCCAGAATCACTATTGATAGATTTGAGAAGCCTGCATATTGTAATGAGATTGATACGGAAGGAGTAGAGGGAAATCCTTGGTTCTATGAAGTGAAAAGTTATCTTGAAGCTCAGGAGTTCCCTGAAGGGGCATCTGTCAATGATAAGAAGTTTCTGATGAGGTTTTCTGCTAAGTTCTTCTTGAGTAATGGAATTTTGTATAAGCGCAATCATGATTCAACTTTACTTCGTTGTGTGGACTAGAAGGAAGCAACAAAGATTATGGAAGACATGCATGATGGGATCTTCGGCACTCATTCTAGTGGTCATACCATGGCAAAGAAAATATTAAGAGAAGGTTACTATTGGTCTACCATGGAAGCTGACTGCTCTCCACATTCCAAAATATGTCACAAATGTCAGATTTATGCTGATAGGGTGCATGTACCTCCAGTTCCGTTGAATGTGTTGACCACTCCTTGGCCTTTTGCCATGTGGGGCATTGATATGATTGGTGAGATCAAGCCTACTGCTTCCAATGGGCATCGTTTCATCCTGGTTGCCATTGATTACTTTACAAAGTGGGTGGAGGCAGCTTCATTTTCATCTGTTACTAAGAATGTTGTGGCTCAATTCATTAAGAATAATCTCATATGTAGGTATGGCATCCCTGAAAGGATTATCACAGATAATGGCTCTAATCTGAACAACACAATGATTAATGATCTCTGCACGCAGTTCAAGATTAAGCATTATAACTCTTCTCCGTATCGTCCAAAGATGAATGGTGCAGTAGAAGCTGCTAATAAGAACATCAAGAAGATTCTACAGAAGATGACTGTTACGTATAAGGATTGGCATGAGATGTTACCCTTTGCTCTTCATGGTTATTGTACTACAATACGTACTTCAACAGGGGCAACCCCATTCTCCTTAGTCTATGGTATGGAAGCAGTTCTACCCATTGAGGTTCAGATCCCTTCCTTGAGAATCATGAAGGATGCAGGCTTGGATGAAGATGAGTGGATTCAGACTCGACTTGACCAGATAAATTTGATTGATGAGAAAAGGCTGGCAGCTGTTTGTCACGGTCAGATGTACCAGAAACGAATGATCAGAGCTTTTAATAAGAAGGTTAAGCAAAAGGTATATCAAACTGGAGACAGGGTAATCAAGCATATCATATTACCACAGGGTGATCCTAGGGGCAAGTGGAATCCTACATATGAAGGACTATTTGTAGTCAAAAGGGAATTTTCAGGAGGTGCCATGATGCTTACTACTATGGATGGTGAAGATTTCCCACAACCCGTGAACGCAGACATAGTTAAAAAATACTACGCATAAAAAGAGACTCGCTAGGTTGACTGACCTAGGAAAAAATAAGGGCATCCCGGCGAACCAAAAGGGTTCGGGCAAAAATTAGGAATATATATATAAAAAGATTGTACACCAAGAAAGTCGAAAACCCGAAAGGGAGGCTTGGGAAAAAAGGGTATCCCGGTGGATTGAAAACCTGAAAAGGCAATTCAGGCAAAAGTTAGGGATTAAAGCGTATGACTATGTCTCGTTTGATCACTCATGTAACCTCAACCAGTTATGCTACCTGAATCAAGTTCAAACAGATAAAGATCAATCCAATCATTTCTATCTCGACAGCAAAGGATGAGATACTTGAAGATAATGGCAATAGTAGAATTGGAACTCAATAGGATTATTTTTCACATAGCTGCTTTTCTTTGTTTTGTTAAAACTTTTATGACGAAATCCTCTTACTAGGATTTCTGCCTCCTTGTACAAACTTGCATGTGTATAGGCCATTTTCTAAATAAATAAAGTCTCATGTTTAAGTTCAAGTTTACTTTTCTCTCGTTTACTTAAGCGAAAATGTCCATTGGTTGTGTTTGAATGTATGTATGCTTTTGAATATGATTGATGTTTACCAGAAATGCATAAAATACAGTAATAGTATTTACTAAGGACGAACGAGAGAAGGAATTCAACGAAGCTTCACCGGTTCATCCCCACAGGGTAGTCTTTACGGATATCCCTACAAAACTTTTCAAGTAATATCTTATACTTCCCACTCGACGAAGTCTTCAAGCAGTTTCATATCCTCCGAATAATTAAGTCTCCCGGATCTATGTCCATCTCTTTTATCCTCAGTCAGGAAATTCAGGAACTTATTCCTTCAATAAGAAGTACGACGAACGAAGACGGGAGGTTTTAAGTACTATATTATTAAATGAGACGGGAACAAATTCCTCATGCTACTCAGCAACGAACCGGGATTTATTTTCCCCAGCCAGCAGTTGTTATACAGAGATACCCAGACACTTTAGGCTACATGATTCATACATACATCATTTACATTATATCATGGTATACGCATCCATGATACATATGACATTTTTACTTAAGAGCATCATGCTATACATGCATACATCAAATAATCTTGCATAAACTAACCTTTTCTTTTTCAGGATAGTTGCAGGCAGATAAACACTATCAACTCCTCGAAACAGTTCAGAGACGATCTATACGAAGATCTAGTGCTGATACTTAATTCAGAGATAATCGCTACGAAGATTCATTTCTGATGATCAATACAAGTTGTCCTTGGAAGAGTACGTAAATGATCTATACAAAGATCTAATGCTTAATCCGGGATATTTCCAGAAGAGATAATCGTTACGAAGATTTATTTCTGATGGTCAAATATCTTTGGGATGGTGCATAAATGATCTATACGAATATCTAGCATTTAATCCAAAAGATTCTTTCAGAAGAAGTTCAGGGATAATCGCCACGAAGATTTAATCCTTATATTCTTTTCATCCTTGGGAAGGTATGTAAATGATCTATACAAAGATCTATTACCTAATCTGGGATATTTTCCAGAAGAGATAATCGCTACGAAGATATATTTCTAATGGTCTATGCAACAGTTTATCTGTGGGATGGTACATAAATGATCGATACGAAGATCTTGTACTTAGCCCAAGATATTACCAAAAGCAATTCAAAAAAGATCGCCACGAAGATTTGATTCTGATGCTTAAATTAAAGTATGTTCCTATAGATGGTTCAGAGTCGATCTATACGAAGATCTAAGTACTGACACCCAATGAAGGATATTCTTTCTCCCCAGAGATAATGCAAAGACGATCTATACGAAGATCTAGTGCTGACATTCAACTCAAACCATGTTACAGGAATGATTCAGAGATGGCCTGTACGAAGACCTAGTACTGATATCCAGTGACAACATAAAAATACTATCACCTTCTGATATTATGGATGGCATCTATAAGCCCATCTCCAGTTCCTCTGAGTGGCATCTTTAAGCCCATTCCAGCATATACAACCAATCAACAAGGTTACTTTACGCACCGGCAAGTGCAAATTTTTGGGCTTTTGTGTTCAATCCCCTTCAACCTTCCAAGTCACGAATGGCACACAAGCCAATCTAACTCCTCAGGTTTTGTAACACCCTAAATTTGCCCTCTGGTTTTCTGGCTTTTTGTTTTGCTTTTCATACGCATTTTTGCATTAGGTCATATCATTTACATTGGCTCCTAAGACATGGGATTGTATCTTCTGAGGAATTGGGGTTTATTTCCCTGGTAAGGATTTCAAGGTTGAAAACTATTCACCGATTCATTTGGTTCGTCACCATGGATTTCTGCTTCAACAGGCAGTGAATGCTCAAAGTCAAGTTGTGGTGTGATGAGTTCGTCAGGTCGTCAAGTTGTGGTTTACGAGAAGTTTTGAGCCAATTTGTCTGTTCGTTTGTTCATTAGTGGTTCATCTATGGATTTATTTTCTAAGAGGTTGATATTGCAGATTTATGGTGATTCAAGACTTATTTGGCCACGAATTCAGAAGATGATTAACTCAAATGGTTGTTTGCTTCGGTTACGAATTGTTCAGTCGTTAGTGTGCTTCATTGCTTTTATCAGAGGTGTGTAGAGAAATGGACAAGTTGATTTTGAATTGAAATTGTGGGTTATGGTCGTGTGTGTGTGGGTGAGAGCCATGTCCATATTTTCGGTTACCTGAATATCCACTTCATAAACCATTTACCATTTTATTTTATTTTCCATAAAATCATTATCCCCATCCAAATCCCTTCTCTTAATCACATCCCATTTAATTAACCAATTCATTATCCAAATTTATTGTTCATATGACCATTTTTGTTTCCATTTTTCTCGATTTATCCTATTCATTCCATATCCATATATATATATATATATATATATATATATATATATATATATATATATATATATATATATATATATATATATATATATATATATATATATATATATATATATATATATATATATATATATATATATATATATATATTGATTTCATTTTTTTCTTCCATTTTTTCTATCCATACATTTTTGTCATTATTATTAAAACATTTGGTCCATATTTATATTCACAATCCAAATAACCATCTATCCTTTTATCCATTACCAATTTTAATAATCTATTCTAATTTCATTTTTCACTATCTAATTATCCATTTTTTTATATAACTAAGCCCATATCATTCAATTCTTACTAAGCCCATCAACTTTTTCCCTTTTATATTTGTTTTACAATACTGTAAAAAGGGAGTACACAAAAGTACCAACCCACAAACCATGGGCCCCACTCAATTTTCTCACACAACATTTCATTACACCACGACAAACACAGGCCACTCAAAAATTTTCAGCAAGAAAAAAAAAGTCTTCACATAATTCATGACATGCAAACCTGTAACACGGTGGGAGAACTGACTTTAGTTATGTGCGGATAGCAAGAGTCGCCACCGACTTTTATTTTATCCAAAGGAAAGGCATAAAAGAACAGGAAAGACCTTTTAAAAGATTTTTGGGTCCGGGGGGTAGGTTATGTAAAGGGAAGGTGTTAGCACCCTTTACATCCATGGTTATCCATGGGCTCTTAGTTACTTAGCTCACTTTGAATTGTTTTTGAAATGTGAAGTGTGTGAATAGAAATTTTCATAAGAGTTTAATAATGATCCATGTACGGATGCGTAAAAAAAACTTTGTTTTGAAAATTGTTTGAAATTGTGAAGTGTTTGAAAAATTTTGAAGAGTGAGCAAGTAACTATGAGGAACCTACCTTAAGTTTTAAGTCTTTTCTGTTCTTGAATCCTTTAAGTGGTAAGACTATCCCGATTATTAAGGAATAGGTAGTCATTACCTTGGATGTGAGGGACTAGTGATGGGACATTGTGATTTAGGCAACTGTAGGGTGCATTAAGCAATTTTGAAGGGACTGTCATCTTTATTCGAAAGGGACAAGATCATTACGAAGGCAACATTCGAAAAGGGACTTGATCTTTTATTTGTTAAGGGACTAGATGACTTTATTTTGAGGGACTTTTTGCTTTGTACACCCCATTTGACCTTTTGATGAGGCAACAATGAGAGGTAACCCTAGAAAGTGAGATGGCGATCAAAGATCGACTTACGTGTGTGAGTGTACAGTTTAATATTTATCTTCAAATTTAAATGACCTAAATTAATTTTAAATAAACATACATGTTACACTCCCTATTTTTTACTAACCATGGCATAAAATAAATAATTTAAACATTATAAAATATTACATCCAGGAGCAATTACAATAATAATAATAAAAGCAATTTAAATAAATAAGCAAAATAAATAAATAAGCAAAATAAATAAGCAATTATAATTGGGTTAGTAGAAATAATAATAATAACAATTTGAAAATAAATGGGGTTAGTAATAAACATGATTAATAATAATAATAATAAGCAAAAATATTATAATAAACAAAATTTTTAATGGTTAATAAGAAAGTATGAACAATTATATTAATTATTATAAAATTTGAAATTATATGTAAATTATAAAATTAAATCAATTATGAACATATTATAAAAAATAAATTATAATTACAAAAATTAAATTAGCAATTTTTAGAAATTATTTACATGCATAATTAGATTATAAACAATTATAGAATATTTAAAAAAAAAAGTTAAGCATTTTAATTTTTAAACATATTTATGTACAAAAATTTACATTATAAGCAAATTATACATTTAATAAAATTAGATTAATAATTACATTATAAATATGATATATATATATATATATATATAAATAATAATATTTAACAAAAATAGAAGAAGAAAAAAAATTAGGTTTTTTTTGAAAATTATTAGGGTTTACAAAAATACTAAATAATAAATATTAAATAAGTTATACATAATAATATATATATATATATATATATATATATATATATATATATATATATATATATATATATATATATATATAGTTTATTTTATGAAAACATAATAATTTAATTAAAATTTTAAAGAATAATATAAGAAAAGGAAAATAGAAAGAAAATGGCTAGGTTTAAAAAAAATTGGGAGGCCTGGATTTGAACCCAGGACCTCCCTAGAACCTGGATGAAGAGTTACCACTGGGCTACAGGTGCGCTGGTGTTAGAAACAAAACTTCATTTGCTTTTGTGCCTTAATCCTGAAAATCATGAAAAAAATAAACAAAACAAAAGGCCTGGGGGGATCGAACCCAGGACCTTCACAATACAAACAAACACCTTGACCAATCCAGCTGGGAGAGCGAACCTGTTCATATAACCACCACAATTCATAATATATTATGTTTAATGGATAAAAGAGAAAAACATAAAAAACTTGTCACAACCAGGATTCGAACCCTTGCCATTCAACAATACACGCGCCTGCTTCACCACTGGGACAAGCACAAGCTTGTGATATAAAATAAAAACAAAACGTAAAAATATTAAAACCAAATTCAAATTCCAGAACGCGCGTGCAGGGAGTCATCTTCAACCTTCAGTCCTATGAAATTTCCTGCGAAATTTCATAGGAAATTTGCTACGAATTTTTTGCGCATGAAATCCTATGTCTTTGAGAACCTGCAATACCAGCAAAATTCATCCAAATTGATTGTTCTAATGAATTACCCAGGTCTTAATCAACTTAATTTTGTCAATCAACAACATTTATATGGCTTAGATCGTAAAACCCTAAATTGGTTTCCAAAACCCTAACAATGGTTGTGATCGTATTAGGCCACTAAACTTCAAGGTTGCTGCCCAGAAACGTTCCTAGCATCATCACAAACATCAAGCAATCATCAAATATCATTTAAATTAAGCAAATATGTGAAATCGAAAAACTCATATTCAAGAACAAAACTTGATTCGGTTTATGTGATATGAGGTGTTTTGAATGCAAATGATCATTGATACACATTCAGTGAAGCCTAGGGATCATTGTTGTGTCTTTAGAATACCTTCAAATGCCCTCAAATGAAGAACCCGAAAATTGATTTTTGGATGATTTTTGGTTTTTGAAACTTACTCTTGGGAGGCTGGAATTCGTGGCTTTGTGTTAGGGTTATGTAATGCACTTATAGTATGATCAATTAGGTCAGAAAAGATCAATGCTTGTGTGAAAAATTTGATCAAAAAAGATTCAAAAAGATAAGCTTTAAAAATCAAATATTTTTGCATAAACACTATTTTAGGCCAATCATCATGATCATCTTACCTCTTTGATTCCAATCATATTTATGAATTTCTAGAAGCTTAATCTTTTTTAAATCTTAGACTTTTATATTTTATTTTAATTTAAAATGATTTTTAATGAATTAAATCTAAATAAATAAAAATAAAATGATAAAAAATCTGATTTTTGTTGACTTGGGTCGTGCATGAGGTCATAGTATGGATTGGGTCATCATATGGCAAGCCCATTTAGAAAAAATTGGTTTTAGACCTACATTTTCTTCATAAACCAACCAAAAATTTCCCAACTTTGCAAGGACACACGTCCTTCAATTTTAATGCTATGAGGGTGTTCTTGGACATTTTGGAAATCTTGAAGAGTCCTCTAACCAACCCCACTGGTTTCATGTCCATATCATTTACCATTCTCAAGTTATGCTCTTTTGAAGTTGTTGACTTTTTGTTGACTTTCAAAAGGACCTATAATGTCTTAGCTCATACCTTCCAAATGAAGCATTTTTGGGCTTGGCTTGTGAGACACAAAGTTGTAGTGAATTCAATTTTCTTCAAAATGAGCTTTGGATGGAAACTTGTTGATGAAGCATGTGAAAGTTATGGCTGGTCAAAGTTCAGTTGACTTTTACTGAGGAAACCCTAATTTAGAAACCCCTGATTCTTGATGATCTGAAACCTCCTTGATGAATCATGATCAACCCTTGATCAAATGATGAATTTTACTTCATATACTTGATGTTGGCAAAAAAGCATGAAGTTTGACTTTGGTTTGACCACAGTTGACCTCAGTTTGACTTTTTAACTGCTTTGACTGATTTTGACTTATCTGATCATCTGACTGAGCAAACTTTTGAGAAAAGTCTTGAAACTTGTCATGGGGGTTTTTACACACATATAAGATGTTATGAAGCTCACTTGAAGTCTTGGAAGTCCATTTAGCCTGATTAAAGTCAAAACCCTAATTTTGGATGCACTGCTTAGGAGGTGCATTGTCTGAGGGGATTGTCAACTCTTCTGACCAATTGTGAACTTTGTGAACCTTGTGAGCCATCATAAGATGTCTTGTGAACCTTGTGAACCTCATAGGAGGTCTTGTGAACCTTGTGAACCTCATAAAGTGACTTGTAGACTCCATGAACCTCATGAAAGGTCTTGTAAGTATTGTGAATCTTGTGAACCTTGTGAACCTTGTGAACCTGCTTAGCACACAAAGTCTTGTATTGTGAGGGCAAATTTTGGGGTGCAACAAAACCTCACCAAAATTTCTTTCAAAAAAGAGGGGAAATAAAAACATATACAAATAGCGCACAAAAACTTGCAACCAATTATTCACTTGTTTGCCACTTTATCCACAACAGCATTTTCAACATCACACAATTTGGTACACACACACAACAGAAAAATTCGTACACGCGATTTCTCACACACACAAACGCATATCACATCTTTTTGCAACAAACTTCAATATGCAACCCTCTTCACGCACAATACACACTCATTTTTCATCACTCTTCACGCGGCATCACTTCACATTTGATACCTATTATCACCACTCCTACAACACATTCTGGGAAACCTGCAAAACAAAAAAAACAACAACAACGGAATTAGTTTTCAACTTCAACCCACCACTTCCTCCATACCACCATCAACAATAACACCTCAAACCTATCCTCACTCTTCTTCGAATTCAACAACACCAAACTACACAAACCCTTCAAAACTCACAAACAAAAAATCAAACTCAGAATCCTTCATCTCCACACCGTTTCTTCAACAACAACTTTGCACAACCTTCAATCTCTTCAAACAACTCTCTCTCCATGACTGTAAATCAACAACAACAACAACAACAACAACAACAACAACAGAGTCACTCAAATCATTTCTTCAGAGCTCGAACACAACATCAAAAACAACAAACCAAAATCAGAAGAAGATGAAGAGAAGTTCAAAAAGTGAGATCGAGAGGGCTTTGTGAATGGGAATTGCGCAAAGCAGAGAGAGAGATATCAAAACTCACGATAGCTCGATCTGAGATTTACGAACCTGCCGTGGCGACACAAAACTTCGAGGAAGAAGATGTCGACGTTGTCGGTGCTTTGCTCGCAAGGAAGGAGCCGCCACGAAGCCTAGGTGAATTTGGGATGTTCGGTGGTGTCGACGTGGAGAAAGTGAATTGAGAAGGATAAGCGATGAGATCCTCTTTTCTTTCCGGCGCGATTTGGGATTTCCTTGGCTACAGTGATCGATGGTGTGGTGTTGTTTTCACAAAGAAGATGACTCGATGAGCGGTTTTCTTTTCCATGGTGTTGTTGTCGCGTTGAAGAAGAAGAGGATCGATTTTGTTTATTTTGCTTTTCTTCTTTATTTTGTTCCATTTCACAAACCCTTATTCATTTAACTTTATTCATTTAACCTTATTTATTTATTTATTTATTCTGAATTTAACTTTTATTGTTTTGTTTAAGAAAAAGCTTCATGTTGTAGGTGATGGGTTTAGGCCCAATTGATTTTCTTCTCTTTGCACCCTCCGAACTGGACACCCCATCCTGGCTGATTGATGTTGATGGACTGTAACTAAGCCCATGTTGGTTTTTCTACCCAAACCCCCTGATCTAGCGACCAAACCCTTTCTTTTTAATTGTTCTTTTTCTTTTAATTATTTTATTTTTGTTTCTATTGTGTTCTATTTCCTATTTTAATCCATTTGTCCTATGATTAATTTAGTTTCTTAATTTTGTTTAAGAAGTTAATTTTAGAATTTTATTATATTTTTGTTTATTAATTCTAATTTAGCTTTTGACTTTAATTATGATTTTGATTTAATTTGGTTTATTAGAATTTGTGTTTAATCTTGGTTCTAGTTTGCGCTTGATATTTTGTAGGTTCATTGTCCAATTTCAGTGATGGCGGATGTAGCTTGACGATGACCTTATGATTAATTCTTTCTTGTGATCCTGTTGCACTTAGACCTTGACATTTCACGAACCGATTTTTAATGTTAATCCTTGTTTCTCTCTTATTGGTCAGTTTGGATGCTGGAAGTTCATATTTCACTTTTGTCTGATATCCTGATAATGGACACTTGTGCCTGACTATTGAAATCATTTTGGACTTCATATTATTTCTCGATTTTCTCTTGCGCGTATTGAAGAGGCAACGGACCTTCTCCGTTAGGTACCACTGAGGACCGATTTTACTTATTGCATGATGTTGCATCTGGAAGTCCTACTGGTGTAGGCTCTGTTTGTGCATTGTCTGGTTACTTCATTCTGCATCCTCATCTCCTTATCTTACTTCTTCTTCATCTCAACTTCTTCCTCATCTTCTTTCATTTGTTCTTAACTTGAAGTGTGCTTAGGCCACCATGGCCATTCTCCTTTCATCTTCTTCTTTTCTTATTTCTTTCTTCTCTAGGATAGTAAACCTCACTAACCTAGGATTACCATTGCATGATAACTTTAGAATGCATTAGTCCCCCATTAGACTTTTGCATTTGTGATCCTTTTGGTTTCTTTTCTCTCCTCATCTCAAAACTCTAAAGAAAACACTTAATAAAGAATGAAGTGATATCTTGAACAATATCCTTATCCCATGAGACACTTGTAGTCTTTCCATCTTGGGATAGTACAAGCTTGCCTTGTGATGCACAAGTCTGATCAAGATATCATCTTCACCAAGAAAATCATAAAAAACACACTTCTTCACTGTAAACAACAAAAGCACTTAATAAGTTAATGAGTTAGTGAGCTTATGCCCTAATTTATGGACTCATGTTTTGGAGATCTTCTCCTTACTTGAGTGTGCTTGTTCTATTATTCCCTCTTGGAATGTAGTGACAAGTGCACATTCCATGGAAAAGAGCTTGAGTTCACTTCCTTGTGACACACTCATAAAAAGCTTCATAAAAAACACAAACAAACAATAAGCGTCTTTCCTTCGGGAATTCTTTTCTCATCTCATTTGCTCCGTACGCGAACTTGCTCCTACTTGTCATTTTGCAAGACGGTTACGCACTCGTCGTCCGAGCCTGCAACACCTGAGCATTGACATAGGCAGTTCAAGCCTTAATTTACAAGCAATCTTTTCCACCCCTAGTTAGGGGAACTACGGTGTCTCTGATCCTCATTGTCTAGTGAGGTACGTAGGCAGCGGGGTAGGGCCCGTTCGAGCACAATCTTTATTTTCCCTACTTTTTTTTCTTTTCATTTCTTTTTTCAGTTCCCTTTTCTTTTCTTTTATCCTTTTCCAGTTCATTTTCTCTGCAGCAGCTTTCATTCCTTCATCCTTTTGAAACAGTTTCTTCGCAAGCGTGGATCCCGTCGGGTACGGCGGACGATCTGGGGTGCTAATACCTTCCTAGGTCGTAACCGACTCCCGAACTCAGTCTCTTTGGTTCGCAGGACCCGTTTCCTTCCTTTTCTTTTCTTATGGTTTGTGCAGCATTACCATTCTCGTTCCTTCGGGATAAAAATGCATGGCTGGCGACTCTATTTCTTTTCCGCGCCACTTTCGCGTTTGTACCAGGATGGAAATCCGGGGAGCGACAGCTGGCGACTCTGCTGGGGAGAGAATTCAGAGTCTCTAGTTCCCTTGAGAGTCTCTCCTAGCGCTTGCGTGTTTCCGTTTCTTTGGGTGTTGATTATTTGCTGTTGTGTGTGTATGTTACTGTTGTTTATCTGCAGTTTATATACAGCTTTATTTAAAGTTTTCAGTATTTATTTCCTGCATCATATATTATGTTGGGCTGTCTGGACTGGATCTTCTGTTTGGCGGGCTTGGGTGATACTATTTCTGAGAGATGAGCTCATTATCAAGGCTCGAGTGCACCTTAGGACTTAGAGTGGTTCCACTTTAGCCTCATGAGATCTTGTCACGGGGGTAGTAGTGAGTTCCACGCCCAGATTTGCGATCGTCTTGGAAATGTCTTTATTTGGGGATCTTCCTCTCTCATTTCATAACCTTGATAGTTATGTGCAGCTGGGGACCGATCATTAAGAACCTTGTAGAAACATCCCTCTCTAATGATGACAGTGGCATACCACATTGCGTGGCAAACCCATTCGCATCCGAGGGCCCACCTGGGACTTACATAGGATGACCTTGTCTTCCCGGACTCAGCTGAGGCCCCCCTGCGTAGTATATAATGCCAAACCGATTCCCTGATCTGGTCATGAGCCATTTCTCGGAAATGGTGAAAGTATTATTGCTATTCGGCTTTGAGAGTCCGTGATGTTTGACCCGGAGCACACCCGTGAGATTGGGAGGGGTTTACAGGTTTGCAGGAACCCTTGACCTCAACATACCCTTATTACCAGTGCAGTCTTATTGTTTTGATCCGGTCACTATGATCCTAAAGTTCTTGACCTTTTGGTTTTCGGTTACTATTTCGAGTTATTATACAGAGATCTTGTGGTTACAGACACTCGATTCTTGGCAGTATTCCAGATTCCAGGCAGTTTCCGGCTTTGATCCCATGTCTTTGCATCTTCTGCATCATCATATTGCATTTTGCATTTGCATCTACATTGCATTTCCTTCTTCCAGATAGCTCATCCTTCCTCTTTTGTCCATGACCAGCCAGCTGATTTCCCGGTACTTAGTTTGAACAAGTGTTAACTGTTGGAAGACGAGAAAAGTTGTTGGAAGTTTGAGCAGTGTCAAGAGGTAAAAAGGTCAGATTGGAAGCCGTCAGTAGCTATGTCAGAGAACAACCGTCAGAATGTTGAGTTCCTACCTGGTTTCACTTCAATGACCAATCATTTGTATGGTCTTTCTCCTGATGAGGATCTTCCACAAGTGAACAACCTTACTCAAGCTCAGCCTGCGCAGAGCCCGATTGTGAATCAGAGTGTACCTGAACCATCTGTTGTCCGAGGTGGACCTTCATCTTCTTCTGATGCTACAGATTATCAGAGTTTCGCTTTCCCTATGCCGAACTTCCAAGGGGAAATCCCTCTTGTGAAAACCAAGGATCCACGAACTATTGATCCTGCTGAAAGGTTTCGTGTGTTGGATGAGCAACTCAAAGCCTTATCAGATCCTGATGCCTTTGGTTTTGATGCTTTAAACCTATGTTTGGTGCCTGGTCTTGTCATACCTCCAGATTTCAAAACTCCGAAGTTTGAGAAATACACTGGTGTCAGTTTCCCGAAGCGTCATTTAGTGATGTTCTGCAGAACAATGACTTCTCATGCCCACAACAATGAGTTGATGATTCACTGTTTTCAGGACAATTTAAGCGGGGTATCCTTAAGTTGGTACATGGATTTGGAAAGTAGTCGTATCCGGTCATGGAATGATTTATCCAGAGCTTTTGTAAAGCAATACCAGTACAATGTGGACATGGCGCCCTGTCGCACGCATCTGCAAGACCTATCTCAGAGGACTGTTGAATCTTTCAGAGAATATACACAGCGGTGGAGAGAGTTGGAAGCCCAAGTGCAACCACCACCTTCAGACAAAGAATTAGTGGACCTGTTCGTGGGCACGTTGCAAGGTCCGTACTTGGAAAGAATGAGCAGCATTGAGACATCAAGCTTCTCTGATTTAATAATAGTTGGAGTACGCATCGAGAGCCTGCTCAAAAGTGGAAAGATCCAAGACTTTTCGAACATCCCAGCTAGTGAAGATGAATCCGTTGGTGGCTCCCAATGGGAAGAAGGGTATGACATCAGTGCAGTCATGGCCAATATTGAATATTCCAGACCATCATCGTCTCAGAGATCATCCATTCCTAGGTCTGGTTAGTCTTACGGACAACAAGCAATGCTCAGAGCACCATATCAGAAACCCAGGGCTCCTCCTCGTCCAAATCTTCAAGCTCATGGTCGAAGACCTCAGAATAAACTTCAGGGCCAGCCTAAGCCTCGCAACAATCTAGAAAGAAGGAACGCTCCTCTTCATCCAGTTCCTATAGCGTACAGTGAACTATTGCCACATCTAATTCAGAGCTCTTTGGTGGTTCCTAAGCCTCTCAAGCCGTTGCCAGAGCCGTACCCTTCAGGGTACAATCCTCATGAGCAGTGCGGGTATCACGGTGCGTCAATGGGGCATTCAACTGAAGACTGCAAAGCTTTTCAAGCCAAAGTCCAACAGTTGATCGACAAGGGGTACATATCCTTTCCAGAAGGAAGCTTGGTTGTGCACGTCAACCTCTCGCCTGATTAAATCCGAAGACTTCAAGGGAGCGTCTCCTGTTTTCAGTGGCTCAGACAAGAAAATGTCATCAGAATTGGAGATCTTTGTATCCTTTTTTATCATTTGCATTTGTAGTTTCTTTCCTGTTAGCAGCTACTTGTCTTTTAATCGTTGTTATTTTGAATGGTAACGTTAATGTAGTGATCTTGCACTTTTTGAATCAATTATGTCGCATTCGGTCATTTTTCTTTACTTGCATTGAAAAAACAAAAAAAAATGCATCCATTTACCTCCCATTTATTTCACTGTTGTTTAGCAGGTTTGAGGGAGGATGATGACAACTGAATACCCATAATTGTTGAAGGTATGCTTTCAGGGTAGAACCTGCTGACAATATACATGCATTGTTTCAATTCCCAAACACCGGAGATATAAGGGAGATAGACCCTCGTCAACCCCTTTGAGTCTTGAAGTAGGAGTTTCTTTTCTAAACAAAAAAACCTTCACATCCAACCCGGGGCAGGGTAGTTATCAGTTAGTTTGACCGAGCGTTCAAATTTCCAAAGGAGTGTGCATCCGAGGATCCATTACCTTTATTCATTACAGCTCAAGAGGGAAAGAGATGTGAAACCACAATGGTTATCCCTCAACAACAAAGAAATGAGGCAGTCACAACCCTCTCAAGCAAGTCAGACAAACCAGTGTCACACGATTAGTTCAAAGGAAAAAAAAGAGAAATAAAGCCCGCTAAGTCGAAAAAGAAGTGAAAACAAATGACTTAGGCAAATGTTAGGGCATCCCGCTGGACTTCAAATTTCAAAAAAAGAAATTCAGAAAAGATTCAGTCCAGGCAAAAGTTAGGGAGTAAAAATCAAAAGAAAAATTTTCCATAAGAACAAAGTCGTGTGATTGCAGACACAAAGACAAAGGGGTGACTGTTACTCCAAGAAACCCTCATGGGTGTTTAAACGTCAACGTCATTGGTTCCTCAACCATTCTAAAACCCTTTCGAGGGGTGAGTGCTTGAGCCGAATTAGCTGAACATAGGATTGGAGAACATCAAGGAGATTGGGTGGGCACAGATAAACTTTGAGCCATAAACCTTCCTTTCTAAAACCATGAACCAGACCACGTTACAACCCTTGAAAGTCCTAATTGAATCAGGTTCAACTCTGAAAGCATACTACGACAAGGTTGCGTAAACTGACTCCTAACGATTTTTCTAACTCAGCACTGCGTTTGGACTAAATCGTCCATTCGTCACACACTGTCACAACATTCAAATAAATCAATTTTCAAAACTTGCATGTGCACTGCAGTAAAATTACCATGTGTAAATGAACAGTTTTAATTGCAAGTCAATCTGTGACACCAAGGAGGTTCCTACAAAGAGCAATCATGAGGGAATTTGATCATTCAACAATAATGACCGAAATCAAGAGAATCTTGTAGGCCTATGAATCAGGGGCATGTTATCCAGTGGTTTTGTCGACCAAGGAATTTGTCAGGGTAAAGCAGATCCCAAGCATCAGTTGATTGTGGGAAAATTATTCAAAAGTCAGTTGATCAGAAGTGAATCTTCCAAACAGGGGCAGGACACCTGGATGTTGACCAAGGATATATTCTTCCAATGCTCAGTCAGAATGAGTCAAGTCTCTTCCACGCTCATACCGGGGCAGGACACTTCTAGAGATCACTAAGTGCAACCCTCCTCGAGAGAACATCCAAGTCTGCTATTCCAGAAATTGGATAATCAGTGACTATCTGTTCAGAGACTCACCCAACTGGGGCAACTTTAGCTACACAGAGCAAGTTATATCAGTAATCTCAAAGTTCAAGATGAGTGTCGGGGAATCATGCTACCCACCCTCGCCTTTGTCACCCTTCTCAACCAGAAGCCTTGCCACATGAGACCCTTCTTCCCACCTTGGGAGTTTTTCTAGCCTTTCATGTGCATTGCATAAATCATTTGCATACATTATTCATGTCGCTTTGCTCGGGCATATAGAGCATGCGCATCATAAATGCATTGGGCATTCGCCCCTCCACAATCATCAGATCTCACACCCAGGGCCTCGTACCCCAACTTCTTGATCGTTCAAAGTCCAGTTCTCGTCTGGAAAACCGTTCAAAGTCTAGTTCCCGTCTGGCGAACCGCTTCAAAGTCCAGTTCTCGTCTGGCAAACCTTTTCAAAGTCCAGTTCTCGTCTGGAAAACCAATTCAAAGTCCAGTTCTCGTCTGGCAAGCTAACTTCAAATACCAGTTCTCGTCTGGTAGGCGAATATTTTAACCAGTTTTCGTCTGGTCACCTTTTCATTTAGCCTATTGAACGCCAGTTCCCGTCTGGTAGTTGTTCTTTTTCGGAGTCAATTCTCGTTTGACAATGAAGCCAAGGAGTCAGTTCTCGTCTGACGACTTATTTCTTTGCCCATCAGTTCTCGTCCGTTGGCCTACCTTCAATAAACCAGTTCTCGTCTGGTATTTCGCTTTCAAAGTCCATTTGCTTGGAAACCAAAAATACATACCAAAATATCTATCAACCTGGCCCTGGCCTCCCAACCATCCTTGGTTCATTCTTCTCCCGTAGCTCATGCCTTCATATCGTCAGCATCATGAGCATACGTTTACATCTTGCATCATTTGCATTGCACCTTCATACTGCATGGTTTCTGTTTTCTCTCTGGTGTGGAGCAATATTGTTACGAGACGCAATCTGGGGCAGTTATCTCAAGATCTGATGAACTTCTGCGAGAGTTTGAAGACACTAGGGCAATTCTGGATGCCATGTCTTCTGTAAAATCCTCTAGAGGCGATCTTTTAATAGAGGATGCAGTATGGCACAATTTCAGGAGTAAGAAATGCTTGTTCACTCATGGTAATCAGTATGCAGCTGTTCAGGGAATGTCTGGTATTTATTTTACTAGTAGGTCATTAGAAGTTTATTTCTTCCTCGAGCATAAGATTTTCTTTCAGCCGACAAGATTTCTTCGTGAGGTGTCGTTTATTCTCATTCAGTCAAAGTCCAATGTTCATTGGCATATCTTCCCAACACAGTCGTCATACCATACCTGGGGCTTAATTTGGTTTATTTTGATATCTAATTCTCCAGCAAAGTCTCTCCTCAGCAGAGCATTGCCAAATCTGTTTCTCAGCCAAGCCAGAAGGTTGACATTTTCCCAAGCAGAATTTTCCCCAGCTGAGTTAGAGCGGGTGGAATCCCCAGCAGAACTTCAAGGCTAACTGAATCGTTTTCATCCCCAAGCGGAGTTATCTTTCCACAGTGAAGTATTCCCAGCAGTCAGCTGAAGACCTCATTTTCCCACAGAGTTTAAAATAGTCAGAATTCCCTCCTCAGCAAGAGTTTGACAAAGCATCTTCCCCAGCCGAGTCTGAAGATGGTTATTCCCCACAGAGTTTCAGGATTAGGGATTCACTCCCATCGTTGGAATATTTCCCCAGAGAAGTCGCCAATTTATTTTTTGCTAATGGGATGATACAGACAATTATTCATCTCCCCAGTCAGAGTTAAGTATCGTCCAAAAATCTTGACCTAATTCTCCCCTGCAGAGTTGTGAATCTTATTGCCACTCAGGGCACGTTGTTGTTGCTCGTCTGCATTTCCCAACGCTTGTCTGTGTTTGACGTTTGATAGTTGTTCGTCTGCAACTCTTAACACTCGTCTGTGTTCACACTTTGTTGTTGCTCGTTTGCTTTCCCCAGCAGTCGCCCATGGTTGGTAAATGTTGTTGCTCGTCTGCACTTCTCGGAACTCATCTGTGTATAACTTCAGTTTGAAGCTCAACACTTGTCTGTGTGATGTTTGTTTGTTGCTCGTCTGTGCCCTCCAGCACTCGTCTGTGTTAAAACTTATGTGTTGCTCGTCTACATTCCCCAACGCTCGTTTGTGTTTGTTATCTGTTTGAAGCGTTTGCCTTGTTCGGGTGCTCGTCTGTATCATCCCTCACACTCATCTGTGTTAGCTTATATCCATATGTGTTGATTTGATAATCACTCTGGTATTTGTTTGTCTTGCTACTTCAAATGCTCGTCTGTGTTGGATTTCTGGTACTCGGCCGTGTTGATACTCTAATTGATCGACTGTGTTTGAATTTCTGGTATTCGTCTGTACCAGTGGCTGATATTCGTCTGTATCATCGCCTGAAGCGCTCGTCTGTGTTTCTCAGATCATCGTCTGATATTCGTTTGTATCATTGACTTAGGGCACTCGTCTGTGTTCTCTTGATGATCATCCAATGCTCGTCTGTGTTGAAGAGGTTTGAAGTCTTGACGGTGGGATTAAACGTCAAAATGGTTACCGGTCCTGGCATAACAGGATATCCAAAGGAGATTCGTCTGTCTCATGTCATATATTATTGTAATATGCATGATGAGGGCTCGTACCTGGCGTAACAGGTTTGTTCAAAGAAGACTCGTATGTCTAAGAGTCCTTATCTAAAGTACCAATTCAACTTGGAAGAAGCTCGTCTACTTTCTTCCCGCTGCAATCACCAAAGCGTCATTTGGTTGGGTTTATTTCCCATTTCTGCTTTCTCCTACAGAGTGCAAATTTTCAGGGTCTTTTTGGTATTCAATCACTGTTTATCTTGAACATCTAACAGCCGTTGCTACCATTCTTTTCAGATTAACAGTTGATTGAATAGGGGCAGCTGTAACACCCTAAATTTTCCCTCTGGTTTTCTGGCTTTTCGTTTTGCATTTCATACGCATTTTTGCATTAGGTCATATCATTTGCCTTGGCTCCTAAAACATAAGATTGTATCTTCTAAGGAATTGGGGTTTATTTCCCTGGTAAGGATTTCAAGGCTGAAAACTATTCACCGATTCATTTGGTTCGTCACCATGGATTTCTGCTTCATCAGGCAGTGAATGCTCAAAGTCAAGTTGTGATGTGATGAGTTCGTCAGGTCGTCAAGTTGTGGTTTACGAGAAGTTTTGAGCCAATTTGTTTGTTCGTTTGTTCATTAGTGGTTCATCTATGGATTTATTTTCTAAGAGGTTGATTCTGGCAGATTTATGGTGATTCAAGACTTATTTGGCCACGAATTCAGAAGATGATTAACTTAAATGGTTGTTTGCTTTGGTTACGAATTGTTCAGTCGTTAGTGTGCTTCATTGCTTTTATCAGAGGTGTGTGGAGAAATGGACAAGTTGATTTTGAATTGAAATTGTGGGTTATGGTCGTGTGTGTGTGTGGGTGAGAGCCATGTCCATATTTTCGGTTACCTGAATATCCACTTCATAAACCATTTACCATTTTACTTTATTTTCCATAAAATCATTATCCCCATCCAAATCCCTTCTCTTAATCACATCCCATTTAATTAACCAATTCATTATCCAAATTTATTGTTCATATGATCATTTCTGTTTCCATTTTTCTCGATTTATCCTATTCATTCCATATCCATATAAATATTGATTTCATTTTTTTTCCATTTTTTCTATCCATACATTTTTGTCATTATTATTAAAACATTTGGTCCATATTTATATTCACAATCCAAATAACCATCTATTCTTTTATCCATTACCAATTTTAATAATCTATTCTAATTTCATTTTTCACTATCTAATTATCCATTTTTTTTATATAACTAAGCCCATATCATTCAATTCTTACTAAGCCCATCAACTTTTTCTCTTTTATATTTGTTTTACAATACTGTAAAAAGGGAGTACACAAAAGTCCCAACACACAAACCATGGGCCCCACTCAATTTCCTCACAAAACATTTCATTACTCCACGACAAACACAGGTCACTCAAAAATTTTCAGCAAGAAAAAAAAAACTCTTCACATAATTCATGACATGCAAACCTCACCAAAATTTCTTTCAAAAAAGAGGGGAAATAAAAACATATACAAACAGCGCCCAAAAACTTGCAACCAATTATTCACTTGTTTGCCACTTTATCCACAACAGCATTTTCAGCATCACACAATTTGGTACACACACACACAACAGAAAAAAAATTTACACGCGATTTCTCACACACACAGACGCATATCACATCTTTTTGCAACAAACTTCAATACACAGCCCTCTTCACGCACAATACACACTCATTTTTCATCACTCTTCACGCGGCATCACTTCACATTTGATACCTATTATCACCACTCCTACAACACATTCTGGGAAACCTGCAAAACAAAATAAAAAACAGCAGAATTAGTTTTCAACTTCAACCCACCTCTTCCTCCATACCACCATCAACAATAACACCTCAAACCTATCCTCACTCTTCTTCGGATTCAACAACACCGAACTACACAAACCCTTCAAAACTCACAAACAAAAAATCAAACTCAGAATCCTTCATCTCCACATCGTTTCTTCAACAACAAATTTGCAAAACCTTCAATCTCTTCAAACAACTTTCTCTCCATGACTGTAAATCAACAACAACAACAGAGTCACTCAAATCATTTCTTCAGAGCTCGACCACAACATCAAAAACAACAAACCAAAATCAGAAGAAGATGAAGAGAAGTTCAAAAAGTGAGATCGAGAGGGCTTTGTGAATGGGAATTGCGCAAAGCAGAGAGAGAGAGATCAAAACTCACGATAGCTCGATCTGAGATTTACGAACCTGCCGTGGCGACACGAAACTTTGAGGAAGAAGATGTCGACGTTGTCGGTGCTTTGCTCGCAAGGAAGGAGCCGCCACGAAGCCTAGGTGAATTTGGGATGTTCAGTGGTGTCGACGCGGAGAAAGCGAACTGAGAAGGATAAGCGGTGAGATCCTCTTTGCTTTCCGGCGCGATTTAGGATTTCCTTGGCTATAGTGATCGATGGTGTGGTGTTGTTTTCACAAAGAAGATGACTCGATGAGCGGTTTTCTTTTCCATGGTGGTGTTGTCGCGTTGAAGAAGAAGAGGATCGATTTTTTTTATTTTGCTTTTCTTCTTTATTTTGTTCCGTTTCAAAAACCCTTACTCATTTAACTTTATTCATTTAACCTTATTTATTTATTTTTTATTCTGAATTTAACTTTTATTGTTTTGTTTAAGAAAAAGCTTCATGTTGTAGGTGATGGGTTTAGGCCCAATTGATTTTCTTCTCTTTGCACCCTCCGAACTGGACACCCCATCCTGGCTGATTGATGTTGATGGCCTGTAACTAAGCCCATGTTGGTTTTTCTACCCAAACCCCCTGATCCAGCAACCAAACCCTTTCTTTTTAATTGTTCTTTTTTTTTAATTATTTTATTTTTGTTTCTATTGTGTTCTATTTCCTATTTTAATCCATTTGTCCTATGATTAATTTAGTTTCTTAATTTTGTTTAAGAAGTTAATTTTAGAATTTTATTATATTTTTCTTTAGTTAATTTTGTTTATTAATTCTAATTTAGCTTTTTACTTTAATTATGATTGTGATTTAATTTGGTTTATTAGAATTTGTGTTTAATCTTGGTTCTAGTTTGCGCTTGATATTTTGTAGGTTCATTGTCCAATTTCAATGATGGCGGATGTAGCTTGACGATGACCTTATGATTAATTCTTTCTTGTGATCTTGTTGCACTTAGACCTTGACATTTCACGAACCGATTTTTAATGTTAATCCTTATTTCTCTCTTATTGGTCAGTTTGGATGCTGGAAGTTCATATTTGACTTTTGTCTGATATCCTGATAATGGACACTTGTGCCTGACTATTGAAATCATTTTGGACTTCATATTATTTCTCGATTTTCTCTTGCGTGTATTGAAGAGGCAACGGACCTTCTCCGTTAGGTACCACTGAGGACCGATTTTACTTATTGCATGTTGTTGCATCTGGAAGTCCTACTGGTGTAGGTTCTGTTTGTGCATTGTCTGGTTACTTCATTCCACATCCTCATCTCCTTATCTTACTTCTTCTTCATCTTAACTTCTTCCTCATCTTCTTTCATTCGTTCTTAACTTGAAGTGTGCTTAGGCCACCATGGCCATTCTCCTTTCATCTTCTTCTTTTCTTATTTCTTTCTTCTCTAGGATAGTAAACCTCACTAACCTAGGATTACCATTGCATGGTAACTTTAGAATTCATTAGTCCCCCATTAGACTTTTTCCTTTGTGATCCTTTTGGTTTCTTTTCTCTCCTCATCTCAAAACTCTAAAGAAAACACTTAATAAAGAATGAAGTGATATCTTGAACAATAGCCTTATCCCATGAGACACTTGTAGTCTTCCCATCTTGGGATAGTACAAGTTTGCCTTGTGATGCACAAGTCTGATCAATATATCATTTTCACCAATAAAATCATAAAAAAAAGCACTTCTTCACTGTAAATAACAAAAGCACTTAATAAGTTAATGAGTTAGTGAGCTTATGCCCTAATCTATGGACTCATGTTTTGGAGATCTTCTCCTTACTTGAGTGTGCTTGTTCTATTATTCCATCTTGGAATGTAGTGACAATCGCACATTCCATGGAAATAAGCTTGAGTTCACTTCCTTGTGACACACTCATAAAAAGCTTCATAAAAAACACAAACAAACAATAAGCGTCTTTCCTTCGGGAATTCTTTTCTCATCTCATTCGCTCCGTACACGAACTTGCTTCTACTTGTCATTTTGCAAGACGGTTACGCACTCGTCGTCCGAGCCTGCAACACCTGAGCATTGACATAGGCAGTTCAAGCCTTAATTTACAAGCAATCTTTTCCACCCCTAGTTAGGGGAACTACGGCGTCTCTTATCCTCATTGTCCAGTGAGGTACGTAGCCAGTGGGGTAGGGCCCGTTCGAGCACAATCTTTATTTTCCCTACTTTTTTTTTCTTTTCATTTCTTTTTTCAGTTCCCTTTTCTTTTCTTTTATCCTTTTCCAGTTCATTTTCTCTGCAGCAGCTTCCCAGGTCGTAACCGACTCCCGAACTCAGTCTCTTTGGTTCGCAAGACCCGTGTCCTTCCTTTTCTTTTCTTCTGGTTTGTGCAGCATTACCATTCCCGTTCCTTCGGGATAAAAATGCCTGGCTGGCGACTCTATTTTTTTTCCGCGCCACTTTCGCGTTTGTACTAGGACTGAAATCTGGTGAGCGACAGGTTTCAGAAAATTGAACAGGGGCAGCTGTTGCACCCCAAAATTTTCCCTCCCCTAGTCAAGGCATTGTATACCAAGGTGTCCCAAGAGGTTCACAATGTATCCCAAGGTTCACAAGGTTCACAATTAGTCAAAAAGTTTGACAATTCCCTCAGACAAAGCATCCTCCTAAGCAATGCACCCTAAACTAGGGTTTTGAATTTCATCAGGCTAAATGAACTTCCAAGGCCTCAAGTTAGTTTCATAGCATCCTATAAGTCTTCAAGAATCCCTATGTCAAGTTTCAAGGCTTTCCCAAAAGGTTTGCTCAGTCAAATGATCAGATATGCAAAAATCAGTCAAAGCAGTTAAAAAGTCAAACTGAGGTCAACTATGGTCAAACCAAAGTCAAACTTCATGATATTTTGCCAACATCAAGTTTATAAAGTAAAATTCATCATTTGATCAAGGTTTGATCATGATTCATCAAGGAGATTTCAGATCATCAAGAATCAGGAGTTTCTAAATTAGGGTTTTCACAAGAAAAGTCAATTGAACTTTGACCAGCCATAACTTTCACATGCTTCATCAAAAATTTCCCATCCAAATCTCATTTTGAAGGAAATTGAATTCTCTACAACTTTGTGTCTCACAAGCCAAGCCCAAAAATGCTTCATTTGGAAGGTATGAGCTAAAACATTATAGGTCATTTTAAAAGTCAACAAAAGGTCAACATCTTCCAAAGGGCATAATTTGAAAATGGTAAAGGATATGGACATGAGACCCAAGAGGTTGGTTAGAGGACTCTCTAAGCTTTTCAAAATGTCCAATAAAACCTTCATAGCCTTAAAATTGAGGGAGATGTGCCTTGTCAAAGTTGGGAAATATTTGGGAGGTATATGAAGTAAATGGGACCTTAAAACCAATTTTTGCCAAATGGGCCTACCAAATTGCCACCCAATCTTCATGATATCCTCAATCAAGACCCAAACCAAACATTATCTGATTTTTTATATTTTATTTAGTATTCATTTTAATTTTATTCATTAAAATACAAATTAAATCAAAATAAAATATAAAAATCAAATATTTGGACATGATTTTGATTCTAGAAGATCATAAACACCATTTAACTTGATTGGATACACTCCAAATTCGTGCAAAGCTTTAAGAGTATGATAATATTTGATTTTTCTTACTTTTAAGATCATATCTTTCTTCACCATCAAGTTATCCAAAAGCCCAAAGAAGGGACATGTATTTTGACCTAATTTCATCCACTATATGTACATGAACATAACACAATAACAAGGGACAAAAATCAGAGGTCAAAGAACACCTTTCACATTGCAAATTTTTGAAGAAAAAATCAATTTTCGGTTTCCCACTTTCAAGCAACTTCAAGAGCTTTTGAAGGTTCCATTGTCTTCTTGAGGATCATTAGAATGCATCTCCATCATTACAATCATCAAAAGCATATTGAATGACATAAACCGAATTCACATTTGAACTTGAAATCTTGATTTTCGATTTTTATTATATGTGTTGTTTAAATGGAATTTGATTGTATATTGTTGTTCATATTGATGTTTATAATGTTTCTGGTTGGTTTGATTTGAGTTTTGGTGTAGGATCGATGGTATACCATTATTAGGGTTTCGAAGGTCCAAAATCAGGGACCCTAGCTACGAGTGATTTCGTTTGAAATTGAGGCCTTAATTGGACTTAGAGGACATGCTTTGATTGACTTGAACCATTGGAATGAATTTATATTGTGTATTCTATGTTTTTGAATTTCTAGGACCTATAACTATGAAGAGAATCTGTCACTATAGGCTTTAGTGACGGAAAAGTGTCACTAAAAGTGTAAAACGACGGACAGAGGTTAAAGATGAAGGAGGGCGCAAAATCTGAATTTTAAATTTGGGTTTATTTTATTAAAATGTTGTTTCAGTTTAACATCACCATAACGCATGTGGTCCAGTGGCAAGAAGCGAAGCGTATGACATTGAGGGCGAGGGATCGAATCAGTCCATGGACAAATTTTTTGCGTTAATTCAATCTTTTTTGCAGGTTTCTTATATAATATGCTTAGATCATTCCTTAACCAACTGACGCACGTAGCCCAGTGGTACCCCATCAAACTGGTAATGGGGAGGTCCTGGGTTCAAATCCAGGCATCCCTTATTTTTTTAAAACTCTGTTTTTGTGTTATTTTCTTTTTCTTTTCTTAATTTAATTATTATATAATTATATTATTTAATTATCTAATCAACTAATTAACTAATTAATTAACCTTAATTTCAACTTAAGTACATAATATTTTTTGTAAATAAATATTAATTTTTCTTTCTAATAATTTTTATTATGATTTGTAAATAATTTATTTAAGTTTTAAGTAATTCTTTAAACCTAATTTTCTTAATTAAAATACTAACCCTAATTTTTTCTATTAACCCTAAAAATTTAATTTATTTTTCTAAACCCTAATTAATATTTTAACTTTTATTTCTATTAGTATGTAAATAATTTAATGTTTTTCTTAATATTATTAACTTGTTATATTTTTTTAATTAATCTCTAAAAAATATTTATTTAACCTAAAAATAATTTCTCTTTTAAAATTTAAATCTTGATTTCTTTATTTATTATTATTATCATTATTATTATTATTGCTATTATTTTATTATTGCTATTATTTTATTATTGCTTATTTATTATTTTTATTATATCTATTATTATTTCTATTTTTATTTGATTATTATGTATCTGCTAAAGCCATGTAATACTTATAGGTTTATTTTCCATCTTTATTTTATTTTGTAAATATTCTATTGTATGGTTAGTAATTTTAGGGTGTGTATAACCTAAATGTGATTAAAATTAATTTAGAAAATTAATTTAAATAAGATAAATATTTGAAACAAAACACTCACACACGTAAGTCGATCTTTGATCGCCATCTTGCACTTCCTAGGTTACCCCTCTCATTTGCCTTAAAATAATATGGTCAAGTCCCTCGAATATAGGGGTGTCTTAAGCAAAGTTCCTCCATAAAATCATCAAGTCCCTACAGTTTAAAAGATCAAGTCCCTTCGAGGTTGCCTACGGAATAATGATCTTGTCCCTTCGAATAAATGATGATAGTCCCTACGAATTGCTAAAGACACCCCTTAAGTTGCTTTCTATGACCATATGATGACCCTACGCTTGTCCCTTAACACATCCAAGGTAATGACTACCTATTCCTTAATAATAGGGATAGTCTTACCATTGAAAGAACATACAAGAACACAAAAGACTTAATCTAGGGTAGGTACCTCATAGTTACTTGCTCACTCTTCAAAAATACTTTTTACACCTCACTATTTTCAAAAATTTTCAAACAAGGCTTTGTATACATCCATACGAGGATCATTACAAAGTACTTAGAAAAATTTCTAATCACACACTACACTTTTCAAAAACAATTTAAGTGAGCTAAGTAACTAAGAGCCCATGGATAACCATGGATATAAAGGGTGCTAACACCTTCCCTTTATATAACCTACCCCCCGAACCCAAGTCTTTTAAAATAGGTCTTTCCTGTTCTTTTATGTCCTTTCCACTTGGATAAAATAAAAGTCGGTGGCGACTCTTGCTATCCGCAACATGAATAAAAGTCAGTTCTCCCACCGTGTTACAAGCTTACACTAACTCCTAAGTCTAGAAAAGCTTTATTGGTGACATGACTCCCCAAAATACAAGGTAAGGAGAAATTTCTAGGGTCTTTCTCCTTTTTAGCAAGTTTATTCTTAGAATTCGAATTGCATTCCAAGGGTTTTGGATCGTCAAGTCTACGCTTGTTTGTAAGGATGTCCTTAAGGAATTTTGCATAAGATGGTATTTGGGTGATGGCTTCTGTAAAAGGAATCTCTACATGTAGTTTCTCTATTACTTTAATGAATTTTTAATATTGGTCGTTAATCTTAGTTTGTTTTAGTCTTTGTGGATATGGTATTGGTGATTTGTATGGCAAGAGTGTTATATATGTTTTATCTTTGGCTTCTCCTTTTTCTTGATCTTTAGGTTTCACTGGTTCTGCTTCTCCATCCGGAGGTTCAACACTTTTCTTAGAAGTTTTAGGTACGCATGATGTGAGGTTAACTGGTTTATCATAAGAGGTCCCACTTTGTAAGGTAATGGCGTTGGCTTCTCCTTTGGAGTTTTGTTGGGGTTATCTAGGAAATTACCCTTCAGGTGTGGTCTTGGGTGTTTTGTTTAGAGCTACATGAGAGATCTGGGTTTCAAGCATCTTATTGTGAATGACTATTTGGTCAACCTTGGTTCCTAATTGGGTAATCATTTCCTTTACGTGAACATTTTGGTTTAGGAATTCTTTGTTTTTCCGTTGTTAGGTTGAAATGAAGTTTTCCACATTTTCTCAAGGTTTGGATTCGGTGGCACAACTTGCATAGGTTGGTTTTGTCTCTGGGCTTGAAAACCAGGCGGTCACGGAGGTTCTTGGTTTTGTATAGGATTGTTGTTTTTGTATGAGAAGTTTTTGTGATTCCTCCATCCAGGATTATATGTATTTGAAAATGGGTTTCCTTGGGCATAGTTGGCCTGGTCTAAGTGAGTCTCGTTTAATAGATTGCATTCCGCATATTAGTGTCCTTTGGTTCCATATAGTTCACATTCCGATGTGACTGTTGCTGCAGGGGCTGGGTTTGCATACATATGTTCTACTTTCAGGGCCAACGCGTCCATTTTGGCTTGCATCATGTCTATATAATTTATCTCATGTGTTCCTCCTTGGGCCTCTTTCTTTTCTACTCTTGCACGTTCTGTTCCCCATTGACAACGGTTTTGAGCCATATCTTCAATGAGAGCGCTAGCTTCAGGGTAAGGTTTATTCATCAGAGCGCCACCAGTGGCAGGTCAATGGTCATATGCATGTTGTAATGAAGTCCATTATAGAATGTATGCATGATTAGCCAGGATTCTAGACCATGATGTGGACATATTCTTAATAGGTCTTTATATCTCTCCCAAGCTTCGAAGAATGACTCACCTTGGTTTTTGGTGAATCTAGTTATTTGGTTTCTAAAAATTGCAGTATTACTTGGGTGGAAATATCTAGCTTGGAAAACTCTTCTAAGGTCTTCCCAGGTTGTTATATAGTTGACTGGAAGGGAATTTAACCATGTAAGGGCTTTATCTATGAGGGAAAATGGGAATACTCTAAGACGGGTTGCCTTAGGAGTAGCGTCGTTGGTTTTGAAAGTATCGACTACCTGAATAAATACTTTTAGATATTGATTTGGGTTCCCTAAAGGGAGAACCGCAAACTATTTTAGTTTGTATAATTTTAATAAGGACGGTTTCATTTCGAAATTGTTAGCAGAGATATTAGGGTTTACTATACTAGAACTGGGTTCGTCATCTGATGGTTGGGAAAATCCTTAAGGGGTCTTTGGTTACGGTCCTCAACCATAGTTTCCCTAATCTTACGAAGCGAGAGACGTGCGCAAGAGTAACATTCAGGATCCACTAAAGGATCTATAAGACTACTGGTACTGCGGGTTCTTCACATTGACTAGTAATCAAAGCCTTAGTCTAAGCAGTGTAAAGGTAGGGTACGAAATTTGACGTAATTGGTCCTTGACAACAGCACCAAAAAATTGATACGGTGTTTTCGCAAGTATAAGAATCGCGTCAGAGTAATATAAAAGATTATAAATACCACAGAGAACAAACATCAATCTATCAAATCCTATAGTTACGATGTTTATCTAAGGCAAATAAAAACGGGGTATATAAGGGTGCACAGTAAAAGTAAAGTGCGAAGATGTGAATTTGAATAAAGAAATAGGCTTGAATGTAATTCACACAGTCAGATAACATTCTAATGCATGTAAATAAAACTACTTATGGGGAAATGTTTACTACTTTATGAAAATAAATAATTTAACAGGAACTGTCGCTTTCGTGTATTCAGAATCGAGTTTAACCTTTAAACAAACCCTCTTATTGTCACTTATAAAAAGTTGCACATTGCGTTAAAGTGATAAACCTATTTTTAAGAAATATAGTTGCTTGACTAAGTTGAAAAGTATTTTGATCTGAAACTTTTAAACAAAAGAGGTTCAAACAAACCGAAATTTAAACACATTAACTCATCCGAAAATAGTTTTGAAATTTTTTTTCGAAAGTATTAAAAATTCCTACTTAGCTGAACAAAACATTGCCGCTTCCTTTGAACAATTAACACTAACCAAGTTTACTAAAGGTTGGACGGCTTTCGATCTTACCCAACAGAATTAAAGTGCGAAAAATTTGTATTAAAGACCAAAATAGCCCCTAAGCATTTCTATCGATGTATTGTGTGAAATGTTATTTTAACTACGATCCTTACATTCTTGCCTTTCTAGATTT
Source organism: Lathyrus aphaca (assembly GCA_963966055.1). Classification (NCBI taxonomy): domain Eukaryota; kingdom Viridiplantae; phylum Streptophyta; class Magnoliopsida; order Fabales; family Fabaceae; genus Lathyrus; species Lathyrus aphaca. The sequence continues at coordinate 233,387,718 of OZ014521.1, forward strand.
AACCAGACTTGGAAAAGTAAATAGACATATTGGATTTTCTAATATTGAAATAAATTATTTTTAGATAAAAGGTTTTGAAAGTAAAGCGAGTGCGGAAAATAAATAAAGTAAAGCGATTGTGGAAATTAAATAAAGTAAAGTGGTGCAAGAAATAATAAAGTAAAGCGGTGCGAGAAATTAAATAAAGTAAAGCGAGTGCAGAAAGTAAATAAAGTAAAGCGGTGAGAGAAATTAAATAAAAGTAAAAGAGGAATTCATAAATAGAAACCTACTCCAATCGGAGGATTGGTGTCTGAAAACAACGGAAAAATAACTTGAAATGAAAATGGCGGCAGGATTAACTTCCACCAATTGCTCCAAACTCAATTACAGACTCGATTACACAAATGCGATAACTTCCCGATGTGAGAATATTATCGCTTATAAAATTTCAATTATTTATGCCTAAGTGTTGCAACTAAATTTGGATGAAGAGAAATGAGCAAGAGACCATCTATTTATAGGCTGAGGCATAAGAGAGGAAAGACTAAAGTGCCCCCAACTTCTTTTGGGGGGAAATAAACTGTGAAGGTGGCGCCCGCCACCCCCTCATGGCACCCGCTATGTGAAACCATGTGGAAAGATGTGGGAGACGTGGAACTTGTCAGCAATTGAGTCCTATCCAACTTATGGCCTACCCCATGCCACCAGTCATGTGGGGTGCCACATGTGCAATTCCTTCAAAAACTGGCTTTTTAGCTTGATTTCCTTCGTTTCTTCAAGAATTGATATGGAAACACTTAGAACCTTGAAACAAAACAAAACACAAACATAATACAAGAAAATGATAATAAAAACCTAAGAAACATGTGCAATTCGAGTCAAAAACGCGGTGTAATTTGGTGTAATCAGCTATATAAGGAAAGCATCACATGATGTGTGATGTTGTTGTTGAGAATATAGATGCTACTATGATCTACAACCGGTAGTTTATTGGTTGTTAACTAATTTATTAGCATGTTGGTTGGCTGGACTAAATAGATGCTTTGTGCAGTCAATGTCACAACCATAATTGTTAGTGTTATGTTGCTGGAGAGCAACAACAAGAAAGGTTGATTATAACACACTAACAAGTTGTCAAGATGGTATTTGAACCATGTTATTGATGTTGTTATACAATCACATAATGTTGATGATTAATAAAGATAACTAGGGAACAAACCATACAGAGTTTGATTGAATAGCAGCTCACAAGTTGATTACTCTTTGACAACAATCTGCTTATGTAGAGAGAGATCTCTAATTCACACGTGCTTAACTTCATATGCTGCAAGAAGTTTTCAAAGATGTAGAAGACAATAAGATGATCATGGAAGCTCCAATTATAAATCATAACAAGAATGTTGTGTATCTGAAGTGATCATTGGATTAAAGAAGAACAAGGGTTGTTGTCCAGAATGTTCTTAAGTGAATAAAGATGAAGAAGTCCTTCTCACTTTCAAACGGAGATCAATAAAGCTTGCAAAGCTTTTAAAGAAGAAGATTTTAAAAACTCTAGTGCTCAAGGGTTGTTGTCCGTGAAGAAGCAACATGAAGAAATAAAAGACCACACAACTGAGCAAGAATTAAATGTAATATTCTTAGTGTGTGTATTTAGGTTCTTCTGATGGACTTAAATTGTTATTTTACACATGCTTATGTAAGAAGCAAATTCTTGTAAACATTACCCACTTCCCTAAAAGAACGAGTGAAGGTCAGAACTTTTTGGAGGCTCAAAACTTAGTAGTTAGCGGGTTCTCAAAACTATGTGTTCTGGTGAATTGCTTTGGGGATAATGTTCTGGTGTTGCTCAAAATATGTGTTCTAGAGCCTGAAGTCACAACAGGTTATTGTGTAGTTAATCACAATTTTAGGCCGCACAAGGAAGTCACAACGGTTGTTATGCAATTAGCCACGGTGGTAGGCCGCGCAAGGAAGTCACGACACGTTATTGTGCAGTTAGTCATGGCAGGTAGCCGCGCAAGGAAGCCTCAACTTAGGTTGTGCAGTTAGTCATGACATGTAGCCACACGATTGTAATCATGGATTTATTATAGTGTATTAAGTCCTTGATGAAGGAAAATCACCTTGCAGGGTGGAATGAACTAGCTTGAGAGTTTCTCAAGTGAACCAGGATATATCGTATGTTCTTTACTCTTGCTTTACTTTATATTTATGCTTCCTCAACGCAATCATAGCATAACTTAACACAATTCTATTTACAAAACATGATCTGGTCAATGATGAACTTAACTCATTTGACTTTTTTCTTTGTCAACATCATCTACATCAAAAATAGAGATCATTGTCATCAGACCTTAAAAATTACTATTTTTCCTTTACAAATTCTTAACTAGAATCCAGTGGATCACCCTGAAACTCTGGTGTAGCAGATCTCAGATGTTCTATGAGATGTTGAGACAACTAAACTCTGCTTTTAGCATACAAAGAACAAGATGAACAAAAAATATACTTGCAGAAAGTAAATAACACACAATCAATTGTTAATCCAGTTCGGTGCAACTCACCTACTCTGGGGGCATCCAAGTCAGGAATGAAATCCACTAAATAATTTTAATTCGAAGTGAAACAACCTCTGATTTCTAACTTGTCACTTAATCATTACATGTGCTATCAGTACTACAGAAAACCCATTGAACAACGGTTTGAAACTGCGTATAATGGCGCAGATCAAGACATTGTTATGTAGAGTGTTGTTGTAAGTACGTTACTTATAATCATGGACCTGTGACCATTGTTGTATTTTGGAAAGCATATGTTTTATTACAACAGTTAAGTATAACAACCATTTTAATATATACTGAATATCCCAACGGTTATCAGTTTCAACCGTTGTGAAATGTACCCTTAGTTTATTATATACAAACGTATATATATTGCTTGTTTTACCATACACCTAATTAAAGAAATAAAACCATTAAAATTGGTAAAGAAGTATATAATCTATAGATTAAATTGTTCTTGAAAACCAACTTAAACCCACCACTATTTTTCGAGTTGCACGCGTCCCATCGTGCACATCTTATGTTCTTTAACACAAATATGGTTCAATGGTCGGTTTCCTTAAATCCATTGATATCTATTATAATAGTTTACCTCATCATTGTAAACACCCCAAATTTTCCCTCACTAATTTCACACCATGGCTTGTGATCTTTCATTTTTGCATAAACATAAGCATTATACCTCATATTGCATATTTGTTTCATCCGCATAGTTCAAGTTCATCTGCATCTAGGGTTTGTGACCTGAGCAATCCTAGGATCCATCTGAGCCACTCCAAAGGTTTTCAAGTGTTCCAAGAGGGTCTATGTGTGCTCTATCATCATATTATGTCTCTCAAAGTTCAAAGAAGTCAAGAAATCACAAGAACTGGCAAGGCATGGAAGCAGAGCTAGGGTTTTCACTACACAGATGACCAAAATTAGGGTTTTGGTTTCAGAGGCCTCAACTCCAAATTTTTGGGCCATTCTTGTTTCTAATGTTCGTAATATGTTATAAGGATCATATGTACCAAGTTTGATGAAGAAATTCATTGTGGAAGTCATTTGTTCATTAGGTAACTTCTTGAGCAAGTCAGAGCAAAATCAGGGCATCTGAGGCCCCCAACAATGGAACCTAAGTGATATTTTCATCAAATTGAAGTTATATGATCTTTATTTGATCATTGAAGTGCTTGTTTGTTCACAAAATTGAAGAAATTTGAGCTAAACCAAAAGTTGCCAAAAATGGAAATGACTTGTAATGGAAACTTTCCACTTTGGGAAAGTTTTTCAACCCCCTCTTTCTCAACCAAAACTGCTTCAAATGAAAAATTGTTGGTCATGAAAGTTGTAGATTAGGTCTTTCCCTTTTCGAAAAGTACAAGAACATGTTCTAATTCATTATGGAACTCAAGTTATGATCCTTCAAAGTTGGCAAAAATCACATAATTTTCACATTCATGCCAAAGAAGGATTTTTGCAAATTCACTTGCTAAGCTTCTAAGTGACCTCTAATTGACTTCTAAACATCATAACAACATCACATGACTCATTTTGCTCAGAATTTCCCAAGGAATCACAACATTTCATGCCTTGCATCACAAGATACACCAAAGAGGGAAAATTGCAAAACCTCTTCAATCTCACCAGTCAATCACCACAGCTCATGAAATCTGATCCAAGGGACCTCCACAAACTCAATTGAGGCCAATCCACCCTTTAGATTTCCTCTGACCCGAGCCCATGCTTATGGTAAAAACTTTTGATTTTTGGCCAAAACAAGCCATACCAATCAAGCTGTGACATTACCAACTTTCTGACCAATCACAATACATTATACACATCAAAAGCAACTCATTTCATACATCACACAAGCCTGAAACACATCCATAGCCTCAGATTGCAAAAATCACCTCATACCTTCACCTCTTCGAGTTTCATCACACAAGCACAAAAACTCACAACTCTCTTCACCATTCATCTCAAAATCACCAAGGAACACAAACCACCCTTCACAATGGCCTGAAAACCTCTCAAACCAAAACATGATTTCTTGAACCTCTAAACCGAAACCTTCAAAACACTCCATATAAACTCCTTTCAAGCATTCCAGAGGCATAAGGGGATCAAGGGGAGTGGAAAAGCACCAAAGAAGAGCCCAGAAAGTTCCAGTTTCGAAAGCTTCAACTCAGAAAACCTCAAGAACGTTTTTTCCAGAAACTTGTTTTTAAGTTCCTAAATGAATCTATGTGATGTGATGATCATGCTAATATGTTTATTTTTGCAAATGGTTAAGTATTGAGTATGTATGAAGCTTCTGAAACTTCTGACCTAAAACTTGTTTGATTCGATTCATGATGTTCATGCTTGATAAATGTGTTTTGATGCTTGATTCGTGTTTAGAGTTGTTAGATGATGTAATCTGGAGCTTTAGAGGGTCTGGGGTAGCCTAGGGAAGGTGTTGGCGTGATTGACTCGCCGGAGAAGATGACCGTAGCAATGTTCCGATCATCTGAATTTGTTTTGCCCTAATGATGTGTAATTATCTAGGTTTAAATTCTGACCTTAGGATCTTGTGTTGGCGCGCGTTTTCAATGGACCATATCATTTCATTAACCCTAATCCTAATTAATTAGTTTTAATTTATTTAATTAGGTCAGTTTAAAACATGGTCGTTGGATCTCATTTAATTAGTCAGCTTAAGTCATAGCCTTAGGATCAGATTACCATAAGTCACGTGGACTTTGATTCCTGACCCCTGGATCATCCAGCTTGCAATCTCAGCCTTTCATTTAGCATACTTTTACTATTATTTGATTTTTATTTGTATTTTATTTTACGAATTTATTTAAAATACTTTAAAAAATCCAAAAAATATTTCCTTTTCCATTTTTATTCCAAATATTTTTCTTAAACAGAAAATGATTTTTAATTTATTTTTTGCATAAAAATTGTATTTTTAAAATATTTAAATGTTTATTTTAATTAATTAATTGAATTTAATTAATTAAAATACCATTTAAGTTTCTAAAAATCACCAAAAACATCATGAATCATCCCTTTGCATTTAGAAACATTTTCAAACTCTTCATACAAATTCCTTTTTAGGTTTGATGATCATTTGAGAATTTTGTTTGAATTAAGGGTCATTTAAATCCTATTTTTGAACCCTAACTTAGAAAAATATTTTTTGCCTAACCAAGAAGAGTTTGAGGATGATTCTTTTTGCATTGTTTTGTGCATATCATGTAGTTTCTAAGATATTTTTGGCATGAATTTATCTTTCATTTTCAATTTGTTTAGCATTTTACATTGAAGATCACCCAAAAAACCCTTGAAACTTAGGAAATTCATAACTCATTTTAGGTTTAGCTTTTGACCTCCCCCTTTGGATGGTAACCTAGTATAGGTTTAGGGTTTGTTTGAGTGTGATTTCAAATTTTTATCATGTCATTTGCTTCTGTCTTAATCATATGCATCTCATGTTGCCTTAAAACCCTAATTTTGCATCTTCATTTGCATTCATCTTGCATATGCATCCATACATGAACTTGCCATGACATTTCATGCATTCATATGTCATCTTAGACATCTTAAGACATGTTAGAATCATACTTGATCATTTCTTCACTCATTTTCCATGACTTGTATTCATTACCATTCATTAACGTTCATGAACTTTCAAACTTCAAAGCATGCTTCCATTTGCATCTTATCCTTGTATGACCATTCATTGCAATTTGTATGCCTTTGCATCATGTCATAGCATCATTTAAATCATGTGTATGCTTTGGGTTTTGATCTTTGTCATTTCATATGCTTCATTCCATTTCATCTCTTTCCTTATGTATCTTGTGCTAACATTTTCAGGTGGTAAGTTAATTTGAGAAGTGGATTTGCCTTCACTTCTCATTTCTATTCATCTTCTTCATATGCATCTTTGCTGAATTTTTTAATTGTCTTTGAGTGGGTTTGCTCATTCATGTTCATCTGTCACTTTCTTTCTCTAAGTTACTTATCTTCTTCAATGAAGTAAGTAACTTATTTCTTCTGTTTCTTCTTCCTTTCATCTGCTTCTTCCATTGGTGGCTTCCTTGAAGATCTTTCTCAAGCCTTACAAACCATAGGAACTTCCAAGAATTATAACTTTTAGGACTTATTAGTTTCCCTTAGACTTTTACCTTTGAGTATTCTTTGTGTCTCTCTTCTCATCTCATCATTAGAGACTAAACCCTTAAGGCTTTAGGACTTAGGAATCAGGGTTATGCCTGCATCCTTCTCTTAGGATGGAGTGTATAACTTTAATCCTAAGTGTTAAACCCTTAATTTGTTTAAACCTCTTAATTAATCCACTTAATAATCACTAAGACATTAACTTGTAACTTGGGCCTTACATTAGGGTTCTAATTCTTCCTTTATGGTAAGAAGGACAGCCCTAGTGTTTAATGGACAAGTCCCCCTCAGGTTGTCTTACCAACCATAAAACTCACTTATTAATCTCACTCTTAATTAAAATACACTTTAATAAAGGCTTGTCAACTAATGACTTTAATCTCTAATCATGGATTAAGTTGAGGTATCTTCCTCAGCTTAAGTGTTCTCATCTATTATCCTTCTATTAGGATGGTGTAATGAGTTCACTAATCCTTGATTATGGCTTAAATTCATTACTTAAAACCAAACAAAAAAACAAAAACATCTAAATAATCACAAGTAGGTTAATGATCTTAATCCTACATCATCATGGTAATTAAGTTGAGATTCTTATCTCATACTTAAGTATTCTCATTATCCCTAATCAGGGAGGGTATAATGAGTTTACAACCTTTGACATAGGCTTAAGCTCATTAACTTATGACAAACACCAAAAACAATAACAAAACTGAAAACACAAAAACAAACAATAATTGTCTCCTTCGGGATTCGTTTCTCATCACACTCATTCATAAGCGGGAACTTCCTTCTTCCGTCTAATGCAAGACAGTTAGCACTCGAGCCAGACGAGTCATACATTTGAGCATAGACAAGCAAGCAGTTCACAGTCAATTTATCTTTCAGTCTCTTTGAGTCGAACTACGGTGTTCTGACTTCCTCATTGCACAAGAGGATACGTAGGCATAACTTAACTGTTATCGAACAAAAGTCTCTTTGTCATCCCCCTCTTTCAGCATTCTTTTAAGCCTCAATTCCTGAGAACTTCACTTCACCTTTTTGCACTGACACTTGTACATTCTTTTCCAGCTTTTGCACACAGATAGCACATACACTTACCCCTTTTACACACAATCTTATAAGCGTGGATCCCGTCGAGTACGACGGACAATCTGGGTGCTAATACCTTCCCAGGTTGTAACCAACCCCCTTTCTCAGTTTCTCTGGTTCGCAACCGTCTTATCCATATCTTTTTTAGGTTTATGCAGCATTACCTTTCCTTCGGGATAAAAATTCCTAGCTGGCGACTCTATTCATTTCACTTCATCTTCTCCTTTTGCCGACCGTTCGCGTCTGTACCCTATCTGACCCGAGTGTCTTTTCGGGGGAGCGACAATCATCACCCAAAATCATCGCGATTTTATCATCATAACAATCATGATCATGATAATCACCATGATTAGTTACAATGATGAGGTATTGTAGAAGTGTAGATATCAAGGAATTGAAGAAAACGAACCATTGAGCCATATATATATATATATATATATATATATATATATATATATATATATATATATATATATATATATATATATATATATATGTGTGTGTGTGTGTGTGTGTGTGTGTGTGTGTGTGTGTGTGTGTGTGTGTTAAGGAACATAAAATGTGCAGAATGAGATGCAAGCTATTCGAAAAACATTGATTGTTATAGGTTGATTTTCAAATACATCTTAATTTTCAAATTATATGTTTCTCGTTTGGGAAGCAATGAAAAAGAAACATAAGGAAGAAATATGTACACAAAAGTTTCATACTTCTTATATTTCTTTTCATTGTTTCTAATACTAGACAAAGTTTGCTGCCTAAGATGGAAGAAGAAGAATAATAAAAAACATGCAACAAAAGAGATAATGAGGAATATCTTAATGGGAAATATGTAAATACATTAATGGAAGAATAAGAATATCTTAATGTATAAAGCACAAGAAGAAAAATGGGTGCTAGGGTTTCGCTGTGAATGAAACGATGCTTCGGTCAATAAGGGAAAGTTAATTCGCTTATATGGGTAAATATTTCACAACAATTATCTCAAACAACCGTAATGATACATATATTTTTATTATAAATATATCACAACGGTTAAACATAAGAATCGTAGCGATGCCCTTTTTATATGGTACAAGGTTCGATTCCTGGCAACAATATTTTTTCAATTTTACATAGGGTCCCTTAAGGGTGAGGAAGGTCAAGAATAATAATAATAATAATAATAATAATAATAATAATAATAATAATAATAATAATAATAATAATAATAATAATAATAATAATAATAATAATAATAATAATAATAATAAGAAGAAGAAGAAGAAGAAGAAGAAGAAGAAGAAGAAGAAGCCGAAGAAGAAGAAAAAGAAGCATATGAGAACTTTGTTATAATTCTAATGAGGGAAGTGAGGAGAGAGTCCTAAATTCATTTTCTAGAGGTTAACACTAAAAAATGAATTAATAGAAAATAGAAAAACAAAGATGAATATTTTGATTTGAGGGTAAAAACCCTGTAACACTAGAAAATGAAATAAAATATATGTTTAAAATTTAAACAAATAGGAAAAAAAATGTAGTTGTTGGGAATCGATGCTTGTCACATCATGTATTACAACAGTTTTAAAGACAATTATTATTAAATATGGCTCTATTACAACAGTTTCCAATTTAACCTTCGTTGGTTTTCAATTTAAACGCCGTTAAATTTGGCGTTATAAATCAGTTGTGAAAATTTTAACATATTACAACGGTGTATAAGAATTCGTTGTAAACTTGGCGTTGTTGTTTGAACGTTCTGTAGTAGTGTATATTTCTACCTAAGACTCTCCTAGGCCTGAGACCTTTTGCAATTCCCTAACAATCACCATGTGATCACTCTCACTTTATGCTTAAAAACGTAAGAGTGATCAACACTTTACAACTCAATAAAATATTCCTTCTCTTAGCATCAACCAGATACAAGAGATGCTCACAAAACACATACCCTAATACTCACTATTTTCAGTATATATTCTTATTCAAAACTAGGGCTAATCCATCCTATTTATAACTATAAATCAGACTGGATTTTGGGCTTCAAATCGCAGCAATTTTGGTTGCACAGAATTTGCAAAATATTCTGCAAGTAAATAGAATTTTAAATCTTTAGTTTCCTTAAATGTCTCCATGATTAGAAAACTTCAAATATTCAATTCCAAAATGAATCTCTAAAAACATTCACTCTTGGACTCCAACTAGGAACACATAATATTCAAAATCATATTCTTTGTACATAAAATAATAGTTTCCAAAACTATAACAGACAAAGATGTCGAATAACTCTATTAGGGCATCTTATCAGACATCTTGCAAAACCTACTATAAGAGATGTTCTTCTGCATGTTAGGACATCTTGTCGAACATGTCATTGTTAGGTGAGTCTTACCAAAATTAATGCCAACACCAAAACTGCAAAATTAACAATCTCCCTATTTGGAAGATTTTGGCTAAAACTAACTAAATAACTAAATCATACCTGCAGCGGAAAACAAGACAACCCCCTTCACAAAGTTCTTCTTCTGCAGCAAATAAATGTCTCCCCCTCAATAGAAGAAAACTCTCCCCCTTAATAGCTACATGTAGTCAGTGGTTAAATGGTGTTAGTAGTGGTTAGATAAGTCAGTAATACTCCCCCTTTTTAGCTAGAATATGACAAAGGTAGATAACTAACTAATTAACCAAACATTAACACATGGTATTAAACGTTACAAAACAAGCACATGAAGTGCCAAAATAAATCCAGGATATTTATCCCATACATAAATAAACACAAATAATAAGAACTACATTCAAGCATTGCTTTCAGTAGCCTCATTATCCTCTTCATCTTCTTCTTCCTCATCAGAGTGATCATCATCAGATTCATCATCTTCTACCATAGTATCATCAACAAGAACAATTGTTGTAGGCATATCCTTTTTGTTAACATATCTTGAATCAGTTGTTCTATCTTGATCTTTCTTGTTGTGTTAGTATTTATGAGAACATCCAGATCCCTACAGGTCTCCTTCAGCTGGGAAATGGTGTTCTCTTTGGAGGTAGTAGAAACATATGTCTTAGCATATTTCATAACTATGTCTTGGACATGGTGTCGCTCTAAAACTTGATTGCTTTAAGAATGATATTAATTTGTAAATGGTTTTTCAAGCAAATGTTATCACATGCAAGTATACATGCTTTAGATTGCAGTAAGTGATGAAGTAAAGGTCGAACCCACAAGGATGTGGAGGGATCTAATTTAACTAAGTCACAATTACTTAAGGGAGATAATATAAGCAAGGTAACAAAATAATAGGATATTAATGGAAAAGATGTCACACACATTTAAAATAGAAAGTAGTAAAAATAAGAGTGTAAAATAATCAAGTGAGTAGGTGATGAGTTAAATCCACTAGTATAGTTGATGCTAAAAAGTTTCCATGATGTGAAGTGTCATGCCTCAAAAGGTCAGAACATGATCTAGTGGTGTATGTATACAACATCATATGTATACATATCCTAGGGTAAGAGAACAAATATCTAAGTCACACTTGTAACCCTAATATGTGTATGGTTTTAATTCTGAAAAGTCTTTATGGTCTCAACTTCTTATCTCTAAGTAAGTTGAATTAAGTGAATATTTATATCCTACTTTATTAACCCCTTTTGTTATGAAATCCACTTGTTTATTGGGTATCCCTCAACAACAAGCTTTTACCTTTTTCCTAGTTGATCACTCTAAGAAGCAAGTTTATAGCATAAAAACACATAACATAATAAGGCACTAAACAACACATCATTTCAACTTAAAACATCGTTTATACTAACTTCATTAAACTCATCAAACAAAGGTTTAGCTCATGATGAGCTAAGTATACATTTCTGGAGATGAACTAAGAGGAAACATATTCTTACAAGGTGAAGTAAGGAAATGCAACCTAATAGTGACTTGGATTTCTCTTGCATTAGATAAACAACAAGAGACTTCTTTATACATGATAACTTTCAGCAATGTGCACATGACTTGGATGAGAAAAGAAACTCTCTAAACAATTATAAATTAAAGAAAAAATAAAAGGTAATTTGTGTGTAAAATTCTTCTGCACTTTTCTTTAATGTTGAGATCTCTATTTATAGAGATGGGGATAAGTGTGAGTGATTGCTTTCTTGTATCATGGGCTTTGAATAAACTTTATAATGAGGCCCAAGATGAAATCCGAAAGTGGGACAACTGTCCTTCAACCCTTCCTTTGAAAGTTATCAGGAACAACGTTGGTGGGATACAAAGATGCTTTTGCAGGATGACACAACAAGTTGGTGGAGCTGCGCAAACGGTAGGTGGGTTTCAAAGGTTTGGCGCTCTTTTGCTCATGGTCCCCACTGTACTATTCTTCTTGTCCTCTATCACCTTGATATTATCCAATGTCTCTTTGCTCAAATTCTCTTCAACCGCTGCCACATATGCCCTAGTGTTTATCTTTCAAATCTCCTTGAATTAATTGATTAAGAATTTAATCAATTATTCAGATCCCTTCATCTTCCACTATTTCTCCAGCAGCTGCCTTACAAGATCACGCCTCAACTTGTCTTCAGCCAACTACAATTCTAACAAAATACAAAATAAAACATAAAAGAAACACTTATTATGCTTAATACTTAAACAAAGAAAAATTAAACTAAAAATGCATTTAATTCATAAAAACCTAATTAAATATGCTATGCAAAACAGGGCAAAGTAAAACATTAAAGTAGTGTTATCACATGGTCACCAATAAATAATTTGTAATACAATGTCAGAGGAGATTCCCTCTCCATAACTCTGTCATCATCCACCAGAATACATGGATGTTAATCAATAATAATCCCATAGATGATGGTTGGAAAACATATAGGTAGGTTCACTACAGTGGAAGAAGCTTACTTCATGATTTGATCAAATATACAAGCACAAAAATCAAACTTTCTTCCTTTGCCATCAACACATATAAACCTTCCAAGGCAAACTGAGATGGTGGAGGTATGGTTGGTTAGTACCCAATTGATAGTACTAATTCTATGAAGAACTACATGATTTACACTAAGTTTTCCTACTGACAGCTTCTCTCTGCTTGGCCAGTGTTTGACTACATTGCAGGTGAGAGTACATCTTCATTGCAGATGAGAGTACATCTTCATTGATTTTTTCTTTGTTCATATTGTATATTGAGTTTTTGGATTAGATTTTGGATTGTCATTCACATTATTATACATGTAGAAATTTCAAAAGTTGAAATGTATCGTAGTTGGATGAAAGCCAATATATTAAGTCCAGTTTATGAGAACGGATTTTGTGAATTCCTTGAATACGCTGATAAACATCTTCCAGACAATAATGGTATCTTTTATTGTCCTTGTGTTGTTTGTAGGAGTATTAAAAAGGGTACAATGAAATAAATACACAATCACCTTTATTGTGATGGTATATGTCAAAATTATATAATATGGACGTGACATGGTGAGATGGATAACGAGGAAAGTCGAGCGTCACAAAGTCAAATAGTGGATGAAGATGAATGTATGGAAGATCAACTAGAGGATATGTTCCGTGATATTGGGGAATCTTCTTTTAAGAATGCTCATATTTATGATACTTTATCTAGTGAAAAAGACACCCCTTTATATAAGGGATGTACAAAGTTCACACGATTGCCAACGTTGTTAAAGTTGTTTAATCTGAAGTCAAAAAATGGGTGGTCGGATAAAAGTTTCACGGAATTAATTGAATTGCTACAACAGATGCTACCAGAAGATAACAAATTGTCGGATCGTTGTTATGAGGCCAAGAAGATAATGTGTCCAATGGGTCTGGAGTATATCAATATGCATGCTTTCCCTAATGATGGCATATCATATTGGAAAGATTACGAAGACTTGTGTCAACGTTCGAAATGTGGTGTGTCACGTTACAAGTTTAAGGCCAATAATGGTGATGACAATGACTATGACAATGTTAGTAGTACGCATCCTCCTGCTAAAGTGTTAAGGTACTTGCCAATAGTTTCTTGGTTAAAGAGACTTTTTGCTAAATCGAATGATGCAAAGAATCTTAGATTGCATGCAAATGAAAGGATTCGTGATGGAGGCATTGAAGTTAATGATGAGTATTCTGGTGAAAGGTTTAATATGCATGCAATGTTATTTTGCACAATTAACGACTTTCTGGCTTACGGTAAATTGGATGGATACAATGTCAAAGGACATAGAGTGTGTTCTATATGTGAAAATGATACTTGTTTTCACCAACTTGAGTTTGGAAAGAAGACCGTTTACCTTGGGCATCGAAGATTTCTAAAACTGGGTCATCCTTATCGTAGATTGCGAAAGACTTTTAATGGAGAAAAAGAGTTTGGTGAGGCTCCTGAACCTTTAACCATGGATGAAGTTTATCAACGGCAGGAACATATTAATGTTGTCTTTGGGAAGAGAGAAAAAGAAAAAGGGCCAGTTGCGAAAAACATATGGAAAAAGAGGTATATCTTCTTTGATCTTCCATATTGGTCAAGTCTTGATGCTAGACATTATCTTGATGTGATGTACGTGGAGAAAAATGTGTGTGATAGTTTGATTGGTGCACTTCTAAATATTCTGGGAAAGACTAAAGATAGTAAGACTTCTTGTCTTGATATGGAGAAGATGGGTATATGAAAACAGTTGCTCCAATAGAGAAAGGAAAAAAAACTTATCTTCCTCCAGCATGTTACACTCAATCTAAAAAGGAAAAGAAGGTGTTATGCGGGTGTTTGCAAGGTATTAAAGTTCAACAAGGTTACTCATTAAACATTAAGAAACTTGTATCAATGAAATATCTCAAGTTAATTGGTTTAAAATCTCATGATTGTCATGTATTGATGCAACAACTTCTACCAATGGATATCCATGGGATCCTTCCAAAAAATGTGAGAGTAACTATAAAGAGATTGTGTTTATTTTTCAATGCCATATGTAATAAAGTTCTTGATTTCAAAAAATTAGATGAATTAGAAGAGGAGGCTGCCATAATCTTGTGTCAATTGGAGATGTATTTTCCTCCATCGTTTTTCGACATTATGGTTCACTTACTTGTTCATCTCGTCAGAGAAATCATAATTTGTTGTCCAGTTTATTTAAGGTGGATGTATCCAATAAAGAGATATATGAAGATCTTTAAAGGATATACGTATAATCAACCCTGACCAGAAGCTTCGATTGTTGAAAGGTATATCACAGAAGAAGCTATTGAGTTTTGTACAAACTATTTGTCGGATGCATATTCTATAGGAATTCCAAAGTCTCATCATGATGACATAGACGGAAGAGGTATTCAAGGTTTAGATGTTTGGTCAATTGCTCAGGATGTAGTTATTCAAGCATATTTCTATATATTGAATAATATAGATGAGGTTCAACCTTTCATAGATACTCACAAAAGACTTATGAAGAAAAAATATTCCAGAATGAGTGGCAAGTTTTTGTTGATATATCATAATAATAAATTCATGGATCAATTTAATAAAAGTGTATCTAATGATCGTAGTGCATCCGGTATACTTAAATGGTTGTCGTACGAGCTAAAATTTTGTGTCATTACTAGGAGTGCATACAACATTGGTCATTTTACCTTTTATACAAAATCAAAAGATGATCGCAGTACAATGAAAAAAGTGGGGTTATGGTTGAAGTTAAATCGATGTATTTCTCTAGTTCGAAAGATAACAATCTGGTATTGGAGACTACCTCATTTTATGGTGTCATTGATGAGATTTGGGAGATTGATTATGTTATTTTCAAAGTGGTTTTATTTAAATGCAAGTGGGTTCCCAATAATAGTAATAGTGTGGACATTGATGACTTAGGATTCACCTAGGTCTACCTTGGCAAGGTATCTTTTAATACCGAACCATTCATCATGGTTTTTCAAGTAAAACAAGTTTTCTATGTTACCGGTCCATCAGAAATATCGGGGAAATGGTCAATCGTTCTCCAAGGAAAACATATCCCTCTTAGTGATGAAAGTATTAATATTTTGTCCACACCTTCTTACACAACATAAGTTCCTACCTCATATGATGAAGTTGATGGAGATGTCGTGCATTCTATATGACTTGATCGTGAAGAAGGCATATGGGAAAATTAACAAGTACGTAAGTCATTATTTATTCATAATATATTAATTGTATGTTAGTTTAGAAGTATTTTTACTAACAAGTATAATTATTTGAAATCATAGATATTTTGAATCCAGACACCAGACCAAGAGACAAGATACCAATACACCAGATTACAATAATGTGAAGTTATCTAATATGTCTTCTGATAAAATGTAATGTAATATTATGAATATGTAAGTTATGTTCTTTTAAACTATAATGTGATATTATGAATATATAATTTGTTTGTTATGATTCACTATAATGTGGTATATCTGATTCACTGTTCTGATTAATATTATTATGAAAACTTTATCACAAAATGTGAATTGTATTTTCTGTTGTGCTGTGATATGGAGAACATTAATACCAAAAATGGGATTAATTATAAAAGCAGGATAATATTTGTTAATTTTATAGAAAAATTAACGATGGTTGTATTTCGAAACCATTATCATATTTGTTAATTTTGCAGAAAATTAACAACGATTATATTTCATAATCGTTATAAAATTTGGCGCACTGTCAAGGAAAAAATAAATATCAAAACGGCGCTGCAGGGAATCGAACCTAGGATAATTATTATTATTACAACGGTGTATTGTAAAATCTGTTGTGATAGGTAGCAAGCTTTCTAGTTTATTACAACACCTACTTGGTTGTGACTGTAAGTATCGTATATACAACAACATTCTACGTAACAACGTCCTCGCCCACGTCATTTTATGTCATTCACAACCGTTGTTAAATGGGTTTTTTGTAGTAGTGTCCACACCATGAACTCCAAATTATATCACATGGATAAACAAATTTCTTTTCAGGAGAGATAATCAACATAGATAA
Organism: Lathyrus aphaca; assembly: GCA_963966055.1. Lineage (NCBI taxonomy): Eukaryota > Viridiplantae > Streptophyta > Magnoliopsida > Fabales > Fabaceae > Lathyrus > Lathyrus aphaca. The sequence continues at coordinate 233,404,471 of OZ014521.1, forward strand.
TGCTTCAACATCAGTCTCAAAACAAAGAATTGAACAATCTACTTTAGTTCAGGAGAGAACACACCTAGTAAATATTATCTTCATAGTAATCCATACATATCCCTTTGTAAGAGGCACATGAGAAACACAAACACAAAGGTCACAACAACAACTAATCCTCCTTTCAACACAAGCATCATAGACACTCATGATCCCCCTAAATAGTTTCATACAACAAGCAACTATAAGCAACCACTCTCCCCAAACATGACATGATGTCATGATATATGACCCAACATAAGAGAGCATAAAAAAACTTTACTCCCCCTCAAACTCGGTTCCACAACAAGCTCATAATGCACAAAATAATCAAACATCCTGACCAAAGACAGAACTCCTTCTCAACCTTACATCATAATCAGATAAATAACAACTAAGGTTATTTAATTCATTATCATAATTAGATAAATCATGCCATTATCATCAAAATCATCTCTTTTGATGTTAACAAAAATATCATCAATCATATTCTCTTGAAATTTTTCGGGAGATTTCTTGTGAGATTCCATTCAGATGATCGGGTAGGATCAAGGATGTTGTGACATCTAACATACCATATAGTAGACATATGTTCTTTCAGCATAACTCCAATCTTATACACCTGATCACTTTTGACCCAAATTTCTTCATAGTATCAGTCCTACAACTCTCCATTCTTCAATAACTAAGGGGTCTTGATTGCACTACCTTTCCATGATATATCTAGAAGCAGCAATACCTTTTCTCAGGGTAACTCTATAATATGCAATGTTCAAGGATTCATCCCAATGAGAAAAAAATTAAACATGAGCCAAAATTCCACCAAAATCTTGGAGAGATCTTATTTTGCACTCTGCAACTTTATTTTACTAAGGAGAATTTGAGAGTATAATCCGTGATCAAATTCAACACATTAATGTTCTCAAACTTCTTCCAATGGTCACAGAGATACTTTTCTTCTTTTCAACAAAAAGCTTCACCTATCATAGTCCACATTTACTTCAAGAGAAGAGGAACAACATTAATAATAATGATTAATTTTCATCATGAGATAACCATAAAATCCTTGGATAATAAGATCAAGAAAGTAAACTTATAGGCACATTAACAATAACCTTTAATTGACACTACTTTCTCCATAAGGGGTCAGGCAGAATCCCTTAAACAAGGGCCACTAAAAGAACTGGAACAACCTAAAGAAAATTTCTTACTCCATTAATAAATCTGAAACATTTATACCATCCATCTTAAGATGTGACTCCAATGAGAGGATATGAAAAAAATCAAAAATCAGCAACTCCCTGAGCTTTTAGACCCAACCATACAATAGGAGAGCAGCCACTCTTCAGAAGACCACATTATAACAAGTTGGTACAACTCCAATGCACATAAAACCTTTACGCTTGAATGTCCTGAATTTAAACCTAATGTTAAAACATTTGGCTGACTTCAATGACTAGACCAACCAATTGATGGAAGTATATATGCATGTTATAGTCTTGAATATCTAAACCTTAGACTTCTAAACAATATCCCACCTTTAATGGTTTCTCCACCATAACAGAACAAGAGTTATATGCTCTCATATACTTAATCAAGATATCAAGTTTGAGTAAACAACCTCCATCCTATAAATGTACATGGAAACACAACAACCAGTTTTTTCTAGACAACTCAAGAGAAGGAACACATACTTTGAAAACAATCTCCTTCAAGCACTATTATCCACGAGAATAATTCACACTAGGAACAAAATCCATTATAGATAATAATCTTTTAGAAAATATAATCACATGATAGACACAAAAAATTGCAAGATCACTCAGATCCAGTTGACAATCCTCTAGAAGAGTCTTCAATATGTCAGGGTGAATGTCCTAGATATTTATCCTTGACTTCCATATGTATATACTCTAATTAAGATGTATTTAGTAGTCCTTTAGTAGAAAACATGGCACAAGCTTCTACATAGATAACACAAAAGCCACACTCTAGTACTCCTATTTACTTAGATCAGAAATAAACCGACCTATTGAATATCCACCAAGCCTAATCAGTCTTGATCATCATCTTCAATAGAAAACTCACCCAGGAGAAATATCTTGGGTAAAGATCACAGAAACCTGCTAATCAAAAGTCTCTTTAAGCGAATTCTTGAGTGAGTGCCCAACAGTTTTGAGTACAACCCATATTTTTCACATTCTGAACGCATGCCCTATAACTCCTTGGTGATAGATTTGCTACAGATGTTGTCATTTCCAAAGACCAACCATTACCATAAAATACTCCCTGAAGCTCACCCTACACTTACTACAGTGTCTTCTCTAATGCCAATTGAAATTCTGGTACTTATATACTAAATGTTGAGACTGATGTCATAAAATATGATAATCAACACAATGTGTATACAACACACATGATTATACTCATTCAATATTCTGGAAAAGTATATTCAATATGATATACCAGAATCAGAGTCTAATGTCATGACAGATGTTGAGACATCTACAGACTTATAATAACAAATTATCCATTCAATTAGATGGTACAAAATATTAATTACTTAAGGATAAATAAACACAGAGAATTATTAACCCAATTTGGTCCAACATCACCTACGTCTGGGGGCTACCAAGCCAGGAAGGAAATCCATTATAGTTAGTATCAATTTAAAGTTAAACTACTCAGTTTACAACTTTTCACTTAATCACTACCCAATTCAACTTCTACCTAGGAACTCCTAGATATAAGAATTCCCTCTCACTTCCTCTCAATCACTCATAGTGATATCAACAATCCTAGTTCAAAGGGATGTCTCAAGAAACCAAAAAGAAAGATGTAGTCTCTTTCTTTTTTTAATACAAGATAAAGAATGTTAATAAAACTAATACTCAACTATTTACTTAAAAGCTTTAGAGTGAGAACAACCACACTATGTCTACCATAATGTATCAAAAGATAAAAAGGGTGCCTTACAATAGTTTCATCCAAGAGACTCTCAAAACCTTAATCCTAGTTTTACAATCGTAACAAATCTTAATCATTACATTAGGTTAGGATTATTTTTTAAAGTACAACTCTTCAGTCTTGAGCTTCAAATCCTGCATCCAGAATATTCTTGATCCATAAGCTAATTGTTTCATTAAAATCTCCTTAAATCTTAGAACAAATAAAACAAATTTTTCTAAATAGTCTCCCTCCTAATTTAGTAACTTTTGTACTTTTTGAATATGCAAATCCTATTCCAGATACAATCTTCTAAACATGTAAAACACAGTGAGATGATTCCACAAGAAATCTCACTAAAACAAAATAAATCTGTCAGGAAATAAACAGATTCAGAACTGAAGTTCTGGTGTGAACATGTCACAACATCTTGTAGGACATTTGCTCACAAGTTTTCGATATTAGCATGTCAAAACATCTCAAACAACATTATGTTGTAAAGCATGTTGTAGAAAAATTGTTGCCAACTTTACAAACATGGAATCATTAATCCTTTCCTTTGGAAAACTGAACCTTCATAACCAACTTTTACTGGATGCTCAATTCAAGTCTATTATTAAGAGGCAAGAAGAAATTGGTTCTGATCTTAAAACAATCATGGAATTATTTAAGAAACCTTATGTCTAGGATGTAGAACCTGTTTATGTTCTCTTTTGACTTGTTTGTGAATATTTAAATGTTTTATAACGTGCTTATGAACTTATTGTATTTCTGGATGTTTAAATGTTCTTGTTTCATATATGTTATACTCTTTTTTGACATTTTAAAGTTAAATGAAACTTGGTTTTGCTGGCTAAACTGATCATATAAACTGAAAAAGGGAAACTTCATTGGAATTTAAAAATTACATGAGAAGAGATAAGAAAGTACAATAAATTAAGTCTATTTCTAGTCTTCTTTGTTGCTTCAGTCATGTTTCTCAGTGTTAAAAACATATTCCCTCCAATATTGTTTTGCTTCCTCATCTTAAGAAGAAAGATCTTCAGGAGCATTTCTAAACTCTTTTGATTTTGAAGTATGTGCTATGTAGGCAGCCAATCTAGTTTGAACGCCTTTCTCTTCCTTTGGTTTCTGGTTCTCACTTGCCGCATATGCATGAAGTTATGCAGAAGGTTCCTTGATTTCCAAACATCACTCTCTTTTTGCTTCAGACTTCTTCATTAATTCAAACTTTCTAGCAATATCACGTTTCTCACTCTTATGAGGAATGCGATTATGAGATTTTCTCTTCATAACTAGCTTTTACTTGAAGTATTTCTGAAGAATTAGATGAACTCTTGAGGACACTATATCGATCTAATTTTATAGAGGGATTTAAGTATTCATTCAAGTACATTGGTAAACCAATAATTAATGATCTTTGACCATCTTAGAACACTGCACTTACTTAAATCTAACTACTATAAACCCTATAAAGCATCTTTGACCATCTCGGGACACTAAACTTCTGATCACCATTTTATTTAATTATCCTTTATTTTATTTTTAACTCTTTTTAATGTGAGAAAAAGGGGGATAGATAGAAGTATTTAAATAAGAATTTATACCTTTCAGATTCAATGTTGATCATTTATAGATGTTGTTCATTTAATTTTCTATTTCTTCTTTAAGTATGGTTATCTTGCCCAGGTAATTAATTTTAACTTTTCTTGAATATCGAACTAAGGGGGAGTTTACAAACTACAACCTTAGTCTATTAGACTCAAAAGGAGCATACAAACCTCGAATTCTGATGTTGCTAAGAAAGTTAAAAGTATAGTTTTCTTGAAAGTAGTACCTAGGGTGGGTTTACAGAACTCAATTTTGGATTATTAGACTCAGGGGGAGCTTACAAACCTCGTACCCTAGTGTTGAGAGAATTAAAATATATTTTAAGATTTATTAGAAATAGAACTTAAGGGGAGCTTAGAAACCTCAACCTTTCTATCAGACTCGGAGAGAGCTTACAAACCTCGTGCTCTGATGTTGTCTAAAAAAAATTAAAATAGCCCAAACATTTCTCTTTAAATACTTATGTTTGTCATTATAAGAAAGGGAGAGATTGTTCATGACATATATCCTTGGTTTTGATGATAACAAAAGTATTAAAAGAACAATGGTGTTATCTAATGTGTGCTCAAGTATGCAGGTTCTTATGCTTATATATATATATATATATATATATATATATATATATATATATATATATATATATATATATATATATATATATTCAGAATCTGATATAAGGACGTACTTGTGAGAAGCTGAATTGCTAGCTTCTGGTGGTGCAGAATCTGAAGAACACTCTCTAAGTGATGTTTGGTGTAGACTCTGAAACTGAAGCTCTTAACATCAGAGGAATCATAATATTATTTCTACATTTGGTGAATGTAAATTGGCTTCTGATTATCATTCAGAGTTAGTGATAAAGCTGAAGGTATCCGTATTGCAGAAAGCAGGCATCATTGTCAAATCAGTTTATCAACTATCGTCTAAGTTCAAAAGGCTCAAGAAGAGTTGACATGCTTTAAGGATTTCTACTCTCAACGACTCTATAATACAGGATCTCATTGAAGACGTAACAGTTAAACATGTTACATAATGGATCAAGATCTTTTGGTGTATTTGTCTTCAATGTCTCTTGTACTACGGAGAAAACAAAGATACTTGATCAAGTTATCTCTTCCAACGACTAGTCTTCTGCAACTGCTATATAGTTAGTCGAAGGTTCAATCTAAATCTTTAAAAAGGAATAATAAGGAGAAGAAATTCCAAGAAAATTAGAAGTGTTTAACACTTCTATCCGAATGAAGACATAACAAGATCAACAATGGGCAACAATATTGAATATGCATAATCTTAAGTTATTTTTTGTAAATTGTAACAAGTCTTAAGATTTCTTAAACATTGAATATCTTGGAAATCTTAAGTGATTAAGGTATTTGTTAAGGTGATTACCTTGTATCTCTGATCTTTGTATTAAGTACACCTTGTTCTCTATTTTCCTGAACATGTTGTTTAGCAGCTTAGATCAAAGCATATTGCTAAGTGTTAAATGGTGCATTAATATTTTCATTATTTTTCAAAATGTAGATTAAATGGTAAAAAGGATTAAGACCTAAAAAATCTAAATGTTATATTTTTCAAAGAAATTTTCTTCATAGTAAACACAAATTGTATTAAAAAAAAAGAATACATTAAGGTGTATTAATAGATTTAGCTAAAATAGTAATTAAAAAAAAAAAGAATACAGCGCTCGTTATAGAGTGTATGTGAGTAAATGTTGGGCCAAACGTTGGACAAGTCTAGAGTATCACAACCCAAGAAGGAGAGAATTTAACTTGCCATCTCAAAAATATGGGATGAACATAGGTTGGGTAAACTCACAAAATCCGATCAAATCCATCTAAAAAAATCTATAAAAATGGGTTGGGTCGGTAATTGGGTAGATATGAGTTTAGAAACTAAAAAATCCATTGAAAAATTCGGGTTTCGGGTAAAATCGATTCCAAACCCAAAAAATCCATTGACCCACTAATCAAATATTTATTAGTACAATTTTAATAATTTTGATGGATATTAACTTAATTATTACAATTTTTGTCTTTTAAATCTTTAATATTTTAGTGAACTATAACTTTAATTAATTTTGAATATTTCACTATTTAGTTATTTTGATACTAATACAATTTTATATCATACAATTTTAATTTGTTTTTTGTATTTTATGATAATTTTTGGGATTAAATATGTTTTTTATCCTTGTAAATATATCGATTTTTATTTTTAGTCCCTATTAAAAAATAATAAATTTTAGTCCCTACAAATTTTATATGCATGCAACTTTAGTCCCCGTTGTTTTCTAAAATTTTGAAAACTGTTTAATTACCTTTAAACTTTTAAATTTTTGAATAATTTTTTCCATCCATGTTTAAAATACTATAACATATTTCTTTACTAAATTTTATAATTTTTTAAAATGAGAAGAATTAAATATGAATTTTATAAATTTCAAAATATAATGATAAAAGTAATGAAAATCTCGACTTAGAAATCAAATTTTGAGTTCATTTTTTTTCGAGAAACTTTTTATAACATTTTAAAGATGTTTGTAAAATAATCATTTAAAAATACACATCGGTTTAACGGAATGGACTAAAACTACGTGCATAATAATTTTGTAGGGATTAAAATCTCTTATTTTTTTAATAGAGACTAAAAAAAATGAGATATTTATAGGGACTAAAAACATATTTAACTCTAATTTTTATTAGTTTATGTTGTCATTTTTTTTTATTTTATGATAAGAAAAATAATTAAAAATAGATTATCGAATTTTATTTAAGAAGATAAAATGTTGAATATTTTTATGAAAAAATATGATGATTCATCATTTAGTTATTTAAAATTAATAAAATAGAAATTAATTTGGACAACCCACAACCCAATCCAACCCAACTCGAAAATTATTGGGTTTGCCCAGATCAATTCATTGAGTTAGGTATTGGATGTGGCCAAACCTACCCATGTACACCCTTATATAAAATTATCTTACATCTCCAATGTTTTAAAATATCAAAACTGTTTTTAGGTGAAAATTATATCAAATTTTTGTATGAAATTTCTAGTAGTTATATTGTGCGTGAGAGAAGAGCAACGGAGAGACTCAGAGAGATTGACAAAATCCAATAAGATTAAGAGGGATTTAGGGTTTCTCGGTGACAAAATCCAATTTTGGTCTTTTTTTTTTTTAATTTTCTTTAGTTTTTGTCATCCTATTTTAAAATTCAGAATTTTGGTTTCTGTTTTTAATTTTAAATTTTATTTTGATTCTTTTATTTTAAAATCCGGAATTTTGATCCCTTATTTTATTTTATTTTTATTTTTGATTCTCCTATTTTAAGTTTATTTTGGATTTTATCCTCTTCCTAATTGAGAATTGAGAATGGAGATAAATAAGAAGAAGAAAAAAAAATGAAAATAAGGGAACTAAAATTTTGGATTTTAAAATAGCGGATCAAATATATATAAAAAATAGAGAAACAAATTTTTTTGATTTTAAAATAGAGAAACCAAAAATAAAAAAAAAAATAGGGGACCAAAATTATTAAACCTTAATTAAACTCTATTCGAAAATAAGATGGAATAACCAATCGTTGGTAGGTTGAATCACGATTCGAGTTCAGAGAACTGAATCTCAAACCGGACTAGGCGTGATAAACAAAATAAAATAAAATAATATGGAGTTGGATTGAATTTTGATTAACAAGTTAGTGATGGGCTAAAGACGTGTCTACTTATGCGTCTAGCGGTATCTTACTGCAAGTGCACAGCCTATCGAAGTAATATTTAAGATTATCGATCCACAGGGATTCTATGGTTACCTAGTGCTAGATGAACTTCTAGTTTAGCTAAGGCGAATGGTTGTCACGATTTTTTGTTGGTTTTTAAGACTATTAAAGGCTGAGTAAAATTTAAACTTTAATTAAGTAGTTTTAAGACGGTCGGTATGTAGTTATACTAACTTAGGTGGGTCAATCTAACCTAGGCTTATTTAAGGTGTTCACTTAATCTATTCGGTAGAGATTACTAGTTTAAATACCCTCAACTCACACTCTCGTGGTCTTATATCAGATCTTATCTCTAAAGCCCTATGCCTGCTCTCGCTAGCCCATAAGTGTTTAGAGGTAATTTTTGGAAACTAAGTAATTCTAATTTATCTTAAAGCGCTCTCGCTGTGTTTAATTTAAATGCCTAACTTTAGCTATCTGGTTAAAACCTCACACTCTCGTGGTCTTGACCTAACCTAATACTCTTTTCTTACTCTCGTAACGAAAAGGTCTTTTTACTTAAAAAGTGTCAGCCAGAATGTTAAGTGATTAATATTTTTAGCCTACGGTTATATTTTACCGGTTAAGTTTGTTCTAACTACATACCGCCCTAAGGTGTTTAGCTACTCATTTTTGTTGAACCAGACAGAGGCAGAGAAACAGTAAACAAAATATTCATGGCAGAAAAATAAATAAATAACATAATATTAAATTGCAAATAATAAAAACCTGGTTAACAATAAAATGGCAGACTCCTTCTTCCACAGACCGGAAAGCTCGGAGTAATTGGCAGAAATTGAAAATAAAGCAAAAATCTGAAGGTTTAGAAACAAGTGATTTTTATAACAATTTCCTGATGTTGGAAATTGTTATAGATTGGGTTTGGATACAATAAGAATAAAAAACTAAAATTAATGCTGAAATAAAAACGGGTCGTAAATCAGTTCGGCAGAGCTTCCGCAGGAAATTGAATAGAAAAATGCTCTGTCCATTCTTCATGAACTTGGTGCTATTTATAGAACTTCAATTGGGCTGGATTTTTGGGCTTCAGTTGAAATGGGCCTTGCTAAATTTGTGGAAGGAGTGCAGGTACGTGGCAACAAAATAGGAGAAGTGGTCTTCACGTAATGCCTTGACGTAGTCTTAGTCAAAAACCTAATTTAATCCTTGTCACGGTCGTGACAAGGTCTTCACGTTCGTAACTTGTGGTTTTTAAGTGTCACGGTCGTGACACTTCTCTTACGGTCGTGATGCTTCATTTTGGGGTGTCACGGTCGTGACACCCTTGTGACGGTCGTGACTGCTGCAAAATATGCAGTTTTGCAGGAAGCTTCATTTCTTCCTCTTTTTATGATTGATTTTGTTCCTTTTTGTCTTAGTTCATGATTTAGCTCCACATAATGGTGTACCTGCAAAATGGTAAGAAAAACTCGAGAAATCGAGTGTTAAAACGACGATTATTCGATAAAACGTTAATGAAACCTAGCAATATAATCGATACGTTTTCTCGTTATCAAACTTCCCCAAACTTAAACCTTTGCTTGTCCTCAAGCAAATAGTCGGTTGAAAATCGGCGGACAAGATGCTATTCACATATACTCATAACAAATCAAACGAGGGATCGTTTTGTCGGATAATCCGATACTTTGATAGAACACTACCGATACACTAATGACGCAAGCAACAAGCTATGTCGTCGACTTCCCGTTAAATGAGCCAATCGGCAATTACTTTACGATTTCACCTAAAGTTTTTCGATCTTATTTCGCCCGGTTTCATTCTAGCGCAATCACATTAAGCCCTTTGCCTTAGCACGCACGTAGTGGAGTAGCCGGTTAGCGACTTTGATCCTTTTTTTTTTAAGCACGGGGTCTGGTACACGAGTGTGGTAACCCTACATTTTGTATCCGATTTGGAGGTTGTGGGGGATCGAGCCGTAGCACGCCCTACCGAGTTCAGAACCAGTACCTCTGAACCAACCCGCAATGGACTCCTTCTCATATTTCTCGTTTCTTGTATGCGACCGTGTACTTTGGTGCAATTTCTTCTCATTTTGCGTCGAGATATGAAGGATCATTATTGATTAGGCATCAAACGCTTATATTCATTGGCTCCCCACGTGGTTTGTGTTCAGACGGTGCTGACTGCTAGTATAAACTACTCGGGGTTACTTTTGAACTGAAACTAAAAGTGTACTCGTAATGGTAATCGGGATAGAATCGCTTAAGTAGGAAGTCAAAGGTGTCAAGATTGTATTGGTCTTGTTTAATCGTTCTCAGCTTCCTATTTACGATTTCGTAGGTAAGTCGGGTAATGCGAATAATTAAAAAAATTTCGGTTATGGCTAAGTAAGCGGGAAAATTCGAAACTAAAGAAAATATCATAAAGATTTTGCACGCTTCATTAACTTGCTAAAGGGAAATACAATGGAATTGAAAATACAACGAAATGGAAAAATGCGAAAAGGGAAAAATACAGAAATGAAAGGTACCTCTCCCACACTATATCAGACATTGTCCTCAATGTTGTGATATAAATGCGGTTAAAGTACAGTACAAACGACAAAAACTAAAAACAAACAGAAGAAAAACTAAAACTATGGCTGCTGAGGACCGCGGGGTCGGCTTCTGGTACGGGAGCGGCGTCTGGAAGGAGTCGCTTCAGGATCAGAACCGGTGCTGGTGGTCCCAGTGATGTCGATACGCAAGGCGTCTAACTCGTCGAAAATCTCGTTAAACCTCTCAGTAGTAGCTGCCTGGTTTGCTGCAATAGTGCCGAGCAAAGCATCGTACTGCTCCTTATGCCTACGCTCCAGTGCGGCATTCATCTGGTTCTGCTGATGAATCGCACGGAGGACTTCCTCAAGTGTGATGTCCTGTGTAGGAGGCTGTCGGGTAGATGTCTCTGGTATATCCTGGACAGGCTCACCTGCATCCATAGCGTCATGCATCTCATCCGCAGGGAGGTCTGCCTGATCATGGATAGGAGCGTGGTCAGCAGCATCAGGTAGAACAAAGAGCCAGTTGGCTCGGCTGGATGGGTCGATGCGGTCGCGGGACGGCAGAATGATATGATGAAATACGGTGCCATGGACAACAGGGCTGTACCTGCCATCCTCTCGCTGTGCAATCAGGTGAGCGGACCTGCAATAACTCTTGGTGAGGTATTCGGCGGCTAGATGAGGCTGATCTGCGACCAAGTCACCAAGCCCCAACTGAATGGCCAGGGTGGTGACAATGCCGCCAATGAAGAACGGAGTGGATCCTCTGTGCGCAATAGCCTGGATGTGGTAAAGCATGAAAGGGGCAGCATTGATCGGCTCGTCATTAAGAGCACAATGCAAGAATAGAAGCTCCTTTGAGTTGAGCTTATGGTTGCTTTCTCGAGCGAAGATGGTGTTGCAAATGACTCGGTGGAAGTAGCGGATGGCCGGATTGTGAATGTGCGTGGCGTTGAGGCTTTGGAAGGCGGATGCACGGGTGTTTGTTAAGTCGTGCCATAGAGTGAAAGCTTGTTCACTAAAATTATCGGGCACGCGACGGTGAGCCTCAGTTCCGTGATCGAAGCCTAATAACTCGGCGATCCTGTCTTGCGAAAGGTTGAACTCTTGGCCATGCAATCTGAATTTTGCGAAACCAGTGAGCTGACTCAGAGAACCGGTGCCGGTGATGTAACTGAATGAACTTAAGAACTCCAGTGTCAGAAGTTCGAAGGTTAGCTGAGGTTGACTGCAAAGGTCCCAGAGCCCGACTTTGCGAAGCAGGTTCGTAACACTGGCCAGCATTCCGAGTTCCCTCAAACACACAGTGTCAATGTAACGCGTAGGTTGCACACCGCGGCTTTGGAAGCGGAGAAATCGTTCTCTCTGAGTTTCTCCAGCATCACCTTCTCTAAAAGTGATAGTATCCATTGCATGCAAGAGCTTAGAGTGAGGAATGAAGAATTTTGAAGTTTTTGTGAAAAAATGGTAAAATGGGAGAAATATTGATTCGGGATAAATAATGGAGAGTGAGAATGTAGTAGGTTGTGATAATGGGTGGTTAATGAGATTAAAGATGGTAAATGGGGTGTTACGGAGGTTATGGAGAAGATGGGTAGTTTTTTAGGAAGTTATGGAGAAGAAGAAGAAGAGGCACGAAGAGAAACAGTTCTGTTTCTCACGATTTCTGGTATAAGGGTCGTCACGGTCGTGACAGGGGTACGACGATCGTGAGACTCAAAAAGAGCGCGTCACGATCGTTATGGGGCAGTGACGACCGTGAGGCTTGCTACGTTAAATAATTTCCAGAAAAACACTTTCTCTCTTATTTCACATGTTCTATATTAATGCATTTTCTTCACTAACACTCATAATAAATTATAAACACCATATAGTATATAGTTTCAACACAGTACTTCAATAGCTTGCAAGGCATGAGAGATTTGTATATATAATGAATAAATGCAAGCATAACAGGACATAAAATTAAAAGTACATAAATTGCTAAAAATGGAGAATTTTTGGAATTAAAGATGCATTGCATAATGTAATTGAAAATGAAGTTACATAAACGGAAATTTGCGGTAAGAAATTGTTGCGAAAAATAAATCTAACTAGAAACGAAAACAATGAAAAAAATAAACTAAATCACTTATAACATTATCAAAAGCGTTTCTTCAAGTCTTCGATGGCGGAATTCAAGTGATAGAACTGTTCGCATGTTATGTCAGTCAATCCTATAATATCCAATCGCATGCTCTTAATGTCTTCTTTAAATAGGTTAATGTCAGTTTGGTAAGCATTGAGAGTGTTCATGATGTTTTGCAAGTTGTTAGCATAATCTCCTTGATTCACTTCAGGGGTTTCATAAACTTCTTCAGTGTGGCCAATGTCATGGTAACCAGGAGGCGTCTCAGGGTCAGTTTCGACATCGGTCATTGTATCATCTTTTATCTTGTAAGACTGAGGTGTTTCAGGAGTGGGTGGATAATCAGGTGGGTTTAACTCATAAAGCCAGTTATCCTTATTGTGAACACTTACTTTAGCATGGTTAGGCAATGTGAACAGGGTTACTACCTCGTTCCGGATTAGGTACTCAAAAGGTGGATGTCCTAAATTCCTTATGATATGTCTATTAAAGCAGAAGTTAAGATCCATAGGACGTATGTTACCTAAACGGTTGCACCTGTGCAATTGGTACCTAAGTCCTAAAGCATCAGCAATCATGGTTACAAGACCTCCTACTAAGATAGGTAATTCAGGTTCTTCTTGGATACGGGTGAAGGTTTGCATCATGAAAGGTACACCATTAACAGGCTGTCCAAGAGTGAAACATGACATAATAAATATTTCATCTTTAGAAACTCCGGTAATGTTTTCTTCTTTTCCAAAGAATGTGTGGGCAAGGAATTTATGGAAGTAACGGAGAGCAGGATTATGGATCTCATCATTATTCATGCCATTTGGTTCAGGGTGGTAGTTTCCGGTTAAAGTTCCCCAAAAGAAATCTAGCTCAATATCCATCAATTCTACCTGTGTGGTAGTAAAAGCAAATGGTCCACTAGGGAATCCTAACAAGTCAGCTAGTTCTTTATGGTTAAAATCATATTCTATTCCAAACAGGCGAAAACTAATAAATCCTTTCCTAAATCCAAAACCGCGCTTAGGTAAGTAAATTAACGAGCTCAGGAACTCAAGGGTGAGCTGGCGGTAAGTCACAAACTTATGTTGGATCATTGAATTCTCCCATCCGATTCGGTTAAGCAAGTACATAATGTTATCATGTATTCCTAAGGTTTCCATAGTCCGATCATCCGGGTACAGGGTCAAATCCATTTGCCTCTGTGATAACTCTTCAAATTTCATTCTTTGGTTCCTACCTCTAAATTTGGTTTCCATATGGTTAATTGGTTGGTTAGCCATGGTCAGTGCAAATATGGAGGAAACAAATCAGGAGAAGAAGGAAAGTGGAAAAGACTTTTAGAAAATCTGTAAAAAGTGATTTAAAATAAATATAAGAAAATGAAATGCATAATGTAATGGCAATAATAGTAAAATAACTATAAAATGACAAAACAATTAAACAAATAGTAAAACTATAAAAATGATAAAGAGACTAATTTAAATAGTTTGATAAGTAAATGGGTTGCCTCCCACTAAGCGCTGTTTTTATCGTCTAAAGCCTGACGTAATGCTTAAGTTTAGATTAATCAGGGGAATTAGTGGACAACTCTAAAAGCTTTAGATTATTCGCATAATCTCTATTTTCAACTTTATGATAATGTTTTAAACGTTGTCCGTTTACTATGAATGGTTCACTATTCCTACCCTTAATTTCTATTGCTCCACCCGGGAATACTTTAATTATTTCAAAGGGTCCTGACCATCTAGATTTTAATTTTCCAGGAAAGAGCCTAAGTCTTGAATTAAAGAGGAGTACAACGTCTCCCACACTAAATTCTTTCCTAGATAGGCGTTTATCATGCCATTGCTTAGTTCTTTCTTTATATATTTTAGCATTCTCATAAGCATCTAGCCTTAATTCTTCTAATTCGTTAATGTCTAGGATTCGCTTTTCTCCTGCAGCATTATAGTTTATATTGAGAGTTCTAATCGCCCAATAAGCTTTGTGTTCTAGTTCTACTGGGAGGTGACAAGATTTTCCATAAACTAATTTGAAAGGTGTAGTACCTATGGATGTCTTGTAAGCGGTCCTATAAGCCCATAAAGCTTCATTAAGTTTAGATGACCAATCTTTCCGAGATATGGCGACAGTCTTTTCTAAGATTTGTTTAATTTCTCTGTTTGAGACTTCGACTTGTCCACTTGTTTGTGGGTGATATGGTGTAGCCACACGGTGTCTTACTCCATACTTAGATAGTAATTTGTCAAATATTTTTGAGATGAAGTGCGAGCCACCGTCACTTATGACGAGTCTGGGCACACCAAATATGGGAAAGATTATATTTTTAAAAAGCTTTATTACTACTCGTGTATCGTTTGTAGGAGAAGCTATGGCTTCAATCCATTTCGAAACATAATCAACAGCTACGAGTATGTAATTATTACCGAAAGATGATGGGAATGGTCCCATGAAATCTATTCCCCAGACGTCAAAGATTTCTACTTCTAATATTCCTTTTTGAGGCATTTCATCTCTTCTTGAAATATTGCCAGTGCGTTGACACCGATCGCAATTTATAACAGCGATGTGGACATCCTTCCATAGATTAGGCCAGAATAAGCCGGTTTGCAAGATTTTTGCACAAGTTTTGGAAGTGCTTGCATGTCCACCATAAGGAGATGAATGGCATTGAGCAATGACATCTTCTATTTCTTCTTCGGGAATACATCGGCGAAAGATTCCATCTGGTCCTCTTTTGAACAATAATGGTTCATCCCAATAGTAATGTTTCAGATTATGAAAGAATTTCTTTTTCTGCTGATAGGTTAGATCGGGTGGAAGAGCTCCTGCGGCTAGGTAATTGACAATGTCAGCGTACCATGGCAGTCCTACAGTTGTCTGGATTGTTTCCACGGATTCTGGTTCATTTATATCTAACTGAGCTAGGTCACTTCCTAATTGTGCTATCAGCTGTTCATACGGAAAATCATCGTTAATCGGCACTTGTTCGGGTTTAATACCTTCTATTCTAGATAAATGGTCCGCTACGACGTTCTCAGTACCTTTCTTATCTTTTATTTCTAAGTCAAACTCTTGTAAGAGTAAAATCCATCTCAAGAGTCTCGGTTTAGCATCTTTCTTAGTTAATAGATATCGGATAGCAGCATGGTCTGTGTAAATGATTATTTTCGCTCCTACTAAGTAAGAACGGAATTTGTCAAGCGCAAAGACAACTGCTAACAATTCTTTTTCGGTAGTGGCGTAGTTCATCTGGGCAGAATCCAAGGTTCTACTGGCATAGTAGATCGCATGAAGTTTCTTTTCCTTTCTCTGGCCTAGAACTGCGCCTACAGCATAGTCACTCGCATCGCACATGATTTCAAAAGGTAATCTCCAGTCAGGGGGTTGCATGATTGGTGCGGTGATGAGGGCTGTTTTTAGAGTTTCGAATGCTTTAAGACAATCTTCGTTGAATATGAACTCAACGTCTTTCATTAATAAACCAGTAAGAGGTTTAGTAATTTTCGAGAAATCTTTGATGAATCGTCGGTAGAAACCGGCGTGTCCTAAAAAGCTTCGTATTTCTCGAACGGTTTTAGGGGGTTGAAGATCTTTTATTACTTCAATCTTAGCTTTATCAACTTCAATTCCCTTGTCTGATATTACATGACCTAATACGATTCCTTCGTTGACCATAAAATGACATTTCTCCCAGTTAAGCACGAGGTTTACTTTTACACATCTTTCTAATACCATTTCTAAGTTTGATAAACATCCTTCAAAACTTTGCCCGCATACAGAGAAGTCGTCCATGAACACTTCCATGATGTTGTCTATAAAATCTGCGAAGATTGACATCATACATCTTTGAAAGGTTGCAGGAGCGTTGCATAATCCAAAGGGCATTCGTCTATAGGCGAACGTTCCATAAGGGCATGTGAATGTAGTCTTCTCTTGATCATCTGGATGGATAGGGATTTGGAAAAATCCTGAGTAACCGTCAAGATAACAGAAGTACGAATGCTTGGCTAATCGTTCTAACATTTGATCTATAAAAGGTAGCGGGAAATGATCTTTTCGAGTGGCTTTGTTTAGTTTACGATAATCTATGCATACTCTATATCCCGTCACTACTCTTTGAGATATTGATTCGCCTTGAGCGTTCTTCACAACAGTGATACCTCCTTTCTTTGGCACTACATGTATTGTACTAACCCATTCACTATCAGAGATTGGATATATTATTCCGGCATCTAGTAATTTTTTAACTTCTTCTTTTACTACAGTGCTAAGGGTTGGGTTAATTCTTCTTTGAGATTCTCTGGAGGTTCTGCAATCTTCTTCTAGCAGAATACGATGCATACAAACTGAAGGACATATTCCTTTGAGATCAGATATGTTATATCCTAATGCAGTCGGATATTTCTTCAAAACATCTAAAAGTTTCTTTGTTTCTATAGTTCCTAAACTGGAATTTACTATAACTGGTCTTTTACATTCAACGTCTAAGAATTCGTACCTTAGGTTATGAGGTAAAGTTTTTAATCCTAATGTAGGTTTTTCTTTACTTGGCATAGGATCCGGTGTAAGTGCTAAACTTTCGCTTAGACTATCGTCCTGATATGGTTTACGCCAATTATCATCTTCGAAAATTGGAGGGATTTGAATTTTCATAATTTCAGAATAAGTGGTCTCTTTCAGTTCCATTTCTCTTACACATTCGTCAATTACGTCCAATAGATAGCATGTATCCTCTATAGCTGGTGATTGTAAGAAATTGTGTTAGAATAAATTCAACTTTCTCTTCACCCACTTCAAAGGTTAGCTTTCCTCTTTTTACATCTATTATAGCTCTGGCGGTAGCTAAGAATGGTCTTCCTAGTATGATAGGTGTAGTGGAGTCCTCAGAGATGTCCATGATTATAAAATCAGTAGGGATATAGAATTGTCCTATACGTACTGGGACGTTTTCTAGTATGCCTACAGGATATTTGACACAGCGATCGGCTAGTTGAACTGACATTTTAGTTGGTCTTAGGTCACCCATGTCTAGCCTTTTGCATATTGTTAAGGGCATAACACTGATACTGGCTCCTAAATCGCATAGAGCTTTGTCAATGACGAATTTTCCTATTACACAGGGTATAGAGAAACTTCCTGGATCTTTTAGCTTAGGAGGCATTTTATTCTGAATTATTGCGCTACACTCGGCAGTAAGTGTAACTGTTCCGTTATCCTCTATCTTTTTCTTATTGGATAAGATTTCTTTTAAAAACTTAGCATACGAGGGTATTTGAGTGATTGCTTCTGTAAACGGAATAGTAATATTCAACTGTTTTAGAAGTTCAACAAATTTCTTAAATTGACCCGTCGTCTTGGAATTTATTAATCTTTGAGGGTACGGAATTGGTGGTTTATAGGGTGGTGGAGGCACATAAGGTTGTTCTTTCTCCACTACCTCTTGATTGTCATCTTCCTTTTCTTCTGGATCATTCACCATTTCAGTCGGTTTATCCGGTTGTTGGTACATGGCTGGATTGTCAAGTCTTGGATCGGTAGGTCCGTCAAGTTCCTTGCCACTTCTTAATATCACAGCGTTAGCATGTCCTTTAGGATTAGGTTGAGGTTGTCCAGGGAATACTCCAGCTGGTGCAGTAGTAGGTGCTTGTTGTTGAGCTACTTGTGAAATCTGAGTTTCTAGCATTTTGTTATGTGTAGCTAATGCATCTACTTTGCTCACTAATTGTTTGATCTGCTCATTAGTGTGAATGTTTTGGTTTAAGAAGTCCTTGTTTGTTTGAGATTGGTTAGCTATGAAGTTCTCCATCATCAATTCAAGGTTCGATTTTCTAGGGACATTAGGAGCAGTCTTTTGATATCCTGGTGATGTAGCTGGTGCTTGACCTGGTGCGTATAAAGCATTGTTATTCTTATAGGAGAAGTTCGGATGATTCTTCCAACCTGGGTTATATGTATTTGAGTAAGGGTTTCCTTGAGCATAATTCACTTGATCAGTGGGAGTTCCTGTCAATAGTTGACAATCAGAAACTTCGTGTCCTGAAACTCCACATAACTCACAGTTAGGTGTTACTGCAGCCACGTTGGCTGTTGGTGTTATGGCCAAGTTGTCGATCTTTTGGCTTAGTTGGTCAAACTTCGCATTGACTTGGTCCATACTACTTACTTCATACATACCTCCCTTTGTTGGTTTCTCAGTTGCGACTCTTTCGCTTCCCCAGAGGTAATGATTTTGAGCCATACTTTCGATAAGTGCATAGGCATCATTATATTCTTTATCCATCAATGCACCGCCCGCGGCAGCGTCAATTGTCATTCTTGTATTGTACAAGAGTCCATTATAGAAGGTATGGATGACCATCCATTCTATTAATCCATGATGTGGACAAAGTCTCAGCAGATCCTTATAGCGTTCCCAAGCTTCGAATAATGATTCACTTTCTCTTTGCTTAAATCCGTTGATCTGAGCTCTCAGCATAGCTGTCTTGCTGGGTGGAAAATACCTGTTTAGGAAAACTCTCTTTAGTTCCTCCCACGTAGTTACTGAGTTCGAAGGCAGAGATTGAAGCCAAGCTCTTGCTCTGTCTCGAAGCGAAAAAGGAAATAAACGTAATCTAATAGCTTCTTGGGTAACTCCATTGGCTTTTACGGTATCGGCATATTGCACAAAGATCGAAAGATGAAGATTCGGATCCTCGGTAGGATTTCCGGCGAATTGATTTTGTTGCACGGCTGATATCAACGAAGGTTTTAGTTCGAAATCATTTCGGTTGATAGTCGGCGCTGCAATGCTTGAATGCGGTTCAGCTTGCGAAGGACTGGCGTAATACTTGAGTGGATGATTCTGTTCTTCAGCCATCTCCGCGTCCTTTGATGTTACGACTGGTTTAGGCGGATCTAATTGAAGATCTGGAATGTTGTAATTATTTTCGTAATCGAATATACGTCTTCTTACGTGTAAGAAGCGTTCCGATTCAGGGATTAGAGGTTGCAAGTCTTCGCTTTTAGAGCGAGTACTTGGCATACACTCGGAAATTAAATTAAATTAAATAGTTGATACCTTAGTCTAGACAATGCTACCTAAATGCACTAGTAACTAAATTAAGGAATCCCCGGCAACGGCGCCAAAAACTTGATGGGCTAAAGACGTGTCTACTTATGCGTCTAGCGGTATCTTACTGCAAGTGCACAGCCTATCGAAGTAATATTTAAGATTATCGATCCACATGGATTCTATGGTTACCTAGTGCTAGATGAACTTCTAGTTTAGCTAAGGCGAATGGTTGTCACGATTTTTTGTTGGTTTTTAAGACTATTAAAGGCGGAGTAAAATTTAAACTTTAATTAAGTAGTTTTAAGACGGTCGGTATGTAGTTATACTAACTTAGGTGGGTCAATCTAACCTAGGCTTATTTAAGGTGTTCACTTAATCTATTCGGTAGAGATTACTAGTTTAAATACCCTCAACTCACACTCTCGTGGTCTTATATCAGATCTTATCTCTAAAGCCCTATGCCTGCTCTCGCTAGCCCATAAGTGTTTAGAGGTAATTTTTGGAAACTAAGTAATTCTAATTTATCTTAAAGCGCTCTCGCTGTGTTTAATTTAAATGCCTAACTTTAGCTATCTGGTTAAAACCTCACACTCTCGTGGTCTTGACCTAACCTAATACTCTTTTCTTACTCTCGTAACGAAAAGGTCTTTTTACTTAAAAAGTGTCAGCCAGAATGTTAAGTGATTAATATTTTTAGCCTACGGTTATATTTTACCGGTTAAGTTTGTTCTAACTACATACCGCCCTAAGGTGTTTAGCTACTCATTTTTGTTGAACCAGACAGAGGCAGAGAAACAGTAAACAAAATATTCATGGCAGAAAAATAAATAAATAACATAATATTAAATTGCAAATAATAAAAACCTGGTTAACAATAAAATGGCAGACTCCTTCTTCCACAGACCGGAAAGCTCGGAGTAATTGGCGGAAATCGAAAATAAAGCAAAAATCTGAAGGTTTAGAAACAAGTGATTTTTATAACAATTTCCTGATGTTGGAAATTGTTATAGATTGGGTTTGGATACAATAAGAATAAAAAACTAAAATTAATGCTGAAATAAAAACGGGTCGTAAATCAGTTCGGCAGAGCTTCCGCAGGAAATTGAATAGAAAAATGCTCTGTCCATTCTTCATGAACTTGGTGCTATTTATAGAACTTCAATTGGGCTGGATTTTTGGGCTTCAGTTGAAATGGGCCTTGCTAAATTTGTGGAAGGAGTGCAGGTACGTGGCAACAAAATAGGAGAAGTGGTCTTCACGTAATGCCTTGACGTAGTCTTAGTCAAAAACCTAATTTAATCCTTGTCACGGTCGTGACAAGGTCTTCACGTTCGTAGCTTGTGGTTTTTAAGTGTCACGGTCGTGACACTTCTCTTACGGTCGTGATGCTTCATTTTGGGGTGTCACGGTCGTGACACCCTTGTGACGGTCGTGACTGCTGCAAAATATGCAGTTTTGCAGGAAGCTTCATTTCTTCCTCTTTTTATGATCGATTTTGTTCCTTTTTGTCTTAGTTCATGATTTAGCTCCACATAATGGTGTACCTGCAAAATGGTAAGAAAAACTCGAGAAATCGAGTGTTAAAACAACGATTATTCGATAAAACGTTAATGAAACCTAGCAATATAATCGATACGTTTTCTCGTTATCAGTTAGCTTCTTCTTTTTTATAGCTTTTTCTTTATGTTGAATCTTCGCATTATGGCATGCTTAAATTTATTTACAATGTTTCAGTCCATCATACACTTTAACTATCATTCTTTCCTTCAAAAATTCTAGTATCAGTTCATCTGTTTCCAAATCAATATTTAGTATAATCTTGACAATGTTTGTATAATCTTGACAATGTTTCTCTCCAAACTATGGCGCTCCCCATAAACATTAATGCAAACAATCAAAGGCTATTTATTTAGACTTCAATTATTTTTGTTGGGTTGCAAAATAAACAAGTCTCTTTAAATATTTCCAGATTCTCATAGGAATGTATCAGAGCATTTCCATGGAATTGTCTGTCTCTCAAACTTGCAAGCACAAAATTTTTAATGCCAAAGAAATATGTGTTCCTTTATTGGAACATATAAGCTAACTTTTCTTTAGATACTTATCGCCCAAAATCTTCTAGACTACGTTTAATCAAGTATAATCACCTAATTTTATCTTGTTGAAGTTATCAACAATTCTCAACGATAACATCTCAATTAAGACATTACCTTTATATTATCAATGCTTTTACTTAAATGGCTTCAAATCCAAATTAGGTTAACTAAGTGGATTTATATTTTAAATTATTCGATATTATCAGCATACATATTGTATTATCCATTGTATATAGTTTTTATTTTCTATATATTAAGTGACACTTGTATAGGTGATTATTGGTGGATTCATGATTTGTATATATAGCTTGTAAACTCTTATCATCTCAATAAGATAAGATTGCATTTTCTCATCACAGTTTGTTTTTCACTTTCTTCTCTCAACCAATTTCCTCTAACTGTTGTAACAGAAATTAGTTACAATAATTTCTTCTTCTTCTCCATTCAAGCTCCATTGATGGAGATTACTCTTGTATGCTTGAGCTTCAATATGGTATCAGAGCTAATACAGCTCTGGTAACCATTGTTGCTTCTTCCTCTTCGTCCTTGATATTGTTCTTGTGCAAGCTTCCTTTCGTTTTCTTCTTCAAGCTCTGCATTGTCTTCAATAATGGCTTACCAACACTTCCTTGATTTCTCAACGAATTCGACGAATCCATTCTATCTCCATCCGAACGAAAATCCTGCAATAGTGCTTGTTTCTCCACTTCTTGATGACAAGAACTACCATAGTTGGTCATGTTCTATGCACATTGCCTTGATTTCGAAAAACAAGGAAAAGTTCATCGATGGATCTCTCACCAAGCCACCAGTTTCTGATCCTTTGTATTCGCCATGGATTTGATGCAACACGATGGTGCTTGCTTGGATTCATCGTTCTATATCTGATTCCATTGCCAAATCGGTTCTTTGGATAGATAGTGCTGCAGGCGTTTGGAAGAATCTTGAAACTCGTTTCTCGCATAGTGACATATTTCGCATCTCTGGTCTTCAAGAAGAAATCTACAAGCTGCGCCAAGGTAACAGTGATGTCTCTAATTACTTTACACAATTGAAAGTGTTATGGGATGAGCTTGACAATTATAGAGCAATCATTGAGTGTTCTTGCGCTATTCCCTGTTCTTGTGGAGCTGTTATCTCTGCTAAACAACATCGAAATCAAGATCAGGTTATTCGATTTCTTAAAGGTTTGAATGAAAAATTTGCTTATTCTAAGTCACAAATAATGATAATGACTCCATTGCTTGATTTGGATAAAGCTTTTTCTTTCATTATTCAACAAGAACGTGAGCTCAATAGTTATGCCTCTGCTATGGCTCAGGCTTCATCCAAACCTGAAGTGTTGAATTCAGTATATCAAGTTCATGCTAGTTATGGCAACTCTCAACAGAAACCTGGATACAATTCTTTCAAAGGAAAATATCAAGGTTCTGCTAGAGGGCACAATCGTGTTTGTACATATTGTGGTAGAACCAATCACACAGTGGAAACATGCTTTCTCAAACATGGATATCCACCAGGTTTCAAGCACAAAGGCAAGGCTCAATCACCTCACAGCAATAATCAATCAGCTGCAACAATTAATGTTGTATGTGATTCTCCTCAGTCAAACTCAACTGCTTCATCATGTGTTTTTACTCAAGAGCAGTACAACAATATCCTGGCATTGCTTCAACAACCCACTCTTCAATCCCAAGCCAACTCTGTCTCCACACCTCCTCTAGCCATGACATCACATACATCTGCTACCAATGGTAAGCTTTCCACTCTATGGATTCTTGATACTGGAGCAACAGATCACATTTCACATGACATTAATGCATTTGTTCATATCAAAAACATTGTTCTTATCACTGTTAACCTACCTGATGGTTCATCCATCACTGCATCTATGTCTGGTAATGTGATACTCTCACCATCCTTAACCCTGCATAATGTTCTCTATATTCCTAGCTTTCATGTTAATCTCATTTCAATTGCCAAGCTTACACATAATAATGACTGTTATGTTCATTTTGGAGCTGATGTATGCAACATTATGCAGAACCATTCTCAGGCAATGATTGGTACAACTAAGCTCCAAAGAGGCTTGTATGTCCTGCATACTGTTAATCAATCCTTAGATTTTAGTTCTAGCTCTATTGATTCTTGCAATTTATGGAATCTAAGGCTAAGACACATTTCTAATACTGCCATGAAATTTGTATCTCAGTCTTTTCCATTCATACAATGTAAAGCAAATAATATTCCTTGTGATTCATGTCATTTTGGCAAGCAAAGAAAACTTCCTTTTCCAAATAGTGTATCTACCTCTCTTTCTCCTTTTTCCATTTTACATGCTGATGTTTGGGGTCCATATTCCACAATATCAATGTTATGACACATATATTTTCTCACTCTTGTAGATGATTATAGTAGATACACTTGGGTGATACTCTTAAAAACAAAAGATCAAACCAAAAATAGTCTAATTCAGTTTATTGCTTACATTGAAAATCAATTCAAAACCACTCTCAAATGCCTTAGATCTGACAATGGCATTGAATTTCTTGCTCTAACCTCCTTCTTGCTTTCCAAGGGTATACTACATCAAACCACTTGTGTTGAAACACCCTAACAAAATGGGGTGGTTGAGAGAAAACATCAACATATCTTGAATGTGGCAAGATCCCTGTGTTTCCATTCTGATATTCCTGTCACCATGTGGAATTTTTCTATTCAACATGTTGTTCATATTATAAATAGAATACCATCTCCTCTTCTACATTTCAAATCACCTTATGAAAATATATACTCTCAATCACCCTCTTTAATTCATCTCAAAGTTTTTGGTTGTCTCAGCTATGCCACTACATTACAAGCACATAGAACTAAATTTTCACCTAGAGCTAGAAAATTCGTTTTCCTTGGATTCAAAGATGGAACCAAAGGGTATATTATTTATGATTTGCAGAGTCATCAAATTTTTATTTCAAGAAATGTTATATTCTATGAAAATGTTTTTCCCTTCAAAACCATTCCCCCATCTACTGATGGGACTGTCTGTCATAATCCTACTAGTAGCTTTTATGCAGACCTACCTACACTGCCAGCCCCCACCAGTACCACAGACATTTCCATATCCCTTGATTCTAGAAGATCTGAAAGTACCTCAATCCCATCAGTTACACCCATTCAGTCCTCATATGAAAACATCTCTCCTGATAATACTCAGCCTTTCTCTCACAGTCCTATCACCCATGAGGTTCCCACATCACCTTTAATCAACAATTACTCTCCTCTTCTACCTTCTAATACTTTTTCACCTTCAACAAGTAATGACTTTTCCCATCTATCTGATACTTCTTCAGATTCTACCAACAGCTATATCCCTGTTAGACAATCCACTAGAATATCTCATCCCCCTAGCTATTTGACAGATTATCACTGCTATCTTGCATCTCATAATTTTGTCACATCTCATAACACTCATTCTAATACTGCACATCCTTTATCATCTGTCATCTCTTATCATAATTGTTCTCCTGCATACAAACATTGAACCTAAGACCTATAACCAAGCCATGAAGTTTGATTATTGGAAGCATGCCATGGATGTTGAGCTACGAGCTCTTGCAGCTAATAATACATGGGAGGTAGTTGATCTTCCTGCAGGAAAACACCCTATTGGATGCAGATGGGTATACAAGGTCAAGTACAAAGCAGATGGTTCTATTGATAGACATAAGGCTAGGCTAGTTGCCAAAGTCTACACCCAATTAGAGGGAATAAACTACTTTGACACCTTTTCACCAGTGGAAAAACTCACTACTGTAAGGGTACTCTTGTCTATAACAGCTATAAAAGGGTGGCATTTGGAGCAACTAGATGTCAATAATGCATTTCTGCATGGTGATCTTCATGAAGAGGTGTACATGAATCTTCCCCTGGCCTTCAAGATTCTAACTCATCTAAGGTGTGTAGACTGCATAAGTCATTATATGGTTTGAAGCAGGCAAGCAGACAATGGTGTTCCAAGCTTTCTTCATTTCTTCTCTCTATTGGTTACAAACAATCTCAAGCAGATCATTCTCTCTATGTTAAATCTACCAATAACAACTTCACTGCATTATTGGTATATGTTGATGATATAGTTCTTGTAGGAACTTCTATGAATGCGATATCCCAGGTCAAAGAGCAACTTCATCACTCCTTTAAGAACAAAGACCTTGGTCAATTGAGATTCTTTCTTGGCTTTGAGATTGCTAGAAGTACAACTGGTATTTTTCTAAATCAAAGAAAATACACCCTAGAGCTTCTTAAGGACAGTGGTATGCTAGCTTCAAAACCAACCTCAGTTCCATTTGATCCGACTCTCAAATTGTCTATTCATGAAGGTCAACCTCTAGAGGATCCTTCTATCTATAGAAGACTAATTGGGAGACTCGTCTACCTCACTAATTCAAGACCAGATATTGCATATGTTGTTCAACACCTCAGCCAATATGTTTCAAAGCCCCTCACCCATCACTATCAGGCTTCCATTAAAGTTCTTAGATATCTCAAATTTGTCCCTGCTAAAGGATTGCTCTACCCTGCCTCCAGCCAGCTCAAACTGTCTGCATTTGCTGATTCTGATTGGGCAAGATGCTCAGACACCAGAAAATCCGTCACAGGCTTTTGTGTCTTGCTTGGCTCTTCCCTCATTTGCTGGAAATCTAAAAAGCAGAAGACTGTTTACAGATCTTCTACTGAAGCTGAATACAGAGCACTAGCCTCTCTTTCTTGTGAATTGCAATGGTTGAACTACATCCTACAAGATTTGCAAATTCACCTCCCTCAACCTGCTGTTGTATTTTGTGATAGTAAATCAGCCATTTACTTAGCTCATAACCCAGCTTTTCATGAGAGAAGTAAGCATATCGAGTTGGATTGTCATGTCATTAGAGAAAAAATCCAATCAAAGCTTTTGCACTTACTTCCTATTTCCACCACTAACCAATTAGCTGACATGTTTACTAAACCTCTGCACCTTCCTTCCCTAGCTGGCATCTTGGACAAGTTGGGACTTTGTAGAATCCACAGTCCAACTTGAGGGGGGATATCAGCATACATAGTGTATTATCCATTGTATATAGTTTTTATTTTTTGTATATTAAGTGACACTTGTATAGGTGATTATTGGTGGATTCATGATTTGTATATATAGCTTGTAAACTCTTATCATCTCAATAAGATAAGATTGCATTTTCTCATCACAACTTGTTTTTCACTTTCTTCTCTCAACCAATTTCCTCTAACTATTGTAACAAAAATTAGTTACAACAGTTTCTTCTTTTTCTTCTCCATTCAAGATCCATCAATGGAGATTACTCTTGTATGCTTGAGCTTCAATAGATATAGTATTCAGATTTCGTTTCAGATCGATTATTGATTGTGAACCGATTTACAAACCAATTGTTTATAAAAAATCAATATGTTTTTTAATTCCTACAACTTTATAAAATTATTTTTATGTGTCTTTATTTCCATAAGCAGTAACATAACATGTTTAGAATTTTATGCTTTTCGTCATATCATAGAAACTATGGATGCATTCTCATAAATTTCTGATGTAGATTTTGCTATGTCTTTTGAAATGACTATCAGTAATTTTAGCTTTGTAGTGTCTTAAATTAAAATTTATGATATCTTATATAATTTGATGCACTCTTAGTGATGATGTTTTGTTCTCACATTTTTAAATGATTTTTTTAATTCAATATAGTTTTAATCTTGGCGGTGATAACAACTTTATATAATTATTATTTTTATAGTAATTATTCAAAAAGAAGCACGACAAAGTAAAATAAGATGAATGGTTCTTAAGACCTCACAACACCTTCAATGGTTGGTACCTCTACTATCAAGAACACAAACCAGAACACAAACGTGTTTATCGACTCTCTTCTTCACCCATTTTCTCTCTGTATCATTTTCCAATATTTAAATCTACAAACTTACACAAATAAATTTTGTAGATCAGAATCTATTTTATCCAAGAAAACAATACATAGTGAATTTTACTAAACACAACATACAACAGAAGTAGTTCACACATAATCAATTCGAAATTGAACTAAAATGAAATCTACTGACTCAGAAATTAATACATAAGTGAAGTCGAAACCTAACCTTAACCAAAAAAATAGAAATCACATATCATATTTGTGAATGTATTTGAGACTCCTAATAACAATATAGAAATATTGAGAATGTGTCAAATACTGCAGAATGAATGACTTATAATAAAACCGGAGACGAAGTTTTACGAAGTCATGAATTCCTGCATTTGTTAGACTGCTTAGTCTTCCATTTCACTTATACTAAAAAGTTAAAAATTCTCATTCCCCTAAAAAAAGACATCACATAATGCAAGTTGTTACGTATAGAAGAATATTTTAAACACCAATTCAAGCCGTACCCAAATAAAGAAATGACGGGTTAGGTGTTAACTTCCTGCTATTGAATTGTTTTCACTATATTGTTGTAAATCAAAATTGGACAAATGAAACTTAAAACATGTATGGGAGATATAACTTACTCCTATTTAAAATATAAAAACATTAGTTAATAATAATATTTGATGATTGTTAAAGAAATGTGATTGGTTATAACTAAATCCTACAAAATCGGTTGGTAGAGCGAGGATTATCCTCACTTATATACAGAAGTTCGGATTATATATTGTCCGATGTGAGACTTTTAACACACATCCGTATGTCCAGAATTAGACATATGGAGCGTGGAAATAAATGGTGGGTGGCCCGATAGCGGAAACCATAGAAGGTGGTCCACCCGATCTTAAAACAGGTTCTGATACCATATTATAAAAAATATGATTGGGTTTAACTCAATTCTACAAAATCAATTGGTAGAGTGAAGATTATCCCCACATATATTATCTAACGTGGGATTCTTAACAAAGATATAAAAACTATAAAAGATGATAAGAGTCATGTTGACATTGCTACATAATACATATCCAATAAATATGAGTCTAGAATTGATAGCAATATGATACAAAATCATTATAGTAAATTGATAAATTTTAGTATAATACATGCTCTTAAAACCATATCTGAACATAAAATAACAAAAATTTACCAAATAGCAACCTCTGGCAACAACTTTTTCTTTGTATTCTCATAAAAAATTATGAAGCATGTGTATCACATCTGTAACAATGTGAGTCGATAATTCACTATTTATGTACATAATGATATTAATTTTAAAAGTAATGGAATTTATATTTTCAAAATCTAACGGATAAAAATCAAATGAAAATCCCTCTGAGCAATAAACACAATGGTTATTTTGTAAATATGTTAAAATGTCAATGAAGAGAATATAATTATGATATGATAAGCTTTCCAAATAATGAATTTATATTTTATAGAATATTTCAAATAATGTAGGGGGTGGATATAATCAAATGAAAAAAAACGAGAGATAAGAAAAAGTTTTGGTGAGAAAAAGATTTGAAATAAAATAATAATAATTAATATTCATAACTATCTTACCTTACATCCCAAAAAAATAGAAACGAACTTGACCTAAGAGGCTTTCATTCGGTAACAAAACTCTAGCATTATTAATTACATATGTATGAACTCCACTAATATACCGACATCAAGACGTTGGCATTGATTAACAGATCTCGTCAAAAACTCTAAAAATCACGTTGAAATTAAAAAAAAAAATTAAAACTTTCACAAAAATAGTAATAGATGACCCGTGCGTCTGTACGAGTTTAAATTATTTGATTTAAAATGATAAAATAAATATAAAAAGAATAATAAATATAGAATAATTTCATGCTATAATTTATATAAGTTGAAATTAGGAATCGATGAAACATAACAATTTATCTATCTTATAATGATGTTTAGGTTTTATATGATTACTAGTGTGACGTGTTATAATTGTATTCCATAAGTAATAATTCAAATGCACAATTAGAGAAAAATTTGTGGTTTTTTGTGTCCGGATCTGACCGGTATTTATGCATGTTTTATCCTGAATATAACTAGTAGTGTCTCGTGTTATTATTTAATTTCATATATAATTAAGAGTAATATTTATATATGTTTTTTAATATAATTGATTGTATCCTATTAGGTTTTATATGACTGATAGTTTATCGTGTTATAATTGCATTTCATAAGTAATAATTCCAATGCGTAATGAGAGGAAAATTTGTGGTTTTTTCTGTCTGGATCTAACCGGTATTTATGCATGTTTTATCCTGAATATAACTGGTAATGGCATGTGTTATTATTTAATTTCATAAGAATAATATTTATGCATGTTATTTTAATAAATTGATTGTATCCTATTAAGTTTTATATGATTGGTAGTTTCTCATACTATAATTGCATTTCATAAGAAAAAAATTTGGTGAGAAAAAAATGATAATAATTAATATTCATAACTATAAAATGAAATATCTTACCTTACATCCCAAAAAATAGAAACGAACTTTACCTAAGAGGCTTTCATTCGGTAACAAAACTCTAGCATTATTAACCACATATGTTTGAACTCCACTAATATACAGACATCAAGATGTTGACATCGGTTAATAGATCTCATCAAAAACTCTAAAAATCACGTTGAAATTAAAAAAAAAATTCAAACTTTCACATAAAAATACAAACATAAACTAAAAAAATATCTCATTACACAATCAAATCAAAACCTTCATCCAAACAAAAAAACGATTTTACCCAAACAAAATCAACTCATTTGTTCAAATGATAAAAAATGCAGAAAATAATCAAACCAAAACCAGAATCCACATATTGATATGAACTTACTTATAAAATTTTTGTTAATCAGTGGAACGCGGTTATCGAAAAGAAATAGATGAGAGACAGAGGAGGGATTTTAGGATGAAAAAAATGAGGAACAACTCAAGAATGAAAATGTGTTGGATCTGAATGAGGAAAATGTTACTCTTCTTCAAACTTGAAACACTAATGAGAGAGAGAGAGAGAGATTAGAAGCTTTGAGTTTGAAAGGAAAAAAAAAGAGAAAATGGGGAACAAGCATAGCGGTAAACATGTGAGAGAGAAAAAGATTTCTCAAATTACTCAAACCCAAAATCTCATAAGAAAAATGATTTGAGGAGGCCAGTTGGAAAAAGAAATGAGTTTCATTGAGTAATACAATTAGATTTAATCAATTATAATAAATGGTATAATACAATTAGATTTAATCAATTATAATAAATGGTATAATACAATTAGATTTAATCAATTATAATAAATGGTATGACTTAACATAAATAATTTTAAATGAAAAGGATATTTTAAGGAAAATTATGATATATTATATTAATGGATAAGTAGTTGATATGATGTGGTAATCTTTAGTCATAAATAACATGCTATTCTTACTTTTGTGAGCATTGTTATGCTAAGCAATAGCTCAAAATAGGGTCACCGTGACTTTTAGAGCGACACTCGCTCATTTGATACTTAAATAATATCACTATAAAATATGGAAGCAAAATATCTGTTTATCCATTTTGGATTTCTTCTCTTTTTCTTTTGTTTTTTTTTTTGTATAGTAGTCTTTTTATAGCTTTGTCATTATATAACTTAAATATTATAAACAATAGAATATATGTGATTAGGATGATTTTATCACTGGTTGATTTTTTCCACAATTTTTAAAAATCTTTATTAAATTCTATAAAAAACAATTTAAAAGAAAAAACACAAACAAGAAAAAACATATTAAAAGTATGATATGACAAACCGCCATCACATATTTTAATTAAAATTGATCTATAATATATTTTGATCGGAAAGTGAAAGTATGATACAAGAGACTAAAGAGCATGTGAAGCTTACGTTATTGTTACAAGAGACTATAATTCTATCGTAAGATTTTTAACAAAATATTATGAAATTGTTATGAAATTGTAATTTGATTAATTTAAAATATTATGAAATTTATAAAAGAGTGTGATTAATTCAAAATGTTATCAAATTTATTAATTCAAAATGTTATGAAATTGTTACAAATGTGTATTGTAGTTTGATTAACTTTTTCTGATTTGATCCCTTAAATAATTATAAGGTTTCAATTTGATCATTTTGCTGAATCATTACACATTTGACCTGTCACGTTGGCAAAAACTAACATTTTTCAGGTAAACTAACATAAATGATCAATATTACTAATGAAACGAATATTATGAAACTAAACTATAACGAAACAAATATTATGTGAACAAATTATAATGATTTTTTATTAAGAGATTAAAACGAAATTTAAAATTAATTTTTTATAGGATCTAAAAACCCAAATATTTATCATGTCATCGGAGTATTGTTGAGTGATGGATTGCTCTTATAAAAATAATAATTTAATACTATATCAATTCAATAAATAGGAATATTAAATAGAGGTGTGATTAGAAGTGTGATTGTACCTATCTAGCAAATTGACAAACAGAACATGTTCCATCTTAGGGAGACCCCATTTCTTTATATGCATGCTTTCATGTCATTATATAAACAAATGAATGGTCAAATGTGACTGATAATTCATCAATATATACTTTCTTTCTGATATTTCATTTCCACGTCTCTCACTTTCATAAACAAGAGCATATATATCATCAACACCGTATTTCATAGCTGTACATAAGAATCTCACCTCTTTTTTTCATGAATGATTTATAAAATCTTGGTTTTTACATAATTCATGGTTTTATATATTTTTTATTACACGCGTGTACTTAAATTTATTACTATATTTAAAAAAAGAAGAAGAAGATATTTATAGTATATGCTACTCCCTCCACTTATATTTGCACCAATCCTTATGACCTGATTTCACTGAATTTGAACCACTAGTTGAAAAAAAAGGCACAAACTTTAATACTTTATCACAAGTAGACAATTAAGATGAGTTAATATTATCAAAAACAGTGATTAAAAATAGTGGTTAGAATTAGAGCTATAAAATGGATTATTTATAAATCTTATATTTTAGAGCAAAATTAAATATTATTTGGAATATCAAAATGTCGGTTTGAAAATATCTATATTAGAGAATATTATTAAATCCAATTGTAAATTTTATGATTTTTATAAAAATCTATTATTTTTTATTTTATAGATTAAATTGAATAACAATTTTTTTTGCCCGAGTTCGGTTGTGGTTCGGGGTTTTTTGTATTATGGTTCGAGAATCCTTAATTCTCGTTTAATGGTATTCCTTACTTAAAAAAAACAGACTTCGAATTTATCTGTTAAAATTATTAAAAATAATAATTAATTTTGATAATTTTTTTTTTTGGAAAAAGTTAATTAATTTTGATGAAAATATTAAACTAAAATATGTATAAAAAAAGTCTAAAACAATTATAACTTTAATCTATTTTTATAATATTTTGAAAGAAACACGAGAAAATAAGAGAAGCTTTTTATTGAATTAAAGAAACAGAATTATTTCCCAAGGGCCATTATCAAATTTAGGGTTTTCATCCTAATGCAATCTTGTCTTCTTCGTCGTTACGATACCTATGATATTCTAAATATTTTAAATGACATATTTTTTATATAAAATTTGATTGTTAAGTGAATATAAAAGAGGTCCTGTATTTTTTAGCTCTTTGATTCAACTTTTATTAAATATAAAATTTGTTTTTATTTATTTATTTTTAAGATCTCATTTTAAAAATTTCTTAGGTCTTTAAATAGGTTTTTTTTATAAGCAATGAAATATATTAACGGGAGAAAAGGGGATTCTCCAATCCATTACAAAATACAACCAAAAAATAGGACAAAATTCAAATGACCAATTTACAAAAAGTCCAAAGGAAATTTGTTCAAATCGTAAAGACTACAACTTCTACTATCTTTCAATCTAAAGACAACCACCTCCAAGAGAGCAGGACGATACGGTGGAACATAGATTCGACATTGCAAATATCCTCATTGAAAATGGTATTATTTCTCATGCTCCAAATACACCAACAAATAATAAACCAAATCGAGCAAACTAGATTAAGCTTGCATCTGTCATTCAACAATTCGACCTAAGCCGAGGCATGATCGTAACAATTATCAACAACCAATCTAGGAATTTCTACCCAATTAAAAATCTTATTCCACACCTGGACAAATATAGAGCAAAAGAAGAACAAATGATAAAGACTTTCCTCTTCAAAGAAGCACAACACAAAACCTTGTCGTGAGGAGAGGACACAATACCTCTCTATTCGCAAGGTTCAGACTAATAGGAAGTTTGTCGATGCACAACCTCCAAATAAAAACTTTAACTTTCAGCGGAATTTTAGACTTCCACAAAATACCCAAAACTCGATTTTGTGCATCCTTTAAAATTGTCCCGTCTAAACCGCCCACTGCAACATCATACAACAATTTCACAGTATACGACTTATCGTCCACCAGCGACCATTCCCACTTATCGTCCCTATCCGAACTCGACTCCAAATTACCAAGCAACTCAGACAGCGAGTCAAGTTTAGTTGTTGCTGCACCGGTGTCGCTCCCAAAGATTTGCATCCCGGTACAAGCGCGAACGGTCGACGAAAGGAGAAATGAAGGTGAAATGAATAGAGTCGCCAGCTAGGCATTTTTATCCCGAAGGAAAGGTAATGCTGCATAAACCTAGAAAGATATGGATAAGACGGTTGCGAACCAGAGAAACTGAGAAAGGGGGTTGGTTACAACCTGGGAAGGTATTAGCACCCAGATTGTCCGTCGTACTCGACGGGATCCACGCTTAAAAGATTGTATTTAAAGGGGTAGGTGTATGTGCTATCTGTGTGCAAAAGCTGGAAAAGAATATACAAGTGTCAGTGCAAAAGGTGAATGCTCAGGATCTGAGGCTTTAAGAAAGAATGTTGAAAGAGGGGGAAAACAAAGAGACTTTTGTTCGATAACTGTTAAGTTATGCCTACGTATCCTCTCGTGCAATGAGGAAGTCAGAACACTGTAGTTCGAGTCAAAGAGACTGAAAGATAAATTTGACTGTGAACTGCTTACTTGCCTATGCTCAAGTGTATGACTCGTTTGGCTCGAGTGCTAACTCTCTTGCATTAAACGGAAGAAGCAAGTTCTCGTTTGTGAATGAGTATGATGAGAAAAGAATCCCGAAGGAGACGATTATTGTTTGTTTTTGTGTTTTCAGTTTTGTTATTGTTTTTAGTGTTTTGCATAAGTTAATGAGCTTAAGCCCACATCAAGGACTTGTAAACTCATCATATCCTCCCTGATTAGGGATAATGAGCCTACTTAAGTATGAGATAAGCACCTCAAACTTAATTACCATGATGATGTAGGATTAAGATCATTAACCTACTTGTGATTATTTAGATGTTTTTGGGTTTTTGTTTAGTGTTAAGTAATGAGTTTAATCTCTAATCACGGATTAGTGAACTCATTACACGATCCTAATAGAAGGATAATAGATGAGAACACTTAAGCTGAGGAAGATACCTAAACTTAATCCATGGTTAGGGATTAAATTCATTATATAACAAGCCTTTATTAAATGAATTTTAATTAAAGGGTGAGATTAAGAAGTAAGTTTTATGGTTTGTAAGACAACTTGAGGGGGACTTGTCCATTAAACACTAGGGTTAGTCCTTTTAACCATAAAGGAAGAATTAGAACCCTAATGTAAGGCCCAAGTTACAAGATGAAGTCTTAGTGATTATTAAGATGATTTGATTAAGAGGTTTAAACAAATTAAAGGTTTAACACTTAGGATTAAAATTATACACTCCATCCTAAGAGAAGGATGCAGGCATAAACCTAATTCCAAAGTCCTAAAACTTTAAGAGTTTAGTCTCTGATTATTGAGATGAGAAGAGAGACTCAAGGAGACTCAAAGGTAAAAAGCTAAGGGGGACTAATAAAAACCCTAATTATTATCATGCTTGGATATCCTATGGTTTGTAAGGCTTGAGAAAGATCTTCAAGGAAGCCACCAATGGAAGAAGCAGATGAATGGAGGAAGAAGCAGATGAATAAGTTACTTACTTCATTGAAGAAGATAAGTAACTTAAAGAAAGAAAGTAAGAGAGATGGAACACAAGTGAACAAGTTAACTTTAAAGACATATTAAAATACAAATGAAAGAGATAAAAAGAAGTGAGAGGTGAAGGCAAATCCACCTCTTAAAATGACTTACCACCTGAAAATGTTAGCATGGATGCATAAGGTATAAAGCATAAGGAAATGAAATGAAATGAGATGATATGATATGAGATGAAATGACCAAAGTCAGAAGTGTTTATGTAATGTAAATAACATGTGAGATGATGCAAAGGCATACAGAATGCATATGTATAATCATACAAAGATGAGATGCAAATGGAAGCATGCTTTGAAGTTTGAAAACACATGAAAGTTAATGAAAGGAAATGAACTCAAATCATAGAAAATGAATGAAGGAATGATCAAGCATGGTTCTAACATGTCATAAGGTGTCTAATATGACATATTAATGCAAGAAATATCATGGCAAGTTCATGTATTGATGCATATGCAAGGTGAATGCAAGTGAACATGAGAAATTAGGGTTATATGGAAGAATGAGATGCAAATGAACAAAACAGAAGCATATGACATGATAAAAATTTGCAATCAAGCTCAAACAAACCCTAATCCCATATTAGGTCACACCCCAAAGGAGAAGGTCAGAAGCCTAACCAAACAAAAGTTATGATTTTCCTAAGTTATCTAGGGTTTTTGGGTGGTTCAAAAGGAAAAATGCAAATCAAATTGAAAATGTAAGATACATTCATGAGGCAAATGACATATAAACTACATGCAATATGCAAAACAATGCAAAAAGAATCATCTTCAAACTCTTTGTTAGGCAGAAATGATTTTTTCAAGTTAGGGTTCAAAAATATGATTTTTATAACCTTTAATTCAAAGAAAATTGGCAAACTATGATCAAACCTAAAAAGAAATTTGTGTGAAGAGTTTGAAAATGTTTCTAAATGCATTGGAATGATTCATGATTTTTTTGGTGATTTTTAGAAACCTAAATGTATTTTTAATTGATTAAAAGACTTTAATTAATTAAAAATAACATTTAAATATTTTAAAAATACTTTTTTAATGCAAAAAATAAAATAAAAATTATTTTTGGAATGAGAAAAATATTCAAAGTCAGAATGCAAAAGAAAATATTTTTTTGGATGCATTTTGGTATTTTAAATTAAATATGCAAGAAAATGCAATTAAAATGAAATAAAAATGGATTAAAATGAAAGTATGCGCATCCAATGGATGAGGTTCAAATTAAGAGGGTGAGGGTTGACTGCGCGCGCAGATGGAAGGCTGAGATTGATTCTGGCAATTTTTAATTAATTAAATTAATTAATCTGGATTAGGGTTAAGTGAGTGAATCAGGACCATTCAACACGCACTAATACACATCCAAGGGTTGACATTCAAACTAGGCAACTAAACCCTAATTAGGATTCTAATCATTTTCAGGTGACCGGATCTAGCTCCGGTCATCTTCTCCGGCAAGCCAAAACACCTATCTTCTTCCCTAGGCTAAATCAAAAGCTCTAAAGCTCCAGAAATGATCTACAAACCTCCTTCAACAAGAATCCATCATCAAAACACATTTATCATACATCAAAAACAAGATTCGAAGTAAATCGTGAAAATGAACAAAACTTTCAGAAGTTCAATACATGTTCATTTCTCAATCATTTTCAAAACAAATTATATCAGGATGATCAGTGAAGCATGTAGATTCATTTAGAAACTTAAATAACAAGTTCTGGAAAAAAGTTCATGAAGCTACCTGAGTTTAAGCTTTGTGCTCTTGATCTCTCTGGACTCCCTCTTGGTTCAAAACCACCCCAATGATCTTCCTGATGATGAAGATGAGCTTAGAGCAAGCTTGTGATGGCTGTTTTGAGGTGTTTGGTTCTGAGGATGTAGAATTCGTATTTCTGATTTAGTGGTTTTTAGGCTATGGTGAAGGGTGCTTTGTGATCCTTAGGTTATGTGGAGATGATTGGTGAAAAAAAATTGAAGTTTCAGTGGTTGGTTCTTCAGTTTCGAAGAAGGGAAGTTTTTAACAAATTTTATGGATTCTGAGTGTGGGGAAGATTCAGGCTTCAATGTTATATCTTTTGTGTTTCTTAGGGTTTGTATAAGGTGTCTTGATTGGTTCAGAGAGTTGTTGTGTCCTAGTGTGATTGGTATGGGGTGATTTGCAAAAAAGTCAAGATTTGTGTACTTGAGGTATGAGCCATGGCAGGTCTGATTTCTTAGGGTGTCTGGCCTCAACAAGTTTCATGGAGAGCCATGGAATGGTTTTGATGCAGCTGGCACAAGTGGATGAGAGAATCCAATGCATTTTGCAATTCTTGAGAATTTTGGCCCTTTTTTGATTTCTTGGAGTTCAAGTCATGAAAATACATGGTTCAATGCACAATTCTGATGTTTAGAGGTCCAATTGACATATTGTGAAATGTTTGTGTTGAATATGCCAATTTGCAAAATCCCTCTTTAACATGAAACTTGAAATTTTAGGATTTTTTTCCAACTTTGAAAGGCCATATCTTGAGTTCTATGATGAATCAAGACATGTTCTTGTACTTTTTGAAAAGGGAAAGATCCAATCTACAACTTTCATTACCAATAATTTTTCATTTGAAGCATTTTTGGTTAAGAAAGAGGAGGTTGAAAAACTTTCCCAAAATGGAAAGTTTGCATTTCAAGTCATTTCCATTTTTGGCAAGTTTGCAAATGGCTCAAAATTCTTCAATCTTGTGAACTTCCAACCTCTTCTAAGATCAAATAAAGATCATATAACTTTAATTTGATGAAAATAACCCTTTGGTTCCATTGTTGGGGGCCTCAGATGCCCTGATTTTGACTTAACTTGCTCAAGAAGTTACCTAGTGAACAAATGACTTCCACAATGAATTTATTCATCAAACTTGGTACATATGATCCTTATAACATCTTAAGAACATTAGAAACAAGAATGACCCAAAAATTTGGAGTTAAGGCCTCTGAAACCAAAACCCTAATTTTGGTCATCTGTGTAGTGAAAACCCTAGCTCTGCCTCCATGCCTTTGCTAGTTCTTGTGATCCCTTGACTTTCATGAACTTTGAGGAGCATAATATGATGATAGAACACACATGGACCCTCTTGGAAAGCTTTTAGGCCTTTGGGATGACTCAGATGGGATCTTGGATTACTCAGATCACAAACCCTAGATGCATATGAACTTGAACTATGCAGATGAAACAGATATAAAATATGAGGTGGTATGCTTATGTTAATGCAAAAATGAAAGATCAAAAGCCATGGTGTGATGAAGAGTGAGGGAAAATTTGGGGTGTTTACAACCGGTTGTTGAATTTAAGATCATCGAATAGTTATAGGCCCACCGCCTTTCCCCAAAGTCGCCCATTTACTCTACTATCCACTCCTTCGTGTGAGTGAACTGACATAGCAGAGTAAAATGCCTACTAAACGACACAACTCCAGCCCAATTAACCATCCAGAGGAATGTATCATTCCCCTTCTCAAGTACGTGTATCAGTAAATTGTCGAACCAAGCCTCCGAGTGGGAATCCCTCAAATGTAACAGATCTCTAAACTAGAGAGAGTCTGCTACAACACTAGGGCCTGTAATAGGATTAAGAATTATGGTTGCAACATTAGAATATCGATATCAAATAATCGATTTCCACAAAACTTCCCCCTTTTGCAAAACTTTCCATTTCCACTTTGTGATCAAAGCCTCGTTAAAAACGCCCACATGTTTTAAGCCGACACCACCGCAATCTTTAGGCTTACAAACTCTATTCCAATTCACCCAAGCTATACTTCTATTACACCTCGACCCGGACCATAAGAATATCCTTTGGATAGCAATAATATCAAGAATAATTTTGCTCGGCACTTTGAAGAAAGAAAATGGATGGGCAAGTTAACCAAGACAGAATTTAATAAAGTAACTCTACCACCAATTGATAGATTCCTACCAATCCACGAAGATAAACGGTTCTGAAGGGTAGACAAAATCGGTTTCCAAAAAGAGCATCGCCTATGATTACCACCAATTTTGATACCGAGAAATTTAAACAGCAAATTTCCAAACTTACAACACAAGAAAGATTCTGATACTAGCATAAAATCTAACTCAAGGCCCACTCCATACAAGCAACTCTTAGCAAAAATAATCTTAAGGCCATAAATCATCTCGAATCCTCGAAGAATCGCTTTAATGACCCATAAATTGGCATAGTTACCATCGCAAACCATAAGTATATTGTCCGCAAATTGGAGAACATTATAACCTTATTATCGTTGAGCTTAAAATCTGATAGCATCTTAAAGAAGAAGCTTTACGAACAAAAATTGCTAGACCTTCAGCCACTATCCCAAAAAGAAGAGGAGATAGTGGATCCCCTTGTTTCAAACCCCTCAAAGCCTTAAAGTCTTTCGAAGGACTTCCGTTAATCATAACCGATATGAAGCTAGAGTAAACAACCCCTTTCAACCACTTTAGCCACTTAGCACCGAATCCCATGGCGACGAGGACCGAATCAAGAAACTCCCAATCTACATAATCGTATGCTTGGGCAAAATCAATTTTAAACATCAAACACAGTCGTTTCATCCTTTTTGCCAAGTTAAGAATTTCGTTAGCCACTAATACACCGTCGAGTAAATGTCTTCCCGAAATAAAAATCGTTTGAGATGGAGATATCAAATTACCAATGACAAGGCTCAACCTTTTAGATAATAACTTGGAGGTAATTTTTAGCACACACCTGATAAGACTTATCGGTCTATACTCGCCAAACCTTTGGGGGTTCTCCAACTTAGGGACAAGAGTAATAAAAGATGAAGTAAATGATTTGGGCAGAAAACCGATTTTGAAGAAATCCAAAATGACATTGCAATCAGTCTCCACAATGTCCCGACAACTCTTTAAGAAAGAAAAGGAATATCCATTGGTACCTGGAGCTTTAAGCCCGTTACTATCAAAAACCACCCTTCTAATATCCTCCCGAGAAAAGTCCGACTCCAAATTGTCACTCTTCAAAACACTAAGCTTAGCCGCATTATTCAAGTCCATACGAAGTCGAATTGTGGAAGGTTTCGAGAACCCGTCTTTAAAAAATTCAACTGCTTCCTCCTTGATAGCAGGCAGATCTTCCAAGAACTCTTCACCCGACCAAACAACAGTAATGGAATTAATTCTGCTCCTGGTTTTCAATGAAGCATGAAAAAAACTAGAATTCACATCACGGTCCTGAATAGTTCATTAAAATTTTGGTCTATTGGTTTTGAATTTCTCTATATTAGAGTTTTTATTTTCATTTCATATTGTCTATTTTTTAGTAAGACATTTGACCAACTATCGAGTAAGACATCATTTTTTAAGGGAAGTTTAAGTAATAAAATTAATATTAATTATTTTATTTTATTTTTCTATTCAAGCCTAGTCTGTATAATTTTTGGATGTCTAATTATAAAAATATCATCAAGAAAAGATACAAAAGATTTCAAATAATGGTTAGATTGAAATATATTTGTATGAAAAATGTATGGATGCTGATATATTCTTCAATATTGGAAATTAAATTGTGTTTGATTTTCTCTCAACTTGTTACAATGGCTTGTGACATTTTAAACATTCAAATCACAACATTGACCTCCAAATCTTTATTTAGCATTATAGGTCGTATTGCTTAATCTTATAAATATAGGAATTGCTTACTCTTTTAAAATGTGTAAATTTTAATTTATACATGTAATTGGTTGCATAATTTTAGAGAAATTGGGCTTTCAAGTAAATTGTAAATTATAATTAACCATCCTTCTATTTTTTTTTTCAATTTGCCTTTGTTTTCCAATTATTGATATATCATATGAATTATAAATGAATTATAAATATAGTAGAATTAAAAAAATATATAATTGTTGAATTCAACCAGTGTTCAATTTTTTTTTAAAAATAAAGACAATAATATATAGAAAATAAAAATGATATAAAAGGAAATAAATTAGTTTCAACAATTACGAAAATTTAAAGAAAACTAAACCTAACCTATTATTTACAAAATCTTTCATAATCCCTACAAAAATGAAATAAAAAAGAATGATAAAATTAATGTCGAGCGCGCAAAAAAAATCGATACAAGAATTACCTCCTCTTCTATGTATATCTGAGAAATGATTAAATTAGTGAACCTATTAGGTTCTAAAAAGTAATTGCAATGCCTTTTGAATTTCCAAGGAACAAAATCTAGGTTGGAAAAAGCTTTGGCCACCAAAGAGATCTAAAACTTATATCAACCCATAAAATCCGCAATCTCCATGGCTTTGATAACAACACCAAACTCAGCAAGAAGAGATGAATTACAAATGAGCCGCTCTGCGAAAGTCAATACAAAGTTTTTGTAGTGAATCAGAGCACCGCCACCGGGCAAATTCGATCCATGAATGAAATTGTCGTCATAATTACACTTATGTAAACCAATAGGAGGGGTCACTATGCCAAAATTGACATTTAACAGCGCACCTTAGACATCGCTTTATAAAGAAAGCGCTGCTATAGGTCAAAATTAAAAGAAAACATGGAAACTGTTCAAAAAAATAATAAAAGCGCTGCTAAAATCATACCTTAGACAACGCTTTTGAAAAAGCGTTGTCTAAGATAAACCTTAGACAGCGCTTTTCGAAAGCGCTTTTAAAGATAGACCTTAGACAACGTTTTTAAAAAAGCGTTGTCTTAGGCTTTCAATATAAAAAAAAAAAAATTAAAAGCGCTGTCTAAGGTCAACCTTAGACAACGCTCTTGGGAAAGCGCTGTCTAAGGTCAACCTTAGACAACGCTCTTGGGAAAGCGCTGTCTAAGGTCTAATTATATTAAAAATATACAGTTTCTATTTTCATTTCCCTCTCTTCTGCGAACTCTCTCACTTCCTACGAACAAACACCATCGTCGTCCTAACTGAGCTTTTCACCACCATTGCCCTAACTGAGCTTCTCGCCACCATTGCCCTAACTGAGCTTCTCGCCACCTTCGTCCTCCACGTTCACCGTCGTCCACCACATTATTTGGTAAGCTTCTTCTCTGTTCTTTTCGTCTCTGTTTAGGGCAAGAACGAAATCAACTTTATCTCTTTTAGTTTAAACTCTTTTTGTTTGTAGTTGACATTGTTGTAGTAGACATTGTTGTAGAAGTGCTTATTAGTTTAAGCTCTTTTTGTATATTATTGTAGAAGTGCTTATTAGTTTAAGCTCTTTTAGTATATAGTTGACATTGTTGTTGAAGTGCTTATGAGTTTAATATCTTTTTGTATATGATTGACATTGTTTGAAGAAGTGCTTATTATTTTAAGCTCTTTTTGTATATAGTTACACTATTCTATACATAAAAACTAGAATAATGTAAGTTATTAATATTGGACATGAAACTTAGAGTATGTATCAATATAGGGTATTCATGAAACTTTTGATAATATCTAACTAATATACAAAGATTCATAAAATAAGCACTTTAATAGGGTATTCATGAAACTTTTTGCTTATTAGTTCATTGTCGAAGCTTTTTGATAGGGTATTCATGAAACTTTTGAGATGATCAAACTAATAGACAAAGATATTCTCAATACACAAAACTATAATAGATGAAAGATTCATAAAATAATCATTTTTATTAGTTTTAGCACTTTTTATTAAGTTAGATTTGATCATGCATGGTTTCTTTATTATGTATGCATTTATTTGACATTGTTGTATTTATTTGATTATAAGTTAGATTTGATCATGCATGGTTTCTTTATTTTTGTGTTTTCAATTGCTTTTATTTTTGTGTTTTCAATTGCTTTTATTATACCGTTTAATATCGGGTTAGAATTTCATTCTAAATTCATCTATTATAATTATTTTGTATTTTGACGTCGTGTAGAAAATTTACATCTAACATTTGTTTAATCATACAGTGGACATTGGTTGTTGCTCGCAATCAATCCTATCAGAGAAATCGTTTATTATCTTGACTCGTTAGGAAATGATTGGACAACATACCCGGATATGAAGGACACAATTGACACGTAAGTGAGATTGTTCTAAATTTTCTTGTGTGTATTTATTAATTTATGTGAATTGTTCTAATTACTTCATTTTTATTTTATTAGCATCCTACAAGCTTTTCGAGCCCAACGAGATATCCAAACATCAAAGAGGAGAGTCAACTGCATTACATGGATAAAAGTGGCGGTATATTATTAATTATCACATTTTTTATTATATTAGTGATGATACTTGATAAAACTTAGGATTTATCCATATTTTCTTTTCATTTGTAGTGTCCTCAGCAACGTAATCAAATAGATTGTGGATATTTCATGTTGAGGTTTATGCGAGATACTTTTGTTTTGGGCCGATTAGAGATTCCCACCGATGTATGTATTTCTAAGTTATGAGTTATTTTAATATTTACACATATCTCTCATATAATTAAATAGTTGAAATTAAATCAAACTATG
Organism: Lathyrus aphaca; assembly: GCA_963966055.1. Taxonomy (NCBI): domain Eukaryota; kingdom Viridiplantae; phylum Streptophyta; class Magnoliopsida; order Fabales; family Fabaceae; genus Lathyrus; species Lathyrus aphaca. The sequence goes on from OZ014521.1 coordinate 233,449,142, forward strand.
TTATATTATTATGTAGTACTTTGATGAATCCAAGTGTGCATATTATACAAAAGATCAAGTGGACGAAATCAAAGAGGAATGTTGTCAATTCATTATAGAGCTAGGTGTTATGTGAGGTATAATATTGTACTCTTACTTTAATTGATGAGAATTTAAATATGTGTAACGTTGTAATTTCTATAATATTGTTTATTAATTGAATTACAGTCTTTGTGTTGTTTCACGACCTATGTATATTTGAAGCAATGCTTTGGATGGATTAGATATGTGTACTTATAATAAGTACATTTGTAGTAAAATGCAATGACTTGTAATTATAATAGGCTAAAATGGTTTGAATTGGTATATATATATATATATATATATATATATATATATATATATATATATATATATATATATATATATATATATATATATATATATATTGGTTTGAATTGCATTTTATGGATTTATAATTTTGGTGCATAAATTGATCTATAATTTGTGATATTTGTCTGCCAAAATTTGGTTGAAAACAGGTCAAAATTCTGGTTTAAAAAGCTGGTGAAAAAAGTGGTTTCAAAAAATTTATTCAAATATTTTCGTATACCTTAGACAACGCTTTACACAAAAAGCGCTGTCTAGGGGGGGCTTAGACAACGCTTTTGGCAAAAGCGCTGTCTAAGGTATACCTAAAAAAACTAAAATAGGAGGGGATTAGACAGCGCTTTCACCTAAAGCGTTGTTTAAGGTATACCTAAAAAAATTAAAATAGGAGGGGATTAGACAACACTTAAATCAAAAGCGTTGTCTAAGGTATTCCTAAAAGCGTTGTCTAAGGGTACCTTAGACAGCGTTTTTAAGATTTAAAAAAGCGATGTTTAAACCTTTAGCAGCGGAGGTTTAGACAGCGCTTTAAAGCGCTGTCTAAGTGGAAAAAAATGCTGTCTAAGGTCTTGTTTGTTGTAGTGGGTTCCAAAAAACTTCTTTAATGCAGGGAGCTTTAGGAGGTTTCATGGAGATCTTGAAAGCTTTAATGAGAGAAAACTCGTGCATGTTAATAAAGAACGATCTAGAAAAATAGTTTCCTGAAATTTAGACTTGATGCAAAATCCTCTTCTTAGCCATCACTACATTAGTTTTATGACTCCCATGTTTCACATTATTTTTGTTGTTTATTTTTAATTGTTAGATAAAAAATTATTTTGTTATGTATTAATTTATTTTAGGGTTAAATATGTTTTTGATCCACTTAAATATTTCAATTTTCAGTTTTAGTTTATCAAACTATTTCTTTCAAAGAATGAATCTTCTATAATTTTATATCCACATTTTTTGTCTCTCTTGCAAATTAGTGACGATTTTTACAACTTAGCGACAGAAATATCTACACTTTTAGTGACGGTTCATTACTTAAGACTGAATTAGCGACGATTTTCGCAATGATTTTAATATTAGAGATCAAAAGTGTTGATATAAAATTTTAAGAGGACCATTTTTTGAAAAAAATATTTTAAAGGGTTAAAAATAAATTTGTGATATTTATAAGGATAAAAAACACATTTAATTATATATTTTATTATATCTAAAATTATATTTTGTGACAAATATTTCCTAATTTTAATTATTTTTTATAAAGTTAGTGGGTCAATTGACCCCACCCAAAATATATAGAAAAGAAGAGGAAAAAAAGGTGGAGGCAAAACCAAATCCTCTAATGCGGTTTGAAAAGTAAGTTAGACACTTATAGTTAGGGGTTTGGAGGATGTTTGGGAAGAGCAGTGCCACATGAAATCCACAATATATATATTGATCGTACCTGGAGATCAGGATCCGATACGGCTGGCTTCGAGAGCTGATGAACGACGGTTGGTGAGGAGAGAAAGGGGGGTGTACCTGAAAGGCACTCCGATGCTAAAGTAAGTAACCGAGCAAAGAGTGGGCAAGTACGAGAATAAAGGTCAGAGAATTGAATACCTGACCCTCCCAGATGAGAGGGTTTATATAAGGGGCTAAATGGAAGATTATTGGTCCATATTGTGAGGCGCGGATCGAGGAATCCGTAAAAATAGGTAACGGTCAAGACTAGCCGTTAGGGAACTTCGTCGTGGTCGGTATGCCTATGCTCGACAGAGACCATCATTCCTAATTCTGCTCGACGTCGAGCACAATTATTGGATTGGTTTGCTTGGCCCAATTGTGGGAATTGGGCTAGTCCAGAACAGGAGCCCCCCAAGTTACTGCTTGTGTGGAAGAGCAGTGACTTAGAAATGATTTCGTGCTCGGCGATGAGCAGTGTTAAGGCCAGGAATTTACGCTGCAGATCTTTGAGGAACGGGCAGCCTGTACGTTGCTCGACAGGGGAATGTGAAACGAAAAGCTGGAATATCTGGGAATTCGCGCTTATTAATGATTTGACGGCTAGCCTAGGGGTTAGCGTGTATGGGTCACGCGTGCTTGCACGTGTTCTCCCTCTTATAAATAGGGTTCTCAGGGCCCATTCTGAACTTTTCGCTTCATCTTCTTCTCCGACGCTCTGCTCGTTCAACTGCCACCACTTTAGCCGTCGACCACCGCATTTCCTTGCCGACCACCACTTCCAGAACGCATTTCTTCTTCAAAAATGTCTTCCCAAGTGCAAGGTATGGTTCTTTTTCGCCGTTTTAGGTGTTTATAGCTTAGGTTTCGTAGAAATGCATGTGGTTTAGGATAGTTTTGACGGTAGTCTTAGATTTAGAACCGGTAAACTTTAGGACTTCTGCCACCGTAGTCGGTCGGTTGCAAACCCTAACTCATGGTCGACATAAGTGTTGGTCGACCTTGACTTGGGATTTGATAAATATCTAGGTTAGACCCCGTAATTTATGATGTTAGGCGTAAGCCGTCGCTCCGAGCGATGGTCAGCCAGGGCTATAGCTCGGGACCTAGTCCCTGAGCTGATGCGCGCCCTTTCACTTGTCGAGCGGTGGAAGGGTGGATTTGATATTCTTAATCGAATTCACTGACGCCTTTCCTCTGCTTTTCAGGTGAAAACTCGCTCGTGGATCCATTGGACGTGTCTTCGGAAGAGACGTCCTCGAAAGATTCAGGATCATCTGCGTCCGTCCCTGCTGGTTCTGGGAGTTCCTCGGGGGATTCAGATACGAGTACTACAGGAGCATCAACAGATTCGCCCCAGTGTCCCGACCAGAAGAGGGTCTCGCCCGAAGAATGGGTGGTAGAGGATTTGTTGGATAAGGTGTCCTCATTTTCGAGACCCCGAACGGAGCCACTGCCTGTCGTCGGCGACCCTGCCGATTGGGTCGTAACCTGCCCGGGAGATGATGATCGCATCTTCTCAGATTTCCGAGGTCAGGCGTTCTCTATGTATGAATACGCAGTCTCGGTCCTGGGGGTAACTTTGCCCTTCAGTGACTTTGTGAGTGCCATGCTCGGGCACCTATGCGTTGCCCCTTCCCAGCTGCATCCCAATTCATACGCGTTCCTGAGAGCGTTTGAGATGACGTGCGCCCATCTGGGTGTTGGTGCCACGCTTCCTCTGTTTTTCCACCTGTTCTCCCTGCAGCGCCAAGTCGGGCGAGGAACCGATCGGAAGGGGTTCGTGTCCTTCAAGCAGAGGACGGAAATCTTCAAGGCCCATTCAGAATCTATCCGGGCCTTTAAAACTGACTACTTTCTGATCAAACCCGCGAGCGCGGTGGCCGTGAGGGTAATGAGCTTCATGGGGATAGACACCGACGAGAACGACGAACCTAAGCTCGACGATCAAGGGCAGGTGATCCCGAGGAGGCTGTGGTTGTTCCCGTTTTCCTGGAACTATGCCCATTATGAGAAACCCGTTGGTGAGTTCGTTCAGGTGGGGGACTCATTGAATGATGATGACGCGGCCAGTTTCGAGGCCTTCAGAAGATTGATAACGTCTTTCACTCCTACCCCCCTGCTGGACAGAGATGGAAAAGTTATGCTTGAGCAGGATGGGGGGGAAGCTATGGAGCGTCCCTTGATTAATGTTACCGAATTATTGGCCTGCAATACCAGGCAGGAAGTGTCCGACTACTTTGGTATCTATTTATCTATATTAGTCAAATCTTTGATTTAACTTTGTCGTCCACGACTAATCTGATCTTTTTCTTTTTTCAGGCTCTCTGTCGAACCCACAGGATAAAATTCAAGAACGCCTGCGTCAGCAGCAGAGGAAAAGATCAAGGGTCGTGCAGACCAAGCTGACGGAGACGAGTGGTTTGGGGTCGGGCCCCTTGGTCCAAGGCTCTCCGAGCGCCTCGACCGGCTCTCTGATGAAGAAACATAAGTCTGCAGCCACTGTGGACTTGACGGCCAACGCTCCTCCGAAGCCGAAGCATGGGCTACCGCCGTGCTTCGTGAAGCGCAATTTCTTCGAGGGAACGAGCATGGAGGTGGACCGTGCGGATTCCTTGTTCTTGGAGGGCATGGACCGTCCTTCCCGGAGGTTATCCCTGGCCCAGGACGCAAGCGCGGTCATGCGGGTCCTGACAATGGCCTGGCTGACGGCCGAAGGGAGTCCTGGACAGGAGCGAGAGATGGGTAGGCTGAAGGAGCAGCTGGTTGCCGCTGAGGCGAAGCTGACAACGGCCACCGAAGAGGCTAAAGCCGCAGCCAAGAAGTTGACTGAACGGGCCAACATCATTGCCAAGTTGGAGGTCGACAAGAAAAGGGTGCTGGAGCAGAATAAAAAACTGAAGGACGCTTTCTGCCCGAAGGAGGACGAGGATGAAGAGACCAAAGCCCTAGTAACAAGGGCTCAGTTGCTTGCTCGGATCGACCAAGACATGGAAGATCTGAACTCATCAACTGAGCTCAGCTTCTAGAACGCGGTGGATCAGATGAGGGTTCTCCATCCTGACCTGGCTTTGGATGTTGGTCGAATCAGCTATCTGTACAAGGTCGAAGACGGCCAGATTGTGGTTCCTTCAGACCTGGTGGTGGATGATTCTCAGCCGGGGTCGATTGCTCAGCCTGACCATCCTGAAGCGCAACCGGAGCAGGAGGAGGCTTGTCAGGAAGAAGGCCTCCCGGAAGGCGAGGGTAATTAATTTCTGGCCTGTGTGCCCTGTAATTTTATGTCTGAGTTTTTCTTTTGGGGCGTAGTCCCCTTTGTAATTAAATATGAACAAGTCGGCCCTTCGAGGTCGCAATTTTGTGTTAACATTCTGATTTTCACTTAATGGTTGTTTGTTTTGTTATCTTCGTTGTTCATTTGCTCGTCCGTCGGAGGACAGTTTTCTATATTTTAAATGCTAAGTGTTTGTTGTGCGTTTTTGCACTCAATTGGATGTGATTTAAGGTGCACGGGGTTTGTTTATGTTCCATTGGTTTGGGGACCAAGTAGATTCTGGAGTTTTTACTCCTGGTCGGTGCCCGGGCTAAGATATTGAACCGGGCTCCGCGGCTTGAACGTCCCATCGCGAGTTGGGGTTCTGCCTGGTCGTGGTACTTAGGCGACGTCGGACTCGTTTGAGTATCCGTTCGTGCGGCAAGTTTCTCTTTCCCTTGAAAGGAGATCCTGCTTGACTTTGTCATTTTTGGGCTGTCGTGCTCGTACCTAGGCACGCAGTCTTTAGTCGGTCCTTTCGCTCCTTGCTTGAAAGTTGAGCGAGGCGACTTTGTGATTTAGCTGTAATATTGTTTGAGTTTCTCGGCGTTCCAAGGCCGAGCAAGCTCTTCCCCGTGTAAATTTTCTAAATAATAGGCTCCGTTCTCAGTTTTTGCTCGGACGCGATACGGGCCCTCCCAGTTGGGTGTAAGTTTTCCCTCGCGGGGGTCCTTGTGATTTCTTCTGAGGACAAGACTTCGCACCTCGAACGTTCGTCTTATGACCTTAGAATCATACCGAGCGGCTATTTTTTGTTTGAGAATGGTTTCTCGAAGAGCAGCTTCTGACCGAACTTCTTCGATCATGTCGAGCTCGTCCCTCAAAGCTTCGGAGTTAGTGTCTTCGTCCATAGGGGATTCTGTGCGTTTGGATAGGACGTGCATTTCTATAGGGATTACCGCCTCGGTTCCATATGCTAATCGAAACGGGGATTCCCCGGTTGTTGAGTGGGGTGTGGTCCTATATGCCCATAGTACGCTGTGTAACTCCTCGACCCAATGCTTTTTATGCTTGTCCAGTCTTCGTTTTAAACCTCTTAGGATTACTCTATTTGCGGCCTCTGCTTGTCCGTTAGTTTGGGGGTGCTCGACCGACGCGAAATGTTGTTTCGTTCCTATTGATGCGACAAATTCTTTGAAGTGTTTATCCGTGAACTGAGTGTCGTTGTCGGTCACGATGGCGAGCGGTACCCCGAACCGGGCGAAGATGTTTCTCTTGAAGAAACGTAGTATGTTGAGCGCGGTGATTTTGGCTAAAGCCTCAGCTTCTATCCACTTGGTGAAATAGTCGACGCCCACAATTAAGTACTTATTTTGACCAGACCCGACGACAAATGGTCCTAAGATATCCATCCCCCACCATGCAAATGGCCAAGGTGATGACAGTGATTTCAACTCGGATGGGGGTGCTACGTGCACGTCCCCGTGCTGTTGGCACTTGTCACACCTTTTCACGTGCTCCTTCGCGTCGTGTTGAAGTGTGAGCCAATAATACCCTGCCCGAAGAATTTTTCGAGCCAACGACCGTCCTCCAGGATGTTGCGCGTTGATTCCTTCATGGACTTCTCTCAGTACGTGCGGGATGTTTTCCTCTTCTACGCACCTGAGGAGGGGCGTAGAAAATCCTCGACGATACATTCGTCCTCCTACTAGGGAATATAGGCATGCCCTTCGTCGTATGGTACTGGCCGCTTTTGGGTCGGTCGGTAGTTCTCCCTTAGTTAGGAAGTTAAATACTGGGGTCATCCAGCAGCTTGTGTCGCCCACGAGGTTAATGTCTACGTGGACCGATGATTTCCCAATGCTAGGTCGAGGAAGCGTTTTCTGTATGATGGATTTGTTGTTTCCTTTCCTTTTAGTGCTCGCCAATTTGGAAAGGATGTCGGCGCAGATGTTGTTCTCTCGCGGGATGTGTTTGACTTCCACACTTCTGAATCGTTTCAGTTCGCCTTTTACGAGGGCCAAATATTCGGCCATGTTATCGTTTTTTGCTTCAAAATCTCCTCGGACTTGGCTCGCGACCAACTGAGAATCCGTGTAGATTGTGATCTCTTCTGCTTCCAAATCGGTCGCGAGCCGTATGCCCGCTAGAAAAGCTTTGTATTCTTCCTGGTTGTTATAAGTGGGGAAAGATAAGGTTAGGGACACTTCGATGATGTTTCCCTCTTCGCTCTCCAAGATAATTCCAGCTCCGCTACCTGCTGGGCCAGATGCTCCGTCCACGAAAATAACCCACCTGGATGAGGTTTTCGACTTTTGCTCAGTGAAGGTAAGTTCAGCCACGAAGTCGGCCAGCGCTTGAGCTTTGAGAGCTTGTCTTCCCTCGAATTTGATGTCAAACTCGGATAGTTCCAATGACCATTTTAACATTCGTCCGGCCATGTCTGGTCGACCGAGCAATTGTATTATTGGTTGATCGGCTCTTACGATGATGGTGTGAGCCAGGAAGTAAGGGCGTAGCCTTCTGGCTGCGAGAAGGAGGGCCAAAGCCACCTTTTCTATCTGGAGATATCGAATTTCCGGGCCATGGAGTGCTTTACTTGTAAAATAAACAGGCTTTTGCCCCTCGGGTAGGTCGCGCACGAGTGCCGCGCTTACTGCCTCGTTTGCAACGGCGAGGTAGAGATAAAGTACCTCCCCCCCTCGGGTCTAGACAAGACTGGGGGTTCACTTAGTGCCTTTTTTAGGTGGGACAACGCTAGCTCGCATTCCTCTGTCCATTCGAAAGTTGCCTGTTTGCGGAGGAGCTTGTAAAAGGGGAGAGCGTGTTGAGCGGATTTCGCTACGAACCGAGCGAGGGAGGTAAGGACCCCGTTTAGTGACTGTATGGATTTTTTAGAAGTAGGAGTTGGGAGTTCCGCGAATGCCCGACATTTGTCGGGGTTGGCCTCGATGCCTCGTTCAGTCAAGTAGAATCCGAGGAATTTCCCTGCTCAGACCCCAAACGTGCATTTCTCAGGGTTGAAACGCATTTTGCACTTTCGTGCCTGATCGAACACTTTTCGTAAGTGGGACGCGTGGTCCGTTTCTTGTTGAGATTTGACGATCATGTCGTCCATGTATACTTCGAGCATATCTCCGATTTCTGCTCGGAAAACCTTATTCATCATGCGCTGATATGTCGCGCCCGCGTTTTTCAGACCGAAAGGCATAACGTTGTAAAAGTAATTGCCCGATTCGGTCATGAAGGCCGTGTATTTTTTGTCAGACACGGCCATGGGTATCTGATTATATCCTGAGTAGGCGTCCATGAAGGACAATAGCTTGAAGCCGGACGAATTATCGACCAATTTATCAATGTTAGGTAAAGGGTATGCATCTTTCGGGCATGCCCGATTGAGATCGGTATAGTCAACGCACATTCTCCATTTTCCATTAGATTTTTTCACAAGTACAACATTTGAAAGCCAGGTCGTGTATCTGGCCTCGGTTACAAATTTAGCCTCTAGGAGGTCTTTAACAGCAGATTCAGCTGCTTCAGTTTTTTCGGTCGACTGCTTCCTTCTGCGTTGAGCGACCGCCTTGTGCGCTGGGTCAATGGAGAGGTGGTGGCAGGCTGTCTCGGGGTCGAGCCCCGACATCTCTGCAGTGCTCCAGGAAAATAGATCTGCGTTCCCTCTGAGGCAAGCTTCCAGCTGTCGCTTCACCAAGTCGGGCATATGTGCCCCGATTTTAACGCACCGAGCTGGGTCCTCTCCCAGGGGAATTAATTCGAACTCTCCATCTGGTATTGGTCGGGATAGCGAATCTGTTGGTCTTTGGACGCCCTCGCTGTTGTTTGAGAATCTGCAGTCCAGGTCGATCGAGTCTACCTGAGGGAAAGCCTTGGGAACATCTGGCGAATTTGATGTCGAAGGATTCAGTTGGTATGATATTGAGCTGAGACCCTTCGATGCTGATTCGAAACACCTGCGAGCAGCGTCGACGTCTCCGTGTAATGTGGCGACCTTACCTGAAGTAGTGTAATACTTCATCTTCAGGTGGACGGTGGATGGCACGACGATTAGCTCGGCTAATGTTGGGCGTCCAAGGATGCATTGGTACAGCGACGGGCAGTCCACGACTAGGAACTGGACCCTGACCGTCCTGGGTGTCTCACCTACTCCGAAGGTGACAAATAGATCGACATAGCCCCATGGTCGGGAGACTGCTCCGTTGAAACCCTGCAGGTCTGATCCGACGTATGGAGTTAAGTGTGTCTCGTTCAGCTGGAGTGTTGAAAACAGTTGGGAGTACATAATGTCGCAGGAGCTGCCCTGGTCCACCAGGATTCTTCTCACATCGAAATTTGCCATGCGTGCCCGGATGAGCAGAGGAATGCTGGCGTTGGGTGCCCCTCCCATGAGCTCTTCTCGGTAAAAGGCAAGGGGTACCGAGCCTTCCCTTGGTGGGTCCAGGGTGGCGTTTTGCGCGGGTCCCTTCGCAATCAGTTGGTCGAATTTCCGTTTCACGGATCCGACCATGATTTTATTGAACCCTCCTCCCGAGATGACCATTGCGGAAGGAAAAGTTTCCCATGGACTATGGGAGGAGAGGTACCCCGGATTCTCGGCGTGGTCCGGTAGGAAGAAATCCTCCGGGCGATAAATGCTTAAAGCGACCTGCATGTTTGCATCTGTAGGGATGGGTATGGCTTCCTCGACTTTTTGAGTCTCATGCGCTTCTTGTCGAGGAGTATCTCTGGATTTGGTGAACTGTTTTAGGTGCCCGTCTTTGATGAGAATCTCGATTGCATCCTTGAGATGGATGCAGTCCTCTGTGTTGTGGCCGTGACTCTTGTGGAATCTGCAATATTTCGTTTTATCCGTGCCCGGTTTGTTGGGTTGTTGCCTCGGAAAATGCACCCCTGCTTGTTTGACTTCCGAATTGGCACATTCAGAAAAAAATTTCTCCCTAGAGGCTAGGAGAGGTGTGTACTCGTGGAACCGACCGACGGGTCCTCGGTGCTCCCGCGGTTCACGGGAGCGATCGTCCTTTATTTTGTCTCCTCCTCGACGAGATGTCGAAGGTTCATCGACTCGGTGAGGCTTAGCATCTTCACGGCGTCGAGCGTCTCTTACCAAGCTGGCCGCTTGTTTTTCCTCATACTGAATGTAGGCTTGGGCTTTCAGTAAGAACGCGTCGAGGGTGGCAGGGGTCTCAATGCCGACCGCCCGATGAAAATCAGTCGACGGGCATAATCCTCGTTCCAGCAAATATTTTTTCATGTCGTCGGTCGTGGATACTTGGACGACTTCTTTATTGAACCTTTCTATGTAAGTTCGTAAAGGTTCGTCCCTCCCCTGGATGATCGCTTCGAGTGAAGCTTCTGTCTTCGGGTGCCGCCTTGATGCGGTGAAGTGCCTCGAGAACGTGCGTCCAAGTTGTTTCCAGGAGGTGATGGACTCAGCTTCGAGGCTTTTGTACCATGTCATCGCTCCTTTCCTCAGCGTCGTAGGAAAAAGGCGACATTTGATTGCTCCCCGTACACCTCGATAGTCGAGCAGCGCATCGATATTCTCGATGTGCTCGTCTGGATCCGTGGTTCCATCGTACGAGCCTAGCGGCGAGGGCTTCTCTAAACCTCTTGGAAGCTTAGCTGCCATGATTTCAGATGAAAGGGGACCCTGAGCGTCCTCGTCGTCACTGGAGTTGAACGAAGGAGACCCGTGAGCACGTTTCTTCGTTCGCCGGGGAGAGGCAGATCTTGATCTGCTCCTTCTTGATTTTCTTGTAGGAGAAGATCGTGGGGAAGACTGACGAAGACGCTTGTCGCCTGTTGATTCGTCAGCGTGCCCTTTCCTCTTCTTCCTGGCAGGAGAAGGAGTATGCCTTCTTTGGGGTCTCGCGGGAGACGGTGGTCGACGAGAATTATCTTCGAGACGGGCGATTTTCTCGCCATGGGCGAGGAGCAGTAGGTTTGTCTGATTCAGGATCTCGGCCAGCGCGGCGAAATCCGATCCCGAAGGAGTCGAGGGAAAGAGAGTTTCCGGGCGACTTTCTAGAGGTTGATCCGATCGGGTGAAGGCGATGTTGTCTTCCCGTCCGGGTGGTCTTGCACAGTTTCCTCGTGCGGAGGAGGATGGATGTTGCTCTCACGTTGTGTGAGAATCATGCCATCATTTGATCGGTTTTCTTGGTTGTCTCGAGCAGCCATGGATCTTGTTAAAACTTTGGTTCTTTGAAGATTTTGAAAGAAGAACGGGGAAATCAGTTTCCCACAGACGGCGCCACCTTATCGTACCTGGAGATCAGGATCCGATACAGCTGGCTTCGAGAGCTGATGAACGACGGTCGGTGAGGAGAGAAAGGGGGGGGGGGTGTACCTGCAAGGCACTCCGATGCTAAAGTAAGTAACCGAGCAAAGAGTGGGCAAGTACGAGAATAAAGGTCAGAGAATTGAATACTTGACCCTCCCATATGAGAGGGTTTATATAAGGGGCTAAATGGAAGATTATTGGTCCATATTGTGAGGCGCGGATCAAGGAATTCGTAAAAATAGGTAACGGTCAAGACTAGCCGTTAGGGAACTTCGTCGTGGTCGGTATGCCTATGCTCGACAGAGACCATCATTCCTAATTCTGCTCGACGTCAAGCACAGTTATTGGATTGGTTTGCTTGGCCCAATTGTGGGAATTGGGCTAGTCCAGAACATATATATATATATATATATATATATATATATATATATATATATATATATATATATATATATATATATATATATATATATATATATATATATATATATATATATATATATATCATTTTATTATTAGCTCAAAATCTAATAAAAAAATAAATTAACCTTAGATTCAATCACATGACAAATATATATAATAATAAAAGTAATAATTGTTATTATATTAAAATCATTCTTATTTAGTACCAAAAAAAATCATTATCATGATAAAAAAAAATTTCGCATAAATGTGATTCATTATTAAAATAAAAAGTTTAAAATTAATGAAAAAGAAAAATTAAAATTAAAAAAAAAAGACATCAAATTCATAATTTGGTAGGATACTCAAAATCTCGATGACGGATTATATTTATAGTTTATGATTTACAGTGAAACTTCTAATAAGAGAGAGAATAATAGATCAGTAGTGAAGGTAAGGAAGAGAAAGATTAAAGTTGGCTAAAGATTTTGAGCTTGCAAATTATGAACAAGGACTATGACACCAAGAGCTCCAAAAATTTTAGAAGAAATATTTCATTAGTCTTCAATATAAGAAAATTTTACTTTTTAAAATTGATTGAATAGTCAATTATTTAGTCTTATTTGAATAATTAAAGAAACATATTTTTTTTCTTATATTAAATACATATATGCAGAAACGTTTTGGAGATACCAAAAATGCATGTTATGAAGAGGAGCTGTTTATGGAGTGAAGCATATTGATGGTAAAGGTACGAATGGTTAAGTTGTTGAGTGTTCACTCTTTTCATCTTCATGAAGGGACAGGCAATCACGTCGAGGGCAGTAGCATCAAGTTAGAAAAATCCAGGTGTCAAACAGATCAGATGTGATCATAATGGGTATACTGTGTCTCTGTGGTTTGTTGGGAGAAAAAAATTACAAATCATTAGTTGATTTACCGATGATCGGTACTAGATTTGATAGGGAGAAACACAATTTAATCTTCCGAAATTATGATAGAAAGTAGATCAAAATTAATTGATGTTTACACAGAAAGTTTTTCATTTAAATACCTTCTCATATTTGAAAATATATAAAATATTTAAATATTCCATTATGAAAGAAAAAAAACTCAATATTTCTCTTTTGTTATGTATGTTTGATCTTCGACCACTAATTTAATAATTAATAAATTAAACGTTTATTTATTATATTTAAAAAGAAAAGAAAAGATTGAGAGTGACAGGCAGTGATGGGAAGCAATAGTCACACTGAGGTGACCCACAGAGAGTGAAACTTGAATGGATATTTATGTTATGTTATGGGTTTCTAACTTTATTTTTGGGGTTTACAATGCTCCACCTGATGCTATCTGCTTCAACTATAGGAACCTATATTGTCCTTGTAGGGTTTCTGTACTTACGTCATCTTTCACTTCTTTTCTACTTGAAATATTTGTTCTTTTTGTAGTATTACTTTTCATTTTACTTTTTCATTTTATATTATGATGTATGTGTTTTGAAAGTTAATCTTTTTCTAATGCAATTATGTGAATTTTTTTTTAATATAACATACTTTATAAAATTATTTTCCAAAATAACATATATTTGAAAAAAATTACCAAACTAACATAGTTTGGTAATGCATTCGTCAAATGGATTGAAGAATATGTGTAATATTGGTGTAATTCGCCAAATGGATTGAAGAACATGTGAAGATTTGCATGGATTCGCTATACCATTTGGCGAATGAGTGTACTTTCATGTACCAATTCGCCAAATGGATTGATGCATGTGTATATGTTGATTTTTGAATTTTTGGATTTAAGGTTTTTGATATTTTTGTGTTATATATATATATATATATATATATATATATATATATATATATATATATATATATATATATATATATATAAATATATATATATATATATATATACTTATATATATATATATATATATATATATATATATATATATATATATATATATACTTATACTTATATATATATTTTTTTTCTTTTATAAATATATATATATAAAGGAAAATTATAATATGAAATAAAATTATATTTAAAGAAAATTATTGATATAAAAGAAAATTAGAGAATATGAGAAAACGAAATATAAAGTAAAAGAAAATTCTTATTAATAATTCAAGAACGACATTACAAAAACTAATGTCCCGCCCGATCTAACTGCCCCCCAGTACCACATCCACGGGGATGACCCCGTCTTCGAACTCTACCACCAGGTGGTCGAGGTTCCGCTTGTATTTGTGTGTTTGGTGGAGGCGGTTGTTGTTGAGTCCATGATTCAGCTTGTCCCCAATTACGTGGAAGGTTGCTGCCAAAGGCGCTGCCGTAACTGAGTTGTGTGCCCATGTTTTCAAAGCTGGGTCGGATAGGTTGGGCTGGGTTGGATTGGGTTGGGTGAGGACGATAGGCTTGACCAAACGAGGATATTGCCTCGTTTTGAGAACGAAACAAAGGTGGGGGGCTATAGGTTGGTGTGGACATGAAGGGGTTGTCGGGGGTATAGTGGTGTTGGTAAGGCTCTTGATGTTGTGATTGGGTTTGTGGCATGAAGGGGTTATGTGTTTGGATGAATGACCTATGGGTGTTTGAAGTCGATGGCTGGAATTGGGTGGGGTAGTCATGTTGTGGAGTTGGTGGTTGGGCGTATGCTGCGGCCTGGGAGCGGGGGTCAATCAAGTATGGGTTATCAGACACCCATTGTTGCATAGTAACTGACCTAAACCAAACTAAATATTCTCTAGTTGGTTTGACATTTTGCAGCACTTGGTCAGTTAGGACATGTTGGCGTCGATCCCTCCATTGTTGACGTAACTCCCTTGCAAAGTCTCTCCAATCTTCCATGTTCCACATGTCACTTACTCTTTTCAAATGCCAATTTCCCAAACATGTCGGAGGGCCCGGAATATCCTGTTGCATTCCGAACTGCATTTTCACCCGATCTGTTTGGTGCATTTCAATTGTAGTGAAGCGGATGATTGGAGTTTTTGCCGTCCAAATTTTAGCATCTTCCGGGTTAGGCTCATGGTCGAGGGCTAAATATGGGCGCCAGATGAACTACGGAAAAAAAAAATTCGTTTAGTATAAAATTATTTTAGTTAATAAAATGCAATAAAACGGAAAAATATTTTTTATATATGACAATGCCTGATCGATCCCCACGTGGTCTAACAATTGGCGATATAGAACTATAGAACTTCTTGGGTTTCTACTATAATCCATCCCAAGATCGGACCAGCTAAGCACAACAAATTTAAACACATTTAGATACAATAACAATTTAAATGTTTAAAATTTAATATGTTTGGAAATAAAAATTAAAAGTGGACTTACTGGTTTGCGTAGGGGAACGGGCATGGATTCATGTTACGTGGGGCAAGCATCGGCAGTCTGGAATACCCCCAAGCTTGTAACAAAAATGCACACCCATAAAAGCTACAAGTATCCTTTGCGGCATTTTTACAAAGGCTACTGTACAAGTGTGCCAAAAAAGCTGAACCCCAACTGTATGTATTTACATTGTTGATGTTTCGCAACAATGGTAAATACATCATATTTATTGTGTTCCCGGTACCGTTGGGAAATAAAAAATGACCAAATAAAAGCATAATATAACACCGAGTTTTTTGCATTATTTCTAACTCGGTTGAATCTTCGGTTAAAATAAAACTAGAATAGTGCTCTCTAAGGAGTCCTAGATTTATACCTGAACCCCGGCTACGAGTATTTGATGGCTGCTCCTCGTCAATTAGAGGGGCACCCAGCAAATCCGCAACTATAGAAACATCCTGGTTCACCTTACCAAAGACGGCTTTGCCGGATACACGTAACCCCAAAAGCATGTATACGTCTTCCAAGGTGACAGTGCATTCACCGAAGGGCAGGTGAACGGTGTGTGTCTCTGGCCTCCACCTCTCTTGGAGTGCCAAGATGAATTTTGAGTCTATAGAGTTGTTGTGAACCTTAATAACTTCCACAAACCCGCATAACCGTAGACACGGTTCAATGATCGGATCAAACTCAATGTAGTCGTGCACCCGACAGCGAAATCTTCTTACATTCTGTAAAAATATTCATCGAAATAAGTACGCAATAATATATATATTTATGTGTAAAAAAAATAAATATACATATTTAGTTAGGGTTTTATTTAATTAGTTTAATTAGGTTAAGTTAAGTTAGTTAAGTTATATTAGTTAGTTTATGATTATATACATATATATATATATATATATATATATATATATATATATATATATATATATATATATATATATATATATATATATATATATATATACATTAATGAAACCCTAATTATATATATATATATATATATATATATATATATATATATATATATATATATATATATATATATATATATATATATATATATATATATATATATACTTATACTTATACATATATATATATATATATATATATATATATATATATATGTATATATATATATTTATACATATATATATATATATACTTATACATATATATATATATATATATATATATATATATATATATATATATATATATATATATATATATATATACTTATATGTGCAGATGCCTACACCTATATGTGCAGGAGATAGCCCTATATGTGCAGAAGATAGCCCTATATGTGCAGATGCTAGACCTATATATGCAGAAGATAAGACATATGTGGAGAAGATAACCCTATATGGTGCAGGAGATAAGCCTATATGGTGCAGGAGATAAGCCTATATGGTGCAGGAGATAAGCCTATGAGACATTAATTCACATTAATTCAGAACAGTAAATATAACCATAAAATATATTTTTGCCTTTACTATTTATAGATTATTTTCATATCTTCATTGTACCATAAACTGCAAAACATTTTCGTATCTAACATTTTCGTATCTAAAATAGTCTTTGAATACGAACTATGTCTCAATTACCTTAGTATATGATCAACGCCCATACAAATGGCGAAATATTTGAATGTAACCATTCTGGTTTCAACTTTCGAAACACCGAGGTTACTCGGTTCTCAATCGTCCGACAATCCAATTTCGCTCATCTAAAAAAGAGATTGGAAAACAAAATGCAGCGTGGTCCAGTGGACGTCATTATTTACAAAAATCCAGTATTCTATGAGGATAACCAGGTCATGTATTTCCAATTAACTATCTCTGACGACGAAAGTGTTCATACTATGTTTCTAAGCCATGAGTATTCTGGTTTCAATGATATCGAGTTGTATGTTACGTTTCACCAACAACAAATGTCTCAGCCCATTGATCATTCGCAAGTCTTTTTCGAATCTGACAATGATTTGGCTGAAGTGGATGTTGTTGATGAGGACGAGGAACAAGAGGAGGCAGTAGTTGATGAAATGGTTAATGAAGACGAGGTTCCGGCCAGTCATGTATATCGTCCTCCTCCACACATGACAAACTTGAACTTGGGAAGTGAAGACCCATCTTCAGACATATTTTATGATCCGTATCCTCAAAGGCAGGGTTCATTAAAGGAGGGCGACCATTTTCGAACAAAAGAAGAATGCGTTTGAGCTATAAAATTTTACCACATGGATTTATCGGCTGATTATAGGGTCGACCGAACGAATCCTACACTATATATGATACGTTGTCGTAACGTGGCATGCCCGTTTCGATTGACAACATCATACAGAAAAAGAAGTGAAGATTGGAAGGTTGCTTCAATGGGACCGGAGCATACATGTGTCATAACCAACTCACTGCAGGATCATCGGCAATTGAGCTCTCAGCTAATATGCAACGATATCCTATCAATCGTTGCTGACGATCCTTCAGTCAAGGTCAGCACGATAATTAAGCACATAGTTCAGAAGCACAATTATACTCCATCATACAGGAAAGCATGGATTGCTAGAACTAAGGCTGTTGCCGTTGTATTCGGAAATTGGGAGGACTCGTACAAAGAACTCCCAAAGTTTTTGCTGGCACTGAAGCACTATGCACCTGGGACCGTTGTCATCCTTGAGACCTTGCCGGCGTATACTTCGGAAAGTCATTGTGTCAGTGGAAATGGCATATTCCACCGGCTCTTTTGGGCTTTTGACCCATGTATAAAGGGTTTTTCCTTCCGCAAGCCTATAATCCAAATTGATGGAACATGGCTCTACGGGAAATACAAAGGAACTCTATTGATGGCAGTGGCACAGGACGGCAACATCAATATCTTTCCAATTGCATTCGCTATCGTCGAGGGAGAGACTGCCGAGGGATGGAGTTTTTTCCTAAAAAATCTTCGCTACCATGTGGCTCCCCAATCTAACTTATGTTTGATTTCAGACAGACATGCATCAATTGAGAGTGCATGGAAGAATGTTGATAACGGCTGGCAGGAACCGCCTTCAACACATGTCTATTGTATTAGACACATAGCGCAAAACTTCATGAGAGAGATCAAAGATAAGACACTGCGGAAGAAGGTCGTGAATGCAGGGTACTCATTAACCGAACCGTCATTCAAACATTATCGTGACGAAATCAGAATGGCAAATGAAGATGCATTCAGATGGATAAACCAGATTCCTTTAGATAAGTGGACCAGGGCCTACGACAAAGGACAACGCTGGGGTCACATGACAACAAACCTCTTTGAATCAATGAACTCTGTTTTCAAAGGAATCTGCAACCTACCGATAACCGCTTTGGTGAGGTCAACCTACTTTAGGCTCGGAGCACTTGTTCAAAGTGGAGTTCAATCCTACAGTCTGGTCAAGTGTTCAGCGATAGTTCTATGACATTCATCAAAGACGAAGCATCCAAGTCTAACACACATGTGGTCACCATGTTTAACCGCAATAAGGGACATTTCAATGTTGATGAGATCATGGATCACAACGAAGGGAGACCGAGGGGATCCTATCGGGTGGAACTTGATAACAATTGGTGCGACTGTGGTAAATTTCAAGCCTTTCGCATGCCTTGCTCCCATGTCATAGCGGCATGTTCGAAGGTTCGGCTGGACCCTTCAGGCTTACTATCCCCTGTTTACCAAGTGCACAACCTTTGCAACGTCTACAACAAAAGCTTTCCGGTTGTTGCAAATGAGGACTACTGGCCCTCCTACAACGGGGAAATAGTCTGGCACAACGAGAACATGCAAAGAAAGAAAAAAGGCCGTCCTAACAGCACGCGTATTCGCACCGAAATGGATACGACGAATAAGATGGTGAGACTGTGTAGTTCATGTCGTCAGCCCGGTCACAATCGTAAAAAATGTCCCAACGTTGGACCAAGCTCAACATCGTAAATTAAATCATTGTAACCGTTTTTATTTTAAATGGATGCCTAGTTCGTTTAATTCATATCAGTAAAATCATACAACCACAAACTCGAACATACATAAATAAAACAAGGAAATACATGATTCAGAAAATGACCGTACATAAATAAAACGGAAAAATACATAAATTCAGACATGACCATACTTAAATAGAATAACTGCAACATTCAACAAATCTAGCCTATCAGAACCATCAGGACAACTTCACCTCCGCCTAGCATCATCGACAGAACACCTGCATCGTTGACAATTTTTCTCCATTTCGTCACACCAGACTCCACAACCCGCTTCTCAATTTTAATTATCTTTTCTTTGTGGCCGATCTCTCCTTCTAACCAGCGGGTTAATTCTCTGTGCAAGTGTTCCAAAGTTTGGGGGTTCCATAACAGCATCTTCAGAGGAGGCTTTGTTGCCGAGAAAAACACTAAAGCATTTTTCTTCAAGATATCAAATTTTGGAAGCGGTTCTTCTGATGTTGAGGAAGACGGTGCCGATGCATAATTAGATGGACGGGGAGAAGCCATATTGTGAGAGAGGGAGACTGAAAGGACTGAATGAGAGAGGGTTTGTAAGGATGGAGTGAGATGAATCTTATGTTTATGAGTGAGGCATATATATAGTAAAAAAATTTGCAAACCCTAGGTATATATATATATATATATATATATGTATAAGTATATATATATATATACATATATATATATATGTATACGTGTATATATATATATATATATATATATATATATATATATATATATATATATATATGTATATGTATATATATATATATATGTATATATATATATATGTATATATATATATATATATATATGTATATATATATATATATATATATATATATATATATATATAAGTCTATATATATATATATATATATATATATATATATATAAATAAGTGAAGAATATTTGATTTTACAAGAAGAATATTTGAATTAACAACGTGCAACATACCATTTGGCGAATGCATGTTGAATTTACAACACATTCGCCAAATGGAATGGCGAATTGGTGAAGAATATTCATTCCTAGCCAAACCATTTGGCGAATCCATAAGAAAAAACACATATTCATCAAGTGGTTTGGCGAATGTGTGTCCAAACTCTGTTAGTTTGATATTTTTTTGGAAAACTATGTTATTTTGGAAATTAAATTAAGAAACTCTGTTATATTAAAAAAAAATTCCAATTATGTGTTTCAACTTTATTAAGAAAGTTGGGTTTTTAATAGTTTTTAACTATTTATTCTTTTTGTTTTGTAGAATGAAAATAGTTAGAAATAAAAATAACACTTTGAAAAATGTGATATTAAATTCTGAAGATATTATCATATGCTAAAATGAAACGAGAATTATTGTGAATTGTATCTATTATGTTAGACGAGTAAATTCTCGTGTGAAGATGAATCTATTTATAAAAGGAGGTATATTTCTCATTCCTCTAATGAAGCATATGATTTTCATATTTAAACTTAGCATATATGTGTTAGAAAATAGTTATTCACGTATAACTAACATAACTAACCTCCTAACATCTATGCTAACTAAGTAACTAACCATTTTCTAATACTCCCCCTCAAACTCACGATGTCTTGAAACGAGAGATCTTGAGTTTGTCTCTAAAGTGAACAAAGAGATTAATCCATGGTTTTGAAAGGATGTTTACAATTTGAGTTTGAATAGGAACATGTTGGATATGAAATTTGTTATCAGTAACACTTTTTTTAATGAAATGGATATTTAACTCAATGTGTTTTATTCTAGCATGCAAAATTGAATTATGTGAAGACCTGATAATAGACATGATAACATAATTCATACCCGTGAGTAATCACTCGAACCCACCCCAAAGTTGACGGGGAAACTCCGCTTGGATTGGGTTAAGGTTTTGTTTTAGGTTTTCCTGGATTATAAAATACGGGGTTCACGGGGAAACCCCGCTTGAATTGGGTTAGGGTTCTGCTTTGGGTTTTCCCCAATTATAAAATCTAGGGACGAGTCAGATAATTGGGACACTAATACCCCCTGAACCCTGTCCCGTTTATTTCATTATGTACTCTTTTTTTTTTGATAACTTAGAGTATTAAATATGCGGTGAAGTTTTGATATTTTAATTTGTATTTATAATTTAAAATATTAGAAATGTATACATGAAGTTTTTGTTAGATTGTTTTATTTTATTATTTGTAATATAATTTGATTTTGAAAAGATAAATATTTTTTTAAAAAATTGATTTCACTAAATAGATGGTGACGGAGCGGAGATACCCGAACCCATTTGGGACGAGTTTTGGTTTTAATTCTCTATCCTCGTTTGGGTTTGGGGCGGAGAACGAGGATTGTTTATGGTTTTGGGTTTGGGGGAGCTAAAAACAGTCTCTGACCCGCCCCGTTGCCATGCCTATGTGACAACACTAAGATTATCACAAAGTAGAGTTGGTGGAAGATGATCAGGGATGAAAATATCTTTTAAGAGTGATTTAATCCATAAGACTTTAGAGGTTGTGTAAGCCAACGCTCGATATTCTGCCTCCATGATATAACGAGTCATTAATGATTGCTTCTTGGAGTTCCATGCTACAAGATTAAGACCAAGAAACACACATGATCCTAAAGTTGAGCACTTGTTTTCAGGATCACTTGCTCAATCAGAGTCCATATATGCTCATAGGGAGAGTTTCTGCAAGGATGATGTTGGAGTTAGAAGCAGGTCATGCGAACTTGTGCCACTGAGGTATTTTAATACTCCCTCCGTCTCATAAAAATGTCTCATTTGCACTTTTTCTTTGTCTCAAAATAATTGTCCATTTACATTACCAGTGCAACAATGATTATTATTTTTCCACTACTATACCCATATTCATTAACTTTTACTTTATTCAACTACTTTATTAACTACACTTAATAGGGGTATTCTAGTAAATGATATTAGTTTTTTTCACTAAAACTAACACATATAATCATTTTATTAAGAACCGTGATTTGCTCACATATGACACTTTTTATGAGACGGAGGGAGTATGTATTTATCACACTACAATGAGAGTTAAAAGGGTCAGGCGTGTGTGTATTGACATGCTTTATTAACATAGAAAGTTATGGCAGATCAAGTTAATGTAACATATTGTAATACACCAATTGTGGATCTGTAAAAAGAAGGGATCATGAAGCTTTTCATCATGATATATTTCTTAATTTACAAGTGTTTAACATGGGAGTGCTCACACCCTTAGCATCTTCCATGTTAACCTTAACAAGCAAATCCTTGATATATATATATTTTTTTGGGATAAGAATAATAACTCCATTAGGTTGATGATGAACCTCAATTCCAAAATAATACTGAAGAATGCCTAGCTTCTTAAGTGCAAATATCGTGTGGAACTTGTCAATGGGTTTGTGGAGTAGGGACGATGACGAACATATGAGTAACATATCATATACATACACTAATGTATACATGATGACATTATGATGATTATAGATAAAGAGAGAGTTATCACATTAACTTGAGATGAAACCAAACTGCAGTAGAGCTGTGTGTTGCTTTTCATACCATGCACGAGGCATTTATTTTAACCCATAGATAGATTTCTTCAGTTGGAAAACTAAGGTGGAGCCTGTGTCAAGGAACCCCTATGGTAGTTGCATGTAGATATCCTGTTAAAGATAACCATTTAGGAATGCATTGTCAATATTTGTTTGTTGGATTTCCCACTTGTAGATGATTGCTAGTGTGAGTATGATTCTAATAATGGTAGGTTTCAAGAATGGAAATAAAGTCTCATGGAAATGAATCCCATGTTGTTGATGAAATCCCTTATCCACAAGGAATGCCTTATAATTGTTGATGCTCTCAAATGAGTTCCTTTTAACTTTGAAAATCCACTTGCATCCTATTGGCTTCATATCGGGTAGTAAAGTTGTTGAAACCTAGGTACCATTCTTAATTAGTGGCTCATTGTTGTACCAAAAAATTTTCCCTCCCATATTTAAGACAATGTGTCTCAAGAGGCCTCCTAATAATTACAAGATTCACAATTGCTCAAAAGGATTTCAAGTTTCATCAGACAAAGCCTCCTCCTAAGCAATGTATCTTAAAACTAGGGTTTTGAGTTTATCAAGAAAAAGTGGACTTCCAAAGCCTCAAGTGGATTTCATGACATCTCATATACCTCAAAGAATCCTCATGTCAAGTTTCAAGTATTTCTCTACAAGTTTGATCAGTCAGATGCTCAGATACTTAAAAATCAGTTAACTTGGTCAACAAGTCAACTGTGGCCAACCTAAAGTCAAACTTCAAGATTTTTGGTCAACATCAATATTATGAGATTAAAATCATAATTTGATCAAGGGTTGATCATGATTCATCAAGGAAACCTCAGAATCATCAAGAATCAGGAGTTACTAAATTAGGATTTTGTATAGGAAAAGTCAATTGTACTTTGACCAGCCATAACTTTCACATACTTCATCAAAAATTTCCCATTCAAAGTTCATTTTAAAGTAAATTCAATTCTCTACAACTTTGTGTCTCACAAGCCAATTCCAAAAATGCTTCATTTGAGAGTTATGAGCCAAGACATTACAGGTCCTTTTAAAACTCAACAAAAAGTCAACTTCTTCCAAAGCTCATAACTTAAAAATGGAAAGTTATATGGACATGAGACCAAAAGGAGAAGTTATATGACACTCTAAGATTTCTAAAAAGTCCTAGAACACCTTCATGAGATAAAAATTGAGTGAGTTAAGCATTGTTGAAGTTGGGCAATTTTGAGGAGGTGTATGAAGCAAAAAAGGCAAAAACTTAAGATTTCTCCAAATGGGCCCATAATATTTCAACCCAAACTTAAACATGAGATCATTCACGACCAAATGATTAATTTTTCTGATTTTTATTATTTATTTTATATTATATGGAATTTTAAAAATTTTAATTCAATTTTAATTGAAATAAATCATAAAAAATTAAATATTTGATTCCAAAATTATTTTAGGATCAAATATTTGATGTTTAAGATGATTGATCATAGCCAAATTCGTACAAGACTAAAATAACATGATAAAATTTTATTTTTTTGACAATTTTGGCAACTTGGTTTCTTCATCTTCAAGCAATCCACAAATCCATAAAAAAGCCCAATATTTTGACCTAAAATGCATCACTATATAAACACAACATTATCTCAATACAAGGACATGAATTTTCTAAGCTGAAACACTCTAATCAAACTTCAAAAAATCAAGAATAAAATTCCAATTTGGTTTCATCCTTCCAGCTGTTTTCAAAGAATTTTGAAGGTATCATTAGGTTCCTTGGAGCATTCTGAACCTATATCAATCCTCACCATCATCAAATCATCACGAATTCACTCTAACCGATTTTGTTTTTGCTTATTTTTATTGATTTTCGATTTTGATTCTATACGCATGTTAACTTCAATTTGATTATGCAATATTGTTTATGATGATGTTTATGACATTTCTGGATTGGTTAATTGTGTTTGTTGTGCAGGTATGGCAATTCGCCATTATTAGGGTTTTAGGGTTTGTAAGTTTGAAATTGGGAACTCTAAGAAGAAGCAATTTAAGGACCAATTCATGATTAAATGAGACTCATGATACATCCTTTGACCGATTTGTATCGTTAAAATTGATTTATATTATGTGTATGAGATTTTGCAAAAATCGCAGGTTATTAGCTAGACATATTCGTAGCAAAATCGCAGTCAAAGTCGTAGCAAAAAACAAACAGATGGAGGTTGAAGATGACCCTTGGCGCCAGTCTGATTTTTAAATCTCGGTTTTAATATTTATTTCTTATTTTCTGTTTCTTATCACAACATGCACTCTGGCCTAGTGGAAGCGCGCATATGGGAGAAGGGGGGAGGAACCAGGTCTCCACCCATATATGTTTTTTGTTTTTTCTTCTTTTATTTGCTTATTTTTCTTTTGTTTTATTATTATTTATTATTTATTTTCTTAATTAAATCAAACTAATCATAATTAACTTAAAACTAACGAAACTAATTACCTCTAATCTTTTTCTTAAATTTTTTTTTATAATTATCCTTGACTATTTTTTTCCTCATATAATTTATTTTTATAATATTTAGTCTATTAGGTTTTAATTAAAATTATTAAATTTAACTAATTAACCAACCTTAATTTTTTACCCTAATTTTCTTTCTAAAACTTGATTTTCTTAAAAACCTAATTTTTGTTAAAACCCTAATTAATTTGTTTTCTTCATAACTTCTTAATTTTATTTTAATTTGTCTTATTTATTTATTTATTTTAGAAAATTGTATAAGATGCATTCTAAGTAATTTAAATATCTCGCTATTATTATGTAACTGCTTCTACCATGTGATAACTTAGGTTTATTTTCCGTCTTTTACTTTTCGTAATCCCCCCTAAAAGACTAATGTACCCCCTAATGTAATAGCGTAGGATCTTTATTTACGCTTTTAAATTTCTGCAAATAATTGCATGGTTAGTAATTTAGGGAGTGCAAAGACTGTATGCTTAACAAATTGGACTTAGCCCACTAATCATAAGATAAATAACTGAAACTGATATTCACACACGTAAGTCGATTGTTCTACGATCGCCATCTGCACCTCCTAGGGGTTTCCCTCTTGGTTGCCTTACAAAAACATGGTCAAGTCCCTCGAACATGGGGGTGTCTTAATAAATGTCCCTAGAGATTAAAAATCATCATAGTCCCTTCAAAGTTAAAAGATCATAAGTCCCTTCGAAGGTGCCAATGAAATAATGATCTTGTCCCTCGATGACCCTACGAAAATGATGATAATCCCTTCGAATTACTAAGACGCCCCTACATGTTTCCTTCTATGACCATACGAAGACCCTACACTCGTCCCTTATCAAATCCAAGGTAATGACTACTTACTCCTTAATAGTAAGGACAATCTTACCCTTTTAAGGAAATAAATAACAAGAAAGACCAACTTAGGGTAGGTATCACTTAATTACTTGCTCACTCTTTCAAAACTCTTTTCACACCCCACTTTTAAAATATTTTCAAACTCAAGAATTTGCACACATCCATACGAGGATCACTATAAAGACATCTGAAAATTTTCTAAACGCACACTACACCTTTTTCAAACAAGTTAAATTGAGCTAAGTAACTAAGAGGCATGGATAACCATGGATACAAAGGGTGCTAACATCTTCCCTTTATATAACTTACCACCCGAACTCAAAATATTTTTAAGGTCTTTCCTGTTCTTTTATACCCTTTCCTGAATTGGATAAAATAAAAGTCGGTGGCGGCTCTTGCTATCCGCACATGTTTTTTTCAAACAAAAACATCCAAGTTAGTTCTCCCACCGTGTTACAGAACTGGCAACTCGGGTGGGGAGTACTAATTAAAATAATGGTTACCTTAGGAATTAGATCACTTACTTGTTTGATTTTCTTGCTTTATCTTTAAGGGATTGTTGGGGGGTTACTGTGAGAAAGATCATAACCCGGATCTAGTGTACCTTAGGTAAGTGGCAATAGACCAAGGAAACTATACGACATATACCGATATGGTTGATTTGGTGGCTACAATTAGTGTGACTTCTTGGTTGGTGCTTATGTTTCTTAAGTAAGTTGAGGATAATATGAGGCTTCCATATGTTGTCATTAATACTAACTACCCTTTAGAACCCTATTTGACCCATCTTGGCCATTAGAAAGTAGTGAGATATATGACTTTGGTGAAGTCTAAAGTTGGTTGATACTCGATGCTACGCTCATTGAGATTCTAATCTTGGGGAGTTTTGGTTGGAAAGTCAGTTGCTTACTGAAAAACAACCCTTGAGAAGGATCAGTGATATTGAGATCCCTTAGAACCCGATTACTTTTACTAGGACAGGATGAACCAACTAAACTTCGGAGAGGAGGGTACTTACCTATGAACTTCATGTAAGCCTTTTACACTTAGGGCTATTGTGTGACTTTCTTGTGTGTGCCACTTGTTTATGATTGAACATAACATCATAACATCATGACATCATAAGCATATCATTCTCACTAACCATTTCAAGGACCAAAGGATTTATCTTTGTTCTTTGTTGCAGGTTATGGCTTCCACTCGTAGGAACACTATCCAGATCAACTTTGTAAGGATACCTTCCAAGCTTAAGGATTTGGTCTCAAGACTTCCTGAAAGCTCTCAATTTATCAAGACGCATGGTTATCTACTTGACTTGGTTACCTCAGGATTTAATGAAGATATAATGAGTGTCCTGTTCTAGTTCTTTGATCCTAAACATCATTGCTTCACATTTCCCGATTATCAGCTGGTGCCCACAATGGAAGAATTCTCCAAACTACTTTGTGTGCCTATACTTGATCCAAAACCTTTCACAGGCTTAGAGAAGGAGCCTAAACCTGAAGTCGTTGTTACAGCCCTACATTTGAAAAAATCAGACATTGTCCTAGAAACAAGAAGTGGAGTTAAGGGTATTCTGGCTAAAGTATTGATAGAGAAAACTCAGGTGTTCTTGGATGCTATGAGTTACGATGCTTTTGAGGAAATCTTAGCCTTGCTGATTTATGGTTTGGTATTGTTCCCTAATCCAGACCAATTCATAGAAGTACACGCTATCAACATATTTCTGACTCACAATTCGGTGCCTACCTTGCTTGGAGATATCTTACACTCTCTTCACACCCGTACTACGAAGGTGCGAGGAACTTTGATGTGTTGCATACCTCTACTATCAAGGTGGTTTATTTCACACCTTACTCGATATGTGATGAAGAATGACCAAGGTTTGAGGTGGTCTAAAAGGATAATGCCACTCTCTCATTCAGATATTCATTGGTGTTCCCGATCTATGGAGAATATTACTATCATTGACTGTTGTGGGGAGTTCCTTAATGTGCCACTCCTTGGCATAAGAAGGGGCATTACCTACAATCCTTCTTCAGCACTACGTCAGTTTGGTTATGTTCGGAGTAATGGTTCTCATGATATGATTATTCAAGGTATTATGTTCGATTATGACAATGATCTTCAAGGTTACCGTCAAAGATTTATACAAGCTTGGACCAAGGTGAACAAGATCAACAACAATACTTTGGAACCAAAACACTCCATCCCTATGGAGTCTTACCTCAGATGGGTGCGGTCTCATGCTCAAACTCTTATGATGCCATATCCTGTTATCCTACCAGTAACTGTTGAGCCAATCATTGAAGGAGATGTTCGTTATACCATTCTTCATCCTGATATGCCTACTGATATGGAAGAGCTGCAGAAGTCCTGGATCCAACTGAAGGAGCAAATGGATACCTTTGAAGCTCAGTTCAAGGTTAGCCAAGAAAGAGTGTTGGAGCTGACAAAGCAACTTCACAAGGAGTGGAACCTCAATACATATCTCAACCCAAAGAGAAAGCGTCCATGGGAGACTTGAGTCTCAGATGTTCTTATTTTCTTTGCAACTTTTCTTTTTCTTTCATTGTAAGCTCAATGGGGCAATTATATTTAAAACTTACTAATAAAAGTTTTATTTTTGTTTTCCTTTAACAAATTTAAATCCTACGTGGTCCTTGAAAACATTGCATATGCATCTACATACCATATCATTGCATAACAAGTTTTCGCGACAAGTTTCTTATCTTCTCGCTGTTTATTTCAGCAGAAATGACTCTCGAACAATCTGTCAAAGATCTTCATGCTCAGAATGCTCAATTTCAAGAGGTGATCCTGAATTTGTCCAATGGGCAAGAAGAGTTGAAAGCCCTCCTCACTAAGGACATGAAAAAGAAGAATCCTGAAGGCAACAAGGATGATCAGTTAGAACAACTACAAGCTGATATGGAAGAGATGAGAATCCAGATAAATGGTCAGGTGGCTCTTATCCAAAATTTAGCCCAGGGGCAAGAAGAGCTGAGAGTCTTTGTCAATAAACTTCAAGGTAACGGAGTCGGGAATCTAATCATCAGTCAGTCTCTGATGAAACAAACTGACTTGGTTGAAAGGAAGATGAGGATAAGAGAAGGAAAGAGACAGGATACTACTGATAGTTCTTCAACTAAAGGAGGAATGTCTTATAGGGTTAATTCGCCTCAACACAAGGAACATAAAAGACAGTTTATCAAGATCAACATGCCAATGTCACAAACTTTGCAATGCTTGTTGGAGATGAAGCTGATTACCTTGAAAGACACTCCTCAAAAACCTAATACTTCATCTCCTCGCTATAATCCCTATGCAAGGTGAGCATATCACTCCAACTGTCCTGGACATGACACTGATAACTGTTGGGCATTGAGGAATAAGATTCAAGACCTGATTGACGAAGGAATCCTCGAGGTTATGCCAGAAGACCAGATTGAATTCTCCTATCGTCCATCAAACATCAAAGTTGTCAGACATCCGGAGTGACAGGTTTAGAGGAGGAGGATTTGAGAACATTTTAATTTTCATTTGTAATTTCTTTTGTCAACTTAAACACTTACTATTATGTCATACTTTTTCACAGTAATGTATTGCATATGTTTGTCTTCAATTAATCCATTCGTTTCACTATATTAAAACTATACTTCTTTCCTATCTTTTGTGATATTTAACTCTTGTTAAAGCTGTAAGCCTTTAGAGGGAGGATGACGAAAACAATACCATAATCTTATGTAGTATGCTTTTGAACAGACTATGCTGACGATGTACAAGCATTGTTTCAATTCCTAAACAGTGGAGATATAAGGAAGTTAATTCTTGATATTATTGTTTACATTTCATCTTTTATATTTATTACTATTTCAAATAAAACTTACAACTAGTTTAAATTTTTTTCTATTTCAACTTTCAACTTTCTATTTTCATCTTCTTCATTATTGATTCAAATATTTTAATAAATAGTGTCAAAGAATATATAATATTTATATATGAGATACAATACATTATTGATTAAAATATATTGTTATAAACGGGAACAACTTTACTACTAATCCAAAAATTAAATAATATAAATTTATCAATATTTTTCTTTCTTTCAAAAATCTGAAATAGGTTAAGAGACTTATTAAAAAAGATTGAGTAGATATTTAAAAACTGGATTCTCTCTTATTAAATAATATCTTATTAAAATAAACTAAAATGATAATTTATCTAATACTATGACCTTATCCATATGTAAAACTTACATTTAATATGTGTTAATAACTTCTATTTCATATGTTTATGATTGTAAGAGCTGAACATTATTGTCTGGTTATACATATATTGTGTTTTGAAAATTAATATTCTTTGTCACATCTTTGTTACATAAGGAATGCATTAATTATTTTATGGTTTTCAATTGTATTTGTAAAATCATAATGGTAAAAATCTTTTAACATTACTATTCTACCATTATAAACTTTTTTCTACATTTTATTTAATAATTTTAACATCACTTTTTCTCATTTGAGAATCATATATACGTCCTACACATCAGATAATCGAACAAACGTGCCCGTGCAAAGACACTTTTTTTTACTAGTTTGTTCTTTATAATAATAGAGTATTTGTTATCATCAAAACTATTAAAGGATGTAGAATCAAACTCTTGTTCTAACACACCATGGTGAGCACAATAATCGGTGTCTTTGCATTCCACACGGTAGCGTCCTGTTGATTCACTTCATGCATGCCTTCTAACTCAATATATGGTCTCCAAATAAATGCTAGGAGAAAAAAATATAAGTTTAGTATATGTTAATAATAAAGATAACTTTATTTTAAATAAATAGGCTAGTGACAATACATTGTTTTGACCTAAATAATCCGATAAGTTTTTCTATTGTATGATGTTGTAATGGAGATAATTATCGTAATTCATCTCATGTGTTGACCACCTACAAAATGAATATAAATTATTTGATGTTAATAGTAAAAATTTGAAGGAAAATTGCGATCTAAACGCAGCGGAAAACAAAAATTTTCCTTTAGTGATCCTTACGAATGAGCATGGTCAGTGATAGAATCGTTACCTCTTTGTGGCGATTCAGATCTTTGATGCAGCGATCACAAGCGTTGATGAAGTGCAACGCCTCTACTCAGTCCACACGAACAGCTTCTGGTCACAGTGCTAGCTGCTTACGAACGAAATTATTTGAGTGAGAATCAAAAACGAAATTGCATCAAGTAAAAGCTTCATCACAAGGGTTCCTTTTATAGACTCTCTTGTGGGCTGCGGGCTAAAAGCCCAATTCACATGATCCATAATAATATTATATATTATTATAATAACTATTATTATAATAAATATATTTATTTTATTATTATTTTATAACCATTATAAAATAACAATAATTATTATTATATTATCCGAATTTCTATTTTTCACTTAAGTGCACCGTACCTTACGGTGTTCCTTTGATTTCTCTATCTCTCATCAAACTGTCCTTATGTGTGTGACCCTGTAGGATTTCGTAACGTTGGTAATTATATTAAATTATATATTTAACATAATAAACAGTGAGCGGTATCTAGCAACACATCACTGCTACCCAAGTCACGAAAATGTCATGTGATCTGACAAAACCTTTTTCGTGATAATATATGTTTGTACAATTACCCTTTTGCCCCTATGTCTATATTGAACACAAGGCATACACTGTGTCATCCTTGTCCAGTTCAATATTGGACCCTTAGACATTTCTCCTGTTATGCAGGATTGGCAAATTCCATCTAGGACACTCATGTCCCTCAGCATGCTTCGTGGAGTGCCCATCAACTGTCTTTATGATCATCCAGTTACGGATAATGTTTGATCAGCAATAAAGCACCCGACTCTACATCTAGGGTCCATAGTGGTTTCAGGTCGAAGGGTGGTAATACACCATTATCACCATGAGAATAACTTATGACACTTTGCATAACATACTATGTAGTATTCTCATAGCGGGTCAATCCGGTATAAATATTACTCCTAATATTTATACCTATGTCAAGACTTGATAACTCTTTATCCATGATCCATGAGATGTGATCATCAGTCTATCTTCATAATAGTCTCAATGCTTTAATGTTATCCCACTTTGCAATAAAGCTTGACTACGGATATTTTAAGAATAATGTCTTTATGTTTAATGGGATCTCATGATTAAGTCACACTTAACATTTCATTAAACAGACTAACTATTCTAGGGACTTTATTATTCTGAAAGACAAACATAATAAAGAAATGCCTTTTATTATTAAACGAATAATCCGATACAAGTACCAAAAAGTATTGGCCTCTAGGGCTTACACCAACAAAATTAAGTAAGAGGATATCTTTATTATAAAATATTTGGTGTAGATTACCTTGTTGCATATGGAAATACATATGCATGGCGGTTGATTGGCATTAGATTGGTCATTCCCGACCAACCCCAAGCTTGAAGGAGAACTGCACATCTAGTAAAAGTATAACAATTTGTTTTTGCATTGTTACACAAAGATCTACAAAGCCACGATAAACAAGCGGACCCCTAACTATATGTTTTTATTTGATCGATATCCCCTAATAAAGGTAAATACATAATATGAATAATTTTATCACTTGCATTTAGAAATAAAAATAAATCTATTAATAGCATGATATAAAATCTAGTTTTTTATTATAAAATCATGTTCAGGAGAATCTTCGGTTAATTTTATTGCACTATAATTTCTTTTGAGCCATGTTAATTTTAAGTTTTTGACCACTCACATCTCTATGAGTCAAGGTTACACCTAAAATTTGATCGGTAATACTTTCATCAACATTTGTACGACCATTTACCGCCTTACCGTCGTAGTTTCAGAGATTGCCTAAGAGGGGGGGGGGGGGGTGAATTAGGCTTAATAAAATTTTCTCGGTTATTTTATCAGTGGATGGATTTTTCTCTTTTATGTGGTTAAGATAAGAATGCGGTAAAGCAGAAAGTAAAAAGACACGGCGATTTATCCTGGTTCCCTTCCCAATCCGAATGTACATCCAGTCCCCTTTCCAAATCGTAAGAGATTTTCCACTATAGTTTTAGATTGTATAACCTATCACACCATCAACCGGTGAGGCCTACTTTCTAACAACTATATGATTCAAGTGTGCAAGAACAATCCTCTTGCCACACACACCCTTGTGTCCAACAATCCTAGATCACAAGTCAATACAAGAAATAATATTTTTGAATAAGATGTAGAAAAGTTGAAGTCTTGGTATATCAAGCAATATTGATCTTCTCCTTTGATTGATATTTCTCACTCAACAATAATGACTAAGTGTTCACTAAAGTGTATGATAATTTTAGTGCACTTTTATGAATTTTGATAATTTGAAATTTTTTAGTGAAAAAATGTTTCATAAAAATTTGAAGGAGGTTGTCTCAAAAAAAAAAAGTGCACATAAGGTATATATAGAGTGCAAGATACCTTTTGGAAAAGGTACAAAATATGAAAGAGTGCATCATTTCAATTTAAAGAACAAGAGACACAATTCAAAATTTGAACAAAAATAATTTTTGAATTTTAAATAGTGGTAACCGGTTACTACCCCAAGGGTAACCGGTTACTTGATTTAATGTTAAAATTATTTTTCAAATCTGGGCTGAATTAATCGGTTACTACCCCATGGGTAACAGGTTACTTGATCAGAAACCAGAAAAAAATTCTTTTTCAATTTGATCAGTAACAAAGACATGCACAAAAGGATTTGTTTAGAGAGTGTTAAATGTGCGTGCATCCTATATTGAACACTTAATAATCATTATTGGATTATGAGAAATGTCATATACCTTTTAATGAGAAAGCTTGATCTTGATGGAGACTTTTAGAATGAAGCTTGAATAATCCTTTTTGCTTTCTTCAAAGACTTGATTGATTTGTTGTTATCATCAAAAGCATACTTGAGAGGCTTGCATATACAATCTCCCCCTTTTTTATGATGACAACTGTAGACACCTCAAATTTGCCCTCTGGCTTTTCTGTCTTTGTCAGCTTTTCGTTTTGCATTCATACGCATTTTTGCATACCATTTGCATGTGCATAAGACATGGGATCATTTTCTGAAGAATTTGGGTTTCACGTTTTTATTTGCGGATCATCAGAAGAATTCAAAGTCCTTGGCTATGCAGCCATCAATGACATTGTTTTCTTATGCTATTGTCACTCAATTAGGGTTTATTTCCCTAGTTAAGTGTTGTTCAAGGATTTCACGTCTGAAGAATATTCACCGATTCATCTTGCCCATCACTAGTAATGAAGCATGAATTAAGAGGTCTTCTCTTTGTCAAGTTACAAGGCCACTATTTTCTTCTCAGCATCTCAGGAGCTTGCTTCAATTCAAGATATTTGTTTCAGTGGTTTATTTGTCCGTCAATGAATATTCAAAATCAAGTTATGTTGTGCGAGAACCATCAGTTTATCAAGTAGTGAGATTTAATTCAGACGAATTCAAAGATGATTCATGATTTACCTGACCAGAGGTTCGGAAGATGATTAATTCAGATGATTGGTGTTTTAGTTGCAAATTATTCAGTGGCCTGAGACTTGTTCATTTGTTTTAATCAAGAGTTTGTTGAGATATTCATTCACGTGATCGTTTGACATTTTGAATTCAAAGTTCGATATCCATTCATTTCACCTTAACCAATTTTGTGCCCATGGTTAAACCATTTGTCAATATCCATTTTATAATTCAACTTTTCAATATCCATTTTTCCCTTCCAATTTTTCGACGCAAGTTAATCCATTATCCATTTTTTTCATTTTTTCTATTCAAATTTACACTCAAAACTCCAAAGTACATATCATAAGCCATCCTATATTTATTTACCAAGTCCAATTCACATTATCATTAAACAAAAAAACATTGTCAAATGAAAGAATTTCATTAAGCCCATATTATCCTTTTTTGTGTCTATCTTGGCCCATTTACCAAACAAAGTCATGAAAGGAGACCTTGACCTAGATATAAAAGAAAAGGGACATGGTCATAAAGAAAAAGGACATCAACAAGGAAAGTGGCGCCTCCATTCAGCAACAATTTCCCCCTCATTCTTTGGTCATCTTATAAACTCACACCAATATTCTTCTTCAACAATTCACACACACCGCACCAAACACCTTCCCATTTTCCTTCATCACTCTCAGCTCACACCTTCAAAAAAGCCCTCTTCGCGTACCATTCTTTTTTCCATACACTCAATTTTCATCACTCAACACACAGCCTGCATATTTTTTTTTCACCCCAACACTCATGAACCTCACAACACAAACCGTGACCTCCATTCTCCAAGACCATTCTCGTGATACTAACGAAACAACCTGCAAGGTTTCCTTCATCATTCTTCAACCTGCAAACAGCCAAAAACAACATAACAGAACCATTTCAAATCCTTTCTTCAATCATTGAACCACAGCAAACATCAACGCTTCACTCGGCAAAATCATAACAACCCAAGCCCTCTCCTTCATCGGCCTTAAACTAAAAGTCTACCCTCCATCAAACCTTATCACAATTCACCGCAGAACAACAACAACAACACTGTAAAATCCGAACCACATCAACCCATCCAACGACATCGGCTACAACAACTGAACATCTTTCACAACCATTCTTCCCTCAACGAACATCACCACCTTCCTTCATAAAACCCCAACAACAACTCAAAACCACTGCCAACTCCACCGAAAACAGAAACAGAACACAGAAGTTAGAGACGAAGAAGAATGAGACCAA
Organism: Lathyrus aphaca; assembly: GCA_963966055.1. Classification (NCBI taxonomy): domain Eukaryota; kingdom Viridiplantae; phylum Streptophyta; class Magnoliopsida; order Fabales; family Fabaceae; genus Lathyrus; species Lathyrus aphaca. The sequence goes on from OZ014521.1 coordinate 233,484,969, forward strand.
GTTCGAGAGAGTTTCGAAACATTCAAACAAAATTAAACACTCACCCTCATTAGTGTTCTGTTGCGATTTCGCGATGAAGAGAAAGACGTTCACCGTGATGTCAAGGTGAGACGGCCGGCGATTTAAGACATAAACGCCGCAACTCCGATTCGAAGAAGAGGGCCAAAGATCGGTACCGTGAAAGAGCGTCTGAGAAGCAAATCAAAGGAGGGAGTCACGGATCCTTGAGCGGGCACAACGCGTTTTGACTCGAAGAAGCTCGCGTAGCCGCGCGCGAGAGAAGGTGACGAGGTCGTTGAAAGTGAAGTTTCCGTCTTCGTTTGATGAAGAGAAAGGAACCATGGAGCATGAAGAAGACGAAAAGGGAAAGGGTAACGTGAATGGCGTCGGCGTTTCGCGGAGAAGAAGAACAGCGTCGGCGGTATTTTTTTAGAAGAAGAGGACTCGTTCATTGAGTGGTGTTCTGTTCTTCTTCTTTTGTTTTCTTTTTTTTAATTTTATTCTATTTTTTTTTTTTAATATTAGTATTATTATAGTTTTAAATTCTTGGGCCTTTTTTTTGTTTCCAGGCTTCAGCCTGTACTGATTGCTGACTATATCACTGTTTTACTAGCATACACCTCCAGGTTGTGAAGAGAGTTATTGGGCTTGACCTTCAAGGAGACCCATGCGCCAGCTTTGCTACCAAGACCACCAGACCTGCGGCACACCCCCCATAACCCTTGTTTTTTTGTTGTCCCTTGTATATTTATTTATTTTAATTAGGTTTCTCTTATTGAATTTTGTTTAGTTTTATTGTTGGTTTGCTTTTAATTTTTGTTAAAGGTTTAGATAATTTGTTTTAGAATTTTAGTTTAGCATTTTATTTTAATTATTAATCTTAATATAGTTTTTTTTATTATTCTAATTAGATTTTCTATATAACTTTGTTAAGATAATATTTAATTTTAGTTAATATTTGTTAGAAGTTTAGAGATTTTGTTTTAGAATATAGTTTAGATTTTAATCTTAATTAATTTCGTTTCATTTATTAATCTTAATCTAGACTAGATTTTAAATTATATCAATTTGGTTTGGTCGCGGTTTAGTTTTTTTGTTTTGTGTAGGTTTCTTAAATAATTTCGATGAGGGGGATATAGCTTGGTGATAGCTTTGCGATTGACGGTTCATTCATGGCATGTTGACTTGATTGTGTTCGTGGAGTTCTTGATGAAATTTATGAAGAATAATGGATTACTGCTTGGGTTTGAAGATTTGTTTTGATAAATAGTCTTGTTGATTATTCCCTTTGTTGGATGGTTTGGATACTGGAAGCTCATACTTGGTCTTTATCTGATATCTCGATATCGACAATTGCGCTTGACTGTTGAAATCATTATGGTCTTGATATTTCTTCTTGCGCGTATTGAAGAGGCAACGGACCCTCTCCGTTAGGTAACACTGATGGCCCGATTTTAATTATTGCATGCTGCTGCATCTGGAAGTCCCACTGGTGTAGGCTCTGTTTGTGCATTACTCCATATCGCACTTTCATCTCTTTATCTTATCTCCATTATTGCATTCTCTTCTTCTTATCTCATTTCTTATTCATCTTAATTCATTTTCCTCATCTTCTTCTCTTATTCATTCTCGATTTGAGGTGTGCCTAGGCCACCACGGAGCTTCTCCTTTCATCCTTCTCTTTTTCTTTCTTTCTTCTTTAGGATAGTAGACCACACTAACCTAGGACCATCCGAGCATGTGAATATTAGGATTAGACTTTTCCCACTTAGCTTTTACCTTTGTGTCTCTTTGAGTCTTCTCTCCTCACCTCATAATCAAGGACTAAACCATAAAGGCTTTAAGGCTTTGTGATTAAGCTTATGCCTGCATCCTTCTATTAGGATGGAGTGTATAACTTTAATCCTAAGTGTTAAACCCTTAATGTGTTTAACTCCTTTAATCAATCCACTTAATAATCATCAAGACATCACACTTGTAACTTGGGCCTTGCATTAGGGTTCTAATTCTTCCTTAATTGGTTAAGAAGGACTAACCCTAGTGTTAATGGACAAGTCCTCCTCAAGTTGTCTTACAAATCATAAAAATCATTTCTTCATCATATCACTAATTAAAATCCATCTAATAAAGGCTTTGTTTTGTCATGAGGTTAATCCCTAATCATGGATTAAGTTGAGGAGCTTTCCTCAGCTTAAACATTCTCATCTATTATCCTTCTATTAGGATGGTGTAATGAGTCTGTTTAATCCCTGATTATGGCTTAACCTCATTACTTAACACTAAACAAAAACAACAAAAACATCTAAATAATCACAAGTAGGTTAATGATCTTAATCCTACACCAAAGGTGATTAAGTGTGAGAATCTGACTTCACACTTAAGGTATTCTCATTACCCCTAATCAGAGGGAAGATGTGATGAGTTTACTAGCCCATTGGTTTAGACTTAAGCTCATTAACTTATGACAAAATCCAAAAAAAAAACAATAAAAGACTGAAAACTCAAAAACAAATAATAATCGTCTCCTTCGGGATTCTTTTCTCATCTCATTCACTCATAAACGGGAACTTGCTTCTTCCGTCTAATGCAAGACAGTTTGCATCTGTGCCAGACAGATCATACACTTGAGCATAGGCAAGTAAGCAGTTCACAAGTCAATTCATCTTTCAGTCTCTTTGGGTCGAACTACGGTGTTCTGACTTCCTCATTGCACGAGAGGATACGTAGGCATAACTTAACAGTTATCGAACAAAAGTCTCTGTATATTCCCCCTCTTTCCAGCATCATCCTTTTAGCCTCATATTCATGAGCATTTCATTCTCTTTCCTTGCACTGACACTGTACATACTACACTTCACACTTCTTACACTGACACCTGTACATTCTTTTCCAGCTATTTTGTACACAGATTGCACTGACACTACCCCTTTAAAACACAAATCTTTTAAGCGTGGATCCCGTCGAGTACGGTGGACAATCTGGGTGTTAATATCTTCCCAGGTTGTAACCAACCCCCTTTCTCAGTCTCTCTGGTTCGCAACCCGTCTTATCCATTCTTTTTCTAGGCCTATGCAGCATTGCCTTTCCTCCGGGATAAAAATGCCTAGCTGGCGACTCTATTCATCTCCAGTGAGTTCACGGCTGTGTGTTCTCATTGTCCCTCTCGCCGACCGTTCGCGTCTGTACCCTATCTGACTTAGCTTCATTTAGTGGGAGCGACAGCTTGGCGACTCTGCTGGGGACCCTTATACTGCAACCAGGGCTTCTGGTTCTTTTTGTGGGTTCCTCCTAGCGCTTGATTGATTTGTGTTTATTGGGGTGTTATGTGCTTATTTGTGTTTGTATACTTGTATTTATTTTTGCTTTATGTACAGTTGCTTTACTGCTTTCTTTATTACTTTATGCATATATCATACTGTCATACTGTGCTGCTGGCTGGATCTGTTTGTTTGCTTTGGTGGGTGGGTGTTCCATTGAGAGTTAAGGTCCTATACCTGGGACCTGAGTGACACCTAGGCTAGAGTAGTTCATATTCTTTCCCATTCCATCTCGGTCTGGTGCGGGAATATGAAACACGGTTCAGATATGGGTTTCTTCTTGAGAACTCTGTGTTGCAGATTTCCTGCAGTGCTAGGGCTATCTGGGAAGCCTGCTAAGTCTGGATGACCTTTAGTATTGACCTTCAGAAACTGAGGTGAATTAGAGGAGGAACTTTTATGGTTATTGTAAACACTGTACCTCCGGGTTAGAAGTGTTTACACTTCTCATAACTGATCCAAGTCTGAGGATCCTTGTTTTAGAACACCACCTGTGAGGGGGTTGGGCTGTTTACAGGTTTGCAGGTACCCTTGACCTCAACATACCCTCATTACCAGTACAATTTCTTGATCCGGTCACTATGATCCTGAAGTTATTGACCTCTGGTTTTCAGTTACTATTTCGGGTTACTATACAGAGATCTTGTGGTTATAGACACTTGATTCTTGACAGCATTCCAGATTCCAGGCAGTTTCTAGCTGTGATCCCATGTATTTGCATCTTTTGCATCATCATATTGCATTTTGCATCTGCATTGCATTTTCCTCTTCCAGAGAGCTCATCCTTCCTCTTTTGTCCATGACCAGCCAGCTGATTTCCCGGTACTCAGTTTGAACAAGTGTTAACTGTTGGAAGACGACAGAGTGTGTGAAGCTAGACTGAACAGTGTCAAGAGCTAAGAAAAGGGTCAGTTTGAAAGCCGTCAGTAGCTATGTCAGAGAACAACCGTCAGAATGTTGAGTTTCCACCTGGTTTCACTTCAATGACCAATCCGTTGTATGGTCTTTCTCCTGATGAAGATCTTCCACAAGTGAGCAATCTTGCTCAAGCTCAGCCTGCACAGACCCCAATCGTGTATCAGAATGTACCTGAACCATCTGCTGTCCGAGGTGGACCTTCAACTTCTTCTGATTCTACAGATTATCAGAGTTTTACCTTCCCTATGCCAGACTTCCAAGGGGAAATCCCTCTTGTGAAAACCAAGGATCCACAAGTTATTGATCCTGCTGAAAGGTTTCGTGTGTTGGAGGAGCAACTCAAAGCCTTATCGGATCCTGATGCCTTTGGTTTTGATGCTCTAAACCTGTGTTTGGTGCCTGGTCTTGTCATACCTCCAGATTTCAAGACTCCGAAGTTTGAGAAATACACTGGTGTCAGTTGCCCGAAGCGTCATTTGGTGATGTTCTGTAGAAAAATGACTTCTCATGCATGCAATGATAAGTTGATGATCACTGTTTTCAGGACAGTTTAAGTAGGGCATCTTTAAGTTGGTACATGGATTTGGAAAGCAGTCATATCCGATCTTGGAATGATTTATCCAGAGCTTTCGTAAAGCAATACCAGTACAATATGGACGTGGCGCCCAATCGCACGCACTTGCAGAGCCTATCCCAGAGGAGTGGTGAATCTTTCAGAGAATATGCACAGCGGTGGAGAGAATTGGCAGCCCAAGTGCAACCACCACTTTCAGACAGAGAATTGATTGACCTGTTCGTGGGCACCTTGCAGGGGCCATACTTGGAAAGAATGAGTAGCATTGGGATGACAAGCTTCTCTGATTTGATGATAGTTGGAGTACGCATTGAGAGCCTGCTCAAAAGTGGAAAGATCCAGGACTTTTCGAATATCCCAGCTAGTGAAAGTGAATCTGTTGTTAGCTCCTAAGAGGAAGAATGGGATGACGTCAGTGCCGTCATGGCAAATATCAAATATTCAAGACCAACATCTTCTCAGAGACCATCTGTTCCTGAATCTGATTACTCTTACGGGCATTCGGCAATGCTCAGAGCACCGTATCAGAAGTCCTGGACTCCTCCTCGTCCAAATCTGCAATCTCATGGTCGAAGACCTCAGAATCAACTTCAGAGCCAGCCTAGGCCTCGTAACAATCTAGAAAGAAGGATTGCTCCTCTTCATCAAATCCCCATGGCATACAGTGAACTCTTGCCGCATCTAATTCAAAGCTCTTTGGTGGTTCCTAAGCCTCTCAAGCCGTTACCAGAGCCGTACCCTCCAGGGTATAATCCTCATGAGCAGTGCGGGTATCATGGTGGATCAATGGGGCATTCAACTGAAAATTGCAAAGCTTTTCAAGCCAAAGTACAACAATTGATCGACAAGGGGTACATATCCTTCCCAGAAGGAAGCTTGGTTGTGCACGTCAACCTCTCACCTAATTGAGTTCAAAGACTTCGGAGAAGTATCTCCTGATTTCAATGGTCTATACAACAAAATGTCATCAGAGTTGGTGATCACTGTATCCTTTTATCATTTTCATTGTAGTTTCTTTCCTGTTAGCAGCTACTTGTCTTTTAAGCATTGTTATTTTGAATGGTAATGTTAATGTAGTGATCTTGCACTTTTTGAATCAATTATGTCGCATTCGCTCATTTTTCTTTACTTGCATTGAAAAAAAAATACAACAAAAAAAGAAATTGCATCCATTTACCTCCCATCTATTTCACTGTTGTTTAGCAGGTTTGAGGGAGGATGATGACAACTGAATACCCATAACTGTTCAAGGTATGCTTTCAGGGTAGAACCTGCTGACGATGTACAGGCACTATTTCAATTCCCAAACACCGGAGATATAAGGGAGATAGACCTTCGTCAACCCCTTTGAGCCTTGAAGTAGGAGTTTCTTTTCTAAACAGAAAAACCCTCACATTCAACCCGGGGCAGGGTAGTTATCAGTTAATTTGACCGAACGTTCAAATCTCCAAAGGAGTGTGCATCCGAGGATCCATTACCTTTATTCATTACACCTCAAGAGGTCAAGGGACGTGAGACCATAATGGTTATCTCTCACCAACAAAGGAATGAGGCAGTCAACCCTTTCAGCAAGTCATGACAAGCCAGTGTCACACGATTTGTTCAACAAAAATCAAAAAAAGAAATAAAGCCCGCTAAGTCGAAAAAATGTGTGAAAACATATGATTTAGGCAAAAGTTAGGGCATCCCGCTGGACTTCAAAATCGAAAAAAAATTCAAAAAAATTCAGTCCAGGCAAAAGTTAGGGAATAAAAAATCTGAAAAAAATATTCCATAAGAACAAAGTCGTGTGACCAGACACAAGGTCAGAAGGGGTGACTGTTACTCCAAGAAACCTCATTGGTGTGTAAACCATCAGCGTCATTGGTTCCTCAATCATTACAAAACCCTTGTGAGAAGCGAGCGCTCAAGTCGAATTAGCTGAATATAGGACCGGAGAACATCAAGGAGAATGGGTGGGCACAGATAAACTTTGAGCCATAAATCTTTCTTTCTAAAACCGTGAACCAGACCGCGTTATAACCCTTGAAAGTCCTAATTGAATCAGGTTCAATTCTGAAAGCATACTACGACAACGTTGCGTAAACTGACTCCTAACGATTTGCTAACTCAACACTACGTTTGGACTAATCATCCATTCGTCACACACTGTCACAGCATCAAAATAAATAAATTTTCAAAAACTTGCATGTGTACTGCATTAAAATTACCATTTGTGAATGTACAGTTTTAATTGCAAGTTAGTTTGTGACACCAGGGAAATTCCTACAAAGAGCAATCGCGAGGGAACTTGATCATTCAACAATGATGACCAGAATCAAGAGCATCTTGTTAGCCTATGAATCAGGGGCATGTTATCCAGTGGTTTTGTTGACCAAGGAATCTGTCAGGGTAAAGAGAGTTCCTAAGCATCAGTTGACGGAGGGACGTCATTCAAGAATTAGTTGATCAAAGTTGAATCTGCCAAGCAGGGGCAGGACACCCGGAGTTTCCGTTGACTAAGGGTCAATTCTTCCAATGCTCAGTCAGAATGAGTCAGGTCGCTTTCACGCTCATACCGGGGCAGTACACTTCCAGAGATCACTAAGTGCAACTCTTCACAAGAGGACATCCAGGTCTGCTATTCCAGAAATTGGATAATCAGCAACAGTCTGTTCAGAGACTCGCCCAACAGGGGCAATTTTAGCTACACAGAGCAGTATATCAGTAATCTCAGAGTTCAAGACGAGTGTCGGGAAATCATGCTACCCACCGTCGCCTTTGTCACCCTTCTAAACCAGAAGCCTTGTCACTAAGACCTTTCTTCCCACCTCGGGAGTTTTTCTGGCCTTTCATAATCATGGCATAAATCATTTGCATACGTTATTCATGTCGCATATAGAGCATATGCATCATAATTGCATTGGGCATAACTCCCCACAATCATCAGATCTCACACCCAGGGCCTCGTAACCCCAACTTCTCAACATTTCAAAGTCCAGTTCTCGTCTGGCAAACCAATCCAAAGTCCAGTTCTCGTCTGACAAACCTTTTTAAAGTCTAGTCCTCGTCTGGAAGACAAACCCAAAGTCCAGTTCTCGTCTGGCAAAACTTTTCAAAGTCTAGTCCTCGTCTGGCAGACAAACCCAAAGTCCAGTTCTCGTCTGGCAAACCCCTTTCAAATACCAGTTCTCGTCTGGTAGGCGAATCTTTTAACCAGTTCTCGTCTGGTCACCTTTTCATTCAACCCATTGAACGCCAGTTCTCGTCTGGTAGTCATTCTTTTTTCAGAGTCAATTCTCGTTTGACAATGAACCCAAGAAGTCAGTTCTCGTCTGACGACCTATTTCTTTGCCCATCAGTTCTCGTCTGTTGGCCTACCTTTTATAAACCAGTTCTTGTCTGGTAATTCACCTTCAAAATTCCAATTGCTTGGCAACAAAAAAAATAATATATATGTCTATTAACTTGGCCCTAGCGCCCAACCATCCTTATTTCATATCCTTGGCATTGAGCATACGTCTGCATTGCATCATTTGCATTGCATCTTCATACCGCATGGTTTCTGTTTTAGCTCTGATGTGGGGCAAGAATCGTTTCAAGACGCAGTCTGGGGCAGTTATCTCAAGATCTGTGGAATTTCTGCGAGAGTTTGAAGACACTGGGGCAATTCTGGATGCCAAGTCTTCTGTAAAATCCTCTGAAGACGATACTTTTATGGACGATGCAATCTGAGGCAATTTGAAGAGTAAAGGGATGCTTGGTCACTTTGGATGATCAGTATGCAGTTGTTGAGCTCAGAAGTTTGAAGCACTGTGTTAGTTCTCAGGGAACGCCTGGTATTTATTTTACCAGCAGGGCATTGGAAGTTTATTTCTTCCCCGAGCATAAAGATCTTCTTTCAGCCAACAAGCAAAGCATTTCCTCAGCAGAGCATTGCCATATATTCCTCAACCATGCCAAAGGGTTGACATTTCCCCAGCTGAGTTAGAGCAGATGATAACCCCAACAGAACTTCAAGGCTAATTGAATCGTTCTCGTCCCCAAGCGGGTTTATCTTTCCACAACGAAGTTTTCCCAACAGGAAGCTGAAGGCCTTGCTTCCCCACAAAGTTAGAATTATCAGAATTCCCTCCTCAGCAGGAATGTGTGATCAAGCATCTTCCCTAGCCAAGTCTAAAGATGATCTTTCCCCATAGAGTCATTAGGATTCTCATTTCCAAGGGATTTCCCCAGCAGAGCAGGAAGAAATTCTCCCCAGTGGAGTCAGAGCAGGATGATCAGATCCTCAGCAGATGTTCAAAACGAAGAATACCTCACGCAGAGTCGTCTTTCCTCCAGTGAAAACCTCTCCAACAAACATCAGGTTACCAACAATTCGTTCCCATTAGAGTTAAAAGCTTTCAACCCGTCAACAGTATACAGAATGCTCCCCAGACTCCCCAGCTGAGAGTTAAAGCTAAAGCAGTTGCCTTGCATTCGCAAACATCAGTATATACTCCTTGTGGCACCCGTCCGTGTCATATCCCCAGCAGAAAACCAAAACACCTTCTTTGCACTCACAGATACTTGTATATACAGTTTTCTCGACATCCGTCCGTGTCACCTTCCCCAGCACAGTATCATAAACACTTTGTATATCAGATACTTGTTTATACTATACTCTTCTCCTTTTGACACTCGTCCATGTCGCTCTCTCCAACAGTTAAACACTCATCTATACACCACTCACCCTTATACTGATACTCGTCCGTATCTTATATATACCACTTATACATCCCCACGGATTCAACACTCGTCCGTGTTCTCTGTTAACTCGTTGGTACTCGTCCGTACCATCATCTCAGAACATACGTCTAGAGTTTGTTTCTACATGATACTCGTCCGTATCTTAGTCTTAAGGATGCTCGTCCGCATCTTTAATCCATACACTGTGTCAAACACTTATGTCTTCTTGAATTTAGACACTCGTCTGTGTCTACTATTCCCCAGAAGAGTCCCTTCAGATTCAACACTTGTCCGTGTTCCCGGTTAACCAGTTGATACTCGTCCGTATCATCATCTTTGAACACGAGTCAGTATTTGTTTCTACCCGCTACTCGTCTGTATCGTAGTCTTAAGGATGTTCGTCCGCATCTTTAATCTATACACAATACCAAACACTTATACCTTTTGTTTCTTGGATGTAAACACTCGTCCATGTTTACTATTCCCCAGTAGATCGCCAACAAAGCATTTTCTTTTTATCTGACACTCGTCCGGTGTCATGATAAACCCTGAGAGCAGCCGTACCCTGCTAGGTGGTCGTCCTCCACCTCTTGATGGTCGTCCTCCATCATGCTCATCCGATGGCCATCCCCATCGTTGATATTTAGCAGCCGTCCCCTGCTAGGTGGTCGTCCTCCACCTTTTGATGATCGTCCTTCATCATTTTATCCAATGGCCGTCCCCATTGTTGATTTTGGTTATCTGGCATTCGTCCTATGTCATGACAAACCTTGAGAGCAGCCGTCCCCTGCTAGGTGGTCGTCCTCCACCTCTTGATGGTCGTCCTCCATCATGCTCGTCCGATGGCCGTCCCCATCGTTGACCTTTTATCCGGCATTCGTCCTATGTTGCGATATTTTCGGCAGCCGTACCCTGCCAGGTGGTCGTCCTCCACCTTAGATGGTCGTCCCCCATCTTACCCGACAGAGCAGCCGTCCCCTGCTAGGTGATCGTCCTTCACCTTTGATGGCCGTACCCCATCATCTGTTTATTTCATTTATTCTTTAACCCGATGGCCGTCCCCGTCGTGGTCCCTTTTCCTTTTTAGCCCGATGGCCGTCCCCATCGTTGTTTACTTTACTTTATGGACTTGATGGCCGTCCCCGTCATGTTTCATTAATCCCCAGAGAATTTTACATCTTTATCTTGATGGCCGTCCCCATCATAATTCTTTTATCCCCAGCATGTCGGCCGTCCCCGTCATTGCCTTATTTTCCACACTCTCCCAGCATGTCGGCCGTCCCCGTCATTGCTCTTTACCCAGCAGTCGTCCTCTGCTCGACGGTCGTCCTCCGTCGCCCACACTTTACAATATACTTTATTTTCCTTTACAATCTATATCCCTTTTCTTCTTCATTCTGTGAGTGCAAATTTCAGGGTCTTTTGGTATTCAATCACTGTTTATCTTGAACGTCTAATAGCCGTTGCTCTCATCCTTTTCAGATTAACAGTTGCTTGAATAGGGGCAGCTGTAGACACCTCAAATTTGCCCTCTGGCTTTTCTGTCTTTATCAGCTTTTCGTTTTGCATTCATACGCATTTTTGCATACCATTTGCATGTGCATAAGACATGGGATCATTTTCTGAAGAATTTGGGTTTCACGTTTTTATTTGCGGATCATCAGAAGAATTCAAAGTCCTTGGCTATGCAGCCATCAATGACATTGTTTTCTTATGCTATTGTCACTCAATTAGGGTTTATTTCCCTAGTTAAGTGTTGTTCAAGGATTTCACGTCTGAAGAATATTCACCGATTCATCTTGCCCATCACCAGTAATGAAGCATGAATTAAGAGGTCTTCTCTTTGTCAAGTTACAAGGCCACTATTTTCTTCTCAGCATCTCAGGAGCTTGCTTCAATTCAAGTTATTTGTTTCAGTGGTTTATTTGTCCGTCAATGAATATTCAAAATCAAGTTATGTTGTACGAGAACCATCAGTTTATCAAGTAGTGAGATTTAATTCAGACGAATTCAAAGATGATTCATGATTTACCTGACTAGAGGTTCGGAAGATGATTAATTCAGATGATTGGTGTTTTAGTTGCAAATTATCCAGTGGCCTGAGACTTGTTCATTTGTTTTAATCAAGAGTTTGTTGAGATATTCATTCACGTGATCGTTTGACAGTTTGAATTCAAAGTTCGATATCCATTCATTTCACCTTAACCAATTTTGTGCCCATGGTTAAACCATTTGTCAATATCCATTTTATAATTCAACTTTTCAATATCCATTTTTTCCCTTCCAATTTTTCGACGCAAGTTAATCCATTATCCATTTTTTTCATTTTTTCTATTCAAATTTACACTCAAAACTCCAAAGTACATATCATAAGCCATCCTATATTTATTTACCAAGTCCAATTCACATTATCATTAAACAAAAAAACATTGTCAAATGAAAGAATTTCATTAAGCCCATATTATCCTTTTTTGTGTCTATCTTGGCCCATTTACCAAACAAAGTCATGAAAGGAGACCTTGACCTAGATATAAAAGAAAAGGGACATGGTCATAAAGAAAAAGGACATCAACAAGGAAAGTGGCGCCTCCATTCAAAAACAATTTTCCCCTCATTCTTTGGTCATCTCATAAACTCACACCAATATTCTTCTTCAACAATTCACACACACCGCACCAAACACCTTCCCATTTTCCTTCATCACTCTCAGCTCACACCTTCAAAAAAGCCCTCTTCGCGTACCATTCTTTTTTCCATACACTCAATTTTCATCACTCAACACACAGCCTGCATATTTTTTTTTCACCCCAACACTCATGAACCTCACAACACAAACCGTGACCTCCATTCTCCAAGACCATTCTCGTGATACTAACGAAACAACCTGCAAGGTTTCCTTCATCATTCTTCAACCTGCAAACAGCCAAAAACAACATAACAGAACCATTTCAAATCCTTTCTTCAATCATTGAACCACAGCAAACATCAACGCTTCACTCGGCAAAATCATAACAACCCAAGCCCTCTCCTTCATCGGCCTTAAACTAAAAGTCTACCCTCCATCAAACCTTATCACAATTCACCGCAGAACAACAACAACAACACTGTAAAATCCGAACCACATCAACCCATCCAACGACATCGGCTACAACAACTGAACATCTTTCACAACCATTCTTCCCTCAACGAACATCACCACCTTCCTTCATAAAACCCCAACAACAACTCAAAACCACTGCCAACTCCACCGAAAACAGAAACAGAACACAGAAGTTAGAGACGAAGAAGAATGAGACCAAGTTCGAGAGAGTTTCGAAACATTCAAACAAAATTAAACACTCACCCTCATTAGTGTTCTGTTGCGATTTCGCGATGAAGAGAAAGACGTTCACCGTGATGTCAAGGTGAGACGGCCGGCGATTTAAGACATAAACGCCGCAACTCCGATTCGAAGAAGAGGGCCAAAGATCGGTACCGTGAAAGAGCGTCTGAGAAGCAAATCAAAGGAGGGAGTCACAGATCCTTGAGCTGGCACAACGCGTTTTGACTCGAAGAAGCTCGCGTAGCCGCGCGCGAGAGAAGGTGACGAGGTCGTTGAAAGTGAAGTTTTCGTCTTCGTTTGATGAAGAGAAAGGAACCATGGAGCATGAAGAAGACGAAAAGGGAAAGGGTAACGTGAATGGCGTCGGCGTTTCGCGGAGAAGAAGAACAGTGTCAGCGGTATTTTTTTAGAAGAAGAGGACTCGTTCATTGAGTGGTGTTCTGTTCTTCTTCTTTTGTTTTCTTTTTTTTTAATTTTATTCTATTTATTTGTTTTTTTTTAATATTAATATTATTATAGTTTTAAATTCTTGGGCCTTTTTTTGTTTCCAGGCTTCAGCCTGTACTGATTGCTGACTATATCACTATTTTACTAGCATACACCTCCAGGTTGTGAAGAGAGTTATTGGGCTTGACCTTCAAGGAGACCCATGCGCCAGCTTTGCTACCAAGACCACCAGACCTGCGGCACACCCCCCATAACCCTTGTTTTTTTGTTGTCCCTTGTATATTTATTTATTTTAATTAGGTTTCTCTTATTGAATTTTGTTTAGTTTTATTGTTGGTTTGTTTTTAATTTTGTTAAAGGTTTAGATAATTTGTTTTAGAATTTTAGTTTAGCATTTTATTTTAATTATTAATCTTAATATAGTTTTTTTTATTATTCTAATTAGATTTTCTATATAACTTTGTTAAGATAATATTTAATTTTAGTTAATATTTGTTAGAAGTTTAGAGATTTTGTTTTAGAATATAGTTTAGATTTTAATCTTAATTAATTTCGTTTCATTTATTAATCTTAATCTAGACTAGATTTTAAATTATATCAATTTGGTTTGGTCGCGGTTTAGTTTTTTTGTTTTGTGTAGGTTTCTTAAATAATTTCGATGAGGGGGATATAACTTGGTGATAGCTTTGCGATTGACGGTTCGTTCATGGCATGTTGACTTGATTGTGTTCGTGGAGTTCTTGGTGAAATTTATGAAGAATAATGGATTACTGCTTGGGTTTGAAGATTTGTTTTGATAAATAGTCTTGTTGATTATTCCCTTTGTTGGATGGTTTGGATACTGGAAGCTCATACTTGATCTTTATCTGATATCTCGATATCGACAATTGCGCTTGACTGTTGAAATCATTATGGTCTTGATATTTCTTCTTGCGCGTATTGAAGAGGCAACGGACCCTCTCCGTTAGGTAACACTGATGGCCCGATTTTAATTATTGCATGCTGCTGCATCTGGAAGTCCCACTGGTGTAGGCTCTGTTTGTGCATTACTCTATATCACACTTGCATCTCTTTATCTTATCTCCATTATTGCATTCTCTTCTTCTTATCTCATTTCTTATTCATCTTAATTCATTTTCCTCATCTTCTTCTCTTATTCATTCTCGATTTGAGGTGTGCCTAGGCCACCACGGAGCTTCTCCTTTCATCCTTCTCTTTTTCTTTCTTTCTTCTTTAGGATAGTAGACCACACTAACGTAGGACCATCCGAGCATGTGAATATTAGGATTAGACTTTTCCCACTTAGCTTTTACCTTTGTGTCTCTTTGAGTCTTCTCTCCTCACCTCATAATCAAGGACTAAACCATAAAGGCTTTAAGGCTTTGTGATTAAGCTTATGCCTGCATCCTTCTATTAGGATGGAGTGTATAACTTTAATCCTAAGTGTTAAACCCTTAATGTGTTTAACTCCTTTAATCAATCCACTTAATAATCATCAAGACATCACACTTGTAACTTGGGCCTTGCATTAGGGTTCTAATTCTTCCTTAATTGGTTAAGAAGGACTAACCCTAGTGTTAATGGACAAGTCCTCCTCAAGTTGTCTTACAAATCATAAAAATCATTTCTTCATCATATCACTAATTAAAATCCATCTAATAAAGGCTTTGTTTTGTCATGGGTTTAATCCCTAATCATGGATTAAGTTGAGGAGCTTTCCTCAGCTTAAACATTCTCATCTATTATCCTTCTATTAGGATGGTGTAATGAGTCTGTTTAATCCCTGATTATGGCTTAACCTCATTACTTAACACTAAACAAAAACAACAAAAACATCTAAATAATCACAAGTAGGTTAATGATCTTAATCCTACACCAAAGGTGATTAAGTGTGAGAATCTGACTTCACACTTAAGGTATTCTCATTACCCCTAATCAGAGGGAAGATGTGATGAGTTTACTAGCCCATTGGTTTAGACTTAAGCTCATTAACTTATGACAAAATCCAAAAAAAAAACAATAAAAGACTGAAAACTCAAAAACAAATAATAATCGTCTCCTTCGGGATTCTTTTCTCATCTCATTCACTCATAAACGGGAACTTGCTTCTTCCGTCTAATGCAAGACAGTTTGCATCTGTGCCAGACAGATCATACACTTGAGCATAGGCAAGTAAGCAGTTCACAAGTCAATTCATCTTTCAGTCTCTTTGGGTCGAACTACGGTGTTCTGACTTCCTCATTGCACGAGAGGATATGTAGGCATAACTTAACAGTTATCGAACAAAAGTCTATGTATATTCCCTCTCTTTCCAGCATCATCCTTTTAGCCTCATATTCATGAGCATTTCATTCTCTTTCCTTGCACTGACACTGTACATACTACACTTCACACTTCTTACACTGACACATGTACATTCTTTTCCAGCTATTTTGTACACAGATTGCACTGACACTACCCCTTTAAAACACAAATCTTTTAAGCGTGGATCCCGTCGAGTACGGCGGACAATCTGGGTGCTAATATCTTCCCAGGTTGTAACCAACCCCCTTTCCCAGTCTCTCTGGTTCGCAACCCGTCTTATCCATTCTTTTTCTAGGCCTATGCAGCATTGCCTTTCCTCCGGGATAAAAATGCCTAGCTGGCGACTCTATTCATCTCCAGTGAGTTCACGGCTGTGTGTTCTCATTGTCCCTCTCGCCGACCGTTCGCGTCTGTACCCTATCTGACTTAGCTTCATTTAGTGGGAGCGACAACAACCATATGTGAAAATTGAGTTTGCACAATTGCTTCTTATGTTTCTCCAAACACTCCCCCTATGAAGGTGTTCCCCCTCAATGTGATATTGGGAGGTTTTAATTGAAAAAAATCTGCATAAAGAGAAACAAGAGAGAAAACTAGACACTTCTCCCCCTATGAAGGTGCTCCCCCTAAATGTGATATTGGGAGGTTTTAATTGAAAAAAATATGCATAAAGAGAAACAAGAGAGCAAACTAGACACTTCTCCCCCTTTGTCATCCACAAAAAGGATGGGAAAAGTTCTTCAAAAAATGATTAGTAGGAATTTTGTCAGATTTTATACTAAACATCCACCAGTGAAAGATGCCTTATAAAACTGTATGAAAATATTTTAGTTATTTTTTACACTGAACATCCACCAGTGGAAGTTTCCTTAAAAAATTTGTTTTAAAATATTTGGAAAAAAAATAATTCATATATTAAACAATCATATAGAAACAAATACTAGACATAAAATATAACAACCATAAGTTTACGAACATTAACATAATTAAAGCTAAAACAAATAACACGGTATGAAAACTAACAACATAAAGACTAAACATAATTTAAACTAAGAATTATAAAACTAGAACATAAAACGGAAATGCATTAAACATCTAATCACTTCCGGATCCGTCTTCATCCATGTCTTCTTCCTCACCCTCCGAATTCTCCGTATTGGAAGGTTGAGAGGTAGAGAATTTCTTAAACATTTTCATTGTAAAGGAATTCATTTGTGTAACCACCTTATGGAGCGGATTGAGCGACAATATCTTCTTTATATCCATAAACGCCATTTGGACCACATATGATTCAGGTGTTCTTAGTAGCCGTAACCAAGTTTATTTCATTTTGTTTGGCCGTAATCTCAAAATGAGGTTCTCTTGAACTTGGTATACCAAAATGTTCCAGAATTTTAGATACAAAACGGATGTATGGGAGCCCGCTATCCAAACGAACCAGATGCTTCATGTGATGAAAAATGACATAGGCCCAGATGATTGGCCAATCCTCTTTCAAAGAACAAAACAGCATCAACTCAAGTTCACTAACTTGAGAAAAGTTTGAACTTTTTGGTACCAACACATAGGCCAGGATGTAATGAAGCATACGGTCGCTAAAGGTTAAGGACTTTGCATATTTAATTACCTGAGAATATTGGACCTGCCTACCGAGTAAATCTTCATGAGTGCCCCTTGATCTTTCAATAAAATAAGCTAAAGAATAAAAATTGTTCCACCTGTCAGTGTTAGGCATAAAACCAACTTTGAACTCATATCCTTCAGATTGTATATCAATAATGCTTCCTAGCTTTTCAATCGTAACCTCAAATTCCTTTTTATTAACCTTAGCAGTAAATTGTTCATCACCAAATTCATCTTCTCCAAAAGAAAGAGTGTGATAAAAAGTTCTTACCAAGTCAGGGTTAATTTTTCCAATGTCAGCAACCAGCTCTTTGACGCCAGATGCATCCAGAAGAGCTTCAAAGGTAAATCCATGAGGGGGGAACTCTTCAAAGTTCACATATTTGATGCTCATGAACTTTCGGGAACGAATGTCAATGTCGAGTCTTCTCTGCTTTTGGGGTTTCATGAATTGCTCCTTAACAGTGTCGGAATCAGAACCAGAATCCACAACTTGTTGCTTTCCTCTACTCTTTGAAGTTGCCATGAGAAATTGGTAAGGTTAGGGTTTAGGTGTGTATTTTCAGATTTTGGATGGTGAGAGATGAGGATGAGTTGATTTTGAGTGGCTAGGGTTATAAGGTGAAAGGTTATTGAGTGGATTTTAATTGAAAGTGATTTTTGGTCAAGAGAGTTTATGAGAGGAAGGTGGGAGGTTGAGGGAATAAATGAAGATTAGGGTTCCAATAAGTGAATGAGACTTTTAATGTATTCAACATATACTTTAAGACTCATAAACAAAAGAAATAAAGAAAACATGTAGCATATAAACCATTATGCGTTAAAAAAATCAAAAAATGGCAATGGTAACCGGTTACTTGCTTCAGATTTTCAAAAAAAAACAACAACTTTGTACAGGTCAAAAGATAGTGATTTTTGGCAAAAACTTTTCACAAAGTGTTAGCACATGATATTACGCAACTTATGATTAAAAAATATTTTGAAACCAATTATTTTTTAGTATGCGAAAGTTAGAAAAACGAAAAACAGCGAAATATGAGTGCTAGCATTTTGTGATGTAAAAGTGAACAAAAACTTATATTATGCAACTAAAACATATAACAGGCAATTTTAATTTAAGTTTAGATGTCACCTTCATCGAGAATACCAAGTTCTCGTCGAATCTTGAAGAAAGGTTCTTTCGCCAAAGGTTTAGTGAATATGTCTGCAAGTTGGTTGTGTGTATCTACGAAAGTAACATCTACATCTTCATTGAGCACGTGATCTCGAAGAAAGTGATTCCGAATGTCTATGTACTATGTCCTTAAATGCATGACCGGGTTCTTTGTGATGTTGATGGCACTTGTGTTGTCGCATCGGAGAGGAATGCAACCAAGGTCTACACCGAAATCAAGGAGTTGTTGCTTAAGCCACAAGATCTGTGCACAACAACTGCCTGCTGCGATGTATTCCGCTTCGGCCGTGCTAAGTGCAACACATGCTTGCTTCTTACATACCCACGAAACTAGTGCATTTCCGAGAATGTGACAAGTACCACTTGTACTTTTTCTATCGGTCTTACATCCTGCATAATCAGCGTCAGAATAACCAATTAAAGAACATGTGCTACCTTTTGGATACCATAGTCTAACATTTGTTGTTCCTTTGAGATACCTCATAATCCTCTTCACGGCGGTGAGATGTGATTCCTTCGGATGTGCTTGAAAGCGTGCACACAAACAAACGTTAAACATAATGTCAGGACTGCTTGCCGTCAAATATAATAATGAACCGATCATACCTCGATACTTCGTGATATCAATTGAAGTGCCAGATTCATCTTGATCAACGTATGTTCCGGATCCCATAGGAGTGGACATCACTTTGCAACTATCTATATCAAATCTTTTCAATAATTCCTTGCAATACTTAGATTGGTTGACGAAAATGTCATCCTTTGTTTGCTTGATTTGATGTCCAAGGAAATAGTTCATTTTTCCCATCATGGACATTTCGAATTCTCCTTGCATCATAAGTGAAAATTCTTCGCAAAAATATTTGTTTGTTGAACCGAAGATGATGTCGTCGACATAGACTTGAACCAATAAGGTGTTACCCTTGAAATTCTTTATGAACAAAGTCTTGTCAACCTTTCCTTTTGTAAAAACCTTCTCACATAGGAAGTTGCTAAGGAGATCATACCATGCTCTTGGTGCTTGCTTTAAGCCATAAAGAGATTTCTTCAACTTGTAGACATGAGAGGGATTCTTGAAGTCTTCAAAGCCCGAAGGTTGTTTGACATAGACTTCTTTATTGATGTAGCCATTCAGGAAAGCGCTTTTGACATTCATCTGGTACAACTGAAAATTCATGGAAAAAGTGTAAACAAGTAATAATCTAATTGCTTCTAACCATTCTACCGGAGCGAACGTTTCATCAAAGTCGATTCCTTCTTCTTGGTTGTAGCCTTGTGTGATCAATCTTGCTTTGTTACGAACTATGATTCCATTCTCATCAAGTTTGTTCTTGAACACCCATCTTGTTCATATGATGTGTTTGTTGTTTGGTCTTGGTATAAGACTCCAAACTTGATTCCTTTCGAATTGGTTGAGTTCTTCTTACATTTCTACTATCCATTGATCGTCGCCTAAGGCTTCATCGATTTTGGTTGGTTCAATTTGAGACACAAAAGGCATGTTGAGACAAGCATCCTTGAGATTTAGTCGAGTTGCAACACCTTGGCTAATATCACCAATAACTTTATCTATCAGGTGATCTCTATGAGTTCTCCATTCTTTCGGAAGATCTTGATGTTCTTCAATGATTGGTGAGTCATCTTCTTGTGGTATTGCTTGATCCTTTGGAATCTCCTTTTGTTGTTGTGGCATATCTCCGAAGCTTTTCGTTCTTGATGGACCGAAGAGATCCATATGCAACAATTGAAGTGGTCTTGATGTAGACACCACTTTCTTGGACTTGAAAGTTGTCTTGGTTTGTTTCCCTTTTTGGCACGCATCGCATAACTTGTCCTTGATGAATTTTGTCTTTGGAAGACCAACAACTAGGTCATGCTTTATCAATTTGTTTAAGTGCTCCATGTGAATGTGAGCAAACCTTTTATGCTATAGCAATGTCTCGTTGTTGTTTGCCATTAAACATTTTACTTTCAAGGAAGAGTCATCAAAAGAAATCATAAAAATATTATTAAATCTTTTAACTTTTAGCAAGATGTCATGGGTGACTTCATGTTCTATCAAACATTCATCCTTTGTGAAGTTGATTCGAAACCCTTTGTCACACAATTGACTTATGCTAAGTAGGTTGTGTTTAAGGCCTTCAACATAAAGAACGTCTTCGATGATTGTAAATGGAGATGCACCAACGGTTCCTACTCCAAGGATCTT
This sequence comes from Lathyrus aphaca, assembly GCA_963966055.1. NCBI lineage: Eukaryota > Viridiplantae > Streptophyta > Magnoliopsida > Fabales > Fabaceae > Lathyrus > Lathyrus aphaca. The sequence continues at coordinate 233,505,564 of OZ014521.1, forward strand.
TCCTTTATTATCATCATTGTAAGTAACGTATCCTTTGGCCTTTAAAGATAGACTTGAAAATTTATTGATGTCGCCCGTCATATGCTTTGAACAACCGCTATCAAGATACCATTGATTAGAAGTTGTCTTCAAGCATACCTACAAAACAAAATCAAGTATTGTTAGGTACCCAAATTACTTTGGGTCCTTGATAGTTAGTACCCTTTTCAACCCACACATAATGCCCTTTAGCAACGCCAATATTGCACACATAGCAAGCATTAGGTGTGTGCCCTTTGATTCCACAATAAAAACAAGTAGGTTGAAAGTGACTTTTATATCTAGGTACATAACTCTTTTTCTTAACAATTCTTTTCTTTTTATGACTTTGATGCACATTTTTAAAATTGGTTGCCTTTTCCTTAACAACTTGTTCACTTGATTTCACAAAAATGGTCTCATTTGTGCTTGGTTTGGAAAACTTAGAATATCCTTAACTACTTTTATCATTAGGATATCTTTGATGTCTAAGAATCTCCTCCAACCCAATTTGACCTTTTTCATATCTTTCTAAAACTCTTTTAAGTTGAACAATTTGAAAGGATAAGGATTCACAATTTTTGCTCACAAGACTTTGTTTTTCATCCATCATTTTTTGTTTTTCACTTTCAATATATTTTTCAAAAGCGGTATTTTGTTCTTCTAAAGATGAAATTCGTTTCTTTTGGGATGATATACTTTTATACAAAGTCTTGCATTCTTTTAGAAGTTCATCTATGACTTCTTGTGCATCATTGTCATAAATTGAAAAATTGCTACTAACCTCATCAGTTTCTTCACCGGAGTGATGTGAAGCCATAAGAGCCATATTTGCATATTCATTGCTTTCCGATTCCGATGATGAACTTATCTCATTATCGTCCCAAGCAACATAAGCCTTCTTATTCTTGAAATATTTCTTGCCTTTGAATCCTCCTTTCTTTGCAAGTTTTGGGCAATCCGGCTTTATATGACCTTGCTTCCCACATTCGTAACATGTGACTTCTTGAATCGATGTGGATGCATCCTTTTTCCTGAAATGTTTATTCTTTTTAGGAAAAGAGGAACTTTTATTTTTGTTAAAAAACTTAACAAGCTTCTTTACAAGAAGCATGAAGTTTGCATCTTCGGAAGTCTCGTCGTCTTTGTCATCCTTTGTATCAATCTTCAAGGCAATTCCCTTGGACTTCTTTTCTTGATTTTCATGCTTCTCGAGCCTTCCAAGTTCCAATTCGTGCTCTTGAAGTTTTCCAAATAAGGACGTGGATGTCATCGTTGAGAGACTCTTCTTTTTTGAAATAGAGGTCACTTTCAGTTGCCATTCTCTTGTCAAGGATCTTAGGACTTTCAAGTTGAGATCATCGTTGGTGAAGGTCTTCCCGAAAGCGATCAAGTGATTTGTTAGATGAACGAATCTCTTTTGTAAGGCAACAATAGATTCACCGGGCTGCATACGGAACATCTCATATTCTTGACTCAAAGTGTTAAGCCTTGATCTTTTAACTTTTATGGTTCCTTCATGTGTTTCTACCAAGGTGTCTCAGATTTCCTTTGCCGATATACATTGTGATACACGGAAGAACTCGTCCATACTGAGAGCGATTTGGAGTATGTTGATTGCTTTCTTCTCATTTAGGATCTTTTTTTTATCATCTTTGTCATACATGTTTTTCAACTTCGCGATTCCAACACCATTGATCACATTTACTGGATTGTGTGGACCTTCTTCAATTTCTTCCCATACACCTTCTCCTTGGGCTTCAAGATGTGCTTTCATTCTGATTTTCCAATAATCAAAATATTCGCCGGAGAAGAGTGAGGGCTTGTTGCTACTTCCACCGTCTTTGAAAACCGGATTTTTACTTGCGGAAGCCATGCTGGATCTCTAGGAACAAGTTACCTATAACTTGCTCTGATTCCAATTGTAGTTTCAGAGATTCACTAAGAGGGGGGGGGGGTGAATTAGGCTTAATAAAATTTTCTCGGTTATTTTATCGGTGGATGGATTTTTCTCTTTTATGTGGTTAAGATAAGAATGCGGTAAAGCAGAAAGTAAAAAGACACAACGATTTATCCTGGTTCCCTTCACAATCCGAAGGTACATCCAGTCCCCTTTCCAAACCGAAAGAGATTTTCCACTATAGTTTTAGATTGTACAACCTATCACACCATCAACCGGTGAGGCCTACTTTCTAACAACTATAACATTCAAGTGTGCAAGAACAATCCTCTTGCCACACACACCCTTGTGTCCAACAATCCTGAATTACAAGTCAATACAAGAAATAATATTTTTGAATAAGATGTAGAAAAGTTGAAGTCTCGGTATATCAAGTAATGTTGATCTTCTCCTTTGATTGATATTTCTCACTCAACAATAATGACTAAGTGTTCACTAAAGTGTATGATAATTTTAGTGCACTTTTATGAATTTTGATAATTTGAAATTTTTGAGTGAAAAAATGTTTCATAAAAATTTGAAGGAGGTTGTCTCATAAAATATTCTGCACATAAGGTTTATATAGAGTGCAAGATACCTTTTGGAAAAGGTACAAAATATGAAAGAGTGCATCACTTCAATTTAAAGAACAAGAGACACAATTCAAAATTTGAACAAAAATGATTTCTAAATTTTAAACAGTGGTAACAGGTTACTACCCCAAGGGTAACCGGTTACTTGATGTAACTGTAATACCTCAAAATTTGCCCTCATATTTATTACCCTAACTGGCTTATCACTTTGCATTCATCCACATTTCCCATTAGGTCATGATATTCATAATCACGCATTTGCATTGAACTCATAAGGCATGGGATCAAGTATTCTTTGGTGACTTGAGTTTTCCTATTCCAAGGTGATTCATCTGGCTATTACAGTCGAGATTGAGTACCCGAGTTATCTTCTTCAAGATTTCTCAGGAATGTTAGATATTCAGGGTTTTAGTCATGTTAATAGCCCGAGTTATTGGCATCATCGGGGGGCACTCAATACAAGTTGTTCAAGGGCTCCTTTCTCTGGTTTGGATTTGTTAATATTAATCAAGGGAGAATGAATTTCAGGGTTTCATATCAAGTGTATCATGATATTCATGGTACAGGAGATCAAATGGGGGTACTCGTGTGATAATCAGGTCATTATGGTTCTTTCGGTTGGTCGTTGATGGTAGCACAAGTTCATGAGGTTCGAGATGGGAGTTGACTGAAGTTTGGAGATTCATTGAAAATATACGTTTGAGACGGAGTGAACTTTTGAATGGATTTAAGCATCCTAAGTTGAGTCAAATGTATTAGGTGGAATTCGAAGATACAGGCTTATTGAAACCGCATCCGGTCAAAACAATTATCTCATGCCCACTTCAAAATCAAGGTTAATATTCGAGATCGTATCCATTGACCTTCATAATTCATTCTTAGTCCATATCCATATTCTTGTTTCCGAATCGATTAATTCGATGTCCATCATCATTTCTAATGATATTATCAATTATCCATTTTATCCCAAAATTCATTTTTTTAAAATTCAATTTCTATCCGAGTTAAGGCCCATTTATTTTTCAAGTAATTTCTTCACAACCAAAAAAATAATGAAAAACCCAAATTCAATGACTGCCCACAAAAGCCCATTAACGGAAACTCACTAGAAAAAAGTTAGCAATAAATACATAAGAAAACTCACACAAAAAGTCCCTATGATTTTCATTCGATTTAATTATGAGAAGAAGGGGGGTTTTCTTTCAAGGGGTCAGTTGCAGCTCCATAGAACAAAAAAATCATAGCAGAAAAAATAGCAGAAAAAATCAGTTATGCCATAACTGATATAATAGACAGAGGTTACATAAATGTCATGGCTACACTTCACTCAAGAAAAAATTATCAAGAAAAAATCAGTTATAACATAACAAAAACTCTATCCAAATCTTTAACTGAAATAAATGAATCAGTTACAAACAAACAGTTACAAGCAAAAGAAGAAAATCAGTTAAAAAAACTGAAAATATAGTTGATAGTGAGGTAGCAGAAGGATAACAGAAAAAAGCTCCTAACGGAATTTCAGAGACTATTAAAACTCTAATCCCTCATCAGTCTTCAATCTCACCAATAATCTAAAAACTCAGAACCTTCATCCCACTTCACCAAGCATCTTCATCAATCAACAAGCTTCTTCATCTCAACTCCATCAATCACAACAATCTTCATCTCTTGCAAATCTTTGACTCTGCAACGTTCATCTTCATCAATGTCTGGGCTTCCGTCTTCCTGTAACACGGTGGTTGAACTGACTTTAAGTTATGTTGCGGATAGCAAGAGTCGCCACCGACTTTTATTTTATCCAAACGGAAAGGGTATAAAAGAACAGGAAAGACCTTAAGAGAATATTTTGGGTCCGGGGGGTAGGTTATGTAAAGGGAAGGTGTTAGCACCCTTTACATCCATGGTTATCCATGGGCTCTTAGTTACTTAGCTCACTTTTGAATTGTTTTTGAAAGTGTAGTGTGTGAATAGAAAAATTTTCAGAATAGTTAATAATGATCCATGTATGGATGCGTAAAAACTTGTTTTTGAAAATTTGTTTGAAATTTGTTAAGTGTGAAAAGTTTTTTTGAAGTGAGCAAGTACATAAGAGGAACCTACCCTAAAGTTTTAAGTCTTTCTTGTTCTTTATCCTTTAATTGGTAAGACTATCCCTACTATTAAGGAGTAGGTAGTCATTACCTTGGATGTAAGGGACATAAGAGGGACATTCTGTTTTATGAAGGCAACTGTGGGGTGTAATAAGCATATAGGAGGGACTATCATCATTATTCGAAGGGACTTGATTTTTTAAGGCAACCATTAGGGACTTGATGATTTTTCTTTTTTAAAGGGACTTGCTTTATACACCCCACTTGACCTTATGATTTAGGCAACTTGAGGGATAACCTTAGAAAATGTGAGATGGCGATTAAAAAATCGACTTACGTGTGTGAGTGTACAATTTTATTTATCTTATGATTAAAGTGATCTAAATTCATTTTAGGTAGCATACATGTTTTACACTCCCTAAATTACTAACCATAGCAAAAATAATTAAATATTTAAAAAATTTACATCCGGAAGCATTTACAAAATTATAATAATAAGCAAATTAAAATAATAAGCAAAATATAAATAAACAATAAATAAATAGGGGTTAGTAATAATAATGATAAAAAAAATAAGGTTAGGAAAAATATTAAATAAATAAAGTTAGTGAAAATAAAATAATGAAATAATAACAATTAGACAAGGTTAGAAAAAATAATAAGATAAAAATTTAAGATAATAATAAGCGAAAAATAAGAATATGGTTAGCAACAATAATTAATAGAAAAAATATTATAATAACATGATTAGAATAATAAACACAAAATTTGATTTTTATATATAAGCATTTATTTAGAAACATGGATAATTAAATAATTATATAAAAATTTTAAATATGATGTAATTACAAATTTAAATCATTATCAAATTTAATTATTTTTAAACAAAAATTATAAAAGGTATTTACATATTATATAAAGAAAATAAATTTTAAATATCATGTTCATAAATAAAAATAATCATATTTGCAAAATTTACAAGAATCATATTAAATAAATAAATATACATAATAATTACATTAAGAATTAGAAAATAAAATTATTTAGAAAAAAAAATAGAATTAAGTTTTGAAAATATTTTAGGGTTTGTTTAGAAAATTAGGGTTTGTTTATATACAAATTATTTTAACTAATATATATATATATATTATAATTTATTTACAAAGTAAAAGAAAATAAAATTTGAATTAAAAAAAACATATGAATTTTGGATATTATAAATAAAGTTATTTTATTAATTAAACTTAAATCAATTGAATATAATTAAACACAGCAAAAATTAAAGAAAATGTCAAAAACAAACCTGGCTGGGATTTGAACCCAGGAGGCTTTGTTTAACAGCAGCCAGGCATACCACTAGACCACCCCATGCGCAGGTGAGAGGAAAGGAAGAGGAGTTGTTTTTGTACATTGTCTAGGAAAATCAGGAAAAATCAAACAGCCAAAAAGGCCTGGGGTAGGAATTGAACCCAGGACCTTTATACACACAAGCGCACACATCACCACCCGGCTGGAAGAGCCCACCTGATAATGTAATGACAACATAACATAATATATTAAAATTACAAATTAAATGAAAACGCATAAAAAAGAATTGCTGGAGGCTGGATTCGAACTCATGGCCTCAGGTCATACGCGCGTCCCTCCTACCACTGGGACAAGCAAGCTTTAGTGATTAATAATGGAAACAAGTTAATAAAATATTATAACTAATTTTTGAATCCACTAGCAGCGCGCGCAATGCTTCTTCTTCAACCTTGTACCTGCGAATTTTCCTTCTCTTTTACCTGCGAATCCAGCTTCAAATTTTCCTGCGAGTTCTTCATACTTCAAACCTACGAAAAATGAAACTTGCACCAAACAGTAACGATTCTTAAAATTAATTACAGTTTTATGATCCTTGTGTCTCATAGAACACTCATATGTTCTTAGAATTCGTTTAGATTTAATGAATCACAAAACCCCATTTTCGACCTCTAAACCCTAACCATGGCATTTGGTCCATTAGGCTATGAAGCTTCAAGTTTCTTGTCCAGAATTGATCTTTGGAACCTCACAAACACAAAAACTCAAACAAAATTCATTAATAATGCACAAATAAACAGAATCGAAAATTTGAAATTCAAGGCAAAGTTTGATTCGGGTAGGGCAATATGAGATAGTATTGATGCATATGATCGATGCTTTACAATCAGTGATGTCCAGGGAAGCTAGCCATGTCTTTATTTTACCTTCTAGTGCCCTGGATTGAAGAATTCGAATATGACTTTTGCTTGAAATTTTTTTGAAGTGAAACCTACCTTTTGATGCTGGAAAATTCGTGAATGAGGCTAGGGTTGTGTTTAGTATATATATGTGAATCATTCTAGGTCAAAAAATTGATTAACTATGTGGAAGATTTGATACTTGAAGATTGAAAAAGATGGTGTCATGAAATTCAAATATTGGCTCATGAATGCTTGCTATTTTTGGATAAATCACATGATTTCTTTCTCTTTCAACTTCAATCAACATTGATGAGATTCTAGAAGCTCAATCTTCACCCAAAAATAGATTTTCATATTTTATATTTATTTAAAATGATTTTTATGAATTAAATCAATAATAAATAAAAATAAAATAATAAAAATTCTGAATTTTGTTCAATTGGGTCGTGCATGATGATATGATGTGGATTGGATCACAATTTGGCAGGCCCATTTGGAAGGAATTGGTTCTAGACCCCCATTTTCAATATAAACCATCACAAAATTTCCCAACTTTGCAAGGGCATATCTCCCTCAATTTTAAAGGTATGAGGGTGTTCCTGGACTTTTTGGAAAGCTTGAAGAGTCCTCTAAATATCCCCATTTGTTTCAGGTCCATATCATTTACCAATCTCAAGTTATGCCCTTTTGAAGTTGTTGACTTTTTGTTGACTTTTGAAATGACCTATAATGTCTTAGCTCATATCTTCCAAATGAAGCATTTTTGGGCTTAACTTGCAACATCAAAGTTGTAGAGAATTCAATTTACTTCAAAATGAGCTTTGGATGGAGACTTGGTGATGAAGTATGTGAAAGTTATGGCTGGTCAAAGTTCAGTTGACTTTTACTGAGGAAACCCTAATTTAGAAACTCCTGATTATTGATGATCTGGAATATCCTTGATGAATCATGATCAACCCTTGATCAAATGATGAATTTTACTTCATATACTTGATGTTGGCAAAAAATCATGAAGTTTGACTTTGGTTTGACCACAGTTGACCTCAGTTTGACTTTTTAACTACATTGACTGATTTTGACTTATTTGATCATCTGACTGAGCAAACTTTTGAGAAAAGTCTTGAAACTTGTCATGGGGGTTCTTATATACATATAAGATGTTATGAAGCTCTCTTGAAGTCTTGGAAGTCCATTTAGCCTGATTAAAGTCAAAACCCTAGTTTTGGATGCACTGCTTAGGAGGTGCATTGTCTGAGGGAATTGTCAACTCTTTTGACCAATTGTGAACTTTGTGAACCTTGTGAACCATCATAAAATGTCTTGTGAACCTCATGGGAGGTATTGTGAAGCTTGTGAACCATGTGAATCTCATAAAGTGACTTTGTAGACCTCATGAACCTCAGGAAAGCTTTGTCATCATTGTGAATCTTGTGAACCTTGTGAACCTTCAAGAAGTAACTTGTAGACTTCATGAACCTCAAGAAAGGTTATATAAGTGTTGAGAAGCTTGTGAACCTTGTGAACCTTCATGAAGTGACTTGTAGACCTCATGAACCTCATGAAAGGTATTGAAAGCTTTGAGAAACTTGTGAACCTTGTGAACCTTCTTAGCACACAAAGTCTTGTATTATGAGGGCAAATTTTGGGGTGCAACAGCTGCCCCTGTTCAATTTTCTGAAACCTGAGGGGTTAGATTGGTATATTTGCCAGTCATGACCTGGAAGGTTGAAGGGGATTGAACACAAAAGCCCAAAAATTTGCACTCACCAATGCATTAGAGTGATACAGATGGCTAGTTGAATATGATTGAGTGGGCTTAAAGATGCCACTAGGGGACAGTTCTTCAGATGTATTTCTTGGAAGATAAAGCAATCCAAAATATGGAGGTATAATGAAAACTGTCAGGAGTCTGGAGCAGTCCTGAGGTATTGATGATATGCTTTCAGGAGACTGGAGTAATCCTGATGTAACAGCATGTCTTCAGGGGGGATGAGAAGTAATCTTGATATATGAGAAGCTATCAGGAGTCTGGAGCTGTCCTGAGGTAGCAATATAATTTCCAGAGGGTAGAGCAATCTTGAGAGATTGATGATATGCTTTCAGGAGACTGGAGTAATCCTGATGTAACAGCACGTCTTCAGGAGGATAGAGCAATCAATAATGATAACCCTAAAGCAGTCTTGAAGTAATAATATGATTTCAGGAGGATAGAGCAATCAATAATGATAACTCTAAAGCAGTCTTGAAGTAATAATATGATTTCAGGAGGATAGAGCAATCAATAATGATAACTCTAAAGCAGTCTTGAAGTAATAATATGATTTCAGGAGGATAGAGCAATCAGTAGCTCTAAAGCAGTCTTGAAACAATGAGAAGTTGTCAGGAGGATGAAGCAACCCTGAGGTAATAGTATGATATGCTTTCAGGAGACTGGAGTAATCCTGATGTAACAGCATGTCTTCAGGAGGGTAGAGCAATCCTGATGATCATTTGTTGGATAATTAACCTGAAAACAAGGTAGCATTCTGTATGATAGTGTTAGTTTATGCATTATGTACGCATGTATAATATGATGCACTTAGGTAAATGTATTATTTATTTATGGATATGTATGTTATGGTATGATATAAATGATGTATGTATGATATGATACTGCCGGAAGAGTCTGGATATCTTCGTATAACAACTGCTGGCTTGGGAAAATAAATCCCGATTCATTGTTGAAGACTATATTATACATAACCTTCCGTCTGCTGGGGATAACAGGGTATAGATAACCTCCCGTATGCTGGGGATAGTAAAGTGTATATCACCTCCCGGATGCTGGGGATAATAAGGTATATATAACCTTCGTCTTCGTTGGATGGTAGGGTAGATATAACATCCCGTCTTCGATTGATAGTAGAGTAGATAGAACACCCGTCTTCGTTCGTCGTATCCTTATTGGAAAGTAATTTCCCGTACATCCGTATGAGGATAAAAGAGATGGATATAAATTCCAGGGGAGATGTGACTTTATGAAGATGGATTTGTCCTACTGAGGGATTTGTAGCTGTTTTGTAGAGATGAACCGGCGAAGCTTCGTTGAAATCCTTCCCTCGTTCGTCCTTAGTAAATACTATTACTGCATTTTCATGCATTTCTGGTAAACATCAATCATATTAAGCATACATGCATTTCTGGTAAACATCAATCATATTCAAAAGCATACATACATTCAAATACAACCAATGGACGTTTCGCTTATGTAAATAGGGTAAAAGTAAATCTGGATTCAAAAGATGGAATTTATTTATATCAAAAAGTGACCCATACATGGGTAAGTTTGTACAAGGAGACATAAACCCTAGTAAGAGGATTTTGTCATAAAGATTTTACAAAATAAAGAAAATCAGCTATGTGGGAAATAATCCTATTGAGTTTCAATTCTACTATTGCCATTATCTTCAAGTATCTCATCTTCTGCTGTCGAGACGGAAATGATTGGATTGAGCTTTATCTGTTCGAGCTTGAGTAAGTAGTACAACTGGTTGCAGTTCCATGGGTGATCCAAACGAGACATAGTCATACGCTTTAATCCCTAATTTTTGCCTGGATTGCCCTTTCAGGTTTTCAATCCACCGGGATACCCTTTTTTGCCCAAGCCGCCTTTTCAGGTTTTCGACTTGCCGGGTGTACATCTTTTTATATATATCCCTAATTTTTGCTCAAACCCTTTTGGTTTGCCGGGATGCCCTTTTTTGCCCAAGCCGCCTTTTCAGGTTTTCGACTTGCCGGGTGTACATCTTTTTATATATATCCCTAATTTTTGCTCAAACCCTTTTGGTTTGCCGGGATGCCCTTATTTTTGCCTAGGCCTGTCAACCTAGCGGGTCTCTTTTTATGCGTAGTATTTTTTAACTATGTCTGCGTTTACAGGCTGTGGGAAGTCTTCACCATCCATTGTAGTCAGTATCATGGCACCTCCTGAGAACACTGTCTTGACTACAAATGGTCCCTCGTATGTTGGAGTCCACTTGCCCCTAGGATCACCCTGTGGTAATATAATACGCTTGATTACCAAGTCACCAGCCTGATATACCTTTGGCTTAACCTTCTTGTTAAAAGCTTTGATCATTCGTTTCTGGTACATCTGGCCATGACAAACTGCTGCTAACCTCTTCTCATCAATCAAGTTTATCTGGTCAAGTCGAGTCTGAATCCACTCATCTTCATCCAAGCCTGCATCCTTCATAATTCTCAAGGAGGGAATCTGAACTTCAATGGGCAGAACTGCTTCCATACCATAGACTAAGGAGAATGGGGTTGCCCCTGTTGAAGTACGTACTGTGGTACGATAACCATGAAGAGCAAATGGTAACATCTCATGCCAATCCTTATAAGTAACATTCATCTTCTGTACGATCTTCTTAATGTTCTTATTAGCAGCTTCAACTGCCCCATTCATCTTTGGACGATACGGAGAAGAGTTGTGATGCTTAATCTTGAACTGCATGCAGAGATCAGTAATCATAGTGTTGTTCAGATTAGAACCATTGTCAGTGATAATCCTTTCAGGGATGCCATATCTACATATGAGATTATTCTTAATGAACCGAGCCACAACATTCTTGGTAACAGATGCAAATGAAGCTGCCTGTACCCACTTTGTGAAATAATCAATAGCAACCAAGATGAAACGATACCCATTAGAAGCAGTAGGCTTGATCTCACCAATCATATCAATGCCCCACATGGCAAAGGGCCAAGGAGCAGTCAACACATTCAATGGTGATGGAGGTACATGTACTTTATCAGCATAGATTTGACATTTGTGACAAGTTCTGGAGTGTTGATAGCAATCAGCTTCCATGGTAGACCAATAGTAACCTGCTCTCAAAATCTTCTTTGCCATAGTATGACCACTAGAATGAGTGCCAAAGGTCCCATCATGCATCTCTTCCATAATTTCTGTAGCTTCCTTATTATCCACACAACGAAGCATAGTTGAATCATGATTGCGCTTATACAGAATGCCATTACTCAGAAAGAACTTAGCAGAAAACCTTCTCAGGAACTTCCTATCTTTGACAGATGCCCCTTCAGGGAATTCCTGAGCTTCAAGATATCTTTTCACTTCATAGAACCAAGGCTTCTCCTCTGCCCCTTCAGTGTCAATCTTATTGCAGTATGCAGGCTTCTCAAATCTATCAATGGTAATCTTGGGAGCTTCATCATCCCAACTGATCTCAAACATAGATGCCATGGTGGCCAATGCATCTGCCAACTGATTCTCTCTTCGTGGAATATGTCCAAAGGTAATCTCTTTGAAATGCGGGATCAAAGACAACACATGCTCTCTGTAAGGAATGAGATTATCATGCTTGGTATCCCAATCTCCTTTGATCTGACTAACTGCTAGGGCTGAATCTCCATACACATCAAGGAACTGAATCTTCATATCAATAGCAACTTTAATACCCAGGATACATGCCTCATACTCAGCCATGTTATTGGTACAATAAAAGCAAAGTCTGGCAGTAATCGGGGTATGACAACCTTCAGGGGAACTAATCACAACACCAACACCATTACCAAGTGCATTGGAAGCACCATCAAAAACCATAGTCCATCGGGATCCTTGTTCAGGTCCGTCATATTGTCCAGGTTCTTTGGTAATAAGCATAATGTCTTCATCAGGGAAATCAAAACTCATTGACTGGTAATCATCCACTGCTTGATGAGCCAAATGATCAGCAACAACACTTCCTTTAATGGCCTTCTGAGTAGTATACTGTATATCATATTCTGTCAAGATCATTTGCCATCTTGCAATTCTTCCGGAGAGAGCAGGTTTCTCAAATACATACTTGATTGGATCCATCTTCGAAATCAATAAGGTAGTATGGGTCAACATATACTGTCTTAGTCGGCGAGCAGCCCATGCCAAAGCGCAGCAAGTTTTCTCGAGCAGTGAGTATCTTGTTTCACAGTCGGTAAACTTTTTGCTAAGGTAGTATATTGCCTGCTCTTTTCGACCAGACTCGTCATGTTGCCCCAACACACACCCCATTGAGTTGTCTAACACTGTTAAGTACATAATCAAGGGTCTTCCATCAACTGGTGGCATCAAAATTGGTGGTTCTAGCAGATATCTCTTGATTTCATCAAAGGCAGTCTGGCACTCATCATTCCATTCCATCACCTGATCTTTCTTCAACAATTTGAAAATTGGCTCACAGATTGAAGTTAACTGGGAAATAAATCTTGCAATGTAGTTCAATCGTCCCAAGAAACCTCTAACCTCCTTCTCAGTACGGGGAGCTGGCATCTCTCGTATAGCTTTCACTTTTGCAGGATCCACTTCAATACCTTTTCCACTGACAATGAAACCCAGGAGCTTTCCGGATCTAACTCCAAAAGTACACTTGTTTGGATTCAATCTCAACTTGTATTTCTTCAACCTCTCAAACAACTTGTGCAGATGATCAAGATGTTGCTCTTCATTCTGAGACCTGGCTATCATATCATCTACATATACCTCTATCTCATGATGAATCATATCATGAAACAAAGCCACCATATCACGCTGATATGTTGCCCCTGCATTCTTCAAACCAAATGGCATTACCTTATAGCAAAAAGTGCCCCACTGTGTAACAAATGTTGTCTTCTCCATGTCCTCAGGAGCCATCTTGATTTGATTATAACCAGAGAAACCATCCATAAAAGAGAATACCTTATGCTGAGCAGTGTTGTCTACCAGAATATCAATATGAGGGAGTGGGAAGTCATCTTTAGGGCTAGCCTTGTTCAAATCTCTGTAGTCCACACACATACGTACCTTACCATCCTTCTTAGGAACTGGTACCACATTTGCAACCCACTGAGGATAAGAAGTCACTGCTAAGAACCCTGCATTGAACTGTTTCATTACCTCTGCCTTGATCTTTTCTGACATTTCAGGACGCATACGACGAACCTTCTGCTTCTTTGGACGACAATCTTCTTTCACTGGTAAACGGTGAACCACAATGTCTGTATCCAACCCTGGCATATCTTCATAAGACCAAGCAAAGATCTCCACATAGTCACGTAACATCTGAATCAACCTGCTCTTGACACCGTCCTCTAAATCAGCCCCTATCTTGACCTCTTTTCTGTTTTCTTCAGTTCCCAAATTCACAACTTCGACTGGCTCTTCATGTGGCTGTATAGCTTTCTCTTCTTGTTGTAACAACCTAGCAAGCTCTACAGGTATTTCACAATCGTCCTCATTTCCGTCTTCAGTTTGATAGATCGGACTCTCGAAATTATAATTGGCAATAGTAGAACTGTTATCAACAGGATCCAGAGTGGATGAGGATCTGCATTTAGTGATGTGGGTGTGTGTAAGAACACATAGCTGATAAAACGAAAATAAAAGAAAAGAAAAACAAGGAACACAATATTTACGAAAACGAAACGTCCACTGATTTTATTGAATGAAGTATGCAAATGAAATGACAGCCCGTAACAAGCACACCATTGTGCCCCGGGTAAGGCACATGGCTTGAAAGTTTTGTTGTTCAAGAAATTACAAATTTAAAAAAACAACACAGTAATAGTATTTACTCCTGACTAAAGGAGATAGGGATAACATCTTCAGCTTTCCAATTATTGAGTCCAGCACCCACAGTAGGAAAAATCCATGCATCCACGTTGTAGTCTTCATCTTGATCTCCCACAGCATTAATCTGGTCCTTCACAAACCCTTGATTAGTGACACGGGCAGCACGAGCACGACGAACAGCCTTCTGGGACTCTGCAGTGAAACCCAAACCAAACTTGTCAGACTTGTATGGAATATCAGGAAGCTGACCCCAGATAGTACAACCACCTTCATCCACCACAGCTCTAGCATCATTGAGGGAGGCCATTGCCATTGTTGGAGGCTTTCTGGTGACCACAGGAACTTTCTTCACAACTGGAGGAGCTACATAATCATTAACAACCCAGGGAACCACTTCAAACGTCTGACACGGAGTCTCAATGTATTCACCTTCCATTTCCAGATACTTGAAAGTGTTTACATGGCTGACAAAGTATTCTTCTTCTCCATAGACAGTAACAACCTTTCCATTCACCGGATATCTCAACTTTTGGTGCAATGTAGAGGTCACAGCACCTGCCCCATGGATCCAGGGACGACCAAGCAGACAAGAGTATGAAGGACGAATATCCATCACATAAAATGTAGCAGTAAACACCTGGGAACCAACTTGGATTGGAAGATCAATTTCCCCATGCACTACTCTTCTAGAACCATCAAAAGCCTTTACCACAATATTACTGGGCTTCAGCACAGCATCTTCAGGACTCAGCTTGTTCAGGACTTCCTTAGGCAACACATTCAAAGAGGAACCATTATCTATCAGCACATGTGACAGGGTAGTACCCCTGCATTCAATTGAGATATGCAAGGCCCTGTTATGATCCCTCTTGGCAGGGGTCAAATCAGCATCAGAAAACCCTAACCCATTGTCATAGGTCAGGTGGGCAACACAATTCTCAAATTGGTCAACAGAAATTGCACTGGGTACATGAGCAGTCTTCAGAAACTTGATCAAGGACTTGGCATGAGCCTCAGAACATAACAACAAGGACAGCATAGAGATCTTTGAGGGAGTATGCCCCAACTGATCCACAATGTCATAATCACTCTTGCGAATGATTTTCAATACTTCTTCCATCTGCTTAGAGAGGTCATCAGCAGCTGGCACATCAGTAGATATAGGATCAATAACAGGACCCTTGCCCCGAGCATCAGTGGTGGAGGTAGCAGCAGGAGTAACTGCATTCTTGGAAGTATCTGGAGGAGAGAAAACTCTTCCACTACGAGTGATCTTGCTAGATCCAGCAATATTATCAATGTCAACAGGCACATCAGCTACAGGCTCTTGCTTGACACCATGGATGTAAACATCAGACCCATAGTGCCAAGGCACAGCTTTGTCAGACGTATATGGGATAGGACCAGGAGTAGTAATGACCACAGGAGCTACTCTGGCTTCAGCAACAACTTTCACAGGACCTTCAGCAGTAATCTTGATTGGACCCTGATGAGTGATTTTAATGGGACCCTTTGAAGTGATTCTTATTGGTACTTTGTCAACCATGTCAACCTCTTCAACCTTCCTACCTTGAGTCAGATGATCCACCATACTTTCTACAGACGACGGAGTCCTCTCAAATACTATAGTATACTTATCCATGAGACGTTGAATTCCATCTCTCAATATGAAGCAACTATCCGACTTATAGGTACAATACAAACAATCTTCACGACAACCTGGAAAGATCCCAGCTTGTACTAACCTTTTCTTGAAAACAGATAGTGGTGTGGTCAACTCCATAACTGAATAGACATGTAGATCTTCTTCAATGGCATTGACAGTCTTCTCGTGATTCGGCATTGGAGCAGTAATCACATTGGGAGTACCTGGAGGATCAAACTCAATTTCTCCAGCATCAATCATATCCTGAATTTTATTCTTCAAGACCCAGCAATTATTAGTATCATGTCCCTGACAGTTTGAATGGTATGCACACCGTGCATTGGGATTGTACCTGGGAGAGGTAACATTGGGATTCTGAGGAGCCTCTTTCAAAGTAATAAGTTCAGCCTTCAACAAATGTTGCAATGCCTGAGCCATTGACATGTTGATCTTCGTGAACTGTCTTCTAGCCCTCTGTTGGTTGCCCTGTGGCTGCTCTGTTGTTGCAGGAGTTGGATTTGAAATATGAACTGCACTGACAGACTGATGCCTTCTGTTACGATCAGGCTGACCATAAACAGCATTAGATTCTTTCTTCCCTGTGGGAGGCTTCTTTGCAGCACCTGATGAAGAAGTGCCCACATGGATCTTACCATTCTTTATACCATTCTCTACTCGCTCTCCTGTCATGATCAACTCAGTGAAGCCAGATGATGAGCTTCCAATGAGATGACTGTAGAACGGACCATTCAGCGTACACATGAACATATCAACCAATTCCCTGTCAGTCAAAGGGGGTTGAACTCTTCCAGCTAAATCTCTCCACTTCTGAGCATACTCTTTAAAACTTTCTTTGGCACCCATAGACATGCTCTGAAGCTGCATGCGAGTGGGGGCTAAGTCAGCATTGTATTGGTACTGCTTATAGAAAGCTTCAGCAAGATCATTCCAGTCTCTGATGTTGACACTCTCCAACTGATAATACCACTCCAACTGAGCTCCAGATAAACTCTCTTGAAAGAAATGGATCCACAACTTTTTATCAGCAGTGTGGGGTTGAATTCTTTTGACATAGGACCTCAGATGCAGTTTGGGACAAGAGACCCCATCATAAACAACAAATGTAGGAACCTTGAAACCAATGGGTATGACTACCCCAGATATCAGACTCAAATCCTCAAAATCCAGCCCAGATGACTTCTGCAACTCCATGGCATCCATCCTATCCACCAGCATCTTGAATTTGTCTTCATTAGGCTCATGGTAGTAATTAGCCTCAGAATCAGAGTCCCCCATTGTGTGGTGGAGACTGCCTACCTCTTGCTCAGATTCCTCAGATTCATAGTCTTCAGCTGGTTCTTTGGTCTTGGCAAGACCTTTGAACCTTCTTCCCATGTTGATCAACCCAGCAGACCTTCTAGTCTTCTTAGTCTTCTTGGCCAGCAGTGCCTTCAATTCATCCTGCCCTTTGGACAGATTCAAGATCAGCTCTTGGAACTGTGCATTTTGTGCCTGAAGATCCTTAACTGATTGTTCAAGAGCCATTGCTGAAATAAACAGCGAGAAGATGAGAAACCTGTGCGCAATTATAAACCTGTGATGCAATGATATGATATGGGAATGCATATGCAATGTTTTCAAGGACCGCAGGATTTAAATTTGCTTAGACAAACACGAAAGTAAACTTTTATTAGTAATAACTTGTTTTGCCTTTTACGCATACAGAAATGAAATGAAATAAAATAAGTACAAAAGATGGGGTTTTAAGTCTCCCATGGACGTTTCCTCTTTATGTTGAGGTATGAATTGAGGTTTCGTTCCTCATGAAGTTGCTTTGTTAGCTCTAGGATTCTTGCTTGGCTTGCTTTGTAATGAGCCTCGAAAGTATCCCTTTGCTCCTTCAGTTGGATCCATGATCTCTGCAAGTCTTCCTTATCAGTAGGCATGTCTGGGTGAAGGATGGTATAAGCTGTGTCTCCTTCAGCAACAGGTTCCATGGTAACTGGTAGGACGGCAGGACATGGCATCATGAGTGTCTGAGCACGAGATCGTACCCATCTGAGATAAGCCTCCATAGGAATAGTGTACTTAGGCTCTAGTGTCTTGCTATCAACCCTGTTTACTTTTCCCCAAGCTCGTATGAATCTCTGACGGTAACCCTGAAGATCGTTGTCGTAATCAAACACAATGCCCTGAATCAACATGTCATGTGGACCATCACTTCGAGCGTAACCAAACTGTCGTAAAGCTAGAGAGGGGTTGTAGGTGATGCCTCCTCTTATGCCTAGAAGTGGCACATTAGGAAACTTCCCACAACGGTCAATGATGGTGACATTCTCCATAGATCTGGAGCACCAATGGATGTCTGAGTGAGAAAGTGACATGATCCTCTTGGACCATCTGAACCCTTGCTCATTCTTCATTACTGAGCGAGGAAGGTGAGAAATAAACCACCTAGAAAGCAAAGGTATGCAGCACATCAAAGTTCCTCTTGCCCTTGTAGTACGGGTGTGAAGAGAATGCAGGATGTCCCCAAGCAATGTAGGCACTGGATTGTGACTCAGGAAAATGTTGATGGCATGAACATCTATGAACTGATCTGGATTGGGGAACAATACTAAGCCATAAATTAGCAAGGCTAAGATCTCCTCAAAAGCATCATAGCTCATGGCCTTCAAGAACATTTGAGTTTTATCCATTAATACTTTAGTAAGAATACCCTTGACTCCGCTTCTCGTTTCTAGAACAATGTCAGACTTCTTCAGATGTAGAGCTGCAGCAATAACCTCTGATTTGAGCTCCTTCTCCAAGCCTGTGAAGGGTATTTGATCAAGAACAGGTATGCCCAGAAGTTTAGAGAACTCCTCCATGGTTGGAACCAGCTGATAGTCAGGGAATGTAAAGCAATGGTGCTTAGGGTCAAAGAACTGAAACAGGACACTCATCATGTCTTTATTGAACCCTGAAGTGACTAGATCCAATAGGTGACCATGTCTCTTGATGAACTGGGAATGATCAGATACTTGAGAAACCAACTCTTTAAGCTTGGCAGGTATGCCCACAAAGTTGATCCTGATGGTGTTTCTACGAGCAGAAGCCATGACCTGCAACAAAGAACAAAGATAAATCCCTTGGTCCTTGAAATGGTTAGGGAAAATGCTATGCTTATGATGCATGATGATGTCATGATGTTATGCTCAATCACAAACATGTGGCACACACAAGCAAGTCACACAATAGCCCTAGGTTTAAAGGCTTGCATGAGGTTTAAGGTAAGTACCCTCCCCTGAAGTTAGTTGGTTCATCCTGTCCTACAAAAGTAACCAGGTTCTAAGGGATCTCAATATCATTGATCCTTCACAAGGGTGGTTGTTCAGAAGGCAACTTACTTGCCAACCAAAACCCTCCAAGTTTAAGATCTCAATGAGCGTAGTATCGAGTGTCAACCAACTTCAGTCTGCACCAAAGCCGGCTACCTCACTACTTTCTAAAGGCCAAGATGAGTTAACTAAGGTTCTAAAAGTTAGTTAATGCATTGACAACATATGGCAGCCTCATATTATCCTCAACTTGACTTAAGGAACATAAGCACCAACCAAGAAGTCGCACTAACTATGGCCACCAGATCAACCATATCGATATACGTCGTACAGTTTCCTTGGTCTATTGCCATTTACCTAAGGTACACTAGATCCGGGTTAGGATCTTTCACACATAAGAGCACCCCAACAAGATAATATAAAGCAAACAAGGCAAACAATTTAAAGTGATCTAATTCCTAAGGGTACCCCTCTTTTATTAAATCCCCAGCAGAGTCGCCAGTTCTGTAACACGGTGGTTGAACTGACTTTAAGTTATGTTGCGGATAGCAAGAGTCGCCACCGACTTTTATTTTATCCAAACGGAAAGGGTATAAAAGAACAGGAAAGACCTTAAGAGAATATTTTGGGTCCGGGGGGTAGGTTATGTAAAGGGAAGGTGTTAGCACCCTTTACATCCATGGTTATCCATGGGCTATTAGTTACTTAGCTCACTTTTGAATTGTTTTTGAAAGTGTAGTGTGTGAATAGAAAAATTTTCAGAATAGTTAATAATGATCCATGTATGGATGCGTAAAAACTTGTTTTTGAAAATTTGTTTGAAATTTGTTAAGTGTGAAAAGTTTTTTTGAAGTGAGCAAGTACATAAGAGGAACCTACCCTAAAGTTTTAAGTCTTTCTTGTTCTTTATCCTTTAATTGGTAAGACTATCCCTACTATTAAGGAGTAGGTAGTCATTACCTTGGATGTAAGGGACATAAGAGGGACATTCTGTTTTATGAAGGCAACTGTGGGGTGTAATAAGCATATAGGAGGGACTATCATCATTATTCGAAGGGACTTGATTTTTTAAGGCAACC
Organism: Lathyrus aphaca; assembly: GCA_963966055.1. Classification (NCBI taxonomy): domain Eukaryota; kingdom Viridiplantae; phylum Streptophyta; class Magnoliopsida; order Fabales; family Fabaceae; genus Lathyrus; species Lathyrus aphaca. The sequence goes on from OZ014521.1 coordinate 233,526,046, forward strand.
ATTAGGGACTTGATGATTTTTCTTTTTTAAAGGGACTTGCTTTATACACCCCACTTGACCTTATGATTTAGGCAACTTGAGGGATAACCTTAGAAAATGTGAGATGGCGATTAAAAAATCGACTTACGTGTGTGAGTGTACAATTTTATTTATCTTATGATTAAAGTGATCTAAATTCATTTTAGGTAGCATACATGTTTTACACTCCCTAAATTACTAACCATAGCAAAAATAATTAAATATTTAAAAAATTTACATCCGGAAGCATTTACAAAATTATAATAATAAGCAAATTAAAATAATAAGCAAAATATAAATAAACAATAAATAAATAGGGGTTAGTAATAATAATGATAAAAAAAATAAGGTTAGGAAAAATATTAAATAAATAAAGTTAGTGAAAATAAAATAATGAAATAATAACAATTAGACAAGGTTAGAAAAAATAATAAGATAAAAATTTAAGATAATAATAAGCGAAAAATAAGAATATGGTTAGCAACAATAATTAATAGAAAAAATATTATAATAACATGATTAGAATAATAAACACAAAATTTGATTTTTATATATAAGCATTTATTTAGAAACATGGATAATTAAATAATTATATAAAAATTTTAAATATGATGTAATTACAAATTTAAATCATTATCAAATTTAATTATTTTTAAACAAAAATTATAAAAGGTATTTACATATTATATAAAGAAAATAAATTTTAAATATCATGTTCATAAATAAAAATAATCATATTTGCAAAATTTACAAGAATCATATTAAATAAATAAATATACATAATAATTACATTAAGAATTAGAAAATAAAATTATTTAGAAAAAAAAATAGAATTAAGTTTTGAAAATATTTTAGGGTTTGTTTAGAAAATTAGGGTTTGTTTATATACAAATTATTTTAACTAATATATATATATATATATATATATATATATATATATATATATATATATATATATATATATATATATATATATATATATATATATATATATATATATATATATATATATATATATATATATATATATATATATATATATATATATATATATATATATATATATATATATATATATATATATATATATATATATATATATATATATATATATATATATATATATATATATATATTATAATTTATTTACAAAGTAAAAGAAAATAAAATTTGAATTAAAAAAAACATATGAATTTTGGATATTATAAATAAAGTTATTTTATTAATTAAACTTAAATCAATTGAATATAATTAAACACAGCAAAAATTAAAGAAAATGTCAAAAACAAACCTGGCTGGGATTTGAACCCAGGAGGCTTTGTTTAACAGCAGCCAGGCATACCACTAGACCACCCCATGCGCAGGTGAGAGGAAAGGAAGAGGAGTTGTTTTTGTACATTGTCTAGGAAAATCAGGAAAAATCAAACAGCCAAAAAGGCCTGGGGTAGGAATTGAACCCAGGACCTTTATACACACAAGCGCACACATCACCACCCGGCTGGAAGAGCCCACCTGATAATGTAATGACAACATAACATAATATATTAAAATTACAAATTAAATGAAAACGCATCAAAAAGAATTGCTGGAGGCTGGATTCGAACTCATGGCCTCAGGTCATACGCGCGTCCCTCCTACCACTGGGCCAAGCAAGCTTTAGTGATTAATAATGGAAACAAGTTAATAAAATATTATAACTAATTTTTGAATCCACCAGCAGCACGCGCAATGCTTCTTCTTCAACCTTGTACCTGCGAATTTTCCTTCTCTTTTACCTGCGAATCCAGCTTCAAATTTTCCTGCGAGTTCTTCATACTTCAAACCTACGAAAAATGAAACTTGCACCAAACAGTAACGATTCTTAAAATTAATTACAGTTTTATGATCCTTGTGTCTCATAGAACACTCCTATGTTCTTAGAATTCGTTTAGATTTAATGAATCACAAAACCCCATTTTCGACCTCTAAACCCTAACCATGGCATTTGGTCCATTAGGCTATGAAGCTTCAAGTTTCTTGTCCAGAATTGATCTTTGGAACCTCACAAACACAAAAACTCAAACAAAATTCATTAATAATGCACAAATAAACAGAATCGAAAATTTGAAATTCAAGGCAAAGTTTGATTCGGGTAGGGCAATATGAGATAGTATTGATGCATATGATCGATGCTTTACAATCAGTGATGTCCAGGGAAGCTAGCCATGTCTTTATTTTACCTTCTAGTGCTCTGGATTGAAGAATCCGAATATGACTTTTGCTTGAAATTTTTTTGAAGTGAAACCTACCTTTTGATGCTGGAAAATTCGTGAATGAGGCTAGGGTTGTGTTTAGTATATATATGTGAATCATTCTAGGTCAAAAAATTGATTAACTATGTGGAAGATTTGATACTTGAAGATTGAAAAAGATGGTGTCATGAAATTCAAATATTGGCTCATGAATGCTTGCTATTTTTGGATAAATCACATGATTTCTTTCTCTTTCAACTTCAATCAACATTGATGAGATTCTAGAAGCTCAATCTTCACCCAAAAATAGATTTTCATATTTTATATTTATTTAAAATGATTTTTATGAATTAAATCAATAATAAATAAAAATAAAATAATAAAAATTCTGAATTTTGTTCAATTGGGTCGTGCATGATGATATGATGTGGATTGGATCACAATTTGGCAGGCCCATTTGGAAGGAATTGGTTCTAGACCCCCATTTTCAATATAAACCATCACAAAATTTCCCAACTTTGCAAGGGCATATCTCCCTCAATTTTAAAGGTATGAGGGTGTTCCTGGACTTTTTGGAAAGCTTGAAGAGTCCTCTAAACATCCCCATTTGTTTCAGGTCCATATCATTTACCAATCTCAAGTTATGCCCTTTTGAAGTTGTTGACTTTTTGTTGACTTTTGAAATGACCTATAATGTCTTAGCTCATATCTTCCAAATGAAGCATTTTTGGGCTTAACTTGCAACATAAAAGTTGTAGAGAATTCAATTTACTTCAAAATGAGCTTTGGATGGAGACTTGGTGATGAAGTATGTGAAAGTTATGGCTGGTCAAAGTTCAGTTGACTTTTACTGAGGAAACCCTAATTTAGAAACTCCTGATTATTGATGATCTGGAATATCCTTGATGAATCATGATCAACCCTTGATCAAATGATGAATTTTACTTCATATACTTGATGTTGGCAAAAAATCATGAAGTTTGACTTTGGTTTGACCACAGTTGACCTCAGTTTGACTTTTTAACTACATTGACTGATTTTGACTTATTTGATCATCTGACTGAGCAAACTTTTGAGAAAAGTCTTGAAACTTGTCATGGGGGTTCTGATATACATATAAGATGTTATGAAGCTCTCTTGAAGTCGTGGAAGTCCATTTAGCCTGATTAAAGTCAAAACCCTAGTTTTGGATGCACTGCTTAGGAGGTGCATTGTCTGAGGGAATTGTCAACTCTTTTGACCAATTGTGAACTTTGTGAACCTTGTGAACCATCATAAAATGTCTTGTGAACCTCATGGGAGGTATTGTGAAGCTTGTGAACCATGTGAATCTCATAAAGTGACTTTGTAGACCTCATGAACCTCAGGAAAGCTTTGTCATCATTGTGAATCTTGTGAACCTTGTGAACCTTCAAGAAGTAACTTGTAGACTTCATGAACCTCAAGAAAGGTTATATAAGTGTTGAGAAGCTTGTGAACCTTGTGAACCTTCATGAAGTGACTTGTAGACCTCATGAACCTCATGAAAGGTATTGAAAGCTTTGAGAAACTTGTGAACCTTGTGAACCTTCTTAGCACACAAAGTCTTGTATTATGAGGGCAAATTTTGGGGTGCAACAGCTGCCCCTGTTCAATTTTCTGAAACCTGAGGGGTTAGATTGGTATATTTGCCAGTCATGACCTGGAAGGTTGAAGGGGATTGAACACAAAAGCCCAAAAATTTGCACTCACCAATGCATTAGAGTGATACAGATGGCTAGTTGAATATGATTGAGTGGGCTTAAAGATGCCACTAGGGGACGGTTCTTCAGATGTATTTCTTGGAAGATAAAGCAATCCAAAATATGGAGGTATAATGAAAACTGTCAGGAGTCTGGAGCAGTCCTGAGGTATTGATGATATGCTTTCAGGAGACTGGAGTAATCCTGATGTAACAGCATGTCTTCAGGGGGGATGAGAAGTAATCTTGATATATGAGAAGCTATCAGGAGTCTGGAGCTGTCCTGAGGTAGCAATATAATTTCCAGAGGGTAGAGCAATCTTGAGAGATTGATGATATGCTTTCAGGAGACTGGAGTAATCCTGATGTAACAGCACGTCTTCAGGAGGATAGAGCAATCAATAATGATAACCCTAAAGCAGTCTTGAAGTAATAATATGATTTCAGGAGGATAGAGCAATCAATAATGATAACTCTAAAGCAGTCTTGAAGTAATAATATGATTTCAGGAGGATAGAGCAATCAATAATGATAACTCTAAAGCAGTCTTGAAGTAATAATATGATTTCAGGAGGATAGAGCAATCAGTAGCTCTAAAGCAGTCTTGAAACAATGAGAAGTTGTCAGGAGGATGAAGCAACCCTGAGGTAATAGTATGATATGCTTTCAGGAGACTGGAGTAATCCTGATGTAACAGCATGTCTTCAGGAGGGTAGAGCAATCCTGATGATCATTTGTTGGATAATTAACCTGAAAACAAGGTAGCATTCTGTATGATAGTGTTAGTTTATGCATTATGTACGCATGTATAATATGATGCACTTAGGTAAATGTATTATTTATTTATGGATATGTATGTTATGGTATGATATAAATGATGTATGTATGATATGATACTGCCGGAAGAGTCTGGATATCTTCGTATAACAACTGCTGGCTTGGGAAAATAAATCCCGATTCATTGTTGAAGACTATATTATACATAACCTTCCGTCTGCTGGGGATAACAGGGTATAGATAACCTCCCGTATGCTGGGGATAGTAAAGTTTATATCACCTCCCGGATGCTGGGGATAATAAGGTATATATAACCTTCGTCTTCGTTGGATGGTAGGGTAGATATAACATCCCGTCTTCGATTGATAGTAGAGTAGATAGAACACCCGTCTTCGTTCGTCGTATCCTTATTGGAAAGTAATTTCCCGTACATCCGTATGAGGATAAAAGAGATGGATATAAATTCCAAGGGAGATGTGACTTTATGAAGATGGATTTGTCCTACTGAGGGATTTGTAGCTGTTTTGTAGAGATGAACCGGCGAAGCTTCGTTGAAATCCTTCCCTCGTTCGTCCTTAGTAAATACTATTACTGCATTTTCATGCATTTCTGGTAAACATCAATCATATTAAGCATACATGCATTTCTGGTAAACATCAATCATATTCAAAAGCATACATACATTCAAATACAACCAATGGACGTTTCGCTTATGTAAATAGGGTAAAAGTAAATCTGGATTCAAAAGATGGAATTTATTTATATCAAAAAGTGACCCATACATGGGTAAGTTTGTACAAGGAGACATAAACCCTAGTAAGAGGATTTTGTCATAAAGATTTTACAAAATAAAGAAAATCAGCTATGTGGGAAATAATCCTATTGAGTTTCAATTCTACTATTGCCATTATCTTCAAGTATCTCATCTTCTGCTGTCGAGACGGAAATGATTGGATTGAGCTTTATCTGTTCGAGCTTGAGTAAGTAGTACAACTGGTTGCAGTTCCATGGGTGATCCAAACGAGACATAGTCATACGCTTTAATCCTTAATTTTTGCCTGGATTGCCCTTTCAGGTTTTCAATCCACCGGGATACCCTTTTTTGCCCAAGCCGCCTTTTCAGGTTTTCGACTTGCCGGGTGTACATCTTTTTATATATATCCCTAATTTTTGCTCAAACCCTTTTGGTTTGCCGGGATGCCCTTTTTTGCCCAAGCCGCCTTTTCAGGTTTTCGACTTGCCGGGTGTACATCTTTTTATATATATCCCTAATTTTTGCTCAAACCCTTTTGGTTTGCCGGGATGCCCTTATTTTTGCCTAGGCCTGTCAACCTAGCGGGTCTTTTTTTATGCGTAGTATTTTTTAACTATGTCTGCGTTTACAGGCTGTGGGAAGTCTTCACCATCCATTGTAGTCAGTATCATGGCACCTCCTGAGAACACTGTCTTGACTACAAATGGTCCCTCATATGTTGGAGTCCACTTGCCCCTAGGATCACCCTGTGGTAATATAATACGCTTGATTACCAAGTCACCAGCCTGATATACCTTTGGCTTAACCTTCTTGTTAAAAGCTTTGATCATTCGTTTCTGGTACATCTGGCCATGACAAACTGCTGCTAACCTCTTCTCATCAATCAAGTTTATCTGGTCAAGTCGAGTCTGAATCCACTCATCTTCATCCAAGCCTGCATCCTTCATAATTCTCAAGGAGGGAATCTGAACTTCAATGGGCAGAACTGCTTCCATACCATAGACTAAGGAGAATGGGGTTGCCCCTGTTGAAGTACGTACTGTGGTACGATAACCATGAAGAGTAAATGGTAACATCTCATGCCAATCCTTATAAGTAACAGTCATCTTCTGTACGATCTTCTTAATGTTCTTATTAGCAGCTTCAACTGCCCCATTCATCTTTGGACGATACGGAGAAGAGTTGTGATGCTTAATCTTGAACTGCATGCAGAGATCAGTAATCATAGTGTTGTTCAGATTAGAACCATTGTCAGTGATAATCCTTTCAGGGACGCCATATCTACATATGAGATTATTCTTAATGAACCGAGCCACAACATTCTTGGTAACAGATGCAAATGAAGCTGCCTCTACCCACTTTGTGAAATAATCAATAGTAACCAAGATGAAACGATGCCCATTAGAAGCAGTAGGCTTGATCTCACCAATCATATCAATGCCCCACATGGCAAAGGGCCAAGGAGCAGTCAACACATTCAATGGTGATGGAGGTACATGTACTTTATCAGCATAGATTTGACATTTGTGACAAGTTCTGGAGTGTTGATAGCAATCAGCTTCCATGGTAGACCAATAGTAACCTGCTCTCAAAATCTTCTTTGCCATAGTATGACCACTAGAATGAGTGCCAAAGGTCCCATCATGCATCTCTTCCATAATTTCTGTAGCTTCCTTCTTATCCACACAACGAAGCATAGTTGAATCATGATTGCGCTTATACAGAATGCCATTACTCAGAAAGAACTTAGCAGAAAACCTTCTCAGGAACTTCCTATCTTTGACAGATGCCCCTTCAGGGAATTCCTGAGCTTCAAGATATCTTTTCACTTCATAGAACCAAGGCTTCTCCTCTGCCCCTTCAGTGTCAATCTTATTGCAGTATGCAGGCTTCTCAAATCTATCAATGGTAATCTTGGGAGCTTCATCATCCCAACTGATCTCAAACATAGATGCCATGGTGGCCAATGCATCTGCCAACTGATTCTCTCTTCGTGGAATATGTCCAAAGGTAATCTCTTTGAAATGCGGGATCAAAGACAACACATGCTCTCTGTAAGGAATGAGATTATCATACTTGGTATCCCAATCTCCTTTGATCTGACTAACTGCTAGGGCTGAATCTCCATACACATCAAGGAACTGAATCTTCATATCAATAGCAACTTTAATACCCAGGATACATGCCTCATACTCAGCCATGTTATTGGTACAATAAAAGAAAAGTCTGGCAGTAATCGGGGTATGACAACCTTCAGGGGAACTAATCACAACACCAACACCATTACCAAGTGCATTGGAAGCACCATCAAAAACCATAGTCCATCGGGATCCTTGTTCAGGTCCGTCATATTGTCCAGGTTCTTTGGTAATAAGCATAATGTCTTCATCAGGGAAATCAAAACTCATTGACTGGTAATCATCCACTGCTTGATGAGCCAAATGATCAGCAACAACACTTCCTTTAATGGCCTTCTGAGTAGTATACTGTATATCATATTCTGTCAAGATCATTTGCCATCTTGCAATTCTTCCGGAGAGAGCAGGTTTCTCAAATACATACTTGATTGGATCCATCTTCGAAATCAATAAGGTAGTATGGGTCAACATATACTGTCTTAGTCGGCGAGCAGCCCATGCCAAAGCGCAGCAAGTTTTCTCGAGCAGTGAGTATCTTGTTTCACAGTCGGTAAACTTTTTGCTAAGGTAGTATATTGCCTGCTCTTTTCGACCAGACTCGTCATGTTGCCCCAACACACACCCCATTGAGTTGTCTAACACTGTTAAGTACATAATCAAGGGTCTTCCATCAACTGGTGGCATCAAAATTGGTGGTTCTAGCAGATATCTCTTGATTTCATCAAAGGCAGTCTGGCACTCATCATTCCATTCCATCACCTGATCTTTCTTCAACAATTTGAAAATTGGCTCACAGATTGAAGTTAACTGGGAAATAAATCTTGCAATGTAGTTCAATCGTCCCAAGAAACCTCTAACCACGAAAATGAACCGTTAATCCTTCAATCTTCATCACCTTTTGCAATTCATTCTCCACCACCAATAAACCGAACTTTCATGTCTTCATCAATCACCATCGCTCTACATCAAACCAACACCTGCAAAACCATAATGACGCATCAAGAAAAACTCCAACATTCTTCAACCAATTCAACGATTCACACGGCAAAACTTCATCACAATAACAGTTCACGCGTCATAACGGTTCGAAAGAAACAAGGTTCAGAAACAGATCAAAAGAAGAAGGATATCGCGTTTTGAGGCGGAGAAAAGCATGCTAGGGCATCGTACCTGAGTATCGTTTACCGCAACCAGTAATGTATTTTATTCAACATTGATTTCGTCGACGTCACCATGGGAGGAGGAATTTCGATCAACGTTGGTTTTAAAACGGAGGACGAGACGAAATCGCGGAGCAACTGTGTACAAACCTTGTTGTTTTTTTCTTTCCGATTTGAAGTTAGGTGTTGATTCATGCCGGGATTCTTTGAGAGGTATATGTCAGCGAGATTGTGATGAACGGAGGAGAACGGAAGGCACATGAATGATGAGAACACGACGGAGATAGGGACGATCGGCGGGAGGAGATTCTTTAACCGGTGATGGACGATGAAGGTGGCACATAGATTCACGCGGTGGGAGAAACTGAGATGAACTGTTAAAGTGTTCTTGAGGAAGGTTACTTTGTGGCCATTGTATATTTTAGGGTTTTGATAAACATTGGGTCTGCAACAACAACAAAACTGGATTGGGCCAAGAGTTATTGCTTTTCACACCCCGAAATTTCTGTTATCACCTCCTCTGCGACTTGGATTGGTTTGGGCCATTAGGCCATGGAAGTTTCTATTCTCACACCTTAAATTCCTTATTACACCCCTCCTGCGGACTACATAATGGAATTGGGCCTAGCTTCCATGGATTTTCTTGTGGCACCTCCAAATTGCTACTCATACCCCTCCTACGGGCTTATTGTTGGTTTTGGGCCTGAGTGTAACACTCCAAAATTTGCCCTCTTAATTTATGACCATCTGTTCGCTGTGATTTCTGACAAACAACCTCTGGTTAACCAATCTCTTACAAAACTGGGTTACTTGCAGGACCAACCAAACAAGTCCTAGGACACATGTGCAATTTGTTGTCGAATTACTCCTAGTGTTGATAATTGTTTGTGGTTTGTTTTGTTAATGATGTAAAAGTATTAAATGTTTTGAATGTAAAAGTAAAATAAAGTAAAAGTTGAACAAAAGTAAGAAAATGGCAGAAAAAGTATAAAATTTGCAGGAACATAAAGAAACTGAAAGTGAAGTAATTTGACGAAACAAAACTAATGATTTAAATAACTTGAAAGAAAGTGGTGTTCAACACATACATTTTTCCAAATATCAGACTCATTTCTCTCACACTGGGTACTTAGAGTGTTTTACAGGATTATTGTACAAGTTTTCACACCCAGAATTCTACAACAACTACCCTATTTATATACAACAAAAATAACTGCCTAGAACGGAAAAATCCTAACTAAATGACAATTGTCAGTCTGCATGCATTCTTCTTTTCTGAAGCTTCCACGCATCCAACTGCCAAAGGTTGCAACTTTTAAATTTGAATTCTTCCTCTTTGTGACGAAGTGTTACATCTCTTCGTTTGTCGAATTGTCGAAGAATACAAAAACTCTTCAAACCTTACAAGATAATGCTTCTGTCGAGAACTTCTCTTCTGTCGAAATGTTGAAAAGCATATCAATTCTGTCAAATGCTGAACTACAAAAGGTTTCCAAACTTTGTTTGCTGGAACACTCTTTACATTTTTGTCGAAATACTTGAGCATCTGGCTTTGTCAAAAACTTCTGAATATCTTTACTTCTTTTCTCTTCTATCTGATGACTATTTCCTTAGCAAAAAATGATTTTATATTCTAAATTCATGGTGTCGAAATTATGAGCCTACAAATTGCCCCCCAGCAAAGATGTTTCGACTAAACTCTGGAGAAAGCATCCTTTGCTGTCGAAATGACTCTGACACCATGTCAGTTTCATTAATTGTAAAGTGACTTTGTTAAGTCCCAAGAAAACACCGTGATTTCACTTTTTCTGAAAAACGTCTCATCTAGACCACGTTTATACACAACCTTCCATAACCCTACAACCTAGCTAATCATGGGTTCTCACCAACCGTCACTTTTTGATCATCACCGTTTGATCAAGAGGACACGTCTCCCATGATCAAACTGAAACGTTTTTTTTTCTTTTTCATTTACTTTTTATTTTGTCATCTTCTTCCTATAAATATCATTTTCAAATCCTTTCACCTTTTACACTCTCAGACTTCTTCTTCTTTATCAAACAAAAATATCTCCATTCCAACTCCATTAAACCTTCTGCAACTCCAGCTCAAATCTTCACTCAAACAATGGCTCCTCCAAAGAACGTTGCTGATCACGGCGCTAAGAAAGCAAAAAATACCACTGATCTCCCTCCTGCTCACACGCTATCTGGACCAATGCAAGTAAACCAGCAACAGTATATTCCAGAACCTCCAAACGAGAGGGAGAAAGCCAACATCTACCGATCCCAGGTACTGATTCCTGTTTTAATTTCTGGGGTTTACCAAGCAATGTTAGGTCCACTTTCTGACCCTAATGCTGATCAAAATCGCTTAAAGGACTTTTACCCTTCTTATTCTGCCTCAAAACCAATAGGTGCAAGTAAGAACCCTCAACCCACTGAAACATCCTCCAAAAGACCTGAAACCCCTTTAGCTTCGACAGACCTAGATTTGTCGTATTTAAATCAAAATAGGATCTTTAGGAGCCCTCCCTTAACAAAAGATCCTACGGATTATCTAGCTTGGCTAAATAGAGTCGAAAAGGCTAAAAGAAAATTTTGGAAGAAAACAGGTATCTATGACCTAATTCAACTGTCGAAGGAAGGACCACGTTACTGCCAGAACATGTTGCTGGCTTCTCTATACTTTTGGGACAACACTTACAACAACTTTCACCTCCCCTGTGGGATGGTTACCCTAACCCTCTTTGACATAGAAGCCATCACGGGTCTTATCCCTATAGGCGAAATCTTCAATCCTGAACATTTAAACAAAGACCCTATAGGATTCGACACGAAGCATGCTGGTTATTCCTTATTTATTGCACATCATCAAGGTAAAGACACTGAAGAGGTTTCTGACAAAGAACATGTAGCTTTCCTCACTCTGTGGCTAGCAAAGTTTGTCTTCTGCACCAGATCCCTCCAAGTTGCCAGAAGTTACATCACTATTGCCAACCAACTTCATGCTGGAGTTGCCTTTTGTCTAAGTGAAATGCTTCTGGCAAACCTTTATGAGTCTCTCAGCGAAAGTGTAAGCAACCTGAAGACTATCAAAGAGAAGGGAACCATCAGCCTGACAGGTTCTTTCTGGCTCCTACAACTGTGGCTGAATGCCACTTTCAAAACCTGCATCCCCATAAAGAACCCAGTAGACGAAGAGGAAGTAAAGGATAGGCGTGTCGAATGGCCTAGGCTAGTCCAACTAACTCCAACTGATGAAGGGATAGGCCTTCGACAAGCATTCACTATCTATGTGATGATGTTTGCAAAACGTTACAAATTCACGCCATCCATGGCACCCTTCGCCAACAGGACTGTAGGTCCTAAATGGTTCACCAGACAGCTCCCTGTAGAACACCAGAAGGAAGAAGACTCCTACATATCCATCTGGGAATCATTCCTCATACCAAGACACCTCTTTTCCCACCATAGCCTCAATAACACCAAGGTTTCTCTTATTGTCTATCAGCCTAACCTGGTGGCTAGACAATTTGGGTTAGTCCAGACGAAAACAAAACCTATCTATCCCAAGAAAGGTTCCATCTTGTTCTACAATTCCTTTCATAATTTCGAAAAAAGTTTAGAATTGTATCACAAATTTTTCGACGCATCCTTGGAAGTCCACCCTGTAATTTTTCGACCAACCCACCTGTGCACTGAGGACTTCGACGTCTGGTGGAAAGAGTACTACCTCAACAAATTCTTTGACGTAACAACTTTCACCACACTCCTGACGAATGCTTTTGCTTTTGTGCAGGATAAAAAGAAGAAAGGTATGGACAAACACATCAAAGAAATTCAAAATTTTCAAAAATATTTTGAAACTATTTACAGGCCAAATGATCTTCGTCGAACCATAGGCGAAGCAGCAGTGACTTTAAAGCAGAAATTTTCAGAAAAAATGGATAAGTTGGAGTTGCCTCCATATATTCCATTACATGCACGCTACAATTTTGCTTACACCTCGTTTCCTCCAAGGTTTCCCCCACTTCCTTCTGCAGAATTTGGTGTGGCCCTATGCCCTCCATTCCTAGATTGGTTTGTGTGTGGGTCTGACCTAAAGCTACTTCGTGAGTCTCGCAAAAAACTCGCTGAACGTGTGGTTCCGACGAAGTATCATTTGGACAACTTCCCAGGGCACCTTCATATTGGAATAGAACACGTTAGCGTGGAATCTCCTATTCTTGAAGGTGTCGAAGAAATACAACCCCTCTTCTTATTTCTAACTCTTTATATGTTTTATATCCATGTTCATTCATTTTCTTTTCTTTTAGCTGTTAGAATAACTAGCAAGAAAACCCCTGGCGAAGGGACCTCTTCCAAACAGGTTGAAAAATCACCTGCAGCTGCTAAGAAGGTTTTGACACACAAAGGCATCCCACCTTTTTTGTATAAATTTTACTACTCTTAACACTAAACACATTTCTTTTTTGTACATCTCAGGTAACTCGCACACCAGCCACCAAAAGAAAACAAGAAGAGAAGGAGGTAAGTGTCGAAGAATCTGAAGACGAATCTCCTGAGCCACAACCTCTCAAAAGGAACAAGGGTATGAGAATAAAAACAGTGGCATCCCAGAGATCTATTGTCAACAGAAGAACTCCCCCTACCAGTCCAATCACTAAAATTCCTTCAAAAAGTGAGAAGAGTGGGGATTCAGGCACTCATACTGAGATTCCTCAGGTATTTCTATTTTCGACTGACAGTATTCATAGTTTTAACTGCATTGTTTCTTCTTTTAATTTCCCTTTGCTGTTGACTTCAGGTTAATCTTGATGTCGAAGGGACTTCCAAAGTCCAGGAAAAGCTTATCCCTTCTGATTTTGAGAAGACTTTGGCTGAACGACTTCTGGAAGAGGCCACTCCAGATCCTGGTGCTTATGGACCTCAGACCTTCAGTGACTTCGACATCAGTGACCCAGAATCCTCTGACAATAATTCCCCTATTCGCCCAGAATTCACTGTGGAGGAAAAAATTGATCAAGATCAAGATGAACAACTGCAAGGACCAATTGATACAGCAAGAGCTGACAAGGAAGTTGTCGAAGAAGGAACAGATACGTCGAATCAACCAGATACAAGCTTGCACCCTGGAGGAAGTGCCCAACCTATTCCTACTCCAACAGAAACTCCTCTAAACACGGGTTCGACAAGCTTGTCTCATGAAGAAATTGCCAGTCTGAAAGTAAGAAAACCTCTAGAATATTTGAAGACCCTTCTCAGCTCTCGATACAACTTTCAGGATTCTTCCCACAGCAGTTCGACAACTTCTGGAGCTACTTCTGAAGTTCAGCCAATTGGTGTTGTCATGGCTGAGATTAAGGCCAAAATCCTTGGGGTAGACTTGTTTAAAGATCTGGTCGAAAATCCTTCTGCCTAATATGATTTGAAGAAACTTCTAAAACAGGCTAATCTCTTGGAGGCTTCTGCTAAGGAAAGTCGTCTGGTAATGGATTTGATGTCTATGATTGACTCGGTGAGTGCTGACTTACTTCGCCAAAAGGAGTTTTCTCAGAGCATCACAACCAAGTCTGAAAAACAAGTCTCAGAGTGGAATGTTGTAGCTTCTTTGACTGAAAGAATCTCAGAGCTAAACAAACTTTCTGAAGACTACTCCAAAGCTGCTTCTGAATGCGAAAGTAAAATCCAGACTTACCAGGCTCAAATTGTCGAACTCCAAAAGAAGATCCTTCAAGAGAAAGAACCTCAAGCCAATCTTCAACAACCCAACCAAGAGGAAATTGACAGAGAGCTTCAGAAGGGGCTTCAACATGCAACTCAATAGAGAAATTGACGAACTGTCTGTTAGTAAAAGCCTCTGTGAACGTCGAATTCAACTTCAACAGAAGAAATTTGACGAACTCAAAGCAACTTTTCTTCAACAGTAGTTTGTAATAGAAATAGGCTTTTTGCATTTGTTCTTCTTTGGCAGCCTTTCATGGCTTTTTTATATGTAATGTTACCCACGCCATCTGTTTGGCGAAGACAAGTTTTGCAATTTTATGATTTTATTCCGTTTCTATCTTTATTTCTTGCAATGTTGGCTTATACTTTTTCAAATATTTGCCATTTATTTTCAGTATTCTTTTATCTTTTTCCATTTCTTCGACTTCATATCCGCCATTTGAAAAAACTCTTAAGATTTGGAAAGGTCCTTCCCATTTAGGAGACCATTTTCCCATTAATCTATCTTTCTTGTCCATGGGCAAAATCACTTTCCAAACCAGATCACCGACTAAAAAGGCTTTAAATTTTACTTTCTTATTGTAAAACTTTTCGACTCTTTCTTTCTGCCTTTTTATCAACTCTAAAGCACGCAACCTCTCCTCATCTAAATCAACTAACTCATCCATCATCATACTCCAATAAGTCTCAGATGGAATTTCATGATGCCTTTGAATTCGTATTGATTGTAAATAGATTTCAAATGGTAATACTGCATCATGCCCATAAGTTAACTTAAATGGGGTAGAATTAGTTGCCTCTTTAGGAGATGTTCGACAAGCCCAAAGAATTTGATCCAGAGTCTTGTGCCAATTCCTAGGTTTTTTACCCACATGCTTTTTTATCAGATTTATCACAACTTTGTTGGCTGCTTCGACCTGTCCATTTGCTTGAGCATAATAGGGTGTCGAAGTTAATAACTTAAAACCTGTTTCTTTTGCAAATGCCTGCATGTTTTTTCCAGTAAACAGAGATCCTTGATCAGTGGTTATGGTTTCTGGTATTCCAAACCTATAGATTATGTGTTTCTGGATGAATTCTATAACTGCTTCCTGATCTACATTCGTCAGTGGTATAGCTTCAATCCACTTAGTAAAATAGTCTACTCCAACCAAAATGTACTTTTGCCCCTTTGAAGAAGCTGGTCGAATTTCCCCAACTAAATCTAAAGCCCAACCTCTAAACGGCCAAGGCTTTATAACAGAGTGTAATTCATTTGCAGGTACATGAGGTATGCCTGCATGAACTTGGCATTCTTGACACCCTTTTGCAAATTCGACACAGTCCTTTAACATTGTTGGCCAATACATCCCTTGTCGAAATAGTAACCATTTCATCTTGTGACCTGCCTGGTGTGCACCATATGCACCACTGTGCACGTTTGACAAAGCTATATAAGCTTCAGTCTCACCTAAGCATTTTAGTAAGACTCCTTCTGCAGTCTTTTTAAATAACTCATTTCCAAAAATCACATAGCTTAAAGCCCTATACTTTATCTTTCTTTCGACTGTCTGGTTTGGGTTTTGTAAATAATCCTTAATAGGTTTTCTCCAATCTCCCACCTCTGGATCTACATTAAAAATTTCAAAATTTTCTTCGTCACCATAACCCAGTCTTATTGTTTCCAAATCTGATGGGGACAATTTAGTGGATAATACTTTTCCTCTTACTTCGACAGCTTTCTCCAGATTTTCTTTCGACACTTTGTAGCCTGATGCCAGTTGAGCCAAGTCATTTGCTTCCTGATTTTCTAATCTAGGAATTGGTTTAAAGGCGGCGCTGTCGAATTTCTTGAGGAGTCTATTGGCTATTACAAAGTACATGATCAAATTTTCTTTGACACATTTGTATTCTTTTGTCAATTGTTTTATTACCAACTCAGAGTCACCCATTATTCTGACTCTTGTTGCCCCCAATTCCAACAATATTTCAAGTCCAGCAATCAAAGCCTCATATTTTGCTTCATTATTTGAACACAAGCCTTCTACTTTGTACTTGAATTTATTGGAATTTTATTAGGAGAAATGATCAACACCCCAACACCAGTTCCATACTTGTGACTGGAACCGTCGAAATATAATCTCCAAGGTTCTATTTCGACGTATTTTATTTTACTTTCACTTATGGAGTGGTCAGCTATAAAATCCGCAACCACTTGTCCTTTGACAGCCTTTAGAGGCATATACTTTAAAGAATATTCAGTTAATGCCAAGGCCCATTTTCCAATTCGACTATGTAGAATGGATTTAGACAACATGTGTTTTATTACGTCGAAATGAGAGGATATATATACATCAATGGGTTTTATATAATGCTTTAACTTTGTACAAGAGAAATATACACATAAACATAGTTTTTCTATTATACTATATCTAGTTTCAACATCATTTAAGACTCTGCTGAGGTAATAGATGGCCCTTTCGACGCCATATTCATCTTCCTGACAAAGCATGCTTCCCAATGTTCTGTCAGATGCTGAGATGTAAAGCCTCATACTTCTTTTTCGACAAGGAGATATTAGAACTGGAGGACTGGTCAGATACTCTTTGATTTTGTTGAAAGCATCTTGTTGTTCTTGCCCTTAAGTGAAATCTTCCTTTTTTAGTCGAAGTAGAGGCGAGAAAGTCTGTGTCTTTCCACTAAGGTTGGAGATGAATCTTCTAAGAAAGTTAATTTTACCTAGTAGAGACTGCAATTCCTTCTTTGTCGATGGCGCTTTCGCTTCCATTATGGCTTTGGCTTTGTTCTCATTAATTTCAATCCCTTTCTTGTGGACCACAAAACCTAAGAAATCACCCGCCTGCACACGAAAAGCACATTTAAGGGGATTCATTTTTAAACCAAAATTCCTCATCCTTTCAAAGGATTGTCGAAGATGGTCAATATGGTTTGAGCCTGAGACAGACTTAATCACAATATCTTCTATATAAATTTGCATAAATGTTTCAATGAAATCATGAAAAATAGAATTCATGGCCCTTTGATAGGTGGCTCCAGCATTCTTTAAACCAAAGGGCATGACTACCCATTCATATGTTTCTATTGCCCCTGGACAACGAAAAGCTGTCTTTGGAACATCTTCTTCAGCAATAAAAATCTGGTTATAGCCAGAGTATCCATCAAGCATACTCAAATACTCATGGCCTGCTGCAGAATCTATAAGCATTTCTGCTACTGGCATAGGATATTCATCCTTAGGGGTAGCTGAGTTTAAATCTCTAAAATTAATGCACACCCTAAGCTTGCCATTTTTCTTAATCACGGGAACAATATTAGCAATCCCTTCGACCTACCTCGTTGTACGGATGAACTTGCATTTTAGAAGTTGAAATTCTGTGATCAGGTATGAGATGTCCTAAGAGATGTCCCAACACTTGACAGATTTAACCAAAACTTAAATAGCAAGAAAAGTAAACAACACAGAAGTTTGTTAACCCAGTTCAGTGTATAACCACACTTACATCTGGAGGCTACCAAGCCAGGAGGAAATCCACTATAAGTAATATTAATTCTAGACTTAAACCACCCTGTTTAATCTATCACTTAATAACTACCCAATGCAATTTCTACCTAAGTCACAACTTAGATAAGAGTACCCTACTCACTCCCCTTCAATCACACAGTGATCAAGTTTACAAGTTTAATAAAATTGAAGACACTCTTCAAACAAAACAGCTTGATCTTACTTCACAGTTTCAATCAAGTCACAAATGCACTTATGCTTAAAAGCTCATAAAGTGGTACAATAAAAACAACCTGCTATTAAAACACTAGACACCCTATTTGGTCTCCTTAAATATCTCTGATTAGTTAGTCAATAATTAATTCTGGTAGCAGGTTTGAGATGTCTCAACATCTGTTGGGACATCCTGAAAAACTGAACTTAAGTCATTTACACAATGTCCCAACATCTGGTAAGACATCCTGAAATAAGTTCATATACTCTGTTTGATAATGTCCCAACATTTGATAGGACATTCTGAACTGAATTCAATAATTCTTGTTGGTCAAAAATTCTGCCAATTCAAGACATCTACAAACTCCCCCTTTGGCTAATTTTTGGCTAACATCTTTTCTGGTTTTCATAGTGCAGCAGAAGTTCTTTTTATCAGAGTATAGCATTACTTTTCTGTTGATTCTTATTTGAGATTACTCCCCCTCAAACATATATGTATCCAATCTTGTTGCAACAGAAAAAACTTATTCAGTTCAGAAGCAAACAAACATATTTTTTCATTCATACTTAAACAGCAATACAATTTGTTGTTGTTCTCCCCCTTGGTAGACACAAAATTTAGGTCCAAAGACACTATTCCAGAAATACATTATTGTCATTACATTTGCCTCACATACATTGATCACTCAGATTCATCACTCTCAGTTTCTTCCTCAACTTCTGTTTCTTCATCAGCTTCACTTTCTTCATCAGAGGCAGCTTTCTGATCTTCTCCACTCTCCAGCCTTTGGATGATTTCTTCAAGTTTCAGCTTCCTTGCTTCAAGTTCTTTGCATGTGCTTTTAAGCTCAGCAATTAGAGCCTTCTTGGAGATTGGAGTCTTAGCAGTTGAAGGACCTGCAGATGTCCCAGAAGGTGCTTCAACATCTGCAGCATGATGACTGAGGAATAACTTGTAGTGAAAAGCCAGGGGGCTTTCTCTTTTGCAGGCTGTATCCTTGTCAGTGAGAATTCCAGGGTATTGATTGAGCACTATACCACATAGCAATGATGGAAAAGCTATTGGTAGCTTTGTTGCAGAAGAGCTGGCATGCTTCAAGTCCTGATCAAAAATGTAAGCTCCATAGTCCATCTTGGTTTGAGTTCCCACAACATAGATAAACCTGGCCAGACCAGTGGAGATTGAAGAAGTGTGGTTGGTAGGCACCCAGTTAGCTGTACCAATCCTGTTCAACATGGCATATTTTCTTGTAAGCATGCTCACTGAGAGCTTTCCCTTCACAGGCCATGCCTTGACCTGGTTTGCAGTGATAACCTTGCAGACTTGGTTATCTGTCTTACCTAGCTCATTGGGTCCATCTGTTTCTCTTCCTAGGTACTGATTGATGATTTGAGGAGAAAACTCTACACATTTACCTCTAACAAAAACTTTTTGAAACTCATAGGACTTACCATTTGAACAATCCTCCTGAAGATTAACAATGAACTCTTTGACTAGAAGTTCATAGCAGGGAGAGAGATCTGAGACTGTTTTGAATAGTCCTGCAGCAGAGATGAGGTCAATCAGTTCAGTGCACTCAAGTGCATTGCTGCTCAGTTCTCTTTCTAGGGCAACCCTTCTTTGGTACACAAACTTCCATTTGTTGACACTAGAGACATGATGGAATGATATGTTGTCCAAGGGGGCTTCTAGAACAGTAGATGAAGCCCTAGATGGTGCTGGTTTCTTTTTGGGAGGAGATGTTGGGACATCTGATTCAACATCTGAGTCTGATGGGGTGACAGCTTTTCTTTTCTGAGTTTGAACTTTACTCCATTGTTTTGTTGGCCCAAAAGTAGCTTTAGCTTTGCCTTTCTTTGGGGAAGCTTTCTTCTTCTCAGGAATTTCAGCTTCAGCTTGCATCTTTCCTTTCCTGGACCTGAGCCTTTTGGCTATGCTAGGTCTAACAGAGGCTATGATCTCTGTATCAGAGTCCTGCTCCAGGTTGACCACTGGAGGAGATTGAGCAGTCTCCTCTTCAGCTGGTTGATCAGCAGGGATTTGATCTTCATTTGAGGCTTTGGTCTGATCCTCAGAGACTTCTTCATCATTTTCATTTGAGGCCTTATGCTGGTCCTCAGTTTGTTCCAAATCAGCATCAGATGAGTTCTTTTTCTCATCTTCAGATGTTCCAACATCTATTGGGACATCTTGTTCTGCAGGAGTGTCCTCTGCATCTTGAGCTTGTTCTTCTTGAGGTGCAGGCATGGTGTTCAGAGGAACAGAGATCCCACTCACCACTCTCTGTTCAAAAAGGATTTGGTTGACAATCTCCTTGATGGAATCATCTACATATTTTGAAGATTTTGGGGGCATGTTAGCAGGAGAAGGAATGCCTCCTTAGGCTTTGCTGCAGACTTGGTCTTTAGCTCTCTTTGGAGTTCTTGGCTTTTTAGTGTGAGAAGCACTTCCTCTGAGTTCGTCCAATGGAGTTGATTTCATTGGTACCACAGAGATGGGAGTGGCATGAACTACGTCTTCTTTGTTGAGAACTTCTTCAGTTGTGTTAGGGTTTTGAGACATTGTTGAAGAAGATGGATGAAAAGCTTTAGGGTTTATGATTTCTGAAGAATAGCTAGTTAATGTGATTCGCTTGTGATAGTATGATGAGAATCTTGATAGCTGATTATAAACAGTTACTAAATAAGTAGTCGTTACAGTGCAAATGATTAGAGATGGAATTCCCAAGGATCTTGTCCAGACTGGTTTTGCCATCTGGAACTTATGCCATACAATGTCATATGACATGTTGGCACATCTCATTAACTGCTAAATATCACATAAACAGATTCCAAGTTTGCCCCTTAAGTTCTCAAATTGTGTAGCATCCAATGCTTTGGTAAAGATATCAGCTAACTGCAGATTTGTAGCTACATGTTCCAATGAAATCACCTTTTCTTCTATAAGATCTCTGATGAAATGATGTCTGATATCAATATGCTTGGTCCTGCTATGTTGGATAGGATTCTTTGATATGTTGATTGCACTTAAGTTGTCACAGTACAATGTCATGACATCCTGTGGGACATTGTACTCAGTGAGCATTTGCTTCATCCAAACCAACTGAGAACAACTGCTTCCAGCTGCTATATATTCAGCTTCAGCTGTAGACAAGGATACACAGTTTTGTTTCTTACTGAACCAGGAAATCAAGTTGTTTCCTAGAAAGAAACATCCTCCTGAAGTGCTTTTTCTGTCATCTGCACTTCCATCCCAATCAGCATCACAGAAGCCAGTGAGAATTGGTTTACATCCATGAAAATACATTATGCCATAGTCACAAGTACAATTAACATATTTAAGAATTCTCTTGACTTGATTGAGATGACTGACTTTTGGATCAGCTTGATATCTTGCACATACACCTACTGCAAATGCTATGTCAGGTCTGCTAGCAGTCAAGTACAACAAGCTTCCAATCATGCTTCTGTATAAGCTTTGATCTACACTCTCACCCTTTTCATCTTTAGTCAGCTTCAAATGTGTGGGGGCAGGAGTTCTCTTATGAGTAGCATTTTCCATTCCAAATTTCTTGACTATGTTCTTGGTATACTTGCTTTGAGAGATGAACATTGAGTCTTCCATTTGCTTTATTTGCAGACCAAGAAAGTAGGTTAACTCACCTACTAGGCTCATTTCAAATTCAGATTCCATCTGCTTGACAAAATGTTTGACCATCTTATCAGACATCCCACCAAAGACAATATCATCAACATATATTTGAGCAATTATGATATTTCCTTCTTCATCTTTAACAAACAAGGTTTTGTCAATTCCACCTTTTCTATACCCTTGCTTGATAAGAAATGTGGTCAGTCTTTCATTCCATGCCCTTGGAGCTTGCTTCAGACCATAAAGTTCTTTCTTCAGTTTGTACACATGATTTGGACAGCTTGGATCAACAAATCCTTTAGGCTGTTCTACATATACCTCTTCATTCAGATAACCATTTAAAAAGGCACTTTTCACATAGCTTGAACTTTAGGATACAAGCAATTCCCAAAAGTAGTCTGATTGATTCAAGCCTTGCTACTGGTGCAAAGGTTTCATCAAAGTCTACTCCTTCAATTTGAGTGTATCCTTGAGCTACAAGTCTAGCTTTGTTCTTTGTAACAACTCCTTGTTCATTTGACTTGTTCTTATACACCCATTTTGTTCCAATCACATTTATGTCATCAGGTCTAGGAACAAGATTCCATACTTCATTCCTTGTGAATTGACCTAATTCCTCTTGCATAGCACTAATCCAGTAATCATCAGTAAGAGCTTCCTTAATGTTCTTAGGTTCTATTTTAGAAACAAAACAAGAACCTGAAATTACTTCTCTTGATCTAGTGCTCACACCTCTGTTGGGATCACCAATTATCAAATCTTTGGGATGATCTTTCTGTATTCTGATGGAGGGAGGTTTGCTGGATTCTTCTGTTCTTGTATCAGTTTGAGTGAAGTTATAATGATCATTCTTTTCTTCAGCTTCAATCTTGATATCAGCAGATGTTCCAACATCTTCTGGGACATCTGTAGGAGCATCATCAATTATCACATTTATGGATTCCATGATGACTTTGGTTCTAGAATTAAATACTCTATATGCTCTGCTGTTGATAGAGTATCCAAGGAAAATCCCTTCATCACTTTTAGGATCCATTTTTCTTCTTTGCTCCCTATCTGCCAGAATATAACAGTTACTTCCAAATACATGGAAGTACTTAACTGTGGGTTTTCTGCCCTTCCAGACTTCATATATTGTGGACAAAGTTCCTTTCCTTAAAGTAACTCTGTTATGAATGTAACAGGCAGTGTTCATAGCTTCAGCCCAGAAGTACAGAGGTAACTTCTTAGCATGGATCATAGCTCTTGCTGATTCTTGAATAGTTCTATTCTTCCTTTCAACAATCCCATTCTGTTGAGGAGTGATTGGTGAAGAATATTCATGATTTATTCCTTCTGAAGAGCAGAATTCTAAGAACTTTTGGTTCTCAAATTCGTTTCCATGATCACTTCTTATTCTGATCACACAGCTGGATTTTTCCCTTTGCAATCTTTGACATAACTCTTTGAATACATCAAATACATCAGACTTTTCTTTGATGAAATTTATCCATGTATATCTTGAAAAGTCATCAACCACAACATAGGCATACCTCTTACCACCAAGACTTTCAACCTGCATAGGTCCCATCAGATCCATATGCAAAAGTTCCAAAACTTTGGAAGTTGTCAGATGTTGGAGCTTTGGATGGGACATCTTGGTTTGCTTGCCTATTTGACATTCACCACATATTTTGCCATCATCAATCTTCAGTTTAGGAATACCTCTTACAGCATCCATGGATATTATCTTCTTTATGCCTCTGAAATGAAGATGACCTAGTCTTTGGTGCCATAGTTTCACTTTTTCTTCTTTAGCTAAAGAGCAAGTTGAAGTAAGACTGAGATTTTGGGATTCCCACATGTAACAGTTGTCTTTAGATCTGGCTCCTTTCATGACAACCTCTTATTCTTTGTTAGTCACTATGCATTCAGTTTTGGTAAAGTTTACACTGTACCCTTGATCACATAATTGACTTATGTTGATCAGGTTAGCAGTTAAACCTTTAACTAGCAGTACATCATCTAGTCTTGGAACATCTTGACAATCCAAGGTTCCAACTCCCTTGATTTCTTCTTTAGCTCCATCTCCAAAGGTCACATACCTGGATGAATGTGATTTTAAGTTTACTAGCAGATTCTTCAATCCAGTCATGTGTCTTGAACATCCACTGTCAAAGTACCAGTCTTCTTTAGCTGATACTCTTAGTGATGTATGTGCTATGTATGCAGTACTTTTCTTTGACCAGATGAGTTGAGATTTCTTTTTATGCCTCTGCCCAGTGTGTTATTTATCAGCTGATCTCCAAGCTTGATTGTTGATCTTGTTCTTGTAGCTTTGATCAGCTTCAGTGCTAGCTTTTGGTTTCCATACCTTCTTGATATTTTCTGTCTTCTGCTTAGGAGGTTGCTGATTTCTTTGATGTTTATGCAGCACTTTCTTGGTAACTTCTATTTTCTTCTTGGAAGGTTGCTGATACATCTGATTTGGATATCCATGCAACTTATAACAATGAGGTTTGATATGTCCAAATCTTCCATAGTGATGGCATCTCCATCTTTGATACTTCTTCTTCATTTTGTTCTTTTCAGAATGTTGAGACATCTGTTGGAACATTATGTTTGACTTTGTGTTCTTTTCCTGATGTTGAAGCATCTGTTGGGACATTTTGTTAGACTGTATGGATTTTGAAGTTGTTTTGCTAGAGCTAGCTTCATCTTTATTTACTCTGTTAAATCCCAGTCCACTTTTATCCCCTGAGTGCTTATTGTTGTTGAGAATCACATCCAGTGTATTTGAGCTGCTGTTCAACATTCTAACAGATTTGGACATATGTTCCAACTTGGAGTTGAGAAGACTTACTTCACTTTTTAAGGTGTCAATGATCTCCTGATCATTTGCTTTGTCATCTTCTAATGCCTCATTCTGCTTCTTTAGCTTTATAACCTCACTGCATATTTCAGAGCTTCTTTTGTATAGATCTTTGAATGCTTGCTCAAGTTCTTCATAAGTAAGTTCTCCATTACTGGATTCACTTTCAGAGTCACATAATCCAGCTAAAGCAGTGATATGCTTAGCTGATTCCTCTTCTGAATCACCTCCTGAGTCTTCATCAGACCAGGTCATAGAGAGTCCTTTCTTTTGCCTTTTTAAGTAGGTAGGACATTCATTCCTGATGTGTCCATATCCTTCACATCCATGGCATTTGACTCCTTTTTCTTGACTGGTCTTTTCAGCATAATTTGACCTTCTGTTAGCATCATAAGGTCTCCTGTTCTCAGAAGAGTTTGTGTTTCTTCCACTGGGTTTGGATTTGCCTTCCATTCCTCTGAGAATCTGTTTGAATTGTCTTCCAAGCATAGCAAGGTTATCTGATAAGCTTTTATCATTTTCTGATTCATCATCTTCTTCTTCATCAGTATTTGACACCAAGGCTATGCTTTTGTTCTTTTTAACATTTGTGTCATTCATTCCCATCTCAAAAGTTTGAAGGGAACCAATGAGTTCTTCAACTTTCATAGAGCATATGTCTTGAGCTTCTTCTATTGCTGTGACTTTCATGTCAAATCTTTTTGGCAAAGATCTGAGGATTTTTCTTACAAGCTTTTCATCAGTCATTTTTTCTCCCAAAGCTCCAGAAGTATTAACTACTTCTAAAATGTTCATGTAGAATTCATGAACTGTCTCATCTTCCTTCATTCTCAAGTTTTCAAATTTTGTGGTGAGAAGTTGAAGTCTTGACATCTTTACTTTTGATGTTCCTTCATGAGTTGTTTTGAGAGTATCCCACACATCTTTGGCTAGCTCACAATGATGTACAAGTCTGAAGATGTTCCTATCAATGCCATTGAATAAAGCATTTAAGGCCTTTGAGTTGCCTAGTGCTGAATCTTCTTCTTCCTTACTCCATTCTTCTTCAGGTTTCAGCACTTTTGATCCATCTTTGGTATCTTGGACAGGATAATCCCATCCAATGTTGACTGCTCTCCATGCCCTGTTGTCAAGTGATCTTAAGAATGCAATCCTTCTTGGCTTCCAGTAGTCATAATTAGATCCATCCAGAATAGGTGGTCTATTTACTGACCCTATATCTCTGTCCATGTTACAGAATTTGTATTCCCTAGATCTCACCCAGTATAAACAGGCAGGGTGCCTGCTCTGATGCCAATTGAAATTCTGTGATCAGGTATGAGATGTCCTAAGAGATGTCCCAACACTTGACAGATTTAACCAAAACTTAAATAGCAAGAAAAGTAAACAACACAGAAGTTTGTTAACCCGGTTCAGTGTATAACCACACTTACATCTGGAGGCTACCAAGCCAGGAGGAAATCCACTATAAGTAATATTAATTCTAGACTTAAACCACCCTGTTTAATCTATCACTTAATAACTACCCAATGCAATTTCTACCTAAGTCACAACTTAGATAAGAGTACCCTACTCACTCCCCCTCAATTACACAGTGATCAAGTTTACAAGTTTAATAAAATTGAAGACATTCTTCAAACAAAACAGCTTGATCTTACTTCACAGTTTCAATCAAGTCACAAATGCACTTATGCTTAAAAGCTCATAAAGTGGTACAATAAAAACAACCTGCTATTAAAACACTAGACACCCTATTTGGTCTTCTGAAATTTGTACTCAATTCTATGAGTTTCTGTTGCTTAAATAGGTATCTGTAATTTGGGCTTTCTGTAGGATGATCCAGCCCTAATGCACATGCAGCTTCCACCTTGAATTTAGGGTTTGTTACCTCCTAGATTCTAGGTGATTTAGGTCTTCTGTTTTAATCTGAATCTTCAATATAAATCTCCCTACAGATGCGCCTTGTTCTGTTTTATCCATCATTAATTAATTCCAGATAACTCTCCTTAAATATCTCTGATTAGTTAGTCAATAATTAATTCTGGTAGCAGGTTTGAGATGTCTCAACATCTGTTGGGACATCCTGAAAAACTGAACTTAAGTCATTTACACAATGTCCCAACATCTGGTAAGACATCCTGAAATAAGTTCATATACTCTGTTTGATAATGTCCCAACATTTGATAGGACATTCTGAACTGAATTCAATAATTCTTGTTGGTCAAAAATTCTGCCAATTCAAGACATCTACAGAAGTCTTTCAACTTCTTCTTTAATTTTCGACAGGATTTCTGGTGCGAAGCGTCTGGGAGTTTGCTTTATTGGCTTTTTTCCCTCCATTATTGGTAACTTCAATTCGACCAAGTTCCTGTCTAAACCAGGCATTTCGTCATAATCCCATGCGAAGCAGTCTTTAAACTCATTCAGCAATTGGATTATTTCGACTCTGAACTGAGGATCCATCCTGGCACTGATGTCAGTTAGCCTTTTCTCTGCCCCCAGTCCTAGATTAATTTCTTCTAAGGGATCCTGTGCCACAATTTTCATATTTGTTGGGGCTGGATCTTTTTCAAACCCCAGGGGTTCGTCATCATAAATGGCGTCAAGCCTTTGATTTTGCCCTTCGCCACTAAAGTTTTCTTCAATACTTTGTTTTGCACATTGTTCCCCAACATCTTCTTGAGGATGTTGTTCTTCGACAGTTTGTGCATTGGCTTTAATAGCCATATTTTTTACTTCGG
Source organism: Lathyrus aphaca (assembly GCA_963966055.1). Classification (NCBI taxonomy): domain Eukaryota; kingdom Viridiplantae; phylum Streptophyta; class Magnoliopsida; order Fabales; family Fabaceae; genus Lathyrus; species Lathyrus aphaca. The sequence continues at coordinate 233,553,532 of OZ014521.1, forward strand.
CCTCAAGGGCCGCTTTGAGTTGGTTTTCGGCTATATAAGCCGTAATCCTTTCCATTGTTGATGCTTCATTCATTTTCGCTAAATTCACTTCCCCACCCAGTTGGATTGACATGAGTGGTTCCCCAAGTGTAATTTGTCTCTCCAATTATCTCTTTGTCCCACTAGAATCCATGCGTAGGGTGGAGATACATGGAACAGTATGCATTGTCGGAGGCTGTCAAGTCGAAACCAGCAGGGTTGCAAGGTGCTATGTGAGCCAAGTTTTTGTCGAAGTTACGACTAGTAACATTGTTCACATCAGCCATGAAGTAACTTTGGTCTGCCTCTATGTTTTCGACGATCCCATCTGGCCTCCAAATTGCTATCCTCTGATGCATGGATGAAGGTACAACCCCAATCCCATGGATCCACTCTCTTCCTAGCAACAGATTGTAGTTTGCCTTTGATGCTATCACCACAAACATTGTAGGCCTGGTAATGGTTCCTACAGTTAGGTTCAACTGTATCACCCCCAATGTTGTTCCTACCTTACCTTCGTAGTTAGACAACACCATGTTGTGAGGTTTGGTGTCTGAGTCATCTTTTCCAATCCTCTTTATCATATAATGAGGGATCAGATTGACAACTGCTCCTCCATCTATCAGGATCTTGTTCACACCTACATTCTCTACTTTTCCTTTTATAAACAAAGGTTTCAAATGGGCCTTCATTGCATCGTCTGGTTTTTCAAAGAACGCATTCTGCTCTTCGACACAACCATTATTCATCACGTAGTAACACACAGGCTTAAGCCCTATGCTGTCATCTTCCATATCATCCTCTTCGTCCTCCACTTCCACTGTCCTGTCATAATCTCTAGGCAATACCGAAACCACATTGCATGTTTCGTCGAAGGACGCATCAGATTCTGACTTGAAGTCATCAGTTACTTCTTCGTCTTCTGGCATTTTGTTGTTAGTCTTCGACATTTCTGTTATGTTACTAGATTTATTTTTCTGAGGAAGCTCTTCTTTTGCCAGAGGTTCTCCTTTGCTTATTGCCTGCATAAACTTGCTTGACTCAGCTTTATTTTTACCATCCCTGTTCTGTTCTGCAGTTTCTTTTTCGGCTCTCTTTTGCCTTTGAAACCTCCTCCATTGGGACCTTGACATGGGGTTCTTCCCCTTGTAGTTTTCAGAGACGTACTTTGGCTTTGGTTTCTCTACCTCCTTTTTTGCTTCTATCGAAGCACCCCTACTTACTTCAAAACTTTTCCACTTTTTCTGGCCTTGGGCATCCCTTATAGGCTGGACCCACTTGTCACTGTTTTCCTTGTTTGATGGCTTATAGGTGTTATAACGCCTTTCTCCCATCCTTTGGTTATGATGCTCCCTTTTCCTTGGATCAAACCTCTCATTTCTGACTGGTGGGACTACTCCCCAGTTTCCTCTCTTTTTGGCCTTCTCCACTTCTTCCAGATGGTTGGCTGCCTTTCTGTCGAATACAACACTGCACCTTGGACAAAGCATGACCTCTGCATTCTTCTTCTGGCACCTCTGGATGAATTCCACCAGACTTTCATCTTCTTTTGGATAAACAAACTTCTGATGTTCCTTTTGATGGTCCTTTTTATTGGTGTCTGGTCGTATTTTCTGAGTGACTTCTACCATATGAATGTCTGCATTCTGATCACTTGTAATCTTTAGTTTACTCATTTTTTCGACTAGCACCATTTCCTCAGGGATATTCTCTTTCAACTGATCCATACTGCTTTTTGGGTGTAAGCCTTTGTGAATGTACTTACAACATTGCGCAACTGACTTCTCCTTTGGATCTTCCATTATTCTGCACAGAACTCCATGAGGGGTGGGCTGCACGCCACTCTCAGCAGGATCTTCTTTAATTATGGTAGTGCTTTTATTCACTGGTTCGACAATGTGGACATTGTCAGCAATCTCTATTTCCTTGATTTTGTCATGAATAAGGCCTTCAATGGCCTCTTTTTGGACATTGTTATCTGCTTCCTCATCAGCATCTCTGAAGAAATCTCCCCATCCTGTGGGTTTGATTTCACTGATGTCAGCTTTAGAGCTTGGTGGTGCAGAATACTTCACCATGAAGTCAAACTTTCTGCTGGGCTCTCCTAGAGTGTCCCAGACCACTCCATGCTCAGTACCTTTGTTGTTATTCTTTTTGTCAGAACTTTCACTAGTTTTGACTGTGTTCCCTCCGTCGAAGCCTTCAGTAGCTTTAACTTCTTCCTGGCTGTCGAAACTATCAGTAGTCTCTTCTGTGTTGGTATGATACATTTGTTCTTTAATGCCGAGATCCTCAATAACCCTGGTTGTGGCTGATTTTGCCACACTACCTTCAGATATAACTTCCTCAGCCTGGCCAGTGAGACCATTAGCACTCTCCACCATGTTTACATGGGTGTCGAAGCCCTCAGCAGCCTCTATCATGGTGAAGTTGGTGTCGAAGCCCTCAGTAGCTTCTACCATTTCAAAACTTCCTTCAGACATCACTTCCATTTCGACCACATTCACCATCTCTGGTTCAGCATAGTTGGCCTCCACAACCTGCATGGGATTGGATTCAATCCTCATCTGTTGCTTAGCTTTGTCTCCAAATTTCAGCCTTCCGTTCTGGATTGCATTCTGGACAAGATCCCTGAAAAGGTAACATTGAGAAGTTTTATGACCCAAAAAATTATGGTATTTGCTAAAACCTCTCTTTTTCTGTTGGTCTACAGGAGGCTCTTTAGTGCCTGCTGGTTTTATCAATTGACCATCTTTAACTAGTAAGTCGAAAATTTCATCACACTTGGTGATGTCGAATGTGTAAGTTCTTTTAGCGAACCTATCATTCCTTTCAATTTCGACTGGATTCTTTCCATTCGACGGAGCTAAAACTTTACAGGAATATGGAGGGCCTTGTTTTAGTTCTGCCAGATCAATTTCTTGCTCGTCGAAAATGACGGATTCGTTTTCGTCATAATCTTCGTCTTGACATATCCCTACATAGGCCACTCTTTCCTTTTTGTTTTTATTTGATCTAAATTTCTCAGTTTTTAGCCTTTCTATTTGCCTTACTCTATCTGCTAGTTGTGCCATGTCTCTTAAGTACTGGGTGTCTAGTTTCTTCCTTATGGAATAATCCAAACCCCCTGCAGCCATTTCGACTAATTCTTGTTCTGGCACTTGTGTAAAACATCTAGCCTTCAATAATCTAAACCTATTTAGGTAATCATCTATAGGTTCAGAGAATTTTCTTTTGACACTTGCTAATTCTTTCAAACTTATCTTAGTTTGCCCCATATAGAATTGTTCATGGAACAATCTTTCTAATTGGGTCCATGTAAATATTGAAGTTGCAGGCAAAGAAGTAAACCAGGTGAAAGCATTTTTTGTCAAAGAACTTGGAAAATATTTCATTCTTAAGTTCTCATTATTAGCAATCTCTCCTGCTTCGATCAAATAACGTGCTATGTGTTCTATGGTGGATTCACTAGTATCCCCTGAGAATTTGGTGAATTTAGGGACTTTCCACCTTGGTGGTAATTCTTGTTGCAAAACGTATTCAGACAAAGGGGAAGTATAACTAGGCCTCTGTAATCCTACGTTCACCCCATTTTGCGCCATTATTCTTTCGACCATGGTTGCAATGTTATTTTCGACAGGAAGATTGTTACAACGCATTCTCTGCTGCAATATTTCATCAGCGTTTTGGTCTCTTTGAACTATTATTCTCCTAGGTTCCTGTCGAACGGGGTTTTCTACATGAGGTTGTTCGACTACTACCTCTTGGCCCCTAGGATTTTCCTGAGGATTTCCCAATGGCCTTTGGTTTATAGTAAGTTCTTCTTCGACAGGCCTGTTAGCAGGATTTTGATTCATTTGCATTCTTTGTTGTGTTTGAGGGACTCCAAAAAAATTAGCAATGCGTGCCATTTGTTCTGCCAATATCTGGTTTGTTTGGGTAGTGTTTTGTATTAAAGGGTTGAACACTTCCCCCATTTGTTGTGTCAATGCCTGTACCATATCATGGTTACTTTCATCCATCTGTTGACGAATTACTTGCGCATAATGGTTCGTAATAGTTGGCATTTGGAATCCTGGTGGAATCTGATTTAATCTACTCCCATTTCCACCATATCCTGACCCTTGTAATGGTGAAGACATTTGAACCATAGCATCAGAAAATAATGGTGATGAATTATGTAAGTTTGCCATCATTGAAGTTGGCATTCCATATGGTTGTTCTCTCCCAGACATGGGCATGGAATAATTAATAAACGGCCTAAAGGTATTTCCTCCAAGAGGAGGCGTTCCCATGGGCATTGAGTGCCCCATGGTGGAAGAACCAGGCGCATTTTGGGATCCTGAACCCGCTGGTATCGAATCCGCTGATGGAGGCCTAATCTGTTCTAAGACAGGGCCAGAACCTGCGCCTCCTTCTGACGAAGGGATAGGATTGGAAACTGGAATGGTTTCGTTAGGATTGTTTGAAGTATTTGGCAGGTTAGCCATCTTTCTTCCTCTTGTTCTTTTTGGTCTTTCTACGTCGGTTACGGCTAATTTACCGCTTCTAAGAATCATACAACGCAACAAGGAACTTTCTAACTAAGAGGATTTGTATTTACAATTGCACTAGTCCCACTGGGCGTGCCAATTTGTTCGCTGTGATTTCTGACGAACAACCTCTGGTTAACCAATCTCTTACAAAACTGGGTTACTTGCAGGACCAACCAAACAAGTCCTAGGACACATGTGCAATTTGTTGTCGAATTACTCCTAGTGTTGATAATTGTTTGTGGTTTGTTTTGTTAATGATGTAAAAGTATTGAATGTTTTGAATGTAAAAGTAAAATAAAGTAAAAGTTGAACAAAAGTAAGAAAATGGCAGAAAAAGTATAAAATTTGCAGGAACATAAAGAAACTGAAAGTGAAGTAATTTGACGAAACAAAACTAATGATTTAAATAACTTGAAAGAAAGTGGTGTTCAACACATACATTTTTCCAAATATCAGACTCATTTCTCTCACATTGGGTACTTAGAGTGTTTTACAGGATTATTGTACAAGTTTTCACACCCAGAATTCTACAACAACTACCCTATTTATATACAACAAAAATAACTGCCTAGAACGGAAAAATCCTAACTAAATGACAATTTTCAGTCTGCATGCATTCTTCTTTTCTGAAGCTCCCACGCGTCCAACTGCCAAAGGTTGCTACTTTTAAATTTTAATTCTTCCTCTTTGTGACGAAATGTTGCATCTCTTCGTTTGTCGAATTGTCGAAGAATACAAAAACTCTTCAAACCTTACAAGATAATGCTTCTGTCGAGAACTTCTCTTCTGTCGAAATGTTGAAAAGCATATCAATTATGTCAAATGCTGAACTACAAAAGGTTTCCAAACTTTGTTTGCTGGAACACTCCTTACATTTTTGTCGAAATACTTGAGCATCTGGCTTTGTCAAAAACTTATGAATATCTTTACTTCTTTTCTCCTCTATCTGATGACTATTTCCTTAGCAAAAAATGATTTTATATTCTAAATTCATGGTGTCGAAATTATGAGCCTACACCATCTAAGTGGCTTTTTGTTTCATATTCATTTACGTTTCCCATTAGGTCGTAACTAACAAATCACTTATTAGCGTGGGGGTACTAAAACATGGGATCCATTCCATATGAAGTCAGAGTCTCACACCTTATATATAATTATCAAATGAGCTCAATGGTCTAGTTACATGGCCATCAATAACATCTTCATATTTTCTTGTTGCTTGATTAGAGTTTATTTCTCTAAATTAAGTGATCTTTGAGGATTTCACTTGCCAATACATCTGGTCCGCCATCGGTTTTCAATTCATATTTGCTTGGGACTAGAGTTTCATAGTGGTTTGAAGTGTATATCGTTAAGACTGGTCTTTTTGGCCTGTTCGGGGGTGAAATGTGTAGTTAGGTTTTTGTCCTAAAGGATCTTTTCTTCTTTTTTTTAAGCAGAGTTACGAGGGTATTCTCATCATTCTCAAGTCATCGGCGTCATGAGTCATATGGAAGATAAGAGTGTGCTTAAAGATACTTTGCGTGCGAAGATCCAAATTAGGGTGTTATGAAAAATTCGTGTTTCAAGTCAAGGGCCAATTTCAGTTACAGCTCTCAAGGTTAATTGATTTCAATTTGGGGTTCAAGTGGTTCATTGTTTGAAGCAAAGATTATGGCTCAAGTTTGGTTAAGACATATCATTCATACAAGATGCGGATAACAACTGGGCCAAATTATGAATTAAAAATTCAAGCCCATTTGCCTATGTTCAGATTCAAGCCCAGTTGACCGTTGTTTCTGTTTTCCTATCACTAGTTGACTATGACCATGAACGGAAAACATAGCTCTATCACTACTGAACTTCTTACGAAGGGACAAAAAGAGCGCATGGAAAGGATATGTGTTCTTTGATATTCTTAGGAACATTTTGTTGATTAGAGTTTAGTAACGCAGTTCTCATCCTCATAATACATGTCAAAGAAAATAAAGGAACACAAGCAAGGCAACTTTTCTTTTTGGCCTTCACTCAATGCCAATTGACCCAACACAAGCCGGTACGCGTTCTCCATTTAAAGAAACCAATAACGGCAAAAGAACAAAAGAAACTATAAGAGAATAAAGAGGTCATTTGGCAGGAAGTTTATTACAATGATTATTTCATACATAACCTCAAAAGTTCATAACAAATGGAAAGTTACAAAGTTCTTCTTGTTACATAAATTTTGTGAGAACAAATTCATCAATAACACCGTAATTACAAGGGAACTACAACAGATTGAAGCAATAGCAAGCGGGTATCAGTTGCGATGTTCATGACAGAAAGTGCCGGAAGAAGCATCAATACAAAAGTCTAATGCAAAACTCGAAAAAAGAAATATCTTCTTGAAAGATCTTCAAGTATTCACTCACGACTCCGACTTGAGGCAATCGCTCCAACCTTCATAGGAGCATGACAGAAAAAGAAACTGAAAACCAAGGAGAAGAGAAAATTCAGTAATGGAAAAAATAACAAAAACTTCTAAATAAAATCAACTGACTCCAACAGAATCGTAACATAACTCTAACTGATTACCTGGTCTTCATTCCATATAAGTCAGACTTCTTCTTCATTCTTTTTTTTTTCATTCACTCTTCTTCAATTCATATTCACCTTCACTCTCCATTATTCATCACCCTCTTCTCAACTTTTAAAACCAAATCATCTCCATCATTCTGCAAACTTCACCCTCTATTTTCTTCATCCATCTTCCTCGAATTTCACCTTCAAACCTTCTCCAATCATCAACTACGATTACCATCCACATACTTCATCATCCCCATAGCCAGTTTTTTCAAGAACCTTCATTAAAAACCTGCAACAAGCTTATTCAATTCCTTCAAACCTCACACCTGCAATCAATCAACAACCTTCACCAATTTTCAACCCGCAAGAAAATCCAGATAACACACACAAAGAACCAATTAACAGGTCCATACATCACCAAATCCTCATCAATCTCCAAAAAACCATAACTCTCATCAATAATCTTCACCTGGAGATTTTTTCTGAGATAAGCATCTTCATAATCTTCAAGAACCCTAGCAGCATTCTTCAATTCTCTCCTTCTCCATCATTGTCATCAACTGCAACAAAAATGCATACAAGCAGAGATACAGGTTCAGACGCCACAATCTGCAACAACACACGAGAATCATCAACCACGTTCAGCAGTTCAAAGTCACCAATCCTCCATCAAGCTAAATCTACAAGTGTCAACCATCATCACCATAACCGTAAATTTGCACCTGCAAGAACCAGTAGCATCATTATCTCACCGAATCGCAACAATAATTGCAAGACCCGCCAACAACATCGAAATATGAAGAAATGAGAGAGAGAAACGTAAAGAAACTCACTGAGATCATCATGTCTATGATTTGCAGATTCATCGCTCAAAAATAATGTTTAACACGATAATGTTGGAGTAAGCCCTAATAGCCAATCAATATTGGCTTAATATTCTTTTGTATCTTGACCTTGATGTATATATATATATATATATATATATATATATATATATATATATATATATATATATATATATACACACACACACTGATAAGGCATTGTATTTATTATGTTATATGTATATGACATAATAAAGTCCTTAGAATAAATAGTCTATTAATGACCTATTAAGTGTGACTTAATCGTGAGACCTCATTAAACATAAGGATGTTATTCTTAAAGTATATGTAGTCAAACTTTATGGTCAAATAGGACAACAGTAATGCATAAAGACTATTCTGTGAGTAGACTGTTGACTGAATCTCACATGTCATATATATGAGATATCAAGTCTTCACATCGGTATATATATTAGGAGTAATATTTATACTAGATTGACCCACCATGATAATACTACATAGTTTGTTATTTAAGTGTCATTAGTTATTCTCATAGTGATAGTGGTGTATACCACCCTTTTACTTGAAACCTCTATAGACCCTAGATGTGGAGTCAAGTACTTTATTGTCAATCAAACATTGTCAGTAACAGGATGACCATAAAGATGGTTGATGGTTACTTCAAAAATTATGCTGAGGGATATGAGTGACCTAGATAGAATTTTCCCCTCCTACATATACGAGAGTAATATCTATGAGCCCCTTGATAAAGTATGATTGTAAATATGATACATTGGGCTTATTTGTTATTATCAAGTATACTCGGGGATCAAGGAATAAAATATTGGACTATACAAGAGTGATACATTCCATACTTTGTGTTCAATATAGATATAACGGCAAAAAAGTAATTGCACACATGATCATTATCATAGAAGGGTTATGTTAGATCATACGGTATTCTCGTCACTTGGGTAGCAGTGATGTGTTGCTAGATACTGTTCACTGTTTATAATATTAAACATGTGATTTAATATTATTGTCAACGTTACGAGAACCTACAGGGTCACACGCATAGAGTATTGATAGTGGAACAAATGATTAAATTAAATAAGATGTAATTTAATTATGTGTTAATTGTATTATTTAATATATTAACAAAAATATAATTTATTTGATTAAATATGATTTAATTAAATAAACGAGAATTGAGAATTGATTAAATTAAATAAGATTTAATTTAATTAATATCTAATTAAAAGAGTTTAGTTAAATATAATAGTATTTTATTTAATTAAAATAGTTTAATTGAATAAGATTGGGCTTATTTTGGAAAAACCCAAAATAAGAGCATTAGGGTTTTAGTAGCTCTCTATAAATAGAAAAGTTATTTCCCTTTCCAATCCTAATTGACGATTTTCATAGAACATGAGACGGCTAGAACCGCGTTCCATTTTGTGCTCGTGTGGACTACGTAGAGATGCCGATATTTTCCGCCATTCGTGATCGAATATAAAGCACGCTTCAAGAGGTATTATTTGAATCCTTTGATAATTTATTTGTGATTAATGGTTTAATCAAGATACGTTCATCGGGATTGTTCCGTTAAGACGTTAAATTTTTTGAAAAGCCTCTTAAATCCCAACAGTGGTATCAGAGCTTCGATTCTGATTAAATCATTAAATCCGAATATGTATTTTGCATACTAATAATTATATAGTGATTTAATTATAATTTATTGCTTATATGTGATTAAATATGTTTAAGCATATATGAATAAATTTGATTCATCTTTTTATTACATTTTTTATTTTAAAATTATCTTGGTAGACAATTGTATCACATATATTCTTTAAAAATTGGTATGCGATTTCAATTGTGATTACGACAGAGTGCATGATTATGCCGTAAAACATTATTATTTTGGTTTCTGGTATCAAGTTTTATTATTTAATAATTATAATGATAAAATAATAATAATTAATAATAAAATAGTTTATTATTATAAATAATAATAAAGTGTTTATTATTTAATATTAAATATTGACATTAAGTTTTGTATAATTTGGATGTTCGTTGTTGACTATGCTTCGGAATCTGGCATTAGTATGGTGAAGCAGCGATACCTCGATCATCCATAAGTGATACAATTATAATTGATAAATTTATATACGATATGAATATTTCTAATGCGAAGTTAGTGTATTTGATACATTAGTTTGTTTCGTCCATTAATTAGTGTAATGATTGTTATACATTTGAAAGATCAATGTGCATTCTACTTCGGAATCCTACATTTGTATGGTGAAGAAATGAAATTTTGATTAATCATATTGAATAGTCGATCATTATGTTTTGATGGTATGAACACTTTTGTATTAGGGTTTGTGACGATGCAAGATTGTCCCTTTAGGGTTTGCAAAAAGCATCAAGTGTTTATGCGTCAATATTTATAATTTAATAATCTATTATTATTTATCAATTAATTTTTTATTATTAAATAAATTGGTATACGGTTATGACCTTAGATGTTGACGTTTGTTTATTTTTAAATACGACATGTGTGTCGTAGTTTATTGTAATTAAATAAGACATGCGTGTCATGCCATTTGATTATTTATTTTATTTATGTAATATTATAATTGTTTGAGTTCAAGAGTTCAAGAGAAGACAACGCCAAACGATGACGCCGATGGAGAGGCTTGAGAAGCTTGCTCGTGGGTCAAAGAATTGTAATAAAGTAGTTTATTTAATTCTTGCATTTTAGGTGGTAATAATCGTATTACCAACTTTTATTTTATGTATGTGATACGTGAAATATATGTTTATGTGTGTGTATAAGATACACAATCATGTGAGTGTATAAGATACACAAACCAGTGAGATCAAATTTAATTAAAATCCCTTCAATTAAATATTAAGTTAATTGTTTTTCAAAATTTAGCACTCATCAAGACTAATATCGAATAATGTAGGTTTTGCCTAGCGCAATGTGCATGTTTTATATTAGTAAAGTGCGATGGGATAAATGTAATATCCAACAGTTAAAATTTTGGGTTTGACTTAACTAAACTAATTATAATAGGATTATATATGTTTAGATGCAAGAGTTGAGAATAATCCATAAGGTGAATTATAATAAGGAGTTATTACTCAACTGATAAAATCCAAGAATTGTATTAGATACAATTGAAAAGAGTTTCTACCTAAATAACAGAGTTTTGTGTAATCTGCATATGCAGACTTAAAACAAAGTGAAATATGGATCTCGACCCGCTACAAAATCTTCCAATGAGATTTTTCGAATCAAATGTTGAAGATCATTTGGTTTGAGTAAAAATAGTGGGAGCATTTTAATAAAAGTCCTTATTAAAATGATTTTGATACAATATTTTTTACACGTTTTGTATTTAGAATTTCTTTTGCATTTTATTTTATATTTTACTGTGAAATGTCCTTATGAACGATGTAAGGATCAGAAAAGAGTTTCTGAATTGGTACATAAATTAAGAATTGTTCTCAAGCACGAGAAAATTGTATGTTCTCAAGCAACCAATTCCTAACAACCGAATATAACTGGATTCGAAGAACAATACTTATGAGAAAGATAGTGTCGAATATCTAGATATAACATATCTCATAGATGTAGTCATCACGGAGAATGATATGATCGTTAACCTCGATAATTTTCTTTTAAATAAGAAATACAAGATGTGAGAAATCTAAAACTTTTGAAGGTCTTTTCTATACAAGTTAGCAATCTAAATGGATCTAAAATAGTTTTGTGATTTAAAATTTGGATTTTCTTATAGGCCAAATAGTTTATCACAAGTTTTATTTGAGATTGTCTCATATAGATATATTAGATTTATTATGAATAAAATTTAAATATACCTACCTCATTTTATTGAAAAGAAAAAGAAAGTAGTTTGTGATGCTAAATAGATGAAGTATAAAATGAATGATATTTATTTTATATTCCTTTGAATTTTGGCAGAAAAACATGGTTTTAAAGCAATATAATGATTTCATGTGTTAAAAGAAGAAAATTGTTAATGGTTATCAAAAGAGTCAAAGTAGAAGAAAGAAATAAGACTTTTTCTTCATACAGTTTGTTATAGAAAATCAAATTGTCTAGTTCTACATCTTGGGTATGTGATACTAGATGTTGATCTCACATTTTTAAGAGTGTGATGAGTCTTTTAAGAAGTAGGACATTGATTATAATTTGCATCAACTTACGTCTAGAATGGAACAATGTGTTTCATTGACTATAAGAACTTATGATTAGACTTGAATTTGAGTTTGGAATCATTCTAAATAATTTTTATTAAGTTTCATTTAGTAATAAACACTAATTTTAAGTCTTGTATTGACAAGATGAGGAATGCATGTTTTGATAATGGACAAGTGTTGTTATGATTATCTAAAATTGTGGTTTCAATGCTAAATCAATTAGTGTATTTGAGTTATGCGGTCTTGTAAGCTCATCTATAAAAAATGTAGGATGAGTCAAATAAGATTTGAACCTTATGTATATGAATAATAATAATAATAATAATAATAATAATAATAATAATAATAACAATAATGTTTAGTCCAATAAGTGAGAGATGTATTTTCTAAGTCTATGAGAATAGATTGTTGAACTCATTTGGTTTTATATCATTTGATAGATGCAAGTCTTAATTTTGCAAGATATATCTAATGTCTCAATTCAACGAGTAAAGTGAAAGGACATATGATATATCTTGATTATATACATGTGTGATGTATATGGACCTCTAAACATATTTTTTAGATGGATTTTGTTTCTCTTTATTTATATTACTGACAAACTCAGTAATTATAGATTTGTGTATATGACACGAATTAGAATTATTTTGAGAAGAGTTCAAGAATGAAGTAGAAGGAAACAACTGAAAAAGGTATTAATATCATAAAAATTATTTGCCATAGTAAATACCCATATGAAGAATATAATGACGATTTAAATCGTACCATGTTTGATATTGAACAATTTAAAATAGTTCAATTATATCTTTATGACTCTTTTAAAAATTGTCTTTACATATAATTATTCATATCCATAACAAACTCCATTTAAAGTAGTCGTAGAGACACCATATTTGATATGGAGGTAAGAGTACCTAGTTTGTCTTTATGATCATTTGAGTCGTAAGGTTTATTAAGTAAACTTGATCAGAATCTAGATGAATATGTATTTATGGATGTGTCCCAATAAAAATAAGGGATACATATTCTATAACACGTTATGGGACAAAAATTTTTTGTTAATGAAACTTAAGTCTTCCTTTAGAGACATTATGTATCTAAAAGAACCAATGTGAGTGATGTAGAACTTGAAGAAATTCAAGTACCAGAAAATACATATATGAGAATGGAATATGAACCAATTCAACAAGGGAGTTATTGTTCAATCATTTGGTTCATGTAGCACAATATCTAGAGAAGATCATAAATTATCTTGATTCTACAAGAAGTATAAGTTGTTTAAATTCAATTATGGTTTTGAGAAAACATCTTAGAGTTGAATCTTTTTGTTAATGAAGTTTTGTGAAAACTTGGATTAATAAATGTCAAGTTTAAATCTTATGCACACAAGAAGGTTAGTGGGATTATTTGCATTAATCTAGTATAGTATGTAGGCATCATAATGATAATTAAAACAAATTCCTTACAACACAAGTGCAGGACATGGTTAAGGAAATAATTATGATGAAATGCTTAGGTGAGGTTTCCTAAAAAGGTTGAAAATCAGAATCTATAAAAATATATGGTTGATGAATCTCAACCTTATCACAAGTACATATTCTAACAAAGTGTTGAGATACCTAATATGCATAAATATCACATTAAGATTATTGCATACGTGGCATGATGTTTTGTCTAATGGGCAATGTCTTACCTCATTGGATGAGAAAAAGGACACGATAATATGTAATGCACTAGATGCATCATATGCTATGAGAATAAACATTAAGTACCAAAATGATTGAAGTGTCCATCGCTAGATCAATATCAAGAAGGTCTCTCTCTCTCTCTCTCTCTCTATATATATATATATATATATATATATATATATATATATATATATATATATATATATATATCTTAAAAGGACATGGTGTTCCTTTTCATGAGAGTAGAAATGAATAGTCATTGTAAAGGAGTTACAAAGATGTTATTCCAAAATTCATATCATAGTATAAATTAAATGTTATGATTTAATAACAACTGTATAAGTTAAAAGGAAAGGCTTAAGACATTTGTCATTTCTAGTATAAAGGTCAAATATATGGTTTGGATCGCCTTGCTAATTCTTGGGAAGAAAGTTGTGTTTCTTGTATTACAGATCCTATGGATCTCATTCACGATGTCAATGGGTTAATCTTGCAAGTTTAGAAAACTAGATCTCACTAGGGATACATGTATGTATATTTTGACACTTCTTTTTCTCGTTGATAGAATATCAAAAGTTGATATTGGAAGAGGTGTATATTACAAACATAAGAAGGAGTTCCTTATACCCTAATAAAGTATCATACTTAGATGATGTTTGATGCACACAATTAGCAAATAGATGTTAAATTAATATCTGATTGGATCTAGTGCTAGTGGGAGATTGTTAGAGTAAGCCCTAAAAGCCAATCAATATTGGCTTAATATGCTTTTGTATCTTGACCATGATATATTTTGTTTATTAATATATATACTTATTAGGCATTGTATTTATTATGTTCTATGTATATGACATAATAAAGTACTTATAAGAAATAGTCAATTAATGACCTATTAAGTGTGACTTAATCGTGAGACCTCATTAAACATAAGGATTTTATTCTTAAAGTATATGTATTCAAGCTTTACTATCAAATAGGACAACAGTAATGCATAGAGACTATTATGTGAGTAAATTGTTGACTGAATCTCACATGTCATACATATGAGATATCAAGTCTTCACATAGGTATAAATATTAGGAGTAATATTTATACTGGATTGATCCACCATGAGAATACTACATTGTTTGTTATGTAAGTATCATAAGTTATTTCTCATAGTGATACTGGTGTATACCACCCTTCGACCTGAAACCACTATGGACCCTAGATGTGGAGTCGAGTACTTTATTGCCAATCAAACGTTGTCTGTAACAGGATGACCATAAAGATGGTTGATGGGTACTTCACAAATCATGCTGAGGGACATGAGTGACCTAGATGGGATTTACCCCTCCTACATATACGGGAGCAGTATCTATGGGCCCCTTGATAGAGTATGACTATAAATGTATGGTCATGCTCAAATAAGTCAATATGAGATATTGATGTTACTTGTTATTATCAAGTATACTCGAGGATCAAGAAATAAAACATTGGATTATACAAGGGTGACACATTTTATGCCTTGTGTTCAATATAGATATAATGGAAAAAGGGTAATTATACACATGATCATTATCACATTAAGGTTATGTCAGATCACACGTCATTCTTGTCACTTGGGTTGCAGTGATGTGTTGCTAGATACCGCTCACAATTTATAATATTAAACAGGTGATTTAATACTATTGTCAACGTTACGAGAACCTACACGGTCACACGCATATAGTACTGATAGTGGAACAAATGATTAAATATAATAAGATTTAATTTAATTATGTGTGAATTGTATTATTTAATAAATTAACAAAAATATAATTTATTTGATTAAATATGATTTAATTAAATAAATGAGAATTGACAATTGATTAAATTAAATATGATTTAATTTAATTAATAATTAATTAAAAGAGTTTAGTTAAATATAATAGTATTTAATTTAATTTAAATAGTTTAATTAAATATTATTGGGCTTATTTTGGAAAAGCTCAAAATAAGAGCATTAGGGTTTTAGTTGCTCTCTATAAATAGATGAGCTATTTCTCTTGCCAATCCTAATTGTCAATTTTCTTAGAACAAGAGACGGCTAGCACCGTGTTCCATTTTGTGTTCGTGTAAACTACGTAGAGACGCTTGTATTTTCTGTCGTTCGTGATCAAATATAAAGCACACTTCAATAGGTATTATTTGAATCCTTTGATATTTTATCTGTGATTAATAGTTTAATCAACATCGGTTCATCTTGCTCCGTTAAGAGGTTAAATTTTTTGAAAAACCCCTCTTAAATCCCAACAGGTATGTGGGAAAAATCTTACAATCAACTTCCACAGTATTTGATAGCCACTACAAGAAAAATGTGCTCTAGCCACGTGATTAGCCATGTGAATTTCACGTGGCAAAATAAGTATATACTCTTAATGGAACCTGTGTTGATGGAAGTAGAATATTCTCTCGCCTCTTCTGGATTTTTCAACCGTGCATCAAAGGTTCTACATTAGTGAGAGTAACTTATTATAGGTTAGGGTCACTATTTACAACCAGAGGTAAAAAAAATGGAGCCCATTATTAGAATCAGGGCAATTATTTTGTGAAACCTACATGAAATTCATGAAGGAGGAAACTATTAAAGCGACCTCACATCATGTTAGAGAATTTGACCATCACGATTACAACTTCCTTGTTGACGAGACAAAGGATCACAATGAGGGCCGACCAATGAGATACTACTGGGTTGAGATTCATAAATATTGGTGTGACTGCGAAAAGTTTCAAACTTTTTGTATGCTTTGTTTCCATGTCATTGAGACATGTTCTAGTATTCGTCAAGACCCATTCTTGCAACTATGAAACGTTTACAAGGTCGTTAAGTTATTCGATATCTACAATAATAACTCACTAGTGGTAGCTAGTGAGGACTATTGGTCTACCTATCAAGGGGACACAATTTACCATAATGAAACATATGAGAAGGAACAAAAAAGATCGCCCCAAAAGCACACAACATAGAACAGAAATGGATACAACTGAGAAAATGGAAATATTGTGTGTAATATGTCGTCTTCCCGGTCATATAGGAAAACATTGTCCCAATATTGGAACAAGTTCTACATAAATTTAGTTATGTCGTTAAAAGTATTCGTAACCTTGAAATTTAATATGGATATCAACTTTTGGTTACAAGAGAACAAACTAAAATATGTCAAAAACAATAGCACAAAAGCATTAAAAATACAACAATTAACACTACACAAAAACTAAGAGATAACAACAATCAACACAATATCATTAGTTCCAAACATCATAACCCTAATGTCATTGTCATTTTTAATACGCACCCATTCACGTTTGTAGATGTTTAAGAATTGGCAGAATTTTTGACCAAACAAGAAATGTTAAATTCAGTTCAGAATGTCCTATCAGATGTTGGGACATTAGCAAACAGAGTATGTGAACTTATTTCAGGATGTCCTACCAGATGTTGGGACATTGTGTAAATAATTTAAGTTCAGTTTTCCAGGATGTCCCAACAGATGTTGAGACATCTCAGACCTGCTTCCAGAATTAATTATTGATTAACAGATCAGAGATATTTAAGGAGAGTTATCTGGAATTAATTAATGATGGATAAAAACAGAACAAGGCGCATCTGTAGGGTGTTTTATATTGAAGATTCAGATTAAAACAGAAGACCTAAATCACCTAGAATATAGGAGGTAACAAACCCTAAATTCAAGGTGACAGTTGCTGCACATTAGGGCTGGATCATTCTACAGAAAGCCCAAAATTCAGATACCTATTTAAACAACATAAACTCATAGAATTGGGCACTAATTTCAGAAGTTAAAATAGGGTGTCTAGTGTTTTTAATAGCAGGTTGTTTTAATATGTACCACTTTATGAGCTTTTAAGCAAAAGTGCATTTGTGACTTGATTGAAACTGTTAAGTAAGATCAAGCTGTTTTGTTTGAAGGATGTCTTCAATTTCAGTAAACTTGTAAACTTGATCACTGTGTGATTAAGGGGGAGTGAGTAGGGTACTCTTATCTAAGTGAGTCTTAGGTAGAAATTGCATTGGGTAAGTATTAAGTGATAGATTAAACAGGGTGGTTTAAGTCTAGAATTAATATTACTAATAGTGGATTTCCTCCTGGCTTGGTAGCCTCCAGATGTAGGTGTGGTTATACACTGAACTGGGTTAACAAACTTCTGTGTTGTTTACTTTTCTTGCTGTTTAAGTTTTGGTTAAATTTGTCAAATGTCCTATTAAGTGTTGGGACATCTCTTAGGACATCTCATACCTGATCACAGAATTTCAATTGGCATCAGAGCAGGCACCCTGCCTGTTTATACTGGGTGAGATCTAGGGAATACAAATTCTGTAACATGGACAGAGATTTAGGGTCAGTAAATAGACCACATATACTGGATGGATCTAATTATGACTACTGGAAGCCAAGAATGATTGCATTCTTAAGGTCACTTGACAACAGGGCATGGAGAGCAGTTAATGTTGGATGGGATCATCCTGTCCAAGACACCAAAGATGGATCAAAAGTGCTGAAACCAGAAGAAGAATGGAGTAAGGAGGAAGAAGACTCAGCACTAGGCAACTCAAAAGCCTTAAATGCCTTATTCAATGGCATTGATAGGAACATTTTCAGACTTGTACATCATTGTGAGCTGGCCAAAGATGTTTGGGATACTCTCAAAATAACTCATGAAGGAACATCAAAAGTAAAAATGTCAAGACTTCAACTTCTCACCACCAAGTTTGAAAACTTGAGAATGAAGGAAGATGAATCAATTCATGAGTTCTATATGAACATCTTGGATATAGCCAATACTTCTGGAGCTTTGGGAGAAAAGATGACTGATGAAAAGCTTGTAAGAAAGATTCTCAGATCTTTGCCAAAAAGATTTGACATGAAAGTCACTGCAATAGAAGAAGCTCAAGACATATGCTCCATGAAAGTTGAAGAACTCATTGGTTCTCTTCAAACTTTTGAGATGGGAATGAATGACACAAATGTCAAAAAGAACAAAAGCATAGCCTTGGTGTCAAATACAGATGAAGAAGAAGATGATGAATCAGCAAATGACAAAAGCTTATCAGAAAACCTTGCCTTGCTTGGAAGACAATTCAAACAGATTCTCAGAGGAATGGAAGGCCAATCCAAATCCAGTGGAAGAAACACAAACTCTGAGAACAGGAGACCATATGATGTCAACAGAAAGTCAAAGTTTGCTGAAAAGACCAGTCAAGATAAAGGAGTCAAATGCCATGAATGTGAAGGATATGGACACATCAAGTTTGAATGTCCTACCTACTTAAAAAGGCAAAAGAAAGGACTCTCTGTGACCTGGTCTGATGAAGACTCAGGAGAGTCAGAAGAAGAATCAGCTAAGCATATTACTGCTCTAGCTGGACTGTGTGAATATGATAGTGATTCCAGTTGTGGAGAACTTACTTATGAAGAACTTGAGCAAGCATTCAAAGATCTATACAAAAGAAGCTCTGAAATATGCAGTGATGTTATAAAGCTAAAGAAGCAGAATGAGACTTTAGAAGATGACAAAGCAAATTATCAGGAGATCATTGAAACCTTAAAAAGTGAAGTAAGCCTTCTCAACTCTAATTTGGAACATATGTCAAAATCTGTTAGAATGTTGAACAGCAGCTCAAACACACTGGATGTTATTCTCAGCAATAATAAACATTCAGGGGACAAAAGTGGACTGGGATATGACAGAGATGAAGCAAGCTCTAGCAGAACTACTTCAAAAACTACACAGTCAAACAAGATGTCCCAACAGATGCTCCAACATCAGAACACAAAGACAAACATAATGTTCCAACAGATGTCTCAACATTCTGAAAAGAACAAAATGAAGAAAAAATATCAAAGATGGAGATGCCATCACTGTGGAAGATTTGGGCATATCAAACCTCACTGTTATAAGTTACATGGATATCCAAATCAGATGTGTCAGCAACCTTCCAAGCAGAAAGTGGAAGGTACCAAGAAAGTACTGCATAGAAATCAGCAACCTCCTAAGCAGAAGACAGAGGTCATCAAGAAAGTTTGGAGACCAAAAGCTGACATTCAGACTGATCTAAGCCACATATCCAAGAACAAGAACAACAATCAAGCTTGGAGATCAGCTGAACAACACTCAGAGCAGAGGCATCAAAAGAAATCTCATCTCATCTGGTCAAAGAAAAGTACTGCTTACATAGCACATACATCTCTGAGAGTATCAGCTAAAGAAGACTGGTACTTTGACAGTGGATGCTCAAGACACATGACTGGATTAAAGAATTTGCTAGTAAACTTAAAATCACATTCATCCAGGTATGTTACCTTTGGAGATGGAGCTAAAGGAGAAATCAAGGGAGTTGGAACCTTGAATTGTCAAGATGTTCCAAGACTAGATGATGTGCTGCTAGTTAAAGGTTTAACTGCTAACCTGATCAGCATAAGTCAACTATGTGATCAAGGATACAGTGTAAACTTTACCAAATCTGAATGTATAGTGACTAACAAAGAACAAGAGGTTGTCATGAAAGGAGCCAGATCTAAAGACAACTGTTACATGTGGGAATCCCAAAATCTCAGCCTCACTTCAACCTGCTCTCTAGCTAAAGAAGAAGAAGTGAAACTGTGGCATCAAAGACTAGGTCATCTTCATTTCAGAGGCATAAAGAAGATCATATCTATGGATGCTGTAAGAGGTATTCCTAAACTGAAGATTGATGATGGCAAAATATGTGGTGAATGTCAAATAGGCAAGCAAACCAAGATGTCCCATCCAAAGCTCCAACATCTGACAACTTCCAAAGTTTTGGAACTTCTACATATGGATCTTATGGGACCTATGCAGGTTGAAAGTCTTGGTGGTAAGAGGTATGCCTATGTTGTGGTTGATGACTTTTCCAGATATACATGGATAAACTTCATCAAAGAAAAGTCAGATGTATTTGATGTATTCAAAGAATTATGTCAAAGATTGCAAAGGGAAAAATCCAGCTGTGTGATCAGAATTAGGAGTGATCATGGAAAAGAATTTGAGAATCAAAAGTTTTTAGATTTCTGTTCTTTAGAAGGAATTAATCATGAGTATTCTTCACCTATCACTCCTCAACAGAATGGGATTGTTGAAAGGAAGAATAGAACCATTCAAGAATCAGCAAGAGCTATGATTCATGCTAAAAAGTTGCCTCTATACTTTTGGGCTGAAGCTATGAACACTGCCTGTTACATCCATAACAGAGTTACTTTAAGGAAAGGAACTTTGTCCACAATATATGAAGTATGGAAGGGCAGAAAACCCACTGTGAAGTACTTTCATGTGTTTGGAAGTAAATGCTATATTCTGGCAGATAGGGAGCAAAGGAGAAAAATGGATCCTAAAAGTGATGAAGGGATTTTCCTTGGATACTCTATAAACAGCAGAGCATATAGAGTATTTAATTACAGAACAAAGGTTATCATGGAGTCCATAAATGTGGTAATTGATGATGTTTCTACAGATGTCCCAGAAGATGTTGGAACATCTGCTGATATCAAGATTGAAGCTGAAGAAAAGAATGATCAATATAACTTCACTCAAAATGATACAAGATCAGAAGATTCAAGCAAACCTCCCTCCATCAGAATACAGAAGGATCATCCTAAAGATTTGATAATTGGTGATCTCAACAGAGGTGTGAGCACTAGATCAAGAGAAGTGATTTCAGGTTCTTGTTTTGTTTCCAAAATAGAACCTAAAAATGTCAAGGAAGCTCTCACTGATGAATACTGGATTTGTGCTATGCAAGAGGAATTAGGTCAATTCACAAGGAATGAAGTGTGGAATCTTGTACCTAGACCTAATGACATAAATGTGATTGGTACAAAATGGGTGTATAAGAACAAGTCAAATGAACAAGGAATTGTTACAAAGAACAAAGCTAGACTTGTGGCTCAAGGATACACTCAAATTGAAGGGGTAGACTTTGATGAAACCTTTGCACCAGTAGCAAGGCTTGAATCAATAAGACTACTGTTGGGAATTGCTTGTATCTTAAAGTTCAAGCTATTTCAAATGGATGTGAAAAGTGCCTTTCTTAATGGTTATCTTAATGAAGAGGTATATGTAGAACAACCTAAAGGATTTGTTGATCCAAGCTGTCCAAATCATGTATACAAATTAAAGAAAGCACTTTATGGTCTGAAGCAAGCTCCAAGGGCATGGTATGAAAGACTGACCACATTTCTTATCAAGCAAGGATACAGAAAAGGTGGGATTGATAAAACCCTATTTGTTAAAGATGAAGAAGGAAATGTCATGATTGCACAAATATATGTTGATGACATTGTGTTTGGTGGGATGTCTGATAAGATGGTCAAACATTTTGTCAAGCAGATGGAATCTGAATTTGAAATGAGTCTAGTAGGTGAATTAACCTACTTTCTTGGTCTGCAAGTAAAGCAAATGGAAGACTCAATGTTTATTTCCCAAAGTAAGTACTCCAAGAACATAGTGAAGAAATTTGGAATGGAAAATGCTTCTCATAAAAGAACTCCTGCTCCCACACATTTAAAGCTGACTAAAGATGAAAAGGGTGAGAATGTAGATCAAAGTTTATATAGAAGCATGATTGGAAGCTTGTTATACTTGACTGCTAGCAGACCAGACATTGCATTTGCAGTAGGAGTTTGTGCAAGATATCAAGCTGATCCAAAAGTCAGTCATCTCAATCAAGTCAAGAGAATCCTTAAATATGTTAATGGTACTTGTGACTATGGCATAATGTACTTTCATGGGTGCAAACCAATTCTCACTGGCTTCTGTGATGCTGATTGGGCAGGAAGTGCTGATGACAGAAAAAGCACTTCAGGAGGATGCTTCTTTCTAGGAAACAATCTGATTTCTTGGTTCAGTAAGAAACAGAATTGTGTATCCTTATCTACAGCTGAAGCTGAGTACATAGAAGCAGGTAGCAGTTGTTCTCAGTTGGTTTGGATGAAGCAGATGCTCACTGAGTACAATGTCCCACAGGATGTCATGACATTGTACTGTGACAACTTAAGTGCAATCAATATATCAAAGAATCCCATTCAACACAGCAGGACTAAACATATTGATATCAGACATCATTTCATCAGAGATCTTGTAGAAGAAAAGGTGATTTCATTGGAGCATGTAGCTACAGATTTGCAATTAGCTGATATTTTTACCAAAGCATTGGATGCTACTCAATTTGAGAACTTAAGGGGCAAACTTGGAATCTGTTTATGTGAGATTTAGCAATTAATGAGATGTGCCAACATGTCATATGACATTGCATGGCATAAGTTCCAGATGGCAAAACCAGTCTGGACAAGATTCTTGGGAACTCCTTCTCTCATCATTTGCACTGTAACGGCTACTTACTTAGTAACTGTTTATAATCAGCTATCAAGATTCTCATCATACTATCATAATCGAATCACATTCACCAGCTATTCTCCAGAGATCATAAACCCTAAAGTTTTTCTTTCATCTTCTTCAACAATGTCTCAAAACCCTAAAGCTACTGAGGAAATTCTCAACAAGGAGGACGTGGTTCATGCCACTCCAATCTCTGTTGTGCCAATGTCATCAACACCATTGGACGAGCTCAGGGGAAGTGCCTCTCACACTAAAAAGGCAAGAACACCAAAGAGATGTAAAGATCAAATCAGAAGCAAAGCTAAAGGCAATCCCTCTCCTGCTAACATGTCCACAAAATACTCCAAATATGTTGATGATTCCATCAAGAAGATTGTCAACCAAGTTTTCTCTGAACAAAGAGTGGTGAGAGGAATCTCTGTTCCTTTGAACACCATTCCTGCACCTCAAGAAGAACCAGCTCAAGATACAGAGAACACTGCTGCAGAACAAGATGTCCCAACAAATGTTGGAACATCTGAAGATAAGAAAAAGAACTCATCTGATGTTGATCTGGAACAAACTGAGGACAAAGCCTCAAAAGAAAATGATGAAGAAGTCTCTGAAGAACAGGCTCAAGGCTCAAATGAAGATCAAATCCCTGCTGACCAACCAGCTGAAGAGGAGGCTGCTCAATCTCCTCCAGTGGTCAATCTGGAGCAGGACTCTGATGCAGAGATCATATCATCTGTGAAACCCAGCATTGCTAAAAGACTAAGGTCCAGGAAAGGAAAGATGCAAGCTGAACCTGTCATCCCTGAGAAGAAGAAGGCTAGTCCAAAGAAAGGCAAAGCTAAAGCTACCTTTGGTCCATCAAAACAATGGAGCAAAGTTCAAACCCAGAAGAGAAAAGCTGCAACACCATCAGATTCAGATGTTGGATCAGATGTCCCAACATCTCCTCCCAAGAAGAAACCAGCACCAGCCAAATCTTCAAATGCTGTTCCAGAAGCTCCCCTGGACAACATATCCTTCCATCATGTCTCCAGTGTCAACAGATGGAAATATGTGTATCAAAGAAGGGTTGCCTTGGAAAGAGAACTAAGCAGCAATGCACTTGAGTGCACAGAACTAATAGACCTCATCTCTGCTGCAGGACTATTCAAAACAGTCTCAGACCTCTCTCCCTGCTATGAACTTCTTGTTAAAGAGTTCATTGTGAATCTTCAGGAGGATTGCTCAAATGGTAAGTCTTCTGAGTTTAGAAAAGTTTTTGTTAGAGGTAAATGTGTACAGTTTTCTCCTCAAATCATCAATGAGTATCTAGGAAGAGAAACAGATGGACCCAATGAATTAGGTAAGACAGATAATCAAGTCTGTAAAGTGATCACTGCAAACCAGGTCAAGGCATGGCCTGTGAAGGGAAAGCTCTCTGTGAGCATGCTTACCAGAAAGTATGCCATGCTGAACAAAATTGGAACTGCTAACTGGGTACCTACCAACCACACTTCCTCAATCTCAACTGGTCTAGCCAGATTCATCTATGCTGTGGGAACTCAAACCAATCTGGACTATGGAACTTTTATCTTTGATCAAACCATGAAGCATGCCAACTCCTCAGCAACAAAGCTTCCCATAGCCTTCCCATCTTTACTGTGTGGGATAGTGCTCAATCAATACCCTGGCATTCTCACTGACAAGGATACAGCATGCAAAAGAGAAAGCCCCCTGGCTTTTCACTACAAATTATTTCTCAGTCACCATGCTGCAGATGTTGAAGCACCTGCTGGGACATCTGCTGGTCCCTCAACTGCTAAGAATCCAATCTCCAAGAAGGCCCTAATTGCTGAACTCAAAAGCACCTGCAAAGAGCTTGAAGCTAGAAAGCAGAAGCTTGAAGAAATAATTCAAAGATTGGAAAGTGAAGAAGATCAGAATGTTGCATCTGATGAAGACAGTGAAGCTGGTGAAGACAGTAAGGCTGATGAAGAAAGTGAAGCTGATAAAGATGAAGACACTGAAGTGGAGGAAGCAACTGAGAGTGATGAATCTGAGTGATCAATGTATGTGAGGAAAATGTAATGACAGCAATGTAATGACAGCAATGTAATGACAGTTATAGTGTCTTTGGCCCCTAATTTTGTGTCTACCAAGGGGGAGAACAACAACAAATTTGTACTGCTGTTTAATTTTTGAATGAAATCTGTTTGTTTCTGTCTGAACTGAATCAGTGTGTATTTCTGTTGCAACAAAATTGGATACATATATGTTTGAGGGGGAGTAATCTCAAATAAGAATCAACAGAAAAGTAATGCTATACTCTGATAAAAAGAACTTCTGCTGCACTCTGAAATCCAGAAAAGATGTTAGCCAAAAATTAGCCAAAGGGGGAGTTTGTAGATGTTTAAGAATTGGCAGAATTTTTGACCAAACAAGAAATGTTAAATTCAGTTCAGAATGTCCTATCAGATGTTGGGACATTAGCAAACAGAGTATGTGAACTTATTTCAGGATGTCCTACCAGATGTTGGGACATTGTGTAAATAATTTAAGTTCAGTTTTCCAGGATGTCCCAACAGATGTTGAGACATCTCAGACCTGCTTCCAGAATTAATTATTGATTAACAGATCAGAGATATTTAAGGAGAGTTATCTGGAATTAATTAATGATGGATAAAAACAGAACAAGACGCATCTGTAGGGTGTTTTATATTGAAGATTCAGATTAAAACAGAAGACCTAAATCACCTAGAATATAGGAGGTAACAAACCCTAAATTCAAGGTGACAGTTGCTGCACATTAGGGCTGGATCATTCTACAGAAAGCCCAAAATTCAGATACCTATTTAAACAACATAAACTCATAGAATTGGGCACTAATTTCAGAAGTTAAAATAGGGTGTCTAGTGTTTTTAATAGCAGGTTGTTTTAATATGTACCACTTTATGAGCTTTTAAGCAAAAGTGCATTTGTGACTTGATTGAAACTGTTAAGTAAGATCAAGCTGTTTTGTTTGAAGGATGTCTTCAATTTCAGTAAACTTGTAAACTTGATCACTGTGTGATTAAGGGGGAGTGAGTAGGGTACTCTTATCTAAGTGAGTCTTAGGTAGAAATTGCATTGGGTAAGTATTAAGTGATAGATTAAACAGGGTGGTTTAAGTCTAGAATTAATATTACTAATAGTGGATTTCCTCCTGGCTTGGTAGCCTCCAGATGTCGGTGTGGTTATACACTGAACTGGGTTAACAAACTTCTGTGTTGTTTACTTTTCTTGCTGTTTAAGTTTTGGTTAAATTTGTCAAATGTCCTATTAAGTGTTGGGACATCTCTTAGGACATCTCATACCTGATCACAGAATTTCAACGTTGTACATTGCCATCTGCAATCGAGAATTACGAAACAAGTCTTTCAATACTTCTAATTCTTTCTCCATCTAGAATCTCTTTGTCTAACCAATGATTAAAATTCCTTTCTAGTTGCTCTAAATTTTGGATGTTCCAAAATAGCATCCTTAACAGAGACTTGGTTCGTGAAAAAATAACATGTCAATATCTTCTAAGATACATGATGGAATCTGAGAAAATGAGAAGAAAATTGTAAGAAAGAAATGAGAAGAGGTGAGAAAAAATCTGCAGATGATCATATCTATTTATACAAAAAATTCTACCATTAAAATAATAATAAAATTTATAGTATTATATAATATAATTAATATTAAAAATTAATAAAAAATAATCAAAAGAATAAAACTATGTTTTTATTGGCTCTCTCTTTAAAAATTAAGAGGTGGCTATTCTTGTATTGACACCCCTCCTAATATAAAAAGGAAACTTTCCATGTATTGACTTCCTCTTTAAAATTAAAGAGATGACTTTCTTTCTATTGGCACCCATCTTTAATTTAAAATGGGGCTTTCTTGCTATTGGCGCCCCTCACACGAATACGTTTTTTTTAGATACTTGGTTTTTTTTTGGAATCTATGGTGGAATGATGATTAGATTGGGTATTATTGAGGCCAAACAGAGCATTCTCATTGTCATTCCCCCACATGTACCTAACACCCCCACAAAACCAATGCAATGTCCATATTACCCTTGCAAAAGTTATCGATTTTTTTAAATTCTCAGGTCAATACTGGGAATTCTATAAATTACTGGATATTTTCAAAAAAAAGTGTATGTGGATCACCAATTTTTTAACTTATACTATTATTTTTTTAAATTTTTGGAACCAAACCACCAAATATATAAATTCCCGGTATTAATTATCGGTATTTTAAATTTATAAAAAAATGGAAGTTATCAGACATTTGAAATTTTCGGTATACCGAAAATTTCAGAATCTCTGAAATTCCCGGTATGTGTCCAGAACTTGAAAAAAATCACATATTTACATTGTATTGTTCACAAAATCTTGCACAAATATATTAAAACGTAAAAAAATACATAATGTCAACAAGATTACTTATAAATTTAAGATGACTTCCTAAGTTCTTTCTCTCAATGCCTAATTCGTCATGCATATGTTGATTCCCATGCTCTTGCCTCTTCAGTACAATTCTCTCTCAACCGAACAGTGGCGGGAGGCGGAGGACTATCATATTTTTATTTTACCTGAACCCAATGATTGTTGTTGACAAAACCGACAACAATGATTTTATGCATGGTCGTATACATAGATGGAGCTATGGTAAGAGGGAAAAAGGTATTGTTAAGTGTCCTTGATAAGGAGACAAAAACCACATTGTACCTAGTCACAATAGGATAACCCATATCAGGAATTGTCATTCATTTCTCTCTACCCTATACACCCAAGTGTTCTACTTTTAAGGAATTTCTAACTTTATCAACAATGTCATTGAATAATCTGGAAAACAATTTTGGGTGTTGATGAATTTGAGTATCCAACTGAGTATGAATCAACGCCCATGACTCTTCACTTCATCCAAGTAAAGCTGCAATAGCCCAAAAACCACAATTTCCATCATCACCCATATCAATTATGTCATAAATGTATGGATGCATGAAACCAGGAAACTGAGTCAAGTAAGTATGCCTAGAAGATAAAGTGGACGGTTGACTTGGACCAGAATATGGATGTGACCAGAATATGGATGTGTCCAGAATATACCAGCAACAACATTTGAGTCTTTCCTATTTCTTGTCTAACACATGTACTTTTATTTATGAATTAAACTCAACAACATTTCCATTTCCATCAATGAACCTCTCTTGCTTGCATTGTATGTAGCTCTAGCTTTATACACTTGCATAACACTAGTGAGGTTTTCTGGATCTTTGTCTTTCAAGGCGGAA
This sequence comes from Lathyrus aphaca, assembly GCA_963966055.1. Taxonomy (NCBI): domain Eukaryota; kingdom Viridiplantae; phylum Streptophyta; class Magnoliopsida; order Fabales; family Fabaceae; genus Lathyrus; species Lathyrus aphaca. The sequence goes on from OZ014521.1 coordinate 233,582,069, forward strand.
GTTGTGTCGCAGAGGTGTGTTATACTTCGTTTTGTCATCCACAAACTGTCTCTCATGAGGTTTTAGACGACCCGATACGTCATGGCCTGATAAATCCTGAGATAGTCAATGATTGTGAAACCCACACGAAACACTCACCCTCCAACCAATACCACATGGCGAAGATCTCAGTTGAAAGGGACATTTCACTTTCATACTATACAAACCATCCTTCTCCGATGATTGATTACTTTCAGATGATTTTCTTTTATAATTTCCTCCTCTCTTATAACTCATAATCAACTTATACTTCCTACATCGTTGTCCATTTGCACTATCTGAACTAATGGTCACAACTATAATACCATGTTGCTTGCCAATATTCTGTGTCCAGGTTAGTACATCGGCTTGACTCTGAAATATTTGTCGTTTTAATACATCAAATGTATAGTATTAAAATCAAAAAATACAACGAAATAAAATTAATTTTGAAACAACTACATATAATACATACTTTTTATGTGGTGAAGAACTGAATGTAATCGCTACTTGAATCCAAAGATGATCATGTCGGCTTCAGACCGTACAACGCAAGCATTTTCGTCTAACATACCCGTGACCGGTAATTTCAAGCAAAAATGAAATTCCCGGTATACTGAAATTTTGAAATTCCCGTAAAACTTTGCTAAATACCGGGAAATTAGAATCTCCGGTAGAATTGTTCAAAAAGTTGAGTTTAATATCAAAAATATTTGAATCACCGGTAAGAATTATCGAGAATTTAAGAATTTCCGATAAAAATGATCAGATATTACAGGTTTTCCGGTAAAACTCTGAAATTTACAAAAATCGGTAGAAAAACGTACCGGGAATTTTGTTTTGCCTTACCGGGAATTTCGTTTATGTTAGTTGAAAAAAATGAATTTTTTTGGTAAAAAAAAATAATTATTTGAATAAATAGAGTCAGAGTTATTTTAAAAATATTCGAAAATTGAGGGATGTCAGATTTAATCGGAGGTGATAAGTAAAATGCTCGGCAAAACATGGTTATTTTGGTGAAATATTGGATTTTTGTTGATTATCTTTATGTTTTTTAATTTTTATTTGTTTGGTTGTTTTTTCTACCATGTGCAAGTTGGTGAAGTTATAGCGCATATTTTATTCTTTTAAGTTATTTTTTGTGGTTGTATCTGTTTGTTCCTTATTATTATTAACATATGCTATTTGCCATTAAAAAACAAATACTAATTTGAATACCCACTTTTAAAAGAAATTCATTATACCAGTCAAAGTTCTAGACAATGAATTAAGTCTTTGTATTTATTAGAGAATTGTTGGAAACAAAATAGAGATAAGAAAAAGTAGTATCGGTGTTCCTTATAGGAGGCAATAGGTGAAGCTTACGTCAAGTGTGGATTATACCCTGTTGTCTGTCTTTCATACCCATCACCATCTCTTCTGCACCATATCTTTTGCTCAACACCAGTCATAATATAATATCTCCCTTTACCGATAAACTGAAAACTCCGTCGTCACACTCCCTCTTCTTTATTCATTCATTCCCCCTTCTTTTCTGACTCACTTCACTACTACAGTTTACTTTTTGGAAATCAATAATTTGGCGAATATGTTCCTTAGCCTAGCCTGTACTTCTTTGTTTCTAGCTGTTGTTCGGATTGATATACTACTCTATTTTCTAGATTAATTTACGATTACAGCAATGATTACTCTGAATCTGTGATGTTATTACTCACTCAATATACTCTTATGTAGGAAGGGGATTTGTTTGTAAAGCTTCAATCATCAAGTTTGTGACTAAGATTCAAACTTTGGGATGTGTAACTATCACTATGTATGCAAAATTAATTTACAACATTTATGTCAAAATATTTTTCATTATAGTATCAACCAATCTTTTATTGAGAATATTCTCTCTCATCAAAGAGAGTGAGAGAGAGACATGCCACATTTTATATTAAGTTATTTACCCATATTTAATAGTAGTACTTATAAATAAAAAATTACAATTTTTATATTTATTACTATACAAATATAAATTTTGTGTCTTTTTTTTAAATATATTTTATGGAAAGATGTAAAAATAATTTTGATTGATTATTGTTTATGGAAAAAATAAAAGAGGAATTAAATTAAATCTAATTTGTATTTGATTTTATCTTAGAAAAGTATTTTTTTATAATAAAATTAATATTTTTTACTTATAATTTATAAAAAAAAAAATTTATTTTAATAAATTAGTGCAGAGGGATATATTTTATAATTTACCATAAAAAATCAACTTGTAAGATAATCACGCCAAAAAAAATATCAAACTGTCATTATTTTGAAATTTATATACCAAATTGTCACACTTGAAACAAAAAAGCATTGGATTGTCACATAAAGTACAGGGTTTCGTCCACCCCATGTATAAACCTTCGCCAATGTATAGAGATTTGTCCACCTCATGGACAAATCTTATCAAGATACATTTTTCTGACCTATTTTCCAGTGGTTCCTCCACCACTTGGACTAACTTTTTTTGCGTTTTTTTTTCTTCATTTTTAATAATACAAATATAATTCACAAATTTATTTAATTAATTTTTTTATAAAATTAAATATTTTAATAAAATTAAACATTTTAATTAATATTTATATGATTAAACTGATTTTAAAAATTATTTAATTAATATTAAATAAAATTAAACATTTTAATTAATAATAAAAAAATAACATAATACACAAATTTATTAATAATACAAATATAATTCAAAATAATAATACATTAATTTTATTTTGGCGGCGGTGGTGGTGGAAGAAGACACGAGCTAGTATAGCACTTGGTTTGAAATTTTAAGTGTTCACCTCTGCTCGTTTTTTTATGGAAGAAGAGGAGTAGCATCGGATGACAAATCTTTATCTTGATTCGGTAGACGTTGATTTGATTGACCTTGATTCGATGTACCCTCCACCAAACAGTCATTTATGTCGTCAATATTGAAGTCCGAAAGTGATACAAGATTTTCTTCGGTTAAATCAAAGTTGGGGAGTGCTTGTGATGCATGTGTGTATGACTGAGGCGGTTCCATTGATGGATGATAAACATCTTGAGAGAACGAGGAGTGATCGAAGTTAGCTTGACTAGATGATATGTGGAATATTTGTTGTTGAGATTGGTAGGAAGCAAATCCATAGTTAGGTTGAGATGAGGATGGGTTGGTTGTATGTTGTTGAGACTGGGAGTATGAATACTCAAAGTTAGGTTAAGGGATTGGAGAGTACTGGAAGGGTGGTTGTTGTGGGGTTTGATCTTGAAATTGTTTGTGGTAGTACTTGGTTTGATGGATTGGTTGGTGAAGAGTTGGTTGTTGGGATGATGTGTGTTGTTTTGTTGTTCGGGTGTGATGAAACTTTTGTTGGGGGAATGTGTTTGTTTGTTGCGGTTGTGGGGAAAAGTTTGTCGTATAGGAGGCAAATTGACGGGGGTCGGCTAAATATTGTGGTTGTGAGGGAAATATTAATGAAATTTTTTTTAAACCAAGTAATATATTTCTGGTTATGCCTCAGTTGTTGTCGTCTTAAACATTGCCCATTCAAAACCAAATGTCTTTTATTATTCCACTCCTTGTTCTCTTCTTGGTTTACAGTCTCCAGTGAACACGCCATGTGGATTGCATTTCTATTGTGTGATGTTCTCTCAAACATCTTGGTTGAGATGGAATTTCCTGAGGAAATCCAAACATTAATTTTACCCGGTCTGATTGATGTATCTCAGCAATATGAAAACATATTATTGATGTTGTTGCACTCCATACACGCATATCATCACAAACAATATCTGGATAAACCAGGTATTACCTCCATTTAAACTGGTACACGAAATAAAATAGTTAGAGTGCAAATAATCATGTATGAAATAAAGTAGTTATATTATTGGTTCCATGACTTACATCTTCCGGAGTCATGTGATCAAACACATCTCGATATCCACGTATATAGAATCGGGGAGTATTGTTGTACTCCATACCTCTTTGTGCAAATCTTGCATTTTCAAAATATTGAAACTTGTTAAATTAAAAGTATATGCGTTTAAAATAGTGCAATTATAAAATAAATTTACCCGAGGGCATACGGGTAAGTTGGCATTTGGTTGCTATTATGAGCTATCATTAGCATATGCCAATACGCCCAAATAGTCAGAAGGAGTACGCATCCTCAAATACTCACCACATCTTTGTTTGCTGCCTTGCACATATTTCTATAAAGGGTAGCCAAACAAGTAGAACCCCAACTATAGGTGCCGCATGTTTGTAAATCCCCCACCAAAGGTACCCAAGAACAATGTAACAAATTTTGTGACTTGTTTGGAAATAAAAATGACGAAATGAAAAAAAAAATATAAATTTTAGCATGGAGGATGTTCTCCGTTTTAGTGGGATCATCCCGACTCTTAAGATAGTTTAAAATATCGTGTAACCACGCAATTTTAACAAACTTCTTATGTCTTTATTGAGGAGAAGGTTCCACACCCAGATGTTCCACGTAGACACCATCCCCTAATTGAGTAGGTCCATTAATGGCTGGACCATCAATACGAAGACCAAACAACATACGTGCATCTTTCAATGTGATTGTACATTCACCAATTGGAAGATGAAATGTATGTATTTCTGGTCTCCACCGTTCCAATAGAGCGACCACAAGCTTTGAATCAATCTCTATTGTATGTATTTGTGAAACTTCGGAAAACCCAACTAGTTCCAAATACGACATGATATGCTCACTAGGTGCATCAAAACAATTTGAATGAAGTCTAAACCTAAGGTTGACATGGTCCTATTGAAAAAAAATTGTCATGAATATTAAAAAACTAACGGATTAAAGAATGTATTAACAACCAACATAAAAATTGTCATGAATATTAAAAACTAATGGATTAAAAACCTACGAAATGCACAATGTTACTTAGGGTTCCCCGGTGTACTTATCCTAACCATAATAACTCTGCCATTGTTTGCTCTAAAGACTAAGTTTATAAAAGATATAAAATAGGAAGGTGATATAGAAGATTTTGAATGTGTGATTTAAAAAAATTTAATGTCTCATATTTATAGCCATTTTCTTCCATGCGTGAAATTAATTAAACTCATAGGCAAGAATCTTAAGGTATCATGCATGCAAAGATGACACGACAAAACCTCACACTCCCATGCATGCATTATGATACGACCTCACGCTGCACCAATAAAAGTGCACCCTCCACATGGGCGAACCTCACTCTGCACCAATAGGAGTGCACCCTCCACATGGGCGAACCGGTCTCACACCGTAGAGGTAAGTCCACATGGTGGACGAACCTTTCTAGGAGTAAGTCCATAAAGTGGACGAACTGTTCTAGGGGTAAGTCCAAAAAGTGGAAGAACCGATTAATAACCCCTATATATTTGTATGAACCGATTAATAACATGACACAATGGAATTTTTAAAGCATATATTACTATGAACTAGTGTTTGAATTATTCATCAATTGTAACCATTCACCATATTACATAAAAAAAATTAGAATTCTCATTTACAATGGCTCAGAGAAATATCATTGTAACCATACACTATAATGGTTCCCTTGCCAATGATGTTACTGTCGGCTTCTCGTTTGTTAATACAGATACTATGCGTTTCAAAATTCATTGTAAATCTGATTTGTTCCATTTGAAGGAACGTATAGAAAACAATACAATGTTCTTTATTAGAAATCATCTAACAGCTACCATTATTTCATGGAGACGATGGTAGTGTATTTTATGTAATGAAGAAAATTGAAGATGACGATGGAGTCAACATGATGTTTCAATGTCACAATACATTTCCTCAACAAGACACGATTGAGCTATATTTACGTCTCGTTGATGTCGAAGTATTTCCACCTCAAGAATTGCAATTACATCGGTATGGAATGAGTCAACTCACTGAAGATGGACCAATCCAAAACAATGAATTGTTCATACCAACTGAAGTGGTTGGGGAATACAGTGAAGATGAACTCAATGAGGAAAGTCACAAAGACCTGTTTGTAGACAATGATGATGAGGAGGATGCAGAAGTCATGTTAAATGCTACCCAGCCAACAAACTTGCAACAGATGAATTTATACAATCCGCCTGTTCACATGACAAATATTTGTTTGGAGGCTCAACCTATCTCAGTTTTTGAAGCCCAAAATCCAACCACCATGGGTAATGATTTGGAGATAGGAATGGTGTTTGAAACTAAGGAGGTATGTGTTGCGGCCATCCAACATTGGCATATAACCAATAATCTTGACTGCGATGTCTACAAATCTGATCTTGGAAGGTATATTATCAAGTATAAGAATTCAGAGTGCAAATTCAAGTGCAGAGCTTCTTTGCGTAAGAACTTAAACTGGATGATCGATAAGCTTCATGGACCCAATACTTGTATGGCGTCTGCTATGACACAAGACCACGGAAAAATCTCTTCAGAGCTAGTTATTCAAAGCATTAAAGATCTTGTTAACAATGACACTTCAATCCAAATAAAGGTGATCGTGGCCCATATTATTGAAAAATATGGGTATATAATATCCTACAAGAATGCGTGAATTGCGAAGACGAAGGCCATAAAATCACTACATGGGAACTGTGAGACATTGTACAATGAACTTCCACACTGGTTGTCGGTAATGCGAACCTATATTCCTGGTACTGTACTAGAATGGAAAATGCTGCCTGTTTTTACAAACGACGGAACCCAATTGGGTGACAGGAGGAAATTCCATCAGCTTTGGGCGTTTCAACCGTGTATCCGTGGATTCTCCTATCGCATGCCGATTGTGCAGGTCATCGGTACATGGTTGTATGGCAAGTATAAAGGTATGTTATTGATGGTTGTTGCACATGATGGGAACGATAACATTTTCCCTATAGATTTTGCATTAGTTGAAGGCGAGACAAGGGATGGATGAAGTTTCTTCCTGAGAAATATGAGAAAGCGCGTCACACCATAGGCTAATTTGTTTCCAATATTTGACAGACATGTATCAATTAAAAGTTCATATGATGATCTAGAAAATGGTTGGAAACATCCTATATCTTCACACGTATATTGCATCAGATACATCGCACAAAACTTCAGTCGTGATATTAGAGACAAGGAACTACAATTTTTTTTGTCAACATGGGTAAGAGTCTACATTTATAATTACCAAATATAGTTAAAGATATTGGCATATTCATCTTAACATAGTTAATTACAGGATATGCATTGACAGATGCAACGTTTAATTACTATCAAGGTGAAATTCGAAGTGAAAATATAGAGGCTTTAAGGTAGATAGACAACATTCCTTGAGAGAAATGGGCAATGGCGTTTGACGGGGGACAACGCTGGAGACACATGACAACTAATATTGCTAAGGCAATGAACTGTGTACCTAAGGAGACTCATAACCTTCCTATCACTTATTTGGTTAGTGTAATACCTCAAAATTTTCCCTCTCATATCCTCAACATTTTGCATAGCATCTCGCTACATAAATTCATAAAATAATAAAAAACATTGCATCATGTATAACATAGCTAAGGCATAGGTATGTGATCAATGACTGGAGCAACTTAAGGCTATACAGAGACAATCAAAGGGCCATAAAGCTTCTCAATCATGTGAAAGGGGTCTGCAACATCCCACAAGTCTCCATTTGAAGCCTCAAGTCTTGGAAAGAAGTGAATGGCTCCAAGGAATGCAAGCAGTGCAACATCTCCTGAGGAAATGATCCAAATTAGGGTTTCAATTGTGAAGGGATTCTCCATGAATTTTTGAGCAAAAGTGGATTCCATTGTGTTCTATATGACAACAAGTGTATAGGGTTCAAATTTCATCCACAAGTTCATTTTTGAAGAGGTTCAATTGGTCAGATGATTGAAAATCAGGAAATTGGAGAAAAGTCAACCAGGCTGAGTAAAAAGTCAACTCTAGACTCCTTGAGGTCAAGGTCATGAAATTTTGGTCACAAAGGACTTATGGACCAAATTTGATCAAGAAAGAATGGAGAAATCAAAGAAAAAATAGTTTTTGGGGACTATGTATCGATACATACGAGTTTTGTATCGATACATGTTCGCTGTGTAGTTTTGGAAATGGACTATGTATTGATACATAAGCAGGATGTATTGATGCATGATTAGAAAAACCTGCAGGATGCATCGATGCATCCGTGTTATATATCGATACATATCAGTTAAAAAACTGACATGCATCGATGCATCCATGTTATGTATCGATACATATCAGTTAAAAAACTGACATGTATCGATGCATCCGTGTTATGTATCGATACATAGTTGTTTTTTTTGCTGAAAATTGCCAATGCTTCAGTATGTATCGATGCATACCCATATGTATCGATACATGATGTTGTTTTTCTGCTAAATTGGCGGTTGTATGATACATAGAAAGGGGCAACGATAGTGTTGTCTTGGGGATGAGTTCAGGGGTGACTTGTGCACATACTAGAGCTCATTTAGCTTCACATTTGCTTCAATTCAAACCTCAACCATTGCTGCTACATTAGATTGGTCCTCACCACAAGGATCATGAGTTGGTGTACACTAGATCCATTGGTCTTAAGCTGCATTTAGCTTCTGATTTTATTGCATCAGTAGGTTATCATTATGTGTATGCAGTTCCACTTTAAAGGTTGTGCATCTCACAATCAAGTGAGCAAACTCAAGCTACAATCCTTGGGAAACTAAGTTGGTGTTTCACTTCACTAGTCTTCAGCATAAGCTTCATGTTCTCTGCAACATTGGATTGGTTTCAACTGAAGAAGGTTCTAGAAATCCAGTTGGCATAACTGTCATAACTAACTCCACTCATTTAACTCACTTCACTAAGTTAACCAACGCTAATTAACCCTGGTTCTAACTGTTAACCAGAGGTCTAATGCTCTATATAAGGATGAGTAGTGACTGAGTTTGGGGTTCAACTTCATTTTCACTCAAATCACACCAAAATCCTCGAAATTTGCCTCTGCATTTTCGCTACAAATTCTCTGCATTTTGAAGGATTAAGCTTCCACAACCATATCATTGATCTTCTTCTTCCTTGTGCTTCTTCAAGCACCATTCATAGTGCATTTTCATGGAGATTTGAAGCTGGAAATTTGAAGTTGCATCATCACAACATTTCCACCTTTTGGATTGAATAAGCTAAATCATCACCCAACAAGCCTCATTGAGCATCGATTCATCACCATCATCATGATTTGCAGCATATCCATGGAGTTTATAGCTTGAATCATCAAGAAACAAAAATGTACAAAACAAAGTGTGACTAAAAATGTACAAAAATATACAAAACAAAGTGTGACTAAAAATTCTGATTTCATTGATGTGTGTGCCATGAATAGGCAAGTACAATCAAAGAAACGAATCCCCTGGAATGAGGAGATCGCTGTAAATTGAGAAAATAAAAGTGTTGGCAATGTTGAAGATGCTGTTCCATTGAGCTTCCTTTGCTATGACCCGTATGACCTTAACGTTCTTCTTATCTTGCTTTCTGAGGAAGGTTGATTCTGACCGATGCTTTATCCTTTCGAAGCTTGCCATGTTGTGAGTGATACAGACGAATTCAAAATGCAGTTGTGTAAATCTATAATTTCGACAGACTGAAATTAAGGGCTTAAGATCATCTTTGTCGAAGGATAACAAAGAGAGAGAATTCAAGGATTGCTGACAGGGTTTGAAACTTCATTACTTCGACAGAAAGGGGAAATGTTGGTCTGGCAGACTAAAGTTGGGAAGTTATTTATAACTAAGTGTTTGACAGAAGAAAGCTTCTCTTTCGACGTTTCGACAGAAGACGGTCTTTCAATGATTTCGACAGAAGGAGATATTTGACAAAAAAGAATATTTGGCAAATGCTGAAGGAGTTGTGTTTTTAAAGGCTTCGACAGTTTGAAGAGGTGCAAGGTTTCGTCACCAAAGAAAGGAATTCAAATTCAAAAGGAATTCAAATTCCAAAGGTTGTAACTTTTGGCAGTTGGACACATGGAGGTTTCAGAGAAAAGTCTACATGCAGGCTGACACTTGTCGTTTAATTATAGTTTTTCCGTTCTAAGCAGTTATTTTGTTTATGAATAAATAGGATAGTTTGTGTTTAGAATAGGTGTGTGAAGATTGATACAAAATTCCTGTTAAAAAACTCTAAGTACCCAGTGTGAGAGAAAATGAGTCTAAGATTTGGAACAATGTACGTTTGAACACCAGTTATATTTCAAAGTCATTTAAATTACTTGTTCATTTATCAAGTTTAATGTCATTTGCAAGCTTTATTTATTTTTCTGCAAGTTTACAGCCTTCGACATGTCTTTTTGTTCTTGTTTAAACTTTTAACTTTATTTCATCTTTAAGTTCAAACTTTACTTTACTTGCAAAATCAAAGTTCTTAATACTTTGACAATACTGATAAAACAAACCACAAATCAGTCACCAAATTCTAAGAAGATTTCGACAGAAACAATGCACATGTATCCCAGGACTTGTATGGTTGGTCCTGCAAGTAACCCAGTTTTCTAAAGAAATTGGTTAACCAGAGGTTGTTCGCCAGAAACCACTGCGAACAAATTGGCACGCCCAGTGGGACTGGTGCATTAGACAATTATCTAATAAAGAACTTCTTAGACAAATTGTTCCTTGCTACGTTGTATGATTCTTAGAAGCGGTAAACTAGCCGTAACCGACGTAGAGAGACCAAAGAGAACAAGAAGAAGAAACATGGCTAACTTGCCAAATACTTCAAACATTCCTGACGAAACAATACCAGTTTCCAACCCTATCCCTTCGTCAGGAACAATACCAATGTCTGGCCCTGTTTTAGAACAAATTAGGCCTCCTTTGGGAGATTCCATACCAACGGGTTCAGGATCCCAAAATATGCCTAGTTCTTCCACCATGGGACAAGCCAAACCCCTTGGAACCCCTCCCCCTGGAGGAAATACATTCAGGCCATATCTGAATTACTCTCAGCCTTTGACTGGGAGGGAACAACCGTATGGAATGCCAACTTCAATGATGGCAAGCCTACATAATTCGTCACCATTATTCTCTGATGCTATGGTTCAAGTGTCATCACCATTGCAGGGATCAGGATATGGTGGAAATGGAAATAGAATGAATCAAATTCCACCAGGTTTCCATATGCCTGCTTTGACAAACCATTCTGCACAAGTAATTCGCCAACAGATGGATGAAAGCAATCATGATATGGTGTAGGCTTTGACACAACAAATGGGAGACGTGTTCAATCCCTTAATACAAAACACTACCCAAACAAACCAAATATTGGCAGAACAGATGGCACGCATTGCTGACTTTTTTGGAGTCCCGCAAGCACAACAAAGAATGCAATTAAACCAGAATCCTGCCAATAGGGCTGTCGAAGAGGAACTTACTATAAACCAAAGGCCCTTAGGGAACCCTCATGAAAATCCCAGGGGGCAAGAGGTGATAGTCGAACAGCCTAATGTAGAAGAACCTATTCGACAGGAACCAAGAGGGATAATAGTCCAAAGGAACCAAAATGCTGACGAAGTATTACAGCAGAGAATGCGTTACAATAACATGCCTGTCGAAAATAATATTGCCACCATGGTTGAGAGAATAATGGCACAAAATGGAGTAAACGTAGGATTACAAAGGCCTAGTTATACTTCCCCTTTGTCTGAATTTGTCTTACAACAAGAGTTACCACCAAGGTGGAAAGTCCCCAAATTCACAAAATTCTCAGGGGATACTAGTGAATCCACCATAGAACATGTGGCGCGTTATTTGATAGAGGCAGGGGAGATTGCTAATAATGAGAACTTGAGGATGAAATATTTCCCAAGTTCTTTGACGAAAAATGCTTTCACTTGGTTTACATCACTTCCTGCAACTTCAATCTTTACTTGGACCCAATTAGAAAGATTGTTCCATGAACAATTTTATATGGGACAAACCAAGATAAGTTTGAAAGAGTTGGCAAGTGTCAAAAGAAAATTTTCTGAGCCTATAGATGACTATTTGAATAGGTTTAGATTATTAAAAGCCAGATGCTTTACGCAAGTGCCGGAACAAGAACTAGTCGAAATGGCTGCAGGGGGTCTAGATTATTCCATAAGGAAAAAACTGGATACCCAATACTTGAGAGACATGGCACAACTGGCAGACAGAGTGAGGCAAATAGAAAGACTAAAAAATGAAAAATTTAGATCAAATAAAAACAAGAAGGAAAGAGTGGCCTATGTAGGAATAGTTCAAGAAGATGATTATGACGAAAACGAACCAGTCATTTTCGACCAGCAAGAAATTGATCTTGCAGAATTAAAACAAGGCCCTCCATATTCTTGTAAAGTTTTAGCCCCGTCGAATGGAAAAAATCCAGTCGAAGTGGAAAAGAATGACAGGTTCCCTAAAAGAACCTATACATTCGACATCACCAAGTGTGATGAGATATTTGATTTATTAGTCAAAGATGGTCAGTTAATAAAACCAGCAGGCACTAAAGAGCCTCCTGTAGACCAACAGAAAAAGAGAGGTTTTTGTAAATACCATAATTTCTTGGGTCATAAAACTTCTCAATGTTACCTTTTCAGGGATCTTGTCCAGAACGCAATCCAAAATGGAAGGCTGAAGTTTGGAGACAAAGGCAAGCAGCAGATGAAGATTGACTCCAATCCCATGCAGGTTGTGGAGGCCAACTATGCTGAACCAGAAATGGTAAACGTGGTCGAAATGGAGATCATGGCAGAAGAGAAATTTGAAATGGTAGAAGTTACTGAAAGCTTCGACACCAACTTCACCATGATAGAAGCTGCTGAAGGTTTCGACACCCATGTCAATGTGGTGGAAGAAGGTGATAATTCTGCTGACCAGGCTGAGGCAAAAGAAGTCAAAGTTTCTGAAGACTTCGACAGTGAGAATGCCACTGAAACTACTGAAGGTTTCGACGGAAGAAATGCAGTCAAAGCGGGAAGAAGCTTCGACAAGGAAAACTGTGAAAGAGATGCTGAGCAAGGGGTGATCTGGGACACTTTGGGAGAGTCAAATGGGAAGTTCGACTTCATGGTGAAATATTCAGCACCACCAAGCTCCAAAACAGATATCAACAAAATCAAACCCACAGGATGGGGAGATTCTTTCAAAAAGGATGACGAAGAGGAGGATAGCAAAACCCTCACTGTCCAAACAGAGGCCACTGAAGGCCCTGACCAAGAGGAGATCAAAACAGCAGGGGCTGATGACAATCCCCTCACTGTCGAACCAATAAACAGTGGTACCACCAGAACTGAAGGACATCCTGTCGAAAGGGTTGCACATTGCTGCAAATACATCTATAAGGGCTTACACCCAAAAGGCAATGTGAGTCAGTCAAAGGAGGACATCCCAGAGGAAATCATGCTAGTCGAAAAAATGAACAAATTGAAAATTACAACTTAACAGAGTGCTGGGATTCATATGGTGGAAATCACTCAAAAGGGAGGACCAGACACCAACAAGGGAAAGAAACATCAAGAAAAGCATCAGAAGTTGGTTTACCCAGAAGAGAACGAGAGTCTCGTCGAATTCATCCAGAGGTGTCAAAGGAAAAATGCAGAAGTCATGCTTTGCCCAAGATGCAGTGCTGTATTCGACAAGAAAGCAGCTGATGACTTAGAAGCAGCAGAAAAGACCCAGAGGAAAAGAAATTGGGGAACAGTCCCACCAACCAGAAATGAAAGATTTGACCCAAGAAGAGGGAAGTATCACAGTCAAGGGGTGGGAGAAAGACGTTTCAACACCTACAAACCATCCAACAGACCCAATGATGACAAATGGGTTCAACCTACAAGGGATGCCCAAGGTCAGAAGAGATGGAAGAGTTTTGAAGTGAACAGGGGTCCCTCATTGGAAGTTAAAAAGGAGGCAAAACCAAAATACGTCTCTGAAAATTACAAAGGGAAGAATCCTATGTCCAGATCCCAATGGAGAAGATTCCAAAGGCAGAAGAAAATTGGAAAGGGAAGTGTGGAACACAAAAAGGTTGGGCAAAAGGAGGCTGAATCAAGCAAATGTGTGCAGATCACAAACAAGGGAATACCTCTGGCAGAAAAAGAAGCTCCTCAGAAGAGTAGATCTAGTGACACCACAGAAATGCAGAGCACAAATAACAGGATGCCAGTGGACGAAGAAGTCACAGATGAATTTAGTTCAGAATCAGATGCCTCTTTCGACGTAACTTGCAATGTGGTTTCTGTGCTGCCCAGAGACTATGACAGGATAATGGAAGTCGAAGATGAAGAGGATGACATGGCAGACGACAACATAGGTCTGAAGCCTGTATGCTACTACATAATGAACAATGGCTGTGTCGAAGAGCAAGATGCCTTTTTCGAAAAGCCAGATGATGCAATGAAGGCTCACTTAAAGCCTCTCTTCATAAAAGAAAAGTTAGAAGGTGTGGGTGTCAACAAAATTCTGATAGATGGTGGAGCAGCTGTAAATTTAATTCCTCATTACATGATAAAGAGGATTGGAAAAGATGACTCCGACACTAAGCCTCACAATATGGTGTTGTCCAACTATGAAGGTAAAATAGGAACAACACTGGGAGTAATACAACTAAACTTGACTGTAGGATCCATCACCAGGCCTACCATGTTTGTGGTGATAGCATCAAAGGCAAATTACAACTTACTGTTGGGAAGAGAATGGATCCATGGGATTGGGGCTGTACCATCCTCTATGCATCAAAGGATAGCAATCTGGAGGCCAGATGGGATTGTCGAAAACATAGAAGCAGATCAGAGTTACTTCACAGCTGATGTGAACAATGTCACTGGACGTAACTTCGACAAAAATCTAGCCCATATAGCACCATGCAACCCTGCTGCTTTCGACTTAACAGCGTCCGACAATGCTTACTGTTCCATGTACCTCCATCCTACGCATGGTTTCCAGTGGGATAAAGAAGTAATTGGGGAGACAAATTACACTTGGGGAACTGCCCATGTCAACCCAACTGGATGGGGGAGTGAATTCAGTGAAAATGACTGAAGTTTCAGCAATGGAAAGGATTTCGGCTTATATAGCCGAAAAACAACTCAGAACGGCCCTTGAGGCTGAAGTTAGAAATATGGCTGTCGAAGCCAGCACTCAGGTTGTCGAAGGACAATATCCTCAAGAAAATATTGAGGAGCAACATGCAAATCAGAGTTTTGAAGAAGACTCAAATGGTGAATGGCAGAATAAAAGACTTGATGCCATTTATGATGACGAACCTTTGGGGTTCGAAAAGGATCCAACCTCAACCAATATGAAAATGGTGGCACAGGACCCTTTAGAGGAGATTAATCTGGGACTGGGGGCAGAAAAAAGGCCCACTTACATCAGTGCCAAGTTGAATCCTCAACTCAGAGTCGAAATAATCCAACTGCTGAATGAGTTTAAAGACTGCTTTGCCTGGGATTATGACGAAATGCCTGGTTTAGACAGAAGTTTGGTGGAATTGAAGTTGCCAATACTGGAAGGGAAGAAGCCAATAAAGCAGACCCCCAGACGCTTTGCACCTGAGATTCTGTCGAAAATCAAAGAAGAAGTCGAAAGGCTTCTAAAATGCAAATTCATCCGTACAACAAGGTATGTCGAATGGATTGCTAATATTGTTCCTGTGATTAAGAAAAATGGCACATTAAGGGTGTGTATTGATTTTAGAGATCTAAACTCAGCCACCCCTAAGGATGAGTATCCTATGCCAGTAGCAGAAATGCTAGTAGATTCTGCAGCAGGCCATGAGTATTTAAGTATGCTTGATGGCTATTCTGGTTACAACCAGATTTTCATTGCTGAAGAAGACGTTCCAAAAACAGCTTTTCGTTGTCCAGGAGCAATAGGAACATATGAGTGGGTAGTCATGCCCTTTGGTTTGAAAAATGCTGGAGCGACTTATCAAAGGGCTATGAATTCTATTTTTCATGATTTCATCGAAACATTTATGCAGATTTATATAGATGACATTGTGATTAAATCTGCTTCAGGCTTGGACCACATTAACCATCTTCGACAGTCCTTTGAAAGGATGAGGAAGTTTCAGTTGAAAATGAATCCTCTTAAATGTGCTTTTGGTGTGCAGGCAGGGGACTTCTTAGGCTTTGTGGTCCACAAGAAAGGGATCGAAATAAATGAGAACAAAGCTAAAGCAATAATGGAAGCAAAAACGCCATCGACGAAGAAGGAATTGCAGTCTCTACTAGGGAAAATCAACTTTCTCAGAAGGTTCATTTCCAACCTTAGTGGAAAAACTCAGGCCTTCTCACCTCTGCTTCGACTGAAGAAGGAAGGTTTCACTTGGGGGCAAGAGCAACAAGATGCCTTCGACAAGATCAAGAAGTATCTGGCTAACCCCCCAGTTTTAATATCTCCTAGTCGAAAAAGGAGCATGAGGCTCTACATATCAGCATCTGACAGAACATTAGGAAGTATGCTTTGTCAAGAGGATGAACATGGCGTCGAAAGAGCCATTTATTATCTCAGCAGAGTCTTAAATGATGCTGAAACTAGATATAGTATAATAGAGAAATTATGTTTATGTGTATATTTCTCTTGTATAAAATTGAAGCATTATATAAAACCCGTTGATGTACATATATCTTCTCATTTCGACGTAATAAAACATATGTTGTCCAAGTCTATTTTACATAGTCGAATTGGAAAATGGGCTTTAGCCTTGACTGAGTATTCTTTAAAATATATGCCTCTAAAAGCTGTTAAAGGGCAAGTAGTTGCTGACTTCATAGCTGACCACTCCATACTTGAAGATGAGACAAATTATGTCGAAAAAGAGCCTTGGAGGTTATATTTTGATGGTTCCAGTCATAAAAATGGAACAGGTGTTGGGGTATTAATTATTTCTCCCAATAAAATTCCAACAAAGTTCAAGTATAAAATAGAAGGATTCTGTTCAAATAATGAGGCAGAATATGAAGCTTTAATTGCTGGACTTGAAATTTTGTTGGAACTGGGGGCAACAGAGGTCGAAATAATGGGTGACTCTGAGCTGGTGATAAAACAATTGACGAAAGAGTATAAATGTGTCAAAGAAAATTTGATCATGTATTTTGTGATAGCTAACAGACTCCTCAAGAGATTCGACAGTGTAGTCTTTAGACACATTCCCAGATTAGAAAATCAAGAAGCAAATGACTTGGCTCAGTTGGCTTCAGGGTATAAAGTGTCGAAGGAAAATCTGATGAAGGTTGTCGAAGTGAGAGGCAAAGTCTTATCCACCAAATTATCCCCATCTGATTTGGAGACAATGAGATTGGGATTTGGTGATAAAGAAAACTTTGAGATTTTCAATGTAGGTGATCTAGAAGTTGGAGATTGGAGAAAACCCATCAAAGATTATTTACAAAATCCAAATCAAACAGTCGAAAGAAAGATAAAGTACAGAGCTATAAGTTATGTACTCTTTGGAAATGAATTGTTTAAAAAGACTGCAGAAGGAGTTCTACTAAAATGCCTAGGAGAGACTGAAGCTTATATAGCTTTGTCGAATGTACACAGTGGTGCATGTGGTGCTCACCAAGCAGGACATAAGATGAAATGGCTATTATTTCGACAAGGGATGTATTGGCCAACCATGTTGAAAGATTGTGTCGAATTTGCAAAGGGTTGTCAGGAATGTCAAATCCATGCAGGCATACCTCATGTGCCAGCAAGTGAGTTACATTCTATTATAAAGCCTTGGCCATTCAGAGGTTGGGCTTTAGATTTGATTGGTGAAATTCGACCAGCCTCTTCAAAAGGGCAGAAGTACATTTTAGTAGGAGTAGACTATTTCACTAAATGGATTGAAGCCATACCCTTGACGAATGTAGATCAGGAAGCAGTCATAGACTTCATCCAGAAACACATAATGTATAGGTTTGGGATACCAGAGACTATAACCACTGATCAAGGATCTGTGTTTACTAGTAGAAATATGCAGGCATTTGCAAAAGAGACAGGTTTTAAGTTGTTGACTTCGACACCCTATTATGCTCAAGCAAATGGTCAGGTCGAAGCAGCCAACAAAGTAGTAATAAACCTGATAAAGAAACATGTGGGTAAAAAACCCAGAAATTGGCATAAGACCCTGGATCAAATCCTTTGGGCTTGTCGAACATCTCCTAAGGAAGCAACCAATTCCACCCCATTTAAATTAACCTATGGACATGATGCAGTATTGCCTGTCGAAATCTGTTTACAGTCAATACGAATTCAAAGACATCACGAGATTCCATCTGAAATCTATTGGAGTATGATGATGGATGAACTGGTTGATTTAGACGAAGAAAGGTTGCGTGCTTTAGAAATAATAAGAAGGCAGAAAGAGAGAGTTGAAAAATTTTATAACAAAAAAGTAAAATTCAAAGCCTTTTTAGTAAATGATTTAGTTTGGAAAGTGATTTTGCCCATGGAGAAGAAAGACAAAGTGATGGGAAAATGGTCCCCTAAATGGGAAGGACCTTTCAAAATCCTAAGAGTTTTTTCCAATGGAGCATACGAAGTTGAAGAAATAGAAAAAGATAGAAGAATGCTGAAAATAAATGGGAAGTACTTAAAGAAGTATAAACCAACATTGCAGGAAATAAAAATAGGAACAAATTAAAATTGTGAACGAAACTTGTCTTCGCCAAACAAATGGCGTAAAATAGCATTACATATAAAAGTGCTAAAAGAAAATATCCTTAAAACAAATTCCTAAGTTCTATTACAAAACTACTGTCGAAGAAAAGTAGCTTTGAGTTCGTCGAACTTTTTCTTTTGAAGTTGAATTCGACGCTCGCAGAGACTCTTGCTGACAGTCATTTCGTCAAGCTCCCTGTGAAGTTGCTGGGCTGTTTCTGCATATTGTAGCCCCTTCTGGAGTTCACTGTCTATTGCTTCCTGATTTGGTTTTTGGAGAGAGGTCTGGCGTTCTTTTTCTTGAAGGATTTTCCTTTGCAGATCAGCAATCTGGGCTTGGAAAGCTTGAATATTGCTTTCACACTCAGCAGCAGCCTTAGTGTATTCGTCGGAAAGCTTGTTCAGCTCTGAAATCCTTTCTGTCGAAGAAGCCACTGTGTTCCATGCTGAAACTTGCTCTTCAGACTTGGCTGTGATTTTTTGGGAGACTTCTTTTTGTCGAACCAGATCAGCACTAACAGAATCAATTAAAGATATCAAATCCATCACCAAACGGCTTTCCTCAGTCGAAGCCTCCAACAAATTGGCACTTTTCAGGAGTTTCTTTAGATCATATTGAGCAGAAGTATTCTCAGCCAAGACTTCAAATAGGTCAACTCCAAGGATCCTTGTCATGATCTCATCCATAATGACACTGATTGGTTGAAGGTCAGAAGTGGCCCCTGAAGCTGTCGAACCACTGGGAGAGGAATCTTGGAAGTCAAAGGTCACTTCGACAGCAAAAGATATTTCTCCAAGGTTAGTCGAAAACATCTTTGCTGGGGGGCAATTTGTAAATCTATAATTTCGACAGACTGAAATTAAGGGCTTAAGATCATCTTTGTCGAAGGATAACAAAGAGAGAGAATTCAAGGATTGCTGACAGGGTTTGAAACTTCATTACTTCGACAGAAAGGGGAAATGTTGGTCTGGCAGACTAAAGTTGGGAAGTTATTTATAACTAAGTGTTTGACAGAAGAAAGCTTCTCTTTCGACGTTTCGACAGAAGACGGTCT
Source organism: Lathyrus aphaca (assembly GCA_963966055.1). Lineage (NCBI taxonomy): Eukaryota > Viridiplantae > Streptophyta > Magnoliopsida > Fabales > Fabaceae > Lathyrus > Lathyrus aphaca. Next base: position 233,601,806 of record OZ014521.1, read on the forward strand.
TTCAATGATTTCGACAGAAGGAGATATTTGACAAAAGAGAATATTTGGCAAATGCTGAAGGAGTTGTGTTTTTAAAGGCTTCGACAGTTTGAAGAGGTGAAAGGTTTCGTCACCAAAGAAAGGAATTCAAATTCAAAAGGAATTCAAATTCCAAAGGTTGTAACTTTTGGCAGTTGGACACATGGAGGTTTCAGAGAAAAGTCTACATGCAGGCTGACACTTGTCGTTTAATTATAGTTTTTCCGTTCTAAGCAGTTATTTTGTTTATGTATAAATAGGATAGTTTGTGTTTAGAATAGGTGTGTGAAGATTGATACAAAATTCCTGTTAAAAAACTCTAAGTACCCAGTGTGAGAGAAAATGAGTCTAAGATTTGGAACAATGTACGTTTGAACACCAGTTATATTTCAAAGTCATTTAAATTACTTGTTCATTTATCAAGTTTAATGTCATTTGCAAGCTTTATTTATTTTTCTGCAAGTTTACAGCCTTCGACATGTCTTTTTGTTCTTGTTTAAACTTTTAACTTTATTTCATCTTTAAGTTCAAACTTTACTTTACTTGCAAAATCAAAGTTCTTAATACTTTGACAATACTGATAAAACAAACCACAAATCAGTCACCAAATTCTAAGAAGATTTCGACAGAAACAATGCACATGTATCCCAGGACTTGTATGGTTGGTCCTGCAAGTAACCCAGTTTTCTAAAGAAATTGGTTAACCAGAGGTTGTTCGCCAGAAACCACTGCGAACAAGTTGTTCGCTTATTCTCTAATTTTGCGTGGATCGCCCTTTCGGGTTTTCGGTCCACCGGGATACCCATTTTTGCATGAGCTGTCTGATGTGGCTTTTCAACTCAGTGGGTGTACACATTTTTTTTTCCAATTTTTCCCTTATTTTTTCCCGAGTCTTTTATTCTGTATTTGACTCGCCGGGATGCCCCATTTTTGCCTGGACTTACATTCTGTTTTTATGTCCAGCGGGTCATTTTATGCGAAGTATTTTTTAACTGCATCTGAATTCACAGGAGACGGGAAGTCTTCACCATCCATAGTTGCGAGCATCAGTGCTCCACCCGAGAAGACTTTGGTTATTACGTAGGGACCTTCATAGTTTGGTGTCCACTTGTCCCTGTGGTTTGTATGAGGAGGAAGAATCCTTTTCAGTACAAGCCCTCCCACTTGGTATTCCCGAGGTCTGACTTTCTGATCGAAGGCTTTCTTCATTCGCTTCTGATATAGCTGCCCATGGCAGATGGCTGCTAATCTTTTCTCTTCAATCAGATTCAGTTGATTGTACCGAGACCGGACCCATTCTGCTTCATCTAGTTTCATATCCATCATTACCCGTAAGGAGGGTAGTTCAACTTCAACAGGCAGGACAACTTCCATACTGTACACAAGCTGATAAGGTGTTACCCCGGTAGATGTTCTGATAGAGGTTCGGTACCCATGCAAGGCAAATGGTAGCATCTCGTGCCAGTCTTTGTAGGTAACTACCATCTTTTGCACAATCTTCTTGATATTCTTATTAGCTGCCTTAACAACGCCATTCATCTTTGGCCTGTAAGGAGAAGAGTTGTGATGTTGAATTTTGAAGTCCCGACATAACTCAGCCATCATCTTGTTGTTCAAATTGGAACCATTATCAGTAATGATTCACTCGGGAACTCCATATCGACAGATGATATCTCTTTTCAAAAATCTAGCTACCACCTTCCTGGTGACGTTTGCATACGAAGCTGCTTCAACCCATTTGGTGAAGTAATCAATGGCTACCAGGATGAATTTGTGACCATTTGAAGTAGTCGGTTCAATCTTTCTAATCATATCAATGCCCCACATGGCGAAGGGTCAAGGTGAAGACATTACATTCAAAGGATTCAGAGGCACATGTACTTTATCTGCGTAGATCTGGAAATTGTGGCATTTTCTGGCATAGGCACAACAGTATGCATCCATTGTGATCCAGTAGTAACCCGATCTTAACAACTTCTTTGCCATTGCATGTCCTCCGACATGGGTACCGAAAGAACCTTCATGTAATTCGTGCATCAGCAGGGGTGCTTCCTTCTTGTCAACACATTTGAGCAAGACCATGTCGAAGTTTCGTTTTTACAAAGAACCATCAGTATTGAGGAAGAAACTGTCGGCTAGCCTCCTTAACATCTTCTTATCATTTGACGATGCCCCAGGTGGGTATGTCTGAGTTTCCAAGAAGCACTTGATGTCATGGTACCAAGGCATGTTGTCAGTAACAGTGTCCACAGAGAAAACATATGCCGGTCTGTCCAGTCTGGATACCAAAATCTGAGGTACATAATTAGCAGCCTGTACTTTGATCATGGATTAAATGGTAGCCAAAGCGTCTGCAAATTGATTCTCATCTCGAGGGATGTATTCAAGCTTGATTGTTGTGAAGAAGGTCAACAATCTCCTCGTATAGTCACGGTAGGTGTAGCGGTAAAATCATGAGTATAAGCTATTGGTTAACTTAACTCAAGGTAAACAGAGTCGCCACCACGCTTTTATTTTATTCCAAAAGGAAAAGGAGAAAAGAGCGAATAAATCCTAATGAATCTAAAAGCAAAAAGCTAAAGAAACACAACAAAGAAACAGGTAAGGGAATAGGTTACACAATGAGAAGGTTTTACGCACCCAAAATGTCCGCGGTACTCCACGGGAGCCCTTTGAAAAATTTATTGCTTTTGGTTTGAAAATGGTTTTTAAAATGAGAGTGGAGAGGTGAGAGAAATAATTATTTTTTAATATTTTTGTGTTTGAAGAGGTTTACCACCTCATGCCTACGTACCCACAAAGTGCAATGCAAGATCAAAACCCCGTAGTTCGTGGTACAAATAGTGAAAAAGGTGGCTTATGATTCATTTTATTAAGTGAAGAGAATTTGTCATCTTCAAGTGGATAGCCAAACAAATCTACCATGAGAATGAAGGCATGGACTCATACATCATTATGGGGAGGGCGCCAACTCGGATAAAATAAACGAGTATGCCACTAAACCCCCACAAATGACAAGAGACTCAATTACATCAAACTACAACCATGGAGATTGAGAGACTTGCACCCGACTAAAGAATAATGACTCATAATCGACACTCTTTAAAAGAAAATAAACAAAAATGCACAAAGGCACAAAACAAATTGAATGAGTTTGATTCTTTTTTTATTTTTTTGAATTAAGGTCAACATGATTAGATTCATTGATTTTTAAAGAGAAAAGAACGAGGTAAAAAGCCACTTGACAAAAGTCAAGGTTATTGATTATTAAAGAGGTGATGATTTAAAAAGAAAGAATCCTTTGAAAAAGGAAGAAGGTTTTGAAAATTGAAGAATGAGAGGAGATGAAGGGACTATCCTAAAAAAGAAAATAAAGTGATAAGGGAAGAAAGATCTAACCAAACTTGATGACATTCCAAATTATGAGCATAAGAGTTCCATCCTTATAAGCTAGCAAATGGCCAAATAAAGGCAAAATCCAACTTTATGAAGATCAAGGCAAAGGAATTGTCCTAAGAATCTAAGTCCAAATCTTCACTCCAAATGCTAAGGATAGTAACCAAAAGTTCACAAATTAAAGTCACAAGCTTTTTAGAGGTTTAATCCTTTATTAATGTTTTTGTGTCCAAATGGACAAAAGGAAAATAACAACAAAATAAGAGCAAATAATAAACATGATATGGATGAATAAAGAAAAAATAGAATAAAGGCAATAAAAGTGCAAGAAATTAAATGTTAGTAACAAAAAAAAATTAAAGTGCAAGAATATAAAATATTAATAGTAGTAATAGTATAATAATATTTACATAATAATGGTATGGTGAACTTAATCAACCACAACCAAAAAAGTAACCAAAACCGAAAGGTAAATGGATCCGCTTAGCATCTTACACTATAGCGATTAATCAAGGCAAACCGAACTGAATTCAATGAAATTTGAAAGGCGATTGGGAAACCCAAAACACCTACGCATCAAAAATTCACAAGTCTCGATTCTTGATGCAATATGATTAACCACTTTGGGTTTACGCGATCAACAAGAGATCCGGTCCATGAAAGTGCAAGTACCCAATTAGATTTTTATTCCGAAGTCGGGACACATTTAGGTCTATGTTAAGCAATCGCCGAGAAATTTACGAAGTAATTACGCTACAAATGAGGTCGGCCACCACCAATTAAGGTGCATAATGTTAGTGCTAATGCATGCGAGATAAACGATATGTAAATCGTTATCCAAACGCGATACCGCACAAAACTAAAGGTGAATACCAAATTGAGTTGCACTTATGGTATTCTTCCATCCTTAAGTTCAATCACTCATCTTGGTGGATTCAAGCATGAAAATGTATCACTAATGCAAAGTACCTTAAATGAATTGAATAATCCACTTAAAGGTAGTTTTGAATTAATGAAAATTAACTACTCTAATCTACACCCAAAGTTCATTGAAATTAAGGAGAAATTACTCCCAAGAGTGCTTCCCAAGGTAAAATTAAAAAGGAGGAAGAAGAAGAAGAAAGAGGAACCAAAAAGGGGCTTGAAATAAGCCAAAAACACCATTCTGACTTGTGTAAACCGGTTAACCAATTGGTTAACCGGTTAACGCAAGCAGATTTTGGACAATTTACGCTGTTTTTAAACAGGTTAACCGGTTAACCAAATGGTTAACCGGTTAACGCTGTGCCAGAGGCTGAAAAATGCAGAAAATTCAGCATGATCCATTTTGAAACCTTTTCTCAAACATTGGATGATCATGATCTGAATTTGCACGAATTTTAAAACCAAAATACAGTGGAATCCCTGCAATCAAACAACAAATAAAGATCCAAAGGATCTAGAAACAAAAGCACCAAAGATCTACATCTTGAATGTTGATGATGAATATGGGTTTATGGAGGAAGATGAATTACCAAAAGCTTTTCTTCAAATTGAACCAATACAAGCTTAGATCTACTGAAATTGATGAGCAAAAGAATGAAAGGGTGAAGGTTTAGCTCAAGTTAATCAAGAATTCAATGTGAATTCTTGATAACTTCAACAGAAAGAAATATGAGCTTTGGAGAATTTTGGTGTTGAGGGAGTATTTTGCAAGAGGTTTTGTGGCTATCAAAAGCTTGTCGAATGAATGAAATTGTGGTCCTATTTAAAGGCATTAGGTATGGAAATTTGGTGGAATGGAGCTTGCTTTGGTAATTTGGATTTAGGTTTGGTAATTGAAATTTTGGTGGGAAATGGAAAAGAGTGGTGATTAGTGAATGTTTATGGTTGGAAATGATCAAAGTGATGTAGAGAAATCAGAAACCAATGGATCTATAATATTCCAATTAAATTAATGATCTAAGGGTGCTGAATTTGAATAAAAAATTCAAATTTCGCACTAGTTAACCGGTTAACCATTTGGTTAACCGGTTAACCAAGCTGAATTTTGAATTGTTTTGTTCAAACATAGCTGCTTGGTTGTTTCGGCCCGATTCTTGTATTTCGTCGAAGAAATGAACACATGATCCTTGGAAATTCTTTAAATGAATCAATTAACTCAGGAAATTCCTTGATCAGATAAAAAGTTTGAATTATTTGCGGATCAACTTCGACTTTTTCTGTGAAATTTTGCTCGAGCTGCGGGACTGCTATTTTTTGGTATTTTCAAATGGCTCCTCTTCCTAAAAAAAAATTTAGCAAAAGGAAACAAAATATTTTTTGGATTTTGATTAATGGTTAGTAAACACAAACAAATAAAGTAATTAAAGACAACGGTGATCCCCTGCGAGGCATAAACCTAACCCAAGAAGAACCGTACAACCAGTGCGATCTTGTTTGTATGCAAGATGCAGATGAAAATGCAAAGAACACCTAGGGCAAAAATTAGGGTGCAACAACTGCCCCTATTTAAGTTTCTTCAATCAGGAGATATGAAGATTGACATCTTCATCTCTGCAAGATGGGAGAGACTTAAATACAGAAAACCCAAATTTTTGTCCTAAGAGAACATGATATGAATATGAATATGATATGCAAACCCAAGATCTCTGTGGGGAAAAAAATGACCACCAGAGGAATGCAAAAGCTTGGGGACACAAAAGAAAATCCCGCCGAGGAAAACAAGAGACACCAAAAGAGTTACCAGGAAAATAAATCACTGGATAACCGACTCCACACGGGGAAAAGAAAATATGATATAATCAAAGTAACAGGTCAACGAGGAAGAGAAAACGCTCTGTCGGGGAATATCAACCAAACAAAGTATTCAAGTCCAAAAATGGAGGAATACCGAGTTGGAACAAAATCATCAACTACCAGTTTACTAGGTAGGAAAACAAGGGACTGACTATCAATTTACTGGATAGGAGCAAAACAAAGAGGGATAACCTCCACTACCTTTTTACTGGGTAGAACATACTTCAACTACCGGGTTTACTGGGTAGGATCACAATCAAATGGGAATAACTTCTATTACCTTTTTACTGGGTAGGAAGAAGAAATCTCGACTACCGAATTTATTGGGTAGGAGCACAAGCAAAAGAGCTTGATCAATTTGGTAATATTACCACTATCGAATAATTGATAGCTTAATTCCAAAGTAATATACTCAAGTTGGAGAAAATATTGTCCACCATAAAACAATGATAGCTTAATTCCAAAGCAAACATTACTCACAAAGGGGACCAAAATTCAATCCAAGAACAAATTGGAGAGAAACGGTCAAACAAGACTCATCCCGAGGAGGAAATATCTCAATTGGGGAAGTTCCATCCAGATAATAAACTGGGGAGGAAACTGAATCAAAATCATCCACGAGAAGCAAACTCGGTGGGAAAATAGAAAGGATAAACACTTTCTGCTTAAGGGTTGACACTCTAAACTTGAGAGGAAAACCACACACACACTCTGCGGGGAAAGATCATACCAAAGAGCGGGGAACAAAGATAAATGCAAGAATGCAAGCAAAAAATGCTATGCTCATGCGTATGAATATGCTGACAAAACAGACATAAAGATAAGCAACATGTGACATAAACACCACAACAACTGGATACTCGGCTAATCAGGGAAATAAGGTCGGGGACCATGCTGGAGATATGAATCAAAATCCTGCAGGGGAATATAGAAAACATCAAAGGAATAAAATCCTACTACAAGGCAAAACTCAGATTGGGGAATCCAACTGCTAGGGATCCAATCCACAAAGCAATATTCAAGAATCCATAAAAGGATAACATCAGAATATTCCACTCTGAGAGGATAACATGTCAAAGATATCTCAACAACTCAAAATCTTCCATACTCCGGGGGAAAAGGGAAATATCCATGTTAAACTCTGATGGGGACGAATATTTTCATAAATCTGCATGGGGAAATGAAGTAAAGATCTACCAGTGGTGTAAATAAAACATAGCCTACTGGAGTTTCAAACATCAATCATCCACTCTGCATGGAGATACCATCCTATTGAGGAAAGGTAAATTTTTTTGCCGAAGATGGGGAATATTCCCACGATCCATGCTGGGGACATAAATGCTTCTAATCAAATTCCTACATGAACAATCATCATAATATTCCTATTCCATTTGAAAGAGTTATGCCACTCTTACTCTGCTTGGGGAAAGAGTGCAAAACTTGCCAAAGATAGAAATCTGCTGGAAACCATCATACGCAGACTTACTGGGGATCTATGAAGATCTTTCATCACTGAACGTTTGTACTTTTCAACCCACGGGGGAAAAACCAGAAGTTAACATCATAAAAAATCATAGTTACGAGGGATTTTAAATTAATAATCACCAACAGGTGAAAGAAAACCTCTAAACTGATTGACATACCAATTCTTCTGCTGAGGGATGCAACTAACATATGCTGAGGAGCAAAGACTCGGCTGGGGGCTTCCAAGACTTTTCAAGTCAAGGGTAAAATATTGAGGAAGAGATCAAAACTCAGTTGGGGATTTTCTAGGATATATTTTCCAACTCTTCTTCTGGGGGAACATAATTAAGAGTGTTTACAATCCTTGCTCATGCTAGTTGCTGAGGAGAAAAACATCATTAATATTGACATGCCATGACCAATAAAAAATTCCTTAAGGACACAAAAGTATCAAACCTTGCTTTGGGAGCGACAAGTTGCACACATCCGGACTTTACCATCCTTGGAATCACTATTGATATCCTTTCTTTGTTCACAAATCAAGAGAAAATGTTTTTATAATCTTCAAAGATTAGATTTATTAAATTTTTTTCAAAAATTATCATCAGCAATAAATTGAAATTTTGTAAACAGAAACAATATAAAGAATTTCAAACAATTGGATAAAAGCTCAAATTTATTGATAGAATGGTAGTCAGCAAATGACATGACTCCATGGACCATTACAAGTTTGAAAAATGGAAAATATATGGAAAAGGGTGTAAAAACCCCAAATTTTCCCTCACTAAGTTCACACCATGGCTTGTGATCTTTTCATTTGCATAAGTTCAATCATATCACATCATGTTGCATTTTTGCTTCACTGCATTGGTTCAAAGTCATCTGCATGTAGGGTTTGTGATCTGAGAAATCCATGAGCCATCTGAGCCACTCCAAAGGTCTCCGATCATATCAAGAGGGTCCATGTATGTTCAATAATCATATTATATCCTCCCAAGATCAAGAAAGTCAGAAAATCACAAGAACTGGCAAGGCATGGAAGCAGAGCTAGGGTTTGATTGCACAGATGACCTAAAATTAGGGTTTTGGTTTCAGAGGCCATAACTCCAAATTTTTTGGTCATTCTTGTTTCTATTGGTCTCAATATGTTATAAGGATCATGTGTACCAAGTTTGATGAAGAAATTCATTGTGGAAGTCATCTATTCACTGGGTAACTTTTTGAGCAAGTCAGAGCAAAATCAGGGCATCTGAGGCCCCCCAACATGGAACCAAAGTGGATTTTTCATCAAAATGAATTTATATGGTCTTTATTTGATCATTGAAGTGCTTAGAAGTTCACAAATTTGAAGAAAAGTGGGCTAAACCAAAAGTTGCCAAATACGGAAATGACTTGTAATGTAAACTTTCCATTTTGGGAAAGTTTTTCAACCTCCTCTTTCTTAACCAAAAATGCTTCAAATGAAAAATTGTTGGTCATGAAAGTTGTAGATTGGATCATTCCCTTTTCAAAAAGTACAAAGATCTAATTCATTTTGGAACTCAAGTTAGGGCTTTCCAAAGTTGGCAAAAATCACATAATTTCATGTTTCATGCCAAAAGGGATTTTTTGCAAAACCTCACACCAAACCAATTTGTGACTTCTAAATGACTTCTATACACCATTACAACTTGCCAAAATCAGAATCACACAAATTCTCAAAGTTTCATGCCTTGGATCACAAGCCTCCATAAGTCATTTTTTCATGAATTCTCAAAAGAGGGATATTTGCAAGAAGGATTTCTAATGATTGATTTGGTTTCTAATTGGCCTCAAAACATCATAACAACATTGTGTGATCCATTTTGCTGCAAATTGCCCAAAGAACTTCACATTTCCATGACTTGTACATGAAGAAATCAAGAAAGGGCCAAACTTTGCCAAAATTGCAAAAACCCCCATAACTTTGTCACAACTTGCTGATTTGCCTCAACCTCATTTCCATGGTCCTCCTTAATCACAGCTGCACCATACATGCCCTTGTCCTTGGCCTGAAACAGCACATACCTCAAAGGACACATAACCTTGACTTTGTGCATTTTCACCCATACCAATCACACTATGCCATTACCAACTTTCTGACCAATCACATTTGTTTATACTAATCAAATGCAAGCCAAACATAACAAGAACATAGCCTGAACTCTCCCACAAGTCAGCATTCACAAAAACCTCCCTCTTTGCATTTTCATTCGAAACTCTCAACACAAACATCAAAGCTTAAAATTTCTTCCACCATTCATCTTAAAATCCATCACTGATCACAAACCACCCTTTACTTTGCCCTAAAAGCCACCATATACCAAACACGATTTTCTCCCCCTTTGAACTGAACTTCCTCAAACTTCAAAAGGAGTTCACAAACACTTCAGCCAAGCATTCCAGAAGCAAGAGGGAGTCAAGAGGAGGGGAAAAACACCAAAGAAGAGCCCAGATAGTGCCATTTTCGAAAGCTCAATTTCAGGTAACTTCAAGAACAAATTTTCCAGAAGTTTGATTTTAGGTTATAGAATTGTTCTTCATGTTATGCTGGTCATGCTGATGCTTTTCTTTTTGAAAATGGTTGAGTTTTAAGGATTTTATAAACCTCTGAAACTTTGCCCGTGAAATGTGTTTTGATTCGATTTGCATGATTCACGAAAAATAAATGAGTTTTGTTGTGTGGTTTGTGTTTAGTGATGTTCAAGGATTGATTCTGGAGAGTTTAGAGAGTTTTAGTGGCGTTTTGAGAGAGATTGAGTGAGAGAGCTGCCGGAGAAGATGACCGGAACACTGTTCCGATCATCTGAAAGTCATTAGGGTTCAGATTAGGGTTTAATTACGTAATTAGGGCAAGTTTGAATTTCAGCCATCCAGATGCGCGCGTGGTCTTTTCCTCTCTTTCCAGATTTGAATTCCAGCCCTTAGATCAGCATACTTTTCCTTTTATTTCATTTTCTTTATTTAAATCTTGCACGAATTTTTAGAAATAGCAAAAGACATCAAAAAATTCTGAAATTTTTTATCCAGCCTTTAATTAATTTTCAGAACCCAAAAATATTTTTATTTTTAATTTTTGCATTGAAAAATTATTTTTAAATTATTTAAATATTATTTTTAATTAGTTAATGAGAATTAATTAATTAAAAATACATTTAGGTATTTAAAAATCTCAAAAAAATTCAGAGAGCATATTTAAACATTTAGAAACATTTACAAACTCTCAACAAAAATTTCTTTTTGAGTTTAATCATGATTTGACAATTTTTAAGTGAATTAGGGTTCTTAAACTTGAATATTTTTAACCCTAACTTCAAAAATTCATAACTTTTGAACCAAAGTGAGTTTGTGAATGATTCTTTTTGCATTGTGCTATACATGGTTTCAAGCATATAAAAACATTTTTTTTCCATTTTTATCTTTCATTTTCAATTTGTTTGGCATTTTACCTTTAGGATCACCCTTTAAACCCTAGAAACTTAGGAAATTCATAACTTCCCTTAGGTTTAGCTTCTGACCTCCCCCTTTGGATAGTGAACTAGTATAGGTTTAGGGCTCCTTTGGCTTCATTTTCAATTTTTTATTTTATCATTTGCTTCTGTTTTTGAGTTTTGCACCTCACATGTTCATGTAACCCTAATTTTTCATCTCATTTGCATTCATCTTGTATAAGCTTGCATACATGAACTTGCCATGACATTTTGTGCATCCACATGACATATAAGACATCTTAGGACACATTAGACTCATGCTTGATAATTGCCTCATCCATTTGCCATGTTTTTCCTTCATTTCATTTCATGTGTATTCATGTGCTTTCATGCCTCTTATATGCTTCATTTGCATTCCCATCCTTTGTATGATCATCTTCATCTCATGACACACATTTACATCATCTCTTTGCATCTTTAGCATCATGAACATGCTTCTGACTTTGGTTTTTATCTTTGCATTTCATTTCATTTTCATTTCCTTTTGCTAACTTTTCAGGTGGTAAGTGTTTGAGAAGTGAATTTGCCTTCACTTCTCACAATCTCTTCTCATCTCCCTTATGCATCATTGCTGCATTTTATCTTTGTATTAGAGTGAGGTTGCTCATTCATGCTCCTTCTTCATCTTCTTTCTTCAAGCAACTTATCTTCTTAATTGAAGTAAGTTGACTTGCTTCTTTTTGCTTCTCTTCCTTTCATCTGTTTTTTTCATGGTGGCTCTCTTGAAGATCTCTTGCAAGCCTCATAAACCCTAGTGTCGCTCCCCGAATTTCCATCCTGGTACAAACGCGAAAGTGGCGCGGAAAAAAGAATAGAGTCGCCAGCCAGGCATTTTTATCCCGAAGAAAGGGAATGGTAATGCTGTACAAACCAGAAGAAAAGAAAAGGAAGGACACAAGTCCTACGAACCAAAGAGACTGAGCTCGGGAGTCGGTTACGACCTGGGAAGGTATTAGCACCCAGATCGTCCACCGTACCTGACGGGATCCACGCTTGCAAAAGAAACTATTTCAAAGGGTGAGGGTATGAAAATGCAGCAAAAGAAATGAAAACGAAAAGAAACTGGGACTGGAAAAGAAATGAAATAAGAACAAAGAGAAAAAATGTAGGGAAAATAAATATTGTGCTCGAACGGGCCCTACCCCGCTGCCTACGTACCTCATCAGGATAATGAGGATCAGAGACGCCGTAGTTCCCCTAACTAGGGGTACTAAAAGGAAATTTCTTGGGAATTAAGGCTTGAACTGCCTATGCCATTGCTCAGGTGTTGCAAACTCGGACGACGAGTGCGTAACCGTCTTGCAAAGTGACAAGTAGGAGCAATTTCACGTACGGAGTGAATGGGATACCTTGATCAGACTTGTGCATCACAAGGTAAACTTGTACTATCCAAAGATGGGAAGACTACAAGTATACCTCATGGGATAAGGCTATGGATCAAGACATCACTTCAAATTTATTAAAGTGTTTTTTAGAGTTATGAGATGAGAAGAGAAGAAGAACCAAAAGGATCTCAAAGGAAAAAGTCTAAAGGGGGACTAAAATAATCCTAAGTGTTAACATGCATGGATGTCCTAAAGGTTAGTGAGGTTTCTATCCTAATGAATAAGAGAAGAAGAATAAGAAGAAGATAGAAGAAGGGATGAGAAAGGCCTAAGCCCAACGACCAAGAGTTAGCACATATAAACATAAAAGGAGAAGATGAGACTTGGAGATGTGGAACTCAATTCCCACATCTCACACTTACCATAGCCCATGCAAGGTTAGTATGCATACAAGTGAAATAAAATGAGCAAGATAACATGCTAACATCAAACAATCAGAATTGAAAAGGTATGATCAAATGCACAATGCAAATGCAACTCAAAGAAATGAGGAGAAGAAACTTTATGAGCAAAAGATGCAACATGAAACACATATGAAAACAAATGCACACTTATGAAATATGCAAAGCAGAATGCACAAAATATGAACACAAGACTCACAACCAGAACAAAAAATGAGATGAAGAATGGCTTAGGAAACCAGCAAGATGAATAGACAAGAGGTACAAGACCAAACAATATCAAAATGGAAGCAAAAGAGACAATAAGATGAAGTGAAACACTTAAAGAGGCAAACGACTTAAAGAAGAAGTAAACTCAAAAATTCAGAAGACACAAGACCTATCCTAGGACAAGGAAGGTACCCACACCCCAAAGGAACCCCAAATGAGAAGAAAAAGTGGGCACAAGTGCCTTTCTAGGCTTATGAGGGACTTAAAGGTTCAAAAGAAGCAAAATGGGACAAGGTTCAAGATAAAATCCACAATAAATCAACCAGCCACCTAAAAAATCCACAATTGAAACCAAATGATCCTCAAACATGTTATATCAACTTTCCAAAAGGATTTGCAAAGATTCAGAATCAAACTAGGTTAAATGGAGGCAAGAACACAAGTTAGGACAGAAAACTTACATCACAAGTTACCAGACCAAGACTCAAGAAATAAATTTCTAAGAATCCATAGAAAATTCACATGAAAAGAAAAATTAATTAGGAGTCCAAAGCAAAAATAATGGGATCAAAACACAAAATATTGAAGTCTATGGAAAATGAACAAGGCAGACTGGTCAAGAAAGGAAATAAAAGAAGCTAGGAGAAATGGTGAATTAATTCTGACACGTGGATCAATGAAAAAAATAAAATAAAATTATGATAAAAAACTAGAGACACAAAAGAACATTCAGGATGTTTTTGGGAATTTTTAGGTGAATGGAAGTATTTAATATGAATTAAAACCAAACTGAATAAAAAAGAAATTAAAATGTGAAAAAGAAAATAAAGAATTGAAAGAGGTGTGATTAGTAAGGCTGTACGTGTGAATTGGAAATGGGCTGGAGATGGTGAGGTGTGGATAGCACGTCCTAAGGCCCAAGTAGCGCTGAAGTACATGGCTGTTACTGTGTGTATTACTGAATTAAATAAAATAAAGGCTGGAAAATATCTGGACGGTTGGATGAATCTCACGGCTACAACTGCCAACCTCATTAATTGAGGTGGCATAATGCTGCGCTGTGACTGGAAGGTGCATGCTGGGTACCATGGACGCACACACACACACACACACACACACACACACACACACACTGTATTAAAGATAGAAACAAAAATATCACATGAATGCTGAAGCATATGGGGACATGTGGCGCTGCATGGAGCGTTGGATTGAAGATCCAATGGCTTAAACTTCATCTTCCTCAATGAAACCCTAAATTAATTACAAGACAAATTCCGGTGACCGGAGCTAGGGCTCCGGCACCGGAGACCAAACCAGTACCAAAAATTCATCAAATAATGAAAACAAATAGTCCAGATCAACTAATTAGACCTCACTGAATCAAAATATGGCATCAAAAATAGCTTGATCTCAATGGATTGGACGGATCGAAGCAAAACAACATTGATCCTCAAACTTTAAATGCACATAACTCATGATATAATGCACCAAAATCAATTCTACAAAGTGCAGCATGATCAGCAAACAACAAGGAACACATATCAACTATTAAATTCCATTTCCAGAACAATAAATTTCAAGCCATACCTGAGATGGAGACCTTGAAATATTGAGCTAGAAAACCAAATAATCCGTGCAAATCACTCCTCTTACTCCTTAGATGCAAAATAAATGAATCTAAGGTCTTGAAATGGTGTGGATCTGAGGTTTCAACACATGAGGCTTTGAAATGGCAAGCTTCCAATTCTGTGTTATAAGCTTGAATGAGTGGATGATTCTTGATCTCTATGATCCACTGATCAAGAATATGGAAGAGTTTTGTGGAGAATGTAAAGGAATGGAGAGATATGAAGCAAAATGAAAGAATGCAAGAGAGTTGAGAATGAGAGAGATTTTAGATCTGGTTTTTGCTTAATTCTCTTTGTTATGATGTAAAAAGTGAGTGCTGAAAGTGTGCAAGAAAGTGCACGAAAATTGAATGAGAAAAATGTGAAAATGCATCATGTGCACATAATGGAATAAGCATTCCATGCTCATGCTCTCTTCGGCCTCTCAGCATGTGTGAGCTTCATTTCCCACCCTTGATCCAAATCCATTCATTCCTGGCCCTTAGATTTAGGTGTCACACTTATTTCATGAATTTTGCAAATTGGCATGTTTTGGAGGGAGTTTTTCAAAGTGCACAAAATTGGCCATTTCTTTTGAGCAAAATGATTCTTATGCAATGTATTTTAAGTTTGAAACAAGTTTGGGCCTGTACCAATTCACCAAAATAAGATTGGAGCCTTCTTGCACATGATGCATTTTTGGAAAAGTGATTTTTGCCCTAATATATGCAAATTTTCGAATGGGCTAGAGGGAAATCCAGGAATTCGGTGAATAAGTACTTGTAATTTATGAAAATGGCAGCCCTTACTCTCCAACTTTCATGTTTGACTTTGGTCCATTTGAAGAATTTTTGATTATGTTAAGGCCACTTGAAAATTAGGGCCAAAATTTCAAATTTGCAAAACTTCAAAAACCAACTTTGTACCATTTTTGTAAAACCCCTAAAATCTCCATGATTCTTGAACTTTAGGCATTCCAAACCTCTTATAACATTGTAAGGACATCTCTTGGCCAAAAAAATTGGGTTGGACCCCTTGAAATTGCACAGTTGACTTTTCCAGGGCTCTGTTGACTTTTTCCTTCATCTGCAAGCAACTGAGGCACTGACTGACTTCCACATGGAATTTCCTCATGAAATTTGACACATAGGATCCTCTTCACATATAGAAGACTTGTATCAAGATAAATGGCCAAAGTTGTGAGATCTTGGTGATTAAATCTCAAACCCTAATTTGGGTGCTCTGCATAGGAGCTTTGCCTTGTCCTGAGATCTCTGATGATCATGAAATCTTCTGAGCTCTTGCCAATGGGCTCGATCTTGAAAATGGAGTGTAGAATCACCATAGAACATATAAAAACTCATTGGGACCCTTGTCATGGCTTGAAAGGCTTTTGGGACCTCCACAAATGACCATATGCTTGATGCTAGGACATGAGGGATGTTATGCTTCATCTTTCCATGATATGATGTTGATAAAATGATATGAATATGATGAATATGATGTGATATGATGCTTAAAATGAAGAGGGAAAATTTGGGGTGTTACACCTAGGAATACCCAAGCATGATCACAATTAGGGTTTGATTAGTCCCCCCATTAGTTGTACCTTTGTGTCATCTTTGTGTCTTCTCTTCTCATCTCATAATCAAGGACTAAACCTTAAAGGTTTTAAGGCTTTGTGATTAAGCTTATGCCTGCATCCTTCTATTAGGATGGATTGTATAACTTTAATCCTAAGTGTTAAACCCTTAATGTGTTTAAATCCTTTAATCAATTAACCTAATAATCACTAAGACATCAAGCTTGTAACTTGGGCCTTGCATTAGGGTTATAATTCTTCCTTAATTGGTTAAAAAGGACTAACCCTAGTGTTAATGGACAAGTCCCCCTCAAGTTGTCTTACAAACCATAAAATCCACTTCTTAATCTTACCATTAACTAAAATCCACTTTAATAAAGACTTTGTTTTGTCATGAAGTTAATCCCTAATCATGGATTAAGTTGAGGAGCCTTTCTCAGCTTAAATGTTCACATCTATTATCCCTCTATTAGGATGGTGTAATGGGTCCATTAAATCCTTGATTATGGCTTAAATTCATTACTTAACACCAAACAAAAATACCAAAAACATCTAAATAAATGCAAGTAGGTTAATGATCTTAATCCTACACCATGGTGATTAAGTGTGAGGTGTTTACCTCTTACTTGAGGTATTCTCATTACCCCTAATCAGAGGGAAGATGTGATGAGTTTACTAACCCCTGGTTTAGGCTTAAGCTCATTTCCTTATGACAAACATAAAAAGCAATAAAAGATTGAAAACATCAAAAACAAACAATAATCGTCTCCTCTGGGATTCTTTTCTCACCTCATTCACTCACAAACAAGAACTCACTTCTTCCGTCTAATGCAAGACAGTTAGCACCCGAGCCAGATAGGTCATACACTTGAGCATAGACAAGTAAGCAGTTCACAAGTCAATTTACCTTTCAGTCTATTTGAGTCGAACTACGGTGTTCTGACTTCCTCATCGCACGAGAGGATACGTAGGCATAACTTAACTGTTATCGAACAAAAGTCTCTGTATATTCCCCCTCCCTCCAGCATTATTCTTTTAAGCCTTATTGTCTTGAGCATTCCACTCTTTCCTTACACTGACACTCCTTTATTTCACTTTACACTTCTTTAGCACTGACACTTGTACTCTTTTCCAGCTTTTGCACACTAAATAGCACTGACACTACCCCTTTAAGCACAAATATTTCAAGCGTGGATCCCGTCGAGTACGGCGGCAATCTGGGTGCTAATACCTTCCCAGGTTGTAACCAACCCCCTTTCTCAGTTTCTCTGGTTCGCGATCGTCTTATCCATATCTCTCTAGGTTTATGCAGCATTACCTTTCCTTCGGGATAAAAATGCCTAGCTGGCGACTCTTTTCAGTTCACCCTCGTGTTCTCTCTCTTTCGCCGACCGTTTGCGTCTGTACCCCTTCTGGCCATGTGTCATTTGGAGGGAGCGACAACTTGGCGACTCTGCTGGGGACCCTTATATTGCAACCAGGGCTTCTGGTTCTTTTTGTGGGTTCCTCCTAGCGCTTGTTTGATTTGTGTTTACTGGGGTGTTATGTGCTATGTGTGTTTATTTATTTTGCTTTATTTATTGCTTTATGTACAACTTTATTTATTGCTTTCTTTACAGTCTTATGCATATTTCATATTGTCATTGCTGGATCTGGTTTTCTTTGGTGGGTGGGGTTCCATTGAGAGTTTAAGGTCCTATACCTGGGACCTGAGTGACACCTAGGCTAGAGTGGTTCATGTTTTTTCCCATTCCATTTCGGTCTGGTGCGGGAATATGAAACACGGTTCAGATGTGGGTTTCTTCTTGAGAACTCTGTGTCGCTCCCACCTGATGACACCTGGTCAGAAGGGGTACAAACGCGAACGGTCGACGAAAAGGAGGGAATGAAAAGAGTCTTCAGCTAGGCATTTTTATCCCGAAGGAAAGGTAATGCTGCATAAACCTAAGAAAAGATGGATAAGACGGTCGCGAACCAGAGAAACTGAGAAAGGGGGTTGGTTACAACCTGGGAAGGTATTACACCCAGATTGTCCGCCGTACTCGACGGGATCCACGCTTCAAAGATTTGTGTTTAAAGGGGTAGTGTCAGTGCTATTTTGTGTGCAAGAGCTGGAAAAGAATGCAAATGTCAGTGCAAAAGAAGTGTGAAGTGAATGGAAGGAGTGTCAGTGTAAGAACAGGAGTGCAAAGCTCAAGATGACGAGGCTAAAAGAATAATGCTGGAGGGAGGGGGAATATACAGAGACTTTTGTTCGATAACAGTTAAGTTATGCCTACGTATCCTCTCATGCAATGAGGAAGTCAGAACACCGTATTTCGACTCAAAGAGACTGAAAGATAAATTGACTTGTGAACTGCTTACTTGTCAATGCTCAAGTGTATGACCTGTCTGGCTCAGGTGCAAACTGTCTTGCATTAGACGGAAGAAGCAAGTTCTCGTTTGTGAGTGAATGAGGTGAGAAAAGAATCCCGGAGGAGACGATTATTGTTTGTTTTTGTGTTTTCAGGCTTTTATTACTTTTTGAAGTTTGTCATAAGAAAATGAGCTTAAGCCTAAACCAAGGGTTAGTAAACTCATCACATCCTCCCTCTGGTTAGGGGTAATGGGAATACCTTAAGTATGAAGTAAGCACCTCACACTTAATCACCATGATGTAGGATTAAGATCATTAACCTATTTGCATTTATTTAGATGTTTTTTGGAGTTTTTTGTTTAGTGTTAAGTAATGAGTTTAAGCCATAATCAAGGATTTAATGGACCCATTACACTATCCTAATAGAAGGATAATAGATGAGAACATTTAAGCTGAGGAAGGCTCCTCAACTTAATCCATGATTTGGGATTAACCTCATGACAAAACAAAACCTTTATTAAATGGATTTTAGTTAATGGTAAGATTAAGAAATGGATTTTATGGTTTGTAAGACAACTTGAGGGGGACTTGTCCATTAACACTAGGGTTAGTCCTTCTTAACCAATTAAGGAAGAATTAGAACCCTAATGCAAGGCCCAAGTTACAAGCTTGATGTCTTAATGATTATTAGGTGAATTGATTAAAGGATTTAAACACATTAAGGGTTTAACACTTAGGATTAAAGTTATACACTCCATCCTAATAGAAGGATACAGGCATAACCTTATTCACAAAGCCTTAAAACCTTTAAGGTTTAGTCCTTGATTAAGAGATGAGAAGAGAAGAATCAAAGATGACACAAAGGTAAAACTAATGGGGGGACTAATCAAACCCTGATTGTGATCATACTTGGATGTTCCTAGGGTTTATGAGGCTTGCAAAAGATCTTCAAGAGAAAAGCCACCAAGGAAGAAGCAGGATGGAAGAAAAGGAGAAGCAGAGAGAAGCAAGACAACTTGCTTCACTTAAGAAGACAAGTTGCTTGAAGAAAGAGAGTGAGGAGGGAACATGAATGAGCAAGCTCACTCTAATCCACAAATAAAATGCAGCAATGAATGCACAAGAGAGATGAGAAAAGATTATGAGAAGTGAAGGCAAATTCACTTCTCAAGTACTTACCACCTGAAAAGTTAGCCAAAAGTCATGAAATGAAGTGAACATGAAATGAATGCAATGATACAAACCAAAACCAGAAGCATAAACATGATGCCAATGATGATAGGAGATAATGCAAACACATGTCAAGAGTTGTGGATGATCATACAAGGATGAGGATGCAAATGAAGCATGTTTTGAACCATGAAAGTTCATGAAATGGAATGAATGCACAACATGGCAAATGAAATATGCAATGATAAAAAATGATTCTAATATGTCCTAGGATGCCTTTTATGTCATGTGGATGCACAAAATGTCATGGCAAGTTCATGTATGCAAGAAAATGAGAGATGAATGCAAATGAAGACAAAAATTAGGGTTTATGCACAAGACACAAAGCAAAATTCAAAATCAGAAGCAAATGACAAAATAAAAAAAATTGAAAATGGGATCAAAGGAACCCTAACCCTACATAAGTTCACTTCCCAAAGCAGGGGACCTAACTCTTAACCTAATGGGAGTTATGATTTTCTCAAGTTGACTTGGGTTTTAAGGCACTTCAAAAGGAAAAATGCACATCAAATTGAAAATGAAAGATAAATTCAAACCAATTTTACCCTAGAAACTAAATGATATGAAGAATGCAATGCAAAAAGAACCAACATCAAACTCTTCATGGTTAGGCAGAATGAATTTTTCTAAGTTAGGACAAAAATATTGCCTTTTAAGAACTTTAATTCCAATGAAAAATGTCAAAATAGGTCAAGAACCAAAAATAAATTTGTTTGAAGAGTTTGATAATGTTTCTAAATGTATCAAAATGCAATGTGAATTCTTTTGTGATTTTTAGAAACTTAAATGCTATTTTAATTAATTAATTCTCATTAACTAATTAAAATATACATTTAAATATTTTTAAAATACGAAAATTATCCAAAAAATAAAATAAAAATATTTTTTGGGTTCTGAAAATTATTAAAAGATTTGATAAAAATTTTCAGAATTTTTTTTATGTATTTTGCTTTTTTTAAATAAAATGATAAAGAAAATGCAATTAAAATGAATTTAAAATATGAATTAATGAAAGTAATCAGATCCAGTGGCTGATGTTCAAAGAGAAAAGGGAGGGAATTGACTTCGCGCGCTAATGGACGACCCACATTCAAACTTCACTAATTATGATTAAACCCTAATCTGATGCCCTAATTACTTTCAGGTGACCGGAGTAGTGTTCCGGTCACCTTCTCCGGCCATCCAATTCTTCAATCTCACTCAATACGCCATCCTAAGCTCTCTAATTCTCCAGAATCAAACATCTAACAAACCTAAACATGAATCCAACCCTAAAACTCATTTATTTCTACTCAAGATCAAGAATCAAAGCCAAACGGAAAATACGCAGAAAATTTCAGAGGTTCAATACATGCTTAATACTTGACCATTTTCAAAACCAAACATATCAGGATCATCAGTGAATCATGGAGAACCAATTAGAAACTTAAAAAATGCATTTTTGGAAAATTTGTTCTTGAGGATACCTGAACTGAAGCTTTCGAAAATGGTGCTTTTTGGCCAGTTCCTTGCTTCAAACCAGCTCCAATGATCCTCCTCAAGTGTTTGTGATGCTTGGTTGGAGTTTATATGACCTCAAAATGAAAATGGCAGAAGTTCAGTTTGTGGAATGTGAAAATCGTATTTTTGATTGTGAAGGTTTTAGGGCCAAGTGAAAGGTGGGAAGTGATCAGTGGATCATGGTGAGTTGAATGGTGAAAGAAACTTGAAGGTTTGATGGTTGAATCAAGAGATTCGAAGGCTTTTGCAAATTTTGGGATTTTGGAGTGTGCTGAGTTCTTGGAGTTTCTGGCTGTGTTGTTGTGTGCTTTTGCTTGGTTTTGATCCACATAAAGAAGTGTGATAGGTCAGAGAGTGGGTGCTAGCCTATGTTGATTGGTATGGGTAAGTTGCCAAAATGTCAAAAGTTGGTGTACTTGAGGTATGGGCACATGGCAGGCCAAGGACAATGGGGTGTCCTGCGCAGCAAGGATCAAGGAGTGTCATGAAATCAAATTTTGTGAGCTGTGACAAGTGGACGAAGGAATTTGGATCATTTTGCAACTTTGTCCAACTTTGTCCCCTTTTGGAATTCTTGAAGTTTAAGGCATGGAACTTGATAAATTCTTGGGCCAATCTGAATTTTAGGTCATACATGATGTTTATGTGATGGTTAGAAGCTGATTTGAAGTCGCATTTGGTTTTGGCAAGTGTTTTTGCAAGTTTCCTCTTTGGCACAAAAGTGAAAATTTAGTGATTTTGTCCAACTTTGCAAGGCCATAACTTTTGTTCAAAAATGAATTAGAATGAGTTCTTGTACTTTTTGAAAATGGGAGGATCCAATCTACCACTTTCATGACCAAAGATTTTTCATTTGAAGCATTTTTGAATCAAAAAGAGGAGTTTGAAAAACTTTCCCAAAATGGCAAGTTTACATTACAAGTCACTTTCCCAAAATGGCAACTTTGCAAATGGCTTGAAATTCTTCAATTTTGTGAACTTCTAACATCTTCTAAGATCAAATAAAGATCATACATATTCAAAATGATGGAGAAACCCCTTTGGTTGGATGATTGGGGGCCTCAGATGCCCTGATTTTGCACTGACTTGCTCAAGAAGTCATCTTGTGATCAGATGCCTTCCCCATTGAATTTCTTCATGAAAATTGGTATGCATGATCCTCATATCATATTGAGACCAATAGAACAAGAATGTACAAAAACTTTGGAATTATGGCCTCTGAAACCAAAACCCTAATTTTGGGTCATCTGTGAAGTTAAACTTGGCTCTGCTTCCATGCCTTTCTCAGTTCTTGTGATTCTTTGACTTCCTTGATCTTGGGAGGATAAAATATGATGCTTGAACATACATGGACCCCTTTGAAGTAATTGATGGCCTTTGGAGTGGCTCAGAAGGATCTTGGATTGCTCAGATCACAAACCCTAGATGCAGATGACTTTGAACCAATGCAATGAAGCAAAAATGTAATATGAGATGATATGATTGGATTTATGCAAATGAAAAGAATCACAAACCATGGTGTGAATGAGTGAGGGCAAATTTGGGGTGTTCACAACTGCCCCTATTCAAGCATGAGTTAGCTGTGCAGGATGTAAGCAACGGCTTAACAGGCGAACAAGATAACTTGTGGTTGAATACCAAAGACAACACAAAATTTGCTCTCGCTGAATGAAGAAGAAAAGGGATATAGATTGTAAAAGGAAATAAAGTATGAGTATAAAGCGCGGGCGACGGAGGACGACCGTCGAGAATGAAGCAATGACGAGGACGACCGACATGCTGGGGAAATGAACAGATTATGATGGGGACGACCATCAGGTAAAGTAACAAAACTCTCTGGGGATTAAAGGTAAAGTAAATGATGGGGACGACCATCAGGTTCAAAGCATAAATGAAATAAATGATGAGGTGCGGTCATCAAAGGTGAAGGACGATCACCTAGCAGCGGACGGCTGCTCTGTTGGGGATAAGGATGAGGGACGACCATCCAAGGTGAAGGACGATCACCTGGCAGGGTACGGCTGACGAAAACATCACGACATAGGACGAATGCCGTATAGAAAAGGTCGACGATGGGGACAGCCATCAGATAAGCTTGATGAAGGACGATCATCAAGAGGTGAAGGACAATCACCTAGCAGGGTACGACTGCTCTCAGGGTTTATCATGACATAGGACGAATGTCAGATAACAAGATCAACGATGGGGACGGCCATCAGATAAAATGATGAAGGACGATCATCAAAAGGTGAAGGACGATCACCCAGCAGGGGACGACTGCTAAAATATCGCGACATAAGACGAATGTCGGATAAAAAGGACCCCAATAATGGAGACTCCGCTGGGGGAATGATGAAGGACGATCATCAAAAGGTGAAGGACGATCACCTGGCAGGGTACGGCTACCGGAAGTATCATGACACAGGACGACTGTTAGATAGAAAGGAAATAGTTTATCAGGATCTGCTGGGGACTCTTCTGGGGAAGGGTAGACACAGACGAGTGTCTAAATTCAAGAAAAGGGTACAAGTTTTTGGCATTGTGTATAGATTAAAGATGCGGACGAGCATCCTTAATACTATGATACGGACGAGTATCAGTAGAAACAAATGTTGACGCGTTCAGAGATGATGATACGGACGAGTATCAACTAGTTAACAAAGAACACGGACGAGTGTCGACTCTGAGGGGAATTAAGTGGTGTATACAAGATACAGACGAGTATCTGTACGAGTAAGATAAACATGAGTGAGACACAGACGAGTGTTCAACTTGCTGGGGAGAGCACGACACAGACTGGTGTCGGAAGGAGTGTATTATAAACAAGTATTTGGTTTACAAAGTGTTTAGGCAACTATGCTGGGGAAGGTGACACGGACGAGTGCAAAAAGGAGCATGTATCTGTATTTGTGGGCGCAAAGAGTATGCTTTGGCTTTCTGCCGGGGAATTTGGGAGGTATTTTGTACACTGTTGATGAAATGTCAGTATATACAGATGTTTGATTCAGAATATGGCTTATGATTTACGCAATATGTTTGATTTTTACCGTAATGCTCCGTATCAGACGGAATGCTACGCTCTGGGGAAATATGATGCGAATGCTATGATTATGCAAAGGTACCAATCCGGGATTCGAATCCCGTTGCTGTGGAAATCTCTGGCTGATCTGCTCGAAGTGATATCCCAGCTAGGGATGAGATCATTGGTGGATCTGATATATATGACTCTGTATGGGGAAATAGGTCACTGATAGACCCATCTTGGTAAGGAGGGGCCTAGCTGGGGGTCTGTGCAAGCTTTCGTCACTTTGTTGTGCGGTCATTGCTCTTCTGGATAGAGGCTGGAGCTCTGCGGGGAGATGGTTCCCTGCTTGACACTTGGGCCTGGGAGGGATAATCACTGTACGATCTCCCTTGAGATTTTCATGGGGATCCTGTTGAGGAAGATGATGTCTGGCAACTCAGCTGGGGAGAGGGCACCCATGGTGCTATTTGGGAGGTGGGCTGAGTAAATAGTGATTTGGTAGCTTGCTGGGGAGAAGCTTTCATGCCCCCATGTTGCACTTTGACTACCTGCAATCCTGTTATGACGAAGAAACGCATAAGTACCCCGAGGTATCCTTTACCGGATTCCATCATAGGAGTTTAGACACTCCTGGGAGCAAATATATTTCCTGTAAGCATGTAATTTTTAGAAAAAAAGCATTTGTAATTATACAATCATTATATTAAGGACATCGGACATTTTTGCAAATGAAAACAGAATGTACGAGAAAAAGCGTGTCTGAAAATCTAATTTTATTAATTTGCGTGCCCTGAATTTGGCAAATACAGTCAAAGAAACAGATCCCCTGAAATTAGGAGATTGCTACAAAGTTGAGAAACAAAAAGATGTTGGCAATGTTGATGACGCTTCAGTGCTTCCCTTTTGCTATGACTTGTATGACATTGACGTTTTTCTCATCTTGCTTTTTGAAGAAAGCTGATTCTGACCGATGCTTTATACTTTCGAAGTTCGCTTATTCCCTTATTTTGCGTGGATCGCCCTTTCGGGTTTTCAATCCACCGGGATACCCATTTTTGCCTGAGTTGTCCAATGTGGCTTTTCAACTCAGCGGGTGTACATCTTTTATTTATTTTCCCTTAATTTTTCCCGAGTCTTTTATTCTGTTTTTGACTCGCCGGGATGCCCTATTTTTGCCTGGACTTACATTCTGTTTTTATGTCCAGCGGGTCATTTTTATGCGAAGTATTTTTTAACTACATCTGAATTCACAGGGGACAGGAAGTCTTCACCATCCATAGTACTGAGCATCAGTGTTCCATCAGAGAAAACTTTCTTTACTATGAACGGACCATCATAATTCGGAGTCCACTTGCCCCTGTGGTCTGTATGAGGAGGGAGAAGTCTTTTCAGCACGAGATCTCCTACTTGGTATTCCCGAAGCCTAACTTTCTGATCGAAGGCTTTCTTCATTCTTTTCTAATACAGCTGCTCATGGCAGATCGCAGGTAATCTCTTCTCTTCAATCAGATTCAGTTGTTCGTATCGGGATCGGACCCATTCTGCTTCGTTTAGTTTGACATCCATTAGTACCCACAAGGAGGGTAATTCAACTTCAACAGGTAGGACTGCCTCCATACCATACACAAGCTGATACGGTGTTGCCCTAGTGGATGTTCTGATTGACGTCCGGTACCCATGCAAGGCAAACGGTAGCATTTCATGCCAGTCTTTGTAGGTGACCACCATCTTCTGTACAATCTTCTTGATATTCTTGTTAGCTGCCTCTACAGCGCCATTCATCTTTGGCCTGTAAGGAGAAGAATTGTGGTGTTGGATCTTGAAGTCCCGACACAGTTCTGCCATCATTTTGTTGTTCAAGTTGGAACCATTATCAGTAATGATTCGCTCGGGAACTCCATACCGGCAGATGATATCTCTCTTCAGGAATCTAGCTACCACTTGCCTTGTAACATTTGCATACGAAGCTGCATCAACCCACTTGGTAAAATAGTCAATGGCTACCAGGATGAATCTGTGGCCATTTGAAGTAGTCGGTTCAATCTTGCCAATCATATCAATGCCCCATATGGCAAAGGGCCAGGGTGAAGACATCACATTCAGGGGATTTGGAGGCACATGCACTTTATCTGCATAAATCTGGCATTTATGGCATTTCCTTGCATAAGCACAATAGTCTGCATCCATTGTGATCCAGTAATAGCCTGATCTTAGCAACTTTTTAGCCATAGCATGCCCTCCGGCATGGGTACCAAAAGATCCTTCATGCACCTCGTGCATTAACAAGTCTGCTTCTGCCCTATCAACACATCTAAGAAGTACCATATCAAAGTTTCTCTTATACAGGGAACCATCAGCATTCAGGAAGAAACTACCAGCCAACCTTCTTAATGTCTTCTTATCATTGGAAGATGCCCCAAGTGGGTATGTTTGATCCTCCAAGAAGAATTTGATATCATGGAACCAAGGCTTATCATCTTTGACAACATCTGCTGAAAATACATACGCTGGTCTGTCAAGTCTGGACACTGAAATCCGGGGCACAAAGTTGGCAGCTTGAACTTTGATCATGGATGAAATGGTGGCCAGAGCATCTGCGAACTGATTCTCATCTCGAGGGATATACTCAAGTTTGACTGTAGTAAAGAAAGTCAATAACCTCCTTGTATAATCCCGATAAGGTATCAGATGATCTTGGTGGGTGTACCATTTGCCGTTGGTTTGATTAATTACCAAAGCTGAATCTCTGAAAACAGTGAAAGTCTTGATCCTGAGGTCAATGGCTTCCTCAAGACCCATAATACAAGCTTCGTATTCAGCCTCGTTGTTGGTGCAGTTAAAGGTGAGTTTTGCCGAAAAAGGCATGTGAACTCCCTTAGGTGTAATGAGTACTGCATCAACACCACAACCATTCATATTAACAGCCCCATCAAACATCATAGTCCACTCTTCTTCCGGGTCAGGCCCTTCAGTGTGAATAGGCTCTTCATGATCTTTTGCTTTTATGAACATGATGTCTTCATCGGGGAAGTCAAATCTCATAGGCTGGTAATCATCAATGGGTTGCTCAGCAAGGTAATCAGACAATACACTGCCTTTGATGGCCTTCTGAGAGGTGTACTGAATATCATACTTTGTGAGGATCATTTGCCATCTTGCGACCCGTCCGGTAAGTGCTGGCTTCTCAAAAATGTACTTAACTGGGTCCATCTTGGAGATCAATAAAGTGGTGTGGGTCAACATATACTGCCTTAGTCGGCGAGCAGCCCACGCTAAAGCACAACAAGTTTTCTCAAGCAGTGAATAATGTTGTTCACAGTCGGTAAACGTTTTGCTTAGGTAGTTTATTGCATACTCTTTTCGACCAGACTCGTCATGTTGGCCCAGCACACACTCCATTGATTCTTCTAATATGGTCAAGTACATGATTAGAGGTCTTCCTTCAACTGGAGGCATAAGGATTGGAGGCTCTTGTAAGTATTCCTTGATTTTGTCAAAAGCCTTCTGGTAATCTTCGTTCCACCTGACCGTTTGTTCTTTTCTTAGCAACTTGAATAAGGGCTCGCAGGTTGCTGTAAGGTGAGATATGAACCGTGAAATGTAGTTCAATCTTCCTAAGAAACCCCGAACTTCTTTTTCGGTCTTTGGCGCAGGCATTTCTTGAATGGCTTTGACTTTATCAGGGTCAACTTCAATCCCTTTCTCACTTACGATAAATCCCAGCAACTTACCAGATCGCACCCCGAATGTGCATTTGTTGGGGTTTAACTTCAACTAGTACTTTCTCAGACGCTTGAACAACTTCAGTAGATTCACTAGGTGGTCTTCCTATGTAAGGGACTTGGCAATCATGTCATCCACATAACATTCAGTTTCTTTGTGGATCATGTCATAGAATAATGTTACCATAGCCCGTTGATAAGTGGCACCCGCATTCTTCAGTCCGAATGGCATCACCTTATAACAGAATGTTCCCCAGGGTGTGATAAAAGTCGTTTTCTCCATGTCTTCAGGTGACATCTTGATCTGATTATATCCCGAAAATCCATCCATGAAGGAGAATACCGAGAACTGAGCCGTATTGTCTACCAATACATCAATGTGAGGTAAAGGGAAGTCATCCTTCGGGCTGGCTCTGTTCAGATCCCGGTAATCCATACACATTCTCACCTTGCCATCTTTCTTAGGCACAGGTACAATATTAGCAACTCACGGCGAATAGCTAGTCACAGCAAGGAAACCAGCGTCCCACTATTTTTGTACTTCTTCTTTTATCTTTATTGCCATATCTGGGCGAGTACGACACAACTTCTGTTTTAGTGGCGGACAATCTTCTTTCAGCGGCAGCTTGTGCGTAACAATGTCGGTGTCCAACCCTGGCATATCCTGATAAGACCAAGCAAAAACATCCACATACTCCCGAAGTATGTCAATCAGTTGCTCCTTTACTGAATCTTGCAGGCAGGCCCCGATCTTAACCTCTTTCACGTCTTCTCCCGTACCAAGATTAACCATTTCAACTTCCTCCTGATGAGGAGTGATAACCTTCTCCTCTTGTCTCAACAACCTAGCTAGCTCTTCAGGAAGCTCGTAATCTTCTTCAACCCCTTCATCAGCTTGATTGATTGGATTGTCAAAGTCATACGAAGTCATAGCAGTGTCGTTGTCGGTGCATTCTGGAGGGCACTTTCTGCAAGGGTTTAGATTTGTTCATTTTAGTGATCAGTTTTATCTTATTTAGAAAAAGTGAAAATGAAGTTATTTACTTTGAAAAACATTGCTATTTTATTTTTGTACAAAAAGTGAAAAATGAAAAACAGTGAGCGGAAAAGAAAAGACTCATTTGCAAAAGATGTCCTGATATTCATTAATTGATCTTTTGCACAAAATACAAGATGTCCGGATTACAAAATGGGTCCTGACATCTTGGGCAAGATGCAGGACTTGATGCATGCATTAAAATATAGGAAATAATAATTACTCTGCAGGAGTAACCCTTATGATTTCCTGGGAAGACCAGTTTGAGACATGGCTCCCCGGGGTCCTTGGACGTATCCAGCTTTCCAGGTTGCGCTCGTCTTCCGACTCATATTCCAAACTATTCACAGCATCCGGGGTGAGCATTCCCCCACTAATAAACTTGGGCTCCTTTGCAGCCTCTGGTTGATCTTGTCGAGTTGGTCTGTAACCCAACCCGAATCGTTCTTCTTTCTTTTCCACGGGCAGCAACTTGCCCCAGCCTTGGGCGGTACCTTCCTCAACAACCTTCCGGGCTTGCTGATATGATGTGATGGAGGTCCCAAGTACAACAAATGTTTCATTAATATTAAGGGCCTCAAACCCTTGGCTCATGGTTTCATGGATCTCTCCATCCATTTCAATGTATTTGAAAGTAGCCAGCTGGCTAACAAAAATATCCTCTTCCCCACAAATAGTAATGACTTGGCCTTCCCACTTGAATTTTAACTTCTGGTGAAGGGTTGACGTCACGGCACCAGCGGCGTGTATCCATGGTCTACCCAATAGACAGCTGTAGGCATGCTGTATATCCATCACAAAGAAGGTCGTTTTGATAACCTGTGGGCCAATCATTATTGGTAATTCTATCTCTCCCAGAACTGATCTTTTAGAGCCGTCAAAGGCTCTCACTACCAAGTTACTTGGGCGTAGTGCCAATCCGTCATACTCCAGCTTCACAAGGGCTTTCTTGGGCAGGACATTGAGGGATGACCATGTGTCCACCAGTACGTGAGAAAGAACTGCACCCTTACACTCCAAGGTAATGTGCACAGCCTTGTTGTGATTGCGACCTTCCGTTGTTAGATCAGTGTTGGTAAATCCTAGTCCATTACTAGCGTTGACATTTCCAACCACAGCCTCTAACTGATTAGCGGTAATCTCCTCTGGCACATAAGCTGCGTGCAGGACTTTTAATAGAGCGTTCCGATGAGCCTCAGAGCACATTAGCAATGATAGTATGGAGATTTTGGAAGGTGTTTGGTGAAGCTGGTCTACCACCTTGTAATCACTTTTCTTTATGATTCTCATGAATTCATCAACCTCTTGATCAAAAGGAGTCTTCAAAGCTTCTTTGACAACTTGTTCTTCTTGCACCATGCTTTTCCCTTTTGCCTTAGTAGCAGCTTCTACTTCGGCAATGGGTCTTGGAATTTGTGAGGCAAAGAGACGTCCGCTTCTAGTGAAGCCTCCGCCTCCCCCCACATTGTCTATCTGAGGTGAAGAAGTTGATGATTCCAAAGTGATTTTCTGCCCCTCGCAGTATAGATCTCAGCCATAATGCCAAGGGATGGCATTATTGATTTCGTAAGGAACTGGTCCAGGCACTGTGATAGTGACCGGACTGATAGCAGCTGCAGAGGGGACCACAATAGTGTGTGGATCATAATATATGGTGACTGGTGCTCTGACAGGAGTAACATTTTGTGAGTTGTTGGCAGGGATATTTGCAGGATTATAGTATATGGTAACCGTTGAGATGCTTTCATCAATTACTGCTGATGTTGTAGAAGATACTATCGACTGGATTGGTGTTGAAGTTGTAACAGGAATGGTGACTGAACTTGTATCCGTTGAAGTGATTGATTGAGCAGTTGTTGGAGTTGTAGTAGAATCCGTTGGAACAATGGTTGCTGACGTTGTAGGAGTATCTGTGATTGCCGGTGAAGGAATTGTTGGATTTGTAGGCACCGTTGTCGTAATCTGAAGGATACCATCCTTAATAAGACCATCTATGCCGTTTCTCAGCCTTTCACATCCATTAACGGCAATGTTGCAATATCCACAGCCAAGCTCACACCCGGGGAACACTTGGCATTCTAGCAGCTGAGCTTTGATTTCAACCAGAGGTGTTCAGATCTGTGCCACACTACTAATTAATGTGGATGGTTTGCCCTCCTCAATAGCATTAATCCTGGGCCCGTTGTAACTAGGCATTGGATTCCTTGTGACATTCGGAGGAGGTGCAAAGTTGAGAGCTTTTGAGTCCACCAGATCTTGGACTTTCATCTGTAAGGCCCTGCATTTTTCAGTATTATGCCCCGGTGCGTTTGAGTGGAATGCACACCTGGCATTTGAATCATAGTTCCTTGGCATATTGGTGGGATCCGGAGGTGCCAATGTCCTTAACTCAACTAGGTTGAGCTTCAAGAGTTGTGGCAAGAGTGCAGCATACGGCATTGGAATCGGGTCAATTACTCTGTTCCCTTGTGATGGCCTTTGTTGGAAAGGACGCTGTTGTTGGTTGTTATTGTTGTTGTTGTAGGTTCTCTGTTGCGGATAGTGAACTTGCTGTTGATACTATGGTTGTTGTTGTTGAGGATATGCTGGTTGTTGAGGAATCGGAGCTGGAATGGTAACTGCTGCTACTGAACGGTGCACATACTGAGGCCTGCCCCTGTTTGCATGAATGGAATTGGTCTCACCGGCTCTTCGGGGTCCCACAAAAGGCTTTCTAGGATTGCTGGATGAACTTGCACCACTGTCGGAAATCTTGCCCATCTTCAGTAGACTTTCAATCCTTTCACCAGCTATGACCACATCAGCAAAACTGGTAGAAGAAAAGGCAGCCAGTCTATCAATATATGTCCCTTGCAATGTGTTCATGAACATGTCAGCCATTTCCCTCTTTGACATGGGGGGTTGAACAGCAGCAACAAGCTGTCTCCACCTTTGGGCATATTCCCTGAAGCTTTCTCTAGAAGACTGAGACATTCCCATTAGGAGGGTCCTGTTGGGAGCCATGTCTAGGTAGTATTGATATTGTCGGATGAAAGCCTCAGCCAAATCCTTCCAGCATCTTATGGTGGCTCTGGACAAGTGTGAATACCATTCTCTTGAAGCCCCAGTCAGACTGTCTTCAAAGTAGAACATCCATAACTTTTCATCCATAATATACGCTTTGAGTCTTCCCAGGAAAGACTGTAGATGAGTGCGAGGACAGGAGGTACCATTGTACTTCTCAAAGCATGGGGGTTTAAATTTGTGGGTAATTCTCACCCCATCCACCAGTCCCATATCCATCACATCGAAGCCCAGAGAATTTTGAGACTCCAAAGACCTTATCTTCTCAGCAATTTCGTCCAATCTCCTGTCATAAACTTCATCTCTAGTTCCCATAACAGTAAACTGCTCTTCTTGGGGATCCTCCTGCAAGATTCTCCCCCCAGTAGTATTACCCTGTACATTTCTCGGGATGTTAGCCTCTGGATCCAGATGAGGTCCAAATACTGGTGGGTCAATACGAGGCTGGCCCCGTTCATTGTTACTAGTTCCTCCTGTTCCAAGATGAGGCTCTTCAGGAGTTTGTATTTCCACCAGCTCTCTTAATCTTTCCTGACTCTGGGCTAAGCCAGTCATTACAGCCATGAATTGAGACATCTGATTTCTCATCTCCACTCTTTCATTAGCCATCTGATTCCTGACCTCAGTCAGATCCTGCTGTACTTGTTCCATTTGAATACCGGGAAGGTTGTTGCGAGTCGGGTACCGGTGCGTGCGGTTGACAGGGAACACTCGGCAACGAGCAATGTTTCCTGAGATCACAACAAAGTTAGAAACAATAATAATAAGACCTACAAAACAAAACAAAAGTTAGTATGCAATGCAATATGCTTATTTGTTTTCCAAGGTATCCGGTTTGGTTCTTGGTTTTGACCTTTCCAGACCTCGAGGAAGATGCTTGATGTTGTTGAGAGAAAACCCAAATGAAAACAAACTGAAACATATTACAAATGGTGAACAATACATAGTCTGTTTTACAACATATGCCCAAGGAGGGTCAAAATATATCAAAAAGAAAAAGTACATCAGATGGAAATAACAACAATCAAAGAATCAGACATCCAGTCCAAACTTATCCTCTCTGACCTCCTTCAGGAGTGCCTTTGTCACTGGACCAGTTGGGTGTTCTATAATGGTCCTAATGAGGAGGTTCCTGGTGGCAATGGCCGTGGTCAGCTTCTTAAGTCTGTCCTGGTCCTTTGATCTCTTCAATCCTGCTCTGAGCTTCAACTCTGAAATCTCCTTATGGGCTGCCAACAAAGCTTCCTGCTGCTTTTTCTCATTGGCCTCTAACTGTTCAATCTTGGCTTGAGTCTTCTGGTCTTCTTGTGTACGGGCCTCAGTGATTCTGACCCACCTAGCCTGACTCTCTTGCAGATAGAGCTCAGTCCTAGCCTTCTGAAACTTGGCTTCTTTATAGGCATTCTTCAATATTTGTTCCCCAGCCCTTGCTTTCCTGATGTAGTCCTCTGTCTTCTCAATTTTGGCAAGATGTTCCACCTTGAGCTTTTCCAATCTCTCAATGTCTAGACGACCAACACTCCTTTCCCAAAGAGTCTTCTTCAAAGCCTGAGATAGATTCTCATTTCTTTCCTTCAGCTTCTCAAATTCCTCTAGGCTGACAGTTGCTGCTGGCTGTACTGTAGATGGTCCAGGTATGTCTTCCAAGGTGAAAGGCATTCCAGTAATCTGAGCTCTAGTACGGGACCAGTCATAGTATTGAGCTGAAGAAACATTATTACACCTTCCCAGAAATTCCATCCCTTTTGTCTGGATGTTGTCCCAAGCCCAGGATGCTTGTCTGATAACAGCTGAATTAGGTTACTTCACAATACAGGGTCTCAGCTAGATCTTGCACTCTGGGAGGGTGAACCAAAGCATAACCCAGTTGTCTCTTAAACAACAAAGGATTGTAATTGATGCAACCCTTTACTCCTATTAGAGGCACATTTGGGTATTGTCCACAGCTGGTGATAATGTTCTTGCCTTTGGTGCTCTGGGTGCACCATCCAATATCATCTGAAGTCAAAGCAATGAGCCTTTTGGCCCAATTCTTCTGCTGGTGAGGATTCAGGAAGGCATCTGACTTTGGTAGGTGTCTGAACAGCCATGTGTAAAACAAAGGAGCACAACATCTCACCAACTTCCCCCTTTGTTTCTCATTCCTCTGATGAATGGAGTAGTAAAAGTCTCCCAGCAGTGTAGGCACTGGGTTCCTCAGAAGAAACAGATGGATGGCACTCTTGCTGACAAATTTGGGCTCATCTGCAAACAATATAACCCCATATATGCTGAGGGCTAATAGTGCACAGACTGCCCTCCACTCTCCCAAAGAAGCCTTCAGGATGGCTTGAGAAATCAAGAAATCCAAATGCAAACCAGGGATCCCAGCCTTTGTTGTCATATTTTGCTCAATCAAAGCAGGCTCTAGGTACAATGCCTTTGCTAGCTCTTCATTTCTGGGAGCTGGCATCTCTGGGTTGAAAGGGATTCCACCCCTGATAGGTACTCCAATAAATGAAGAAAACTCCTCCAGCAGAGGCCCTAGCTGGAAGTCTAGAAAGGTGAAACATCTCAATGGAGGATCATAAAACTGCAAGCATGTGTGGATCATGCTCCTCTGAGAAGGGTCAAGGTCCATAACCATATCCAGGATACCTCCATAGTGCTCTCTAAACAATGGGATGTGGTCAGGTGTGATAAGTGACTGGACCTGCCTGATACCAGTCAACACAGGCTCAAAGAAATGGTAGGATATGTTGCTCTTCCTGGGAGTAGTCATAAGTGCTGAGGAAGATCACAGACTGATGCTGGAAATGAGCCACTGACAGGCTGATGTTGGTGATGATGAGAATAGCTGAAGCAGATAACTGATGAAGCAAAGGTCTATGCAGAAGAAGGGGTCAAAACCAAACCAGATATGATGTGGATACCCTGAAAAACAAATAAACAAATGTTAAATGATGAAATGATAATGTATGCAAATGATATGCAAGGGTTTGTGATCAAGTTGGATCTGATTATCTGTCTTGGTATAAGTCCATGTATGTTCAAAGAAGGTCCAGATGGAGGTTCAGAAATCCAGTAACCAAGGTG
This sequence comes from Lathyrus aphaca, assembly GCA_963966055.1. Classification (NCBI taxonomy): domain Eukaryota; kingdom Viridiplantae; phylum Streptophyta; class Magnoliopsida; order Fabales; family Fabaceae; genus Lathyrus; species Lathyrus aphaca. The sequence goes on from OZ014521.1 coordinate 233,637,166, forward strand.
GGGGGGACTCAAATAAAGAGTCACATGTCCAGGGTTAATCACAAGAACTGTCCAAAATGAGGTACTCTTAAACACTACAGGAACAGGGTATTATGTGGCCTAGGGTACCTGCAAACCTGTAAACAGCGCAACCCCCTCAAAGGTAATGATCTAAAACAAGGATCCTCAGACTTGGATCAGTTATGAGAAGAGTAAACACTTCTAACCCGGAGGTACAACGTTTACAATAACCATAAAAGATCCTCCTCTAATTCACCTCAGTTTCTGAAGGTCATAATAAAGGTCATCCAGACTTAGCAGGCTTCCCATATAGCCCTAGCACTACAGGAAATCTGTAGCACAGAGTTCTCAAGAAGAAACCCACATCTGAACCGTGTTTCATATTCCCGCACCAGACCGAAATGGAATGGGAAATAACATGAACCACTCTAGCCTAGGTGTCACTCAGGTCCCAGGTATAGGATCTCAAACTCTCAATGGAACCCTACCCACCAAAACAGAAGCCAGATCCAGCAATGATAATGACAGTATGAAATATGTAAAACTGTAAAGTAAGCAATAAATAAAACTATACATAAAGCAGTAAATAAAGCTAACAAATAAACACAATTAGCACATAGCACCCCAGTAAACACAAATCAAACAAGCGCTAGGAGGAACCCACAAAAAGAACCAGAAGCCCTGGTTACAGTATAAGGGTCCCCAGCAGAGTTGCCAAGCTGTCGCTCCCACCTAATGACACCTGGTCAGAAGGGGTACAGACGCGAACGGTCGGCGAAAAGGAGGGAATGAAAATGTTGCCAGCTAGCCATTTTTATCCCGAAGGAAAGGTAATGCTGCATAAACCTAAGAAAAGATGGATAAGACATTCGCGAACCAGAGAAACTGAGAAAGGGGGTTGGTTACAACCTGGGAAGGTATTAGCACATAGATTGTCCGCCGTACTCGACGGGATCCACGCTTAAAAGATTTGTGTTTAAAGGGGTAGTGTCAGTGCTATTTTGTGTGCAAGAGCTGGAAAAGAATGCAAGTGTCAGTGCAAAAGAAGTGTGAAGTGAATGGAAGGAGTGTCAGTGTAAGAACAGGAGTGCAAAGCTCAAGATGACGAGGCTAAAAGAATAATGCTGGAGGGAGGGGGAATATTCAGAGACTTTTGTTCGATAACAGTTAAGTTATGCCTACGTATCCTCTCGTGCAATGAGGAAGTCAGAACACCGTAGTTCGACTCAAAGAGACTGAAAGATAAATTGACTTGTGAACTGCTTACTTGTCTATGCTCAAGTGTATGACCTGTCTGGCTCAGGTGCAAACTGTCTTGCATTAGACGGAAGAAGCAAGTTCTCATTTGTGAGTGAATGAGGTGAGAAAAGAATCCCGGAGGAGATGATTATTGTTTGTTTTTGTGTTTTCAGGCTTTTATTACTTTTTGAAGTTTGTCATAAGAAAATGAGCTTAAGCCTAAACCAAGGGTTAGTAAACTCATCACATCCTCCCTCTGATTAGGGGTAATGGGAATACCTTAAGTATGAAGTAAGCACCTCACACTTAATCACCATGATGTAGGATTAAGATCATTGACCTATTTGCATTTATTTAGATGTTTTTTGGAGTTTTTTGTTTAGTGTTAAGTAATGAGTTTAAGCCATAATCAAGGATTTAATGGACCCATTACACTATCCTAATAGAAGGATAATAGATGAGAACATTTAAGCTGAGGAAGGCTCCTCAACTTAATCCATGATTAAGGATTAACCTCATGACAAAACAAAACCTTTATTAAATGGAATTTAGTTAATGGTGAGATTAAGAAATGGATTTTATGGTTTGTAAGACAACTTGAGGGGGACTTGTCCATTAACACTAGGGTTAGTCCTTCTTAACCAATTAAGGAAGAATTAGAACCCTAATGCAAGGCCCAAGTTACAAGCTTGATGTCTTAATGATTATTAGGTGAATTGATTAAAGAATTTAAACACATTAAGGGTTTAACATTTAGGATTAAAGTTATACACTCCATCCTAATAGAAGGATACATGCATAACCTTAATCACAAAGCCTTAAAACCTTTAAGGTTTAGTCCTTGATTAAGAGATGAGAAGAGAAGACTCAAAGATGACACAAAGGTAAAACTAATGGGGGGACTAATCAAACCCTGATTGTGATCATACTTGGATGTTCCTAGGGTTTATGAGGCTTGCAAAAGATCTTCAAGAGAAAAGCCACCAAGGAAGAAGCAGGATGGAAGAAAAGGAGAAGCAGAGAGAAGCAAGACAACTTGCTTCACTTAAGAAGACAAGTTGCTTGAAGAAAGAGAGTGAGGAGGGAACATGAATGAGCAAGCTCACTCTAATCCACAAATAAAATGCAGCAATGAATGCACAAGAGAGATGAGAAAAGATTATGAGAAGTGAAGGCAAATTCACGTCTCAAGTACTTACCACCTGAAAAGTTAGCCAAAAGTCATGAAATGAAGTGAACATGAAATGAATGCAATGATACAAACCAAAACCAGAAGCATAAACATGATGCCAATGATGCTAGGAGATAATGCAAACACATGTCAAGAGTTGTGGATGATCATACAAGGATGAGGATGCAAATGAAGCATGTTTTGAACCATGAAAGTTCATGAAATGGAATGAATGCACAACATGGCAAATGAAAGATGCAATGATCAAACATGATCCTAATATGTCCTAGGATGCCTTATATGTCATATGGATGCACAAAATATCATGGCAAGTTCATGTATGCAAGCAAATGAGAGATGAATGCAGATGAAGACAAAAATTAGGGTTTATGCACAAGACACAAAGCAAAATTCAAAATCAGAAGCAAATGACAAAATAAAAAAAAATTGAAAATGGGATCAAAGGAACCCTAACCCTACATAAGTTCACTGCCCAAAGGAGGGGACCTAACTCTTAACCTAATGGGAGTTATGATTTTCTCAAGTTGACTTGGGTTTTAAGGCACTTCAAAAGGAAAAATGCACATCAAATTGAAAATGAAAGATAAATTCAAACCAATTTTACCCTAGAAACTACATGATATGAAGAATGAAATGCAAAAATAAACAACATCAAACTCTTCATGGTTAGGCAGAATGAATTTTTCTAAGTTAGGACAAAAATATTGCCTTTTAAGAACTTTAATTCCAATGAAAAATGTCAAAATAGGTCAAGAACCAAAAAGAAATTTGTTTGAAGAGTTTGATAATGTTTCTAAATGTATCAAAATGCAATGTGAATTCTTTTGTGATTTTTAGAAACTTAAATGCTATTTTAATTAATTAATTCTCATTAACTAATTAAAATAAACATTTAAATATTTTTAAAATACGAAAATTATGCAAAAAATAAAATAAAAATATTTTTTGGGTTCTGAAAATTATTAAAAGATTTGATAAAAATTTTCAGAATTTTTTTGATGTATTTTGCTTTTTTTTAATAAAATGATAAAGAAAATGCAATTAAATGAATTTAAAATATGAATTAATGAAAGTAATCAGATCCAGTGGCTGAGGTTCAAAGAGAAAAGGGTGGGAATTGACTTCGCGCGCTAATGGACGGCCCACATTCAAACTTCACTAATTATGATTAAACCCTAATCTGATGCCCTAATTACTTTCAGGTGACCGGAGTAGTGTTCCGGTCACCTTCTCCGGCCATCCAATTCTTCAATCTCACTCAATACGCCATCCTAAGCTCTCTAATTCTCCAGAATCAAACATCTAACAAACCTAAACATGAATCCAACCCTAAAACTCATTTATTTCTACTCAAGATCAAGAATCAAAGCCAAACGGAAAATACGCAGAAAATTTCAGAGGTTCAATACATGCTTAATACTTGACCATTTTCAAAACCAAACATATCAGGATCATCAGTGAATCATGGAGAACCAATTAGAAACTTAAAAACGCATTTCTGGAAAATTTGTTCTTGAGGATACCTGAACTGAAGATTTCGAAAATGGTGCTTTCTGGCCAATTCCTTGCTTCAAACCAGCTCCAATGATCCTCCTCAAGTGTTTGTGATGCTTGGTTGGAGTTCATATGGCCTCAAAATGAAAATGGCAGAAGTTCAGTTTGTGGAATGTGAAAATCGTATTTTTGATTGTGAAGGTTTCAGGGCCAAGTGAAAGGTGGGAAGTGATCAGTGGATCATGGTGAGTTGAATGGTGAAAGAAACTTGAAGGTTTGATGGTTGAATCAAGAGATTCGAAGGCTTTTGCAAATTTTGGGATTTTGGAGTGTGCTGAGTTCTTGGAATTTCATGCTGTGTTGTTGTGTGCTTTTGCTTGGTTTTGATCCACATAAAGAAGTGTGATAAGTCAGAGAGTGGGTGCTGGCCTATGTTGATTGGTATGGACAAGTTGCCAAAATGTCAAAAGTTGGTGTACTTGAGGTATGGGCACATGGCAGGCCAAGGACAATGGGGTGTCCTGCGCAGCAATGATCAAGGAGTGTCATGAAATCAAATTTTGTGAGCTGTGGCAAGTGGATGAAGGAATTTGGATCATTTTGCAACTTTGTCCAACTTTGGCCCCTTTTGGAATTCTTGAAGTTTAAGGCATGGAACTTGATAAATTCTTGGGCCAATCTGAATTTTAGGTCATACATGATGTTTGTGTGATGGTTAGAAGCTGATTTGAAGTCGCATTTGGTTTTGGCAAGTGTTTTTGCAAGTTTCCTCTTTGGCACAAAAGTGAAAATTTAGTGATTTTGTCCAACTTTGCAAGGCCATAACTTTTGTTCAAAAATGAATTAGAATGAGTTCTTGTACTTTTTGAAAATGGGAGGATCCAATCTTCAACTTTCATGACCAAAGATTTTTCATTTGAAGCATTTTTGAATCAAAAAGAGGAGTTTGAAAAACTTTCCCAAAATGGCAAGTTTACATTACAAGTCACTTTCCCAAAATGGCAACTTTGCAAATGGCTTGAAATTCTTCAATTTTTTGAACTTCTAACATCTTCTAAGATCAAATAAAGATCATACATATTAAAAATGATGGAGAAACCCCTTTGGTTGGATGATTGGGGGCCTCAGATGCCCTGATTTTGTACTGACTTGCTCAAGAAGTCATCTTGTGATCAGATGCATTCCCCATTGAATTTCTTCATGAAAATTGGTATGCATGATCCTCATATCATATTGAGACCAATAGAAACAAGAATGACCAAAAACTTTGGAATTATGGCCTCTGAAACCAAAACCCTAATTTTGGGTCATCTATGCAGTTAAACTTGGCTCTGCTTCCATGCCTTTCTCAGTACTTGTGATTCTTTGACTTCCTTGATCTTGGGAGGATAAAATATGATGCTTGAACATACATGGACCCCTTTGAATTAATTGATGGCCTTTGGAGTGGCTCATAAGGATCTTGGATTGCTCAGATCACAAACCCTAGATGCAGATGACTTTGAACCAATGCAGTGAAGCAAAAATGTAATATGAGATGATATGATTGGATTTATGCAAATGAAAAGAATCACAAGCGATGGTGTGAATGAGTGAGGGCAAATTTAGGGTGTTTACACTCTGTGCTACAGATTTCCTGTAGTGCTAGGGCTATCTGGGAAGCCTGCTAAGTCTGGATGACCTTTATTATGACCTTCAGAAGCTGAGGTGAATTAGAGGAGGATCTTTTATCGTTATTATAAACACTGTACCTCCGGGTTAGAAGTGTTTACACTTCTCATAACTGATCCAAGTCTGAGGATCCTTGTTTTAGAACATTACCTGTGAGGGGGTTGGGCTGTTTACGTGTTTGCAGGAACCCTTGGCCACATCATACCCTATTACTGTTTTGTTTAAGAGTACTCCACTTTGGACATTTCTTGTGATTAACCCTGAACATGTGACTCTTTATTTGAGTCCCCCACCCTGGTTACTGGATTTCTGAGCCTCCATCTGGACCTTTGAACATACATGGGCTTTATATCAGGACAGATAATCAGATCCAGCTCTTGATCACAAACCCTTGCATATCATTTGCATATATCATCATTGCATCATTTGACATTTGTTTATTTGCTTTTCAGGGTATCCACCTCATTGTATCGTGGTTTTGGTTTTGACCCTTCTTCTACTTAGATCTCTGCTTCAGCTGTTTTCTTCAGCATCTGCTTCAGTTAACTCCTTCAGCACCTGCATTAGTCTGTCAGAGATTTCCCTCCAAGCTTCTCAGTCTGTGATCTTAATCAGCATTTTACTCCAGCTTCTTCAGCAGCACTTATGGCTACCCCAAGGAAGAGCAACATATCTTATCACTTTTTTGAGCCTGTATTGACTGGTATCAGGCAGGTCCAGTCACTCATCACCCCTGACCACATCCCACTATTTAGAGAGCACTATGGGGGTATCTTGGATATGGTTATGGACCTTGATTCTTCTCAGAGAAGAATGATCCACACATGCTTACAGTTATATGACCCACCACTGAGATGCTTCACTTTTCCTGACTTTCAGATGGGACCTCTGTTGGAGTAGTTTTCTTTGTTGATTGGAGTACCTATCAGAGGAGGGATTCCCTTTAACCCAGAAATGACTGCTCCCAGAAGTGAAGAGATGGCAAGGGTATTGTGCTTGGAGCCTGCCCTTATTGAGCAAAGTATGACAACAAAAGCTGGGATTCCTGGTTTACATCTAGACTTCTTGTTTTCTCAGGCCATCCTGAAGGCTTCATTGGGAGAGTGGAGGGCAGTCTGTGCACTGTTAGCTCTCAGCATATATGGGACTATACTGTTTGCAGATGAGCCTAAATTTGTCAGTAAGAATGCCATCCATTTGTTTCTTCTGAAGAACCCAGTGCCAACATTGCTGGGGGATTTTTATTATTCTATCCATCAGAGGAATGAGAAACAAAGGGGGAAGTTTGTTAGATGTTGTGCTCCTTTGTTCTATTCTTGGCTGCTCAGACACCTGCCTAAATCAGATGCCTTCTTGAACCCACATCAACAGAGGAATTGGGCCAAGAGGTTCATTGCCTTAACTTCAGATGATATCAGATGGTGCACCCAGAGCACCAAAGGCAAGGACATTATCACCAGCTGTGGGAAATACCCTAATGTGCCTCTAATAGGAGTAAAAGGTTGCATCAATTACAACCCTTTACTGTTTAAGAGACAATTGGGATATGCCTTAGTTCACCCTCCCAGAGGACAAGATTTAGCTGAGACCCTATACTGTGACGTGCAACCTAATTCAGCTGTTGTCAGGCAAGCTGCTTGGGCTTGGGACAACATCCAGACAAAAGGGATAGCTATTCTTGGTAGATGTAACAATGTTGCTTCAGCTCAGTACTCAGACTGGTCCCGTACTAGAGCTCAGATCACCAGAATGCCTTTCACCTTGGAAGACACCCCTGGACCATCTACAGTGCAGCCTGCAGCAACAGTTAGCCTGGAGGAATTTGAAAAGCTGAAGGAAAGGAATGAGCAGCTATCTAAAGCCCTGAAGAAGACTCTTTGGGAAAGAAATGATGGTCGCCTAAACATTGAGAGATTGGAAAGACTCAGGACTGAGCACCTTACCAAGATTGAGAGAACAAATGACTACATAAGGAAAGCAAGGGCGGGGGAACAAATATTGAAGAATGACTGTAAGGAGGACAAGATTCAAAAGGCTAGGGATGAGAATTACCTTGAGGAAAGACAGGCTAGGTGGATCAGGATCACCGAAGCCCGTGCACAAGAAGACCAGAGGACTCAGGCCAAGATTGATCAGTTGGAGGCCAATGAGAAGAAGCAGCAGGAAGCTTTGTTGGCAGCTCAGAAGGAGATTTCAGAACTGAAGCTCAGAGCAGGGTTAAAGAGATCTAAGGATCAAGACAGGCATAAGAAGCTGACCACTGCCATCGCTACCAGGAACCTCCTCATTAGGACCATTACATAGCACCCAGTTGGTCCGGTGACTGAGGCACTCCTGAAGGAGGTCATGGAGGATGATTATGGATTGGATGTCTGATTCCTCTTTGTTTCCTTTTGATGTACTTTTTCTTTTGTTGTATTTTTGGCCCATCAGGGGCATGTATTGTAAAACAAACTATGTATTTGTCATTTGTAATATATTTAATTTGTTTTCATTGGGCTTCTTTTCTCAACAACATCAAGCATCTTCCTCGAGGTCTGGAAAGGTCAAAACCAAGAACCAAACCGGATACCTTGGAAAACAAATAAGCATACTGCATTGCATACTGACTTTGTCTTTGTTTTGTAGGTTTTTGTTATTATTTTTGTTTCTAACTTTGTTGTGACCTCAGGAAACATTGCTCGTCGCCGAGTGTTTCCTGTCAACCGCACACACCGGTACCCTACGCGTAACAACCTTCCAGGCATTCAGATGGATCAGGTACAGCAGGACCTGACTGAAGTGAGAAATCAGATGGCAAACAAAAGGGTCGAAATGAGAAACCAAATGTCTCAGTTTATAGCAGTAATGACTGGCTTAGCGAAGAGTCAAGAAAGGTTGAGAGAGCTGGTAGAAAGACAGACACCTGAAGAGCCCCACCTTTGGACAAGAGGAACCAACAATAATGAACGGGGCAACCTCGTATTGACCCACCAGAGTATGTGCCCCATTTGAATCCAGATGTTAATATCCCGAGGAATGTTCAAGGTAATACTGTTGGGGGCAGAATCCTGCAAGAGGATCCCCAAGAAGAACAGTTCACTGTTATTGGGGCTGGAGATGAGGTATATGACAGAAGATTGGATGAGATTGCTGAAAAGTTAAGATCTTTGGAATCTCAGAATTCTTTGGGCTTCAACGTAATGGATATGGGGCTGGTAGATAGGGTGAGGATTCCCCACAAATCCAAACCCCCTTGCTTTGAGAAATATAATGGTACCTCATGCCCGCGTACTCATATGCAATCCTTCTTAGGGAGACTCAAGGCCTATACCATGGATGAGAAGTTATGGATGTTCTATTTTGAGGACAGCCTGACTGGAGCATCAAGAGAATGGTATTCGCATCTGACAAGAGCCACTATAAGATGTTGGAAAGACTTGGCCGAAGCCTTCATCCGGCAATACCAGTACAACCTAGACATGCCCCCCAATATAACTCTTCTAATGGGCATGTCTCAGTCTTCAAGGGAGAGCTTTCGGGATTATGCTCAGAGGTGGAGACAGCTGGCTGCTGCTGTCCAGCCACCCATGTCAGAAAGAGAAATGGCTGACATGTTTATGAACACCTTGCAGGGAACTTATATTGATAGACTTGCTGCTTTCTCCTCTACTAGTTTTGCCGATGTAGTTATAGCTGGTGAGAGAATTGAGAGTCTTTTGAAGATGGGAAAAATCTCTGACAATGGTGCCAGTTCCTCCAACAACCCCAGAAAACCTTTTGCAAGACCCCGAAGGGCGGGTGAAACAAATGCCATCCATGCAGGCAGGGGCAGACCCTAGTATTCTCACAGATCCATAGCAGTTGTTACCATCCCGGCTCCAGTGCCACAACAGGCATTATATCCTCAACAACAACAACATCACTATCAGCAACAATCTCATTTTCCACAACAAAGAACTTATAGCAATAACAACAGAAACCAACAACAGCGCCCCTTTCAACAGAGGCCATCTCAGGCAAATAGGGTGATTGACCCCATCCCTATGCCTTATGCCGCTTTACTGCCACAACTCCTGAATCTTAACCTGGTTGAGTTAAGGACATTGGCTCCACCAGATCCCCTCAATCTCCCGAAGAATTATGATGCTAATGCCATGTGTGCCTTTCACTCCAACGCACCTGGTCACAATACTGAGAAATGTAGAGCCTTGCAAATGAAGGTTCAAGATATGGTCGATTCCAAAGCTCTTAATTTCGCACCTCCTCCGAATGTTAACAGAAATCCTATTCCTAATCATGGTGGGCCTAGGATTAATGCCATTGAAGAGGACCAACCATCAGTACTAATTGATAATGTTGCACAAATTCAAACACCACTGGCTGAAGTCAAAGTTCAACTTTTAAGATGCCAAGTGTTCCCAGGCTGTGGGGCCTGCTGTGAATTGTGCAAGAAAGCTATTAATGGTTGTGAGAAGCTAAGGTTTGACATAGATGGCCTCATCAGAGATGGAATCTTGCAAATTACTTCAACAACTCCTTCAGCAACTCTTGTTTCAACAACAATGGATTCTCCTACAACATCAACAATCTTTTCTTCAGCAACAACAGATCCTCCTACAACAGCAACAACAATCATTCCCACTGATTCATCCACAACTACAGCAATCACTCCGTCCATTATTTCAACAAGTCAAAGTTCAACAACATTTGCTTCTACAACATCAGCACCCATTGTATCAACGGAATCTTCTACAATGCCAACAAATAGTAATGAAGATGTCTCAACGGTCACGATCTATTATGACCCCGCAAATGTCCATCCCAGCAACAATTTCCAACAACAAACTGCAACACCTACTGTCAGATCCCCAGTCACAATCTACTACGACCCGTACATCATCACAGTTCCTTCTGCTGCAGCAATCAGTCTGGTCACCATTACGGTACCTGGACCTGTTCCTTATGAGAGCAGTAATGCCATACCTTGGCACTACGGCTCTGATCTCTACTGCAACGGGGAGAAAATCACTCTGGATTCATCAACCTCTTCACCACAAGTTGACAATGTTGGGGGAGGCGGAGGCTTCACTAGAAGCGGACGTCTTTTTGCCTCACAAACACCAAGGCCCGATGCTGAAGCAGAAGATGCTGCTAAGGCAAAAGGGAAGAATGTGGTGTCTGAAGAGTCCACTGTTAAAGAAACTCAAAAGACGTCTTTTGAACAAGATGTAGACGAGTTCATGAGAATAATTAAAAGGAGTGATTACAAGGTGGTGGACTAGCTTCACCAAACCCCCTCCAAGATCTCTATATTATCATTTCTAATGTGTTCCGAAGCTCACAGGAATGCATTGTTGAAGGTCCTGCGCGCAGCATATGTTCCAGAAGAGATTATTGTTAATCAGTTAAAAACTGTGGTCGCAAATGTCAACACCAGTCATGGACCGGGCTTTAATAATGCTGATTTAACAACGGAGGGGCGCAACCATAACAAGGCTTTGCACATCACCTTGGAATGCAAAGGTGTTATTCTGTCTCATGTGCTGGTGGACACTGGGTCTTCGCTCAATGTCCTCCCACAGAAGGCCTTGGTGAAGTTGGAGTATGATGGTTTGGCATTGCGTCTGAGTAATTTGGTGGTAAGAGCATTTGATGGCTCTAAAAGATCAGTGTTGGGGAGATTGATTTACCTGTGTTGATTGGCCCACAGACCTTTAAAACTACCTTCTTTGTGATGGACATACAGCCAGCCTACAGCTGTCTGTTGGGTAGACCCTGGATTCACGCCGCTGGCACTGTTACGTCTACCCTTCACCAGAAGTTAAAATTTGAGTGGGAAGGCCAAATCATCACCATATGTGGGGAAGAAGATATCTTTGTTAGCCAGCTGGCTACGTACAAGTACATAGAAATGGATGGGGAGATCCATGAGACCATGAGTCAGGGGTTTGAGGCCCTTAACATCAATGAAGCATCTGCTGTGTCTGGAACTTCAATCACTTCATATTAACAGGCCCGGAAGGTTGTTGAGGAGGGTACCGCTCAAGGCTGGGGCAAGCTGCTGCCAGTTGAAAAGAAAGAAGACCGATTCGGGTTGGGTTACAAACCAACTCGGCAAAATCAACCAGAGGCTGCAACGGAGCCCAAGTTTGTCAGCGGGGGAATGCTCACCCCGGATGCTGTGAACAGTTTGGAAGACGAGGAAGAAGACGAACGCAACCTGGAAAACTGGATACGTCCAAGGATCCCGGGGAACCAAGTCTCAAACTGGTCTTCCCATGAAATTATAAGAGTTACTCCTACAGAGTAATTATTATTTCCTGTCTTTAAGCATGCATCAAGTCCTGCATTTTGCCCAAGATGTCAGGGCTCATTTTGTAATTGGTCCATCTTGTATTTTGTGCAAACGATCAATTAATGAATATCAGGACATCTTTTGCAAATGAGTCTTTTCTTTTTCCGCTCACTATTTTTCATTTTTTTATTTTTTGTACAAAAATAAAATGACAATGTTTTTTTCAAAATAATAACTTCATTTTCACTTTTTCTAAGAAAGATAAAACTGATCACTAAAATGAACCAGTCTAAACCCTTGCAGAGAGTGCCTTCCAGACTGCACCGACAACAACACCGCTATGACTTTGTATGACTTTGACAATCCACTCAATCAAGCCGATGAAGGGGTTGAGGAAGATTATGAGCTACCAGAAGAGTTAGCCAGGTTGTTGAGACAAGAGGAGAAGTTTATCACTCCTCATCAGGAGGAAGTTGAGACAGTTAATCTTGGTACAGAAGTAGATTTAAATGAAGTGAAAATCGGGGCCCGTCTGTAAGATTCAGTGAAAGAGCAACTTATTGACATGCTTCGGGAGTATGTGGATGTTTTTGCCTGGTCTTATCAGGATATGCCAGGTCAGGATACCGACATCGTTATGCACAAGCTTCCTCTAAAGGAAGACTGTCCACCAGTGAAACAGAAGCTGTGCCGTACTCGCCCGGATATGGCCATGAAAATGAGGTACAAAAACAGTGGGATGCCGGTTTCCTTGCTGTAACTAGTTACCCTCTGTGGGTTGCTAACATTGTACCTGTGCCTAAGAAGAATGGCAAGGTGAGGATGTGTGTGGATTACCGGGATCTGAACAGAGCCAGCCCGAAAGATGACTTCCCATTACCTCACATTGATGTATTGGTCGACAATACGGCTCAGTTCTCGGTGTTCTCCTTCATGGATGGATTTTCAGGATACAATCAGATCAAGATGTCACCTGAAGACATGGAGAAGACAACTTTCATCACACCTTGGGGCACATTCTGTTATAAGGTAATGGCGTTCGGAATGAAGAATGCTGGTGCCACTTATCAACGGGCTATGGTAACATTATTCCATGACATGATCCACAAAGAAATTGAATGTTATGTGGATGACATGATTGCCAAGTCCCTCACAGAAGAAGACCACCTGGTGAATCTGTTGAAGTTATTCAAGCGTCTGAGGAAGTACCAGCTGAAGCTAAACCCCAACAAATGCACATTCGGGGTGCGATCCAGTAAGCTACTGGGATTTATTGTAAGTGAGAAAGGGATTGAAGTTGACCCTGACAAAGTCAAAGCCATTCAAGAGATGCCTGCACCAAAGACTGAAAAAGAAGTTCGGGGGTTTCTAGGTAGATTGAACTACATTTCAAGGTTCATATCTCACCTTACAGTAACCTGTGAGCCTTTGTTCAAGTTGTTAAGGAAAGAACAAACGGTTAGGTGGAATGAAGACTGCCAAAGAGCTTTTGACAAAATCAAGGAATATTTACAAGAGCCTCCAATCCTTATACCTCCAGTTGAAGGAAGACCTCTAATAATGTACTTGACAGTATTAGAAGAGTCAATGGGGTGTGTGTTGGGCCAGCATGACGAGTTTGGTCGAAAAGAGTATGCAATAGACTACCTAAGAAAAATGTTTACCGACTGTGAACAACGTTATTCACTGCTCGAGAAAACTTGCTGTGCTTTAGCATGGGCTTCTCGCCGACTAAGGCAGTATATGTTGACTCACACTACCTTATTGATCACCAAGATGGATCCAGTTAAGTATATATTTGAGAAGCCAGCACTTACCGGATGGCTTGCAGGATGGCAAATGATTCTCACAAAATATGACATTCAGTACACATCTCAGAAATCCATCAAAGGCAGTGTATTGTCTGATTATCTTGCTGAGCAACCCATTGATGATTACCAGCCTATGAGATTTGACTTCCCTGATGAAGACATCATGTTCATAAAAGCAAAAGATCATGAAGAGCCTATTCACACTGAAGGGCCTGACCCAGAAGAAGAATGGACAATGATGTTTGATGGGGATGTTAATATGAATGGTCGTGGTGTTGGTGCAGTTCTTATTACACCTAAAGGAGTTCACATGCCTTTCTCGGCAAAACTCACTTTTAACTGCACTAACAACGAAGCTGAATACGAAGCCTGTATCATGGGTATTGAGGAAGCCATTGACCTCAGGATCAAGACTTTAACTGTATTCGGAGATTCAATTCTGGTAATCAATCAAACCAACGGAAAATGGTACACTCATCAGGAGCATCTGATACCTTACCGGGATTATGCAAGGAGGTTACTCACATTCTTCACAACAGTCAAACTTGAGTATATCCCTCGAGATGAAAATCAGTTTGCAGATGCTCTGGCTACCATTTCATCCATGATCAAAGTTCAAGCTGCCAACTTTGTGCCTCAGATTTCAGTATCCAGACTTGACAGACCAGCATACGTATTCTCAGCAGACCTTGCTAAAGATGATAAGCCTTGGTTCTATGACATCAAACGCTTCTTGGAGGATCAAACATACCCACCTGGGGCATCATCCAATGACAAGAAGACATTAAGAAGGTTGGCTGGTAGTTTCTTCCTGAATGCTGATGGTTCCCTGTACAAGCGCAACTTTGACATGGTACTTCTCAGATGTGTTGATAAGACAGAGGCAGACTTGTTGATGCACGAGGTGCATGAAGGATCTTTCGGTACCCATGCTGGAGGGAATGCAATGGCTAAAAAGTTATTAAGATCTGGCTACTACTGGATCACAATGGATGCAGACTGTTGTGCTTATGCCAGGAAGTGTCATAAATGCCAGATTTATGCAGATAAGGTGCATGTGCCTCCAAATCCTTTGAATGTAATGTATTCACCCTGTCCCTTTGCCATGTGGGGCATTGACATGATAGGAAAGATTGAACCGACTACTTCAAATGGCCACATATTCATCCTGGTAGCCATTGACTATTTTACCAAGTGGGTTGAAGCAGCTTCATATGCAAATGTCACCAGGCAGGTGGTAGCCCGATTCCTGAAGAGAGACATCATCTGTCGGTATGGAGTGCCCGAGCAAATCATTACTGATAATGGTTCCAACTTGAACAACAAAATGATGACAGAACTGTGTCGGGACTTCAAGATTCAACATCACAACTCTTCTCCTTACAGGCCGAAAATGAATGGCGCTGTAGAGGCAGCTAACAAGAATATCAAGAAGATTGTGCAGAAGATGGTGGTCACATACAAAGATTGGCATGAAATGCTACCATTTGCCTTGCATTGGTACCGTACCTCAATCAGAACATCCACTGGGGCGACACCATATCAGCTTGTATATGGTATGGAGGCAGTCCTACCTGTTGAATTTGAATTACCCTCCTTGTGAGTACTGATGGATGTCAAGCTGAATGAAGCAGAATGGGTCCGATCTCGTTACAATAAACTAAATCTAATCGCAGAGAAGAGATTAGCTGCAATTTGTCATGGGCAGTTATACCAGAAAAGAATGAAGAAAGCCTTCGATCAGAAAGTCAGGCTTCGGGAATACCAAGTAGGAGATCTTGTGCTGAAAAGACTCCTTCCTCCTCATACAGACCACAAGGGCAAGTGGACTCCGAACTACGAAGAGCCATTCATAGTAAAGAAAGTTTTCTATGGAGGAGCACTGATGCTCAGTACTATGGATGGTGAAGATTTCTTGTCCCCTGTGAATTCAGATGCAGCTAAAAAATACTTCGCATAAAATGACCCGCTGGACATAAAAAGAGAATGTAAAGTCCAGGCAAAAATAGGGCATCCCGGCGAGTCAAAAATAGAATAAAAGAATCGGGCAAAAATAAGGGAAAATAATCAAAAAAAAATGTACACCCGCTGAGTTGAAAAGCCGCATTGGACAGCTCAGGCAAAAATGGGTATCCTGGTGGATTGAAAACCCGAAAGGGCGACCCACGCAAAATAAGGGAATAAGTGAACAACTGCATTCTGAATTTGTCTGTATCACCCACAACATGGTAAACTTCGAAGGGTTCAAGTGTCGGTCAGAATCAGCCTTCTTCAGAAAGCAAGGTGAGAAGAACGTCAAAATTCATACGAGTCATAGCAAAGGGAAGCTCACTGAAGCGTCATCAACATTGCCAACACCTTTTGTTTCTCAATTTTGTAACAATCTCCTCATTTCAGGGGATCTGTTTCTTTGACTGTACTTGCCAATTCAGGGCACACAAATTAATAAAATCAGTTTTTCAGTCACACTTCGTCTTGTACATTTTTTATTTCATTTGCAAAAAAATGTCCGATATCCTTGATATAATGGTTGCATAAATACAGATGCGTTTTTCTAATCACATGCTTGCAGGAAATATATTACTTACTCCCGGGAGTGTCTAAACTCCTATAGTGGAATCCAGTAAGGGATACCTCAGGATTGCAGGTATTCAAAGTGCAACATGGGGCATGAAAGGTTTTCCCCAGCAAGCTGCCAAATCTTTATTTCCTCAGCACATCTTCCAAACAACATCAGAAATGCTTTCTCCCCATCAGAGTTGTCGGGCATCACTTCTCCAGCACTTTCTTCAGAGCAGCATCAGAGGGTGTTTATTTTCCCAGCAGAGTTGTCGAAGCCTCCTCAGCTAGGATCCCCACAGAAGTCACTAGGAAGATCTCTCAGTGATCTTTCTCCTCCCCAGCCGAGTGCTAGACAGAGAACCATCTCCCCATAGAGCTCCAGCCTCTATCTAGAAGAGCAATGTCTGAAAATCTCACAACAGAGTGACGAAAGCTTCCACAGACCCCAGCTGGGCTCCTCGTTACCAAGATAGGACTATCAGTGACCTATTTCCCCAAGCAAAGTCATATCATATATACCAATGATCTCATCCCCAGCTGGGATATTCTTTCAAACAGATCAATCAGAGATCTCCACAGGCAACGGGATCCGAATCCCGGATCAGTATATTTTGCATAATCATAGCATTCGCATCATAAATCACCTCAGAGCGTAGCATTCCGTCTAATACGGAGCATTACGGAAAAAATCAAACATATTGCATAATCACAAGTCAGGTTCGAATCAAGCACTTGTATATACCAACATACCGTCAGCAATGTATACAAAGACTCACAATCCCAGTAGAAAGCCAAAGCGTCCCCTTTTTTGAATGTAGACACTCGTCTGTGTCTACCATTCCCCAGAAGAGTCCCCAGCAAATCCCTAGTAAAAAGCAAAATTTCTTTTCTATCCGACATTCGTCCTATGTCATGATACTTTCGGCATCCGTACCCTGCCAGGTGATCGTCCTTCACCTTTTGATGACCGTCCATGTCATCATTCCCCCACCGGAGTCTCCATTATTTGGGACCCTTTCCTATTCGACATTCGTCCTATGTCGTGATATTTAGCAGCCGTACCCTGCTAGGTGATCGTCCTTCACCTCCTGATGATCGTCCTTCATCATGTTTATCCGATGGCCGTCCCCATCGTTGACCTTTTCTATCCGAAATTCGTCCTATGTCGTGATACTTTCGGAAGCCGTACCCTGCCAGGTGATCTTCCTTCACCCTGGATGACCGTCCCTCATCCTTATCCCCAACAGAGCAGCCGCCCCCTGCTAGATGATCGTCCTTCACCTTTGATGACCGTCCCTCATCATTTGTTAACCCAATGGCCGTCCCCATCGTTGTTTACATTCACTTTGCAAACCTGATAGTCGTCCCCATCATTGACTTCACCTTTAATTCCCAGAGAATTTTGTTACTGTATTTGATGGCCGTCCCCATCATAAATTCTTTATTTCCCTAGCATGTCGGACGTACCCGTCATTGCTTCATTCCCCAGCAGTCGTCCCCTGCTCGATGGTCGTCCTCTGTCGCTCGCACTTTATAATCATACTTTATTTCCTTTTACAATCTATATCCTTTTCTTCTTCACCCAGTGAGTGCAAATTTTGGACTGTCTTTGGTATTCAACCACAAGTTATCTTGTTTGCCCGTTAAGCCGTCGCTTACATCCTGCACAACTAACTCATGTTTGAATAGGGGCAGCTGTAAACACCCCAAATTTTCTCTCACTAAGTTCACACCATGGCTTGTGATCTTTTTATTTGCATAAGTTCAATCATATCACATCATGTTGCATTTTTGCTTCACTGCATTGGTTCAAAGTCATCTGCATCTAGGGTTTGTGATCTGAGCAATCCATGAGCCATCTGAGCCACTCCAAAGGTCTCCAATCATCTCAAGAGGGTCCATGTATGTTCAATCATCATATTATATCCTCCCAAGATCAAGAAAGTCAGAAAATCACAAGAACTGGCAAGGCATGGAAGCAGAGCTAGGGTTTGACTGCACAGATGACCTAAAATTAGGGTTTTGGTTTCAAAGGCCATAACTCCAAATTTTTTGGTCATTCTTGTTTCTATTGGTCTCAATATGTTATAAGGATCATGTGTACCAAGTTTGATGAAGAAATTCATTGTGGAAGTCATCTGTTCACTGGGTAACTTTTTGAGCAAGTTAGAGTAAAATCAGGGCATCTGAGGCCCCCCAACATGGAACCAAAGTGGATTTTTCATCAAAATGAAGTTATATGGTCTTTATTTGATCATTGAAGTTCTTATAAGTTCACAAATTTGAAGAAAAGTGGGCTAAACCAAAAGTTGCCAAATATGGAAATGACTTGTAATGTAAACTTTCCATTTTGGGAAAGTTTTTCAACCTCCTCTTTCTTAACCAAAAATGTTTCAAATGAAAAATTGTTGGTCATGAAAGTTGTAGATTGGATCATTCCCTTTTTAAAAAGTACAAGAACAAGATCTAATTCATTTTGGAACTCAAGTTATGGCTTTCCAAAGTTGGCAAAAATCACATAATTTCATGTTTCATGCCAAAAGGGATTTTTTGCAAAACCTCATACGAAACCAATTTGTGACTTCTAAATGACTTCTATACACCATTAGAACTTGTCAAAATAAGAATCACACAAATTCTCAAAGTTTCATGCCTTGGATCACAAGCCTCCATAAGTCATTTTTTCATGAATTCTCAAAAGAGGGATATTTGCAAGAAGGATTTCTAATGATTGATTTGGTTTCTAATTGGCCTCAAAACATCATAACAACATTGTGTGATCCATTTTGCTGCAAATTGCCCAAAGAACTTCACATTTCCTTGACTTGTACATGAAGAAATCAAGAAAGGGCCAAACTTTGCCAAAATTGCAAAACCCCCCATAATTTGTCACAACTTGCTGATTTGCCTCAATCTCATTTCCATGGTCCTCCTTAATCACAGCTGCACCAGACTTGCCCTTGTCCTTAGCCTGAAACAGCCCATACCTCAAAGGACACATAACCTTGACTTTGTGCATTTTCACCCATACCAATCACACTATGCCATTACCAACTTTCTGACCAATCACATTTGTTTATACTAATCAAATGCAAGCCAAACATAACAAGAACATAGCCTGAACTCTCCCACAAGTCAGCATTCACAAAAACCTCCCTCTTTGCATTTTCATTCGAAACTCTCAACACAAACATCAAAGCTTAAAATTTCTTCCACCATTCATCTTAAAATCCATCACTGATCACAAATCACCCTTTACTTTGCCCTAAAAGCCACCATATACCAAACACGATTTTCTCCCCCTTTGAACTGAACTTCCTCAAACTTCAAAAGGAGTTCACAAACACTTTAGCCAAGCATTCCAGAAGCAAGAGGGAGTCAAGAGGAGGGGAAAAGCACCAAAGAAGAGCCCAGATAGTGCAATTTTCGAAAGCTCCATTTCAGGTAACTTCAAGAACAAATTTTCCAGAGGTTTGATTTTAGGTTATAGAATTGTTCCTCATGTTATGCTGGTCATGCTGATGCTTTTCTTTTTGAAAATGGTTGAGTTTTAAGAATTTTATGAACCTCTGAAACTTTGCCCGTGAAATGTGTTTTGATTCAATTTGCATGATTCATGAAAAATAAATGAGTTTTGTTGTGTGGTTTGTGTTTAGTGATGTTCAAGGATTGATTCTGGAGAGTTTAGAGAGTTTTAGTGGCGTTTTGAGAGAGATTGAGTGAGAGAGCTGCCGGAGAAGATGACCGGAACACTGTTCCGGTCATCTGAAAGTCATTAGGGTTCAGATTAGGGTTTAATTACGTAATTAGGGCAAGTTTGAATTTCAGCCGTCCAGATGCGCGCGTGATCTTTCCTTCCCTTTCCAGATTTGAATTCCAGCCCTTAGATCAGCATACTTTTCCTTTTATTAATTTTTATTTCATTTTCTTTATTTAAATCTTGCACGAATTTTTAAAAATAGCAAAAGACATCAAAAAATTCTGAAATTTTTTATCCAGCCTTTAATTAATTTTCAGAACCCAAAAATATTTTTATTTTTATTTTTTGCAATGAAAAATTATTTTTAAATCATTTAAATGTTATTTTTAATTAGTGTATGAGAACTAATTAATTAAAAATACATTTAGGTATTTAAAAATCTCAAAAAATTCAGAGAGCATATTTAAACATTTAGAAACATTTACAAACTCTCAACACAAATTTCTTTTTGAGTTTGATCATGCTTTGACAATTTTTAAGTGAATTAGGGTTCTTAAACTTGAATATTTTTAACCCTAACTTCAAAAATTCATAACTTTTGAACCAAAGTGAGTTTGTGAATGATTCTTTTTGCATTGTGCTATACATGGTTTCAAGCATCTAAAAACATTTTTGTTCCATTTTCATCTTTCATTTTCAATTTGTTTGGCATTTTACCTTTAGGATCACCCTTTAAACCCTAGAAACTTAGGAAATTCATAACTTCCTTTAGGTTTAGCTTCTGACCTCCCCCTTTGGATAGTGAACTAGTATAGGTTTAGGGCTCCTTTGGTTTTATTTTCAATTTTTTATTTTATCATTTGCTTCGGTTTTTGAGTTTTGCACCTCACATGTTCATGTAACCCTAATTTTGCATCTCATTTGCATTCATCTTGTATAAGCTTGCATACATGAACTTGCTATGACATTTTGTGCATCCACATGACATATAAGACATCTTAGGACATATTAGACTCATTCTTGATAATTGCCTCATCCATTTGCCATGTTTTTTCTTCATTTCATTTCATGTGTATTCATGTGCTTTCATGCCTCTTATATGCTTCATTTGCATTCCCATCCTTTGTATGATCATCTTCATCTCATGACACACATTTACATCATCTCTTTGCATCTTTAGCATCATGAACATGCTTCTGACTTTGGTTTTTATCTTTGCATTTCATTTCATTTTCATTTCCTTTTGCTAACTTTTTAGGTGGTAAGTGTTTGAGAAGTGAATTTGTCTTCACTTCTCATAATCTCTTCTCATCTCCCCTATGCATCATTGCTGCATTTTATCTTTGTATTAGAGTGAGCTTTCTCATTCATGCTCCTTCTTCATATTCTTTCATCAAGCAACTTATCTTCTTAATTGAAGTAAGTTGACTTGCTTCTTTTTGCTTCTCTTCCTTTCATCCTGTTTTTTCCATGGTGGCCCTCTTGAAGATCTCTTGCAAGCCTCATTAACCCTAGGAATACCCAAGCATGATCACAATTAGGGTTTGATTAGTCCCCCCATTAGTTTTACCTTTGTGTCATCTTTGTGTCTTCTCTTCTCTTCTCATAATCAAGGACTAAACCTTAAAGGTTTTAAGGCTTTGTGATTAAGCTTATGCCTGCATCCTTCTATTAGGATGGAGTGTATAACTTTAATCCTAAGTGTTAAACCCTTAATGTGTTTAAATCCTTTAATCAATTCACCTAATAATCACTAAGACATCAAGCTTGTAACTTGGGCCTTGCATTATGGTTCTAATTCTTCCTTAATTGGTTAAAAAGGACTAACCCTAGTGTTAATGGACAAGTCCCCCTCAAGTTGTCTTACAAACCATAAAATCCACTTCTTAATCTTACCATTAACTAAAATCCACTTTAATAAAGACTTTGTTTTGTCATGAAGTTAATCCCTAATCATGGATTAAGTTGAGGAGCCTTTCTCAGCTTAAATGTTCTCATCTATTATCCTTCTATTAGGATGGTGTAATGGGTCCATTAAATCTTTGATTATGGCTTAAATTCATTACTTAAAACCAAACAAAAATACCAAAAACATCTAAATAAATGCAAGTAGGTTAATGATCTTAATCCTACACCATGGTGATTAAGTGTGAGGTGTTTACCTCATACTTGAGGTATTCTCATTACCCCTAATCAGAGGGAAGATGTGATGAGTTTACTAACCTCTGGTTTAGGCTTAAGCTCATTTCCTTATGACAAACACAAAAAGCAATAAAAGATTGAAAACATCAAAAACAAACAATAATCGTCTCCTCTGGGATTATTTTCTCACCTCATTCAGTCACAAACGAGAACTCGCTTCTTCCGTCTAATGCAAGACAGTTAGCACCTGAGCCAGACAGGTTATACACTTGAGCATAGACAAGTAAGCAGTTCACAAGTCAATTTACCTTTCAGTATCTTTGAGTCGAACTACGGTGTTCTGACTTCCTCATTGCACGAGAGGATACGTAGGCATAACTTAATTTTTATCGAACAAAAGTCTCTGTATATTCCCCCTCTTCCAGCATTATTCTTTTAAGCCTCATTGTCTTTAGCATTACACTCTTTCCTTACACTGACACTTCTTTATTTCACTTCACACTTCTTTAGCACTGAGACTTGTATTCTTTTCCAGCTTTTGCACATGAAATAGCACTGACACTACCCCTTTAAGCACAAATCTTTCAAGCGTGGATCCCGTCGAGTACGGAGGACAATCTGGGTGCTAATACCTTCCCAGGTTGTAACCAACCACCTTTCTCAGTTTCTCTGGTTCGCGATCGTCTTATCCATATCTCTCTAGGTTTATGCAGCATTACCTTTCCTTCGGGATAAAAATGCCTAGCTGGCGACTCATTTCAGTTCACCCTCATGTTCTCTCTCTTTCGCCGACCGTTCGCGTCTGTACCCCTTCTGGCCCTGTGTCATTTGGCGGGAGTGACAAAGGGCTACATTGAAATACAAATGATCACTATTCTCCCTATCAACTTTGAATTCCACCGTGCCCGAAACATCAGTCAAGGATGAGTGAATAAGAATCTTTGATTGGAAATTCTTCTGAAAGATAGAATCTGAAATCCTCGGTCGTTACAAGTGATCCAGTCTGTCGACACAGTTACTTGCCATGATCCCTAACTTTTGCCTAGATTGCCCTTTCGGGTTTTAAATCTACCAGGATAATTATTTCTGTTTATGTCTCTAATTTTTGCATGGATCGCACTTTCGGGTTTTCAATCCACTGAGACGCTCATTTTTGCCTAAGCCGCCCTTTCGGGTTTTCAACTTAGCGAGCTATTCTTTTATTTTTTAGGCGAAGTATTTCTTGACTGCATCCGCATTCACAGGACGAGCGATATCCTCACCATCCATAGTTACAAGAATTAATGATCCGCCAGAGAATGCTTTCTTGACAACATATGGGCTATCATAGTTCGGAGACCACTTGCCTCGAGAATCTGTAATGGAAGACTGAATCTTTTTGAGCATGAGGTCGCCTTCTCTGAATACACGAGGTTTGACCTTCTTGTCAAAAGTTTTCTTCATTCTTTGTTGGTACAACTGACCATGACACAAAGCTGTTCTTCTCTTTTCCTCAATTAAATTTAATTGATCAAATTTACCCTGATACCATTCAGCCTCAGTCAACTTGGCTTCCATCAGAACTCTCATTGATGGGATCTCAACCTCGACGGGGAGCACTGCTTTTGTACCACAAACAAGTTAGAAAGGGGTTTCCCCTGTTGAAGTGCGGATAGATGTACGATACCCATGCA
Organism: Lathyrus aphaca; assembly: GCA_963966055.1. Classification (NCBI taxonomy): domain Eukaryota; kingdom Viridiplantae; phylum Streptophyta; class Magnoliopsida; order Fabales; family Fabaceae; genus Lathyrus; species Lathyrus aphaca. The sequence continues at coordinate 233,660,927 of OZ014521.1, forward strand.
AAGCAAAAGGGAGCATTTCATGCCAGTCCTTATATGTCACAACCATCTTCTGAATGATCTTCTTAATGTTCTTATTCGCAACTTCAACAACCCCATTCATCTTCGGTCTCTAAGGAGAAGAATTATGGTGTTGAATCTTGAATTCTTCACGAAGCTCTTTCACCATCTTATTATTCAAGTTCGAACCATTATCAGTAATGATTCTATTAGGAACACCATATCTGCAGATAATGTTATTCTTGATAAACCGAACCAAAACTTGCTTGGTCACATTAGCATACAATGCCGCTTCCACCCACTTGGTGAAGTAGTCAATTGCCACAATAAAAAAACGATGTCCATTCGAAGCCTTGGGTTCAATCATACCAATCATATCAATTCCCCACATAGAGAAGTGCCATGGAGAAGAAATCACATTGAGATGAGTTGGTGGCACATGAATCTCATCAGCATACACTTGGCACTTATGGCACTTTTTCACATACTTGCAACAATCAGATTCCATTGTCAACCAATAGTAACCTGCTCTCAACATCTTTTTAGCCATTGCATGCCCATTAGCATGAGTACCAAAAGATCCTTCATGAATTTCTTTCATTAACATGTCTGCTTCGTGTCTATCCACACATCTGAGCAAGACCATGTCAAAATTCCTCTTATAAAGCACATTTCCATTCAGGAAGAAATTGCCTACCAATCTCCTCAAAGTCCTCTTATCTTTATCGGATGCCCCAAGTGGGTATTCCTGACTCTGAAGAAAACATTTAATATCATGATACCAAGGCTTGTCATCATGGACCTCTTCTACTGCAAACACATGAGCTGGTCTTTCAAGCCGCATCACTCTGATCATGGGAACATCATTCCACTGGTGCACCTTTATCATAGAAGCTATAGTTGCTAAAGCATCTGCCATCTGATTTTCATCACGAGGCACATAATGAAACTCAACTTTAGTGAAAAACGTTGATACCCTCCTGGCATAATCTCTATAAGGGATCAAATGGGGTTGATGAGTTACCCACTTACCCTTGATCTGATTGATTACCAAGGCAGAATCTCCATACACATCAAGATGCTTAATCCTCAGATCGATAGCTTCCTCAAGACCCATAATACAAGCTTCATACTCAACTTCATTATTGGTACAAGGAAAATTCAACCTCGCGGCAAAAGGAATATGTGAACCATGGGGAGTAATGATCATTGCCCCAATTCCTCTTCCGCGTGCATTCACAGCACCATCAAAAACTAAACCCCATCGAGATCCAGGCTCCGGACCTTCCTCAATCAAAGGTTCATCACAATCTTTCATTTTCAAGTACATCACATCCTCATCTGGAAAATCAAACTTGATAGGCTGGTTATCATCAATCGGTTGATGTGCCAAATGGTCAGCCAAGATACTACCTTTTATAGCTTTTTGAGCTCGGTACTCAATATCATATTCTGATAACAACATTTGCCAACGAGCAATCCTCCCAGTTAAAGCAGGCTTTTCAAATATATACTTGATCGGATCCATTTTAGAGATCAACCAAGTTGTATGATTTAGCATATACTGGCGAAGACACTTTGCAGCCCAAGCTAAGGCACAACAAGTTTTTTCAAGCATGGAGTATCGAGACTCACAATCAGTGAATTTCTTACTCAAGTAGTAAATTGCATATTCTTTTTTTCCAGATTCATCTTGCTGACCAAGCACACAACCCATGGAATCTTCCAACGCAGTCAAGTACATGATCAACGGTCTACCTTCCACCGGAGGAGACAAGATAGGAGGTTCAAGCAGATATTCTTTGATACTTTCAAACGCCTTCTGACAATCATCTATCCAGACACAACCTTTATCTTTTCGAAGCAACTTGAAGATCAGAGCACACGTGGCAGTCATGTGAGAGATAAACCTCGAAATATAATTCAAACGGCCCAAGAATCCTCTTACTTGCTTTTCAGTTCTTGGAGCAGGCATTTCCTGAATAGCTTTCACTTTATCAGGGTCAACTTCAATGCCTCTTTGGCTGACAATGAAACCTAACAACTTTCCAGAACGTACACCAAATGTGCACTTGTTCGGATTCAAACGAAGCTTAAACTTCCTTAACCTCTGAAACAACTTCAACAAATGTTCAACATGATCCTCTTCAGTCCTCGACTTAGCGATCATATTATCAACATATACCTCAATTTCTTTGTGCATCATATCATGGAAAAGTGTGGTCATAGCTCTTTTGTATGTCGCACCAGCATTCTTCAATCCAAAGGGCATCACTCTGTAGCGGAATGTTCCCCATGGTGTAATAAATGTGGTCTTTTCCATGTCCTCAGGTGCCATCTTTATTTGATTATAACCGGAAAATCCATCCATAAAAGAGAACACATCAAACTTAGTTGTATTATCTACCAACACATCAATGTGTGGTAATGGAAAATCATCTTTTGAAATGGCTTTATTCAAATCTCTGTAATTAACACACATTCGGACTTTTCCGTCTTTCTTTGGAACAGGCAGCCTATTGGCCACCCACTGAGGATAATTAGATGTCACAAGAAAACCTGCATCAATCTGCTTTTGAACCTCCTCTTTGATCTTTACTGCCATATCAGGATGAGTTCTTCTCAACTTTTGCTTCACAGGTGGACATTCAGGCTTCAACGGCAATCTATGCTCCACAATATCAGTATCAAGACCTGGCAAGTCTTGATAAGACCAAGCAAACACATCAACATACTCTCTAAGAAGCTCTACCATCCTTTTCTTAACATCAGGACCAAGCAATGCTCCAACTTTGACTTCTTTCTTATCATCTTCAGAACCCAAGTTGACCATCTCTATAGACTCTCCATGAGGCTGAATAACCTTCTCCTCGTGCTCAAGCAACCGAGAAATTTCATCAGGAATCTCTTCAACATCCTCTTCCTCAGCTTCAAACACAGGGAATTCAAAGTTGGGAGTGGGCATAGGATCATTGTTTTCAATGGGTTTATCAATCAATCTGCACAATGATTTTATTTTTATTTTAGAGTATGAACTAAAGTGCAAACATTATGTAGATAAACAATTATTATTTTTGGGTTTTTTATATTACCATTTTTCAGAATAAAGCAAAAAGGAAAAACACATATGGAAATAACAAAATAACATTTTATTGATGATGATAAAATTTGAAACAAAAGCCCGACAAACATTACTTTCACCTTGGGCATAGTGAAAGGATTTTTGAAAGAAAATAAAACAAATTACTTTGAAGCATGAACAATAAAAGGAACATCAACAGCAATCCAGTTCTTGCAAATCTTTCAGTGCGTAACAAAGTTAGGCATTTCTTCATCTTCATCATCTTCAATGATGGCAGCAGCGGAATGATCGTTGATAAACCCAACACTTCAGAATCCTTCCTGAATAGTCTTCGGGTCATTGAGAACCACACCTGGTGCAAAGCCGATACCAAATCCTTCCTTGTTGTCGATAGCATCAATAACTCGTCCCCAACCGTCAGATTGACCAGTTTCAAGCACGCACAAAGCATCCTTAAGAGAAGACATAGGCATGACATTCTTCTTAGCAGCAATATCAACAACAGAAAGAGCCTGAAATAAAGTTCCCACCTCTTCTTCAACATCAATATAGGAGAAAGATGACAAATTGCTTACAAGCATCGCTTTTTCACCGCCAATAGTCACTAATTTCCCCTCTTTCACAAACTTCAGCTTCTGATGGAGAGTAGATGTCACAGCTCCTGCCTCATGAATCCAGGGTCTTCCAAGGAGAAAACTGTAAGCGGGACATATATCCATTACTTGAAACATAATTTGGAATATAAACGGTCCAATAAGAATAGGAATATCCACTTCACCAATCACTGTCTTCTTCGATCCATCAAAAGATTTCACAATAATCCCACTATGCCTCATGGGAACGCCTTGGTATGCAAGCCTTGACAAAGTCGACTTCGACATCACGTTCAGAGAAGATCCAGTATCAACCAGCACCTTAGACATAGCATCTTCCTGACAGTTCACTGAAATATGCAAAGCCAAGTTATGATTCCTTCCATCTTCAGGCAAATCATCATCACAGAAACTTAAATTGTTGCACAATGTGATATTAGCAACAATACTATCAAATTGATCAACAGTCACATCATAGTCAACATAAGCTTGATCAAGAATCTTCTGCAAAGACTGCCTATGAGCCTCAGAGCACATCAAGAGTGATAAAACTGATATCTTCGACGGAGTATGCAACAACTGCTCAGTAACGTTGTACTCACTTTTCTTTATCAATTTTAACACCTCATCTTCACTATCACCAAATTGGCCTGATCGGGCAACATCATCCATAATCTATTTATTCGCACTTGTATCTTCAACTCTCTTCGGAGGGTCTGAAGCATAAATTCTACCACTTCGGGTAACCTTTGTCACATCAGCAATGCTAACCACATACTTTGGAGAAGGAATAGGAACTTCCTTACCATTTTCTATCATCGTGGCATTATACTGGTACGAAACAACTTTATCAGACTCATATGGCATTGGACCAGGCAAATTGATCACCAAATGAGTAACAACATATTTGCGGCTATCAAAAGAAATAAACACCTTCTCAGGGACAACCTTCTCAGGAATATTGAACTGAGGCATAATAACATTCACTTCATTTTCATACTCATCTCTTTTTGTTGTCACTTCAATCAACTTATCATCCATCATCTTTTGAATGTCTCTCTTAACAATCATGCAACCACGAGGGTTCACCGAGCAAATGCAACAACCAGCATAATCGTGATCAATATCATGATATTCACTTATGAAAGCATGCATCTCAACCAAAGACCTTTGAATATTGCGAACTCATAAATCTTGAACAAACAAGGACAACCATCCACCATATTCACAGACGTATTACCATGCTTCGGAAGCAGATTTGTCTTCACATTTGGATTAACATCATTGAAGAATAGAATATTGTTCTTTATCAATTTCTGCACTTCAAACTTCAATGGATAACAGTTCTCAACATCGTGCCCCGGGGCACCTTGATGAAAAGCACAGCGAGCCTCTGGCTTATACCACCATGGGATAGTCTCTGGAACTGGAGGTGGAGAACATGTTTGCACAAGATTCTTTGCAATCAGGGATGGAAGCAAATCCGCATACAACATTGGAATGGGATCAAAACTCAGCTTAGCATGAACATGTTGATTACCACCATGGGAGCTACTGGCATAGTTGGAGTCACATTAATCATCGGAGTTACAGAAGCTACATGTTGCTTATGACAATTCTCACGACCACGAGGTCTTCTGTAACTTTCACGAGACACAACATTAGTGTCACCTTCTTTCTTTTTACTAATATTGAACCTTCAAGAGCTTGGGCCATTACTATTCTCCTGACTCAACCGTCCCTCATAGACACCTTCTTCTAAACGCATCCCCATACTCACCATTTCAGTGAAATAAGAAGGAGCACTTGCTATCATCTTCTCATAGTAGAAAGAACCTAAAGTCTTCAAAAAGATCTTCGTCATTTCTTTCTCTTCCAGAGGAGGAACAATCTGAGCTGCTAGCTCGCGCCATCTCTGTGCGTACTCTTTGAAAGTCTCTTTGTCCTTCTGGGACATAACACGAAGCTGATCTCTGTCTGGTGCCATATCAACATTATACTTGTAATGCCTAACAAAAGCCTCTCCCAAATCATTGAAATTCTTGATTTGGCTATTATCCAAACTCATGTACCATCTCATGGCTGCACCAGTCAGACTGTCCTGGAAATAATGAATCAACAGCTGATCATTGTCTGTCTGAGCAGACATCTTCCTAGCATACATAGTCAAATGACTCAAAGGACAAGTGTTGCCTTTATAGTTCTCGAACTCAGGCAACTTGAACTTGTACGGAACGTTTACATTAGGAACCAAACAAAGATCATAAGCATCTTTTCCGAACAAATCCTTATGCTTCAAGGCTCTCATCTCTTTCCGTATCTCAGCAAAACGACCTTTAAAATCATCAAGTCATTCAATCACACCAGCGCCTTCACTGGGCTCAGCATGGTAAATCACTTCATCATGGTGTGGAATAGTGTACATCACAGGCGGTACAGTAGTCATCACTGGAGGAAGAGTGTTAAATGCAGCAGTCTCATGAGGAGGAGGATGATAACCAGCAGGAATAAAATCAAATGGCATGCCCCACGGTGTGCTAAAAGGCATACGATAGCGAGGAGAAATGACAGTTTCAACAGGAATTGATGCAGTAACAATCTCAGAGGTGACTGTATTCTGAACAGGAGAATTAGAAGGAGGTGGCTGATTCTGAGCAGCCACTAAGATTTCTATCATGGCAGTAACTCTTTCCAAGCTTTCCCTCAGATATGTAACTTCCTCGCGCAGCTCGCGATTCTCTTGCTGTAAGGTTTTCGACATCTTCTTCCGATTAGCTCGAGTATCAACTTTGTGAGTCGGATTGACTGGAGAACTGAATGAAGACGAAACAACATAAGATCCCCAAACAACACTCAAAAAGCAAGACAAATGCGGATATGATGCATGGTATGCGTATGCAAATGCAAATGCAAAGATTTCAAAGGACTATAAGATAAATTGCAATATATATAAAGAAACACTTTTTGAAGTACTTAAAAACTCATTCTCATTAAGATCAAAGCAAGGATTACAAGTGAAATACAAGCCTCAACAATCCTAATACATGAGAGAGAAAGTAAACTAGGCCTAGGGGATCACATTCGAAGAAGATCCGAATCCCGGCTGATACTTCATGCGAATCCTCTTAATCTCTTTCTTGTACCGATTCTCCATGTCTTCCTTATCCTTCACCAACTAGTCAACAATGGTCTTCCAAGCACCGGATGTAGGAGGAATGGTAGATGGAGTCCTAGAGGAAGATAAATCCTCTCTTGGCCTCTTCGTAACATGCCGCTCGAGTAACTCAATGAGATCATCCTTCTCCTTCAGCTGCTCTTGCATCGTAGTCTTCTCAAATAGCCATTCTTCTTTCTCTTTCTTCATCTTGTCCAACTTTTCTTGAAGAGCAACCTTCTCATCAACGGGCGGAAGAAAAACGGACAATGGTAGTATAGGAAACAAAGGCTCCTCGGGTGGATAAGGCATCTTGAGCTTGGAAGCCCTAGATCGAACCCACTGGATGTAACACTCGGAGGGAGCAAGTTGTTGTCTTCCCAATTGACCCTTCTCTTTCCGATGAACCGCATGCCAAGAATGAGCAATCCTTTTCTTCATTTCTACATGATCTGCACCATTAAGAAAGAAGAAACGGGATAAGGAAAGGTTGTTTGGTATGTCCTTCAAACAATATCCCAACTTTCGCCTAGCAAGGATAGGGTTGTAACTAATTCCCCCACGTGTACCAAGAAGAGGTACATTAGGAAATTCTCCACAACTATCAATAAGCACTCCAGTATCATAATGGGAATAATACCAAGTCATATCCTTATGAGAAAGTGACATAATCCTTTGAGACCATCTTCACTTCTCTCTATTATCCTTGAAGACGTCGGACTTTAGTAGGTGCGAAATAAACCACCTATAGAGAAGAGGCGCACAACACACAATATCTCCATCACCTTTAGAGGTCCTATAGTGAAAGGCATGATACATGTCTCCAAGCAAAGTAGGTACCGGATTCTTCTTCAAGAAAATCTGAATGGCATTCTCATCCACAATACCATCTATGTTAGGAAACAAGACAATCCCGTAAATGAGCAAAGCAAGAATAGCCTCAAATGCATCCTTATGACCCAAAATAAGTGAAGTAGAAGCTTTTCCCATCAAGAACTTAGCATTAATACCACAAACACTCCCTTTTGGAAGAAACTTCCCATTAAGATCGGACTCCTTGAGAAAAAGGGCTTTGGCAATGACTTTGGTCGTAAGCTCCTTCTCTAAACCACTGAAAAGCAATTCCTTGTCCAAAATAGGTAAACCCATCCAATGAGAGTACTCCTCCTGGGTCGACACAAGCTGATAATCAGGAAAGGTGAAACAATGATGCAACGGATCATAAAACTGAGCTAAGGTAGGTAGAATACCCTATGGTACATCGGTATCCAAAATACACAAGAGCTTCCCATAACACTTCCAAAACTCCTGGGTGTCAACCACCAATGCTCCTAGCTTTCTAAACTCCACTATATTAGGATTCTTGAAGGTGTACTTCTTTGTGTTCCTCCTTTCAAAATTCAAAACCATAGACATCTGAAATTTTGCAAAAGTTCCTTATGAGTCCCTTGAAATCTCAAAAACAATGCTCATGAATGCATGATGGCATGTATGCAACAACCACAAACAAGATCACACAAAGCACACGGGTTAAGGTTCTGAGTCACGAGCATGAAGTCAAGGTAACAGAATACCAACCCACACAGGTAAGTACTAAGGTTTTGTCTTCATTGTACCAGCAGAAAACCAAAAGGGTGCTAACAGAGGTGCCCGAAGTTAACAGCCATCTTTAGAATATCATCGGTACATTGGATTACTCCCCAACCGATAACATTCTTAAAATAGACCTCGTCCGAGTGTAGTATCGCGTGACAACCACCTTAGGTTTACACCCAGATAGTTTCCGTACTACGTTCCTAAATTGGCTTAGATGGGTTAAGGGTTCTACGGTTCTTAGTATGATCAGCTCAAGATCGGAAAATAATGCCACGTATGATTAATCATCATGACATTGATAATCCAAGAGAGCCTAACCGAGTGGAGATTATCAAATTGTTATAGCTTTGGACTACTCCATCGCTTATCGCTTCGAATATCGCTGTCCTATCATAAGTTCAACTCAGATCCGGGTTAGAATCTATCTCACTCACAGAGGATCACCAAAACCGAAACAGAACAAACAAATAACAAATAAATCAAACCAAAACAGTAAATAAATTAAATTAGGCCGAATCCACTTAGAGATTACTCCCCAGCAGAGTTACCACTTTTCTGTAGCGGTAAAATCGTGAGTATAAGCTATTGGTAAACTTAACTCAAGGTAAACAGAGTCGCCACCACGCTTTTATTTTATTCCAAAAGGAAAAGGAAAAAAGAGCGAATAAATCCTAATGAATCTAAAAGAAAAAAGCTAAAGAAACACAACAGAGAAACATGTAAGGGGATAGGTTACACAATGGGAAGGTTTTACGCACCCAAAATGTCCGTGGTACTCCACGGGAGCCCTTTGAAAAATGTACTGCTTTTGGTTTGAAAATGGTTTGTAAAATGAGAGTGGAGAGGTGAGAGAAAGAATTATTTTTTAATATTTTTGTGTTTGGAGAGGTTTACCACCTCATGCCAACATACCCACAAAGTGAAATGCAAGATCAAAACCCCGTAGTTCGTGGTACAAATAGTGAAAAGGGTGGGTTATGATTCATTTTATTAAGTGAAGAGAATTTTTCATCTTCAAGTGGATAGCCAAACAAATCTACCATGAGAATGAAGGCATGGACTCATACATCATTATGGGGAGGGCGCCAACTCGGATAAAATCAATGACTATGCCACTAAACCCCCACAAATGACAAGAGACTCAATTACATCAAACTACAACCATGGAGATTGAGAGACCTTTACCCGACTAAAGAATAATGACTCATAAACGACACTCTTTAAAAGAAAATAAACAAAAGTGCACAAAGGCACAAAACAAATTGAATGAGTTTGATTCTTTTTATATTTTTTTTAATTAAGGTCAACATGATTAGATTCATTGATTTTTAAAGAGAAAAGAAAGAGGTAAAAAGCCAATTGACAAAAGTCAAGGTTATTGATTATTAAAGAGGTGATGATTTAAAAAGAAAGAATCCTTTGAAAAAGGGAGAAGGTTTTGAAAATTGAAGAATGGGAGGAGATGAAGGGACTATCCTAAAAAATAAAATAAAGAGATAAGGGAAGAAAGATCATATCAAACTTGATGACATTCCAAATTATGAGCATAAGAGTTCCATCCTTATAAGCTAGCAAATGGCCAAATAAAGGCTAAAACCAACTTTATGAAGATCAAGGCAAATGAATTGTCCTAAGAATCTAAGTCCAAATCTTCACTCCAAATGCTAAGGATAGTAACCAAAAGTCCACAAATCAAAGTCACAAGATTTTTAGAGGTTTAATCCTTTATTAATGTTTTTGTGTCCAAATGGACAAAAGGAAAATAACAACAAAATAAGAGCAAATAATAAACATGATATGGATGAATAAAGCAAAAATAGAATAAAGACAATAAAAGTGCAAGAAATTAAATGTTAGTAACAAAAAGAAATTAAAGTGCAAGAATATAAAATATTAATAGTAGTAATAGTATAATAATATTTACATAATAATGGTATGGTGAACTTAATCAACCACAACCAAAAAAGTAACCAAAACCTAAAGGAAAATGGATCCGCTTAGCATCTTACACTATAGCGATTAATCAAGGCAAACCAAACCGAATTCAATGAAATTTGAAAGGCGATTGGGAAACCCAAAGCACCTACGGATAAACAATTCACAAGTCTCGATTCTTGATGCAATATGATTAACCACTTTGGGCTTACGCGATCAACAAGAGATCCGGTCCATGAAAGTGCAAGTACCCAATTAGATTTTTATTCCGAAGTCGGGACACATTTAGGTCTATGTTAAGCAATCGCCGAGTAATTTACGCAGTAATTACCCTACAAATGAGGCCGGCCACCACCAATTAAGGTGCATAATGTTAGTGCTAATGCATGCGAGATAAACGATATGTAAATCGTTATCCGAACGCGATACCGCACAAAACTAAAGGTGAATACCAAATTGAGTTGCACTTATGGTATTCTTCCATCCTTAAGTTCAATCACTCATCTTGGTGGATTCAAGCATGAAAATGTATCACTAATGCAAAGTACCTTAAATGAATTGAATAAACCACTTAAAGGTAGTTTTGAATTAATGAACATTAACTACTCTAATCTACACCCAAAGTTCATTGAAATTAAGGAGAAATTACTCCCAAGAGTGTTTCCCAAGGTAAAAATAAAAAGGAGGAAGAAGAAGAAGAAAGAGGAACAAAAAAGGGGCTTGAAATAAGCCAAAAACACCATTCTGACTTGTGTTAACCGGTTAACCAATTGGTTAACCGGTTAACAATGTGCCAGAGGCTGAAAAATGCAGAAAATTTAGCATGATCCATTTTGAAACCTTTTCTCAAACATTGGATGATCATGATCTGAATTTGCACGAATTTTAAAACCAAAATACAGTGGAATCCCTCCAATCAAACAACAAATAAAGATCCAAAGGATCTAGAAACAAAAGCACCAAAGATCTACATCTTGAATGTTGATGGTGAATATGTGTTTATGGAGGAAGATGAATTACCAAAAGCTTTTCTTCAAATTGAACCAACACAAGCTTAGATCTACTGAAATTGATGAGCAAAAGAATGAAAGGGTGAAGGTTTAGCTCAAGTTAATCAAGAATTCAATGTGAATTCTTGATAACTTCAAAATAAAGAAATATGAACTTTGGAGAATTTTGGTGTTGGGGGAGTATTTTGCAAGAGATTTTGTGGCAATCAAAAGCTTGTCGAATGAATGAAATTATGGTCCTATTTAAAGGCATTAGGTATGGAAATTTGGTGGAATGGAGTTTGCTTTGGTAATTTGAATTTAGGTTTGGTAATTGAAATTTTGGTGGGAAATGGAAAAGAGTGGTGATTAGTGAGGGTTTATGGTAGGAAATGATCAAAGTGATGTAGAGAAATCAGAAACCAATGGATCTAGAATATTCCAATTAAATTAATGATCTAAGGGTGCTGAATTTGAATAAAAAATTCAAATTTCGCACTGGTTAACCGGTTATCCAAGTTGAATTTTGAATTTTTTTGTTCAAACATAGCTGCTTGGTTGTTTTGGCCCGATTCTTGTAGTTCATCGAAGAAATGAACACATGATCCTTGGAAATCCTTTAAATGAATCAATTAACTCGCGAAATCCTTGATCAGATAAAAAATTGAATTATTTGCGGATCAACTTCGACTTTTTCTGTGAAATTTTGCTCGAGCTGCGGGACTGCTATTTTTTGGTATTTTCACATGGCTCCTCTTCCTAAAAAAAAGTTAGCAAAAGGAAACAAAATATTTTTTGGATTTTGATTAATGGTTAGTAAAAACAAACAAATAAAGTAATTAAAGACAACGGTGATCCCCTACGAGGCATAAACCTAACCCGAGAAGATCCGTACAACCAGTGTGATCTTGTTTGTATGCAAGATGCAGATGAAAATGCAAAGAACACCTAAGGCAAAAATTAGGGTGCAACAGTAGGGAATCAGATGCTCCTGATGAGTTTACCATTTGTCGTTGGTCTAGTTGATTACCAAAGCTGAATCTCCGAATACATTCAGGGTTTTGATCCTGAGGTCAATGGCTTCCTCAAGACCCATGATACAAGCTTCGTATTCTGCTTCGTTGTTAGTGCAAGCAATGGTGAGTTTTGCTGAGAAAGGTATATGAACTCCTTTAGGCGTAATAAGCACCGCACTAACCCCACGACCGTTGCAATTAACTGCCCCGTCAAACATCATATTCCATGCTTCTTCTGGGTCAGGCCCTTTAGTGTGAATAGGCTCTTCACAATCTTTTGCTTTCAAGAACATGATGTCTTCATCAAGGAAGTCAAATCTCATAGGCTGGTAATCATCAATGGGTTGCTCAGCCAAATAGTCAGATAATACACTACCCTTGATGGCCTTTTGAGATGTGTACTGAATGTCATATTCTGTTAGAATCATTTACCATCTTGCAACCCTTTCGGTAAATGCTGGCTTCTGAAATATGTACTTGACTGGATCCATCTTTGAGATCAACAAGGTAGTATGAGTCAACATATACTGTCTTAGTCGGCGAGCAGCCCACGCTAAATTACAACAAGTTTTCTCGAGCAGTGAATAACATTGTTCACAGTCGGTAAACTTTTTGCTTAGGTGGTATATTGCATACTCTTTTCGACCAGACTCGTCATGTTGGCCCAACACACACCTCATTGACTCTTCTAATATTGTCAGATACATGATTAGAAGTTTTCCTTCGAGTGGAGGCATGAGAATTGGAGGTTCTTGCAGATATTCTTTGATCTTGTCAAAAGCTCTTTGTCAATAATCGTTCCACCTGACTGTTTGCTCTTTTCTTAACAGCTTGAACAAGGGTTTGCAGGTTGCAGTGAGATGAGATATGAAACTTGAGATGTAGTTCAATCTACCTAAGAACCCTCGAAATTCTTTCTTAGTCTTAGGTGCAGGCATTTCCTGAATAGCTTTGACTTTATCAGGATCAACCTCAATTCCTTTTTCACTTACAATAAAACCCAGCAGCTTTCCAGAACGTACCACAAATGTGCACTTGTTGGGGTTCAACTTCAACTGATACTTCCTCAGGCGCTTGAACAATTTCAGCAGATTCACCAGATGATCTTCTTTTGGAAGGGACTTGGCAATCATATCATCCACATAGCACTCGATTTCTTTGTGGATCATATCATGGAATAATGTTACCATAGCCCGTTGATAAGTTGCACCGGCGTTCTTTAGACCAAACAACATTACCTTATAGCAAAACATGCCCTAAGGTATGATGAAGGTTGTCTTCTCTATGTCTTCAGGTGACATCTTAATCTGATTGTATCCGGAGAATCCGTCCATGAAAGAGAATACCGAGAACTGAGTTGTGTTGTCTACCAATACATCAATGTGAGGTAATGGGAAATCATCCTTCAGGCTTGCTCTATTCAGATCCCAGTAATCCACACACATACGCACCTTGCCATCCTTCTTAGGTACGGGTACAATGTTAGCAACCCACGGCAGGTAACTAGTCACAACGAGAAAACTGGTGTCCCACTGCTTTTGTACTTCTTCTTTAATCTTCATGGCCATGTCTAGGCGAGTACGACGCAACTTCTGTTTAACAGGCGGATAATCTTCTTTCTGTGGCAACCTGTGCATGGCAATGTTTGTATCCAGACCCGACATATATTGATAGGACCAAGCAAAGACGTAAACATATTCCCGAAGCATACTGATGAGTTGTTCTTTCACTGGAGCTTGCAGACTGGGCCCGATCTTCACCTCTTTCACATCTTCCTCAGTACCAAGATTGATGGTCTCAACCTCCTCCTGATGATGAGCAGTCACTTTTACCTCTTGTCTCAACAACCTGGCCAACTCTTCAGGCAAATCATAGTCTTCATCAACCCCTTCATCTGCTTGATTAATCAGATTGTCGAAGTCCTACAAGGTCATAGCAGTGTCGTTGTCAGTGCAATCTGGAGATTATCTCTGCAAGGGTTGAGATTTGTTCATTTTAGTGATTGATTTTAATCTTGTTTAAGAAAAAGTGTGAATGGAGTTATTATTGAAAAAACATTGCCATTTATTGCTTTATGCGAAAATAACAAAAATGAAAAATAGTGAGCGAAAAAAGATCGTTTGCAAAAGATGTCCATTTGTTCATTAATCATTCATTTGCACAAAATACAAATATGGCCCTATTACAAAATGAGTCCTGACACCTTGGGCAAGATGCAGGACTTGATGTATGCTTAAACAGGAAATAATAATTACTCTGCAGAAGTAATCCTTATAATTTCCTGGGAAGACCAGTTAAGGACTTGCTGGCCTGAGACCCTTGGACGAATCCAGCTCTCCACGTTAAAGTCACTTTCAGCCTCGTCTTCCACATTGTTGATTGCATTCGGGGTTAACATTCCCCCACTGATAAACTTGGGAGCTTCAGTAGCCTCCTCTTGGACCTGTCGGGATGGTTTGTAACCCAACCCGAATTTGTCTTCCTTGACCTGAACTTGCAGCAACTTGCCCCAACCCTGGGCATTCCCGTCTTCAATAACCTTCCAAGCTTGCTTATAAGAGGAGATCGAAGTACCAGACACTTCAGCTGTTGCTTCATTAACATTGGGGGCCTCAAACCCTTTGCTCATTGTCTCATGGATCTCTCTGTCCATCTCAATATACTTGTAAGTAGCTAGATGACTTGGCCTCCCCACAGATTGTGATGACTTGGCCTTCCCATTCGTATTTTAACTTCTGGTGACGGTTCGAAGTTACAGCGCCAACGGCATGAATACATGGCCGACCCAACAAGCAGCTATAGGCAGGCTGAATGTCCATCACGTAGAAGATAGTTTTGAAGATCTGTGGGCCAATCACCACAGGCAGCTCAATTTCACCAAGAACCGATCTTTTAGAACCGTCAAAGGCTCTCACTACCAGGTTACTTGGACGCAGTGCAAGACCATCGTATTCCATCTTGACCAAGGCTTTCTTTGGAAGAACATTGAGGGAAGACCCAGTGTCAACCAAGACATGAGAGAGAACAACACCCTTACACTCCAAGGTGATGTATAAAGCCTTATTATGGTTACGGCCCTCCGTAGTTAGATCAACATCAGTGAACCCTAGTCCATGACTAGTATTGACATTAGAAACCACCGTTTCTAGCTGATTAACTGTAATCTCTTCTGGCACGTAGGCTGCGTGTAGCACTTTGAGAAATGCATTCCTATGGGCTTCGGAACATATTAGCAGTGATAGAATAGATATTTTGGAGGGTGTCTGATGGTGCTGGTCCAAAACCTTATAGTCACTCTTCTTGATTATTCTCATGAACTCGTCTACATCCTGGTCAAAGGATGTCTTCTGAGCTTCCTTGGTAATAGGCTCTTCAGGCACCACATTCTTGCCCTTAGCCTTAGCAGCAGCTTCTGCTTCAACATTATTTCTTTGGAATTGTGAGGCAAAGAGACATCCGCTTCGAGTGAAGCCTCCTCCTCCCCCTACATTATCAATCTGTGGTGTAGAAGTGTCAAGAGTGACTTTCTTTCTGTCGCAATACAAATCTGAGCCATAGTGCCAAGGCACGACACTGCTGCTGTCATATGGAACTGGTCCTGGTACCGTGATAGTAACCAGATTGATTGCTGCAGAAGAAGGAATTGAGACAGTCTGAGGTTCATAATAAATTGTGACATGAGGTCTGACCAGAGATGGTGCTGGTGATGAAGGTTGCTGTGTTGATGGAGATGTTGCTGTGAGTTGCTGAAAGAATATGGAATGTGGATTTTTGTCGGGTCATAGTAAATAGTAACTGTGGAAATGTCTTCATTGATGGTTGTTGTTGTTGTAGAAGGATGTGTTGGAATGATTGTTGGTGAACTTGTAGGAGGAATGGTTGTTGATGTTGTAGGAGCTAGAACTGTCGAAGTGATCTGTAAAATGCCTTCTTTGATAAGATTGTTGATACCAGTCTTCAAATTTGCACAACTGTTGATAGAAATCTTGCAAGCTTCACAATGGGCCTCACAACCCGGGAACATTTAGCATTTCAAAAGCTGGGCTTTAACCTCGGCCATAGGTGTTTCAATACTTGCAACACTGTCAATTTGGTTCACTGGTTGATCCTCCTCAATGACATTTATCCTAGGCCCACCATGGCTAGGTATAGGATTCTTCGTAACACTTAGAGGGGGTGCAAAGTTGACTGCCTTAAAATCAATCAAATCTTGAACCTTCATGTGTAAAGCTTTGCACTTCTCTGTTGTATGGCAAGGTGCATTGGAGTGGAAGGCACATCTGGCATTAGCATCATAGTTTCTTGGAAGATTCTGAGGATCTGGTGGGGCCAGAGTCCTTAATTCAATCAGATTGAGCTTTAATAACTGTGGAAGTAAGGCAGCTTAGGGCATCAGAATGGGATCGATAACCGCGTTGATTTGTGAAGTCCTTTGTTGAAACAGATGTTGTTGCTGATTGTTATTGTTGTAAGATCTCTGTTGAGGAAATTGTTGTTGCAGTGGGAAGTGTTGTGGTTGTGGAGGATACTGTTGTTGAGGTGCTGGAGCTGGAATAATGATAACAGATATTGATCTTGGCATGTATTGAGGCCTACCTCTGCTCATATGCATTGAGTTGGTCTCTCTTTTCCTACAAGATCATGTGCAAGGTTTCCTTGTATTGCTAGAACTAGCACCGTTGTTTGAAATTTTGCCCATCTTCAAAAGACTCTCAATTATCTCACCAGCTATAACTACATCCGCAAAGCTGGTGGATGAGAAAGCAGCAAGTCTGTCAATGTATGTTCCCTGCAACATGTTCATAAACATGTCAGCCATTTCTCTCTCAGACATCGAAGGCTGGACATCAGCAGCAAGCTGTCTCCACCTTTGGGCATACTCCCTGAATCTTTCTCTTGAAGACTGAGACATACCCATTAGGAGAGTCCTCTTGGGAGCCATGTCCAAGTTATATTGATACTGGTGTATGAATGCTTCGGCCAAATCCTTCCAGTTTCTGACAGTTGCTCTGGACAGGTGAGAATACCATTCACGGGATGCCCCGGTCAGACTGTCTTCAAGGTAGAACATCCATAACTTTTCGTCCATGGTATAAGCTTTCAGTCTCCCCAGAAATGACTGCAGGTGAGTACATGGGCAAGAGGTACCATTATATCTCTCAAAGCATGGAGGCTTGAATTTGTGAGGAATCCTGACTCCCTCAACTAGACCCATGTCCATTACATCAAATCCCAAAGAGTTTTGGGACTCCAAAGATCTCAGCTTCTCCGCTATTTCGTCCAGACGACGATCATAGGCTTCATCCCCAACACCAATTATTGTAAAATGTTCTTCTTTTGGGTCCTCTTGCAAGGCACGACCTCCAGTGTTTCCTTGGGTATTTCTGATAGCATTGACTTCAAGATTAAGGTGAGGCCCAAACTCTGGAGGATCTGTTCGTGGCTTCCCGTGATCATTGTTACTAGTACCTCATGTACCTGGATGATTCTCTTCTAGAGTTTGTCGCTCGACCAACTCTCTTAGTCTTTCTTGGCTTTGGGCCAACCCAATCATTACTACCATGAACTGGTTCATCCGAGCCCTCATCTCAGTCCTCTCATTAGCCATATGAGTTCTCACGTCAGTCAAATCTTGCTGAACTTGGTCCATCTATAAGCTCGGAAGGTTGTTTCTTGTAGGATACCGGTGAACTCTGTTGATGGGGAAAACCCTCCTACGAGTAATGTTTCCTGAAACAACAGCAAAGTGAGAAAACCACAACAAAAACACCTACAAAAAAAAGAATGTGGTTAGTATGCAATGCAGTATGTCTATTTGTCTTCCAAGGGTATCCGGTTTGGTTCTTTGGTTTTGACCTTCCAGACCTCGAGGAATGATGATGCTGAAGTGAAATGAAGCCCAAAAGATAATCCAGGTAACACATAAACCATATATTACAAATGCAAAGATACATAGTTTGTGATTACAATAAATTCCCATGATGGGTCAAAATACAACAAAGTCGAGAAATACAACCAAATTATCACGAGGAATAAAGTACAATCAAAATAAAATACAAGTAAAAAGAAATCAAACATCCAGCCCAAAGTCATCCTCCTTGACTTCCTTCAAGAGAGCATCAGTCACTGGTCCAACTGGATTCTCTGTGATGGTCCTGATAAGAAGGTTCATGGTGGCAATGGCAGTTGTCAACTTGTTATACTTGTCTTGGTCTTTTGATCTCTTCAACCCCGCCAGGAGTTTCAACTCGGAGATTTCCTTCTGTGCTGCTAACAAGTCTCCTTGACTTTTCTTCTCATTAGCTTCCAGCTTCCCTATCCTAGCCTGTGTCTTCTGATCCTTTTGCAAACGAGCCTCAGTAATCCTGATCCACCTAGCCTGACTCTCCTCCAAGTAGTGCTCAATCCTGGCCTTCTGAATCTTGGCCTCTTTGCAAGCATTCTTCAATACCAACTCCCTTGCTCGGGCTTTTCTATTGATGTCTTTTGTCTTCTCTATCTTTGTTATGTGCTCGATACAGAGCTTTTCTAACCTCTCAATGTCCAGACGACTATCATTACTTTCCCAAAGGGTATTCTTCAGAGCTTCAGATAACTGGGCATTCCTCTCTTTAAGCTTCTCAAACTCCTCTAAACTGACTGTAGCTACAGGCTCTACTACTGATGGCCCTGGAACATCCTCCAGGGTGAATGGCATGCGGGTGATCTGTCCTCTGATGCGAGACCAATCAATATACTGAGTTGAAGATATGTTGTTGCACTTTCCAAGAATGGCAGTCCCTTTTGTCTGAATATTATCCCAAGCCCAGGCTACTTGTCGGACGATGGCATGATTATTCTGAACATCACAATAAAGGGTCTCTAATAAATCCTGCTCTCTTGGTGGATGTACTAAGGCTTAACCTAGCTTCCTTTTGAAAAGAAAAGGATTGTAGTTGATGCAACCCTTCACTCCAATAAGAGGTACATTGGGATACTGCCCACAGCTTGTAATTATATCTCTGCCCTTGGTGCTCTGAGTGCACCACCTGATGTCTTCTGAAGTAAGGGAAATCATTCTCTTAGGCCAGTTTCTTGACTGATGAGGATTCAAGAAAGCTTTTGACTTTGGCAAGTGTCTCAATAACCAACAGTAGAATAGAGGTACACAACATCTGACTAGTCTTCCCCTCTGCTTTTCATTTCTCTGATGCACTAAGTAGTAGAAATCTCCTAGCAAGGTAGGGACTGGATTCTTCAGCAGGAAGATATGGATAGAATTCTTGCTTACAAACTTTGGCTTGTTTGCAAACAAAATGATCCCATATATACTAAGGGCCAGGAGAGCACAAAAAGTTTCCCACTTCCCAACTGTAGCATGACTGGTGGCCTGAGTGATCAAGAAGTCCAAATGGAGGCCTGGGATTCCAGCCTTTATGGTCATATGCTGATCAATGATGGTGTTTTCCAAATGCCAAGCCTTAGCTATATCTTCATTCCTGGGGGCAGTCATCTCAGGGTTGAAAGGGATTCCCCTCCTGATAGGGACACCCAACAACATGGAAAACGCTTCCAACAAAGGACCTATCTGGAAGTATGGGAAAGTGAAACATCAGGGAGGAGGATCATAGAACTGAAGGCAAGTGTGAATCATGCTCCTCTGTGATGCATCCAAGTCCATGATCATGTCCATGATACCACCATAATGTTCCCTGAATAAAGGGACATGATCAGGATTGATAAGTGTCTGAATCTGCCTGATGCCTGCTAGGGAGGGCTCAAAGAAATGATAAGTGATGTTGCTCTTCTTGGATGAGTCCATACTGACAATGGATGATGATGCAGATAACTGAGGAGAATAACCACTAAAGAAGACCTCTGATGAAGATAACTGTTGAAGGTGGCTGAGCAGAAGAACAGTCAAAACCAAACCAAAGATGAAGTGGATACCCTGTAAAAAAAATAGACAATATGTTAAATGATGCAAAATGATGTATGCAGAATGATATGAAAGGGTTTGTGATCAAGTGTTGGATCTGTCATTTGCTTTGATAGGGTCCATGGTGTTCAGAAATCCAGATGAAGGCTAGAGAACAAGTAACCATGTGGGGGACTCAAATAAAGAGTCACAAGTCCAGGGTTTCATAGAATTAGTCCAAAATAATGTAGCCTTAAAACAATAACAATAACTGGGTATGATGAGGCCAAGGGTTCCTGCAAACCTGTAAACATCCCAACCTACTCACAGGTATTGTTCTAGAACAAGGATCCTCAGATTTGGATATATTATGAGAAGTGTAAACACTTCTAACCCGGAGGTACAATGTTTGCATTAATCATAAGGGACCCTCCTCTAATTCTCCTCAGATGCTGAAGGTCATCTAAAAATTTCATCCAGACTTAGCAAGCTTCCCAGATAGCCCTAGCACTACAGGAAATCCGTAGCACAGAGTTCTCAAAAAGAAACCCATGTCTGAACCGTGTTTCATATTCCCGCACCAGACCGAAATGGAATGGGAAAGAATATGAAGCCACTCTAATCCTATGTATCACTCAGGCTCCTGGTGTGGAACCTTGCTAACTGAAGAACCCCTCCCACCAAGGCAAACCAACCAATCCAGCACATGATATGATGATAATAACATGAAATGCATAAAACAGTAAATAAAAGCGATAAATAAATGCAGTAAATAAAGCTGTACAGAAAGAAATAAATAAAGAAATAAACAAAAGTCACACATAACACCCCCATAAACACAAATCAAACAAGCGCTAGGAGAAACCCACAAAAAGAACCAGAAGCCCTGGTTACAAGATAATTTCCCCGGCAGACTCGCCAAGCTGCCGCTCCCCTGAAAAAGACACCAAGGTCGCAAGGTGCAGATGCAAACGGTCGGCGAAAGAGAAAATGAGGTTGAATTGAATAGAGTCTCCATCTAGGCATTTTTATCCCGAAGGAAGGGTAATGCTGCATAAACCTGAAAAGAGATGGATAAGACGGTTGCGAACCAGAGAAACTGAGAAAGGGGGTTGGTTACGACCTGTGAAGGTATTAGCACCCAGATCGTCCATCGTACCCGACGGGATCCACTCTTATAAGATTATGTTTAAAAGGGGTATGTGTATGTGCTATCTGTGTGCAAAAGCTAAGAAAGAAAATACAGGTGTCAGTTCAAAAGGGTGGGAATTGCTAAGGATCTGAGGCTTATAAAAGAATGCTGAAAGAGGGGGATGACACAAAGACTTTTGTTCGATAATTGTTAAGTTATGCCTACGTATCCTCTCGTGCAATGAGGAAGTCAGAACACCATAGTTAGACTCAAAGAGACTGAAAATAAATTGATTGTGAACTGCTTGCTTATCTATGCTCAAGTGTATGACTCGTCTAGCTCGAGTGCTAACTGTCTTGCACTAGACGAAAGAAGCAAGTTCTCATTTGTGAATGAGTGTGATGAGAAAAGAATCTCGAAGGAGACAATTATTGTTCGTTTTTTATTATTTTTTATTGTTTTTTAGTGTTTTGCATAGGATAATGAGCTTAAGCCTAAATCAAGGGTTGTAAACTCATTATATCCTCCCTGATTAGGGATTATGAGCCTACTCAAGTATGAGATAAGCATCTCAACTTAATTACCATGATGATATAGGATTAAGATCATTAACCTACTTGGTAAATATTAAGTGTTTTTGGGTTTTCTTTAGTGTTAAGTAATGAGTTTAATCTCTAATCAGGGATTAGTGAACTCATTACACCATCCTAAGAGAAGGATGATAGATGAGAACACTTAAGATGAGAAAGACTCCTCAACTTAATCCATGTTTAGGGACTAAATTCATTATATAACAAGCCTTTATTAAATGGATTTTAATTAACAGGTGATATTAAAAAGTGAGTCTTAAGTTTGTAAGACAACTTGAGGGGGACTTGTCCATTAAACACTAGGGTTAGTCCCTCTTAACCAAAAGGAAGAGATGGAACCCTAATGTAAGGCCCAAGTTACAAGCTTAAGTCTTGATCATTATTAAGTATTTTGATTAAGAGGTGTAAACAAATTAAAGGTTTAACACTAAGTATTAAAGTTATACACTCCATCCTAAGATAAGGATGCAAGCATAACCCTAATTCAAATTCCTAAAGCTTTAAGTGTTTAGCCTCTGATTATGAGATGAGAAAAGAAACTCAAGGAGACTCAAAGGCAAAAGACTAGGGGAAACTATATACAACCCTAAAAATTATCATGCTTGGATATCCTATGGTTTGTGAGGCTTAAAGAAAGATCTTCAGGAGGCCACCAAGGAAGAAGAAGCAGATGAAAAGAGAAGGAGAAAGAAGAAAAGGTTACTTACTTCCTGAAGAAGATAAGTAAACTAAAGAAGGAAAGTAAGAGGGAGAGAACATAAGTGAAGAAAGTTCACTTCAAAGACAAATCATAATGCATATGAAGAGATGAGAAGAGGTGGGAGGTGAAGGCAAATCCACCTCCCAGATAACTTACCCCAAAGTTCCTGAAATGTTAGTATGAATGTATTAGACATAAAGCAAAAGGAAATGAGATGAAATGAGATGCAAAGGCCAAAGTCATAAGTGAAAATGCAATGTAAATGAAATATGAAATTATGCAAAGTCACACAATATACATATGAATGATCATACAAGGATGAGATGCAATGGAAGCATGTTTAGAGGCATGAAAACACATGGATGTTCATGAAATGTAATGGATGCAAAGCATAGAAAATGAATGAATAAATGATCAAGCAATGTTCAAGCATGTCTTAAGATGTCTAATATGTCATACAAATGCTTGAAATGTCATGGCAAATTCATATGATGATGATATGCAAAGGAGAAGGTAAATGAAGATGCAAAATTAGGGTTTTAAGACAACATGAGATGCATATGACCAAAATAGAAGCATACTTCATGATAAAAAATTGGAATTGAATTCAAACAAACCCTAATCCCATACAAGATCACATCCCAAAGGAGAAGGTCAGAAGCTTAACCTAGTGGAAGTTATGAAATTCCTAAGTTTGCTAGAGTTTTTGGGTGCTTCTAAAGAGAAAATGCAAATCAAATTGAAAATTCAAGATAAAATCATGAGAAAAATATCCTAGAAACTATATGCAATATGTGAAATAATGCAAAGAGGAATCAAGTTCAAACTCATCATGGTTAGGCAGAAATGAATTTTTTAAGTTAGGGCTAAAAAAATGTGATTTTTAAGAACCCTAATTCAAAGGAAATTGTGAAATTATGATAAAACCTAAAAAGAAATTTGTATGATGAGTTTGAAAATGTTTCTAAATGTATTGGAATGGTTCATGAATTTTTTGGTGATTTTTAGAAATCTAAATGCATTTTTATTAATTAAAATCCATTAATTAATTAAAAATAACATTTAAATATTTAAAAAATACTTTTTTAATGCAAAAAATAAAATAAAAATTATTTTCAGGTTGATAAAAATATTTGAAACAAAAATGCAAGAAATGAGAATTTTTTGATGGTTTTTACTATTTTAAATAAAATGAACAAAAGAAATTAAAAGAAAATGAATTAAAAATGGATTAAATGGAAAGTCAGAGGATCCAAGAGCTCAGATTTGAACTGGAGGGGGGAGGGTTGACTGTGCGCGTGAATGAATGGTCAGGATGCAATCTGGCATTTTAATTATGGTTTATTTAATTAAACAGAAAATTAGTATTAATGAGCTAATCTGGGCCGTTCCTTCGCTAAGCTAATTACGCATCCAAGGGTCCTCAATCAATCTGGGCACTAAACCCTAATTAGGGCTAATTACTTTCAGGTGACCGGAGACAAGCTCCAATCATTTTCTCTGGTGAACTAAAAACCCTAAATCCTTCTACAAGCTACCCCACGCCAAATTAACTGCCCATAAATGATCACCATGCTTCTAGCAACTCAAATCAAACACCAAACAACATTTATGCTTCACGAACAAGCTGAATCGAATCAAAACATAAATACGGGCAAAGTTTCAGAAGTTCATGAAATCCTCATTTCTCAACCATTTTCAGTTTTAAAAGCATCATTGTGATCCTTAGAGCATGCAGTTTCATTCTATAACAAGAAATCAAAGCTTTGAGAAAACATGTTCTTGACCATACCTGAGTTGGAAACCTCCAATGGTGAGCTTTCAGAACCTCCCACTTGTGCAAATGAGCTCCTTTGTTCCTTCTGAAGCTATTGGGATGCTTGGAATGCTTTGAAAGGGGCTATTTTGAGTGGCTCGATTCTGATATGGCAGAAATGGAAGCTTTGGTTTATGAGGTTTTAGGCCATGGTAATGGTTGCTTTGTGTTCTATGGATGATTTCTGAATGAATGTTAAAAGAATTTTTGAGGTTTGATGGATTGTTTGAGAGAATCGAAGAAGAGAAGTTTTTGGCAAATTTTGTTAAATCTGATGTTGTGTATGTTATGAGCTCATGGCATGCTTGGTTTATGATCTTGAGGCAATCCCTAAACTATTAGAATGAGTCAGAAGATTATATATGCACTGTGGGAATGGTATGGCTCCATTGGCCAAAAAGTCAAGTTTGGTGTACTTGAGGTATGGGCCATGGCAGAGCTGGTTTCTGTGCTTGAACTGCTTCAGCTAGCTTCAAGGAGAGCCATAGGATCATTGTTATGCAACATGATGGCCTTGATCAAGAGTTTACAAGGTTTATGCATTTTGGCCATTTTGAGATTTCTTGTGAATCAAGCCATCAAAACCCTAGGTTCAAAGGTGAATTCTGATCTTTTGAAGTTGCTTTGACATGTTATGATGCATAGAAGTTGATTAGAGGTCATGAAATGACTTGGCAAGTGAAATTGCAAAATTCCCTCTTTGACATGAACTTGAAAATTATAGGATTTTTGCCAACTTTGAAAGGCCATATCTTGAGTTCTAGGATAAATCAAGACATGTTCTTGTACTTTTTGAAAATGAGAGAACATAATCTACAAATTTCATGCCCAAGAATTTTTCATTTGAATCATTTTTGGTCATGAAAGAATAGGTTGAATATCTTTCCCAAAATGGAAAGTTTCCATTACAAGTCATTTCCAAAAATAGCAAGTTTGCATTTGGCTCAAAATTCTTCAACTTTGTGAACTTCCAAACACTTATAATATCAAATAAAGATCATAGAGACTCAAAATGATGATGATGACCCTTTGGTACCCTTGATGGAGGCCTCAGATGCCTTGATTTTAACTTTACTTGCTCAAGAAGTTACCCAATGATCAGATGACTTCCACAGTGAATTTCTTCATCAAACTTGGCACACATGATCCTTATAACATATTAAGACCATTAGAAACAATAATGACCAAACAATTTGGGATTAAGGCCTCTGAAACCAAAACCCTAATTTTAGGTCATCTGTGCAGGAAATCTTCAGTCTGCCTCTATGCCTTTTCCATACTTTGTGATCCCTTGACTTTCATGAACTATGGGGAGCATATTCTGATCATGGAATACACATGGACCCTCTTGGCATGCTTCAAGACCTTTGGGATGGCTCAGATCACTTCTTGGATTGCTCAGATCACAAACCCTAGATGCGGATGAAATGAACTATGCAGTGAAACAAATATGCAATATGAGATGGTATGCCTATGCTTATGAAAGATCACAAGCCATGGTGTGAGAAAACGTGAGGGCAAATTTGGGGTATTTACAAACTGGTCAAAACTTGATGAGATCCACTTCTCACATTGCCAATAGGATAGTTTGTTTTCCTTTTTGGCTATTTCCTCTTTCGAGGGAATTGCTACCTTTGTAATGCCTATTCATGGTCCTTTTCCAAATCAATAAAATTTAATTTCAGTCAAGTTGTGAATATTTGCTTCTTGTTTTTTGTTTCTCATCTAGCATTGTTTGATTGCTAAAACGTCCATCAAATTATGGTTTATATTGTGTTATGAATATTTGAATGCTTTCTAACACATGCAGGAGGACATAAACATTTAATACAACTCTAAAAAGGGTGTCAAGAGGCCCAGATAATGATTCATGCTATGAGCCTGGGGCATATAGTTCCAAACTAACTCTCCATGTTGCAGGAACTATCAGTTGTGTTTATGCAGGTGCAGGTGCAGGTGTTGCTAACAGTGCTAAAGCAGACTGCCAGGAAGAACATTTCATTTTACTTGAACAAGAACAGGTGTCTTCCCGGGTGTCTCCTGTTATCCCCAATAGAAATGAAGTTGAAGTTCCTCCCCAGCGGCAGTAATGACAAAAAGATGTATGTCCTCCCCAAGCAGAGATTCCCTTTCAATACTGGAGCAATTCCCAGCAGTGCAAGGAGTGTCTTTCCTCCCTAACAGGTTGCTTCTTCAGCAGAGCCATACCTCTGGTTCCCAGCCAAGTCAGAAGTGTCTGCATGTCCCCATCAGAGTTCAAGAAGGGTCCATCTCCAGCAGGGTCTTGGCGTTCCAATCTCAAAGTCCAATTTATTTTTGGCATTGGCGGAAGTTCAGAGTCGGCGTATCATTAACAACGTTTCCCATAGAGTTGTTTCTTCCTCATCAGGATGGACCAGATCAATGCAGTGATCATCAGTTCCTCCATAATCAAGCCATCTGGGATACTTGCAGTCTCCTTGCCAGGAGATCCTTTTTCATTTGCATACGCATAATCATCATTTCATTTGCATCCTCAAGAGCGTAGCATTTCCATCATCATGGAGCATTACGCCATAAATTCAAATATGTGCATACCAGAATGGGCTAGTTTTGAGGTATTTTACATACAACCCGGAGCATCTTCTCAACATGAGATATTCTCCACAGAAGATACTTATACCATTTGCCAGGCATCTTTGTCTTTCCAAGCAGTTGTTTTTCTTTGTGGCTTGGTCCTCCCAGCAGTCACATTGTCGAGTTCTGTTTCGCTAACGGTCTCGTTAAGCCCTGTTTCGCCAACAGGAACCTTCCGTGGCTTGGTCTGCCCAGCAGTCACGTGTTTTCTTTGTGGCTTTGTCCGCCCAACCGTCAAATTATCGAGTCCCATTTCGCTAATGGTCTCTTTAATCCCTGTTTCTCCAACAGGCACCTTCCGTGGCTTGATTCGCTCAGCAGTCGCGTGTTTTTCTTTGTGGCTTGATCCGCCCAGCAGTCACATTGTCGAGTTCTGTTTCGCTAACGGTCTCGTTAAGCCTTGTTTTGCCAACAGGCACCTTCTATGGCTTGATTCGCTCAGCAGTCACATTTCCGAGTTCCGTTTTGTACAATGGTCTCGTTCAAAGCCATGTTTTGTACAACAGGCCCTTCCTTTTTCGTGGCTTGGTTCGCTCAGCAGTCACGTTGCAGGTTATCGTTTTGTACAACGGTCCTGTTTGCCTGGGCTCTCGTTTATGTACAACGTTCCCGTTCCACCTTGTTCTTTTCCCGCTACCTATTCAGAGGTCAAAACAAAAAAAAAACAAATAAAGAGCATATGGCATTTGTATTATTCACCGAGTTCAAATTTCCAGGTTTTATTCGAGTATTCAATCACTCCATACCTTGAACGTCTAAAAGCTCTCTCAATTATTCGTTCAGGCTTGTAGATGATTGAATAGGGGCAGCTGTAATACCTCAAAATTTGCCCTCTCATATCCTCAACATTTTGCATAGCATCTTGCATACATAAATTCATAAAATAATCAAAAACATTGCATTATGTATAACATAGCTGAAGCATAGGTATGTGATCAATGACTGGAGCAACTGAACGCTATACAAAGACAATCAAAGGGCCACAAATCTTCTCAATCATGTGAAAGGGGTCTACAACATCCCACAAGTCTCCATTTGAAGCCTCAAGTCTTGGAAAGAAGTGAATGCCTCCATGGAATGCAAGCAGTGCAACATCTCTTGAGGAAATGATCCAAATTAGGGTTTCAATTGTGAAGGGCTTCTCCATGAATTTTTGAGCAAAAGTGGATTCCATTGTGTTCTATATGAAAAAAAGTGTATAGGGTTCAAATTTCATCCACAAGTTCATTTTGGAAGAGGTTCAATTGGTCAGATGATTGAAAATTAGGAAATTGGAGAAAAGTCAACCAGGCTGAGTAAAAAGTCAACTCTGGACTCCTTGGGGTTAAGGTCATGAAATTTTGGTCACAAAGGACTTATGGACCAAATTTGATCAAGAAAGAATGGAGAAATCAAAGAAAAAAAACAATTTTTGGGGACTATGTATCGATACATACGAGTTTTGTATCGATACATGTTTGTTGTGTAGTTTTGGAAATGGACTATGTATTGATACATAAGCAGGATGTATTGATGCATGATCAAAAAAACCTGCAGGATGCATCGATGCATCCGTGTTATGTATCGATACATATCAGTTAAAAAACGGACATGCATCGATGCATCCGTGTTATGTATCGATACATTTCAGTTAAAAAACTGACATGTATCGATGCATCCGTGTTATGTATCGATACATAGTTGTTTTTTTTCTTGAAAATTGCCAATGCTTTAGTATGTATCGATGCATACCCACATGTATCGATACATGATGCTGTTTTTCTGCTAAGTTGTTGTTGTATGATACATAGAAAGGGGAAATGATAGTGCTGTCTTGGGGATGAGTTCAGGGGTGACTTGTGCACATACTAGAGCTCATTTAGCTTCACATTTGCTTCAATTCAAACCTCAACCATTGCTGCTACATTAGATTGGTCCTCACTACAAGGATCATGAGTTGGTGTACACTAGATCCATTGGTCTCAAGCTGCATTTAGCCTCTGATTTTGTTGCATCAGTAGGTTATCATTATATGTATGCAGGACCACTTTAAAGGTTGTGCATCTCACAATCAAGTGAGCAAACTCAAGATGCAATCCTTGGGCAACTAAGATGGTGTTTCACTTCACTAGTCTTCAGTATAAGCTTCATGTTCCCTGCAACATTGGATTGGTTTCAACTGAAGAAGGTTCTATAAATCCAGCTGGCATAACTGTCATAACTAACTTCACTCATTTAACTCACTTCACTCAGTTAACCAAGGCTAATTAACCCTGGTTCTAACTGTTAACCAGAGGTCTAAAGCTCTATAAAAGGATGAGTAGTGACTTAGTTTGGGGTTCAGCTTCATTTTCACTCAAATCACACCAAAATCCTCCAAATTTGGCTCTGCATTTTCTCTGCAACTTCTCTGCATTTTGAAGGATTAAGCTTCGACAACCGTAGCATTGATCTTATTCTTCCTTGTGATTCTTCAAGCCCCATTCATAGTGCATTTTCCTACGGTAACTTCTCTTCTCATCTCATTCACTCATAACGCGAACTTGCGACGACTTCTCTCGCATGCAAGACGGTAAACGCACTCGTACCAGACGAGTCTGCAACACCTGAGCATAGACATACGCAGTTCCAGTTATAAAAAACACAAATAAAGTTCCCGCCTGGTTAGGCGAACTACGTCGACTCTGATCCTCATTTTCCCGATGAGGTACGTAAGAAGTGGGGTAGGGCCCGTTCGAGCACATTCTTTATTTTCCCTACATTTCTCCCTTTCTTTCCATTTTACTTTCCGATTCCCCTTTCTCATTTCAGTTCTATTCCAGTCAGTAGTTTTGTTCAGCAGCTTTATTCTTTCTCACCCTTTGAAACAAATAAGCAAGCGTGGATCCCGTCGGGTACGGCAGACGATTTGGGGTGCTAATACCTTCCTAGGTCGTAACCGACTCCCGAACCCAGATCTTTGGTTTGCAGGACCTTTTCCTTTCCTTTTTCCTCAGGTTTGTGCAGTATTACCTTTCCCATTCATTCGTGATAAAAATGTCTGGCTGGCGACTCTACCTTTTCCGCGCCACTTTCGCGTTTGTACTAGGATGAAAATCTCGGGAGCGACAGTTAGGTCCATATATTTTCAATTGGGCGCGATGTTTTCCAAACAAGATCATGAGTGGACAAAGTAGTTGGCATCTGGTGAAAAATTCACGATGACCTGCAAGAAGGCAATGGCTGAGGAAGTAAGTAAAACTACCAGTCACAACGTCATGCATTTCGACCGAGAGCACTTCTATTTCATGGTGGCTGAAAGAATTAACCAACATAATGGTCGGCCATAAGATACTTACAAAGTTGATCTCAAGATGAGATATTGTGATTGTGGAAAATTTCAAGCGTTTCATTTGTCGTGCTCCCATGTTATCGCAACATGTGTTAGTATACGACAAGACCACACAATTCACATACCAGAAGTCTTCACCATTCTAAATGTTTTTAAAGTCTACAAGGAAAACTTTCATGCACTTCCACATCAGGAAAATTGGCCACAATATGGAGGATTTATTCTTTGGCATGACAAAAATATGCAAAGAAAAAGAAAGGATGCTCGAATAGTACCCGAATTAGAACTGAAATGGATGAAACTAAAAATAAATAAGAGATTGTGTGGGATTTGTCGTGGAGTTGGTCATAAACATAACATATGTCCAAATGTATCAGGCCCGTCTAATCATCCTTGGCGACAGTGTTATCATAAGTATTGTAGGAATGTAATATTATGTATTACTAATTCAACTTTCATTTCAATTAAAAAATTAACAAAAACTAACCACCAACTTTCATTTCAACAACATCATAACGACAACAACCAAACAAAATGTAATACCCCGTAATTTCTTTAATGCTCTGTATAATATTATTTCATATTAATAAGGTTCAGGATTGCTCTAAGAGATTTTAAAGGAAATAATTAGAGCAATCAGAGGGATTTTATTTTATTAACTAGTATTAGCTGACTTAGAGGTTTTATAAAAATTATGGATTAAGAGACATTTTTGGATACTCTCTATTTGGACCCGTTGGTAGGAAAAATATGTTTTCCTTTTAAGACCTAAGTCTTCTTTCTTTTTTTTTCTTTCTAAAAATAGAAATATTGAAAGAAGAAGAAGAGAGAAAGGGAGAGAAAGAAGAAGAAGAGGAAGTCTTGAAGAAGAAAAAGAGAGTGCTTGATCTTGAAGGTTCCACCATCCATTCATCACTCAATCTTCTCCAATCATCTTACTAGAGGTGGGTTCATAGTTAGAACTTTTGTTTTAAGATTTTGGTTGAGTTTTAGAGTTTGTAAGTTTTAGGGTTTTTATGGAAAAAATCTTAGAATCGGTAGATTAAACGGTTAGAAATCGATAAAAATGCTTGAACATGTTGTCTTTAGGTATAGGAACATTGTTATGAATTTGTTTTGAGGTTTGAAGTGTTTTGATGTGTTTTGGCAAGGTTTTGTAATCCTAAAACGTGTTATTGTAGTTTCTGGTTAACCGGTTAACCCAAGGCGTTAACCGGTTAAAGCTGTTGCATTTGGCTTATGTGTTTCTGCTTATGTGTTTTCTATCTTGATTCGGTTAACCCAGGGCATTAACCGGTTAACGCTGTAGCTTTGGAAAAAATTATTTTTGTTCCAACTTTGAAAATTCATAACTTTTTACTCAGTTATCCGATTTAAGTGTTCTTTATACCAAATTAAAGATAAAATTATGTACTATCTCATGATGTTGAAAACTATTATTTTTATATGACTTTTGCCTAACTTTTCGAATAAACCGTAATTACGCTAAGTTAGTGAATTTTTGAACTAAAGGAAATAAAAGGCATAACTTGTGAGGTATCTAGGCTTACCCTAGGTGTTACGAAACTATTTTAGAGACATGAAGATACTTAGGCGTCGATACTCGGATAGTGTCTTCGGGCTAGGTAGTTGTGATAGGTTGGAGGTTTTGTTTCCATTGTGTTATAATCCTAATTTAATTGTGTTTAGCTCGCGTCGGGGTCCCATTTGACGGACAGCCGAGATGGAACATAGTTAATCCGTGAATTTGAATATCTTGATTGATAACCGTGACCCGTTCTTGCTGGCCACCGGGGAGTGTGGATGGGCGGGGAAAGTTATCCATTCGGAAAAGTAACCATGACCCGTGCTTACTTGTCACCTGGGAGTGTGGCTGGGCGAGGAAAGTTACTTTGTGGTAGGTACCGTGACCCGTGCTTGCTTGCCACCTGGGAGAGTGGCTGGGTGGGGAAAGTACCTTTGATAGATGATGAGTGATGTAACGCCTTAATTTTTATATTTATTTTTGTGAAATAAATATTAAATAATTTAATGGCATAATTGAATATTTGGTGAAGACAGTATTTTTATGATAATAATAATAATAATATAAGGTGTATTATTATAATGTTGTTATTATTTAAATAAAATAAAAAAAATAAATGGTTAGTTAGAGATTTAAGGGGCAAAGGTGGAATTGTTGTTTTCATAAAAAGAGGAAATAGGGAAACAAACCTCATTCATCGTATTTTGACGAAGAACAGAGAGGTCTGGAGAAAGAGGAGAAGAAAGGCAAGGTCAAGGATCGTAGATCACCAAGACCCAAAAGTTATGCAGGAAAGCTTTGATTTTAAGGTAAGGGGGGAGAAAAGGGTTTATGATTAGTGATAGGACATAGAAAGGTAATTGGGAGTTCCTTCCTCCCTTAGGTATTTTAAGAGATTATGATAACAATGATTGAATTGATGCAATATTGTGAAATTGTTGATGAATATGATTATACGATGTATTTTGAAAATATATTTGGTGTTGTGTGTTGGTTATTGGGAAGATTGATATATGAAGGTTGTGGGGGTTATGATGAACAGAGAAGAGGATTAAACCTCATAGATTCCTTAATTGATCTAGGAAAGTTTATTAATAAAATTAGTTGATGTTATATGTATAAATGGATAATAAATATGTGAATTGGTTGGTTTTGAGTGTTAAATTTGACTTAGAATGGTTGGGATTCGTGCATGTGAGGAAGAGGGAAGAAATTGGGACTTTTGAAAAAAATTGGATTTTTGGGGGTACAGGTGCCACAACACGGGCAGTGTCAGGCTACGGGCATTATGCTAAAAAGGGGAAATTTGGGAAGTTGGCTTCAGGTGCCACCACACGGGCAGTGTTGTACAACACGGGCAGTGTCAGGCTACGGGCATTATGCTAAAAAGTGGAAATTTGGGAAGTTGGCTTCAGGTGCCACAACACGGGCAGTGTTATACAACACGGGCAGTGTCAGGCTACGGGCATTATGCTAAAAAGTGGAAATTTGGGAAGTTGGCTTCAGGGGCCACAACACGGGCGGCCATGTCAGGCTCCTGGAAAATGTGTTTTTGATGATTTGGCCTGACACGGGCAGTGTTGTACAACACGGGCGGCCGTGTCAGGCCCCTGTAAATGTAATTTTTCGTCCGTTTTAAGGTAGATTTGATTCATTCTTCTAATATAGGATTATATTAATGAAGTAAGACTTTGAGGATGTTCTAATAATGAATATAGGACTTGATGATTAGTCGCATAAGAAATCCTAAGTGCTTAATTGATTTATATGAATATGTAGATTGTTATAATTGTGAACAACATGAGATATGTGTGTGAATAAGATGCACTGATAATTGGTTGATGAGATCATGAGGATCGTAAAGCATGATGTGTTCATGTGTATTGTGATATGGTATGCGTTGTTGTGTCTGCATGCGCATATATTTGATGGAATAATCATGTCGTGGATGTGATTATTCGGGATTCGTTGAGAATCGTGGTTGCAGGGATGATCGTGTCTTGTTGGAGACGTTAACGATGCATTCGGGGTTCTATTGATGAACCGTTATTGTGAGTCGGTACCGCATTTGCATTGTGCATTGGAGTCATATTGCATTATGATTGATTGAATAATATGATTAATGGAATGATATGACTGATAACTTGGTGTGATTAAGGGTGAATTACTTCTTCATACATGTCGTATGCACCGTTATATTATGAATCTATTTCTCACCCCTCTGTTTGTTTTGTTGTGTCTGTGCTTCTTCGGAAGTGCAGACAATTCAGGTACTTGAGAAGTACGTTGGTGTGATGTCCGTGTCCTAGGAGCTCTGATATGTAACGGGAACGGGGATCTTTTCCACATTTACTTTTATTGTTTAGAAAAACTTATCTTTATGATTAAACTTGAATTGAAGAACCTTTTTATGTGTGATTTGCTTAGCCTTTGAGCTATTGACGTTAAATATTTGGATTTCGCTGTTTTCTTTTATTAACGATTTTGATGAATGATGATGATGTAGAATCTCACTTTAGACAAGTAACTCTGATTATATTAAAGATTTATAATAATAATTTTATGGGAAAAGTGGGTGTTACAATTGGTATCAGAGCAGGTCGGTCCAACCGGCCAGATTGAGTCAGTCCCTAGAATAAGAGTCGTGTGTTTCCTAACCTGAGTTATTTGTTGTATCAGTATGACAGGAAGGAATGATGCTGCTCTTGCTGCGGCTATGCAAGCCATGGCGCAGACGGTTGAGAACGTTGTTCAGGTCGTTCAAGGTGGAGGAAATGCTCAGTCTCGTGCATTGGAGCTGTTCCGGAATAACAAGCCGCCGACGTATGAAGGTGGAATTCTGGATCCAGAGGCTGCGCAGAGGTGGTTGAAAGTTGTTGAGAAGATTTTCAGAACCATGGGATGCTCTGATGATCAAAAGGTGAGATTTGGTACTCACATGCTGGAGGGCGAAGCTGAAGTCTGGTGGGACAACAGTCGCCAAAGGATGGAAGACGCGGGTACGGCTATCACTTGGGCGGTATTTCGCAGAGAATTCTTGGAAAAGTATTTCCCGGAAGACATCCGCAGTGCTAAGGAGGTTGAATTCTTGGAACTCAAGCAAGGTAATATGACAGTGGCGGAGTATGCTGCCAAGTTTGAAGAAATAGTGCAATACTGTACGCACTACAATACTGAAGAGGCAATGACTTCCAAATGTCTGAAGTATGAGAATGGACTGCGTCCTGAGATTAAGTTGGGTATTGCTTTCCAGAAGATCAGGAATTATCCAGAGCTGGTAAGTAGAAGCAGGATTTATGATAATGACAACAGGGCGCGGATTGCACACTACAAAGCTGTGAGTGATAAGAAAGGGAAGTAGAGATTTGGTGGTACTCCGTACAGTGCTCCAGCTGAAAAAGGGAAGCAAAAAGCTGGTAATGAGAAGAGACCAAGTGGGGGAGGAAGTACTCCCGGTGTGCTCAAATGCTACAGATGTCACGGCGCGGGACATCATGCCAATAATTGTCCTACCGAAGAAAAGAAGTGTTTTAAGTGTGGAAAGGCGGGTCATGTGATGGCCAATTGTAGAGGGAATGCGCCTATTTTCTATAATTGTGGAGAGCAGGGCCACATTAGCACTAGTTGTCAGAAACCAAAGAAGCAGAAATCTGATGGGAAAGTGTTTGCATTAGTGGGAGCTCAGCCTACTAGTGAAGATCGATTGGTCAAAGGTACTTGCTTTATCAATAATATTCCTTTATTTGTGATTATTGATACGGGTGCAACACACTCGTTTATTTCTTTGGAATGTGTGAAAAGGTTAGGATTGGAACCTTCTCAGTTAACTCGAGGAATGGTTATTGATACACCATCTATAGGGTCTGTGACTACTACCTTGATATGTCGTGATTGTGTTTTGGCTATTTCTAGTAAAGAGTTTAGAGTGGATCTCATATGTCTACCACTCAGTAATCTTGATATAATCTTGGGTATGAACTGGTTGGAATCCAACCGAGTTTATATTGATTGCTTTAGGAAGAGATTGTTATTCCTGACTCCAGAAGAAGAAATTTTGGCCAGTTCAGTTTCTACTAAAGAACTGAGGAACTTATTGGAAGACGAAGCGAAAATGTTTGTTGTGTTTGCTTCATTATCTATAGAAGAAAAGGTCGTTGTTGAAGAGTTACCAGTGGTGAATGAATTTCTTGAAGTATTTCCCAATGATATTACAGAGTTACCTCTGACGCGTGAAGTGGAGTTTACTATTGACTTGATTCCTGGTACCAGGCCTATTTCTATGGCACCGTACAGGATGTCTGCTACTGAGTTAGCTGAATTGAAATCGCAGATTGGTGATTTACTTGAGAAGAAGTTCATTCGACCCAGTGTATCTCCATGGGGTGCTCCAGTGTTATTAGTTAAGAAGAAGGATGGTAGTATGCGCTTGTGTATTGACTACCGACAGCTGAATAAGGTTACTATTAAGAACAAATATCCACTTCCAAGGATCGATGACTTGATGGATCAACTTGTGGGAGCTTGTATTTTTAGCAAGATTGATTTGAGATCAGGATATCATCAAATCAGAGTGAAAGAGGAAGATATCCAGAAGACGACATTTAGAACTCGATATGGTCATTACGAATATGCAGTGATACCTTTTGGAGTGTCTAATGCGCTGGGTGTGTTTATGGAATATATGAACCGGATATTCCATTCTTACTTGGATCAATTCGTCGTAGTATTTATTGATGATATATTAATATACTCGAAGTCTGAAGAAGAGCATGAGAAACATTTGAGAATTGTTCTGCAAGTGTTAAAAGATAACAAATTGTTTGCTAAATTTTCCAAGTGTGAATTCTGGTTGAAGAAAGTGAGCTTTTTGGGACATGTAATATATGGTGAAGGTATAGCAGTAGACCCTTCGAAGGTCAGTGTTGTGCTTGATTGGGAACCTCCGAAGATGGTAACGGAAATTAGAAGTTTTCTTGGTTTAGCTGGTTATTATCGAAGGTTTATAGAAGGATTTTCTAATTTGGCTTTGCCGTTAACTCAATTGACTAGGAAGAGTCAAGCATTTATTTGGGATGTAACTTGTGAGAGAAGCTTTGAAGAATTGAAAAAGAAATTGACTTCGGCACTGATATTGATTTTACCGAATCCGAATGAAGCTTTTGTTGTGTATTGTGATGCATGAAAAATGGGTTTAGGTGGCGTGTTAATGCAGGTTGGTAAAGTAGTAGCTTATGCTTCAAGACAGTTGAGGATACACGAGAGGAATTATCCTACTCATGATTTAGAATTGGCTGCAGTGGTATTTGTGTTGAAAATTTGGAGGCATTATCTCTATGGGTCGCGATTTGAAGTCTTTAGTTACCATAAGAGTCTAAAATATTTATTTGATCAGAAGGAACTTAATATGAGGAAGAGGAGATGGTTAGAATTTTTGAAAGATTATGATTTTAATTTAAGTTACCATCCGGGAAAGGCAAATGTAGTAGCAGACGCATTAAGCCGGAAAATAGTTCATATGTCGGCTATGATGATGAAAGAGATGGATTTAATTGAGCAATTTAGAGACTTAAGTATGGTGTGTGAGATAACACCTGGAAGTGTCAAGTTGGGCATGTTACGAATAAATAATGAATTTCTTGATGCAATTAGGGAAGGCCAACGACAAGATGTGAAATTAGTGGACTTAATGCCTACCAAGGGAAATGATCAAGGCGGTGATTTTAGTTTGGATAATAATGGTATTTTGAGATTTCGGGAGAGAATTTGTATACCCGATAGTGTTGAACTAAAGAAAGCAATTCTGGAAGAGAGTCATCGGAGTAGCTTAAGTATTCACCCAGGAGCTACAAAGATGTACCATGACTTGAAGAAATTATTTTGGTGGCACTGTATGAAACGAGATATTGCACACTTTGTTTATGCTTGTTTAGTATGTCAGAAATCAAAAGTAGAACATCAGAAGCCTTCTGGGCTGATGCAACCTTTAGAGATCCCAGAGTGGAAGTGGGATAGTATTGTTATGGATTTTGTGACAGGTTTGCCGAATACTACGAGAGGACTGGATGCTATTTTGGTGGTGGTGGACCGGTTGACTAAGTCCGCGCATTTTATTCCGATAAACATCAGTTACCTGTTAATTAAGTTAGCGGAGATTTATATAAGAGTTGTTGTGAAATTGCACGGTGTACCGTCAAGTATAGTATCAGATAGAGATCCGCGATTTACTTCTGAGTTTTGGAAGAGTTTGCATGAGGCTTTGGGTTCTAAGTTGAAATTGAGTTCGGCTTACCACCCACAGACAGATGGACAATCCGAGAGGACTATTCAGTCATTAGAAGATTTGTTGAGAACTTGTGTGCTAGAAAAAGGTGGTGCGTGGGATACACATTTGGCACTGATTGAATTTACTTATAATAATAGCTATCATTCGAGTATTGGAATGGCGCCATTTGAAGCTCTTTATGGTAGAAGATGTAGAACACCTCTGTGTTGGTATGAGACAGGTGAAAATGTTATGCTTGGGCCTGATATTATTCAGCAGACTAATGAAACTATTCAGATGATCAAGGAGAAAATGAAAGCGTCTCAGAGTCGGCAGAAAAGTTACCGTGATAATAGAAGGAAAGACTTAGAGTTCAATGAGGGTGACCATGTATTTTTGAGAGTCAACCCGATGACCGGTGTTGGACGTGCGTTGAAGTCTAAGAAGCTGGATCCTAGGTTCATTGGACCGTATCAGATTATGCAGAGAGTAGGCAAGGTTGCTTACAGAGTGGCATTACCGCCAGAACTTTTGAATTTGCACGAAGTGTTTCATGTATCGCAACTAAGGATATATGTGTCTGATCCGTCACATGTAATTCAGAGAGATGAAGTGCAAATTCGTGACAATCTTACGGTGGAAACTTTACCGTTTAGGATTGAAGATCGTAAGATGAAGCAACTTCGAGGCAAAGAGATACCTCTTGTGAGAGTAGCTTTGGGATGAGCTGCTGGTGGAAGTGTTACTTGGGAACTGGAGAGCAAGATGCGGGAATCATATCCAGAGTCATTCCATTCAGGTACATTTTCGAGGACGAAAATAATTAAGTGGGGGAGAGTTGTAACGCCTTAATTTTTATATTTATTTTTGTGAAATAAATATTAAATAATTTAATGGCATAATTGAATATTTGGTGAAGAAAGTATTTTTATGATAATAATAATAATAATATAAGGTGTATTATTATAATGTTGTTATTATTTAAATAAAATAAAATAAAAAATAAATGGTTAGTTAGAGGTTTAAGGGGCAAAGGTGGAATTGTTGTTTTCATAAAAAGAGGAAATAGGGAAACAAACCTCATTCATCGTATTTTGACGAAGAACAGAGAGGTCTGGAGAAAGAGGAGAAGAAAGGCAAGGTCAAGGATCGTAGATCACCAAGACCCAAAAGTTGTGCAGGAAAGCTTTGATTTTAAGGTAAGGGGGGAGAAAAGGGTTTATGATTGGTGATAGGACATAGAAGGGTAATTGGGAGTTCCTTCCTCCCTTAGGTATTTTAAGAGATTATGATAACAATGATTGAATTGATGCAATATTGTGAAATTGTTGATGAATATGATTATACGATGTATTTTGAAAATATATTTGGTGTTGTGTGTTGGGTATTGGGAAGATTGATATATGAAGGTTGTGGGGGTTATGATGAACAGAGAAGAGGATTAAACCTCATAGATTCCTTAATTGATCT
Source organism: Lathyrus aphaca (assembly GCA_963966055.1). Classification (NCBI taxonomy): domain Eukaryota; kingdom Viridiplantae; phylum Streptophyta; class Magnoliopsida; order Fabales; family Fabaceae; genus Lathyrus; species Lathyrus aphaca. Next base: position 233,700,607 of record OZ014521.1, read on the forward strand.
AGGAAAGTTTATTAATAAAATTAGTTGATGTTATATGTATAAATGGATAATAAACATGTGAATTGGTTGGTTTTGAGTGTTAAATTTGACTTAGAATGGTTGGGATTCGTGCATGTGAGGAAGAGGGAAGAAATTGAGACTTTTGAAAAAAATTGGATTTTTGGGGGTACAGGTGCCACAACACGGGCAGTGTTGTACAACACGGGCAGTGTTGTACAACACGGGCAGTGTTGTACAACACGGGCAGTGTCAGGCTACGGGCATTATGCTAAAAAGTGGAAATTTGGGAAGTTCACACGGGCAGTGTCAGGCTACGGGCATTATGCTAAAAAGTGGAAATTTGGGAAGTTGGCTTCAGGTGCCACAACACGGGCAGTGTTGTACAACACGGGCAGTGTCAGGCTACGGGCATTATGCTAAAAAGTAGAAATTTGGGAAGTTGGCTTCAGGTGCCACAACACGGGCAGTGTTGTTCAACACGGGCGGCCGTGTCAGCCTCCTGGAAAATGTGTTTTTGATGATTTGGCCTGACACGGGCAGTGTTGTACAACATGGGCGGCCGTGTCAGGCCCTTGTAAATGTAATTTTTCGTCCGTTTTAAGGTAGATTTGATTCATTCTTCTAATATAGGATTATATTAGTGAAGTAAGACTTTGAGGATGTTCTAATAGTGAATATAGGACTTGATGATTAGTCGCATAAGAAATCCTAAGTGCTTAATTGATTTATATGAATATGTAGATTGTTATAATTGTGAACAACATGAGATATGTGTATTTTGTGTGTGAATAAGATGCACTGATGATTGGTTGATGAGATCATGAGGATCGTAAAGCATGATGTGTTCATGTGTATTGTGATATGGTATGCGTTGTTGTGTCTGCATGTGCATATATTTGATGGAATAATCATGTCGTGGATGTGATTATTCGTGATTCGTTGAGAATCGTGGTTGCAGGGATGATTGTGTCTTGTTGGAGACGTTAACGATGCATTCGGGGTTCTATTGATGAACCGTTATTGTGAGTCGGTACCGCATTTGCATTGTGCATTGGAGTCATATTGCATTATGATTGATTGAATAATATGATTGATGGAATGATATGACTGATAACTTGGTGTGATTAGGGGTGAATAACTTCTTCATACTTGTCGTATGCACCGTTATATTATGAATCTATTTCTCACCCCTCTGTTTGTTTTGTTGTGTCTGTGCTTCTTCGGAAGTGCAGACAATTCAGGTACTTGAGAAGTACGTTGGTGTGATGTCCGTGTCCTAGGAGCTCTGATATGTAACGGGAACGAGGATCTTTTCCACATTTACTTTTATTGTTTAGAAAAACTTATCTTTATGATTAAACTTGAATTGAAGAACCTTTTTATGTGTGATTTGCTTAGCCTTTGAGCTATTGACGTTAAATATTTGGATTTCGCTGTTTTCTTTTATTAACGATTTTGATGAATGATGATGATGTAGCATCTCACTTTAGACAAGTAACTCTGATTATATTAAAGATTTATAATAATAATTTTATGGGAAAAGTGGGTGTTACAAGTGACCCGTGCTTGCTTACCACCTGGGAGTGTGGCTGGGTGGGGAAAGTCATTTATATGTTAAGGATCGAGTTAACCATACTTACTTGCCAATGGGGAGTGTGGCTGGGCGGGGAAAGATGTCTTAAAGCACCTTGTGTATGCTCCATTTTTTTACTTGATATCTCTAGTTTCATGTGAACTCGAAGTCTAGGTTTTCCCCCGACTTGAGTAGTGTCTAGTTTCGAACCTTTTAGAGCCGAGAGAATCTAAGATAGGGAACTCATTTAGATGTTTTATCTCACCCCATGTTGATGTTGTTATTTCAGGTACTCCAGGTTCCACAAAGGATAAAGATAAGGTAATTTGATTATCTTTGCTTGTTTGATGGCTTTTCTTCCGCTGTGGACTTTTGAGATCTGCAGATCTAGTTCTTAGACTTTTTATTTTTTGAAGATCTTGTATTATTTATAGCCTTTTGTAATAGTACCTTATGTTGTAGTGGCTATATTTATGTAATGTGTTACTAAGAACTTGATGTATTTCAGTACCAAACTTAAATTTATATATGAAAAATATGCTTTGATGTATGTCTTTTATATATGGGTATTACCAATGGTATCAGAGCAGATCGTATCCTCGACCTTACCTTGGAATATTTTAAGTGTTCTTTCCGTTCATATACGTAATCTCGATATAGAACTGAATGTTATATTTATGGTATTGAGCCTGATCAACTTAATCATGTTTTGATATATGTCTAGTAGGCGTGGAACTCGTGGTCGGCCTAGTGTCACTCCTCCTATTAATGATCAGCCAAGTGGTGAAGGGAATGCTCCAAAACCCTAAACAACATCAATATATGTAGGAGATGATGCACTAGATGAATGGGGGCCTTCATCCTCAGGTGGTCGTTCCTGAAACTGAAGGTGGGACTTTCCATGATTTCTTCCGCATGAATCCTCAAGAATTTCATGGTGGTTTGGATCCGGTTAAGGCTCGCGAATGAATAACTCGAATGGAGAGAATCTTTTAGATCGTTCTATGATGTGAAGAGAATAAGGTGACTTTTGCGTCACATTTGTTGAAAAGTCCTGCAGCTAGATGGTGGGAGAGTGCTTATAACCTCATGACTGTGAAAGGAATTCCGAAAGTGTGGGAACAATTTAAGACAACTTTCATGGAGAAGTATTTTCCAAGTTCTTTGATGACCCATAAGGAATTTGAGTTTCAGCAGCTTAGGCAAGGAAGCATGACTATGGCCAGTTATGCCGCAAAGTTTGAGGACATGGCAACTTATTCTAGGTAAGTTGTGTATGCTCCAGATGAAAAGTGGAAAATTGATCAGTTTTTGTTTGGTTTGAGGGCCGAGATTTCACATAGTGTCTCTCAGAGGGAGTTCACTACTTATTCTGAAATGTTGAGACTATGCTATGTTGCTGAGCATAGTTTGATGAAGGTGCAAGCTGAAGAAAGTGTTGGAAGAGTTGTTCAAAGTGATTGTGGAAGGACTAATCAACCTTTTAGGCTAAGGCCTCAACGCTCAAAGGGAAACAAGTTCAAAGTGTTGGACCTAACACTCCACCCGTGTGTAAGATGTGTAGCAAGCTTCATTTAGGTAGGTGTCCAGGAAATGGAGGAGTAAGGTGTTACAATATAATGAAATGAGCCATTTGTCAAGAGATTGTACCAAGCCAAGGAACCAAGTTCAAGTAAGGGTTTATACTATGGATGCTAGAAAGACCAAATCCGAGAACTCTCTTATTGCGGGTACATGTCTTGTTAATAAACATCCTTGTCTTGTTTTATTTGATTGTGGAGCGACACACTCTTTTATTTCTACTAGTTGTGTGAAGAGACTTGGGTTGTGAGTTTTTCCCTTGTCTCCTCCGATGGTGGTTACTACCGCTATGGATGAAACCGTTGAGACACCTTTTATGTGTGAAAATTGTACTTTGTTTGTGGATGGTAGAGTTTTTCAGATTGATCTTATTTGTCTGCCCCATAAGAAAGTAGATGTTATCCTGGGAATGACTTGGTTGTCTGCTAATTATGTGTTTTTTGGGTGTAAAGAGAAGTTGATCCTCATTCCATCCGTGGAAGCTCCTCCGAAAGATGTGTTGACAACGATCTTAGAAGGTATGGTTGGAATGTAAAACTTTTGGTTTGAGAAAGAGAAATTTGTTTTGCTTGTCCTTACTAAAGAGGAGATTAATGGTCAGCAAGTTTTGAATATCCCAATAGTCTGTGAATTTCCTATTGTCTTTCCCTCTGATGTCACTTCCTTACCTCTGGTGAGGGAAGTTGAATTCTCAGTTGATCTGATACTGGAAACGGATCCTAAATCAGTTCCCTTTATCGGATGGCACCGCTAGAGTTAAGAGAACTGAAGGATAGTTAGAGGATTTGATGGCGAAGCATTTTGTTAGACCAAGTGTTTCACCGTGGGGAGATCCTGTTTTGTTGGTAATGAAGAACGACGATGGTATGCGATTGTGTATTAATTACCGTAAGTTGAACAAGGTTACTATCAAGAACAAATATCCCTTTTCGAGGAAAGACGACCTTTTAGATCAATTGAAAGGAGTTTGTGTGTTCTCGAAGATTGATCTGAGATCGGGCTATCATCATATTCGTTTAAAGAGTTCCAATGTTCCGAAGACTGCGTTCCGAACCCGTTATGGTCATTATGAATTCCTAGTGATGCCTTTCGGTGTGACGAATGCTCCAACTGTTTTTATGCATTACATGAATCAGATATTTCAAGCTTATTTGGATCAGTTTGTTGTGATCTTTATCGATGACATTCTTATTTAATCTCATACTCTTAAAGAGAATGGAGAAAATCTGAGGATTGTTGTAACACCCCCTTTCTATACCCTCAAATAAACAATTAAATCATTAAGGCACATATTAAAAATTTCATCAGAGTATAATTAAAACATGGTATAAAAGAGGCATGCCACATTATACGTGAAATTAAAACATTCAACATCTGCTCATTCAAAGATATGCAACAAACGGGGTAACTTGCAACAGAAGGATTTAATCCTTACACCAGTATCCAAAGGATTGGAATAACAACGGAAACTAAACATTTAACAACATAAGACTTATATACTTATATATATATATATATATATATATATATATATCATCAAGTTTGATTCACCAAATATTTCATGTTTACATAAACAATCATCACCATAATACATATACAATATGTATCACAAAAGGCATCAAGCCGACCCTAGCTACCCGGTGCTACATATCAGAGCCGGTCGACCAAAAGAATGAAGACACGCTTCACCAAAAAGACCTCCAGCAACCTACTCTGCAATGCCTCATAGAGCATCATAAAACAGCAGAAGGGTGAGAAATATTATCATCATAACAATGCATATAATTATATATCTCAACATAAAAATACACATATACATTTCTCACCACAATCAATTTCCCATCACACATATACATCACAATGTATATATATATATATATATATATATATATATATATATATTCATACTAGCATATTCATCATGCACAATCCACATAAACATATATATCCATGTTTATTTACCAACATCAATATTAGAGGATAAATGCAAATCATAGAGACCGACTCACGACTCTATGCAAATGCAATACGGTACTGACTCAATCATCTCAAGTTCACTTAGGAACTATTAGAACCATCGCTCGTTACCTAAAGTAACTCCCCATCGGGCATACGATGTTCACCCATTGCTCACACCCCACATGGGCACACAATGTTTAGGGATTCCTCACACCCCACACGGGCACACATTCCGATTGTTCACACCTCACACGGGCACACAATCATTTGTGAATAAAGCACCCATTGCTCACACTCCACACGGGCACACAATGTTTATGGATTGCTCACACCCTACACGGGCACACAATCCGATTGCTCACACCCCACATCGGCACACAATCATGTTGTAATCATCGCTCACACCCAACATGGGCACACGATGTTACAACGGATTCACAAACAATCCCACAACACAAGAATGCATACATTATGTTTTACATGAAAAATGACACACAAAATTCTTGAAAATGCATACATATTCACAATATAATCATGCATTCATCTCATACAATTGACAAACAAACCATACACATTCGTATTAATTACGCCAAACGACAACGAATCTTTCATAATCAATCATGCATTTATATTCACTCAAGCAATGCATTCATTTGCCAAACGGACACAATCTCATAATCAATCTCACAATTCCATAATTAACTTGATTACGTTTTATCGGAAAAGTCGGTTACAAGTCGGCTAAGAATTACATATTTTTAGCATCAATAATTTCTACACGTATTTAGCTTCGAAACAATATAAAGAACACTAAAAACGGATAACCGAAACTCAAGTTATAAACCAAAGGAAACACCAAACCAAAACTCCCAAGCTCACTGAGCGACCTGCTCGCTCGCTGAGCGAGGAAATCTCTGGAAAACTCGTTGAGCAAGGGGTTGCTCGCTGAGCGAGAGCTGCGATTTTAGAACATCTCAGCTACGCAATAGTCAGTCCAAAACCATCCAAAACTCAAATAAACCTCCATAAACATGATCAATAACATATATTCAACATCATACTTCGATTATAATAAGTTTTAACCGATTAATCTACTATTTTCTTAGATTTCCACCCAAAACCCTAAAACTAACATTCTCTAAACTCTTTCAAAACAAAAACCCAATCAATCTAACACACACACACACATAATCATATACAATGTTAAGATAAAAATATTTCACACCTTACCCTTTTCTTTCGATTCCTAGGAGCAATCTTGATGATTTTTCAACTTTTCCTCTTTTCTCCTCTTTTCTCTTCTCTTCCTTTTCTTTTTCTTCCATTTCTTTCTAATCTCTCTTTTCTTTCTTTTTCTCACAACTTATAACTTTCTATTTTCTATTTTCTATTTTCTCAACAAAATATCATTTTCTCACAATTTCTATTTCTACCTAATTTCTAACTTATCATTAATTTGTAAATGTCTAAAATACCTTCCAATCTAATTTTACCCGAAAATTCTCAAAACGGTAAAATAATATAACACATCGACATATCACATAAACACACCAATTTCACAATTGAAATAATCATCATTCAATTTAAATAAAGGACTCAACAAAATGGGAAATAATCGAATCGGGGCGTTACAACTCTCCCCCACTTTAGAAATTTTCGTCCTCGAAAATATTATCTGATTCAAACAACTTCGGATACAACTCTCGCATCCCACTCTCTAATTCCCAAGTCATATTGCCTTCAGCAGCGCCTCCCCACGCCATTTTGACAAGCGCAATATCCGGTCCTCTTAGCTTCTTGATTTCACGGTCCAAAATCCTAACCGACAAAGCTTCCACCATAAGGTTATCTCTCACTTCAACCTCGTCCATAGGAATAACATGTGACAGATCCGAAACATACTTCCGAAGTTGCAAAACATGGAACACATAATGCAATTTCGAAAGATTCATGGGCAATGCCACACGGTAAGCGACAACACCAACTCGTGCAGTAGTCTGATACGGATCAATAAAACGAGAAGTCAACTTCTTCGACTTCAAAGCACGACCCACACCCGCAACTGGTGTAACTCTGAAAAACACATGGTTGCCTTCCTGAAACTCAAGATCTTTCCTTCGCTTGTCATGATAACTGTTTTGTTTATTTTGAGAAGCTCTCATCTTCTCTCGAATAAACTTCACTTTCTCCGTCGTTTGCTGTACCATCTTCAGTCCAACTACCATCCTCTCACCGGTTTCATGCCAACACAAAGGTGTTCGACATCTCCGACCATACAAAGCCTCAAATGGTGCCATACCTATACTCGAATGAAAACTGTTATTGTAGGTGAACTCAATCAACACTGAATAACTATCCCAAGCACCACCTTGCTCTAGCACACAAGCACGTAGCAAATCCTACAACGATTGAATTGTCCTCTCGGTTTGACCGTCCATTTGCTGATGGTAAGCCGAACTCAATCTTAGCTTAGAACCCAAAGCCTTTTGTAAACTTTCCCAAAACCTCGATGTAAATCTAGGATCTCTATCTGATACAATACTCTTAGGAACTCCATGCAGCTTCACAACCACAGAAAGATAAATCTTGGCTAACTTCTCCAAAGGATAACTAATATCAATCAGAATAAAGTGAGCAGATTTAGTAAGCCTATCAACAATCACTCAAATGGCATTATGACCTCTTTGCGTACTCAGCAATCCCGTAACAAAATCCATCGATATACTATCACATTTCCATTCCGGAATATCCAACGGTAGCATCAAACCACTAGGCTTCTGATGTTCCACCTTAGACTTCTGACAAGTCAAACACGCATACACAAAATGAGCTACATCTCTCTTCAATCTGGACCACCAAAAGATTTTTTTCAAATCTTGATATAACTTATTCTCTCCCAGATGAATACTTAAGTTACTTCGGTGTCCCTCTTCCAATATCATCTTCTTCAACTCCACATTATCGGGAATACAAATACGACCACGGAATCTAAAAACTCCAAAATCATCAACCTTGAAATCCTCATTCTCATTCATCATCAAATTAACAAACTTCAAATCCACCTTTTGCTTTTCACAAACAGTTGCAAGAAAATCATTCGTAACATGTAGCATACCAAGTCTCACAATTCTCGGCGTCATCTCACAAACCAAACTCAAGTTTCTAAAATCCTCCAAAAGTTCCCATTCTCTTATCATCAACGCAGACATATGTAACAACTTACGACTTAAAGCATCGGCTACAACATTCTCCTTACCCAGATGGTAATTCAAACCAAAATCATAATCCTTCAAAAGCTCTAACCACATTCTTTGTCTCATGTTCAATTCCTTTTGATCAAATAAATATTTCAAACTCTTGTGATCACTAAAAACTTCAAATCTTGCACCATAAAGATAATGCCTCCAAATTTTCAAAACAAACACCACAGTCGCTAATTCCAAATCATGCGTAGGATAATTCTTTTCATTCACTCTCAATTGTCTTGAAGCATAAGCTACAACTTTTCCATCTTGCATCAAAACACCACCTAACCCAAACAATGAAGCATCACAAAACACCACAAATGGTTCCGTCGGATTTGCAAAAATCAAGATCGGAGTTGTTGTCAACCTTCTCTTAAGTTCCATGAAACCATCCTCATAATGAACATCCCAAATGAAAGCTTTTCCCTTACAAGTCAATTGCGTTAACGGAAGTGCCAACTTTGAAAATCCTTCAATAAACCTCCGATAATAACCCGCCAAGCCTAAAAAGCTCTGAATCTCCGTAACCGATCTAGGAACTTCCCATTGCATTACCACATCAATCTTGGATGGATCAACACTAATACCACCCTCAGAAATAACATGTCCAAGAAAACTTACTTTCGACAACCAAAACTCACACTTCGACAACTTAGCATACAATTGCTTCTCTTTCAAAATCTGTAACACAATCCTTAAATGCTCTTCATGCTCTTCTTGAGACTTAGAATAAAGCAAAATGTCGTCGATGAAAACAACCACAAAACGATCCAACTGTTCATGAAAAGTACAATTCATGTATTCCATAAACACGCCTGACGCATTAGAAACTCCGAATGGCATCATAGAATACTCGTAATGGCCATACCATATTCTGTGATATCCTGATCTCAAATTAATCTTACTAAAAACACGCCCACCAACCAATTGGTCCATCAAATCATCGATCCTTGGTAGCGGATACTTGTTCTTAATTGTCACCTTATTCAACTGTCGATAATCAATACATAATTGCATACTTCTATCCCTCTTCATTACCAACAATACTGGAGCACCCCAAGGAGAAACACTCGGCCTAACAAATCTCTTGTCCAACAAGTCATTCAATTGCTTCTTCAACTCTACCAACTTTGAAGCTGACATACGATATGGTGCCATCAAAATTGGTCTAGTATCCGGAACTAGATCAATAGAAAACTAAACTTCTCTTTTCGGTAGTACATCCTTAATATCCTCTGGAAACACTTCTGGAAAATCACACACCACTGGGAACACACTGTGCTCCACTTCACTCTCCACTGACAACGATGCAAACAAACCAAATAATTGAGCCTCGTCCACTAAAAGTTTCTTCAACTCTTTCGTGGATAGGAAACTCTCATCTTCATCATCATCCAAAGATGGAAACCTCACTAACTTATGATAGCAATCTATATGAACTCGATTGAATTGTAACCAGTTCATACCCAAGATTATGGCCAAACCCTCCAATGGCAAACAAACTAAGTCCATAACAAAATCTTTACCATACATGGTCAAAGAACAACTTACACACAACAAAGAAGTAGTTACCGACCCAGAAGCAGGAGTCTCAATAACCATCTCACCACCCCAAGAAGACAAAAGCAAATTCAAACACTTAGCACACTCAATAGAAATAAACGAATGAGTCGCTCCCGTATCAATGATGTAACTAAAGGCGTACTATTAATAAAGCATGTAACTTTAATCAAAAGGTCTGCACTAGTAGTGTCCTTCCCTGCTAATGCAAACACCTTTCCGCCTGCTTGAGCTTGCTTCAGCTTAGTACACTTAGTACTAATGTAACCCGCTTCTCCATAATTGAAGCACTTCACAACATTCCTCCTACACTCGGTAGTAGCATGTCCAAGGCCTCCACAATTTGAAAATTTCACTATGTTCTTCCCACTCTCAAAAGACTTATGACCCAAATCAGCACACTTGTAACACTTAACGGGACCAGAACCTCCTCCACCAGATCTCTTATCAAAGTTTCCCCTATGCCTTTCCTTATCAGCGGGTGTCACATAAGGTCCACTTCTAGCTTGTTTCTTTCCTTTCCTCTCATTCAAATTCTTGTAATGTGTAGAACGAGCTTTTCTATCCTCCTCAAAAATTCTACAACATTCCGTCAAATTCGAGAACCTTCATATTCTCTGATATCCCACAACTTGCTTAATCTCAGGACGCAAACCATTCTCATACTTAATACACTTCAAAAACTCAGCAGCAGTAACAACATAATGAGGATGAAACTGAACCAACTCCACAAACTTGGCAGTATAGTCCACCACATACATACTACCTTGATTCAGTTCAAGGAACTCCATCTCCTTCTTCCCTTTCACACTCTCAGGGTAATACTTCCCTAAGAAATCAATACGAAAAACATCCCAAGTTATTTCTTCATCCTCTTCCTCAAGAGCTTGACTTCTACCGACCAACCAATCATCGGCTTCTTCCTTCAGCATGTGAGAACCAAGCCTCACCTTACTCTCTTCAGCACAGCCCATGACTCTGAAGATTCTTTCAACTCTTTCAACCAATTCTGAGCACCATCGGGATCAAATCTTCCTTTAAAGACCGGTGGTTGATTCTTCTTGAACTCATCATTCGCATTCACATTTGGCGCCCCTTGCACCGCCCTAGCCATTGCTTCCAAAGCAGCAGCCAATGCATTGTAATTTCTACCAGCCATATTCTAATTATTCCCAAAGACAATAACAAGATTAAACAAAAGTTCAATCATCACAACAACAAGATAGACATAACTGACTCGAACACTGGCTCTGATACCACTTAATGTAATATCCCCTTTCTATACCCCCAAATAAACAATTAAATCATTTAGGCACATATTAAAAATTTCATCAGAGTATAATTAAAACATGGTATAAAAGAGGCATGCCACATTATACGTGAAATTAAAACATTCAACATCTGCTCATTCAAAGATATGCAACAAACGGGGTAACTTGCAACAGAAGGATTTCATCCTTACACCAGTATCCAAAGGATTGGAATAACAACGAAAACTAAACATTTAACAACATCAGACTTATATACTTATATATATCATCAAGTTTGATTCACCAAATATTTCATGTTTACATAAACAGTCATCACCAAAATACATATACAAAATGTATCACAAAAGGCATCAAGCCGAACCTAGCTACCCGATGCTACATATCAGATCCGACTGACCAAAAGAATGAAGACACGCTTCACCAAAAAGACCTCCAGCAACCTACTCTGCAATACCTCATAGAGCATCATTAAACAATAGAAGGGTGAGAAATAGTATCATAATAACAATGCATATAATTATATATCTCAACATAAAAATACTTATATACATTTCTCACCACAATCCATTTCCCATCACACATATACATCACAATGTATATATATATATATATATATATATATATATATATATATATATATATATATATATATATATATATATATATATATATATATATATATATATATATATATATATATATATATATATTCATACTAGCATATTCATCATGCACAATCCACATAAACATATATATCCATGTTTATTCACCAACATCAATATTAGATGATAAATGCAAATCTTAGAGACTGGCTCACGACTCTATGCAAATACAATGCGGTACCGACTCAATCATCTCAAGTTCACTCAGGAACTATTGGATCCATCGCTCGTTACCTAAAGTAACTCCCCGTCGGGCATACGATGTTCACCTATTGCTCACACCCCACATGGGCAAACAATGTTTATGGATTGTTCACACCCCACACGGGCACACAATTTGATTGCTCACACCCCACACGTGCACATAATCATTTGTGAATAAATCACCCATTGCTCACACCCCACGTGAGTACACAATGTTTATAGATTGCTCACACCCCACACGGGCACACAATCTGATTGCTCAAACCCTACATGGGAACACAATCATGTTGTACTCATCACTCACACCCCACATGGGGACACGATGTTACAACGGATTCACAAAGAATCCCACAGCACAAGAATGCATACATTATGCTTTACATGCAAAATGACACACAACATTCTTAAAAATGCATACATATACACAATATAATCATGCATTCATCTCATACAATTCACAAACAAACCATACACATTCGTATTAATTACGCCAATCAGAAATGAATCTTTCACAATCAATCATGCATTTATATTCACTCAAGAAATGTATTCATTTGCTAAACGGCCATAATCTCATAATAAATCTCACATTTCCATAATTAACTTGATTACGTTTTATCAGAAAAGTCGGTTACAATTCGGCTAAAAATTACATATTTTAGCATCAATAATTTGTACACGTGTTTAGCTTCGAAACGATATAAAGAACAATAAAAACGGATAACCGAAACTCAAGTTATAAACAAAAGGAAACACCAAACCAAAACTACCAGGCTCGCTGAGCGACCTGCTCACTCGCTGATCGAGGAAATCTCTGGAAAACTCGCTGAGTGAGGGGTTGCTTGCTGAGCGAGAGCTTCGATTTTAGAACATCTCAGCTACGCAACACTCAATCCAAAATCATCCAAAACTCAAATAAACCTCCATAAACATGATCAATAACATATATCCAACATCATACTTCGATTATAACAAGTTTTAATCGATTAATCTACCATTTTCTAGAATTTCCATCAAAAACCCTAAAACTAACATTCTTCAAACTCTTTCAAAACAAAAACCCAATCAATCTAACACACACACACGCAATCATATACAATGTTAAGATAAAAAGATTTCACACCCTTACCCGATTTTTTCGATTCCTAGGAGCAATCTTGATTATTTTCCAACTTTTCCTCTTTTCTCCTCTTTTCTCTTCTCTTCCTTTTCTTTCTCTTCCATTTCTTTCTATTCTCTCTTTTCTTTCTTTTTCTCACAACTTATAACTTTCTATTTTCTATTTTCTATTTTCTCAACAAAATATCATTTTCTCACAATTTCTATTTCTACCCAATTTCTAACTTATCATTAATTAGTATATGTCAAAAATACCTTCCAATCTAATTTTACCCGAAAATTCTCAAAACGGTAAAATAATATAACACATCAACATATCACATAAACACACCAATTTCACAATTGAAACAATCAACAATTAATTTAAATAAAGGACTCAACAAATGGAAAATAATCGAATCAGGGCGTTACAATTGTTCTAACGGTACTGCAAGAGAAACAAATTTTTTCCAAGTTTAGCAAGTGTGAGTTTTGGATGTCAGAATTCAAGTTTCTTGGTCATGTTATATATCAGGGAGGTGTAGCAAGGATTCGTCAAAGATCGAAGTCGTGATTAATTGGGAGATACCGAAGAGTGTTTCAGAAGTGAGAAGTTTCTTAGGTTTGGCAGGTTACTACAGAAGGTTCATTAAAGGTTTTTCACAGTTGGGGTTACCATTGACTAAGCTTACTAGAATGGATTTCGATTATGAATGGGATTCTAGTTATGAGCAAAGTTTTGTGTGTTTGAAAGAGAGATTGACAACTACTCCAGTTTTGATCATTCCCAATCCTAACAAATCTTACGAAGTGTTTTGCAATGCTTCTTAGATGGGATTATGAGCTATTCTTATGCAAGAAGGTCAATTTGTAGCTTATGATTCTAGACAATTGAGAATTCATGAAAAGAATTACCCAACTCATGATTTGGAATTGGCGGCCGTGGTGTTTACTTTATAAGTGTGGCAGAACTATCTGTATGGTGTGCGTTTTGAGATGTTCAGTGATCATCATAGTTTGAAGTATCTCTTTGATCAAAAGGAATTGAATATGAGGAAAAGAAGGTGGATGGAGTATTCGAAAGATTATGACCTTGGTTTGAAGTATCATCCGGGAAAAGCGAACAAATTGGAAAATGCTTTAAATAGGAAAGCGATTCATAGTGCCGAATTAATGGTGTTGGAATATACATTATTGGAGAAGTTTCGAGACCTTAAACTTTAGTTTGTTTGGACTTCGAATGGTGTGATTATGGGAAATTTGAATATCAATTCTACCTTGAGAAATGAAATTCAACAAGCACAAGTTCTAGATGAGAAGTTGCAAGAGTTATTACTCTAACCGGGTTTTGTAAGGGCGTTGGATAGGATTATCCTATTCAACCAAAGAATTTACATTCCGAATGATGATGTGCTAAAGAGAACGATTTTGGAGGAATCCCATAAAGGTTCTTTTACGATACATCTGGGTTCTTCGAAGATGTATCAAAACATGAAGAAAGAGTATTGGTGGACCGACATGAAGAAGGATATTGCGGTATTTGTGTCTAAATGTGCAGTGTGTCAACAAGTTAAGATTGAGCACCAAAGACCAGACAATTTGTTACTACCTTTGGACATCCCAATTTGGAAATGGGATAGTATTTCTATGGAATTTGCAGTGGGTTTTCCAAGTACCCAAGGTGGATATGATTCTTGTGGGTGATTGTGGATCGACTAACGAAATCTGCTCATTTCTTAGTCGTTAAGATTACGTATAAGGCATGTCATCTTGCAAGGTTGTTTATTGTTGGGATTGTAAGGTTGCATGGTATTCCATCTAGAATTGTGTCTGATAGAGATGCAAAGTTTACTTCGAGGTTTTGGAAAGTGTTCTAACATGCTATGGGTACGGATTTACGTTTGAACACTTCTAATCATCCTTAAACGGATGGTCAGACAGAACGTACAATTCAAACAATGGAAGATATGTTAAGGGCTTGTGTGTTAGAAAGTAAAGGAAATTGGAAGGAAATTTTGTCACTGATAGAATTCTCTTATAATAACAATTACCACACGAGCATCGGAATGGCTCCGTATGAGGCTTTATATGGAAGGAAGTGTAGAACACCGTTGTGTTGGTCGGAAGTGGGTGAAGCTAGGATTTTGGGACTTGAAGTTATTCAAGAGACTACGAAAAAGATTCGAATGATTCAAGAAAAGATTAAGAAAGCCCAAGATCGTCAGAAGAGTTATGCTGACAATCGAAGGAGACCTTTGGAATTTGATGAAGGTGATCATGTGTACTTGAAAGTCACTCCGAGATTGATATTGAAAGGACCGTTTAAGTCGCGCAAGTTAAGTCTGAGATACGTAGTACTGTATCATATCTTAGAAAGGATTGGTGAAGTTTCTTACAGATTAGACTTACCACCACATCTATCTGAAATGCATGATGTTTTCCATGTATCTCAACTTCGTAGGTTCGTTCCTGTTCCTCTTCAGCCTATTCTACCGGATTCTATCGAGATAGAAGCGGATTTGACTTTTGAACCCCAATCGAGTCGTATTGTTGGAAGATAAACCAATGTGTTAAGGAAGAAAGAGATTCCACTTGTTAAGGTACATCAGAATGTGACGCATCCGGGAGATGCTACGTGGGAGTTGGAATTAGAGAAGAGGGAATCATATCCTCACCTGTTCAGGTAATCTTTTGAATTCAAGGACGAATTTCTATTTAAGGGGGGATGTAATACCCCGTAATTTATTTAATGCTTTGTATAATATTATTTGATATTAATAAGGTTCTGGATTTCTCTAAGAGATTTTAACAGAAATAATTATAGCAATCAATAAGTTTTTATTTTATTAACTAATATTAGATGACTTAGAGGTTTTATAAAAATTATGGATTTAGAGACATTTTTGGATACTCACTTTTTGGACCCGTTGGTAGGAATAATATGTTTTCCTTTTAAGACCTAAGTCTTCTTTTCCTTTTTTTTCTAAAAGTAGAAATATGGAAAGAAGAAGAAGAGAGAAAGGGAGAGAAACAAGAAAAAGAGAAAGTCTCAAAGAAGAAGAAGAGAGCTAATTATCTTGAAACTTCCACCATCCATTCATCACTGAATATTCTCCAATCACCTTGCTAGAGGTGGGTTCATAGTGAGAACTTTTGTTTTAAGATTTTGGTTGAGTTTTAGAGTTGGTAAGTTTTACGATTTTTATGGGAAAAATCTTAGAATCGGTACATTAAACGGTTGGAAATCGATAAAAATGTTGAACATGTTGTCTTTAGGTATAGGAACATTGTTATGAATTTGTTTTGAGGTTTGATGTTGTTTTGATGTGTTTTGGAAAGGTTTTGTAATCTTAAAACGTGTTATTGTTTGTTCTGGTTTCTTGTTAACTGGTTAACCTAGGGCGTTAACAAGTTAACACTATTACGTTTGGCTTATGTGTTTCTATTTCTGTGTCTTTTGTCTTCGTTCGGTTAATCGGTTAACCCAGGGTGTTAACCGGTTAACGCTGTAGCTTTGAGAAAAATTGTTTTTGTTCCAACTTTGAAAATTCATAACTTTTTACCTGGTTATCCGATTTAAGTGTTCTTTATACCGAATTAAAGATAAAATATGTACTATCTCATGATGATACTTAGGCGTCGATACTCGGATAGTTTCTTCGGGCTTGGTAGTTGTGATAGGTTAGAGGTTTTGTTTCCATTCCATTATAATCCTAATTTAATTGTGTTTAGCTCACGCCGGGGTCCCGTGTGACGGACGGCGGAGAGGGAACATAGTTAATCGGTGGATTCGAATCCCTTGATGGATAACCGTGACATGTGCTTGCTTGCCACCAGGGAGCGTGGCTGGGCGGGGAAAGTTATCCAGTAGGAAAAAGAACCGTGACCCGTGCTTGCATGTCACCGTGGAGTGTGGCTGGGCGGGGAAAGTTACTTTGTGTTAGGTACCGTAACCCGTGTTTGCTTGCCACCTGGGAGTGTGGCTGGGCGGGGAAAGTACCTTTGATAGATGATGAGTGATGTCGCTCCCTGGACTTTCGTCCCGGTGCAGACGCGAACGGTCGATGATGTAGGAGGTTGAGGTTGAATAGAGTCGCCAACTAGGCATTTTTATCCCGAAGGAAAGGTAATGCTGCATAAACCTGGAAGGGTATGGATAAGACGGTTGCGAACCAAAGAAACAGAGAAAGGGGGTTGGTTACGACCTGGGAAGGTATTAACACCCAGATCGTCTGTCGTACTCGACGGGATCCACGCTTACTTGATTGTGTTTAAAAGGGGATAATGTATGTGCTGACTATGTATGAAAAGCTAGGAAGGAATGTACAGTGTGTCAATGTAAAAATAGAGTGAACGCTCAAGAATAAGGCTTAGAAAGAAAGATGGAAGGAGAAAGGGGGGGGGGGACAAAGAGACTTTTTGTTCGATAATCATTAAGTTATGCCTACGTATCCTCTCGTGCAATGAGGAAGTCAAAACACCGTAGTTCGACTTAAAGAGTCTGGGATGATTTGTTGTGAACTGCTTGCTTGTCTATGCTCAAGTGTGTGACTCGTCTGACTCGAGTGCTAACTATCTTGGATTAGACGGAAGAAGTGAGTTCTCGTTTTTAGAGTGAATATGGTGAGAAGAGAATCCCGGAGGAGATGTTTATTGTTTGTTTTTGTGTTTTCATTTTTTTATTGTTTTTGGTGTTTTGCATAAGATAATGAGCTTAATCCTAAATCAAGGGTTATAAACTCATTATATCCTCCCTGATTAGGGATAATGAGCCTACTTAAGCATGAGATGAAGATATCAACTTAATTACCATGATGATATAGGATTAAGCTCATTAACCTACTTGTGATTATTAAGTGTTTTTGGATTTTGTTTTGTGTTAAGTAATGAGTTTAATCTCTAATCAGGGATTAGTGAACTCATTACACCATCCTAAGAGAAGGATGATAGATGGGAACACTTATGTTGAGGAAGACTCCTCAACTTAATCCAGGGTTAGGGATTAAATTCATTATATAACAAGCCTTTATTAAGTGGATTTTAATTAAAGGGTGAGATTAAGAAGTGGATTTTATGTTTGTAAGACTAACTTGAGGGGGACTTGTCCATTAAACACTAGGGTTAGTCCCTCTTAACCAAAAGGAAGAGATGTAACCCTAATATAAGGCCCAAGTTACAAGCTTAAGTCTTAATAGTTATTAGGTGTTTTTATTAAGAGGTGTAACCAAATTAAAGGTTTAATACTAAGGATTAAAGTTATACACTCCATCCTAAGATAAGGATGCATGCATTACCCTAATTCAAAGTCCTAAAGCTTTAAGTGTTTAACCTTAATTATAAGGTGAGAAGAGAGACTCAAGTAGACTCAAAGGTAAAAGACTAGGGGAGACTATGTACAACCCTAAAATTATCATGATTGGATGTTCCTATGGTTTGTGAGGCTTAAAGAAAGATCTTCAGATGGCCACAGAGGAAGGAGAAGCAGATGAAAAGAGAAGAAGAAAGAGAATAGGTTACTTACTTCCTGAAGAAGATAACTAACCTAAAAAAAAGAGAGATAGGAGCAAGAGAGCACAAGTGAATCAAGTTCACTTTAAAGACAAATAGAATAAGCAAATTAAGAGATAAGAAGAAGGTAGGATGTGGAGGAAAATCCATATCCCAAACAACTTACCAAGAGCCCCTGAAATGTTAGTGTGAATGCATAAGATGTAAAGCAAAAGGAAATAAAGCAAATTAAAGTGCAAAGACCAAAACCGGAAGTGAATATGCTATGCAAATGAATTATGGAATGGTGAAAAGACATGTGAGATGCTTATGAATGATCATACAAAGGATGAGATGCAAAACAAACATGTTAGGAGCTTGAAAAATGCATGAACATACATGAAATGCAATGAATGAAAAGCATAGCAAATGAATGAAGAAATGATCAAGAAATGTTAAAACATGTCTTAAGATGTATAAGATGGCATACAAGAGCATGAAATATCATGGCAAGTTCATATGATTGAGATATGCAAAGATGAATGCAAATGAACATGACAAATTTGGGTTTTATGAAAGTATGAGATGCACATGATCAAAACAGAAGCATACATCATGATAAAAATTTGAAAATGAACTCAAACAAACCCTAAACACACACAAGATCACTCCCCAAAGATGGAGGTCAGAAGCTAAACCTAAAGGAAGTTATGAATTTTCTAAGTTAACTAGGGTTCTTGGGTACTTTTAAAGGAAAATTGCAAAACAATTTGGAAATGCAATGCAAAATTATGAGTTAAATAACCTAGATAGTATATGCAAAGTATGAAACAATGCAAAAAGAACCAAATGCAAACTCAACATGGTTGATCATAAATGATTTTTTCAAATTAGGGTTAGAAAAATGTGAATTTTAGAAACCCTAATTCAATGTTAATTGTGAAAACATGGTCAAACCTAAAAGCAATTTGTGTGATGAGTTTGTAAATTGTTCTAAATGTATGAGAATGCTTCATGATTTTTTTTGTGATTTTTAGATACCTAAATTTATTTTTAATTAATTAATTAAAATCAATTAATTAATTAAATAAAACATTTAAATGAATTAAAAATACATTTTTAATGCAAACATTAAAAATAAAAATGTTTTTGAGTTTACAAAAATATTTGAAATGAAAATGCAGAAAATGATGATTTTAAAAATATTTTTTCTATTTTAAATAATTATGTGAAAATAAATGTAAGAAAAATAAAATAAAAATGAAAAGTATGCATAAAGGATGGCCAGGATTGGAAGTTGAGAGATTCTAAGGCCCAAATGCAAAGTCCACGTGACTTAGGGTATGAAGATCTGATGGCTACGGTTCAAAATTACATTTGGCGCATGATTTGATGGTTGGAATCTCATCTGACTAAATTAATTTAAATTAAACTAATTAATGATGATTAGGGCTAATGGATTAATTTGAACCATTCAAAACGCGCGCTAAGCACAGATCCTAGGGTCCACATTCACACCTGGCTAATTAATGAGATTAACCCTAATTAAACTCAGGTGGCCGGAGAAGAACTCCGGTCGTCTTCTCCGGCGACTCCCACACCTGAGCTTACTCAAAACACCACCCCAAGCCCCCAAAATCTCCAGAATGAATCATCTAACAACATAGAACAAGAATCCAGCCACTAAAAACATATATCATGCATCAAAAGAGAGAATCGAACAAGAACATGAAAATAGACAAAATTTTAGAACCACCATACACACTGATTTCTCAATCATTTTCAAAAGTAATCACATCATGGAAACCAGGGAAGCACATAAATTGATATTGTAACTTAAAAATTGAGTTCTGGAAGAAAAGTTTGAGTGAGCTACCTGAGCTGGAGCTTGGCAGTTTGGTGCTTTCTGGCCTCTTCTTTGATGCAAACCAACTCCAATGATCACCCTGATGCTATTGAGAAGCTTGAATGGAGTTTAAATGGATTGGTTTGTGTGTTTTAGTTCTGATAGTGCAGGAATCGTGTTTTGGTTTGAGTGGCTTTTAGGTCATTGTGAAGGGTGCTTTGTGATCCTTGAGTGATGTATGATTGAATGGTGAAGAGAGATTTGAGTTTTGATGCTTGTGGAATCAGTTTCGAAGAGATGAAGATTTTTGAGGTTTTTTGTGATTCTGATTGTGTGTGAGCTTTCAGGCTTGTGTGATGTGTGTTTTGAGGTCCATGATGTTTGTATAAGTCATTGTGATTGGCCAGAGAGTTGGTGGTGGCACAACTTGATTGGTATGGGGTCAATAAGCAAAAAATTCAAAAGTGTTGTACCACAAGCATGGCATAGGTCAGAGGAGTTTTCAAGGCTTGTCCTGCCTCAGCTTGATTCATGGAAGGCCTTTTGATTGAATTGAGTGATCTACAGCATTTGGATCATGAGATAGCATGACTTTTGCAATTTTCCCTCTTTGGAAATTTTGTGAAAATGATCCATGGAAACTTGTAATCCAAAGCACAAATTTGGTCAATGAAAGTTGTGTTATCATGTTATGATGCTTAGAGGTGGATTAGAGGTCACAAGAAGTCTTAAAACTTGGTTTTGCAAAAATCCCTCTTTGGCACATACTTGAAAATTATGTGATTTTTCCCAACTTTGAAACATCATATCTTGAGTTCTAGGATGAATCAAGAGAATTTTTTGTAATTTTTGAAAATGGGAAGATCCAATCTACAACTTTCATGTTGAAATATTTTTCATTTGAAGCTTTTTTGATCAAGAAAGAGGAGGTTGAAAATCTTTCCCAAAATGGAAAGTTTTCATTACATGTCATGTCCAAAAATGGAAAGTTTGCAAATGGCTTAAACTTCTTGAATCTTGTGAAATTATAACCACTTCTAAGATCAAATAAAGATCATAGAACCTCAAAATAATGAAGATGGCCCTTTGGTGCCCTTGTTGGAGGCCTCAGATGCCCTGCTTTTGACTTTTCTTGCACAACAAGTTACCAGATGATCAGATGACTTCCACAATGAATTTCTTCATCAAATTTGGTACACATGCTCCTTATTACATATTAAGACCAATGTAATCAAGAATGACCAAAAATTTTGAGATTAAGGGCCTCAAACCCAAAACCCTAATTTTAGGTCATCTGTGTAGAAACTGCTCAGTCAGTCTGCTTGAACACTTTTGCAATGCTTTGTGATTTTTTGACTTTTAAGAACCCTAGTGAGCATATTATGATCATAGGACACACATGGACCTTGTTTAAAAGCTTCAAGACCTTTGAGATGGCTCAGATCACTTCTTTGGATTCTCCTAATCACAAACCATAGCTATGCAACTTATGCAGTGAAACAAATATGCAATGTGAGATGATATGCTTATGAAAATGCAATATGAAAAGATCACAAGCCATGGTGTGAGAAAAAAAAAGAGGGCAAATTTGTGGTGTTTACAAGTGACCCGTGCTTGCTTGCCACCTGGGAGTGTAGCTGGGCGGGGAAAGTCATCTATACATTAAGGATCGAGTGACCCGTACTTGATTTCCACCGGAGAGTGTGGCTGGGAAGGGAGAGATGCCTTAAAGAACCTTGTGTGTGTTCCATTTTTTTTACTTGATGTCTCTAGTTTTATGTGAACTCGAAGTCTAGGTTTTCCCTCGACTTGAGTAGTGTTTAGTTTCGAACCTTTTAGAGTCGAGAGAACTCTAAGATAGGGAACTCACTGAGAAGTTTTAACTCACCCCATGTTGATGTTGTTATTTCAGGTACTCCAGGTTGCGCAAAGGGTAAAGATAAGGCAACTTAATTATCTTTGCTTGTTTAATGACTTTTCTTCCACTGTGGACTTTTGAGATCTTCAGATCTAGTTCTTAGACTTTTTATTTTTTAAACATCTTGTATTATTTATAGCCTATTGTATTAGTACCTTATATTTTAGTGGCTATATTTATGCAATGCGTTACTAAAAACTTATTTTATTTCAGTACCCAACTTAAATTTATATATGAAAAATATGCTTTGATGTATGTCTTTAATATATGGGTATTACAGTTGGTATTAGAGCAGGTCATATCCTCGACCTAGCCTTGGAATATTATAAGTATTCTTTCCATTCATATACGTAATCTCATTGTAGAACTGAATGTTATGTTTATGGTATTGAGCCTGATCAACTTAATCATGTTTTGATGACATTTAGGAATATGGTTAGTAGGCGTGGAACTCGTGGTCGGCCTAGTGTCACTCCTCCTATTAATGATCATCCGGGTGGTGAAGGGAATGCTCTTATGTTCCAGTTTATACTGCAGATGCAGCAACAACAACGTTAGTTTATGCATGAGATGATGCACCAGATGAATGGGGACCTTCATCCTCAGGTGGTCGTTCCTGAAACTGAAGGTGGGACTTTCCGTGATTTCTTCCGCATGAATCCTCAAGAATTTCATGGTGGTTTGGATCCGGTTAAGGCTCACGAATGGATAAATGGAATGGAGTGAATATTTTAGATCTTGCTATGCAGTGAAGAGAATAAGGTGACTTTTGCGTCACATTTGTTGAAAGGTCTTGCTGCTAGATGGTGGGAGAGTGCTTCTAACCTTATGCCTGTCCAAGGAATTCCGAAAGTGTGGGAACAGTTTAAGACAAATTTCATGGAGAATTATTTTCCAAGTTCTTTTAGGACCCAGAAGGAATTTGAATTTTAGTAGTTTAAAAAAGGAAGCATGATTGTGGCCAGTTATGCCGAAAAGTTTGAGGACATCGGTAGCTTATTCTAGTAAAGCTATGTATGCTCCAGATGAAAAGTGAAAAATTGATCAGTTTTTGTTTGGTTTGAGGGCCGAGATTTCACACAGTGTCTCTCAGAGGGAGTTCACTACTTATTCTGAAATGTTGAGACAATTCTATGTTGTTGAGCATAGTTTGTTGAAGGTGCAAGTTGAAGCAGGTGCTAGAAGAGTTGTTCAAAGTGACTATGGAAGGACTAATCAACCTTTTAGGCCAAGGCCTCAACCCTTAAAAGGGTAGCAAGGTCAAAGTGCTGGACCTAACACTCCACCCGTGTGTAAGATGTGTAGCAAGCGTCATTTTGGTAGGTGTCAAGGAAATGGAGGAGTAAGGTGTTACAATTGTAATGAAGTGGTCCATTTGTCAAGAGATTGTACCAAGCCAAGGAACCAAGTTCAAGAAAGGGTTTATACTATGGATGCTAGAAAGAACAAAGCCGACAAATCTCTTATTGTGGGTACATATCTTATTAATGAACATCCTTGTCTTATTTTATTTGATTGTGGAACGACACACTCTTTTATGTCTACTAGTTGTGTGATGCGAATTGGGTTGTGAGTTTTTACATTGTCTCCTCCGATGGTGGTTACTACTGTTATGGATGAAACCGTTGAGACACCTCTTATGTGTGAAAATTGTACTTTGTCCATGGATGGTAGAGTTTTTCAGATTGATCTTATTTGTCTTCCCCTTAAGAAAGTTGATGTTATCCTGTGAATGGATTGGTTGTATGCTAATTCTGTGTTTATTGGGTGTGAAGAGAAGTTGATCCTCATTCCATCCGTGGAAGCGCCTCCGAAAGATGTGTTGGCAACGGTCTTAGAAGGTATGGTTGGAATGGTAAACTTTTTGTTTGAGAAAGAGAAATCTATTTTGCTTGTCCTTACTAAAGAGGAGAGTAATGGTCAGCAAGTTCTGAATATCCCAATAATCTGTGAATTTCCTGATGTCTTTCTCGAGGATGTCACTTCCTTACCTCCGGTGAGGGAAGTTGAATTCTTAGTTGACCTGATACTGGGAACGGCTCCTTAATCCGTTTCCCCTTATCGGATGGCACCTCTTGAGTTAAGAGAATTGAAAGATCAGTTAAAGGATTTGATGGAGAAGCATTTTGTTAGACCAAGTGTTTCACCGTGGGGAGCTCCTGTTTTGTTGGTAAAGAAGAAGGACGATGGTATGTGATTGTGTATTGATTACCATAAGTTGAACAAGGTTACTCTCAAGAACAAATATCCCTTTTCGAGGATAGATGACCTTTTAGATCAATTGAAAGGAGCCTATGTGTTCTCGAAGATTGATCTGAGATCGGGCTATCATCATATTCGTGTAAAGAGTTCCGATGTTCTGAAGACTTGAGTAGTGTCTAGTTTCGAACCATTTAGAGCCAAGAGAACTCTAAGATATGGAAGTCACTGAAATGTTTTATCTCACCCATGTTGATGTTGTTATTTCAGGTACTCCAGGTTCCACAAAGGGTAAAAATAAGGCAACTTGATTATCTTTGCTTGTTGATGACTTTTCTTCCGCTGTGCACTTTTGAGATCTTCGGATCTAGTTCTTAGACTTTTTATTTTTTGAACATCTTGTATTATTTATAACCTTTTGTATTAGTACCTTATGTTGTAGTGGCTATATTTATGCAATGTGTTACTAAGAACTTGTTGTATTTCAGTACCAAACTTAAATTTATATATGAAAAATATGCTTTGAT
Source organism: Lathyrus aphaca (assembly GCA_963966055.1). Lineage (NCBI taxonomy): Eukaryota > Viridiplantae > Streptophyta > Magnoliopsida > Fabales > Fabaceae > Lathyrus > Lathyrus aphaca. The sequence continues at coordinate 233,725,737 of OZ014521.1, forward strand.
GTATGTCTTTTATATATGGGTATTACACAAAAACTAACAACATCATAAGGTCAACAAACAAACAAAAACTACTAACAACATACACACTTAAAACAACACAGTGCATTATTAGATCTAAGATATTACAACCATCAAGATAGCATCATTTGGACCTAACATCATCGTAAGGACACCCGCATCATTATCACTTTTCTCCACTTCGTCACGCCTGACTCCATTACCCACTTCTCAATTTTCCTGATCTTTTCTTTATGACCAATTTCTCCTTCTAGCCAGCGGTTCAATTTCCTATGCAAATGTTCAAGAGTCTGTGTGTTTCAGAGTAGCATCTTCATCGGAGGCTTTATTGATGAAAATATAACCAGAGCATTTTTCTTCGTAAGTGGAAATTTTGGAAGCAGTTCTTCCGTTGATGTTGATATTGATGATGATGATGATGATGAACGCAATGTAGACATACTTTTAGACTGAGTTGAGGATATTGGTGGTAATTGTTATAGAATAACTACTCAATTCACAACCTTATTTATATATATTAAAAAATTATTAAAATCATATTCTGGTAGTCCATTGACTGGACGAACTGATACACATTTTTAAAAGTATGACATTTTCGTCAAAAATTATATTTTGTTAGTCCATTTACTAGACAAACAAAACTTTATTAAAATAAATAAAATATTTAATTACATTAAAATATTAATTAAATATGTTTTAAAATATTTTTTATTATCAAATAATCAATTTAACTATTTTATATTAATTAATATATTGAAAAACTAATTAAATAAATAAAAAATGATTTTTTTAAAATGGGTAAGTTCATGCATTGGACGAACCGATTCATTGGTAAGTCCATAGACTGGACGAACCGGTACACAACAGGATTTCCACTTTGGGTAAGTTCATGCATTGGACGAATCGGTTCAGTGGTAAGTCCATAGACTGGACGAACCGGTACAGAGCAGATTTCCCACTATGGGTTAGTCCATGAATTGGACGAACCCTTCCATAAAATATGGTATTTTCGTACTTAAATTTGGGAGTGTGACATTGTGGTATATAAATTTCAAAAGTGTGGCAGTACGATAAATTTTTCTAATTACATTACTTTTTGTAAATTTATGTTGATTTTTGTTTTTATGATTAGGGCTTAATATTTGTTTTCTCGTATTTTAATTTTTGAAGTTTATTGTGGTCTCTTAAAATAAAAATAAAATTCATATTATCTCTTTAACTCCTTAAAGAAATATTACGTTTATCCTTTTTATTTGTTTATAGTAATCAAAAAATTTTATAATAATATTATGTTTATCCTTTTTATTTGTTTAGTAATTAAAAAAAGGAAAAATACCCAAATTGGTCCCTTAACTCTACCTCGGGATCCAACTTGGTCCCTTAACTTTAAAAAGTTTCAAAGTAGTCCTTTAATTGTTCAAAAAGGTCCAAGTTAGTCATTTCCGTCCATTTTTTACTAACATCGTTAACTTTTGCTTGTGTGGCATCTGACGTGGTCCTTTCTGTCCAGTTGTTCATACATGTGTCATCATCCCTTTCCCTTCTTATTTTCGTCCTTCTCCAACCACCGACGATCACCGTCACTTATCTTTACCAAACATACATAGGCTTAGTTTCTTTGACTTGGTCACGTTTCATTCTCCGTTGCTCTCTCCACGTTCAACTCCATCGCCATTTTTTCGATTCTCCACTGAATCCTTCTTCTTCCTCTTTCCATTTCCACATCAAATCCTTTGTTTTCTGGAAGAAACACGGAACCAAAAAACTCTCTACAAATACTCATTTGTTCTGGAACCTCTCCAAAGCCAAGTTCGGGTAAGGAACCGAACCGAACTCCATTTTCCATGTCGCAGTTGTTGTTGACAACGAGATGACGCTTTTGGTTGTAGATTGAATCAAAGATGCTGACACAAAATTCATGTTCAGATCTGGTGTGCCTGTTCAAATCTCGTAGGATGTTTATTGTTGTTTATGAAAGATAACAGTGATAGATCTTCTTCGTCGGTTTTCATGGCTTCCTCAGGCGTATCTTCGTCGTTTGTGAAAGATAACAACATAATATGAATTTGGGAGGTTATGAGATTGGGAAAATGGGTAAGAGTTGGTGTTCTTCGTCGGTTTCCATGGCTTCCTCAGGCGGATCTTTCGGTGAAAGTTCATCAGTATTGGAATAGTATAGTGTGTAGGAGAATGAACTGGTTGTTCCTGTTGGTGTTTCTTTGCTTGTTCATGCTTGGAAACGATGAATCTTAGTTTTCTAGTTTTTCTGGTTTAGGTTTTGTTTTGTCCAACATGACATCCATATGGCATATGACTCATCACATATCAGCACCACATGTACAATTTTGTTGACTTTGACTAATGGTGCTAACGGCAGGGACTAACGTGGATCATTTAAAAACTCAAGGGACCATTTTGTCCCTTTTTAGAGTTAAGGGACCAAATTGGATCCTGATGTAGAGTTAAGGGACCAATTTGAGTATTTTGCCTAAACAAATTACAATTGATTGTTAAATTCATATTAAAATGATTAATAAGGTATGTTTTAAAGAGTTAAAGAACCAACATAGATATTTTTTAAGTTAAGAGACCAAAATGAATTTCAATATTAAGATATTGACATTTTTGAGTTACAATTGTAATATTACATATGTTAGGGCCATTATGTAATTAGTCAAAGACGCAGTGGTTAATTAATAATAAGTTTGTGGCTAAGAACATAAATATCATTAGAGAATTTCTTAGTCCATTTCTTAATACTATTAGGCACCTATCACATTTCCTATTATGCCTCATGCTTCCGGAGATATATATATATATATATATATATATATATATATATATATATATATATATATATATATCCAGACACATTTTTTTTTGCTAAACATTATATTTTCCCGTAGTTGTATCTACATAAACATTTTAAATAGGCATACGTTGAAAAACATTTAAGAATAATTAAGTTCAAGGAAATTTCCGTTGATACAAATACGAAACGTCTCAGTGGCCGATTCTTCCGTAGATACATCAACGGAAGATTTGGATATATTTCAAATCTGCATGATCACTCTCGCATTGTTAACCTTTTTTCCAAACTCACCTTCACCACCCTAAAAAATCCTAAATTTTCAATCTCATATTTATAAAAAAAAACTCCAACTTTTTCGTGAAACAAATCAAAGGGAGCAGGAGAAGATCAAATTTCAGGTAAAGATTGCACTTTCTTAACTACATTGCTCACATTAATTGTAACACCCCGTTTCTACCTGGCAAGTATATTGAAAATCAGAGTAGTAAAATTCAACTTAATATAACAAGTAGGATGTTACATTTCAACTTTAAAATACTTTTTCATTTAATCAAATAATACATCGATACATAACACTTTTGATTAGGATGAAACTATAACAACAACTTATATTCATTTTTGAAACCAAAACAACTTTTACAACTACACAACGAATTTTCAAATATTCAACTAAACATGGTATAACATTTTATTCAACTTAAACAACCTAGTAACAACATATTTTAATTGAAACAACTTAAAACAACAATAACGCAACTAAGCGTTCATCCCCCCCCCCCCCCCCCCCCGAGTGTTATGTATCAGAGCGTTGACATAGACTCGAACTAACGAAGATAGCAATCTTCCTTCAAGATAACCTACACATTACCAACATAGGGGTAACATTCAAATAGAAAGGGTGAGATATCGAACAATATAAACACGAGTATGATAATTAATACGTTAGATAGAATCGTACAATTTCACTACTATCCAACAACAACGACTTAACAATCACCCATACCCTATCAACATACTTTATCAAATTATTACACATATCAACATTTATTATATAATCAACTTAACAACTCCAATAAACAAAATCAACATAAACAACATAACTAATACAACAACTTTATCATCATAACTACTTAAGCAACTTCATCAACATAATCATATAAGTAACTTCATCAACATGATCACATAAACACATAATCCACTTAATCAACATAATCCACTTAAATAACTTAATAAACGTAAACACTTCATCAACTTAATCAACATGAACAACTTAATCAACTTGAACAACATAAACAGCTTCATCAACTAAATCAACATGAGCAACTTAATAAACTTGAACAACATAAACAACTTCATCAACTTAATCAACATGAACGACTTAATCAACTTGAACAACATGAACAACTCCTTCAACTTAATTAACACAAACAACTTCTTCAACTTAATCAACATAAACAACTTAATCGACATAAATAAGGCAACACATATGCGACTCAACTTTGCATATGCATGTGGTACCATCGGAGTAAAACTCCCAACTTAAAATATACCAGATTATCAAGGTATCTTCAAGACATAAGCCTTCAGCATAATAATTTTACCAATCCAGGCCAACGTGGTGAGCATCCGCTCCAACTTATAAAATGCAATGTGTGCCATGATCATAATGATACAACACATAACAATAACCAACTCAGAACAACATTCAACAAACAACATAGAGACTTTAATTAAACACGATTCAACTTTGGCCTACTACTTATGTACATTAACATTGATCATACGACCTACAACTTTAATATCAACATTGGTAATTTGACCTACAACTTAAAACATCCATAAATAGGAACAAAACAACATACTCAATGACACGCGAAACCCACACATTTAAACACAAATTCAACAAAATAAACCGACTAAATTCACCTACTAATTATTACGAACTACCTCGTCAATTTTCATTATATTCCGAACAACTAAATTTTCCGCTTAAATCGGCTAAACCGACTAAATTGGAACTATTTAATATTTTGTTATTACTACTAACCAGTCTCATTAATTATGTCAAAATGCTATCATGCTAAGAATTCATTCTCTATCAAAAACCACACTACAGATAGTCCTAAGTTTCTACCATGTATTTTTCTCCATCAGCATAAAAACCATCTACTAATTAATTCATTAAATTGATCACCCAATCAACCTCTAACTTAACCTCTAAATTATAACCAATCTTTATTATTATTATTATTATTATTAAAATATGTACTATATATGGACTTCACATGAGTAGCTACTAGTATAATATAGTATTTTGTTTCAATTATCATGTTTCACATGTGCTATATATATATATATTACTCTTACTGATTACAAAGGAGACAAGGTGGTCCCCACACAATTCAAGTGGCTCCCGCCACTACCTTAAGTGACTTCCGCCATTATCCTAACAAGTGGCTTCCGCAGCCCTTAAGTGGCTTGCACAGTTTCCGGGCACAATATCATGGCTTGCTCCATGTTCCTCTTTCAATGGGTGGCCCACGCCACCCTCTAGGGGTTTCGTTCCCAAATGCAACTTTTTCAGGAATGATTCAACCCAACAACGAACCGAAAAAGAAAATCGATTACACAATTGTCACAGAGAACGCATTTTTCACAACAATTCAAAACAACACAATTCAATGCCCAAAATCAACACATACAATATAAAAATTCATATAACCCCAACCCCACATACTAGTCATTGTATTCCCGGTTATAGATTTCGAACCCCACCCTTAACATAAATTGGTGGCCGCTCGAATTTCCTATCGACTATTTCGAATTGGCTCCGACGACAACAACTTTCGTATCCCTCTTTCTACAACTTTTCCTCATTCTTCGTTTCTCACGTTCTTTCTCTTCTTTCTCACTGATACTCCAAAACCTAACTTCCACTTTTATTATTTCTTCTTATTATAATTATTATTATAATTATAATCTTAATTGGGCTTACTAATTCAACACCTCCACAATTACTACTACCAACGCAACGACTAAGCCCACTTAAATAAATAACTCTTATAATTCCATAATATTAATTCTAAAATTATTTCTCCTGACTAAATCGAATAATTACCGAATATCGAATAAATCGTCCAAACAACCCAATCAATATATTCAACCATAAACGGAAAATATTCGATATTATTTTCCACGACTTAAATCAACTTATTTAATCAACTCGACTCGAACGAACTTATAAACATCAACATAATATTCAGGTATTTCGAAAATCAACTTATATCAACACAAGTATTACAAACCAACGCAAATCGACACAAATACTCAAATCAACTCGATTTAACACAACATACTAAAATTATATTTAATTAAATACTTAGTTAAATAAACGGGCGTAACAACTCTCCCCCACTTCGAATATTTTTGTCCTCGAAAATTTATTCGATTCAACTACTCCAACTACTTATTCCATCCGACTAATCCACTCTCATCCCCGAAAGGCAACCCCATGTAGAATACAAACAACAATTCATAACCTCAACGGTAACAACAACATTAATATTACTTAAGTAATACACTTTACAACTATCAACACAACACAAAGAGTAACCAACTTAATAATTCACCGGTTAAGAACTAGAACACAATAATATAGGAACACACAACTTAAACCCAACATCAACGCAACCATCTACTAAAATCGTTGTTATTCACATATGAACAATCGCACTACACCAGGCATTTGCTGCGCACTCTGATTACTTGCAAAATATTAAGTCTGCCAAGTTTACTCCAACTCCCAATCACCAAAATTGACATAATAAAAGATTTCAAATTAATTCTTCGGAAATTTCGTTCCAACAGGCATTTTACGCTCTCGTAGTTACTGAATACTTCAACTTAGATCCATACGACAACACCCCTGAACATTCAACATGATTACAACAAAGACTACTTCCAAATATCATCAACATAGACTACAACTTTACCATCTTTCATTAACACGTACTCTAAACTTATCTTAAGCGCATGACATCTTTACAACAACATATGGTACACGGGTCCAACTAATTTCAACGAGATAACTCATATTCTTCACTTCCAACTAACTCAACATACCGAATCATCGATTCCTAATTATATTGACACATTGCTTCATAAATTCTTATATGAATCAACACAACCAAGTGACTCATCTTCTCCAACCAAAAATCGCACCTTAATAAATCACTTATAATTTCACATCGTTTAATACTTGCAACTCAACTCTCAGATAATTTATCTGACATTCTTGTCAAATCATGGTCTTGCATGTCCATCTACTTTCCCCTCGAGTTATCTCAAGAAAACTTCAAGTCTCATGTCACTTAATTCATCACAAAACAACACTCCAATTATCCAGAGTTCAACTATGAGTTTCCATATTACTATTCAATCCAAATGCAACTTCATGCTATCATCCTTTAGTCCAACTAATATTCTTATATACGAATTTGCATCGAAAAATCAAACAATCCTCAAGCACTTGGCTTGACTTCAACCAATTCAAAGTACATATTATACTAGTTGGCTTGTCACATCTATCTATCCAATATGATTCTGTCTACTATCAACAAGAGATTAAGGGTGATAAGTTCCTCGATTTGTTTATATACAACCGACAACCATAGAGGAGGCATAAATTATCATTACCTAACTACAATAGCGTACTTCAACTTGTGCCCAAAGTCCATAAGCATAGTGCTCCGCCAACTCTCTAAGACTTACCAACGTCTTCTTAGTATCCTTAATTTCAACTTCTTCAATGATTACAAAAAATCCAAAATCCCATACACAATCTCTTAAACACGATCGTAGCATAACACAACTTTAAATATCCTTCTAACATCGGATTCGATACAACATCGAGTACAATCCAATTCGGTTCGCTCCAACTACAATTCCTATCCAAGTAAAAAAACAAATTTTAACCACACTAACCAAACCTTCAGATTTCTCTCAACACTATCATCACAGAACATCGTCACTTTAATCATATTCATTCAACATAAATTGCATCTCTATGCATCCTCTGACACCGTCGCATTCTTTTTAATACCAACATTTAATTCCTTATCTATATTTCGTACGTGTCTTTATCTTCCTCAATTTTTAGCAATAATTGCTCAACTTCAAACACAATCATCTCTTCCAATAGAGACTTCCCAATCACAAAATTATATTCCAAAATAAAGATAATTTTGCGCAGATTTCAGAACTTCAATAATCCCTTAAATCCAATTTACGATTAATAAGTTATCATCCTCACAACAGAACTTGTTCAGAATTTCCGTATGCAGATTTTTCCAAAAATCAGCATCATACCCAAATATTAAAACACACTTTTCTTCTTCTTCACAAACTTCCTGAAGGAAAATCTTATATGCAAACTATAGGGAATTCCGTAAGCTTTCCAAAAAGTCTAGAATCATTTCAATTAGAATCAAGAGTAAAACGTTATGCCTCTTTTACTGACAGCTACTCCAAAATTGTAAAAATCAAAATTTGAGATTGATGATCATAAGTTTCATCTCTCTCTCTCTCTCTCTCTCTCTATCTATCTTTATCTCTCTCTCTCTCTCTCTATATATATATATCTATCTATCTATCTATCTATCTCTCTCTTGCGTCTAAGATCTACCAAAAATCCTTGCTTATTATTTGTCGCTCCCGTGATTTTCATCCTAGTACAAACGCGAAAGTGACGCGGAAAAGATAGAGTCGCCAGCCAAACATTTTTATCCCGAAGGAACGGGAAAGGTAATGCTTCACAAACCTGAGGAAGAAGGAAAATAACGAGGCCTTGCGAACCAAAGATCTGGGTCCGGAAGTCGGTTACTAATTGGGAAGGTATTAGCACCCCAATCCGACCGCCGTACCCGACGGGATCCACGCTTGTAAGTCTGTTTCAAAGGTTGAGAAAAAGGTACTACTGAACAAGTGAACTGCTACTGGAATGAAATGAGAAAGATAACTGGAAGAGAAAATGGAAGGAAAGAGGGAAATATAGGGAAAATAAAGAATGTGCTCGAACGGGCCCTACCCCGCTGCCTACGTACCTCATCGGGAAAATGAGGATCAGAGTCGACGTAGTTCGCCTAACTAAGACGGAAATTTGTTTGTGTTTTTTAGGATAAAGTTGCCATAGCTCTAGCTCAGGTGTTACCGGCTCTGACTCGAGGGTGTTTATCTTTTATGAGAAGTGTTTTGAGTTTACTGTTTGTGAACATTCTCATACTAAGACTTATCCGTCGTGGTAGATAACCTACACCTCGCCCCGAAACGGGACGTGCATAAGTACTCTGCAACAAAGTCTCATGTCGTATGATAACATTCAACCTTTATTAAGTATTTTATTATTTTCTTTATGAGATAGGAAAGAAGGACTCTAGTGGAAAAAAGGAAAAAACTAAGGGAACTAAGACTCAACCCTAATTTAGTTATTATATTCGAAAGGGAAATCCTAATGGTTTGTGAGGTTTTTCTATTCGTAAGAAAGAAAAGAAATAAGAAAAGAACTAGAACTCAACTTACTTCCTAAGGAGGTTAAGTTAGTTCTAAAGATGGGGAAACCTATACAAGTGGAATACAAATATTAAGGCAAAAGCATAAAAATAAAGTGAAGAAGTATTAGTTCAAAATGCATATTAAAACACAAAAACAAAAATAAAGCGAAACGCCTTATGTAAATACACTTGAACAGTTTCTAAGCCTAAGTCCTAAAACTAAAGGAAGTTACATGATATCCAGGGCCGGCCCAACACTTTTCGATGCCTAAGGCGAAATTTAAAACTAAATATTTTTAATATAATACATATTTCTTTTCAAAATTATTATATTTTAATTATTTTATGATGTAGAATCATTAAATTATTATAATCAATTTATTTAGTATTTTATTTCAATTGATAATAAAATTAACTCATTTAAACACTCTTCTCATTATTTTAAAAAAAAATTATAATTGAAAAACAAGGTGAATTCTTATTTACCCAACTCAAAAAGTTGGGTAAGGTTACCTTTAGTGTAAAATGCATTGAAAACAACAAGTAATTATACTACTTTATAATTAATTAAATGAGCAAAAATTAAATGGTGACATATGATTGTTTGAAGGTACACTACCCATCATTTTGTGATGGGTAGAGAAGTTGTCAACGAAAAACAATACCAACATTTAAAAAAAAAATTGATAACAAGTCTTCTATTATATTAAAGAACTCAAAACTTTAATATCTGTACATATAATTTTTAAATCAATAAATTAAACAATACATTTATATGATTTATATTATCATATATTCTAAATAGATGTTAATCTATTCTTTCCAAAATAAATGTCACATTTGAAAAAATAATTTTATTCAAAATAAATGTCGTATTTAATTTTCAATACAATTTTATATTTTATCTTTCAATATATCATCTAATTAATACTCATAATTTATGATTTCTCTATTATTATTTAACATTAATTTGAATATATTGACAATAAAAATAATTTAGTGAAATTATTATTCTTTTTTTTATTTATTATATTTTTTAACTATGTAAAAGTATCATCAATATTATTTTGAAACAAATATAATATTATTTAATTAATATAAAATATGATTTAAAAAAACAATGAGTTAAAATCATATAAAAACTAAATAAAAATATGAGGCCCTAGACGGTAGCCTTAGTGGCCTACCCCTAGGGCCGGCCCTGATGATATCAACATTCTAAAATCAATAGCTAAACTATACTAAGTCATCCTAATATCCTAAGATCAAACCTAATTAATCTAAGTCCTAATGCACCATAAAATCCTAATCTAAACTTGGTGGATTTACAATGGAAAAAAATGAATAAAATCAATGCACTAAATATAGTAAAAATTCTGGAAAAAATATGAAACTAATTCCCTAGGGTCTCTATCCTGAATATAACATTGTGTTAAAAAATTTCCAAAAAATTCATAGCCTAACTATGTCAAATGGTCACTTAAATCTACCTAAGATCTAATCACAATTTTACACAAACCACACTATCAAAACAGTGGATAAAATGGCCTAAGAAATATAAAAAAAATTATTTCAGGTTCTATTATTAGTCCTCTAATCATAGCAAAAATAATGGGACAAAAATCTTATAGGAGGTGGGAGAAATAAAATTTACAAAATGAAGTATAGATGAAAGAATTCCATAGAAAACAATTTAAATGGAAAATCGAAATTAAATTGAAAAATGGCCAAAAATTAGAAAGTAAAAATGTGGAAAGGTTCTAAAATGAGTTAGAAAACTCCTATAATTTTTGGGGAATTTTATTATGAATTTTAGTATTTTTTATGGATTTAAATTGAAAAGGTATTAAAACAGAAAATTAAATAGAAAGGAAATAGAAGTGGAGGTGTATGAAGTAATTTATTAGTTAAAAATCCATTGGGCTTGTAATAAGTGGGGTACGAATAACACTTTTGCTAGGCCCAGACACGCAAAGCCTTAGGGTGTATATGGTGAGGTTTGGTCAACTCTCTTGACTCAATCTGGAGCGTTCAATCATGTTGACTTATGAAGTATGTTCATCAAACGGATCTTAGGAAAATGACCATGGTAATTGTGATGGATGACGCGCACAGGATTGACTGCTAACGGAACCTACCGGACGGTGTGGTTGGGGATTCCAAAAATCTATCATAATCTTATTCTCTTGTTTTGGGAATCAGAACGTGATTAAATCATTTTTATGGTTGTTGATTGTTCTTAAATTCCATTAACTTTATAATATTCCCTTAATCTTTTCATTACATTAACTTAATAATTAAAATTATAAAAACAAAGAAAAACAAAGGGGTTGAATGAACATGTTAACAAAACCCTAGTTCTCTTCTCCTTCTTCTTCTTGACACCGCGGCGCCTCTTCTTCTTCGAATAGCCTAACCCCGTCGTCGGACAAACCACCGCGCTACCATGAACCTCTCCTCTTTTCGCATCCGCCAATGATGTCTCCAACAAAATCAAACTATCAACCGGATCAGCACGTCCAAAGATAAAAATCAACAAAACAAGAAGACGAACGCCAACACCGATGCAAGCAACGACACCACGAAAAATTCATGGCAAAATCGAGGTTACAGCTACAAGAAACTCAAGGTTGTGTACCTGTTATCGTCGGCGAGAAGAACGCGTTCGCCGGAAAAATAGATTGATTGCAGACTATAATGCGATACTTCGAGGTAAGCTTCTTGTCAAAACGCCGTCTGAAAATCACTTCTGAGACTGTGATTGTTGCGAGAGCTTGCGATGAACTGCTGTTTGTGGTGAGAATCTTACAGTTATGGAAGCGTTCTGTTATTGTTCTTGAAATTATTGTGGTTGTTGTTGTTTTCTTGCAGGTCTTGATGATGATTAAAGTGCGATGGATATTTTCAAGGTCCTGAGGATAGAGTCCTGAAGATGATAACAGAAGAAATGGTTCTAAGATAGAAGAGGATGAAGTTAGCAGTGGAGGAATCGCAGAGCGAAATTCAAGAGTGAAAATGAAGGTTGATCTTGATGTAGTTTGAATGAATCATTGGAGATTGGGAATTGGAGTTTCTATGAAGGTCAAGACGAATCCGCAGAAAGCGAGAGGATAATGAGAAGCCTTTTGATGAAGAAGGTTCAATCTAATCTAAAAATGGAGAATGAGGAAGCAAGTAGATGAAGGTGAATATCCATGGAGCAAAAGATGAAAGGGAAAACGATTGAGAGACTCAAAATGGATATGAAGTTCTGATTTTGTAAGAGATGCATTGAGGAGTGTTTTCGGATTTCCACAAGTATTTTTGGTTAGAAATTCTGTTATGGAAGTAAAAGTTTCGGTTAAAGTTTGTTGAGTTGGTTAGATTATGCAATTGAATTGGATTTGTGAACTCCCTTCTCTCATTCTTCTGTGCACTCATTTTGATAATTTTGTAACTGAATTTTCGTTGGAATTTGCACTTCTCAAACTGAGTTGTTTTTGTTTTCTGTCATGGTTTTGCAGGGGGTTTGAAGGTTAATGAAGAGAATTCAGAAAAGATGCTAAAAACATGATGAACTTTTGTTGAAAATTTAAGATGTTGTTCTGTGATAAATTTCTTAAAAGTGAAATGAGAATCAAATTGAGAGTGGATCCTGAGTGTTTACCGGCTCTTTGACACAATGAAGGTTGAAGAAAATTTGGATCGATGAAAATCTAAGGTTTAAATAGTCCTTGAAGATGGTGATGCTGATTGATGAATTGAAGACGGTGATATTGATGTTGATGCATCGACGATGAAGATATTGTGGTATTATGATATTGATGAAGATGAATCCCTTGAAATAGATGAAGATGATGAAGTTTGAAGATAGAATGGAGAGTTCTTGAGAGAGAGTTTTGTAACCGTTTTTGTCATTCCGTTATCAGTCCTCTTTCAGAATGTTTTATTGTTTTTCAAAATCAATTCAATAGAATAATCTCCTTCGCATAACAATATCAAAACTAGAAACATGACTACATTTTATTTTGTCAATTTAGATAACTCCTTTGTCTTAGTTTATATACAATTCGACGAGCTTCTTCGCAAGAACACCGCTTCTTCTTTTTGACATAATTCATTGCTGATTTTTTCTAAACTCAGTGAGCACGTGATATATGTTTTCAAAGGCTACATAAGTCTCATCTCTCACCTTGGCTCTTGTTAGAAATATTTTTCCAGAGACGAAAATAAGCAAGACTATCTCCGGTTGCTTCATACGGTAGTTTAATCTAGGAAACAACTCTGGTTCATAACTAGAGAAAGCACCATGGGAATATGCAAGACCCTCCAACCATATTGGAAATTTAACATCACAAGAGCCGACAATGTTCTGGATCTTGAAATCCTTAAATTTGGCCAGGAAACCAAGTTTTTGGATGATACGAGCATACTTCCTTGCTGCCAGTTTGGATTGTTGCTCACTCTTGGCTCCAGTACAAACCATCTTGTTGGAAGCAAAGATAAGTGCAGTTGTTTTCGGTTCTCTGATTCTCATAATGACAGCAACAAAACACTTGGGATTGTACTTTGCATTACGAGCTTGGAGTGCAATTGCTTTGAGGTCCAGCTTACAGTCTAAATTGACTGTTGAAACAATATTTTGAAGGGTGAGCACAATCCCAGAAGGATGTTTCTGTAGATCTACCGGCTGACTCCCTTCCAATCCTTGATCAACCATCAACCCTGATTTTCTAGAGAGAAATTAGGGTTTATGTAGGATATGAGAAATTGAGCGCGAATGATTTGAAAAACGATTCTTTTATATTGAGAGAGTGATGGAGAAATTGAGATTTGTATTGTGACTTAATGAAATTACTTATCATGGACATTGAAACACTTAAAAATGGTTTAAAAGAAATGAAAAAAAATGGAATTTGTTTATAAAAAAAATGGATATGGTCTTAAAGGTCATGAGTCTGGAAATGTACCAAAATATGGACTTTAACCCAAACATTAACATAAACTTGACAAAAGAAAATGATATTTGTTTATGACAATGACAAGGGATTGGACTATTGAATTGATATTTTAAAAAAAGTCTCTAAAAGATGGATGAAGAATGGGTTAAGAAAAATAATTTGGATAAAGAAAGTGGTTTAGAAATATGGTTTAGAAACAAAAGGTTTGTAGATATTTCGACAAAAGAAACTTGGTTAATCGGTTTATCGGATATTTGAAGCGGGCATCCAAACGTGGGTCTTTAAAATGAAAATGCGAAAGGTGGATAATAGCGATGATCCTTAACTCCATAAATTCTGAGTTAATTTGCAAATCGTACCATAAATGATCAAATTAACTCTCACAAGAATCCATAGTTTCACATCATGCAACTCTAATCCTCTGAATCCTTTCCTTGATGGCTAATGATCTTTGATACGAAACCCTGATTAGCCCTGTATACACTAGAAATTCAATAAATTACGCCTCTAGTAATAACAAAATCCCTTGAGTGATAATATTTACCAATGACCAAACTTTGCGGAGAAAACCCTCTTGAGGACCGCACGGTTAGGGAAATAAACCTTAACCAAACGTAATGGCAAAAGAAGATGATGTTATTGATGACCATCTAACCAAAACCCTAGATCCATCTGATAACCACATATAAGGTGTGAATCCCTAATTCCATAATTCGGGAACCAAACTCCAGTGAAATAGAAACCACAAACCAATGGAAAAATTGGTTCTTCAGAGTGATTGATCCCATGCTGTAGAAGCTGATGCACTACATGATTCAATGTTATGACCCAATGGGAGAACGTAGATGAATGTGAAGTATAAGCCTATTTGGGTTATAATGAGGGCAAATTTTGGGGTGTTACATTATCCAACTCCAAAATTACTCGACTTTAATCCAACTATACTCAAGGAATATTAATCTACCGACTTGATCCATCAACTTATCATTTTCATTGCAATAATTCCTTATTCTCAATCAATTCCTCATCCATATTCTACACACTTCTCAACCCAACCGATACGAATTCATGATTTCATACTATCGCCGACCTGCAACAACATCGCTTCAACAACATTGCACTCTTGCAATCAACATCAATTTGAACCAACTTCTATATACCAACAACACGTCCAGGAGACAAGCTTCTCCCAACTATTTCCAAACCGACACCTACAGACAACGACTAGAAACTAACAAGTAATTACCGACAATGTTTCACCCGCATGCCACATACTAAGGAATCAACGACATTAGACAACATTGGCCGGAGGGATGGACCTGCTCTGAACCACTTATGTAACACCCCGTTTCTACCCGGAAAATATATTGAAAATCAGAGTCGTAAAATTCAACTTAATATAACAAGTAGGATGTCACATTTCAACTTTAAAACACATTTTCATTTAATCAAATAATACATAGATACATAACACTTTTGATTCGGATGAAACTATAACAACAACTTATATTCATTTTTGAAAACGAACAACTTTTATAACTATGCAGCAGATTCTCAAATATTCAACTAAACATGGTAGAACATTTTATTCAACTTAAACAACCTAGTAACAAAATATTTTAATTGAAACAACTTAAAACAACAACAACGCAACTAAGCGTTCATCACCCCCCGAGTGTTACGTATCAGAGCATCGACACCGACTCAAACTAACGAAGATAGCAATTTTCCATCGAGCTAACCTGCACATTACCAACATTGGGGTAACATTCAAACATAAGGGGTGATATATAGAACAATATAAACAAGAGTATGATAATTAATATATTAGATATAATCATACAATTCACTACTATCCAACAACAATGACTTAACAATCACCCATAACCTATCAACATACTTTCTCAACTAATTACACATATCAACATTTACTACATAATCAACATAATCAACTTAACAACTACAACAAACACAATCAACATAAACAACATAACTAATAAAACAACTTTATTATCATAACTACATAAGCAACTTCATCAACATATTCATATAAAAACCTTCATCAACATGATCACATTATCAACTTCTTCTAATTCACGACCTATTCAACATAAACACATAATCTCCTTAAGCAACAAAATCCACTTAAATAACTTAATCAAATTAATCAACATAAACACTTCATAAACTTAACTGATAAGTGCATATTAGTGTTATTATTTAGTTGATTTTTTTGGCAATTTTCAAGGGTTATTTTGATCTCTAATGCTTTTTCCCCTTTGTTTCTTATACTTATTCATAGTTTTGTTTTAGCATTTTCAAAGCATCATTTATTTAACTTTAGTTTTTGTAATTTTAGGTTACACTTTGGTCGCTCAACGCGCTGGTGCTTTTAATGAACATTCGCTCAGCGAGTAGATCTCGCTCTGCGAGACCTGTGGATTCAGCTTCTTGATAAGCATTTGTTTCACTATTTTCTTGACATGTAACTTTGGAGACTTGACCTAAATATTCCTTAAACACTTTTTCACTTTGTTCCAAGAAGATTGGGTGCATTTAAAGTCAAGAGATTGTCATGAATGCTCATTCTTCTTCATCTTCATCTTTTGTTGGAAGCTTCCATGGAAATGGAAAGCTAAACCCATAGTATGTCAAGGTTAGAAGGTATTTAGGTTCTATTTTTGTATGTATAGGCCTTGATTCTATTGTATAAACTCTTGATGATGAATATATGATGAAAGATTTGATTTTTATGACAAACCCTTTTGTATTGTTTCATGATTGAGAGATATGGCCAACATTTGACCTAGGTTTTCATCACCCAAATACCATAAGCTAGAGATAGTTATGGGCTTTGGAGTTCATTTTGTATTGAACTAAATGTTACCATTTTGATAGATTGAGTGAGAAATCATCAATGGATCAAAATGGTGAATCTCACATTTTGTGTTAGAAATAAACATTATGAGAGGATATTGTGATTGTGTTCATTGTTGAAATGAGTTTATCTTTTGATAAAAACTATATATGCAAAATAAACCTATCAAACCCTAACTTTGACATATGCTTTTAAGAATCTTTTACAAATCAATACTTTTACTTCTTAGCATTTATTTGAATGAAAAAGTCCATTTTAGATACAATAACTAAAACCCTTTTGTTACCATTAAGTCTAAACTTAAGCAATTGTAGAACGGCATAAATATCATAAAACAATCTTTGTGGATTGACAATCAAAACCCTTACTCATTTGTGGATCAACAACGCAACTAAGCGTTCATCCCCCCCGAGTGTTACGTATCAGAGCATCGACACTGACTCGAACTAACGAAGATAGCAATTTTCCATCGAGCTTACCTGCACATTACCAACATAGGGGTAACATTAAAACATAAGGGGTGAGATATCGAACAATATAAACAAGAGTATGATAACTAATACATTAGCTATTATCATGCAATTCACTACTATCCAACAACAATGACTTAACAATCACCCATAACCTATCAACATACTTTCTCAACTTATTACACATATCAACATTTACTACATAATCAACATAATCAACTTAACAACTACAACAAACACAATCAACATAAACGACATAACTAATACAACAAGTCAAGTGGCTCCAGCCACTACCTTAAGTGACTTCCGCCACAATTCTAACAAGTGGCTTTCTCCATCCTTAAGTGGCTTGCGCCACTTCCTGACATAATACCATGGCCTGCGCCATGTTCCTCTTTCAATGGATGGCCTGTGCCACCTCCCTCTAGGGGTTCCATCCCCACACCCAACTTTTCCTGGAACGATCCAACCTGGAAACAAACCGAAAAAGAAAGTCGATTACACAATTGTCACAAAGAACATATTTTTCACAACAATTCAAAACAACACAATTCAATGCCCAAAATCAACACAGACAGTATAAAAATTCATATAACCCCAATCCCACATACTAATCACCGTATTCCCAGTTATAGAAATTAAACCCCACCCTTACCTTAAATTGATGGACGCTCGAATTTCCAATCGACTATTTTGACTTGGCTCCGAAAGCAACAACTTCCGTATCCCTCTTTCTCAACCTTTTCCTCGTTCTTCGTTTCTCACGTTCTTTCTCTTGTTTCTTACTGATACTCCAAAACCTAACTTCCACTTTTATTATTTCTTTTTATTATAATTATAATCTCAATTGGGCTTACAAATTCAGCACCTCCACAATTACTACTACCAATGCAACGACTAAGCCCACTTAAATAAAATACTCTTATAATTCCATAATATTAATTCTAATATTATTTCTCCCGACTAAATCGAATAATTACCGACTATCGAATAAATCATCCAAACAACCCAATCAATATATTCAACCATAAAAGGAAAATATTCGATATTATTTTCCACAACTTAAATCAACTTATTTAATCAATTCAACTCGAACCAACTTATAAACATCAATGTAATATTCAGACATTTCGGAAATCAACTTTGATCAACACAAGTATTATAAACCAACGCAAATCGACACAAATACTCAAATCAACACGAATTAACACAACATACTACAATTATATTTAATTAATATTTAGTTAAATAAACGGGCGTTACATTAATCATTAAACTTTGCACACAAAAAAACTAACTTTGCTTCCATATATGCACATACGAAACATGTTAAAGATGAACACTTCAGTAGATACATCTACGAAACGTATTTGTGTTTATTTTCTGCAACAGTCTTGTAATTTTTTTGTTATTTTTTTATTGTTTACAAATATATATGGTGCAACTAGACTTGGTTTTGATGTGGTTATATGAAGATCGAATAATGGTTCGGAAAGAAGAAATGCTTTTGTAACTTTGTTGTGCGAAAGAAACAGGATATATAAAATTCCTCTACATATTGACTACCAAAAAATGGAGATTTAGTGTATTTGTCGTGGTTTGTATAACCATGAATTGTGCTTAAAATTAGTCGGTCATCCTAGTGCATGTCGGCTCAAGCCGGAAGAGAAGTCATGTATCAGTCACATGACCTTGAGTCTTGTCCAACCAAAAAATATACTTGCGTCATTGAAACGGAAGGAACCCGATAATATCTCAAATAGTAGACAAGTTTATAACATTCGACACCGTAATAGCAAAGCCATTAGGGGAGATAGATCAGAGATGCAACACCTGTTGAAATTGTTGGATGATAACAATTACGTGTCCCTAACCCCCAAGGGTTGTCCTAGTGGTGGAGGCTTGGGTCTTAAGAGTTTGCTCCTCTCAAGGTCCCAGGTTCTAATCCTATTGGATGCAATCAATCCTTGTGTGGGCCAGTCCATACGAAGCTTTTCTCAGGCTTTAAACGGGACCCCCGCTAGTGGACGGTGGGATTGGTCCTCTTGGATTAGTCGGTCGAAAGGCCGGATACCATGATTTCAAAAAAAAAAACAATTACGTGTCCCAGTACTAAACTTGGGCCGAGGAGTTACGATTAGAGACATTTTTTGGACTCATCTGGAATCGATAAAGTTGTTCAACACGTTTTCGAAAGTGCTCATTCTTGATTCTACCTACAATAACAACAATTATAGGCTTCCATTATTTGAGATGGTTGGTGTTACCTCCACCGAAAAGACATACTCTATTGATTTTTATATTTTTTATTTGCGAAAAAAAGACAATTTAACTTGGGCTTTAGAGGTGTTTCGGTCACTTTTGAAAGATCAAGTTGAGATGCTTAAGGCTACTATTACAGACTCTGATACCGCATTGATGAATGCAATTGCAAAGGTATTTCCTTCTTCTTATGCATTACTTTGTCGATATCGCATAACAAAGAATGTGAGAATTAGGGTTAAACCCGCGGTAGGGACCAAAACATATGAGGTCGTTCTGTGGATATTTCTCCGAAAGTAGTTGACTAGATAATGGTTGATCCATATTCACCTTGGTTTTCTATAAATTTGGGGCTTTATATGTTATCTTTCACACAAACAGAAAAATGTCTCAAGTGTGTGAAATCAAGATCAGTTGGTATGTCGCAAGTGTCTCCTACATCGAAGACAAAACACTCGAGCGGACGTTCAAACTCACCGATCTCACCCCGCTTGAAGATGTCATTGACGAAATTCATTATGTCCTACCTTACAATGACAAAAGAAAGGTGCAGAAGTTCTAATACCGTTCACCTTCGGTTGACAACGAAGTGAATGTCATGTTCAACAAATTTCAGCTCAATAATGAAGACGATGTTAGGGAGATATGGTGAACATATTTTGATTTCGAAGAGAAAATTTTGCTCGATTTGGATGCGACTGTAGGATGAATGGTCGATGACATCTTGAAGATGTGCAAGCATCCACAGGGTTATTGAAATGTAGTATTTAATTTTATGTCGAAATCATCAATGTAATGTCGATTTTACTTTATGAATAATGATTTCTTGGTTGCAATGTTTATTTTTTGGAATAGTGTCTCTGGTTTTCTTTCGCAAGTATGAATACATATAGCTTCCGTATATGCATCTACAAATTTAATAAAAAAACAACAGAAAAAAGGTGCGTCCGGAGATATATCTCTGAAATCTGGAGGATATTTTTAGAATCGCGCTTGGGGCCTAAGAAAGCCAAGAGGTGGGATAAGAAATTATGTATCATTAATTGTAAGATTAATGTGTAGATACCATAAATAAATATCTAATTTGATAAGGGGTCAAATTAGAATACTGAAAACTTAGGGTTATTTATAGCGGTTATGGCCCCCATTTATAGACAACGCAAAATAACTTATCATAAATTCTCTCTTCATCCCCATCAGAGGAGACTCAAGGAGTTATAGAGGAACTCTACAAATTGGAAGATCAAATACCCACAAACCTTAAGTGATTCACAGTGACAAACTTAGGTATGTTTCCGCTTTTATTTTCTAATTGAATTTTGATATGGGTTTAAGAGATACAAGTTGATGGGTTATCGACTCATTGAGATTATTTTAGTGTTTTGTTATTGATTTATATATCGATAGAAATAATAAGGTTATGAACAAATCTAACAAGTGAAGAGCTACTCATATTTTATTCAATTTGAATTTTTTGATAATTTATTTATTTATTTTAGGATTCTAAATTAGGATCCCTTTCGATCTTTCTTTTGTGAAAAGATTATTATGTTTGTTGTGTTACCTCGATCCAATATATGGATCAAAATAATTGTGATTGGCTTCGTCAATTGTTAGTTGTGTTTTTTTTTCTTTCTGATGACTTACTTTCTACTTATGTTATAGGCTTGTTTCATTTTCTTTATATAATATATATTAAAACTATCTTTAGTTTAGTAACAACACCTGTAATAAACAAGTATACTCTATTTTTCTTTCTTTCGTTACTAAACAACATCGACAATAATATAGTTTTTTTATTAAGCAAGTAATTTTAATTAATAAATAAATATTTTTTTTTTAAATTTGTTTTCTTTTAGTTTTATGACATTTTTTTGTGTGTTTCATATAATAAACTAAATTGACTTTCTTTCATTTTTGTTCCAATTTTGCTATGGATTGTATTTTCATACAATAATTTAAATCTTTTTAAGTAAGTAGTTGAAATGAAAAAGTCATCAAAGTGATCTCTTTTATAGAAATTGTTTATGAAAAATGTTAAATTTTTTCTGGTTTGTGTGTATGTGTGTTCATACGATTATCAATTGACCCAAAAGACAATTGGTGGTTGGCAGATTTTCATACACACCTATAATGGTAAACATGTGATAACTATAAGGTTTCACATGTGAATAGTAAATTAATCCAAATAGAAGATTATTATTCGACACTTATTTTATTATCAATGTTTGACTATTACAACAAGAGTACCACTAACAGTTAATATTAGTGTCCAAAGAATCAATATTGATGGTGCAATAGGTATCTTGAGATGAGCTATGTTTAATTTGAAAAAAAATATGATAATTCAGTTTTCTTTTATTTGAGTATATTAAATGTTTATTTTTGTTGTTCTTTTTCAACTACAATTGCTTCAATATTTGTTAATGTAACGCCCATATAATATATATCTAGAATAATATCATACAAGTGTTATTTTGGTACTGACACCATCATAAATACCTACTAGTATAATTCACATTCTTGTCCAATTCTATAAAGAATACAATTATGGCACAAGACATGAAAATCATACTAAAAATAAAAAGCTAAGAAGAAATACAATATCCATTATTGTATAGAGATACAGAAAATACACAGCAGAAGACTAAATCTATGCTTCACTTGAAACATCTCGAGCATAGCTCCACTTGTAAATCAAACTAGCATAAAGGAACCTGAAAACAAAACAACAATAGTGGGTTGAGATAACAACATCTCAGTGGGTTCTCTATCTTAGAGTTTTCTCGGCTCTACAAGGTTCTATCAAACCTAACTCAATTCCTTGGCCACTTCTCAAATGGATCCGGTGCAAGATAGAACAACGATTCATACAACGCACACACCACTAAACGAGTGAAACATCTACCTCAAGCCTTTACGAATGCTTCTCATGGGACTAAAGACAACCAACCTCAAGACTTACTCAGGACTATTACGGAGGATTTGATATAAGACTAACCTCAATCTTTACAGATGCTTCACGTGGGACTAAAGGCAATCCACCTCAAGACTTACTCAAGATTATCGCCTAATTAATGTAGCACCTTAACTCAAATCTTTTCGGATGCTTCATGTGGGACTAAAAGTAACCCATCTCAAGGCTTACTCAAGACTTTACGGAGGATTCGTAGCCCACACACCTCAAATCAAAACCCTTATCTATTCAACCGGTACCTCAAGTCCTTATGGATGCTCTTGCAAAACACAAAGTAACTACATTGAGGCTTATACAAGACTTTAGGGAGGACACCATGTAATACACACCTATAGCCTTTACGGATGTTTCCCGTGGGACCAAGATTTACCCACCTCAAGACTTACACAAGACTAATGCGGAGGATCTCGTAATATACACACCTCAAATCTTTACGGATGCTTCCCGTGGGACCAACATCACCCACCTCAAGACTTACACAAGACTCTTACGGAGGCCTAGTGTATATCACGTTAAAGATCACAATAAACTAGGTAAAACTAGGCATCTCACAAGTTATACCACCCAATAACCTAGTTGCACTACAAGACCAGACTATTGGTTTATGGTAAGATACCTCGCACTTTCTCCATTTTTGATACTTTTAATCATATAGTTCTCAATTACATATTTCTAACATTTTATTCTAGTTATCACCATTAAACAATTCTCACAATGATCTCATGTATCTACTCTCAATCATTCCTCATGATTAGGCATACCTTCCAAAATTCCCTAACTAACATAATTACGGTTAATCGGAAAAGTCGGATAAAAGTCGGGTAAATGTAATATCTCTTAGCATCATCAATTAGTAAATATTCTTAGCTTCGAATCGATATGTGGAGTCCTAAAACGGATACCCGGATCACAAGTTACGATTTAAAAACACAAAACAGAACTCCCAGGTCTCGCTGAGCGAGGGTCAGCTTGCTGAGCGAGGAACTTCCTGCATTTCTCGCTGAGCAAGCTCCTGCTCATTGAGCGAGCTCTACGATTCCATAATTTTCAGGCTTACGGGAAACATCAATTTCCATACAAAAATCAACCCAAACACCACCAAAACAGGAGAATTAAACACTAAACATGAATACTATCATATATTAGTCATTATACTTCCATTTAACCGAGTTTTAATCATTTAATCTATCAATTTCTAAGATTTTCTACAAAACCCTAAAAACTATAAACTCAACCAAAACTCAAAAGAAAATTTTCTAACTAAGAACCCACCTTGGAATCGATGAGGAGGTTGGTGAAGATGAAGATTTGGTGGAGAAATAGTGATGATCCAAGCATTTCCTCTCTTAGGGTTTTTCTTCCTCTTCTTCTCTTCTCTTCTCCCTTTTCTTTCTTTTATTTTTCCTTCTTTCTCTTACCAACTTTCTTTCTTTTCTTTTCCTTATATAATACACAACTCGTTTCTCTTTCTTTTAAAAAACCAAACAATGTATATTATACCAATATACGATTGTTAGTATACTAACGGGTCCAATTTTGAGAATATCCAGAAAATATTTATGAGTCAGATAATACTAATTTATCCTAATTAATATTATCCATGGTGTTTAATTAAATACGGGGTATTACATTCTCCCCCGTTGAATTGAAATTCGTCCTCGAATTTCCTTTACTCACCCTCACGAAAGTTTACAACACTGTCTTAGATTTATAATTATCCTTAACTGCGTTACATATCCTGACATACTCAATTTCCAGTCTAACTTTGCGGCTCAAAGTCCTTGTTTCACAACAAATCAAACTTCACATCCATGTTCACACGCTTGTTTCCAACATCGGGTAAATTTCCAACTTATTACTTCCGCAATCTATCTGTTGCTTTATACTTAATCATCTAGTCTCATCCTTCCGTCGAAGAAACATGCCATGTTAAAGCCTTCCATTGATTCTCAACACAAGACAAAATACTCCGGTTTACCTCGAAAAGGTTCCACCAGGCATCTTGGTGAGATCTCTTCCTTGTATAATTTCCCTAAAAAATCATCTTATTAAGATCCTCCAATCACTAACGTTATATCTAAAGTTGTCAAACGACTTCCTTTACCAATTCCACTTGGTCTTACATTAAAACTGTAACCATTTATATCAGACACTTCATTATTTAGGTATCCCACCATAGAAAACCCATTTAGAAATAAAATTCTCCTTTGATCCACAACAATCTAACCGAATTCTTTCATCAGTCTCATTCCACTTTGCTTTCAAAGACTAATAATGGAGATACCACAAATTCTCAAACAATATTAAGAAGCTGATAGTCTGCGGAGAAAATACTTATCCATCCGAGCTCTCACCAACCAATAGGATAAGAACTTGCAACATGAAACGATAGAACAATTCACTTGTCAACTACAAATCCATAACATCGATCCACACTCTCCAACGACAGAGATACCAGGTTTATACTACTACAATCATAAACGATACAATTCCAATTCCAATCTAAACTCGAAAAAAATATCCAATTAGGCTTAACCAATCTGACCATGGTTACTATGTTTCATAGCAATTCTCGTTACAACTTTCCATTCACTCAAAATTTCTGTCAACATAAGGTCTCCATCAATAAAACGCAGTAATGCCACAGAGCTTACAACATCCATTGAGTCACCAACGCCAGACTCAAATCATCCTCAGTACACTTGCGTGTTTCCATAACACTTGACTTTAAAGACCATAACCAACTTCCCGTTCAATCCATTTCTCTCAGGGGTTTTGTTCCTTAAACGGTCTAATTTGCACGCATGACCTCGAAACATTCATTTCTCACTCTTACTCAGAAGATGACTTAACATCCTTATCTCTGGGTACGACTCAACTGCACATAATTGGTATCCCTTTTACAATTTCCTTAACTTGATGTTAAGAATTAACGATACAAAACTGACCAACTGTTTTTCTCTTATCCACATAATAATTCAAATACCAAAACAATTCCGGAGAGATCGACACTTCATGATCCTCGTAAAATCTCACAACTTAAATTCTTCAATAGTCGTAACGACGACACCAATTATTCAGATCATTTACCCTCCATCAAGACATGCTCAAAGGAAAGTTCAACACTTTACCCACTAGCATTTCGAAAGGAAACCATAACAGACTTACAGTTTAGAAGGTATGATTCTTTAAGGTTCTCAACAAAGTCAGGTGTTAATCGGTTACCTATCCGAGGCTAAAATATCGAACACCACTGAACTTGTTCTACTCATTAACAACAATCGAACTCAAAGTTACTAATTCAGTCTACACCATCTTGCAAGATGATTCTCACTCTCGATGTTTGAGACATGAGCACAAACGCTCACCGTTCATAACTCGAGATAACACAAACAGACACAACATGCAGATCACAACTCCAACAAGCAAAGAAGTAGCACAACCATTCTGTCACGGTCACAACACATACACAACGGAATGGCTCGATTCCACTCGCACAATTAAATTACCAAAAAGGGTTTAGTCGCAAGCTAACACTTAGTTTGTCCATGAACGAATCCAACACATAACTCTTATCGGGAAGAAAAACAAAACAATGAACATCTCATCTCTAGTATATAACTTTGTCCTCTCTCTTTAATTCCTTGGTGAGAAATAAAACAACAACAACCTTCTCAACCCTACTAGAGATAAATCCCAAATACTTTGATTATTCCTTACACTTGAAAACTGAGGTAATGTACTCCTCTAACGAACCTTCAATACCTCCACTTACATATAATCCGAGGTTCCCTTATGTAAACACCCCAAATTTTCCCTCACTGAGTTCACACCATGGCTTGTGATCTTTTCATTTGCATAAGTTCAATCACATCATCTCATATTGCATTTTTGCTTCACTGCATTGGTTCAAAGTCATCTGCATCTAGGGTTTGTGATCTGAGCAATCCAAGTGCCATTTGAGCCACTCCAAAGGTTTTCAATCATCTCAAGAGGGTCCCTGTATGTTCAATCATCATATTACATCCTCCAGAGATCAAGGAAGTCAGAAAATCACAAGAACTGGCAAGGCATGGAAGCAGAGCCAGGTTTAACTGCACAGATGACCTAAAATTAGGGTTTTGGTTTCAGAGGCCATAAATCCAAATTGTTTTGGTCATTCTTGTTTCTATTGGTCTCAATATGCTATAAGGATCATACATACCAAGTTTGATGGAAAAATTCATTGTGGAAGTCATCTGATCACTGGGTAACTTCTTGAGCAAGTCAGAGCCAAATCAGGGCATCTGAGTCCCCCATCCATGAACCCAAAATGGATTTTTCATCAAAATGAAGTTATATGGTCTTTATTTGATCATTGAAGTGCTTAGAAGTTCACAAATTTGAAGAAAAGTGGGCTAAACCAAAAGTTGCCAAAAATGGAAATGACTTGTAATGTAAACTTTCCATTTTGGGAAAGTTTTTCAACCTCCTCTTTCTCAACCAAAAATGCTTCAAATGAAAAATTCTTGGTCATGAAAGTTGTAGATTGGATCATTCCCTTTTCAAAAAGTACAAGAACAAGATCTAATTCATTTTGGAACTCAAGTTATGGCTTTCCAAAGTTGGCAAAAATCACTAAATTTCATGTTTCATGCAAAAAGGGATTTTTGCAAAACCTCATACCAAACCATTCTGTGACTTCTAAATGACTTCTATGCATCATTACAACTTGCCAAAATCAGAATTGCACAAATTCACAAATTTTCATGCCTTGGATCACAAGCTTCCATAAGGCATTTTTCATAATTTCTCAAGAGAGGGATTTTTGCAAGAAGAACTTCTAATGATTGGTTTGGTTGCTAATTAATCTCAAAGCATCATAACAACATCATATGATTCATTTTGCTGCAAATTGTCCAAGAATTCATAAGATTCCTTGCCTTGGTTCACAAGAAATTCCAAAGAGGGAAATATGCAAGAACATTGGGAACTCTTGATCAAGGCCATCCAGCTCATAAAATCTGATCCAAAGGCCTTCCTTGATCCAAGCTGAAGCAAGAAAAGCCCTAAGATCTTCTCTGACCCGAGCCATGCCTATGGTACACAAAATCTTGACTTTTGCATCATTGCCCATACCAATCAAGCTGTGACATTACCAACCCTCTGGCCAATCAGAATATGTTATGTGGACCTCAAAGACTTGAAAAAAACACACACACACACAAGCCTGAACTCTCCCATAAGCCAGGATTCACAAAAATTGTCAAAACCTTCATCTCTTCGAAACTCCTTCCACAGCCATAAAAATTCAAATTTTTCTTCACCAACAAGTCACACATCATCTATAGAACCAGAATCAACCATCAAAGCAGCCTAAAACATCACATATCAAAACCTCAAAATCTGCTACACCAGAGCTGGGACTTCAAAACCAGTCACTCTCAAAGCTTTCTAAGCTTCATTTCATCATCAAAAGGTTCGTAGGAGTGGATTTGCACCAAAGAAAGATCCAGAAAGCCCAGAATCAGGAGGTTCAATCTCAGGTATAGCTCAAGAATGTTTTTCCCAGAAGCTTGTTTTTAAGTTCTTGAATGATTCTCTATGCTCCCCTGATCATGGGGATGTGATTATTTTTTAGAATGGTTGAGAAACCATGATGTATGCGTGTTCTGAAATTTTGCCCGTTTTCACGTTTTGGTTCGAATCTTGTTCATGATGCAAAATAAATGATTTTTGATTGGGGGTTTAGGTTCAGGGATGTTAGGGGATCATTTCTGGGCAAGAAATTTGGAGATTAGAGGCTTAGGGAAGAATTTAGGGTTTGTGCTCACCAGAGAAGATGACCGGAACACTGTTCCGGTCACCTGAAAGTAATTTTCCCTAATCCCATTAATTAAGCTAAGTTTGAATAATGGCCCTTAGATCCTAGGTTTACCGCGCGTGTGGACGTCCCAGATCACATGTTTAAACCCTAATCCACCATTTAATTAATTAATTATGATTAATTAGTCAGGACAAATCCCAACCATTCAAAAACGCGCCAGTCAACCCTGGAGTCTCAGCTTCAAATCTGGACCTTAGGATCTTCATACTTTTCATTTTTATTATTTTTATGTTATTTTTCTTTGTATTTCTTTCTACATTTTACTAAAAAATAGCAAAATTAGTCTAAAAATTCTGAAATTTTTTATCCAAACTTTAATTAATTTTCAGAACCCAAAAATATTTTTATTTTTTGCATTAAAAAATATTTTTAAATCATTTAAATGATTATTTTTAATTAGTTAATGAAAATTAATTAATTAAAAATACATTTAGGTAATTAATTAATTCAAACATTTAGAAACATTTACATACTCACCACACAAATTTCTTTTTGGTTTTGATCATATTTTGATATTTTTCAATTGAATTAGGGTTCTTAAATTTGAATATTTTTAACCCTAACTTAAAAAATTCATAACTTTTGAACCAAAGTGAGTTTTCGAATGATTCTTTTTGCATTGTGTTATGCATGACTTTAAGTTCCTAAAAACATTTTTGTTTCATTTTTATAGTGCATTTTCAATTTGTTTGTCATTTTACCTTTAGGATCACCCTTTTAAACCCTTGAAACTTAGAAATATCATAAGTCCTTCTAGGTTAAGCTTCTGACCTCCCCATTTGGATGGTAGCTTAGTGTAGGATTAGGGTTCCTCTAAGTTCATTTTCAATTTTTTTATCCCATGTCTTGCTTCTGTTTTTGAATTGTGCATCTCATATGATCATATAACCCTAATTTGCATCTTCATTTGCATCCATCTTGTATAAGCTTGCATACATGAACTTTCCATGACATTTTGTGCATCCATATGACATGTAAGACATCTTAGGACATGTTAGAATCATGTTTGATCATTGCATCATCCATTTTCCATGTTTTGCTTTCATTTCATTTCATGTGCATTCATGAACTTTATTGCCTCTTATATGCTTCATTTGCATTCTCATCTTTTGTATGATCATCTTCATCTCATGACATACATTTGCATCATCTCTTAGCATCATTTGCATCTTGAACATGCTTCTGGTTTTGGTTTGCATCCTTGCATTCATTTCATTTTCATTTCCTTTTGCTAACTTTTCAAGTGGTAAGTGTTTGAGAAGTGAATTTGCCTTCACTTCTCACATTCTCTTCTCATCTCTCTTATGCATCATTGCTGCATTTTATCTTTATATTAGAGTTAGCTTGCTCATTCATGTTCCCTCCTCACTTTCTTTCTTCAAGCAACTTATCTTCTTAAGTGAAGTAAGTTGACTTGCTTCTTTTGCTTCTCTTCCATCTATCTTGTTCCTTCCTTGGTGGCTTTTCTTGAATATCTCTTGCAAGCCTCATAAACCCTTGGAATATCCAAGCATGATCATAATTAGGGTTTGATTAGTCCCCCTATTAGTTTTACCTTTGTGTCATCTTTTGTGTCTTCTCTTCTCATCTCATAATCAGGGACTAAACCTATAAGGCTTTAAGGCTTTGTGATTAAGATTATACCTGTATCCTTCTATTAGGATGGAGTGTATAACTTTAATCCTAAGTGTTAAACCCTTAATGTGTTTAAATCCCTTAATAAATTCATCTAATAATCACTAAGACATCAAACTTGTAACTTGGGGCTTGCACTAGGGTTCTAATTCTTCCTTAATTGGTTAAGAAGGACTAACCCTAGTGTTAAAGGACAAGTCCTCCTCAAGTTGTCTTACAAACCATAAAAATCACTTCTTAATCTTACCATTAACTATAATCCACTATAATAATGGCTTTGTTTTGTCATGATGTTAATCCCTAATCATGGATTAAGTTGAGGAGCCTTTCTCAACTTAAATGTTCTCATCTATCATCCTTCTATTAGGATGGTGTAATGGGTCCATTAAATCCTTGATTATGGCTTAAACTCATTACTTAACACTAAACAAAAAACTCCAAAACCATCTAAATAAATGCAAGTAGGTTAATGATCTTAATCCTACATCATGGTGATTAAGTGTGAGGTGTTTACTTCATGCTTAAGGTATTCTCATTACCCCTAATCAGAGGGAGGATGTGATGAGTTTACTAACCCTTGGTTTAGGCTTAAGCTCATTTTCTTATGACAAATTCTAAAAGCAATAAAAGATTGAAAACACCAAAAACAAACAATAATCGTCTCCTTCGGGATTCTTTTCTTATCTCATTCACTCACAAACGGGAACTTGCTTCTTCCGTCTAATGCAAGACAGTTTGCACCTGAGCCAGACAGGTCATACACTTCAGCATAGACAAGTAAACAACTCACAAGTCAATTTATCTTCCAGTCTCTTTGAGTCAAACTACAGTGTTCTGACTTCCTCATTGCACGGGAGGATACATAGGCATAACTTAACAGTTATCGAACAAAAGTCTATGTATATTCCCCCTCTTCCAACATTACTCTTTAAGCCTCATAGTCTTGAGCTTTGCACTATTTTCTTACACTGACACTCCTTCATTTCACTTCACATTTCTTCTGCACTGACACTTGCATTCTTTTCCAGCTTTTGCACACAAATAGCACTGACACTACCCCTTTAACACAAATATTTTAAGTGTCGATCCCGTCGAGTACGGCGGACAATCTGGGTGCTAATAACTTCCCAGGTTGTAACCAACCCCCTTTCTCAGTTTCTCTGGTTCGCAACCGTCTTGTCCATCTTTTCTTAGGTTCATGCAGCATTACCTTTCCTTCGGGATAAAAATGCCTAGCTGGCGACTCTTTTCAGTTCACCCTTGTGTTCTCCCCTTTCACCGACCGTTCGCGTCTGTACCCCTTCTGGCCAGGTGTCATCAGGTGGGAGCGACTGCTTGGCGACTCTGCTGGGGACCCTTATACTGCAACCAGGGCTTCTGGTTCTTTTTGTGGGTTCCTCCTAGCGCTTGTTTGATTTGTGTTTACTGGGGTGTTATGTGCTATGTGTGTTTATTTATTTTGCTATATTTATTGCTTTATGTACAACTTTATTAATTTGCTTTCTTTACATTCTTATGCATATTTCATACTGTCATTGCTGGATCTGGTTTTCTATTTTGGTGGGTGGGGTTCCATTGAGAGTTTAAGGTCCTATACCTGTGACCTGAGTGACACCTAGGCTAGAGTGGTTCATGTTCTTTCCCATTCCATTTCGGTCTGGTGCGGGAATATGAGACACGGTTCAGATGTGGGTTTCTTCTTGAGAACTCTGTGCTACAGATTTCTTGTAGTGCTAGGGCAATCTGGGAAGCCTGCTAAGTCTGGATGACCTTTATTATGACCTTCAGAAGCTAAGGTGAGTTAGAGGAGGATCTTTTATGGTTATTGTAAACACTGTACCTCCGGGTTAGAAGTGCTTACACTTCTCATAACTGATCCAAGTCTGAGGATCCTTGTTCTAGAACATTACATGTGAGGGGGTTGGGTTGTTTACAGGTTTGAAGGAACCCTTGGCCACATCATACCCTGCTACTGTTTTGTTTAAGAGTACTCCACTTTGGACAGTTCTTGTGATTAACCCTGGACATGTGACTCTTTATTTGAGTCCCCCACCCTGGTTACTGGATTTCTGAACCTCCATCTAGACCTTTGAACTTATATGGACCTTATATCAAGACAGATAATCAGATGCAGCTCTTGATCACAACCCCTTGCATATCATTTGCATATATCATCATTGCATCATTTAACATTAGTTTATTTGTTTTTCAGGGTATCCACCTTATTATATATATTTTTTTGGTTTTGACCCCTTCTTTTGCTTAGACCTCTGCTTCAGCTGTGTTCATTAGCATTTGCTTCAGTTATCTCCACCAGCAGCAGTCTGTCAGAGATTTTTCTCCAGCTTCAGTTTATGATCTTCATCAACATTTGTCTTCAGCTTCTTCAACAGCACTCATGACTACTCCCAGGAAGAGCAACATATCTTATCACTTTTTTGAGCCTATATTGACTGGTATCAGGCAGGTCCAGTCACTCATCACCCCTGACCACATCCCACTGTTTAGAGAACACTATGGGGGTATTTTGGATATGGTTATGGATCTTGATCCTTCTCAGAGA
Source organism: Lathyrus aphaca (assembly GCA_963966055.1). NCBI lineage: Eukaryota > Viridiplantae > Streptophyta > Magnoliopsida > Fabales > Fabaceae > Lathyrus > Lathyrus aphaca. The sequence goes on from OZ014521.1 coordinate 233,758,706, forward strand.
AGCATGATCCACACATGCTTGCAGTTCTATGACCCACCATAGAGATGCTTCACCTTTCCTGACTTTCAGATGGGACCTCTGTTGGAAGAGTTTTCTTTATTGATTGGAGTACCTGTCAGAGTAGGAATCCCTTTCAACCCAGATATGAATGCTCCCAGAAGTGAAGAGATAGCAAGGGCATTGTACTTGGAGCCTGCCCTTATTGAGAAAAGTATGACAACAAAAGCTGGGATTCCTGGTTTACATTTGGATTTCTTGATTTCTCAGGCCATCCTGAAGGCTGTAGTGGGAGAGTGGAGGGCAGTCTGTGCATTATTAGCCCTCAGAATATATGGGGCTATACTATTTGCAGATGAGCCTAAATTTGTCAGTAAGAATGCCATCCATTTGTTTCTTCTGAAGAACCCAGTGCATACGTTGCTAGGGGATTTTTACTATTCTATTCATCAGAGGAATGAAAAACAAAGGGGGAAGTTGATAAGATGTTGTGCTCCTTTGTTTTACTCCTGGCTGCTCAGACACCTGCCTAAATCAGATGCTTTCTTGAACCCACATCAGCAGAAGAATTGGGCCAAGAGGTTCATTGCCTTGACTTCAGATAATATCAGATGGTGCACCCAGAGCACCAAAGGCAAGGACATTATCACCAGCTATGGCAGTACCCTAATGTGCTTCTGATAGGAGTAAAAGGTTGCATCAACTACAACCCTTTGTTGTTTAAGAGACAATTATGATATGCTTTAGTTCATCCTCCCAGGGGACAGGATTTAGTTGAAACCCTATATTGTGAAGTGCAACCTAATTCAGCTGTTTTCAGACAAGCTTCTTGGGCTTGGGACAGCATCCAGACAAAAGGGATAGCTATTCTTGGAAGATGTAACAATGTTGCTTCAGCTCAGTATTCAGACTGGTCCCGTACTAGAGCTCAAATTACCAGGATGCCTTTCACCTTGGAAGACACACCTGGACCATCCATAGTACATCCTGCAGCAACAGTTAGCCTGGAGGAATTTGAAAAGTTTAAGGAGAGGAATGAGCAGCTATCTCAAGCCCTGAAGAAGACTCTTTGGGAAAGAAGTGATGGTCGCCTGGACATTGAGAGATTGGAGAAGCTCAGAATTGAGCATCTGGCCAAAATTGAGAAAACAGAGGACTACATAAGCAAAGCAAGGGCTGGGGAACAAATATTGAAGAATGCCTGCAAGGAGGCCAAGATTCAGAAGGCTAGGGCTGAGAACTATCTGGAAGAGAGTCAGGCTATATGGATCAGGATCACTGAAGCCCGTGCACAAGAAGACCAGAGGACTCAGGCCAAGATTGATCAGTTGGAGGCCAATGAGAAGAAGCAGCAGGAAGCTTTGTTGGCTGCACAAAAGGAGATATCAGAATTGAAGCTTAGAGCAGGGTTAAAGAGATCCAAAGATCAGGACAGACATAAGAAGCTGACTACTGCCATTGCTACTAGGAACCTCCTCATTAGAACCATTACAGAGCACCCAGCTGGTCCAGTGACTGAGGCACTCCTGAAGGAGGTCAGGGAAGATGATTATGGATTGGATGTTTGATTCCCCTTTGCTTGTTGTTCTTTCCTTTTGATGTACTTTTCCTTTTGTTGTATTTTTTACCCTCCATGGGCATGTATTGTAAAACAGACTATGTATGTTTCATCATTTGTAATATATTTTAGTTTGTTTTCATTTGGGCTTTATCTCAACATCATCAAGCATCTTCCTCGAGGTCTGGAAAGGTCAAAACCAAGAACCAAACTGGATACCTTGGAAAACAAATAAGCATACTGCATTGCATACTAACTTTTTCTTTGTTTTGTAGGTTTTGTTTACTATTATTGTTTCTAACTTTGTTGTGATCTCAGGAAACATTGCTCGTCGTCGAGTGTTCCCTGTCAACCGTACACACCGGTACCCTACTCGTAACAACCTTCCAGGCATTCAAATTGAATAGGTACAACAGGACCTGAATAAGGTCAGAAATCATATGGCAAACGAAAGGGTTGAGATGAGAAATTAGATGTCTCAATTCATGGCTGTCATGACTGGCTTAGCCCAGAGTCAGGAAAGACTGAGAGAGTTGGTAGAGAGACAGACACCTGAGGAGCCTCACCTTGGGACAGGAGGAACCAGCAATAATGAACGGGGGCAGCCTCGTATTGACCCTCTAGAGTATGGGCCTCATTTGTATCTGGATGTTAATATCCCAAGAAACGTTCAAGGTAATACTGCTGGGGGCAGAATCCTGCAAGAGGATCCCCAAGAAGAACAATTTACTGTTATTGGGGCTAGAGATGAGGTGTATGACAGAAGATTAGATGAGATTGCTGAAAAGTTAAGATCTTTGGAATCTCAGAATTCTTTGGGCTTCGACGTAATGGATATAGGGCAGGTAGATGGGGTGAGGATTCCCCACAAATTCAAACCCCCTTGCTTTGAGAAGTATAATGGTACCTCCTGCCCGCGTACTCATCTACAATCCTTCCTAGGAAGACTCAAGGCTTATACCATGGATGAGAAGTTATGGATTTTTTTTAGGACATCCTAACTGGGGCTTCAAGAGAATGGTATTCGCATCTGACAAGGGCCACCATAAGGTGTTGGAAAGATTTGGCCGAAGCCTTCATCCGGCAATATCAGTACAACCTAGACATGGCTCCCAATAGAACCCTTCTAATGGGCATGTCTCAGTCTTCAAGGGAGAGCTTCCGGGATTATGCTCAGAGGTGGAGACAACTTGCTGCTGCAATCCAGCCACCCATGTCAGAAAGAGAAATGGCTGACATGTTCATGAACACCTTGCAAGGGACTTATATTGATAGACTTGCCGCTTTCTCCTCTACTAGTTTTGCTGATGTAGTTATAGCTGGTGAGAGAATTGAGAGTCTCTTAAAGATGGGAAAAATCTCCGACAACGGTGCAAGTTCCTCCAGCAACCCCAGAAAACCTTTTGCAGGACCCCGAAGGGCAGGTGAAACAAATGCTATTCATACAAACAGGGGCAGGTCCCAGTATTCTCACAGGTCAGTAGCAACTGTTACCATCCTAGCTCCAGTTCCATAACAACCATCATATCCTCAACAACAACAACAACACTATCAGCAACCATCTCATTTTCCACAACAAAGAACGTATAATAACAATAGCAACCAACAACAGCGACCCTTTCAACAGAGGCCATCTCAGGCAAATAGGGTGATTGACCCAATCCCTGTGCCTTTCACTCCAACGCACCTGGTCACAATACTGAGAAATGCAGAGCCCTACAGATGAAGGTGCAAGATCTGGTTGATTCCAAAGCCCTCAATTTCGCACCTCCTCCGAACGTCAACAGAAATCCAATGCCTAATCATGGTGGGCCTAGGATTAATGCCATTGAAGAGGACCAACCATCCACACTAATTGATAATGTTGCATAGATTCAAACACCACTAGATGAAGTCAAAGTTCAACTTTTAAGATGCCAAGTGTTCCCGGGCTGTGGGGCCTGCTGTGAATTGTGCAAGGCAGCTAGTAATGGTTGTGAGAAGCTAAGGTTTGGCATAGATGGCCTCATCAAAGATGGAATCTTACAAATTACTTCAACAGCTCCTTCGACAACTCTTGTTTCAACAACAATGGATCCTCCTACAATACCAACAATTCTTTCTTCAACAGTTTCTCCTACAACAACAACAACAATCATTCCTACTGATTCATCAACAACACCAGCAATCACTCCGTCCATTATTTCGACAAGTCAAAGTTCAACAAATTTTTCTTCTACAACGTCAGCACCCATTTTACCAACGAAATCTTCTACAACATCAACAAACATTAATGAAGATGTCTCAACGGTCACAATCTATTATGAACCAGCAAATGTTCCTCCCAGCAATAATTTCCAACAACAAACTGTGACACCTCCTGCCAGATCTCCAGTCACAATCTACTATGATCCGCACACCATTATAGTACCTTCCTCTGCAGCAATCAATCCAGTTACCATTGCGGTGCCTGGACCTGTTCCTTATGAAAGCAGTAATGCCATACCTTGGCACTACAGCTCTGATCTCTACTGCAATGGGGAGAAAATCACTCTAGATTCATCAACCTCTTCACCACAAATTGACAATGTTGGGGGAGGCGGAGGCTTCACCAGAAGCGGACGCCTTTTTGCCTCACAAACACCAAGGCCTAATACTGAAGCAGAAGCTGCTGCTAAAGCAAAAGGAAAGAATGTGGTATCCGAAGAGACAACTGCCAAAGAAACTCAGAAGACGTGTTTTGAGCAAGATGTAGACGAGTTCATGAGAATAATAAAAAGGAGTGATTAAAAGGTGGTAGACCAGCTTCACCAAACCCCCTCCAAGATCTCTATATTATCATTGCTAATGTGTTCCGAAGCCCACAGGAATGCATTGTTGAAGATCCTGCATGTAGCTTATGTGCTGGAAGAGATCACCGTTAATTAGTTAGAAATTATGGTTGCAAATGTCAACACCAGTCATGGAATGGGCTTTACAAATGTTGATTTAACAACGGAGGGACGCAACCATAACAAGGTTTTGCACATCACCTTAGAATGCAAAGGTGCTGTTCTGTCTCATGTGCTGGTGGACACGGGGTCTTCCCTCAATGTCCTACCAAAGAAGGCCTTAGTGAAGCTGGAATATGATGGCTTGGCATTGCGCCCAAGTAATTTGGTGGTGAGAGCATTTGATGGCTCTAAAAGATCGGTGCTTGGAGAGATCGATTTGCCTGTGTTGATTGGCTCGTAGACCTTCAAAACTACCTTCTTTGTGATGGACATACAGCCGGCCTACAACTGTCTGTTGGGTAGACCCTGGATCCACGCCGTTGGCGCTGTTACGTCTACCCTTCACTAGAAGTTAAAATTCGAGTGGGAAGGCCAAATCATCACCATTTGCGGGGAGGAGGACATATTTGTTAGCCAGCTGGCTACGTACAAGTACATAGAAATGGACGGGGAGATCCATGAGACCATGATTTAGGGGTTTGAGGCCCTTAACATTAATGAAGCATCTGCTGTGTCTGGGACTTCCATCACTTCATATCAACAGGCCCGGAAGGTTGTTGAGGAGGGTACCGCTTAAGGCTGGGGCAAACTGCTGCTAGTTGAAAAGAAAGAAGACAGATTCGGGTTGGGTTATAGACCAACTCGACAAGATCAACCAGAGGCTGCAATGGAGCCCAAATTTGTCAGCGGGGGAATGCTAACCCTGGATGCTGTGACCAGTTTGGAAGACGAGGAAGAAGACGAACGCAACCTGGAAAACTGGATACGTCCAAGGATCCCGGGGAACTGTAAACACCCCAAATTTTCCCTCACTAAGTTCACACCATGACTTGTGATCTTTTCATTTGCATAAGTTCAATCATATCATCTCATATTGCATTTTTGCTTCACTGCATTGGGTCAAAGTCATCTGCATCTAGGGTTTGTGATCTGAGCAATCCCTGAGCTATCTGAGCCACTCAAAAGGTCTTCAATCCTCTCAAGAGGGTCCATGTCTGTTCAAGTATCATATTATATCCTCCCAAGATCAAGAAAGTCAGAAAATCACAAGAACTGAGAAAGGCATAGAAGCAGAGCCAGGTTTAATTGTACAAATGACCTAAAATTAGGGTTTTGGTTTCAGAGGCCATAACTACTTTTTTTTGGTCATTCTTGATTCTATTGGTCTCTATATGATATAAGGATCCTACACACGAATTTTCATGAAGAAATTCAATGGGGAAGGCATCTGATCAATATATGACTTCTTGAACAAGTCAGTGCAAAATCAGGGCATCTGAGGCCCTCAATCACCCAACCAAAGGGTCTCCTCAATCATTTTGGGTGTATATGATCTTTATTTGGTCTTAGAAGAGTTTAGAAGTTCACAAAATTGAAGAATTTCAAGCCATTTGCAAAGTTGCCATTTTGGGAAAGTGACTTGTAATGTAAACTTTCCATTTTGGGAAAGTTTTTCAACCTCCTCTTTTTGATTCAAAAATGCTTCAAATGAAAAATACTTGGTCATGAAAGTTATAGATTGGATAATTCCCTTTTCAAAAAGTACAAGAACTTGATCTAATTCATCATAGAACTCAAATTATGGCCATGCAAAGTTGGGAAAAATCACAAAATTTCACTTATGTACCAAAGAGGGAAACTTGCAAAAACTCATACCAAGGCAATTTGTGACTTCAAAGTGACTTCTAACCATTACACAAACATCATACATGACCTATAATTCAGAATTTCCCAAATAATTCTCAAGTTTCATGCCTTGAATCACAAGCTACCATAAAGCATTTTTCATGAATTTTCAAGAAAAGAACTTTTTGCAAGAAGAACTTTTAATGATTGGTTTGATTGTTAATTGATTTCAATGCATCATAACATCTTCATATGGTCCATTTTGCTGCAAATTGGCCAAGAACTCATAAGTTTCCTTGCCTTGATTCACAAGAAACTCCAAAGAGGGAAATATGCAAGAACATTGGAAACTCTTGATCAAGGCCATCCAGCTCACAAAACCTGATCCAAAGGCCTTCCTTGACTCAAGCAGAAGTAGGACAAGCCCTAAGATCTCCTCTGACCCGAGCCATACCTATGGTACACAAAATCTTGACTTTTTGCATCTTTGCCCATACCAATCAAACTGCTCCACAACAACTCTCTGCCCAATCAGAACATGTTATGTGGACCTCAAGGACTTGAAACATTCACACACATAAGCCAGCATCCTCCCATAAGCCAGGATTCACAAAAATTGCAAATTCCTTCATCTCTTCGAAACTCTTCCCACAACCATCAAACCTCAAACTTTTCATCACCAACAAGTCACATACCATCCATGGATCAAGAATCAAGCACTGAAACAGCCTAAAACATCACATACACAACCCTCCAAATCTGCTACACCAGAGCCAGAACCTTCAAACCAGGCCATACAAGCTTGTTCTAAGCTTCATTTCATCATCAGGAGGTTCATAGGAGGGGATTTGCACCAAAGAAGGATCCAGAAAGCTCAGCATCAGGAGGTTCAATCTCAGGTATAGCTTATGAACGTTTTTCCCAGAAGCTTGTTTTTAAGTTCTTTTATGATTCTCTGAGCTCCCCTGGTCATGGGGAAATGATTATTATTGAAAATGGTTAAGAAACCACCATGTATGCAAGTTCTGAAATTTTGGCCATTTTCATGTTTTGGTTCGAATCTTGTTCATGATGCAAAATAAATGTTTTTTGATTAAGGGTTTAGGTTTAGGAATGTTAGAGGATCATTTCTGGGCAAGAAATTTGGAGATTAGAGGTTTAGGGAAGAAGTTAGGGTTTGAGTCCACCGGAGAAGATGACCGGAACACTGTTCCGGTCACCTGAATATGTTTAAACCCTAATCTCATTAATTAGGCAACTTTGAATATTGGCCTTTAGATTAGATTTCCCGCGTGCGTGTGAACGGTCCAGATAGGTCATTAAACCCTAATCCTAATTAATTAAATAAAACATAATTAATTAAGTCAGCTTTAAACTTCAGCCATTAGATTGCGCGCGTTTAGCAACTTTAAATCCCAACCTTGGATCCTGACTACCTTGGGTCAGTTTGACTTGCGTGCAGGGCCTTTAGATCTCTCAACTTTTGATCTGAGCCACTCATATTGCATACTTCTCATTTTTATTTTATTTTCTTTATATTTTATTTCTTGTATTTATTAAAAATAGCAAAAATGATTTAAAAATTCTGAAAATTTTTATTAAATCTTTTATGAATTTTCAGAACCCAAAAATATTTTTATTTTTATTTTTTGCATTAAAAATTATTTTTAAATCATTTAAATGTTTATTTTTAATTAGTTAATGGAAATTAATTAATTAAAAATACATTTAAGTATTTAAAAATCCCAAAAAATTCAGAGAGTATTTTAAAACATTTACAAACATTTACAAACTCACAAGACAAATTTCTTTTTGGTTGTGATCATACTTTGACAATTTTCATTTGAATTAGGGTTCTTTAATTTGAATATTTTTAATCCTAACTTCAAAAATTCATAACTTTTGATCCAAGTTGAGTTTGTGAATGGTTCTTTTTGCATTGAGTTAAGCATATTTTCAAGCATCCAAAAACATTTTTGTTTCATTTTTATGATGCATTTTCAATTTTTTTGGCATTTTCCCTTTAGGATCACCCTTAAAACCTTAAGAAACTTAGAAAAATCATAAGTCCTTTAGGGTTTAGCTTCTGACCTTCCCCTTTGGGCAGTGAACTTATATGGGTTTAGGGTCCCTTTGATTCCATTTTCAATTTTTTATCTTGTTGTTTGCTTCTGATTTTGAGTTTTGCATCTCATGTTGCATATAAACCCTAATTTTTGCCTTCATTTGCATCCATCATTCATATGCTTGCATACATGAACTTGCCATAACTTTTTGTACATCCACATGACATATAAGACATCTTAGGGCATATCAGAATCATGTTTGATCATTGCATCATCCATTTGTCATGTTATGTACCCATTTCATTTCATAAGTTTTCATGAACTTTCATGCCTCCTTTCATGTCTCATTTGCATTCCCATCCTTTGTATGATAATTCTCATCTCATGACATACATTCATGTCATCTCTTTGCATCATTAGCATCATGAACATGCTTCTGGTTTTGACTTTCATCTTTGCATTCATTTCATTTTCATTTCATTTCATTTCTTTTTGCTAACTTTTCAGGTGGTAAGTGTTTGAGAAGTGAATTTGCCTTCACTTCTCATAATCTCCTCTCATCTCTCTTATGCATCATTGCTACATTTTACTTGTGAATTAGAGTGAGCTTGCTCATTCATGCTCCCTCCCCACTTTCTTTCTTCAAGCAACTTATCTTCTTAAGTGAAGTAAGTTGACTTGCTTCTTTCTGCTTCTCTTCCTTTCATCATGCTTCTTCCATGGTGGCTTTTCCTTGAAGATCTTCTTGCAAACTTCATAAACCCTAGGAATACCCAAGCATGATCACAATTAGGGTTTGATTAGTCCCCCCATTAGTTTTATCTTTGTGTCATCTTTGTGTCTTCTCTTCTCATCTCTTAACAAAGGACTAAACTTTAAAGGTTTTAAGGCTTTGTGATTAGGGTTATGCCTGTATCCTTCTATTAGGATGGGGTGTATAACTTTAATCCTAAGTTTTAAGCCCTTAATGTGTTTAAATCATTTAATCAATTCATATAATAATCACTAAGACATCAAGCTTGTAACTTGGGCCTTGCATTAGGGTTCTAATTCTTCCTTAATTGGTTAAGAAGGACTAACCCTAGTGTTAATGGACAAGTCCCCATCAAGTTGTCTTACAAACTATAAAATCCATTTCTTAATCTTACCATTAACTAAAATCCACTTTAATAAAGGCTTTGTTTTGTCATGAGGTTAATCCCTAATCATGGATTAAGTTGAGGAGCCTTTCTCAGCTTAAATGTTCTCATCTATTATCCTTTTATTAGGATAGTGTAATGGGTCCATTAAATCCTTGATTATGGCTTAAACTCATTACTTAACACCAAACAAAAACTCCAAAAACATCTAAGTAAATGCAAGTAGGTTAATGATCTTAATCCTACATCATGGTGATTAAGTGTGAGGTGCTTACTTCATGCTTAAGGTATTCTCATTACCCCTAATCAGAGGGAGGATGTGATGAGTTTACTAACACTTGGTTTAGGCTTAAGCTCATTAACTTATGACAAACTCCAAAAGGCAATAAAAGATTGAAAATATAAAAAACAAACAATAATCTTCTCCTCTGGGATTCTTTTCTCATCTCATTCACTCACAAATGAGAACTCGCTTCTTCCGTCTAATGCAAGACAGTTAGTACCTGAGCCAGACAGGTTATACACTTGAGCATAGATAAGTAAGCAGTTCACAAGTCAATTTATCTTTCAGTCTCTTTGAGTCGAACTACGGTGTTCTGACTTCCTCATTGCACGAGAGGATACGTAGGCATAACTTAACAATTATCGAACAAAAGTCTCTGTATACTCCCCCTCTTCCAGCATTATTCTTTAAGCCTCATAATCTTGAGCTTCATACTCTTTTCTTACACTGACACTCTTATATTTCAATCCACATTTATTTTGCACTGACACTTGCATTCTTTTCCAGCTTTTGCACACCAAATAGCACTGACACTACCCCTTTTAAAACAAAAATCTTTCAAGCATGGATCCCGTCAAGTACGACGGACAATCTGGGTGCTAATACCTTCCCAGGTTGTAACCAACCCCCTTTCTCAGATTCTCTGGTTCGCGACCGTCTTATCCATCTTTTCTTAGGTTTATGCAGCATTACCTTTCCTTCGGGATAAAAATGCCTAGCTGGTGACTTTTTTCAGTTCATCTTCATGTTCTCTCCTTCTCCGACCGTTCACGTCTGTACCCCTCTTGACTAGGTGTCATTTGGTGGGAGCGACAGCTTGGCGACTCTGCTGGGGACCCTTATACTGCAACCAGGGCTTCTGGTTCTTTTTGTGGGTTCCTCCTAGAGCTTGTTTGATTTGTGTTTACTGGGGTGTTATGTGCTATGTGTGTTTATTTATTTTGCTTTATTTATTGCTTTATGTAGAGCTTTATTTATTGCTTTCCTTACATTCTTATGCATATTTCATATTGTCATTGTCACTGTGCTGGATCTGGTTTTCTGTTTTGGTGGGTGGGGTTCCATTGAGAGTTTAAGGTCCTATACCTGGGACCTGAGTGACACCTAGGCTAGAGTGGTTCATGTTCTTTCCCATTCCATTTCGGTCTGGTGCGGGAATATGAAACATGGTTCAGATGTGGGTTTCTTCTTGAGAACTCTGTGCTACAGATTTCTTGTAGTGCCAGGGCTATCTGGGAAGCTTGCTAAGTCTGGATGACCTTCTATTATGACCTTCAGAAGCTGAGGTTAATTAGAGGAGGATCTTTTATGGTTATTGTAAACATTGTACCTCCGGGTTAGAAGTGTTTACACTTCTCATAACTGATCCAAGTCTGAGGATCCTTGTTCTAGAACATTACCTGTGAGGGGATTGGGCTGTTTACAGGTTTGCAGGAACCCTTGGCCACATCATACCCTGTTACCTTTTTGTTTAAGAATACCTCACTTTGGACAGTTCTTGTGATTAACCCTGGACATGTGACTCTTTACTTGAGTCCCCCACCCTGGTTACTGGATTTCTGAACCTCCATCTGGACTTTTGAACATACATGGGCTTTATATCAAGACAAATAATCAGATCCAGCTTGATCACAAACCCTTGCATATCATTTGCATATATCATCATTGCATCATTTAACATTTGTTTATTTGCTTTTTAGGGTATCCATTGCATTGTATCTTGGTTTTGGTTTTGACCCCTTCTTCTGCATAGACCTCTGCTTCAGCTGTCTTCACCAGTTATCTGCTTCAGTTATCTCCATCCTCACCAGCACCAGTCTGTCAGTGGTCCACTTTTAGCATCTCAGTCTGTGATCTTCATCAACACTTATCTTCAGCTTCTTCAGTAGCACTCATGACTACTCCCAGGAAAAGCAACATATCATACCACTTTTTTGAGCCTGTTTTGACTGGTATCAAGCAGGTCCAGTCACTTATCACACCTGACTACATCCCACTATTTAGAGAGCACTATGGAGGTATCCTGGACATGGTTATGGACCTTGACCCTTCTCAGAGGAGCATGATCCACACATGCTTACAATTTTATGAACCTCCATTGAGATGTTTCACCTTTCCAGACTTTCAGTTAGGGCCTCTGCTGGAAGAGTTTTCTTTATTGATTGGAGTACCTATCAGAGGTGGAATCCCTTTCAACCCAGAGATGACTGCTCCCAGAAATGAAGAGATAGCAAGGGCACTGTACTTGGAGCCTGCCCTTATTGAGCAGAGTATGACAACAAAAGCTGGGATTCCTGGTTTGCATTTGGACTTCTTGATTTCTCAAGCCATCCTGAAGGCTTCATTGGGAGAGTGGAGGGTAGTCTATGCACTGTTAGCCCTCAGCATATATGGGGCTATACTGTTTTGGAGATGAGCCCAAATTTGTCAGCAAGAATGCCATCCATCTGTTTCTTCTGAAGAACCCAGTACCTACACTGCTAGGAGATTTTTACTACTCCATTCACCAGAGGAATGAGAAACAAAGGGGGAAGTTAGTAAGATGTTGTGCTCCTTTGTTTTATACCTGGCTGCTCAGACACCTGCCTAAGTTAGATGTTTTCTTGAACCCTCACCAACAAAATAATTGGGCCAAGCAGTTCATTGCCTTGACTTCAGATGATATCAGATGGTGCACCCAGAGCACCAAGGGCAAGGACATCATCACCAGCTGTGGACAATACCCAAATGTACCTCTGATAGGATTGAAGGGTTGCATCAACTACAATCCTTTACTGTTTAAGAGACAACTGGGCTATGCCTTAGTTCACCCTCCCAGAGGACAGGATTTAGATGAGACCCTATTTTGTGAAGTGCAACCTAATTCAGCTGTTGTCAGACAAGCATCCTGGGCTTGGGACAACATCTAGACAAAAGGGGTAGCTATTCTTGGAAGATGTAATAATGTTGCTTCAGCTCAGTATATAGACTGGTCCCGTACTAGAGCTCAGATTACCAGGATGCCTTTCACCTTGGAAGACACACCTGGACCATCCACAGTACAGCCTGCAGCAACAGTTAGCCTGGAGGAATTTGAAAAGTTGAAAGAAAGGAATGAGCAGTTATCTCAGGCCTTAAAGAAGACCCTTTGGGAAAGAAGTGATGGTCGTCTGGACATTGAGAGATTGGAAAAGCTCAAGGTTGAGCACCTTGCCAAAATTGAGAAGACAGAAGACTACATAAGGAAAGCAAGGGCTGGGGAACAGATATTGAAGAATGCCTGCAAAGAGGCCAAGATTCAGAAAGCTAGGGCTGAGCACTATCTGCAAGAGAGCCAGGCTAGGTGGGTCAGGATCACCGAAGCCCGTACACAAGAAGACCAGAAGACTCAAGCCAAGATTGAACAGCTAGAGGCCAATGAGAAGAAGCAGCAGGAAGCTCTGTTGGCTGCACAGAAAGAGATATCAGAGTTGAAGCTCAGAGCAGGATTGAAGAGATCAAAGGACCAGGACAGGCATAAGAAGCTGACTACTGCCATTGCTACCAGGAACCTCCTCATTAGGACCATTACAGAGCACCCAGCTGGTCCAGTGACTGAGGCACTCCTGAAGGAGGTTAGAGAAGATGAGTTTGGACTGGATGTCTGATTCTTTGCTTGTTGTTTGTTTCCATTTGATGTACTTTTCCTTTTGTTGTATTTTGACCCTCCATGGGCATGTTTTGTAAAACAAACTATGTATTGTTCATCATTTGTAATATATTTTAGTTTGTTGTCATTTGGGTTTTCTCTCAACAACTTCAAGCATCTTCCTCGAGGTCTGGAAAGGTCAAAACCAAGAACCAAACCGGATACCTTGGAAAACAAATAAGCATACTGCATTGCATACTAACTTTGTTTTTGTTTTGTAGGTTTTGTTATTACTATTGTTTCTAACTTTGTTGTGATCTCAGGAAACATTGCTCGTCGCCGAGTGTTCCCTGTCAACCGCACGCACCGGTACCCGACTCGTAACAACCTTCCCGGCATTCAAATGGAGCAAGTACAACAGGATCTGAATGAGGTCAGAAATCAAATGGCCAATGAGAGAGTAGAGATGAGAAATCAGATGTCTCAGTTTATGGCAGTGATGACTGGCTTAGCCCAGAGTCAAGAAAGGTTGAGAGAGCTGGTGGAATGACAAACTCCTGAGGAGCCTCATCTTGGAACAGGGGGAACCAGCAACAATGAACGGGGGCAACCTCGTATTGACCCACCGGAGTATGGACCTCACCTGAATCCAGAAGTTAACATCCTGAGGAATGGTCAAGGTAATACTGCTGGGGGTAGAATCCTACAGGAGGATCCCCAGGAAGAACAATTTACTGTTATAGGGGCTGGGGATGAGGTATATGACAGAAGATTGGACGAGATTGCTGAAAAGTTAAGATCTTTGGAATCTCATAATTCTTTGGGCTTCGATGTGATGGATATAGGACTCGTGGATGGGGTAAGGATTCCCCACAAATTCAAACCCCCTTTCTTTGAAAAGTACAATGGTACCTCCTGTCCTCGCACTCATCTGCAGTCTTTCTTGGGAAGGCTCAAGGCTTATACCATGGATGAAAAGCTATGAATGTTCTACTTTGAGGACAGTCTGACCGGAGCTTCGAGAGAATGGTATTCGCATTTGACTAGGGCCACCATAAGGTGTTGGAAAGACTTGGATGAGGCTTTCATCCGTCAATATCAGTACAACCTGGACATGGCTCCCAATAGAACTCTTCTAATGGGCATGTCTCAGTCTTCTAGAGAGAGCTTCCGGGATTATGCTCAAAGATGGAGACAGCTTGCTGCTGTTGTCCAACCACCCATGTCAGAAAGGGAAATGGCTGACATGTTCATGAACACATTGCAAGGGACTTATATTGATAGACTGGCTGCTTTCTCCTATACCAGTTTTGCTGATGTGGTCATAGCTGGTGAGAGAATTGAAAGTCTTTTGAAGATGGGCAAAATCTCCGACAGTGGTGCAAGTTCCTCCAGCAATCCTAGAAAACCTTTTGCGGGACCCCGAAGGGCAGGTGAAATAAATTCCGTTCATACGAGCCGGGGCAGGCCCCAGTATTCTCACAGGTCAGTAGCAGTTGTTACCATCCCAACTCCAGTTTCACAACAACCATTGTATCCTCAACAACAACAACCTCACTATCAACAACCATCTCATTTTCCGCAATAGAGAACTTACAACAACAACAATAGCAACCAACAACAGCGTCCCTTTCAACAGAGACCATCTCAGGCAAATAGGGTGATTGATCCTATCCCCATGCCTTATGCTGCTCTTTTGCCACAACTCCTGAAGCTCAACCTGGTTGAGTTAAGGACGTTGGCACCACCAGATCCTCTCAATCTCCCAAAGAATTATGATGTCAATGCCTGGTGTGCCTTCCACTCCAACGCACCTGGTCACAATACTGAGAAGTGCAGAGCCTTACAGATGAAGGTTCAAGATCTGGTTGATTCTAAAGCCCTCAACTTCGCACCTCCTCCGAACGTCAATAGAAATCCTATGCCTAATCATGGTGGACCTAGGATTAATGTCATTGAAGAGGACCAACCATCTACATTGATTGATAATGTTGCACAGATTCAAACACCACTGGCTGAAGTCAAAGTTCAACTTTTAAGATGCCAAGTGTTCCCAGGCTGTGGGGCCTGCTGTGAATTGTGTAAGATAGCTAGTAATGGTTGTGAGAATCTAAGGATTGGCATAAATGGCCTTATCCAAGATGGGATCTTACAAATTACTTCAACGGCTCCTTCAGCAACTTTTGTTTCAGCAACACCGAAATCTCCTACAGCAGCAACAATCATTCCTTCAGCAACAAATTCTCCTACAACAGCAACAACAATCATTCCTACAGATTCATTAACATTACCAGCAATTACTCCGTCCATCATTTCAATAAGTCAAATTTCAACAACTATTTCTTCTACAACATCAGCATCCATTTTACCAAAGGAATCTTCTACAATGCCATCAACAATTAATGAAGACGTTTCAACAGTTACAATCTACTATGACCCATCAAATGTTCCTCCCAGCAGCAATTTCCAGCAACAAACTGTGGCACCTCCTGCCAGATCTCCAATCACTATTTACTATGATCCTCACACCATTACAGTACCCTCCTCTGCAGCAATCAGCCCAGTTACTATTACGGTACCTGGGCCTGTTCCTTATGAAAGCAGTAATGCCATACCTTGGCATTATGGCTCTGATCTTTACTGCAACGGGGAGAAGATCACTTTGGATTCATCAACCTCTTCACCACAAATTGATAATGTTGGGGGAGGAAGAGGCTTCACCAGAAGCGGACGCCTTTTTGCCTCACAAACACAAAGACCTAATGCTGAAGTAGAAGCTGCTGCCAAGGCAAAAGGAAAGAATGTGGTATCTAAAGAGCCATCTGCAAAAGAAACTCAGAAGACATCTTTTGAACAAGATGTAGACGAGTTCATGAGAATCATAAAGAGGAGTGATTACAAGGTGGTGGACCAGCTCCACCAAACACCCTCCAAAATCTCCATATTATCACTGTTAATGTGTTCCGAAGCTCACCAGAATGCACTGTTGAAAGTCCTGCACGCAACATATGTGTCGGAGTAGATTATTGTTAATCAGTTAGAGACCGTAGTTGCAAATGTCAATACCAATCATGGATTGGGCTTTAAAAATACTGATTTAACAATGGAGGGGCGCAACCATAACAAGGCTTTGCATATCACCTTGGAATGCAAGGGTGCTGTTCTGTCTCATGTGTTGGTGGACACGGGGTCTTCCCTCAATGTCCTACCAAAGAAAGCCTTAGTGAAGCTGGAGTATGATGGATTGGCATTACGCCCAAGTAATTTGGTTGTAAGGTCATTTGATAGCTCTAAAAGATCAATGCTTGGGGAGATTGATCTGCCTGTGTTGATTGGCCCGCAAAACTTCAAAACTACCTTCTTTGTGATGGACATACAGCCGGCCTACAGTTGTTTGTTGGGTAGACCCTGGATCCACGCCGCTGGCGCTATTACGTCTACCCTTCACCAGAAGTTAAAATTCGAGTGGGAAGGCCAAATCATCACCATCTGTTGGGAGGAGGACATCTTTGTTAGCCAGCTGGCTACGTATAAGTACATAGAAATGGATGGGGAGATCCATGAGACCATGAGTCAAGGGTTTGAAGCCCTTAATATCAATGAAGCATCTGCTGTGTCTGGGACTTCCATCACCTCATATCAACAAGCCCGAAAGTTTGTTGAAGAGGGTACCGCTCAAGGCTGGGGCAAGCTGCTGCCAGTTGAAAAGAAAGAAGACCGATTCGGGTTGGGTTACAGACCAACTCGACAAGATCAACCAGAGGCTGCAATGGAGCCCAAGTTTTTCAGCGGGGGGATGCTCACCCCGGATGCTGTGAACAGTTTGGAAGATGAGTCAGAAGACGAGCACAACCTGGAAAGCTGGATACGTCCAAGGATCTCGGGGAACCATGTCTCAAACTGGTCTTTCTAGGAAATTATAAGAGTTACTCTGGCAGAGTAATTATTATTTCCTGTCTTTAAGCATGCATCAAGTCCTGCATCTTGCCCAAGATGTCAGGGCTTATTTTGTAATCGGACCATCTTGTATTTTGTGCAAACGATCAATTAATGAATATCAAGATATCTTTTGCAAATGAGTCTTTTCTTTTCCACTCGCTGTTTTTCATTTTTCATTTTTTGTACAAAAATAAAATGGCAATGTTTTTCAAAATAATAAATTCATTTTTACTTTTTTCTAAACAAGATAAAAATGATCACTAAAATGAACAAATCTAAACCCTTGCAGAGAGTGCCCTCCAGACTGCACCGACAACAACACCACTATGACTTCGTATGACTTTGACAATCCGATTAATCAAGCTAACGAAGGTGTTGAAGAAGATTATGAGCTACCTGAAGAACTAGCCAGGTTGTTAAGACAAGAGGAGAAGGTTATCACTCCTCATCAGGAGGAGGTTGAAACAGTTAATCTTGGTACTGAAGAAGACGTGAAAGAAGTTAAAATCGGGGCTTCTCTGCAAGATTCAGTAATAGAACAACTTATGGACATGCTTCGGGAGTATGTGGATGTTTTTGCTTGGTCTTATTAGGATATGCCAGGGCTGGACACCGACATTGTTATGCACAAGCTGCCTCTGAAAGAAGACTGTCCACCAGTAAAACAGAAGTTGCGCCGTACTCGCCCAGATATGGCAATGAAGATAAAGGAAGAGGTATAGAAACAGTGGGACGCCGGTTTCCTTGCTGTAACTAGTTACCCGCAGTGGGTCGCTAACATTGTACTTGTGCCTAAGAAAGATGGCAAAGTAAGGATGTGTGTGGATTACCGGGATCTGAACAGAGCTATCCCGAAGGATGACTTCCCTTTACCTCACATTGATGTATTGGTCGACAATACGGCTCAGTTCTCGGTATTCTCCTTCATGGATGGATTTTCAGGATATAATAAGATCAAGATGTCACTTGAAGACATGGAGAAGACAACTTTCATCACACCCTGGTGCACATTCTGTTATAAGGTAATGCCATTCGGACTGAAGAATGTTGGTGCCACCTATCAACGGGCTATGGTAACATTATTCCATGACATGATCCACAAAGAAATTGAGTGTTATGTGGATGACATGATTGCCAAGTCCCTCACAGAAGAAGACCACCTGGTGAATCTGTTGAAGCTATTCAAGTGTCTGAGGAAGTACCGATTGAAGTTAAACCCCAACAAATTCACATTCAGGGTGCGATCCGGTAAGCTGCTGGGATTTTTTGTGAGTGAAAAAGGGATTGAAGTTGACCCTGATAAAGTCAAAGCCATCAAAGAAATGCCTGCACCAAAGACTGAAAAAGAAGTTCGGGGGTTTCTAGGTGAATTGAACTACATTTCACAGTTCATATCTCACCTTACAGCAACCTGTGAGCCCTTGTTCAAGTTGTTAAGAAAAGAAAAAACGGTTAGGTGGAATGAAGACTGCCAAAGGGCTTTTGATAAAATCAAGGAGTATTTACAAGAGCCTCCAATCCTTATGCCTCCAGTTGAAGGAAGACCTCTAATAATGTACTTGACAGTATTAGAAGAGTCAATGGGGTGTGTGTTGGGCCAGCATGACGAGTCTGGTCGAAAAGAGTATGCAATAGACTACCTAAGCAAAACGTTTACCGACTGTGAACAACGTTATTCACTGCTCGAGAAAACTTGATGTGCTTTAGCGTGGGCTGCTCGCCGACTAAGGCAATATATGTTGACTCACACTACCTTATTGATCACCAAGATGGATCCAGTTAAGTATATATTTGAGAAGCCAGCACTTACCGGATGGGTTGCAAGATGGCAAATGATTCTCACAGAATATGACATTCAGTACACATCTCAGAAGGCCATCAAAGGCAATGTATTATCTGATTATCTTGCTGAGCAACCCATTGATGATTACCAGCCTATGAGATTTGACTTCCCTGATGAAGATATCATGTTCATAAGAGCGAAAGATCATGAAGAGCCTATTCACACTGAAGGGCCTGACCCAGAAGAAAAATGGACTATGATGTTTGATGGGGCTGTTAATATGAATGGTCGTGGTGTTGGTGCGGTACTCATTACACCTAAGGGAGTTCACATGCCTTTCTCGGCAAAACTCACCTTTAACTGCACTAACAACGAAGCTGAATACGAAGCTTGTATTATGGGTCTTGAGGAAGCCATTGACCTCAGAATCAAGACTTTAACTGTATTCGGAGATTTAGCTCTGATAATTAATCAAACCAACGGCAAATAGTACACTCACCAGGAGCATCTGATACCTTACCGGGATTATACAAGGAGGTTACTCACATTCTTCACAACAGTCAAGTTTGAGTATATCCCTCGAGATGAAAATCAGTTTGCAGATGCTCTGGCTACCATTTCATCCATGATCAAAGTTCAAGCTGCCAACTTTGTTCCTCGGATTTCAGTATTCAGACTTGATAGACCAGCATACGTATTCTCAGCAGACCTTGCTAAAGATGATAAGCCTTGGTTCTACGACATCAAATGCTTCTTGGAGGATCAAACATACCCACCTGGGGCATCATCCAATGATAAGAAGACATTAAGAAGGCTAGCTAGTAGTTTCTTCCTGAATGTTGATGGTTCCTTGTACAAAAGAAACTTTGATATGGTACTTCTCATATGTGTTGATAAGACAGAAGCAAACTTGTTGATGCACGAGGTGCACGAAGGATCTTTTGGTACCCATGCTAGAGGGCATGCAATGGCTAAAAAGTTGTTAAGATCAGGCTACTATTGGATCACAATGGATACAGACTGTTGTGCTTATGCCAAGAAATGCCATAAATGCCAGATTTATGCAGATAAAGTGCATGTGCCTCCGAATCCTTTAAATGTGATGTCTTCACCCTGGCCTTTGGCCATGTGGGGCATTGATATGATTGGCAAGATTGAACTGACTGCTTCAAATGGCCACAGATTCATCTTGGTAGCCATTGACTATTTTACCAAGTGGGTTGAGGCAACTTCATATGCAAATGTCACCAGGCAAGTGGTAGCCCGATTCCTGAAGAGAGACATCATCTGTCGGTATGGAGTGCCCGAGCGAATCATTACTGATAATGGTTCCAACTTGAATAACAAAATGATGGCAGAACTGTGTCGGGACTTCAAGATCCAACATCACAACTCTTCTCCTTACAGGCCAAAGATGAATGGCGCTATGGAGGAAGCTAACAAGAATATCAAGAAGATTGTGCAAAAGATGGTAGTCACTTACAAAGACTGGCATGAGATGCTACCATTCTCCTTGCATGGGTACCGTACGTCAATCAAAACATTCACTGGGGCAACACCGTATCAGCTGGTATATGGTATGGAGGCAGTCCTACCTGTTGAAATTGAATTACCCTCCTTGCGAGTACTGATGGATGTCAAGCTGAATGAAGCAGAATGGGTCCGATCCCGGTACGAACAACTGAATCTGATCGAAGAGAAGAGATTAGCTGCAATCTGTCATGGGCAGCTGTATCAGAAGAGAATGAAGAAGGCCTTCGATCATAAAGTCATGCTTCGGGAATACCAAGTAGGAGACCTTGTGCTGAAAAGACTCCTTCCTCCTCATACAGACCACAGGGGCAAGTGGACTCCAAACTATGATGGTCCATTCATAGTAAAGAAAGTTTTCTCTGGTGGAGCACTGATGCTCAGTACTATGGATGGTGAAGACTTCCTGTCCCCTGTGAATTCAGATGCAGTTAAAAAATACTTCACATAAATGACCCGCTGGACACAAAAACAGAATGAAAGTCCAGGCAAAAATAGGGCATCTCGGCGAGTCAAAAACATAATAAAAGATTCGGGCAAAATAAGGGAAAATAAATATAAAAAAATGTACACCCGCTGAGTTGAAAAGCCACATTGGACAACTCAGGCAAGAATGGGTATCCCGGTGGATTGAAAACCCGAAAGGGCGATCCACGCAAAATAAGGGAATAAGCGAACAACTGCATTCTGAATTCGTCTGTATCACTTACAACATGACAAGCTTCGAAAGGTTAAAGCATTGGTCAAAATCAACCTTCTTCAAAAGCAAGATAAGAAGAACGTCAATGTCATACAAGTCATAGCAAAAGGGAATCACTAAAGCGTCATCAACATTGCCAGCATCTTTTTGTCTCTCAATTTGTAACAATCTCCTCATTTCAGGGGATCTGTTTCTTTGACTGTACTTGCCAATTCAGGGCACCCCAAATTAATAAAATCAGATTTTCAGTCACATTTTGTCTCTTACATTTTATTTTCATTTACAAAAATGTCCTATGTCCTTAAAATAATGGTTGCATAAATACAGATGCGCCTTTTCTAAATCACATGCTTGCAGGAAATATATTTCTTACTACTAGGAGTGTCTAAACTCCTATGATGAAATCCAGTAAGGGACACCTCGGGGAACTTGTACGTTCCTTTGTCATAACAGGATTGCAGGTATTCAAAGCGCAACATGGGGCATGAAGGTTTTCCCCAGCAAAGCTGTCAAATCATTATCTCCTTGACACGTCTTCCAAATAACATCAGAGGTGCTCTCTCCCCATCAAGAGTTGCTGGACACCACTCCTCTAGCACTTTCTCTAAAGCAGCATCAGAAGGGGTTCATTTCCCCAACTGAATTCATCATCCTCAGCAGGATCCCCATAAAAATCACTAGGAAGGTCGTTCAGTGATCATTCCTCCCCAGCCAAGTTTTAGACAGGGAACCGTCTCCCCGCAAAGCCCCAGCCTCTATCCAGAAGAGCAATGTCTGAAGATCACACAACAAAGCGAAAAAAGTTTCCACAAGCCCCAGTTGGGCTCCTCATCACCAAAGATAGGTCTATCAGCGACCTATTCCCCCAAGCAAAATCATATATCGGATCTACCAACGATCTCATCCCCAGCTGGGATATTCCTTCAAGCAAGATCAATCAGAGATCTTCACAGCAACGGGATCCGAATCCCGAATCGATATCTTTTTGCATAATCATAGCATTCACATCATATTTCCCCTCAGAGCGTAGCATTCCGTCTAATACGGAGCATTACAGCAAAAATCAAACATATTGCATAATCATAAGTCATGTTTTGAATCAAACCCCTGTATACACCAACATTCCATCAGCAATATGTATATATACAAAAAAAACCACGGTCCCAACAGAAAGCCAAAGCATCCCCTTTGCACTCACTAACACACATATATACTTTTTCCGATACTCGTCCGTGTCGTATCACTCCCCCGCAGATATAAACCACAAGCAGATATCTATACACTCTTTGGACACTCATCCGTGTCTCCACTCCCCAGCATGGTTACCGAAACACTTATTGTAAATCAAACACTCGTCTATAAACACACTTCTTCCGACACCCGTGTGTGTCATCTTATCCCCACAGAGCGTCAGAATATCTCTTACATTTATAAGTTCATAACTTATACACTTCCTTTTATGATACTTATCATACTCTCCCCAGCAAGATTGAACACTCATCTGTGTCTCACTCATGTTTACTTTTTACTCATACAGATACTCGTCCGTATCTTGTATGCACCACTTATCTTCCCCAGATTCGACACTCGTCCGTGTTCTTTGTTAACCAGTTGGTACGCGTCCGTACCAACGTCTCTGAGCATGCGTCAGCGTTTGTTTCTACCGATACTCGTCCGTATCGTAGTCTTAAGGATGCTCGTCCACATCTTTAATCTATACACAGTGTCAAACACTTATACCATTTCTTTCTTGAATTTAGACACTTGTCTGTGTCTACCCTTCCTTAGAAGTGTCCCCAGCAAATCCCAATAACATATTTTCTTTCTATCTGACATTCGTCCTATGTCATGATACTTCCGGCAGCCGTGCCATGCCAGGTGATCGTCCTTCACCTTTTTGATGTTCGTCCTTCATCATTCCCCCAGCGGAGTCTCCATTATTGGACCCTTTCCTATCCGACATTCGTCCTATGTCGTGATATTTTAGTAGCCGTACCCTGCTAGGTGATCGTCCTTCACCTCTTGATGATCGTCCTTCATCATTTTATCCAATGGCCGTTCCCATCGTTGATTCTGTTATCTGACATTCGTCCTATGTCATGATAAACCTTGAGAGCAGCCGTACCCTGCTAGGTGATCGTCCTTCACCTCTTGATGATCGCCCTTCATCATGCTTATCCGATGGTCGTCCCCATTGTCGACCTTTTATACCCGACATTCGTCCTATGTCGTGGTACCTTCGGCAACCGTACCTTGCCAGGTGATTGTCCTTCACCTTAGACGATCGTCCCTCATCTTATCCCTAACAGAGCAGCCGTCCCCTGCTAGGTGATCGTCCTTCACCTTTGATGACCATACCTCATCCTTTATTGCATTTATGCTTCGAACCTGATGGTCGTCCCCATCATGGACTTTACCTTTAATCCCCGGAAAATCTTGTTATTGTATTTGATGGTCGTCCCCATCATAATTTCTTCATTTCCCCAGCATGTTGGCCGTCCCCGTTATTGCCTTATCCCTAGTAGTCGTCCTCTGCTCGACGGTCGTCCTCCATCACCCGCACTTTATAATCATACTTTACTTCCTTTTACAATCTATATCACTTTTCTTCTTCATAACCAGTGAGCACAAATGTTGGACTGTCTTTGGTATTCAACCACAAGTTATCTTGTTTGTATAAAAAGTCGTCGCTTACATCCTACACAGCTAACTCATGTTTGAATAGGGGCAGCTGTAAACACCCCAAATTTGCCCTCACTAAGTTCACACCATGACTTGTGATCTTTTCATTTGCATAAGTTCAATAATATCATCTCATATTGCATTTTTGCTTCACTGCATTGATTCAAAGTCATCTGCATTTAGGGTTTGTGATCTGAGCAATCCCTGAGCTATCTGAGCCACTCCAAAGGTCTTCAACCATCTCAAGAGGGTCCATGTATGTTCAAGTATCATATTATATCCTCCCAAGATCAAGAAAGTCAGAAAATCACAAGAACTGAGAAAGGCATAGAAGCAGAGCCATGTTTAACTACACAGATGACCTAAAATTAGGGTTTTGGTTTTAGAGGCCATAACTACAATTTTTTTGGTCATTCTTGATTCTATTGGTCTCTATATGATATAAGGATCCTACACACCAATTTTCATGAAGAAATTCAATGGGGAAGGCATCTGATCAATAAATGACTTCTTGAACAAGTTAGTGCAAACTCAGGGCATCTGAGGCCCTCAATCACCCAACCAAAGGGTCTTCTCCATCATTTTGGGTGTATATAATCTTTATTTGGTCTTATAAGAGTTTAGAAGTTCACAAAATTGAAGAATTTCAAGCCATTTGCAAAGTTGCCATTTTGGGAAAGTGACTTGTAATGTAAACTTTCCATTTTGGGAAAGTTTTTCAACCTCCTCTTTTTGATTCAAAAATGCTTCAAATGAAAAATTCTTGGTCATGAAAGTTGTAGATTGGATCATTCCCTTTTCAAAAAGTACAAGAACTTGATCTAATTCATCATAGAACTCAAGTTATGGCCTTGCAAAGTTGGGAAAAATCACAAAATTTCACTTATGTACCAAAGATGGAAACTTGCAAAAACTCATACCAAGGCAATTTGTGACCTCAAAGTGACGTCTAACCATTACACAAACATCATACATGACCTATAATTCAGAATTGCCCAAAGAATTCTCAAGTTTCATGCCTTGAATCACAAGCTACCATAAGGCATTTTTCATGAATTTTCAAGAAAATAACTTTTTGCAAGAAGAACTTTTATTGATTGGTTTGATTGTTAATTGATTTCAATGCATCATAACATCTTCATATGGTCCATTTTGCTGCAAATTGGCCAAGAACTCATAAGTTTCCTTGCCTTGATTCACAAGAAACTCCAAAGAGGGAAATATGCAAGAACATTGGAAACTCTTGATCAAGGCCATCCAGCTCACAAAACCTGATCCAAAGGCCTTCCTTGACTCAAGCTGAAGCAGGACAAGCCCTAAGATCTCCTCTGACCCGAGCCATACCTATGGTACACAAAATCTTGACTTTTTGCATCTTTTCCCATACCAATCAAACTGCTCCACAACAACTCTCTGCCCAATCAGAACATGTTATGTGGACCTCAAGGACTTGAAACATACACACACACACAAGCCAACATCCTCCCATAAGCCAGGATTCACAAAAACTGCAAATTCCTTCATCTCTTCGAAACTCTTCCCACAACCATCAAACCTCAAACTTTTCTTCACCAACAAGTCACATACCATCCATGGATCAAGAATCAAGCACTGAAACAACCTAAAACATCACATACACAACCCTCCAAATATGCTACACCAGAGCCAGAACCTTCAAACCAGGCCATACAAGCTTGTTCTAAGCTTCATTTCATCATCAGAAGGTTCATAGGAGGGGATTTGCACCAAAGAAGGATCCAGAAAGCTTAGCATCAGGAGGTTCAATCTCAGGTATAGCTTATGAACTTTTTTCCCAGAAGCTTGTTTTTAAGTTCTTTTATGATTCTCTGAGCTCCCCTGGTCATGGGGAAACGATTATTATTGAAAATGGTTGAGAAACCACCATGTATGCAAGTTCTGAAATTTTGGATGTTTTCACGTTTTGGTTCGAATCTTGTTCATGATGCAAAATAAATGTTTTTTGATTGAGGGTTTAGGTTTAAGAATATTAGAGGATCATTTCTGGGCAAGAAATTTGGAGATTAGAGGTTTAGGGAAGAAGTTAGGGTTTGAGTCCACCGGAGAAGATGACCGGAACACTGTTCCGGTCACCTGAATTTGTTTAAACCCTAATCTCATTAATTAGGCAACTTTGAATATTGGCCTTTAGATTAGATTTCCCGCGTGCGTGTGAACGATCCAGATAGCTCATTAAACTCTAATCCTAATTAATTAAATAAAACATAATTAATTAAGTCAGCTTTAAACTTCAGCCATTAGATTGCGCGCGTTTAGCAACTTTAAATCCCAGCCTTGGATCCTGACTACCTTGGGTCAGTTTGACTTGCGTGTAGGGCCTTTAGATCTCTCAACTTTTGATCTGAGCCACTCATATTGCATACTTCTTATTTTTATTTTATTTTCTTTATATTTTATTTCTTGTATTTATTAAAAATAGCAAAAATGATTTAAAAATTCTGAAAATTTTTTATTAAATCTTTTATGAATTTTCAGAACCCAAAAATATTTTTATTTTTATTTTTTGCATTAAAAATTATTTTTAAATCATTTAAATGTTTATTTTTAATTAGTTAATGGAAATTAATTAATTAAAAATACATTTAAGTATTTAAAAATCCCAAAAAATTCAGAGAGTATTTTAAAACATTTACAAACATTTACAAACTCACAAGACAAATTTCTTTTTGGTTGTGATCATACTTTGACAATTTTCATTTGAATTAGGGTTCTTTAATTTGAATATTTTTAACCCTAACTTCAAAATTTCATAACTTTTGATCCAAGTTGAGTTTGTGAATGGTTCTTTTTGCATTGTGTTAAGCATATTTTCAAGCATCCAAAAACATTTTTGTTTCATTTTTATGATGCATTTTCAATTTGTTTGGCATTTTCCCTTTAGGATCACCCTTAAAACCTTAAGAAACTTAGAAAAATCATAAGTCCTTTAGGGTTTAGCTTCTGACCTTCCCCTTTGGGCAGTGAACTTATATGGGTTTAGGGTCCCTTTGATTCCATTTTCAATTTTTTATCTTGTTGTTTGCTTCTGATTTTGAGTTTTGCATCTCATGTTGCATATAAACCCTAATTTTTGCCTTCATTTGCATCCATCCTTCATATGCTTGCATACATGAACTTGCCATAACTTTTTGTACATCCACATGACATATAAGACATCTTAGGGCATATCAGAATCATGTTTAATCATTGCATCATCCATTTGTCATGTTATGCACCCATTGCATTTCATAAGTTTTCATGAACTTTCATGCCTCCTTTCATGTCTCATTTGCATTCCCATCCTTTGTATGATCATCCTCATCTCATGACATACATTCATGTCATCTCTTTGCATCATTAGCATCATGAACATGCTTCTGGTTTTGACTTTCATCTTTGCATTCATTTCAT
This sequence comes from Lathyrus aphaca, assembly GCA_963966055.1. Lineage (NCBI taxonomy): Eukaryota > Viridiplantae > Streptophyta > Magnoliopsida > Fabales > Fabaceae > Lathyrus > Lathyrus aphaca. Next base: position 233,786,017 of record OZ014521.1, read on the forward strand.
TTTCATTTCATTTCATTTCTTTTTGCTAACTTTTCAGGTGGTAAGTGTTTGAGAAGTGAATTTTCCTTCACTTCTCATAATCTCCTCTCATCTCTCTTATGCATCATTGCTTCATTTTACTTGTGAATTAGAGTGAGCTTGCTTATTCATGCTCCCTCCCCACTTTCTTTCTTCAAGCAACTTATCTTCTTAAGTGAAGTAAGTTGACTTGCTTCTTTCTGCTTCTCTTCCTTTCATCCTGCTTCTTCCATGGTGGCTTTTCCTAGAAGATCTTCTTGCAAGCTTCATAAACCCTAGGAATACCCAAGCATGATCACAATTAAGGTTTGATTAGTCCCCCCATTAGTTTTATCTTTGTGTCATCTTTGTGTCTTCTCTTCTCATCTCTTAACCAAGGACTAAACTTTAAAGGTTTTAAGGCTTTGTGATTAGGGTTATGCCTGTATCCTTATATTAGGATGGGGTGTATAACTTTAATCCTAAGTGTTAAGCCCTTAATGTGTTTAAATCCTTTAATCAATTCATCTAATAATCACTAAGACATCAAGCTTGTAACTTGGGCCTTGCATTAGGGTTCTAATTCTTCCTTAATTGGTTAAGAAGGACTAACCCTAGTGTTAATGGACAAGTCCCCCTCATGTTGTCTTACGAACCATGAAATCCATTTCTTAATCTTACCATTAACTAAAATCCGCTTTAATAAAGGCTTTGTTTTGTCATGAGGTTAATCCCTAATCATGGATTAAGTTGAGGAGCCTTTCTCAGCTTAAATGTTCTCATCTATTATCCTTCTATTAGGATAGTGTAATGGGTCCATTAAATCCTTGATTATGGCTTAAACTCATTACTTAACACCAAAAAAAAACTCCAAAAACATCTAAGTAAATGCAAGTAGGTTAATGATCTTAATCCTACATCATGGTGATTAAGTGTGAGGTGCTTACTTCATTCTTAAGGTATTCTCATTATCCCTAATCAGAGGGAGGATGTGATGAGTTTACTAACCCTTGGTTTAGGCTTAAGCTCATTAACTTATGACAAACTCCAAAAGGCATTAAAACATTGAAAACATCAAAAACAAACAATAATCTTCTCCTCCGGGATTCTTTTCTCATCTCATTCACTCACAAACGAGAACTCGCTTCTTCCGTCTAATGCAAGACAGTTAGTACCTGAGCATAGATAAGTAAGTAGTTCACAAGTCAATTTATCTTTCAGTCTCTTTGAGTCGAACTACGGTGTTCTGACTTCCTCATTGCACGAGAGGATACGTAGGCATAACTTAACAGTTATCGAACAAAAGTCTCTGTATACTCCCCCTCTTCCAGCATTATTCTTTAAGCCTCATAATCTTGAGCTTCATACTCTTTTCTTACACTGACACTCTTATATTTCACTCCACATTTCTTTTGCACTGACACTTGCATTCTTTTCCAACTTTTGCACACAAAATAGCACTGACACTACCCCTTTTAAAACACAAATCTTTCAAGCGTGGATCCCGTCGAGTACGACGGACAATCTGGGTGCTAATACCTTCCCAGGTTGTAACCAACCCCCTTTATCAGTTTCTCTGGTTCGCGACCATTTTATCCATCTTTTCTTAGGTTTATGCAGCATTACCTTTCCTTCGGGATAAAAATGCCTAGCTGGCGACTCTTTTCAGTTCATCTTCATGTTCTCTCCTTCGCCGACCGTTCGCGTCTGTACCCCTCTTGACCAGGTGTCATTTGGTGGGAGCGACAGGAACCAAGTCTCAAACTGGTCTTCCCAGGAAATTATAAGAGTTACTCCTGCAGAGTAATTATTATTTCCTGTCTTTAAGCATGCATCAAGTCCTGCATCTTGCCCAAGATGTCAGGGCTCATTTTGTAATCGGGCCATCTTGTATTTTGTGCAAACGATCAATTAATGAATATCAGGACATCTTTTGCAAATGAGTCTCTTTTTCCCGCTCACTGTTTTTCATTTTTTATTTTTTGTACAAAAATAAAATGGCAATGTTTTTCAAAATAATAACTTCATTTTCACTTTTTACTAAGCAAGATAAAACTGATCACTAAAATGAACAAATCTAACCCCTTGCAGAGAGTGCCCTCCAGACTGCACCGACAACAACACTGCTATGACTTCGTATGACTTTGACAATCTGATTAATCAAGCTAATGAAGGGGTTGAAGAAGATTACGAGCTACCTGAAGAACTAGCCCAGTTGTTGAGACAAGAGGAGAAGGTTATCGCCCCTCATCAGGAGGAAGTTAAGACGGTTAATCTTGGTACAGAAGAAGACTTGAAGGAAGTAAAGATCGGGGCCCGTCTGCAAGATTCAGTGAAGGAACAACTTATTGACATGCTGCGAGAGTACGTTGATGTTTTTGCTTGGTCTTATCAAGATATGCCAGGTCTGGATACCGACATTGTTATGCACAAGCTGCCACTAAAAGAGGACTATCCACCAGTAAAACAGAAGATGCGCCGTACTCGTCCGGATATGGCCATGAAGATAAAAGAAGAGGTACAAAAACAGTGGGACGCCGGTTTCCTTGCTATAACTAGTTACCCGCCGTGGGTTGCTAACATTGTACCTGTACCCAAGAAAGATGGCAAAGTACGAATTTGTGTGGATTACCGGGACTTGAACAGAGCCAGCCCGAAAGATGACTTCCCATTACCTCACATTGATGTATTGGTCGACAATACGGCTCAGTTCTCGGTGTTCTCCTTCATGGATGGATTTTCAGGATATAATCAGATCAAGATGTCACCTAAAGACATGGAGAAGACAACTTTCATCACACTCTAGGGCACATTCTGTTATAAGGTAATGTCATTCGGACTGAAGAATGTTGGTGCCACTTATCAACGAGCTATGGTAACATTATTCCATGACATGAATCTGTTAAATCTATTCAAGCGTCTGAGGAAGTACCAACTGAAGCTAAACCCCAACAAATGCACATTCAGGGTGCGATCCGGTAAGCTGCTGGGATTTATTGTAAGTGAGAAGGGGATTGAAGTTGACCCTGACAAAGTCAAAGCCATCTAAGAGATGCCTGCACCAAAGACAGAAAAAGAAATTCGGGGGTTTCTAGGTAGATTGAACTACATTTCACGGTTCATATCTCACCTTACAGCAACCTGTGAGCCCTTGTTCAAGTTGTTAAGGAAAGAGCAAACGGTCTGGTGGAATGAAGACTGCCAAAGGGCTTTTGACAAAATCAAGGAATACTTACAAGAGCCTCCAATCCTTATGCCTCCAATTGAAGGAAGACCTCTAATAATGTACTTGACAGTATTAGAAGAGTCAATGGGGTGTGTGCTGGGCCAACATGACGAGTCTGGTCGAAAAGAGTATGCAATATACTACCTAAGCAAAAAGTTTACCGACTGTGAACAACGTTATTCACTGCTAGAGAAAACTTGTTGTGCTTTAGCGTGGGCTGCTCGCCAACTAAGGCAGTATATGTTGACCTACACTACTTTGTTGATCTCCAAGATGGATCCAGTTAAGTACATATTCGAGAAGCCTGCACTTACCGGACGGGTTGCAAGATGGCAAATGATTCTCACAGAATATGACATCCAGTACACATCTCAGAAAACCATCAAGGGCAGTGTGCTGTCTGATTATCTTGCTGAGCAACCCATTGATGATTACCAGCCTATGAGATTTGACTTCCCTGATGAAGACATCATGTTCATAAAAGCAAAAGATAATGAAGAGCCTGTTCACACTAAAGGGCCTGACCCAGAAGAAGAATGGACTATGTTGTTTGATGGGGCTGTTAATATGAATGGTCGTGGTGTTGGTGCAGTTCTCATTACACCTAAGGGAGTTCACATGCCATTCTCGGCAAAACTCACTTTTAACTGCACTAACAACAAAGCTGAATACGAAGCTTGTATTATGGGCCTTGAGGAAGCCATTAACCTCAGGATCAAGACGTTAACTGTATTCAGAGATTCAGCTCTGGTAATCAATCAAACCAACGGAAAATGGTATACTCACTAGGAGCATCTGATACCCTACCGGGATTATACAAGGAGGTTACTGACTTTCTTCACAACTGTCAAACTTGAGTATATACCTCGAGATGAAAATCAATTTGCAGATGCTCTGGCTACCATTTCATCCATGATCAAAGTTCAAGCTGCCAACTTTGTACCTCGGATTTCAGTATCCATACTTGACAGACCAGCATATGTATTCTCAGCAGACCTTGCTAAAGATGATAGGCCTTGGTTCTATGACATCAAATGCTTCTTGGAGGATCAAACATACCCACCTAGGGCATCGTCCAATGATAAGAAGATATTAAGAAGGCTAGCTGGTAGTTTCTTCTTGAATGCTGATGGTTCGTTGTACAAGAGAAACTTTGATATGGTACTTCTCAGATGTGTTGAAAAGACAGAGGCAGACTTGTTGATGCACGAGGTGCATGAAGGATCTTTCGGTACCCATGCTGGAGGGCATGCAATGGCTAAAAAGTTGTTAAGATCAGGCTACTACTGGATCACAATGGATGCAGACTGTTGTGCTTACGCCAGGAAATGCCATAAATTCCAGATTTATGAAGATAAGGTGCATGTGCCTCCAAATCCTTTGATTGTGATGTCTTCACCTTGGCCCTTTGCCATGTGGGGCATTGATATGATTGGCAAGATTGAACCGACTGCTTCAAATGGCCATAGATTCATCCTGGTAGCCATTGACTATTTTACCATGTGGGTTGAAGCAGCTTCATATGCAAATGTCACTAGGCAAGTGGTAGCCCGATTCTTGAAGAGAGACATCATCTGTCGGTATGGAGTGCCCGGGCGAATCATTACTGACAATGGTTCTAACTTGAACAACAAAATGATGGAAAAATTGTGTCGGGACTTCAAAATCCAACATCACAATTCTTCTCCTTACAGGCCAAAGATGAATGGCGCTGTTGAGGCAGCTAACAAGAATATCAAGAAGATTGTGCAGAAGATGGTGGTCACATATAGAGACTGGCATGAAATGCTACCATTTGCCTTGCATGGGTACTGTACGTCAATAAGAACATCCACTGGGGCAACACCGTATCAGCTTGTGTATGGTATGGAGGCGGTCCTACCTGTTGAAGTTGAATTACCCTCCTTACGAGTACTGATGGATGTCAAGTTGAATGAAGCAGAATGGGTCCGATCCCGGTACGAACAACTGAATCTTATCGAAGAAAAGAGATTAGCGGCAATCTGTCATGGGCAGTTGTATCAGAAGATAATGAAAAAAGCTTTCGATCAGAAAGTCAGGCTTCGGGAATACCAAGTAGGAGATCTTGTTCTGAAGAGACTCCTTCCTCCTCATACAGACCACAGGGGCAAGTGGACTCCAAATTATGATGGTCCATTCATATTAAAGAAAGTTTTCTCTGGTGGAGCACTGATGCTCACTACTATGGATGGTGAGGATTTCTTTTCCCCTGTGAATTCAGATGCAGTTAAAAAATACTTCGCATAAATGACCCGCTGGACATAAAAATAGAATGTAAGTCCAGGCAAAAATAAGGCATCCCGGCGAGTCAAAAACAGAATAAAAGACTCGGGCAAAAATAAGGGAAAATAATCAAAAAACATGTACACCCGCTGAGTTGAAAAGCCACATTGGACAGCTCTGGCAAAAAATGGGTATCCCGGTGGATTGAAAACCCGAAAGGGAGATCCACGCAAAATAAGGGAATAAGCGAACAACTGCATTCTGAATTCGTCTGTATCACTTACAACTTGTCAAGCTTTGAAAGGTTAAAGCATCGGCCAGATTCATCCTTCTTCAGAAAGCAAGATGAGAAGAACGTCAACGTCATATGAGTCATAGTAAAAGGGAAGCACACTGAAGCGTCATCAATATTGCCAACACCTTTTTGTTTCTCAATTTGTAACAATCTCCTCATTTCAGGTGATCTGTTTCCTTGACTGTACTTGCCAATTCAGGGCACACGAATTAATAAAATCAGATTTTCAGTTACACTCCGTCTTGTACATTTTATTTCATTTGCAAAAATGTCTGATATCCTTGATATAATGGTTGCATAAATACAGATGTGTTTTTCTAATCACATGCTTGCAGGAAATATATTACTTACTCCCGGGAGTGTCTAAACTCCTATAGTGGAATCCAGTAAGGGATATCCCGGGGTACTTGTGCGTTTCTTTTGTCATAACAGGATTGCAGGTATTCAAAGCACAACGTGGGGCATGAAAGCTTCTCCCCAGCAAGCTTCCAAATCATTATTTCCTCAGCACATCTTCCTAACAACTTCAGAAGTGTTTTCTCCCCATCAGAGTTATCGGGCATCATTTCTCCAGCACATCTTTCAAAACAATACCAGGAGGGGCTCATTTCCCCAGCTGAGTTGTTAGATATCCTCATCCTCAGCAGGATCGCCACAGAAATCTCTAGGAAGATCGCTCAGTGATCGTTCCTCCCCAGCCAAGTGCTAGATAGGGAACCATCTCCCCACAGATCTCCAGCCTCTATCCAGAAGAGCAATGTCTGAGAATCTCACAACAAAGTGACGAAAGCATCCACAGCCCCAGCTGGGTTCCTCATTATAATAGGTCTATCAGTGACCCATTTCCCCAAGCAGATTCATCTATATAAGATTTACCAATGATCTCATCCCCAGCTGGGATATCCTTTCAAGCTGATCGGTCAGAGATCTTCACGGCAACGGGATCCGAATCCCGGATCGGTATCTTTTAAATAATCATGGCATTCGCATCATAAATCACCTCAGAGCATAGCATTCTGTCTAATACGGAGCATTACGGAAAAAATCAAACATACTGCATAATCACAAGTCATGTTTTGAATCAGTCACATGTGTTTAACAACATTCTGTCAGCAATGTATATAAGGACTCACAGTCCCAGCAGAAAGCCAAAGCATCCCCTTTGCACGCACAAATACATATATACTCTTTTCGACACCCGTCTGTGTCATATCATTCCCCTGCAGATATAAACCACAAACAGATATCTATATACACTCCATTGACACCCGTCTGTGTCACCTTTCCCCTAGCACAGTTACCCAAACACTTATAATACACTCTCATTGACACCTGTCCGTGTCATCCGATCCCCACAGATCACCAGATATCTTTTACACTTATAAGTTCATAACTTATACACTCTCTCTTATCATACTCGTCTGTGTCATACCCTCCCCAGCAAGATGAACAATTGTTTGTGTCTCACTCATGCTTATTTTTCACTCATACAGATACTCGTCCGTATCTTGTATACACCACTTATCTCTCCTTAGATTCGACACGCGTCCGTGTTCTTTGTTAACCAGTTGATACTCGTTCGTATTGTCATCTCTAAACATGCATTAGCGTTTGTTTTTACTGATACTCGTCCGTATCATAGTCTTAAGGATGCTCGTCCGCATCTTTAATCTATACACAGTGTCAAACACTTATACTGTTCCTTTCTTGAATGTAGATACTCGTCTGTATCTACCATTCTCCAGAAGAGTCCCCAGCAAATCCCGGTAAACTACCTCTCTTCTATCTGACATTCGTCCTATGTCATGATACTTTCGGTAGCCGTACCCTGCCAGGTTATCGTCCTTCACCTTTTTAGATGACCTTCCCTCATCTTTCCCCCAGCGGAGTCTCCATTATTGGAATCCTTTCATATCTGACATTCGTCCTCTGTCGTGATATTTAGCAGCCGTCCCCTGCTAGGTGATCGTCCTTCACCCCTTGATGATCGTCCTTCATCATTTTATCCGATGGTCGTCCCCATCGTTGATCTTGTTATCTGACATTCATGCTATGTCATGATAAACCCCGAGAGCAGCCGTACCCTGCTAGGTGATCGTCCTTCACCTCTTGATGATCGTCCTTCATCATGCTTATCTGATGTTCGTCCCCATCGTCGACTCTTTCTATCCGGCATTCGTCCTATGTCGTGATACTTTCGGTAGCCGTACCCTGCCAGGTGATCGTCCTTCACCTTTTTAGATGACTGTCCCTCATCTTATCCCCAACAGAGTAGTCGTCCCCTACTAGGTGATCGTCATTCACCTTTGATAACCGTACTTCATCATTACTTCATGAACTTGATGGTCGTCCCCATCATTGAATTTACCTTTAATCCCCAGAAAATCTTGATTACTTTCCTTGATGACCGTCCCCAGCGTGATCTCTTTATTTCCCCAGCATGTCGGTCGTCCCCGTCATTGCTTTATCCCCATCAGTCGTCCTCTGCTCGACGGCCGTCCTCCGTCTCCCGCACTTTATAATTATACTTTATTTCCTTTTACAATCTATATCCCTTTTATTCTTCACAACCAGTGAGTGCAAATTTTGGACTGTCTTTGGTATTCAACCACAAGTTATCTTGTTTGCCTGTTAAGCCGTCGCTTACATCCTGCACAGCTAACTCATGTTTGAATAGGGGCAGCTGTAAACACCCCAAATTTTCCCTCACTGAGTTCACACCATGGCTTGTGATCTTTTCATTTGCATAAGTTCAATCACATCATCTCATATTGCATTTTTGCTTCACTGCATTGGTTCAAAGTCATATGCATCTAGGGTTTGTGATCTGAGCAATCCAAGTGCCATTTGAGCCACTCCAAAGGTTTTCAATCATCTCAAGAGGGTCCATGTATTTTCAATCATCATATTACATCCTCCAGAGATCAAGGAAGTCAGAAAATCACAAGAACTGGCAAGGCATGGAAGCAGAGCCAAGTTTAACTACACAGATGACCTAAAATTAGGGTTTTGGTTTCAGAGGCCATAACTCCAAATTTTTTGGTCATTCTTGTTTCTATTGGTCTCAATATGCTATAAGGATCATACATACCAAGTTTGATGGAAATATTCATTGTGGAAGTCATCTGATCACTGGGTAACTTCTTGAGCAAGTCAGAGCCAAATCAGGGCATCTGAGGCCCCCATCCATGAACCCAAAATGGATTTTTCATCAAAATGAATTTATATGGTCTTTATTTGATCATTGAAGTTCTTAGAAGTTCAAAAATTTGAAGAAAAGTGGGCTAAACCAAAAGTTGCCAAAAATGGAAATGACTTGTAACGTAAACTTTCCATTTTGGGAAAGTTTTTCAACCTCCTCTTTCTCAACCAAAAATGCTTCAAATGAAAAATTCTTGGTCATGAAAGTTGTAGATTGGATCATTCCCTTTTCAAAAAGTACAAGAGCAAGATCTAATTCGTTTTGGAACTCAAGTTATGGCTTGACAAAGTTGGCAAAAATAACTTAATTTCATGTTTCATGCAAAAATTGATTTTTTGCAAAACCTCATACCAAACCATTTTGTGACTTCTAAATGACTTCTATGCATCATTACAACTTGCCAAAATCAGAATTGTACAAATTCACAAAGTTTCGTGCCTTGGATCACAAGCTTCCATAAGGCATTTTTCATAAATTCTCAAAGCATCATAACAACATCATATGATTCATTTTGCTGCAAATTGTCCAAGAATTCATAAGATTCCTTGCCTTGGTTCACAAGAAATTCCAAAGAGGGAAATATGCAAGAACATTGGGAACTCTTGATCAAGGCCATCCACCTCACAAAATCTGATCCAAAGGCCTTCCTTGATCCAAGCTGAAGCAAGACAAGCCCTAAGATCTTCTCTGACCCGAGCCATGCCTATGGTACACAAAATCTTGACTTTTGCATCTTTGCACATACCAATCAAGCTGTGAAATTACCAACCCTCTGGCCAATCGGAATATGTTATGTGGACCTCAAGGACTTGAAAAAAACACACACACAAGCCTGAACTCTCCCATAAGCCAGGATTCACAAAAATTGTCAAAACCTTCATCTCTTCGAAACTCCTTCCACAGCCATAAAACTTCAAATTTTTCTTCACCAACAAGTCACACATCATCTATAGAACCAGAATCAACCATCAAAACAGCCTAAAACATCACATATCAAAACCTCAAAATCTGTTATACCAGAGCTGGGACTTCAAAACTAGTCACTCTCAAAGCTTTCTAAGCTTCATTTCATCATCAGGAGGTTCGTAGGAGTGGATTTGCACCAAAGAAGGATCCAGAAAGCCCAGAATCAAGAGGTTCAATCTCAGGTATAGCTCAAGAACTTTTTTCCCAGAAGCTTGTTTTTAAGTTCTTGAATGATTCTCTGTGCTCCCCTGATCATGGGGATGTGACTATTTTTGAGAATGGTTGAGAAACCATGATGTATGTGTGTTCTGAAATTTTGCCCATTTTCATGTTTTGGTTTGAATCTTGTTAATGATGCAAAATAAATGATTTTTGATTGGGGGTTTAGGTTCAGGGATGTTAGGGGATCATTTTTGGGCAAGAAATTTAGAGATTAGAGGCTTAGGGAAGAATTTAGGGTTTGTGCTCACCGGAACACTGTTCCGGTCACCTGAAAGTAATTTGCCCTAATCCCATTAATTAAGCTAAGTTTGAATAATGGCCCTTAGATCCTAGGTTTACCGCGCGTGTGGACGTCCCAGATCACATGTTTAAACCCTAATCCACCATTTAATTAATTAATTATGATTAATTAGTCAGGACAAATCCCAACCATTCAAAAACACGCCAGTCAACCCTAGAGTCTCAGCTTCAAATCTAGACCTTAGGATCTTCATACTTTTCATTTTTATTATTTTTATTTTATTTTTCTTTGTATTTCTTTCTACATTTTATTAAAAATAGCCAAAATAGTCTAAAAATTCTGAAATCTTTTATCCAAACTTTAATTAATTTTCAGAACCCAAAAATATTTTTATTTTTATTTTTTGCATTAAAAAATATTTTTAAATCATTTAAATGATTATTATTAATTAGTTAATGAAAATTAATTAATTAAAAATACATTTAGGTATTTAAAAATCCCAAAAAAATCCAGAGAACATTTTCAAACATTTACAAACTCACCACACAAATTTCTTTTTGGGTTTGATCATATTTTGACATTTTTCAATTGAATTAGGGTTCTTAAATTTGAATATTTTTAACCCTAACTTCAAAAATTCATAACTTTTGAACCAAAGTGAGTTTGTGAATGATTATTTTTGCATTGTGTTATGCATGACTTCAAGTTCCTAAAAACATTTTTGTTTCATTTTTATAGTGCATTTTCAATTTGTTTGGCATTTTACCTTTAGGATCACCCTTTTAAACCCTTGAAACTTAGAAAAATCATAAGTCCTTCTAGGTTAAGCTTCTGACATCCCCCTTTGGATGGTAGCTTAGTGTAGGATTAGGGTTCCTCTAAGTTCATTTTCAATTTTTTTATCCCATGTCTTGCTTCTGTTTTTGAATTGTGCATCTCATATGATCATATAACCCTAATTTGCATCTTCATTTGCATCCATCTTGTATAAGCTTGCATACATGAACTTTCCATGACATTTTGTGCATCCATATGACATGTAAGACATCTTAGGACATGTTAGAATCATGTTTGATCATTGCATCATCCATTTGCCATGTTTTGCTTTCATTTCATTTCATGTGCATTCATGAACTTTCATGCCTCTTATATGCTTCATTTGCATTCTCATCTTTTGTATGATCATCTTCATCTCATGACATACATTTGCATCATCTCTTAGCATCATTTTCATCTTGAATATGCTTCTGATTTTGGTTTGCATCCTTGCATTCATTTCATTTTCATTTCATTTTCATTTCCTTTTGCTAACTTTTCAGGTGGTAAGTGTTTGAGAAGTGAATTTGCCTTCACTTCTCACATTCTCTTATCATCTCTCTTATGCATCATTGCTGCATTTTATCTTTGTATTAAAGTGAGCTTGCTCATTCATGTTCCCTCCTCACTTTCTTTCTTCAAGCAACTTATCTTCTTAAGTGAAGTAAGTTGACTTGCTTCTTTTGCTTCTCTTCCATCTATCTTGTTCCTTCCTTGGTAGCTTTTCTTGAAGATCTCTTGCAAGCCTCATAAAACCTAGGAATATCCAAGCATGATCATAATTAGGGTTTGATTATTCCCCCCATTAGTTTTACCTTTGTGTCATCTTTTGTGTCTTCTCTTCTCATCTCATAATCAGGGACTAAACCCTTAAGGCTTTAAGGCTTTGTGATTAAGATTATGCCTGTATCCTTCTATTAGGATGGAGTGTATAACTTTAATCCTAAATGTTAAACCCTTAATGTGTTTAAATCCCTTAATCAATTCATCTAATAATCACTAAGACATCAAGCTTGTAACTTGTGCCTTGCATTAGGGTTCTAATTCTTCCTTAATTGGTTAAGAAGGACTAACCCTAGTGTTAATGGACAAGTCCTCCTCAAGTTGTCGTACAAACCATAAAAATCACTTCTTAATCTTACCATTAACTAAAATCCACTTTAATAAAGGCTTTGTTTTGTCATGATGTTAATCCCTAATCATGGATTAAGTTGAGGAGCCTTTCTCAGCTTAAATGTTCTCATCTATCATCCTTCTATTAGTATGGTGTAATGGGTCCATTAAATCCTTGATTATGGCTTAAACTCATTACTTAACAGTAAACAAAAAACTCCAAAACCATCTAAATAAATGCAAGTAGGTTAATGATCTTAATCCTACATCATGGTGATTCAGTGTGAGGTGTTTACTTCATGCTTAAGGTATTCTCATTACCCCTAATCAGAGGGAGGTTGTGATGAGTTTACTAGCCCTTGGTTTAGGCTTAAGCTCATTTTCTTATGACAAATTCCAAAAGCAATAAAAGATTGAAAACACCAAAAACAAACAATAATCGTCTCCTTCGGGATTCTTTTCTCATCTCATTCACTCACAAACGGTAACTTGCTTCTTCCGTCTAATGCAAGACAGTTTGCACCTGAGCCAGACAGGTCATACACTTGAGCATAGACAAGTAAGCAGCTCATAAGTCAATTTATCTTCCAGTCTCTTTGAGTCAAACTACGGTGTTCTGACTTCCTCATTGCACGATAGGATACGTAGGCATAACTTAACAGTTATCGAACAAAAGTCTTTGTATATTCCCCCTCTTCCAGCATTACTCTTTAAGCCTCATAGTCTTGAGCTTTGCACTCTTTTCTTACACTGACACTCCTTCATTTCACTTCACATTTCTTCTGCACTGACACTTGCATTCTTTTCCAGCTTTTGCACACAAATATCACTGACACTACCCCTTTAAGCACAAATCTTTTAAGCGTGGATCCCGTCGAGTACGGCGGACAATCTGGGTGCTAATACCTTCCCAGGTTGTAACCAACCCCCTTTCTCAGTTTCTTTGGTTCGCAACCGTCTTGTCCATCTTTTCTTAGGTTCATGCAGCATTACCTTTCCTTCGGGATAAAAATGCCTAGCTGGCGACTCTTTTCAGTTCACCCTTGTGTTCTCCCCTTTCGCCGACCGTTCGCGTCTGTACCCCTTCTGGCCAGGTGTAATCAGGTGGGAGCGACACCTTACCCGCTACTAATCATTTCATAGAATATTTCCACAGCTTTCTATTGGTACTAAGAGCGCTTCAATCGGGTACCCAAGTACAATTGCATACATCTTAGAAAAATCCCACTTTCAAAACTTGACAACGACGAGCAATCACTACCAGTAGAGTAACCGATTACTCAACCACAGAAGCAACTTTTGATCTTCAGTGTTACCTAAGCCTCCCTTCTCATTCCAATTGTAACTAAAAGTTATAACCACCACGAATGGAAGATTCCACCGACCAACGCTGAAAGAAAACAGTGGACAAGTTGTGGTTAGCGGACCTGCTCTCATTAATCCAAGCAATAGGTTACTGCAAACCATATTACAAATTCATCTAATACATATGCAGAAATTCAGTGCAAGGTGATAACTAATCAACTTGACCTCCACAAATGCTTTCCTTACATCAAAAACTTTCTTAACCAAGTCATCAACAACTCCAGGAGAGTCCTTCCATCCACCATCCTCGTGGACCATCGAACGTCAGGACGTCCGCTCTAAACAAAATTCATATAATACCGAATTAACGACTGTCCAAACCAAGTCTCTGAATTTGTAGGCTTGCCTTATACTTATTCAATCTCATTTGTTGCCAATCCTGTCCTTGGCGATACAAATGGTTTCCATGGAGGTAACACTGATCGTAGAGCTCCATTTGGACATGTAGCATATCAAGAAGCACGCACTCGCTTCAGATGAGCACAAACCATCCAAAGCCTTCTCATATCGTGCGGTCAATGTCGTCTCCATACTGTATTAACTTCACGCTCTACGATAATCTTCTCTCACTCAAACACAAGCCATCATACTAGAAATTCTTCCAAATCCAATGTGTTTACTCTAACACTTATCACCACTTTATCAATTCCACACTTCATAGATCTCATATCGCTAAATAGAGCTTTTTCTATCCTTCGACCGGGGTGTACTTGTCCCACTTGATACGTGTAGTCACATCCTTGTGTTCCTCTTCACCTTTCGCCACAAAATTAGGCTCCCTAAGGAAAACGAACACTCTTAACTGGTAACTTCAATCCCTCTGGGAGGTATTATCCGAATACATCCCTTGAGGTGTTCTCGCTCATCCACGATGCCACCGCTTCCTTAGAATTGAAACACTCACAAGAATTACTCATTTTTGAACTTACGCCACACATTCCACAAGTACTCTCTCTCCACACGGAATGAGCCTTCTCAACGCTCTTGATTATACTAGTGATTATTACCGGTCCACCAGCAACTTTACTCATTCCCTGATACACTGACCATTTATCCCATAGATATCTTTAGCCTTCGGATCCTATCCATTCCAAAGGATTCCTCAACCCACACACTTCTCTACAATCCCACGTCACAGGATGTAAAATTCTTAAGAAGACTCCAACTGCGCAGACCAAAGCTCCTTCTGCTAACTTTTGGCTTGAGCCTACTCTCATAGCACAAGTTGCATCAACACTACGGGATCCTCATGGTCGCACAACCATGATCTTACCTACCACATACATAGCACTAGGCTGATCAGAACCATTACTACATAGTGTGATATTAAGAATCATGTCGGCCAGACACACTTAAGAGGCAGGAAAGATTTACTTATGATGTTTCAAGGCTAGGTCGAGGATACGACCTACTCTGATACCAACTGTAATGCCCATATAATATATATCTAGAATAATATCATACAAGTGTAATTTTGGTACTGACACCATCATAAATACCTACTAGTATAATTCACATTCTTGTCCAATTCTATAAACAATACAATTATGGCACAAGACATGGAAATCATACTAAAAATAAAAATCTAAGAACAAATACAATATCCATTATTGTACAGAGATACAAAAAATACACAATAGAAGACTAAATCTATGCTTCACTTGAAACATCTCGAGCATAGCTCCACTTGTAAATCAAACTAGCATAAAGGAACCTGAAAAACAACAACAATAGTGGGGTGAGATAACAACATCTCAGAGTGTTCTCTATCTTAGAGTTCTCTCAACTCTACAAGGTTCTTTGGTCATTTCTCAAAAGGATCCGGTGCGAGATAGAACAACGGTTCATACAACGCTCACACCACTAAACGAGTGAAACATCTACCTCAAGCCCTTACGGATGCTTCTCATGGGACTAAAACAACCCACATCAAGACTTACTCAGAACTATTACGGAGGATTCGATATAACACTAACCTCAATCTTTACGGATGCTTCATGTGAGACTAAAGGCAACCCACCTCAAGACTTACTCAAGATTATCGCCTAATTAGTGTAGCACCTTACCTCAAATATTTTCGGATGCTTCACGTAGGACTAAAAGTAACCCACCTCAAGGCTTACTCAAGACTTTACGGAGGATTCATAGCCCACACACCTCAACTCAAAACCCTTATCTATTCAACCGATATCTCAAGTCCTTATGGATGTTCTTGTGAAACACAAAGTAACTACATTGAGGTTTATACAAGACTTTACGGAGGACACCATGTAATACACACCTCTAGCCTTTACGGATGCTTCCCGTGGGACCAAGATCTACCCACCTCAAGACTTAAACAAGACTAATACGGAGGATCTAATAACATACACACCTCAAATCTTTACAGATGCATCCCCTGGGACCAACATCACCCACCTCAAGACTTACACAAGACTATTACAGAGGCCTAGTGTATAACATGCTAAATTTCACAACAAACTAGTTAAAACTAGGCATCTCATAAGTTATATCACCCAATAACCTAGTTGCACTACAAGACCACACTATTGGGTTATGGTAAGATTCCTCGCACTTTCTCCATTTTTGATACTTTTAATCATACAGTTCTCAATTACATATTTCTAACATTTTAGTCTAGTTATCACCATTAAAAAATTCTCACAATGATCCCATGTATCTACTCTCAATCAATCATCATGATTAGGCATACCTTCCAAAATTCCCTAACTAACATAATTACGGTTAATCAGAAAAGTCAGATAAAAGTCGGGTAAACGTAATATCTCTTAGCATCATCAATTAGTAAATATTCTCAGCTTCGAATCGATATGCAGAGCACAAAAAACGGATACCCGAATCACAAGTTACGATTTAAAAACACAAAACAGAACTCACAGGTCTCGCTGAGCGAGGGTCAGCTTGCTGAGCGAGGAACTTCCTGCATTTCTCGTTGAGGGAGCTCTACGATTCCAGAATTTTTAGACTTACGGGAAACATCATTTTCCATACTAAAATCAACCTAAACACCACCAAAACAAGAGAATCAAACACTAAACATGAATATTATCATATATTAGTCATTATACTTCCATTTAAACGAGTTTTAACCGTTTAATCTATCAATTTCTAAGATTTTCTACAAAACCCTAAAAACTATAAACTCAACCAAAACTCAAAAGAAAAGTTTCTAACTAAGAACCCACCTTGCAATCGACGAGGAGGTTGGTGAAAATGAAGATTTGGTGGATAAATGGTGATGATCCAAGCATTTCCTCTCTTAGGGTTTTTCTTCCTCTTCTTCTCTCCTCTTGTCCCTTTCTTTCTTTTCTTTTTCCTTCTTTCTCTTTTCTTTCTCTTACCAACTTTCTTTCTTTTCTTTTCCTTATACACAACTTGTTTCTCTTTCTTTTAGAAAAACCAAATAATGTATATTATACCAATATAGGATAGTTAGTATACTAATGGTTCCAATTTTGAGAATATCCAGAAAATATCTCTGAGTCAGATAATACTAATTTATCCTAATTAATATTATACAGGGTGTTTAATTAAATACATGGTATTACAGTTAATCTGAATTCGGTTCCAGTCCTTAATAGGGAAAATTTCAAGGATTAGAAAGTGAACTTAGAAATTGTTCTTGACTGCATGGATTTTGACCTTGCATTAAGAAAGGAGAAAAATGTTTCTCATACAGAACCTACCACCTTTGAATAGAGGAAAGATAATGAGAAGTGGGAACGCTCCAATCGCATGTTTCTCGTGATCATTAAGCATTACTTTCCTAAGGTCTTTAGGGGTACTATATCGAAAGATATAAATATGCTAAATATTTCCTTGTTGAGATTGAAAAGCTCTTTAAGAAAAGTGATAAGGAAGAAATAAGTACTCTTCTTCAGAACTTGATTTTCATGAAGTATCAAAGCAAAGTAAATATAAGGGAATACATTATGAGCATGTCAAACATTGTTTCAAAATGTAAGGCACTAAAGTTTGAGTTGTCTGAATATTTACTAATTCATTTAGTATCACTTTCTCTTGTTTCACGGTTTGGTCAGTTTAAGATATCTAATAACTATCAGAAAGATAATTGTTCTCTTAATGAGTTCATTTAATTTTGTGTGCAAGAAGAGGAAAGGTTGAAACAATATAATACAGAAAGTACTCATATTGTTAGTACCTCTAAAGACAAGGGCAAAAGAAAGAAAACTTATGAGACCAACAATGAAGTTGCTAGTGTTCTAGCACAAAAGAAACAAAAACAAGATGATAATTATTTCTTTTGTAAAATGTCTTGACACATGAAGAAGAAATGTCCTAAATTTCATGCTTGGCATGCATAGAAAGGTGCATTTCTCACTTTGTTGTTCTGAGGTAAATTTAGCTCAGGTACCTAGAAACACTTGGTGGTTAGACTCAGGTGCAACTAATAAAATTAGTATTTCAATGCATGGTTGCCTGAACTACCGAAAACCAAATGATGTTGAAAGATACATTGATGTTGGAGATCAGAAGTCTGAGGAGGTGGAAGCTGTAAGGCATTTTAGATTATTATCAAGTATTGGATTATATTTGTAATTAAAAGAAATTTTTTATGTACCGTCATTTAGACAAAATTTAGTTTCAGTTTCTTATTTGGACAAATCAGGTTATTTATGTTCATTTGGGAATAATATATTTAAGTTATCTTTTAATTCAAGTATTGTTGGAACTGGTTCATTTATAAGTCATAATAATCTATATTTGCTTGACGCAATAGTTAACTATGGTGAATCCTTAAATGTAGAAACACGCGGTACTAAGCGAAAAATTGATAATAATAATAATAATCCAGGAGTATTATGGCATAAACGCCTTGGTCACATTTCTAAAAATAGATGAGCGACTAGTGTCTGATGGAATTTTAGATTCCATTGATTTAACAAACTTTTATGTTTGTGTTTAATGCGTTAAAGGAAAACAAACCAAACCAAAGAAATTTGGTGCATTTAGAGTAACATATGTCTTAGAGTTGATACATATGAACATTTGTGGAACATTTTAGTCCCCTTCTTGAAATGGTCGACAATATTTTATATCATTCATAGATGATTATTCAGATATGCGTACATATTTATTATACATGAAAAGTCTCAGTCATTGGATTTGTTTAAATCATTTAAGGTTGAAGTTGAGAATCAACTCAACAAAATAATTAAGAAAGTAAAATTTGACCGTGGCAGTGAATATTACGACAGATATGATGGTTCAAGTGAACAACATCCAGGGCCTTTTGTTAAGTACCTAAAGGAATATGGAATCGTCCCATAGTACATCATGCCATGATAACCTAGCATGAACAGTGTTATTGAAATACAGAACCAGACTCTTAAGGATATGGTAAGGAGTATAATTTGTCATTCAACCTTTCTAGAGTCATTATCGGGAGAGAAAATAAATACTCCATCTTATATTCTAAATAGAGTACAAACAAAAGAAGCTTCCATAACATCTTATGAAGTTTGAACTGGGAAAAAGCCTAGTATGAGACATTTTCATGTGTAGGGATGTCCAGTTAAGGCAAGGCCTTATAGGCTAAATGAAAAGAAATTGGACTCCCAAACAAAGAGCAACTAATTTATTGGCTATTTTGAAATATCTAATGGTTATAAATTTTACGATCCCAAATTAAAATCCATTTTTGAGACAAT
This sequence comes from Lathyrus aphaca, assembly GCA_963966055.1. Lineage (NCBI taxonomy): Eukaryota > Viridiplantae > Streptophyta > Magnoliopsida > Fabales > Fabaceae > Lathyrus > Lathyrus aphaca. The sequence goes on from OZ014521.1 coordinate 233,805,397, forward strand.
AACAACCACATTCTTTAAGTACATTGAGTTTGGGGGGGGGGGAAATAAGGTTAGATACTTTGTTTTAGATGAAGAATCGGTAACAACTCCAAAACTGATTCATACAGTTGCTTTTGATCAAACAAGTAGGAAACCTCAACAAGACATTTTTTGTTTTCCTCCTACTCAAGATGATTTTGTAATTCATGAAGAAAAAACTAAAAATCCTCAAGAACAAGTGTTACAAGAATCAATACCTTTGTGGAGATCCAATATAGAAAGGAGAAATGCAATTTTGGATGATTACATAGTATTTCTCGAAGAACATGAGGAAAATAATGGTATGATGGAAGATGATCCAATCATCTTCCGTCAAGCCATGCAAGATTCCAACTCGGAAAAGTGGAATGAAGAAATAAAGAAGGAATATAAGTCCATGCAAGATAATAAAATTTGGGAACTTGTTCTGTTACCAGAAGGTGTGAAACTCATTGGTTGCAAATGGATTTTTAAGACCAAGCGGGATCCTAATGGTAATGTGAAGAGGTATGAAGCTCATCTTGTGGCTAACGATTATACTCAAAATTGAATTGAATTTATCTTCAGTTTCATTGAAAGATTCTTTTAGGGCAATCATGGCTCTTGTTGCACATTATGATTTGGAACTCCATCAAATGGATATCAAGACAAATTTTCTCAACGGATACATTGATGAAACGATATACATGGTGCAACCAGAAAACTTTGTGTCATAAGAATCAAATAATATGGTTTGCAAATTAACAAAATCCATCTATGGACTAAAATAGGCATCTCGTCGGTGGTACATAAATTTCATGAAGTAATTCTCTCATTCGGATTTGAGGTGAATCTTGTTAAAGATTGTGTGTATCACAAATTCAGTGGGAGAAAATACATTTTCCTGACCCTATATGTTGATAACATATTGCGTGTCGCTAATGATATAAGCATGATGCACAAAACAAATAAAATTCTATCAAGAACATTCAAGATGAAAGATCTTCGTGACGCCACCTTAGTACTAGGAATTCAAATACATCGAGATCAATCTCGAGGTATTCTAGAATTATGATAAAGAAGCTATATCGAAAAGGTAATTAAAAGGTTTGGTATGCAAGAATATAAATCAGGAGATACGTCAATTGCTAAGGGAGACAAATTCAATCTCAGTCAGTGCCCAGATGGAAGTCGGATGTATCCCCAAGTGTGTACACGTTCGAATATTGCATTCATAGTTGGGATGTTAGGAAAATATTTGAGCAATCCATGAATGGATCATTAGAAACAGCCAAAAAGGTTATGAGGTATTTTAAGTGACCAAAATACTATATGCTCACATATAGGAGGACATACCAGTTAGAGATCACTAGTTACTTTGACTCAAATTTTGCTAGATGCCAAGACACTAAAAAATCCACTTCAGGCTCAGTCTACATGTTGGCTAGTGGTGTAGTTTCCCAGCGCAGTGCTAAGTAAACTCTTACGGCTTCATCCACCATGGCTTAAAATTTTATAGCATGTTATGATGCATCCAACCATGTGATTTAGTCGAGGAATCTTGTCAATAGGTTGTAAATTGTGGAAGGAATTGAAAGGCCACTTAAGTTATGTTGTGACAACAAATCAGTCGTTTAGTATTCCAACAATAATAGCAACTCGACCAAGTAAAAAAATATTGATATCAAATTCCTACTTTCCTAGTTGTTAAGGAAAAGGTATAAAGTGGACAGATTTCCATAGAACACTTAGGGACAAACTCCATGATAGTAGACCCTCTTTCAAAAGGTCTTCCACCCAAGGTCTTTCATGAGAACACTACTCGCATGGTTGTTTTACTGTTAGAGGAGTCTTTGGTTTAGTGGGAATTAGTTGATTGTGAGTTTTATGTTTTGTATTTGGTATTATGTATGCATACTATGATTCTGAATATTTTCCAATTAATAAATTTTGATATTCAACATTTCTCATTTTGTACAATAAATTTATTGAATGATCTCACTAAAGTAAAGAAGGACCAATTGAAAATCGACATATACAAACCATCGTCATGTGATTTTCATGATGCACATTTCATGATGGATCTATGGCATTTAGTTGTGACGTTACATTGACGGGTTTAATTATGATTGATATAAAAAAATCACCTTGATTTTGTATATTGTCATGATTAACGGGCGAGATAATTTGGATATGCTTAAGGACCTACATGCCATAACCTACCCACCAATAATCATTTTAACCTTAGATAATTAGAGCCCCACCCTTAGTTCTTGCACAAGTATTATTATACCTCGACAATGGAAGCCTTTTCTCCTATCTCTTCCTTGCCCTAGCTTTCTTCTCAACTTTTCTCGAAAAACCAAAATCTGACAACTTCTCTCCAATTTCCTTACTTCTTCTTCTTCTTCTTCTTATATTATTATTATTTAATCCAAGTAATTAAAATAATAAAAATAATAATAATAAATATTTATTTAAATAATAATCACCTCCTATTATTTAATTAAATAAATAGTAGTTAATATAATTAGTTAGTTCTACTCTCCACACCACTAAGTTCTACACAATTGCTCACACACCCCAACACCTAAAATTCTATAATTCTAAGGTCATTACCCTTACCACAGGGTACCCCAACATAACAAAAGTCACATATGCACCATATGACCTAATTTTAATTACGAAAAATAGTTAAAAGAAAATGGGGTGTTACAACTCTCCCCCACTTAGAATATTTTAGTCCTCGAAAATTACCTGATATGAACAACTCAGGATAACACCTCCTCACACTATCTTCATGATAACAATATCCTTGTCTCAAAACTGCTTCATCTCATAGTCTTCAATCCGCACAAGCAAAGCCTTAACCGTAAGGTCATCTCTTACTTGGACATCATCCATTAGAATCACATGCGACAGATCCGAAACGTACTTACAAAGCCTTAACATGTAAATTCAACAAATTTGGTGGCAAGCCACTTTATAAGCAATGGCTCCAACCCTTATTGATATCTGATACAAACCAATAAACCAAGGAGTAAGCATCCGCAACTTCAAAGCATGTCCAACACCGATCATTGGGGTGACTCTCAAAAACACATGGTCTCCTTCTTGAAACTCAAGGTCCTTCCTCATCTTATCATGGTAACTCTTCTACCTACTCTATGAAGCTTTCATCTTTTCTCGAATCAGTTTCACCTTCTTAGTAGTTTGTTGAACAATCTCAGGTCCAAGCACCATACCCTCACCAAATTTATACCAACACAAAGGTGTCCTACACCTCCCACCATACAAAACTTCAAAAGGCTCCATTCTAATACTAGAATGGTAAATGTTATTATAAGTGAACTCAATCAACAAAAAATGACTATCCCAAACACCTCCTTGTTAAAAAACACAAGCCCTCAATGAATCCTTCAAAGACTGTATAATCCTCTATGTCTGTGGATGATAAGTTGAACCCAACCTCAACTTCATACTCAAAGCCTATTGCAAACTCGCCCAAAATCTGGAAGTGAACCTCAGATCTCTTTTTGACATGGTATGTGTAAACAACCCAAATTTGCCCTCACCCATTCACACCATGTCTTGTGATCATTTCATATGCATAAACTCAATCATAGCATCTCATATCACATTTTTGATTCATTGCATTGGTTCAAAGTCATCTACATCTAGGGTTTGTGATCTGAACAATCCAAGAGCTTCTTGAGCCACTCCAAAGGTCATCAATCACTTCAAAGGGGTCCATGTATGTTCAAACATCATATTATATCCTCTCAAAGTCAAGAATGTCAAAGAATCACAAGAACTGAGAATGGCATGGAAGCAGAGCCAGGTTTGACTGCACAGATGACCTAGAATTAGGGTTTTGGTTTCAAAGGCCATAACTCCAAATTTTTTTGTCATTCTTGTTTCTATTGGTCTCTATATGGTATAGGGATCATGCATATCAATTTTCATGAAGAAATTCAATGGGGAAGTCATCTGATCAAGGGTTGACTTTCTAAGCAAGACAGTGCAAAATCAGGGCATCTGAGGCCCCCCAATGACCCAACCAAAGGGTATTCTTCATCATTTTGGTTGTGTATGATCTTTATTTGATCATAGAAGATGTTGGAAGTTCACAAAATTGAATAATTTCAAGTCATTCGCAAAGTTGACTTTTTGGGAAAGTTTGACTTTTAATGAAATTGCCATTTTGGGAAACTTTTTCAACCCTTGCTTTTTGATTCAAAAATGCTTCAAATGGAAAAACTTTGGTCATGAAAGTTGTAGAGTGGATCATTCCCTTTTCAAAAAGTACAAGAACATGACCTAATTCATTTTGGATCAAAAGTTATGGCTTGTCAAAGTTGGCTAAAATCACAAAATTTGAAGTTTTCTACCAAAGAGACATTTTGCAAAATGGTTTGTTCAAGTGTTCTAAAGGCCTCAAATGTGTACCATTTCTTCACAACATGATCATGTGACATCTAAAATTCAGAATGGGCCAAGGGATCACTCATTTTAATGACTTATGGAGCAATATTTCTCAAAGGAAACAAAAGTGAAGCAAGTTGCAAAAACTCACTCAAGTGTGAATCCACTTGCTTGTTGACTTCACAACCAATCCTATGGCTCTCCACACATCTTGCTGCGCAGGACACCCCATCTGTCCTTGGCTAGCTAGTAGCCCATGCCTCTCTTACACAACTTTGACATTTTGGCAACTTGAGCCATACCAATCACAAAAGCACACATCAACTCATCTGACCAATCCCATTTGTTTATACAAACCAAAAGCAAGCCAAAGCATAGGACACACAAGCCTGAAAGCACCAAGAACACAGCTCTCTCATTTTCACCCCATTTTTCAAAAGCTTTCGAAACACTCTCCACAAGCTGCAAACACACAAACCAACTTCACAAATCAACTCAGCATACTTCACTGATCAGAAACCACCCATCACCATAGCCTGAAACTCCCAGAAACCAAGATACGATTTCTCTCCCCCTTTGAGCAAAACTTCAGCAATCTTCCAAACCACCCATTATAAACTTCAAACAAGCATTGAAAGCTTCTCAGGAAGTCCATTGGAGGTTATTGGAAGCAAAGAATCAGCCAGAAAGTGCCAGAAATCAAAGCTTCGATTCAGGTAGCCATGGAAATTCATTTTTCCAGAACTCCTTTCTCTTGTTTCTAAAATGATCTGCATGCTTCCCTGAGTCCACTGAACATTTTATTTTTGAAAATGATTGAGTTTTGAGGTTGTATGCTTGATCTGAAAGTTTGCCCGAAAAAATGTGCTTGCTTGTTTCTCTTGATTCAGTGAGAATAAATGTTGTTTGAGTTAGGGTTTAGGTTTAGGGATGTTCATAGATTGATTCTGGAGAGTTTGGTGTTGATTTGATGCGTATTCAGTGAGATAGTGGTTTTGGCCTGCCGGAGAAGATGACCGGAACACTGTTCCGGTCATCTGAAAGTCATTAGGATTAATTAATTAGGGTTTAGTCTTAATTGCGTAGATTTGAATTCTGGCCGTCCAGATGCGCGCGCCAGTCAACTCCCGCGCGTGTGAATTTGAATACTGGCCATTGATCATGATGACTTTCTCATTTTCAGTTTAATTTCATTTTATTTTTCATTTTATTTGATTTGTTTTGTTCATTTTATTAAAAATAGTAAAACATTTTCAAAAATTCTGAAAATTTTTATGCAACCTTTTATTAATTTTCAGAAACCAAAAACATTTTTATTTTTATTTTTTGCATTAAAAAATATTTTTAAATCATTTAAAAGATTATTTTTAATTAATTAATGAGAATTAATTAATTAAAAATACTTTTAGGTATTTAAAAATCACCAAAAATTTCATGAAACATTCAAAACCATTTAGAAACATTGTCCAACCTTCAAACCAAATTTCTTTTTTGATCTTGATGTCTTTTGATAATTTTCCATGGAATTAATTTCATTTCAAAGCATTATTTTGATCCAATGTTCAAAAATTCATTTTTGCCTAGTCTTTGAGAGTTGGACTTTGATTCTTTTTTCATTGCATCTTGTATAGCATGTAGTTCATAGGATTAAATTGGCATGATTTGATCTTGCATTTTCAATTTGTTTGACATTTTTCTTGACAAGGTACCTTAAAACCCTAGCAACCTTAGGAAATTCATAACTTTCACTAGGTTAAGAATTGGATCCCCTCCTTTGGGAAGTGAGTTTGTATAGGTTTAGGGTTCCTTTGAATGCATTTTCAATTTTTTATCTTGATGTTTGCTTCTGATTTTGATTTTTGTTTTGTGCATTGATCATAAACCCTAATTTGGGCTTCCTTTTGCATTCATCTTCCATTTGCTTGCACACTATGACTTGCCATGACATTTTATGCATCCATTTGATTCATAACACATCTTAGGACATATTAGAATCATGTTTGATCATTGCATCTTTCATTTGCCATTTTGTATGTCATTTGCATTCCATAACTTTTCATGTATGTTCATGGTTCTAAGCATGTTCCTTTTGCATCCATATGTTTGTATGATCATCCCCATGCCTTGTTTCATGTGTGCATCATATCATAGCATCATTAGCATCATACTTATGCTTCTGGTTTTGTTTTGCATCATGTCATTTCATCTCATTTTGCACTGCATTGCATTTTTTCCACTAACTTTTATGGTGGTAAGTTACTTTGAGAAGTGAATTTGCCTTCACTTCTCACAATTTCTTTTCATCTCTCTTATGCATCATTGCTGCATTTTGTTTTGTGTTTGAGGTTGAGCTTGCTCATCCTTCTTCTCCATACTTTCTTTCCTCAAGTGACTTGTCTTCTTAAAGGAAGCAAGTCACTTTGCCTCTTTGCTCCTTTCATCTGCTTCCTGGTGGTTCCTCTGAAGATCTTTCTTGTAAACCTCACAAACCTTAGGAAAAACCAAGCATGACAATAATTAGGGTTTTGATTAGTCCCCCCATTTAGATTTTACCTTTGTGTCTCTTTTGAGTCTTCTATTCTCACCTCATAATCAGGGACTAAACCCTAAAGGCTTTAAGGCTTTGTGATTAAGCTTATGCCTGCATCCTTCTATTAGGATGGAGTGTATAACTTTAATCCTAAGTGTTAAACCCTTGATGTGTTTAAATCCCCTAATCAATTCATCTAATAACCACCAAGACATCAAGCTTGTAACTTGGGCCTTTCATTAGGGTTATAATTCTTCCTTAATTGGTTAAGAAGGACTAACCCTAGTGTTAATGGACAAGTCCCCCTCAAGTTGTCTTACAAACCCTAAAATTCACTTCATCATCTTATCATTAACTAAAATCCACTTAATAAAGGCTTTGTTTTGTCATGAGTTTAATCCCTAATCATGGATTAAGTTGAGGAGCTTTCCTCAGCTTAAACATTCTCATCTATTATCCTTCTATTAGGATGGTGTAATGAGTTTTTTTAATCCCTGATTATGGCTTAACCTCATTACTTAACACTAAACAAAAACAACAAAAACATCCAAATGATCACAAGTAGGTTAATGATCTTAATCCTACATCAAAGGTGATTAAGTGTGAGATGCTGACTTCACACTTAAGGTATTCTCATTACCCCTAATCAGAGGGAGGATGTGATGAGTTTACTAACCCATTGGTTTAGGCTTAAGCTCATTTTCTTATGACAAACTTCAAAAAGCAATAAAAGACTGAAAACTCAAAAACAAACAATAATCGTCTCCTCCGGGATTCTTTTCTCATCACACTCATTCACAAACGAGAATTTGCTTCTTCCGTCTAATGCAAGACATTTTGCACCTGAGCCAGACAGGTCATACACTTGAGCATAGGCAAGCAAGCAGTTCACAAGTCAATTCATCTTTCAGTCTCTTTGGGTCGAACTACGGTGTTCTGACTTCCTCATTGCACGAGAGGATACGTAGGCATAACTTAACAGTTATCGAACAAAAGTCTCTGTATATTCCCCCTCTTTCCAGCATTATTTTCTTAGCCTCATGATCTTGAGCATCTTATTCCTTTTCTTACACTGACACTGTACATTTATACACTTCACATTTTTCTTTACACTGACACTTGCATTCTTTCCAGCTTTGATACACAAATTGCACTGACACTACCCCTTTTAAACACAAATCTTTTAAGCGTGGATCCCGTCGAGTACGGCGGACAATCTGGGTGCTAATACCTTCCCAGGTTGTAACCAACCCCCTTTCTCAGTCTCTCTGGTTCGCAACCGTCTTATCCATATCTTTCTAGGTCTATGCAGCATTACCTTTCCTCCGGGATAAAAATGCCTAGCTGGCGACTCTTTTCTTTTCCTGTGAGTTGACTCCTGTGTGTTCTCACACCCCCCTCTCGCCGACCGTTCGCGTCTGTACCTCATTTGAGCTCAGTCTCATCTTTTGGGAGCGACAGTATGCGGTGTCAACTCACATACCAAACTCAAGTCTCTAAACTGCTTAATCAATTCCAACTTTCTAACCATCGTAGCAAACATATACAAAGACTTCTGTCTCAAAGCATCAGCCACGACATTTGATTTATCGGGATGATAATTCAAACCAAAGTCATAATCCTTCAAAACTTCTAACCATCTTCTATGCATCATATTCAATTTCTTCTGATCAAATAAATACCTCAAACTCGTGTGATCACTATACACTTCAAATCTAGAACCATAAAGATAATGCCTCTAAATCTTCAACATTAACACTACTGCAACCAACTCCAAATCATGAGTAGGATAATTTCTCTTATGAACTCTAAATTGTCATGAGGCATTACCCACAACCTTGCCATATTGCATAAGTACACCTCCTAAACCCATCAACGACACATCACAATACACCACAAACAGTTCATCCGACTCAGTCAAAATTAAATCCGGAGTTGTAGTCAACCTCTTCTTTAGCTCAATGAAACTCTTTTCATAGTGAACATCCCACACAAATGCTTTACCTTTGCAAGTCAACTGAGTCAATGTAAGTGATAACTTAAAAAATTCTTAAATACACTTGCGATAATAACCAGCAAAGTCCGAAAAGCTTCTAATCTCAGTAATAGACTTCAGAGCCTTGCATTGTAAAAACGCCTCTACCTTGGATGGATACACATCAATACCATCACCTGAAATAACATGAACAGGAAAATTCACCTCTTTCAACCAGAATTGAAACTTCGACAATTTATTATAAAGCTTTTACTCTTTCAATATATACAACACAATCAACAAATGCTCAACATGTTCCTCTTTTGATTTAGAATAGATCATAATGTCATCAATGAAGACCATAACAAATTGATCCAAGTAAGTGTGAAAGATTCGGTTCATATACTTTATAAATACTCCAGGTGCATTAGAAATGCCGAACGGAATCACCATGTATTCATAATGTCCATACCAAATCCTGAAAGTCGTCTTCTGAATATCTTCATCCTTAATTCTAATCTAATATTAACCCGACCTCAAGTCAATCTTGCTAAACACACATGCACCCACCAACTGATCCATCAAGTCATCTATTCTTGGAAGCAGATACTTGTTCTTAATTGTCACTTTATTCAACTGTATGTAATCCACACACAACCTCATGCTATCATTCGTATTCTTCGCCAACAACACTGGAGCTACCCAAGGCGATACGCTTGTGTCGCTCCCAAAGATTTGCATCCAGGTACAAGCGCGAACGGTCGGCGAAAGGGACAATGAGAACACACAGCCGTGAACTCACTGGAGATGAAAAGAGTCGCCAGCTAGGCATTTTTATCCCGGAGGAAAGGCAATGCTGCATAAACCTAGAAAAAGATGGATAAGACGGTTTGCGAACCAGAGAGACTGAGAAAGGGGGTTGGTTACAATCTGGGAAGGTATTAGCACCCAGATTGTCCGTCGTACTCGACGGGATCCACGCTTAAAAGATTTGTGTTTTAAAGGGGTAGTGTCAGTGCAATCTGTGTGTAGAATAGCTGGAAGAGAATGTACAGGTGTCAGTGTAAAAGAAGTGTGAAGTGCATAAGTGAAGTGTCAGTGTAAGGAAAGAGTATGCTCATGATCATGAGGCTAAGAGAATAAAGCTGGAAAGAGGGGGAATATACAGAGACTTTTGTTCGATAACTGTTAAGTTATGCCTACGTATCCTCTCGTGCAATGAGGAAGTCAGAACACCGTAGTTCGACCCAAAGAGACTGATAGATGAATTGACTTGTGAACTGCTTGCTTGCCTATGCTCAAGTGTATGACCTGTCTGGCTCAGGTGCAAACTGTCTTGCATTAGACGGAAGAAGCGAGCTCTCGTTTGTGAGTGAAGGTGATGAGAAAAGAATCCCGAAGGAGACGATTATTGTTTGTTTTTGAGTTTTCAGTCTTTTATTGCTTTTGAAAGTTTGTCATAAGATAATGAGCTTAAGCCTAAACCAATGGGTTAGTAAACTCATCACATCTTCCCTCTGATTAGGGGTAATGAGGATACCTTAAGTGTGAAGTCAGATTCTCACACTTAATCATCTTTGGTGTAGGATTAAGATCATTAACCTACTTGTGATTAATTAGATGTTTTTGGTGTTTTTGTTTAGTGTTAAGTAATGAGGTTAAGCCATAATCAAGGATTAAACAGACTCATTACACCATCCTAATAGAAGGATAATAGATGAGAATGTTTAAGCTGAGGAAAGCTCCTCAACTTAATCCATGATTAGGGATTAAACTCATGACAAAACAAGTCTTTGATTAAGTGGATTTTATTTTAATGATATGATGATGAAGTGAGTTTTATGATTTGTAAGACAACTTGAGGGGGACTTGTCCATTAACACTAGGGTTAGTCCTTCTTAACCACTTAAGGAAGAATTAGAACCCTAATGCAAGGCCCAAGTTACAAGTGTAATGTCTTGATGGTTATTAAGTGAATTGGTTAAGAGATTTAAACACATGAAGGGTTTAACACTTAGGATTAAAGGTATGCACTCCATCCTAAGAGAAGGATGCGGGCATAAGCTTAATCACAAAGTCTTAAAGCCTTTAGGGTTTAGTCCCTGATTATGAGGTGAGAAGAGAGGACTCAAAGAGAGACACAAAGGTAAAACTAAGAGGGGATACTAATCAAAACCCTAATTCATTGTCATGCTTGGATGATCCTAAGGTTTGTGAGGTTTCCAAGAACAATCTTCAGAGGAGCCACTAGGAAGCAGATGAATAAGATCAAGAGAAGCAAAATGACTTGCTTCATTCAAGAAGTCAAGTCACTTGAAGAAAGAAAGTGGGAGGAACAAGAATGAGCAAGCTCAAACTCAAACACATATATAAATGCAGCAATGGATGCAAGAGAGATGAAAAGAAAAGGTATGAGAAGTGAAGGCAAATTCACTTCCCAAGTTTACTTACCACCTGAAATGTTAGAAAGAAAATGCAATGCAATGCAAGATGAGATGAAATGATATGATGCTAAGCAAAACCAGAAGCATGTTGATGATGATTATGATGTTATGAGGTGCTGCAAACATGAGGCAAGACAATGGGGATGTTCATACAAGATCATGGATGCAAATGATGCAAGTTAAGGAGCATGAACAAGCATGAAATGTTATGAAGCATACAAGGCAAATGACATGGCACATATGTAATGCAATGATCAAACATGCTTTCTATATGTCTTAAGATGTCAAATGGATCACAAGAATGCACAAAATGCAAAGACAAGTCATGTTATGCAAGGAAATGCAAGAAGGATGCAAGAGAAAGCCCAAATTAGGGTTCATGGATCAAACATCAAACAAAAATCCAAAACATAAACAAAACCCTAAGATAAAAAATGGAAAATGGCACCCAAAGAAACCCTAAACCTATAATAAACCACTGCCCAAAGGGGAGCTCTCAACTCTCAACCAAACTCAAGATATGAATTTTCTAAGTTATTAGGGTTTTTTAGGGTTCCTAACAAAACAAATGCCAAACAATTAGGAAATGAGGAAACAAATCATGGCCATTTTATCCTAGAAACTACATGCTAAACATAAAACAATGCAAGAAGAACCAATTGCCAACTCTTCCTAGACAGGCAGAAATGAATTTTTGAACCCATGATCAAAATAATGCATAAAAAATGATTTAATTCAATGAAAAATTCTTAAAATGCATCAAGATCAAAAAAGAAATTTGTTTTGAAGGTTGGACAATGTTTCTAAATGTCTTAGAACATTTCATGAATTTTTTTGTAATTTTTAAATACCTAAAAGTATTTTTAATTAATTAATTCTCATTAATCAATTAAAAATAATCTTTTAAACATTTAAAAATACTTTTTTAATGATAAAAAATAAAATAAAAATATTTTTGTGTCATAAAAATTAATAAAACCTTAAGGAAAAAGTTTCATAATTTTTATGAATTTTTTGCTATTTTAAAATAATTATGCAATTTAAATGAAAGAAAAATGAATAAAATTAAATAAAATAAAAAGTAAACAGAATGGAAGGATGAGATTGATTCTGGGGAGGGGACCATTGACTTGGCGCGTCATCTAAGGGTCCAGGTTCAAACTAACATAATCCTGATTAATTAAATATTAAACCATAATTAAAGCTTGATGACAAGATCCAGGCCTTCCACTCACGCGCGGGAAACAAGATCTAAAGGCCCAGGTTTAAACTCAGTGCCCTAACCCTAATTAGTGATTAATGACTTTCAGGCTGCCGGAGAAGACTTCCGGTCGTCTTCTCCGGCCAGCTCTCACCTGAGAAACCTCAAAACCTCTCAAAACGTACCAAAAATGAAAACTAAGAACATGGAAATGATCCTCATCCTCTCACGAATCAAACCCCTCTCTCAAAACAAATTTACATTTCCTAAATCAACTGAATCGAAGAGAATAAGTTCTAGGTCACGCAAGCTTCAGAAACAAATTAAATGCTTATTTCAAAACCATTTTCAAAACCAATGGTACCAGAATGATCAGTGAAGCAAATAGAACAAGTTAGTAACAAGAGAAATGATTTCTGGAAAAATTATTTTCGAGCTACCTGAGATTTGGAGCTTTCAGTTTGGGAACTTTCTGGTCACTTCTCCTGGTGCAATCCAACCCTTAGGACCTCTGGATGATGTTTGAATGCCTTAGAACAATTTATGTAGGCTGGTTGATGAGTTTCGAAAGCTCCTGCTTCAAGCTCAGTCAACAATGGCTATGGTGATTCTGGCTGATTCAGGCCATTATGAATGATGGTTTGTGGTCTAGATGATGTATGGAAAAGCTTTGCAAGGTTTGTTTGGCTGTTTGTAAGCTAGGATGAGAGTTTCGAATGAAACTGCAAAATGGAGTGAGAAATGGCAGTGAGTTATTCTGGCTGTTTCAGGCTTGTGCTTTGGGTGGTTTGAGGTCTATGAAGTGTGTTGAGTTGGATGATGAAGAAAGTTTGAGTGTTTGCAGGCTGTGTTAAGAGATTCGAAGCAAGTTGCAATGTGGAAGGTTTTTGTGAATGTGTGTAGTGTGATGGTTTCAGCCTTGCTCCTTGTTATGGCTAGCTTGCAAATTGTCCATATGACTCTCTCTCATTGGCCAGTTGATTTGACATGTGCTTTATGGATAGGTGTAGCCACTTTTGCAAAAATGTCAACTTCTTGTAAGATAGGGCATGGGCAACTTCTAGCCAAGTACAAAGCATGGGGCTGCGTAGCATGATGTGTGTATGAGCCTAGCTTGGTTCAGCACCCAAGGCTGCAAGTGGTAGGGAGTGAAATGAGTGTTTTGCAACTTGTGGCAACTTTGGTTCACATGTGATAAAGTCTTGTTACACAAACCAAGCCATGAGCAAACTTGATCCAATTCTGATTTTTAGGACTTAGAGAATGTTTGTGTAATAGTTTGAAATGAATTAGAGGTCACATGATGCATTGGTTCAAGGTCTTGCAAAATTTCCATTTGAAGCATGCCTTAGAAATTAATGATTTTTGCCAACTTTGCATTGCCATAACTTTTGATCCGAGAAGAGTTTGATCATGTTCTTGTACTTTTTGAAAAGGGAAAGATGAGATCTACAATTATCATGACCAAAGTTTTTTTTATTTGAAGCCTTTTTGGATCATGAATCAAGGCTTGAAAAATGACCTAAAATGGTGCATTCTTGAAAAGTCAACTATGCCCAAAAAGTCAACATTTGCAAAAACCCTAAATTCTTGATTTCTATGAACTTCAACCTTCTTCCATGATCAAATAAAGATCATATACACTCAAAATGATGAAGATCACCCATTGGTTGGGTCATTGGGGGCCTCAAATGCCCTGATTTTACACTGACTTGTCTGAAAAGTCAACCCTTGATCAGATGACTTCCCCATGGAATTTCTTCATGAAAATTGATATGCATACTCCCTATACCATATAGAGATCAATGAAAACAAGAATGACCAAAAAATTTGGAGTTATGGCCTCTGAAACCAAAACCCTAATTTTCAGTCAACTGTGCAGTTCAACCTGGCTCTGCATCCACTCAAAACCTAGCTCTTGTGATTCCTCTGCATTTTTGACTTTGAGGAGGATATAATATGGTGCTTGAACACATGTAGACCCCTTTGAAGTGATTGGTGGCCTTTGGAGTGGCTCAAGAAGCTTTGGGATTGCTCAGATCACAAACCCTAGGTGCAGATGCCTTAGAAACTATGCAGTGAATCAAAAAATGAGATATGAGATGATATGTTGTGTTTATGCATATGAGGATGATCACAAGCCATGGTGTGAATGGGTGAGGGCAAATTTGGGGTGTTTACAGCTGCCCCTATTCAAACATGAGTTAGCTGTGCAGGATGTAAGCAACGGCTTAACAGGCAAACAAGATAACTTGTGGTTGAATACCAAAGACAGTCCAAAATTTGCACTCACAGGATGAAGAAGAAAAGGGATATAGATTGTAAAAGGAAAATAAAGTATATTGTAAAGTGTGGGCGACGGAGGACGACCGTCGAGCAGAGGACGACTGCTGGGTAAAGAGCAATGACGGGGACGGCCGACATGCTGGGGATAAAAGCGAAGTAAAGCGATGACGGGGACGACCGACATGCTGGGGCTAAAAGGTAAAGCTAAGACGGGGACGGCCGACTAGCTGGAAAAATAAGATATCATGATGGGGACGGCCATCAAGATAAAATTGTAAAATTCTCTGGAAGTTAATGAAACATGACGGGGACGGCCATCAAGTTCACAAAGCAAAGTAACCAACGATGGGGACGGCCATCGGGCTAAAAGGAAAAGGGACCACGACGGGGACGGCCATCGGGTGAAAGAATAAATGGAATAAACAGATGATGGGGTACGGCCATCAAAGGTGAAGGACGATCACCTAGCAGGGGACGGCTGCTCTGTTGGGGATAAAAGAAATATGATGGGGACGGCCATCAAAGGTGGAGGACGACCACCTGGCAGGGTACGGCTGCCGAAAATATCAACGATGGGGACGGCCATCGGATAGGAAAAGGTCAACGATGGGGACGGCCATCGGACGAGCATGATGGAGGACGACCATCAAGAAGTGGAGGACGACCACTCAGCAGGGGACGGCTGCTCTCGAGGTTTGTCATGACATAGGACGAATGTCAGATAACCAAAATCAACAATGGGGACGGCCATTGGATAAAGTGATGAAGGACGATCATCAAAAGGTGGAGGACGACCACCTAGCAGGGGACGGCTGCTAAAAATCAACGATGGGGACGGCCATCGGATGAGCATGATGGAGGACGACCATCAAGAAGTGGAGGACGACCACTCAGCAGGGTACGGCTGCTCTCAAAGGTATCATAACACAGGACGAGTGTCAGATAAAAAGAAAATTTGTTGGTGATCTACTGGGGATAATGTAAACACGGACGAGCGTTTACATCCAAGAAAACAAAAGGTATAAGTGTTTGGTATTGTGTATAGATTAAAGATGCGGACGAGCATCCTTAAGACTTATGATACGGACGAGTATCATGTAGAAACAAACTGACACATGTTCGGAGATGATGATACGGACGAGTATCAACTGGTTACCAAAGAACACGGACGAGTGTTGCATCTGAAAGAATCCTTCTGGGGAATAGTAGACACAGACGGGTATCTACATTCAAGAAGACATAAGTGTTTTGACACGGTGTGTGGATTAAAGATGCGGACGAGCATCCTTAAGACTATGATACGGACGAGTATCATGTAGAAACAAACACTAGACGCAATGTTCTGAGATGATGGTACGGACGAGTACCAACCGGTTAACAAAGAACAAGGACTACTGTTGAATCTGTGGGGATACAAGTAATGATGTATACAAGATACGGACGGGTATCTGTATAAGAGCGAGTGGTGTATAGATGAGTGTTTATCTGCTGGGGAGAGTGACACGGACGAGTGTCAAAGAGAAAAGTAAAATAATAACAAGTATATGGGTGATGAAGGTGTAAGCGACTGCGCTGGGGATATGACACGGACGGGTGTCAAGAAAAGTGTATGTATAGGTATATGTGAGTGCAAAGAGGACCTCTTTGGCTTTCTGCTGGGATATGACACGGACGGGTGTCAGGACGTATCTGCAATAAGGATGATTTGTTTGTAAAGAGTGTTCAGGCGACTTTACTGGGGAAAGATGGCACTGACGGGCGCCAAAAGGTGTATATACTGGTGTTTGTGATTTGAGAGGCAGCTGCTTTTGCTGGGGCTCTGGTGGGGATGTTGGGGGAAAGTAATCTGTGTTCTGATGAATGGTTACTAGTCACAAGCGTTCAATTCACAACATGACTTATGATTATGCTATGCATTTGATTTTTGCCGTAATGCTCCGTATTAGACGGAATGCTACGCTCTGAGGGTATAATATGATGCGAATGCTATGATTATGCAAAGAGGCACCGATCCGGAATTTGGATCCCATTGCCGCGAAGATTTCCTGTTGATCTGCTTGAAATGAACATCCCAGCTGGGGATGAGATCAATGGTAGATCTAGTGATGTATCTGTCTGGGGATATAGGTCACTGATTGACATATCCCTATAATACGGGACCCAGCTGGGGTTTGTAGAAGCTTTCTTCACTCTGTTGTGATCTCCTATGCGCTGCTCTTCTGGATAGAGGCTGAAGATTCTGTGGGGAGATGGTTCCCTGACTCCTGTACTCAACTGAGGATGAATGGCAACTCGGCTGGGGAATTGCGAGAGGCAACTCAGCTGGGGATAGAGCATTTCAGATGCTAAGATTGAGTGCATGTTGATTTGGCAACTTCGCTGGGGAAATGGGCACCTTCCAGTGCCACGTGGAAGATAGACCGAGTTGATAACGATTCGCCATCTTGCTAAGACGTAACTTGCATGCCCCAGGTTGCGTTCTGGATACCTGCAAACCTGCAAAGGTAAGGAAACGTACAAAAGGTCCCGAGGTATCCCTTACCGGATTCCGTCATAGGAGTTAAGTACTTTCGAGAATAATCACATTCCCTGTAAGCATGTGTTTTTATTTTTAGAGAAAGGCATCTGTACTTATGCAATTGTATTTTTAGAGATATCAGACAACTCTTTGCAAAACATAAATGTAAAACGAAACATGACCGAAAATCTGATTTTATTAATTCATGTGCCCTGAATTGGCAAGATACAGTCAAGGAAACATATCTCCTGAAATGAAGAGACTGTTACAAATTGAGAAATAAAAAGCTGGCAGTGTTGGCGACGCTTTGAGGAGCTTCCTCTTCTGCTATGACTCGTATGACAATGACGTTCTTCTCGTCTTGCTTTCTGGAGAGAGTTGATTCTGATTGATGCTTGATCCTTTGAAACTTACCAAGTTGTAGGTGATACAGACGAATTCAGAATGCAGTTGTTCGCTTATTCCCTTATTTTGCATGGATCGCCCTTTCGGGTTTTCAATCCATCGGGATACCCATTTTTGCCTGAGCTGTCCAATGCGGCTTTTCAACTCAGCGGGTGTACATTTTTTATTCATTTTCCCTTACTTTTGCCCGAGTCTTTTATTCTGTTTTTGACTCACCGGGATGCCCTATTTTTGCCTGGACTTACATTCTGTTTTTATGTCCAGCGGGTCATTTTATGCGAAGTATTTTTTAACTGCATCTGAATTCACAGGGAATGGGAAATCTTCACCATCCATGGTGCTGAGCATCAGTGCTCCACCAGAGAAAACTTTCTTTACAACGAATGGTCCTTCATAATTTGGAGTCCATTTTCCCCTGTAGTCTGTATGAGGAGGGAGGATTCTTTTCAACACAAGATCCCCTACTTGGTACTCTCGGTGCCTGACTTTCTGATCGAAGGCCCTCTTCATTCTCTTCTGATATAGCTGTCCATGACAGATTGCAGCCAATCTTTTCTCTTCGATCAGACCTAGTTGTTCGAATCGGGACCGAACCCATTCTGCTTCACTCAGTTTAACATCCATTAATACCCGTAACGAGGGTAGTTCAACTTCAACAGGTAGGACCGCTTCCATACCATATACAAGCTGATAAGGTGTTGCCCCAATGGACGTTCTGATTGACGTGCGGTACCCATGCAAGGCAAACGGTAGCATTTCATGCCAGTCTTTGTAGGTGACTACCATCTTTTGCACAATCTTCTTGATATTCTTATTTGCCGCCTCAACAGCACCATTCATCTTTGGCCTGTAAGGAGAAGAATTGTGATGTTGGATCTTGAAGTCCCGGCACAGTTCTGCCATCATTTTGTTGTTTAAATTGGAACCATTATCAGTAATGATTCGCTCGGGCACTCCATATCGACAGATGATATCTCTCTTCAGAAATCTGGCTACCACTTGTCTTGTAACGTTTGCATATGAGGCTGCTTCAACCCACTTGGTGAAATAGTCAATGGCGACCAGGATGAATCTGTGGCCGTTTGAAGCAGTTGGCTCAATCTTGCCGATCATATCAATGCCCCACATGGCAAAGGGCCATGGTGAAGACATGATTTTCAAAGGATTGGGAGGCACATGCACCTTATCTGCATAAATCTGGCATTTATGGCATCTTCTGGCGTAAGCACAACAGTCTGCATCCATTGTGATCCAGTAATAGCCTGATCTTAGCAATTTCTTAGCCATGGCATGCCCTCCTGCATGGGTACCAAAAGACCCTTCGTGCACTTCATGCATCAACAAATCGGCTTCTGTCTCGTCAACACATCTGAGGAGTACCATGTCAAAGTTCCTCTTGTATAAAGACCCATCAGTGTTCAGAAAGAAACTACCAGCAAGCCTTCTCAAGGTCTTCTTATCATTGGAAGATGCCCCAGGTGGGTATGTCTGATCTTCCAAGAAGCACTTAATGTCATGGAACCAAGGCTTATCATCTTTTACAACATCCGCTGCAAATACATATGCTGGTCTGTTGAGTCTGGACACTGAAATCTGAGGTATAAAGTTAGCGGCTTGAACTTTGATCATGGATGAAATGGTAGCAAGAGCATCCGCAAACTGATTCTCGTCCCGAGGGATATACTCAAGCTTGACTGTTGTGAAGAAAGTCAATAACCTCCTTGTATAATCCCTGTAAGGTATCAGATGATCTTGGTGGGTGTACCATTTCCCGTTGGTTTGATTGACTACCAAAGCTGAATCTCCGAATACGGTCAATGTCTTGATCCTGAGGTCAATGGCTTCCTCAAGACCCATAATGCAAGCTTCGTATTCAGCTTCGTTGTTAGTGCAGTTGAAAGTGAGTTTTGCCGAGAAAGGCATGTGAACTCCTTTTGGTGTAATGAGTACTGCACCAACACCATGGCCACTCATGTTAACAGCCCCATCAAACATCATAGTCCATTCTTCCTCCGGGTCAAGCCCTTCGGTGTGAATAGGCTCCTCGTGATCTTTTGCTTTAATGAACATGATGTCCTCATCAAGGAAGTCAAACCTCATAGGCTGGTAGTCATCAATGGGTTGCTCAGCAAGATATTCAGATAGTACACTGCCCTTGATGGCTTTCTGAGATGTGTACTGTATGTCGTATTCTGTGAGAATCATCTGCCATCTTGCAACCCGTCCGGTAAGAGCTGGCTTCTCAAATATGTACTTAACTGGGTCCATCTTTGAGATCAATAAGGTAGTGTGGGTCAACATATACTGTCTCAGTCGGCGAGCAGCCCACGCTAAAGCACAGCAAGTTTTCTCGAGCAGTGAATAACGTTGTTCACAGTCGGTAAACTTTTTGCTTAGGTAGTATATTGCATACTCTTTTCGACCAGACTCGTCATGCTGGCCCAACACACACCCCATCGACTCTTCTAACACTGTCAAGTACATGATTAGAGGTCTTCCTTCAACTGGCGGCATGAGGATTGGAGGTTCTTGCAGATACTCCCTGATCTTGTCAAAAGCCTTCTGGCAATCTTCGTTCCACCTGACCGTCTGTTCTTTTCTTAACAGCTTGAACAAAGGCTCACAGGTCGCTGTAAGGTGAGATATGAACCTTGAAATGTAGTTCAATCGACCTAAGAATCCTCGAACTTCTTTCTCAGTTTTCGGTGCAGGCATCTCTTGAATAGCCTTGACTTTATCAGGGTCAACCTCAATCCCTTTCTCGCTTACAATAAAGCCCAGCAGCTTACCGGATCGCACCCCGAATGTGCACTTGTTGGGGTTCAGCTTTAGTTGATATTTCCTCAGACGCTTGAACAACTTGAGCAGATTCACCAGGTGATCTTCTTCAGTAAGGGACTTGGCAATCATATCATCCACATAACATTCTATTTCTTTGTGGATCATATCGTGGAACAATGTTACCATAGCCCGTTGATACGTTGCACCGGCATTCTTGAGCCCAAATGGCATCACTTTGTAACAGAACGTGCCCCAAGGTGTGATGAATGTTGTCTTCTCCATGTCTTCAGGTGACATCTTGATCTGATTATATCCTGAAAATCCATCCATGAAGGAGAATACCGAGAACTGAGCCGTGTTATCCACCAATACATCAATGTGAGGTAATGGGAAATCATCTTTCGGGCTGGCTCTGTTCAGATCCCGGTAGTCAACACACATTCTTACTTTGCCATCTTTCTTAGGCACAGGTACTATGTTAGCAACCCACGGCGGATAGCTAGTCACAGCAAGGAACCCGGCGTCCCATTGCTTTTGTACCTCTTCCTTGATTTTCATAGCCATGTCCGGGCGGGTTCGGCGCAACTTCTGTTTGACCGGTGGGCATTCTTCCCTCAAAGGCAGTTTGTGCACAACAATGTCGGTATCCAACCCTGGCATATCTTGATACGACCAAGCAAACACATCAACATACTCTTGAAGCAGATCTATCAGTTGTCTCTTCACTGAGTCTTGCAGGCAGGCCCCGATTTTAACCTCTTTCACGTCTTCCTCCGTACCAAGATTAATCACTTCAACCTCCTCCTGGTGAGGAGTAATAACTTTTTCCTCCTGTCTCAGCAACCTGGCTAGCTCTTCAGGAAGCTCATATTCTTCATCAACCCCTTCATCAGCTTGATTGATCGGATTGTCAAAGTCATACGATGTCATAGCCGTGCTGTTGTCGGTGCTGTCAGGAAGGCACTCTCTGCAAGGGTTAAGTTTGGTTCATTTTAGTGATTGATTTTAATCTTGCTTTAGAAAAAGTGAAATGAAGTTATCATTTTGAAAACACCGCCATTTATTTTTGTACAAAAAGAAAAATGGAAAAACAGTGAGCATAAAAGAAAAAGACTTGTTTGCAAAAAGATGTCTGATATTTCATTAATTTAATCTTGTTTGCACAAAAGTACAGATGGCCCTGATTACAAAATGAGTCTTGTCATCTTGGGCAAGATGCAAGACTTTGATGCATGCTATAAAAGTACAGGAAATAATAATTACTCTGCATGAGTAACTCTTATAATTTCCTGGGAAGACCAGTTCGAGACACTGCTCCCCGGGATCTTTGGACGAATCCAACTTTCCAGGTTGCGCTCCTCTTCCAGCTCGTCTTCCAGACAGTTGATAGCATCGGGGGTAAGCATCCCCCCACTGACAAAACCAGGCTCTGCAGCAGCCTTTGCTTGATGTTGAGTTGGTCTGTAACCCAACCCAAATTTGTCCTTCTTCTCCTCCACAGCTAAAACCTTGCCCCAGCCTAGGGCAGTTCCTTCTTCAACAACCTTTCGGGCTTGTTGGTAAGATGACATGGAGATCCCTGACACAGCAGATGCTTCATAGACATTCAAGGCCTCAAAACCCTGGCTCATTGTTTCATGGATCTCTCCATCCATCTCAATGTATTTATAAGTAGCCAGATGGCTAACAAAGATATCCTCTTCCCCACAGATTGTGACAACTTGACCTTCCCACTCAAATTTTAACTTTTGGTGAAGGGTAGACATTACTGCGCCGGCGGCGTGAATCCAGGGCCTACCCAACAAACAGCTGTAGGCGGGCTGAATGTCCATCACATAAAAGATAGTTTTAAAAGTCTGCGGGCCAATTGTCACGGGCAGCTCAATCTCTCCCAGAACCGATCTCTTCGAACCATCAAAGGCTCGTACCACCAGGTTGCTGGGTCTCAATGCCAATCCATCATATTCAAGCTTCACCAGAGCCTTCTTTGGTAAGACATTCAGGGATGAACCTGTGTCCACCAGCACGTGAGAAAGGACAGCTCCTTTGCATTCCACGGTTATGTGCAAGGCTTTGTTGTGATTGCGGCCATCCGCTGTCAAGTCAGAATTGGTAAACCCTAGCCCATTGCTAGCAGTAACATTTCCAACCACGGTTTCCAACTGGTTGACAGTAATCTCCTCAGGCACGTAAGCTGCGTGCAGGACTTTAAGTAGTGCATTCCGATGGGCTTCGGAGCACATAAGCAGTGAGAGGATAGAGATTTTGGATGGCGTCTGGTGAAGCTGATCCACAATTTTATAATCACTCTTTTTGATGATCCGCATAAACTCATCAACTTCCTGATCAAATGGAGTTTTCAGGGCTTCTTTGGCAGCTGGATCTTCCTGCACCGGGCCTTTACCCTTTGCCTTGGCAGCAGCTTCTGCTTCGGCAGTAGGTCTTTGAACTTGTGAAGCAAAGAGACGTCCGCTTCGGGTGAAGCCTCCGCCTCCCCCCACATTATCTACTTGTGGTGCAGGTGCTGATGTTTCATGAGTGATTCTTTTCCCCTCACAGTACACGTCAGAGCCATAGTGCCAAGGGATGGCCCTATTGCTTTCATATGGTACTGGTCCAGGCACCGTGACAGTGACCGGACTGATTGCTGCTGCTGAAGGGACTGTTATTGTTTGTGGATCATAAAAGATTGTAACTGGTGCTCTGGCAGGAGTAGCACCTTCTGAATGGTAGGCGGAATTATTCTCAGGATCGTAGAATATGGTGACAGTGGAGACATCTTCATGATTGATTGCTGGTGTTGTAGGAGGTACTGTTGAAAGGACTGTTGTTGTTGTTGATGGAGATTCGAAATGGAATGAAGCTGAAGTTGTAGCAGGAGAAACTGTTGGAAACTGATCATTTGGAAGGACAGACGAAGTACTTGTTGATGGTGCTGATGAATTGTTGGGAACAATAGTTGCTGCAGTTGTAGGAGGTTCTGGAACCGTTGTTGATGAAGTTGCTGAATTTGTCGGAAATGATGTAGTGATCTGTAGCAGGCCACTCTGAATAAGGCTGTCAATGCCATTCCTTAGGTCCTCACACCCATTCCATGAAATATTGCAATAGGGACACCCTAGTTCACACCCCGGAAATATCTGGTTTTCACGGAGTTGAGCTTTGATTTCCACCAATGGTGTCCTGATCTGATCCACACTGGTTATTAAATAAGACGGTTGGTCTTCTTCAATAGCATTAATTCGGGGACCACCATGGTTTGGCATAGGGTTTTTATTGACATTGGGTGGAGGTGCAAAATTCAGAGCCTTGGAGTCTACCAAGTCTTGTACCTTCATATGCAGAGCCCTGCATTTTTCTGTACTGTGACCAGGTGCGTTCGAGTGAAAAGCACACCTAGCATTGGAGTCATAGTTCCTTGGTAGACTGTTGGGATCCGGAGGCGCCAACGTTCTTAGCTCAACTAGGTTGAGTTTCAGAAGTTGTGGCAGCAAGGCAGCATATGGCATTGGGATCGGGTCGATCACTCTGTTAGCTTGGGATGGCCTCTGCTGGAATGGCCTCTGTTGATTATTGTTGTTGGAGTTGTTGTTGTTGTAGTTTCTTGGAGGATATTGATTCTGCTGATGATACTGAGGTTGTTGTTGGAAGGACTGTTGAGGAGGTTGATAGACTGGCTGTGGATGAGCTGGAGCAGGGATAGTGACTGCTGCTATTGACCTCTGAGCATATTGGGGCCTGCCCCTGCTTGAATGGATGGCATTGGTCTCGCCAGCTCTTCTCGGGCCTGCAAAAGGCTTTCTTGTACTGCTGGACGAACTGGCACCATTATCAGAGATCTTACCCATTTTCAACAGGCTTTCAATTCTCTCCCCAGCTATGACAACATCTGCGAAGCTAGTGGAAGAGAAAGCAGCCAACCTGTCAATATACGTTCCCTGAAGAGTGTTCATAAACATGTCTGCCATTTCTCTCTCAGACATTGGTGGTTGAACAGCAGCAGCCAGTTGCCTCCACCTTTGGGCATACTCTCGGAAACTTTCCCTTGACGACTGCGACATTCCCATTAGGAGAGTCCTGTTGGGTGCCATGTCTAAATTGTATTGATACTGTCGGATGAAGGCTTCTGCCAGGTCCTTCCAGCATCTCACAGTTGCCCTTGTCAAATGGGAATACCATTCCCTAGAAGCTCCAGTCAAGCTATCTTCGAAGTAGAACATCCAAAGTTTCTCATCCATTGTATAGGCCTTCAGCCTTCCCAGAAATGATTGCAAATGAGTCCGGGGGCATGAAGTCCCATTATACTTTTCGAAACAAGGAGGTTTGAACTTATGGGGGATCCTGACCCCGTCTACCAAACCCATGTCCATGACGTCGAAGCCCAAAGAATTTTGAGACTCCAGTGATCTCAACTTCTCAGCTATTTCTTCCAATCGTCTATCATAAGTTTCCTCTCCAGCACCCATTACTGTAAATTGGTCCTCCTGAGGATCTTCTTGAAGTACTCTCCCTGCTGTGGCTGTCCCTTGAATGTTTGCAGGAATATTAACCTCAGGATGTAGATGCGGGCCAAACACAGGAGGGTTAGCATGTGGTTGCACCCTTTCATTGTTACTTGTGCCAGCAGTCCCCACATGGGGCTCCTCTTGATTCCTCCCTTCTACCAAAGTTCTGAGCCTCTCCTGGCTTTGAGCTAAGTTGTTCATCACTTCCATGAACTGGGTTATCTGGGTTCTCATCTCCAACCTCTCGTTGGCCATCTGGTTTCTGACCTCCGTAAGGTCTTGCTGCATCTGATCCATCTGAATTCCCGGAAGGTTGTTTCTAGTTGGGTACCTGTGAGGCCTGTTGAGAGGAAATACCCGGCGGCGAGCAATAATTCCTGAGTATCACAACAGAGATTAGCAACAACAAAACAAAAACCTACAAAACAAACAAAAGGGTTAGCATGCAATGCAGTTATGCTTATTTGTTCTCAAGGTATCCGGTTTGGCCTTCAGTTTTGACCCTTCCAGACCCTTGAAGATGCTGCTGTTGAAGTTGCTTTTGATGTGAACCCAGATAGAAACCAACACAAATATATTACAAAGGTGAAATGACACAATTTTGTTCTTTTTACAACACAAGCCCTCAAAGGGGTCAAAATACATCACAAAAAGCAAAAGTACATGAAATAGGAACAACAACAAGCAAATGATCAAACCCCAAGGCCAAACTCATCCTCACGAACTTCCTTGAGAAGTGCTTCGGTCACAGGATCAGCCGGATGCTCCGTGAGACTTCTGATGAGAAGGTTCCTTGTTGCAACAGCTGCAGTCAACTTCTTGTTCTGACTTTGGTCTTTAGACCTCTTCACTCCTGCTTTGATTTTCAGCTCTGATATTTCCTCCTGGGCTGCTGCCAGGGCTTTTTCCATCTGCTCCATCTTGTCCTGAACTCTTTTGTCTTCTAGAGTACGGGCCTCAGTGATCCGGACCCACCTGGCCTGACTCTCTTTCAAATACAAGTCTGTCCTTGCTCTCTGGAACTGGGCTTCTTTACAAGCATTCTTCAAAATCTGCTCACCAGCTTTGGACTTGTTGATATAATCTCCAGACTTCTCAATCTTAGTCAAGTGTTCCACCCTCAACTTCTCCAATCTCTCAATCTCCCTCACACCTTCACTCCTCTCCCGGAGGGTCTTCTGCAAAGCCTGGGTTAGCTTCCCATTTCTTTCCTTCAAGCTCTCAAACTCCTCCAAACTGATAGTGGCAGGGGGTGGTGCTGAAGATGACTCAGGCATGTCTTCTATGGTAAAGGGCATTCCAGAGAATTGGGCCCTAGCATGGGACCACTCATAATATTGGACTGATGCCACATTATTGCACTTCCCCAGAATGGTGATTCCCTTGGTTTGAACATGATCCCAGGCCCAGGCAGCCTGCCTAACAACAGCCAAACTAATCTTGTTCTCACAGTAGAGGGTCTCAACCAAGTCTTGTTCCCTAGGAGTATGAACTAGTGCATAGCCCAATTGCCTCTTGAACAGTAGAGGGTTGTAATTGATACTTCCCTTAACTCCTATTAAGGGCACATTGGGAAAGTGCCCACAGCTGGTGATTATATCTCTGCCCTTGGTGCTCTGAGTACACCATCTGATGTCTGCTGAAGTGAGAGTAGTGAGCCTCTTAGCCCAGTTGCTTTGCTGATGAGGATTTAGAAATGCATCTGTCCTGGGTAGATGCCTGAGAAGCCAAGCATGAAATAATGGAGCACAACACCTCACTAGCCTCCCCCTCTGCTTCTCATTCTTCTGATGTACTGAGTAATAGAGATCACCCAGTAAAGTTGGCACTGGATTCTTCAGGATGAACAAATGGATTGCATTCTTGCTGATGAATCGAGGCTCATCTGCAAACAACACAATTCCATATACACTTAAGGCCAACAGAGCACAAACAGCTTTCCACTCCCCCAAGGAGGCCTTCAGACTAGCTTGGGAAATCAGGAAGTCAAGATGAAAACCAAGGATCCCAGCCTTAGAGGTCATATGCTGCTCAATCAGAGCAGGTTCCAGGTGCAAAGCTTTTGCTATCTCTCCATTGCTGGGAAAGACCATTTCAGGGTTGAAAGGGATTTCTCTTTTGATAGACAGACCAATCAATGATGAGTATTCTTCCAGAAGAGGACCCAACTGAAAGTCTTGAAAGGTGAAACATCTCAATGGGGGGTCATAGAACTGAATACAGGTATGGATCAGGCTTCTCTGAGATGGGTCCAGATCCATGACCAAGTCAAGTATATCCCCATAATGCTCCCTGAACAAAGGCATGTGATCTGGAGTGATCAGGGTTTGGATCCTCCTGATGTCTGATAAGTCTGGTTGGAAGAAGTGATAAGTGATGTTGCTTTTCTTGGGAGCCATGATGCTGAGACTGGGTAGAGTGCTGATGAAGATGCTGAGGAGTGGGCCACTGGCTGGCTAGTGCAAGTAACTGAAGTATATGGCTGACAGGCTGAAGCAAGTGCTGGTGGAGATAGGTCAAAACTGCAGATGGGGTCAAAACCAAAACCAGATGAAAATGGATACCCTGAAACACAAATAAGCACATGTTAATATGATGCAATGATTATGTATGCAAATGATATGCAAAGGGTTTGTGACTGAGCTGGATCTGATTAACTGCCTTGGTATAGATCCATGTGTGTTCAAGAATTCCAGGTGGAGGTCTATAAATCCAGTAACCAGGGTGGGGGACTCAAATAAAGAGCCATACGTCCAAGGTTTTAGAATCACAAGAACTGTCCAACATGGAGCATTCTTAACAAAGTCAAAGTAACAGGGTATTCTGAGGTCAAGGTACCTGCAACCTGTAAACAGCCCAACCCCCTCACAGGTGGTGATCTAGAACAAGGATCCTCAGACTTGGATCAGTTATGAGAAGTGTAAACACTTCTAACCCGGAGGTACAGTGTTTACAATAACCATAAAAGTTCCTCCTCTAATTCACCTCAGTTTCTGAAGGTCAATACTAAAAGGTCATCCAGACTTAGCAGGCTTCCCAGATAGCCCTAGCATTGCAGGAAATCTGCAACACAGAGTTCTCAAGAAGAAACCCATATCTGAACCGTGTTTCATATTCCCGCACCAGACCGAAATGGAATGGGAAAGAATATGATTCACTCTAGCCTAGGTGTCACTCAGGTCCCAGGTATAGGACCTTAACTCTCAATGAATCACCCACCCACCAAAACAAGAAACCAAATCCAGCCAGCAACAATGACAGTATGATATATATAAATGCAATAAAGAAAGCGGTAAAGTAACTGTACATAAAGCAATAAACAAAAATAAATACAAGCACAAACAAGCACATAACACCCCAGTAAACACAAATCAAACAAGCGCTAGGAGGAACCCACAAAAAGAACCAGAAGCCCTGGTTGCATTATAAAATATTCCCCAGCAGAGTCGCCAAGCTGTCGCTCCCAAAGATTTGCATCCAGGTACAAGCGCGAACGGTCGGCGAAAGGGACAATGAGAACACACAGCCGTGAACTCACTGGAGATGAAAAGAGTCGCCAGCTAGGCATTTTTATCCCGGAGGAAAGGCAATGCTGCATAAACCTAGAAAAAGATGGATAAGACGGTTTGCGAACCAGAGAGACTGAGAAAGGGGGTTGGTTACAATCTGGGAAGGTATTAGCACCCAGATTGTCCGTCGTACTCGACGGGATCCACGCTTAAAAGATTTGTGTTTTAAAGGGGTAGTGTCAGTGCAATCTGTGTGTAGAATAGCTGGAAGAGAATGTACAGGTGTCAGTGTAAAAGAAGTGTGAAGTGCATAAGTGAAGTGTCAGTGTAAGGAAAGAGTATGCTCATGATCATGAGGCTAAGAGAATAAAGCTGGAAAGAGGGGGAATATACAGAGACTTTTGTTCGATAACTGTTAAGTTATGCCTACGTATCCTCTCGTGCAATGAGGAAGTCAGAACACCGTAGTTCGACCCAAAGAGACTGATAGATGAATTGACTTGTGAACTGCTTGCTTGCCTATGCTCAAGTGTATGACCTGTCTGGCTCAGGTGCAAACTGTCTTGCATTAGACGGAAGAAGCGAGCTCTCGTTTGTGAGTGAAGGTGATGAGAAAAGAATCCCGAAGGAGACGATTATTGTTTGTTTTTGAGTTTTCAGTCTTTTATTGCTTTTGAAAGTTTGTCATAAGATAATGAGCTTAAGCCTAAACCAATGGGTTAGTAAACTCATCACATTTTCCCTCTGATTAGGGGTAATGAGGATACCTTAAGTGTGAAGTCAGATTCTCACACTTAATCATCTTTGGTGTAGGATTAAGATCATTAACCTACTTGTGATTAATTAGATGTTTTTGGTGTTTTTGTTTAGTGTTAAGTAATGAGGTTAAGCCATAATCAAGGATTAAACAGACTCATTACACCATCCTAATAGAAGGATAATAGATGAGAATGTTTAAGCTGAGGAAAGCTCCTCAACTTAATCCATGATTAGGGATTAAACTCATGACAAAACAAGTCTTTGATTAAGTGGATTTTATTTTAATGATATGATGATGAAGTGAGTTTTATGATTTGTAAGACAACTTGAGGGGGACTTGTCCATTAACACTAGGGTTAGTCCTTCTTAACCACTTAAGGAAGAATTAGAACCCTAATGCAAGGCCCAAGTTACAAGTGTAATGTCTTGATGGTTATTAAGTGAATTGGTTAAGAGATTTAAACACATGAAGGGTTTAACACTTAGGATTAAAGGTATGCACTCCATCCTAAGAGAAGGATGCGGGCATAAGCTTAATCACAAAGTCTTAAAGCCTTTAGGGTTTAGTCCCTGATTATGAGGTGAGAAGAGAGGACTCAAAGAGAGACACAAAGGTAAAACTAAGAGGGGATACTAATCAAAACCCTAATTCATTGTCATGCTTGGATGATCCTAAGGTTTGTGAGGTTTCCAAGAACAATCTTCAGAGGAGCCACTAGGAAGCAGATGAATAAGATCAAGAGAAGCAAAATGACTTGCTTCATTCAAGAAGTCAAGTCACTTGAAGAAAGAAAGTGGGAGGAACAAGAATGAGCAAGCTCAAACTCAAACACATATATAAATGCAGCAATGGATGCAAGAGAGATGAAAAGAAAAGGTATGAGAAGTGAAGGCAAATTCACTTCCCAAGTTTACTTACCACCTGAAATGTTAGAAAGAAAATGCAATGCAATGCAAGATGAGATGAAATGATATGATGCTAAGCAAAACCAGAAGCATGTTGATGATGATTATGATGTTATGAGGTGCTGCAAACATGAGGCAAGACAATGGGGATGTTCATACAAGATCATGGATGCAAATGATGCAAGTTAAGGAGCATGAACAAGCATGAAATGTTATGAAGCATACAAGGCAAATGACATGGCACATATGTAATGCAATGATCAAACATGCTTTCTATATGTCTTAAGATGTCAAATGGATCACAAGAATGCACAAAATGCAAAGACAAGTCATGTTATGCAAGGAAATGCAAGAAGGATGCAAGAGAAAGCCCAAATTAGGGTTCATGGATCAAACATCAAACAAAAATCCAAAACAGAAACAAAACCCTAAGATAAAAAATGGAAAATGGCACCCAAAGAAACCCTAAACCTATAATAAACCACTGCCCAAAGGGGAGCTCTCAACTCTCAACCAAACTCAAGATATGAATTTTCTAAGTTATTAGGGTTTTTTAGGGTTCCTAACAAAACAAATGCCAAACAATTAGGAAATGAGGAAACAAATCATGGCCATTTTATCCTAGAAACTACATGCTAAACATAAAACAATGCAAGAAGAACCAATTGCCAACTCTTCCTAGACAGGCATAAATGAATTTTTGAACCCATGATCAAAATAATGCATAAAAAATGATTTAATTCAATGAAAAATTCTTAAAATGCATCAAGATCAAAAAAGAAATTTGGTTTGAAGGTTGGACAATGTTTCTAAATGTCTTAGAACATTTCATGAATTTTTTTGTAATTTTTAAATACCTAAAAGTATTTTTAATTAATTAATTCTCATTAATCAATTAAAAATAATCTTTTAAACATTTAAAAATACTTTTTTAATGATAAAAAATAAAATAAAAATATTTTTGTGTCATAAAAATTAATAAAACCTTAAGGAAAAAGTTTCATAATTTTTATGAATTTTTTGCTATTTTAAAATAATTATGCAATTTAAATGAAAGAAAAATGAATAAAATTAAATAAAATAAAAAGTAAACAGAATGGAAGGATGAGATTGATTCTGGGGAGGGGACCATTGACTTGGCGCGTCATCTAAGGGTCCAGGTTCAAACTAACATAATCCTGATTAATTAAATATTAAACCATAATTAAAGCTTGATGACAAGATCCAGGCCTTCCACTCACGCGCGGGAAACAAGATTTAAAGGCCCAGGTTTAAACTCAGTGCCCTAACCCTAATTAGTGATTAATGACTTTCAGGCTGCCGGAGAAGACTTCCGGTCGTCTTCTCCGGCCAGCTCTCACCTGAGAAACCTCAAAACCTCTCAAAACGTACCAAAAATGAAAACTAAGAACATGGAAATGATCCTCATCCTCTCACGAATCAAACCCCTCTCTCAAAACAAATTTACATTTCCTAAATCAACTGAATCGAAGAGAATAAGTTCTAGGTCACGCAAGCTTCAGAAACAAATTAAATGCTTATTTCAAAACCATTTTCAAAACCAATGGTACCAGAATGATCAGTGAAGCAAATAGAACAAGTTAGTAACAAGAGAAATGATTTCTGGAAAAATTATTTTCGAGCTACCTGAGATTTGGAGCTTTCAGTTTGGGAACTTTCTGGTCACTTCTCCTGGTGCAATCCAACCCTTAGGACCTCTGGATGATGTTTGAATGCCTTAGAACAATTTATGTAGGCTGGTTGATGAGTTTCAAAAGCTCCTGCTTCAAGCTCAGTCAACAATGGCTATGGTGATTCAGGCTGATTCAGGCCATTATGAATGATGGTTTGTGGTCTAGATGATGTATGGAAAAGCTTTGCAAGGTTTGTTTGGCTGTTTGTAAGCTAGGATGAGAGTTTCGAATGAAACTGCAAAATGGAGTGAGAAATGGCAGTGAGTTATTCTGGCTGTTTCAGGCTTGTGCTTTGGGTGGTTTGAGGTCTATGAAGTGTGTTGAGTTGGATGATGAAGAATGTTTGAGTGTTTGCAGGCTGTGTTAAGAGATTCGAAGCAAGTTGCAATGTGGAAGGTTTTTGTGAATGTGTGTAGTGTGATGGTTTCAGCCTTGCTCCTTGTTATGGCTAGCTTGCAAATTGTCCATATGACTCTCTCTCATTGGCCAGTTGATTTGACATGTGCTTTATGGATAGGTGTAGCCACTTTTGCAAAAATGTCAACTTCTTGTAAGATAGGGCATGGGCAACTTCTAGCCAAGTACAAAGCATGGGGCTACGCAGCATGATGTGTGTATGAGCCTAGCTTGGTTCAGCACCCAAGGCTGCAAGTGGTAGGGAGTGAAATGAGTGTTTTGCAACTTGTGGCAACTTTGGTTCACATGTGATAAAGTCTTGTTACACAAACCAAGCCATGAGCAAACTTGATCCAATTCTGATTTTTAGGACTTAGAGAATGTTTGTGTAATGGTTTGAAATGAATTAGAGGTCACATGATGCATTGGTTCAAGGTCTTGCAAAATTTCCATTTGAAGCATGCCTTAGAAATTAATGATTTTTGCCAACTTTGCATTGCCATAACTTTTGATCCGAGAAGAGTTTGATCATGTTCTTGTACTTTTTGAAAAGGGAAAGATGAGATCTACAATTATCATGACCAAAGTTTTTTTTATTTGAAGCCTTTTTGGATCATGAATCAAGGCTTGAAAAATGACCTAAAATGGTGCATTCTTGAAAAGTCAACTATGCCCAAAAAGTCAACATTTGCAAAAACCCTAAATTCTTGATTTCTATGAACTTCAACCTTCTTCCATGATCAAATAAAGATCATATACACTCAAAATGATGAAGATCACCCATTGGTTGGGTCATTGGGGGCCTCAAATGCCCTGATTTTACACTGACTTGTCTGAAAAGTCAACCCTTGATCAGATGACTTCCCCATGGAATTTCTTCATGAAAATTGATATGCATACTCCCTATACCATATAGAGATCAATGAAAACAAGAATGACCAAAAAATTTGGAGTTATGGCCTCTGAAACCAAAACCCTAATTTTCAGTCAACTGTGCAGTTCAACCTGGCTCTGCATCCACTCAAAACCTAGCTCTTGTGATTCCTCTGCATTTTTGACTTTGAGGAGGATATAATATGGTGCTTGAACACATGTAGACCCCTTTGAAGTGATTGGTGGCCTTTGGAGTGGCTCAAGAAGCTTTGGGATTGCTCAGATCACAAACCCTAGGTGCAGATGCCTTAGAAACTATGCAGTGAATCAAAAAATGAGATATGAGATGATATGTTGTGTTTATGCATATGAGGATGATCACAAGCCATGGTGTGAATGGGTGAGGGCAAATTTGGGGTGTTTACAGCTTGGTCCACAAATTTCTTGGTCCACAATTGCTTCTTCAACTCTGATAACTCTGATGTCGACATCTTGTATGGTGCCATAGAAACAGGTTTGGTAGTATATCTAAAATATCATATGGAAAAACCTTCGAAAATTCACGCACCACCTGAAACTCATCAATCACATATTGATTCTACACCAATAAGGACACAAACAATACAAGTACCTGAGCTTCCTCTTCCAAAATTTGTTTCAACTCTCTAGCGGATAGAAAACCAGCTTCTTCCTCATCATCAGGAGAAAGAAACCATACCAACTTGATGTAATAATTGATATGAACATAATTGAACTCAAACTAATTCATTCCAAGAATAACATCAACTTGTTACAACGAAAGGCACACCATGCTCATCCTTAGGAAACACATCAGGATACTCAACACAGCACTAGCCCATCTTCAGTCATAACATTGCCTTCCCCTTCACCAGAAAGTGAGCAATAAGAACACAAGACCATCCCCCCTCAAGGATCGCTCCATTTTTCCAACCAAAATTATCCTCAAATTCGACCTCCATTCGGGTTCAGTAACATCACAACATTCTCAAAATAGTTGAAGTAGCCAACACTGCACTATTGCATTCGACAAATATCTCTACAATTGGAATATCCATGAGAAGCAGACGCTTCGCCCCACTTGTTTCATTTCGAGCATGCAAATGGAAAACAAAACAAGCATCGACAATGTTTTCACACACATGTCGCAAACTAGGGAACAACAACAATTAAACAACTTGGTCGGACGAGCCGACCTGCTCAGATACCACTATGTAACACCTTAAATATCCATCGCGTAATTTAAATAAAAATTAGAGTATAATTCACAAAAATAATATTTAGGATACCACAATCCAACAAACACATGCTCATATAACATGATATGTAACGCATGCAATTTTAAAAACTATAATAATAATTATCATAACAAAACATGTTTGAAATTCAACTTTATTAAAGTAGCGGAAAATCCAACATCAAATAATTATTTAGAATAAAATCATGTTTTCAAAATTATTATAATTAATCATGCAAGGCAGATATCCAAAATCTCCAAGAAAGCATAAAAAGACATAAAGTTTCATAACCCCGGTGTTACACATCAGAGAAGATGTCAACACTAAATAAACTGAATACTTCAACTTCCACTCACATCATCTCCTCTACTGCAAGTTATCTACACGATGCCTATGAAAAGGCAACATTCAAACAGAAGGGATGAGATATCATGATTACATAAAGGAAAGCATGATAATAAGTAGTAACATATTATTTCATGCACATCACCCATTCCATAACACAATACATCATCAACACACAACAAATATCTGGACAACAACAAACATCCAAACAACTACAACATCGAGTACAACAATAAATGCAATTAATGTGTAATGAAAAGAGACATACAACTCGACTCAATGTATGTGGTACCAATACATGAACACTCAGATTCACCGATTCCGATCATCACCTCTTAGGATTTTGAGCTCACAATTCGTTACCATCGCCTCCGATAACGTCTCACTGATTCCATCACCACCGAAATTAGCCATAGACACTCAATCCCACCTCCTAGGATTGACGCCCAACAACAACTAACCAATGTATGATGTCATGAATGAATGAAAATAGTATTCATTCATCAAGTACATTAAACAACACCTCCATATGTAACATTAAAAATCGTGAGTGTTAGCTATTGATTAACTTAACTCAAGGAAAACAGAGTCGCCACCGTGTTTTTATTTATTCCAAAAGGAAAAGGAAAAAAGATTGAAAAAATCCTAAAAATTAATCTAAAAGCTAAAGCTAAAGGAAACAAACAGAGAATGGGTAAGGTGGTTGGTTACGAAATGAGAAGGTATTAGCACCCAAAACGTCTGCGGTACTCTTAGGGAGCCCTTTGAAATATTTACGCTTTTTGGTTTGAAATTGGTTTATTAAATGAGAGTGAGGGGATGAGAAAAATAATTGATTTTACTATTTTTGTGTTTGGAGAGGTTTACCACCTCATGCCTATGTACCCACAAAGTGCAATGCAAGACCAAAACCCCATAGTTCGTGGTTAAAAGAACAAAGTTTTTTGTTGGTTTTGATTGATTTTAAGAAAGTAAACACAAGTCGTCATCCTTTAGCGAATAATTCCGCTAGAAAGGATGAATCATGTCTAAACACATGAATAAAGTTAAAAGAAAAGGTGCACAAAGCATAGCAGGAAGTGAATGAGATTTTGCATTTTTTAAGGTTTTTGGAAAATGGTGTCAATATGCTTAAATTCATTAGCATTTTATTAAGAAATGAAAGAAAAAGGTAAAAATCAATTGACCAAGGTTAAAGTTTGAATTATGAAAGTGGTGAAAGTCTTAAAGAGAAGAATCATTTGAAAAAGTGAGAAGATTTTGAAAATTAAAGAATGGGTGGAGATGAAGAGACTACCCTAAAAATAAATAAAAATGATAAGGAGGAAGATCTCACCACTTGGAGACACTTCAAAGTATAAGTAACTTAGAAATCTATCCTCTTGAGGAAATGATGAGCCAAATAAAGGATAGGATAACTACTCCATAATAATCAAGCAAGAGGATAAAATCTTAGTACTAAGTCCATAGGTCAAAATTTAGAAATCCTCCAAAGCATCGGATAGCAACCATAGTCCAAAATTAAGAACAAGTCTTTTAAAGTTTTTAGGCCTTTATTAATGTTTTTGGTGTCATAAAAAGGACAAAAAGAAAAGAAAAGCACAAGAGATAATGACATAAACATAAACATTATAATGAATGATATAAAGCATAAGAAATAAAAAGAAGGGAGCGAGAAGTAAAAGTAAAAAGGATAAGGAGTAAGAAAGAAATAAAAGCAATATAACATATACATAATAATATTGTGAACTTAATCATCCAAAAAGATTACAACTCCAAAAGGCTCAAAGTGACAACCGAATTCCGTCTCACATCTTGAACTATATGGTTGAATGATGTATTCAAGTCATTGATTAACAAAACTTATCAGTATATTGATAGAATCAAAGCCTCTACAACAAAAAGTTTGAGAATTATGAACTTAGCACAAAAGATCAACCACGCCTGGGCTTGCGCAACCAATCAAGGTTCGGGCCACGAAAGTACAAGTTTCAATAAGGATATGGAGGGACAAATGTAGTGCTATGTTAAGTAATCGCCAAGTAACTTATATAGCACTCACCCTACAATGAGGCCGGTCAATACCGATTAAGGTAACTATTATTAGTGTTGATGCATATTAGATGAACAACGTGTAGGTTGTCATCTGAAAACAATGTCGCACAAAAAGCAAATAGGTAACGATCTAGTCTTGATCATGAATTCAACAAGGAAATTCCAAGATCTATAAGACTTTCATCAATCAACAAATAAAAAAATTTAGAATTAGAGGGAGAGGGATGGAGAAAAACTACACTTTTAAGGTCCTTCCATCTTTAAGTTCAATCACCTCTAATTGATCGATTCAAGTGTGAAAAACATATCACTCATCCAAAGCACCTTATATGAATTTAACAATTCACTTGAAGATAGATTTTAATTAATGAATGTTAATCTACTCTAATCGATATCCGAAGTCCATTGAAATTAAAGAGGAATTAATCTCAATAATGTATTCCATGGTTTAAAAAAAAGGGGGAAGAAGAAACAAGAAAGTACAAATATAACCCCAAAACAACAAAATAAAACCATTCTGCTCCAAGGTAACCGATTACTGCCTGGGCCGTAACCGGTTATATAGTTCAAAACCGCAGTTATTAGTCAAAAAATACACAGTGTAACCAGTTATCACCTGGTGTGTAACCGTTTACACTGCACACAAAAACAAAAAGAATTGCAAAATTCAGCATGATCCTCTTTCAAAATAATTTTCAAACACCTTGTGATCATATATCTGAATTTGCATGAATTTTAAAGTAAAACCACAATAAAAACCAACAATCAAAAGAAAAAATAAGATCCAAAGGATCAAGCACAAGAATCACCAAAGATCTACATTATGGAAGATGAAGATGAAACTTCAACAATGGTGTGAGATGAATTACCACTTCAAAATGAGGACTCCATATTACTGTTGGTGTAAGCCCTAGAGGTCAATACTTTTGGTACTTGTATCGAATTATTTATTAATAATAAAAGGAATTTCCTTATTATGTTTATTTTTCCAAAATTATAAAGTCCCTATAATAGATAGTTTGTTTAATGAAATATTAATTGTGGATTAATCATGAGATTCCATTAAACATAAGGATACTATTCTTAAAGCATTCATAGTCGAGCTTTAAGGTGAAATAGGATAGCCTTAAAGAATTAAGAATATTATGAAGATAGACTGATGATCATATCTCACAAATCATGGATAAGGAGTTATCAAGTCTTGACATAGGTATGAATATTAGGAGTAATATTTATACTGGATTGACCCACTATGAGAGTACTACATAGAATGTTATGCAAAGTGTCATAAGTTACTCTCATGGTGATAGTGGTGTATACCACCCTTCGACCTGAAACTATTATGGACCTTAGATGTAAAGTCAAGTACTTTATTGTTGATCAAACATTGTCCGTAACTGTATGATCATAAAGACAATTGATGGGTACTTTACAAAGCATGATGAGGGACATGAGTAACCTAGATGGAATTTTCCCATCCTTCATAATAGGATAAATGTCTAAGGGTCCAATATTGAAATGGACAAGGATGACACGATATATGCTTTGTGTTCAATATAGACATAAAGGAAAAAAGGGTAATTGTACACACAAGTACTATCACAAAAGGTTTTTTCAGATCACATTACAATTTTGTGACTTAGGTAGCAGTGATGTGTTGCTAGATACTACTCACTATTTATTATGTTAAATACATGATTTAATATAATTTCCAATGTCACGAAATCTTATAGGGTCACACACATAAAGACAGTTAGAGAATGGGTAGAATAAATAAGGTACATCGAAAGGTACGGTGCACTAGAATGGAATACGGAATATGGTAAGGTACCATGTGCTTAATTAACATATGGTATAATAATAGTTATTATTAATTTTATAATAGTTATAAAATATAATAATAATCAAATTATGTTTATTATAATATTATTTATTATAATATAATAATATTATTATTGAGTTGGGCTTTTAGATTGAAGCCCACACAAGTAGTTCTATAAATAGAACCCTTGTGCAGGAGCTCAAAGGTTGTTGTTTTTGAAATCCTGGCCGTATTCTATTTTTCCTCCCCCCACTCTAAACCTTCAATCTAATCAGCTAGCACTATGACTGAAGGAAGTTGTTAGTGTGGACTGAGTAGAGGCATTATTCATCGTACAACGCTCGTGATCATCCATCGATTTGAACTCAAAGGTTTCATCGCCACAAGAGGTAACTTTTCTATCACAGATCATGACTGTAACCACCCCAAATTTTCCCTCACTAATTTCACACCATGGCTTGTGATCTTTCATTTTTTCATTAGTTTAAGCATATCATCTCACATTGCATTTTGTTTCAACTGCATAAGTTCAAGTTCATCTGCATCTAGGGTTTGTGATCTGAGCAATCCAAGGATCCATCTGAGCCACTCCAAAGGTCTCCAATCATTCCAAGAGGGTCCATGTATGTTAAGTCATCATATTATCTCCCTCAAATATCAAGGAAGTCAAGAAATCACAAGAACTTGGAAAGCATGGAAGCAGAGCTAGGGTTTCACTACACAGATGACCTGAAATTAGGGTTTTGGTTTTAGAGGCCATAACTCCAAATTTTTGGTCATTATTGTTTCTAATGGTCCCAATATGTTATAAGGATAATTTTTACCAAGTTTGATGAATAAATTCATTGGGGAAGTCATCTGTTCATTGGGTAACTTCTTGAGCAAGTCAGAGCAAAATCAGGGCATCTAAGGCCCCCAACTATGGAACCAGGGTGGATTTTTCATCAAATTGAAGTTATATGATCTTTATTTGATCATTGAAGTGCTTGGAAGTTCACAAAATTGAAGAAATTGAGCTAAACCAAAAGTTGCCAAAAATGGAAATGACTTGTAATGTAAACTTTCCATTTTGGGAAAGTTTTTCAACCTCCTCTTTCTCAACCAAAAATGCTTCAAATGAAAAATTGTTGGTAATGAAAGTTGTAGATTGGATCATTCCCTTTCCAAAAAGTACAAGAACAAGTTCTAATTCATTATGGAATTCAATTTATGGCTTGGCAAAGTTGGCAAAAATCCTAAAAATTCAAGTTTCACACCAAAGAGGATTTTTTGCAATTTCACATTTCAAGCCATTTTGTGACTTCTAATTGACATCTAAACATCATAACAACATCACATAACTCATTGTGATCAGAATTGCACAAGAATTCACAAGATTTCATGCCTTGGTTCACAAGAAACTTCAAAGAGGGCAAAATGCAAAATCTATGCCATCTTGCTATCCAAGCCATCCAGCTGCATTCTTTTGATCCTAGGGCTCACCATAAACCATGCTGAAGCAAGACACCCCATTGAACCACTTCTGTTCCAGCCCATGCTTATGGTACACATACTTTTGACTTTTTGCAAAACAAGCCATACCAATCAACTGAGGCCACCACCCACTCCCTGACCTATCAAATCCTGATATGTGGACTTTATGCAACTCATAATACAACACACACAAGCCTGAATACTCAGATTGCTCAAGTTTCACAAAATCCTCAAAAGACCTTCAAGCTTTCGATTCTCCCTACTCAACCATTATCTCATTTATGCCATTACAAACTTCTTCCAGCCTCAAAGCTTCATTAGAAGGATCATTGGAGTGAGTTTGCACAAAAGAGGAGGTCCAGAAGCTCCAAACTAAGGAAGCTCAAGCTTAGGTAACCTCTTCAAACTTTTTTCCAGAAATGCTATTTTAAGTTCTTAGATTGTTCTTTATGCTTTGCTGATCACTATGATATGTTTATTTTTGAAAATGGTTACGAAATGAGCATGTACTGATTGTCTGAAAGTTTTACCATTTTTGAGTTTCTCTTCGAATCTTGAGTTTCAGCCATGGGAAATTTGTTTTGAGGGTAGATTCGAGTTAGGGAAGGTGAGAGGAGTTGATCTGGAGCTTTAGAGCTCCAGAAATGGCCTAGGGAAGATTTTGTTCTTAGGGTGCTGCCGGAGAAGATGACCGGAACACTGTTCCGGTCACCTGAAACGGATTAGGGTTAATTTTAGGGTTTAGTGAGTCAGGCGTGTTCTGGGCCCTTGGATTAGGTTTAATTTGAAATGGATGGCTAGGATCAATTCAGATTAGATTTAATTAGGATTAATTAATTGATTAATCAGGATTTAATAAGTTTGAATGAGAGTCGTCCAGATGCGCGCCGGGTCTTTCCCTCCACCCCAGATTTGAATCCTGTCCCTTGGATGCGCTGACTTTCATTAATTCATATTTTTATTTCATTTTATTTCATTTGTTTTGCATAATTTATTTAAAATACATAGAAAATTCCAAAAATATTTTTCTTTTTCATTTTTAATTCAAATATTTTTCTCAACCACGAAAACATTTTTATTTTTATTTTTTGCATTAAAAAACCATTTTAAAAATATTTAAATGTTTATTTTAATTAATTAATGGAAATTAATTAATTAAAATATCATTTAGGTTTCTGAAAATTCCAAAAAAATTCACACAAATTTCATGATTCATACAAATTTCTTTTTGGTTTTGATTCAACTTTGACAATTTTCTTGAATTTATGATTCATAAAATTCCCATTTTTGAACCCTAACTTCAAGAATTCTTTTCTGCCTAACCATGAAGGGTTTGACATTGGTTCTTTTTGCATTGATCTTCATATAGCATGTAGTACCTAGCATATTTTTGTCACAAATTTATCTTGCATTTTTTTTATTTGCATTTTTTCCCTTAAGGTACCTTAAAACCCTAGATAACTTAGAAAAATCACAACTTTCTTTAGGTTAAGAGTTAGACCTCTTCCTTTGGGGTGTGATATCATATGGGGTTAGGGTTCCTTTGAGTTCATTTGAAATTTTTTATCTTATGTTTTGCTTCTGTTTTTGACTTTTGCATCTCATGTTGCATTAAAACCCTAATTTCTCATGTTCATTTGCATACATCTTGCATATGCATTCATTCATGAACTTGCCATGACATTTCATGCATCCAAATGACTTATAAGACATCATAGGACATATTAGAATCATGCTTGATCATTTCTTCATCTATTTGCCATGATGTTGATTCATTTCATTCCATGAACTTTCATGTGCTTTCATGCTTCCTACATGCCTCATTTGCATTCTCATATCTTTTATGAACATTCATAACACTTGGTATGCTCTTGCATCATGTCATAGCATTATTTACATCATTTTTATGCTTCTGGTTTTGGTTTGCATCTTTGCATACTTCTCATTTTCATTTCATTTCTTTCCTTTATGCTAACCATTTCAGGTGGTAAGTAACTTGAGAAGTGAATTTGCCTTCACTTCTCATTTCTCTTCTCATTCTTCTTTTGCATCCTTGCTGCATTTTCTTTGCTTTAGAGTGATCTTGCTCATTCATGTTCATCATTCACTTTCTTTCTTCAAGTAACTTATCTTCTTCAGTGAAGTAAGTTAACTTGTTTCTTCTGCTTCTCCCCCTTTCATCTGTTCCTTCCATTGGTG
This sequence comes from Lathyrus aphaca, assembly GCA_963966055.1. Classification (NCBI taxonomy): domain Eukaryota; kingdom Viridiplantae; phylum Streptophyta; class Magnoliopsida; order Fabales; family Fabaceae; genus Lathyrus; species Lathyrus aphaca. The sequence continues at coordinate 233,847,751 of OZ014521.1, forward strand.
GCTTCTTTGAAGATCCCTTGCAAGCCTTAAAAACCATAGGAACATCCAAGCATGACAATAATTAGGGTTTTGATTAGTCCCCCTTAGTCTTACCTTTGTGTCTTCTTTTGTGTCTCTTTTCTCATCTCATAATCAGAGACTAAACCTTTAAGGTTTTAAGGCTTTGTGATTAAGGTTATGCCTGCATCCTTCTCTTAGGATGGAGTGTATAACTTAAATCCTAAGTGTCAAACCCTTAATGTGTTTAAACCTCTTAATCAATCCATCTTAATAATCACCCAGACAATGGCTTGTAACTTGGGCCTTGCATTAGGGTTCTAATTCTTCCTTAATTGGTTAAGAAGGACTAACCCTAGTGTTAATGGACAAGTCCCCCTCAAGTTGTCTTACAAACCATAAAATTCACTTCTTAATCTTACCTTTAATTAAAATCCACTTTAATAAAGGTTTGTTTTGTCATGAGGTTAATCCCTAATCATGGATTAAGTTGAGGTATCTTCCTCAGCTTAAGTGTGCTCATCTATTATCCTTCTATTAGGATGGTGTAATGGGTTCACTAATCCTTGATTATGGCTTAAACTCATTACTTAACACTAAACAAAAAACCCAAAAAACATCTAAATAATCACAATTAGGTTAATGATCTTAATCATACATCATGGTAATTAAGTTTGATATGCTTATCTCATACTTAAGGTATTCTCATTATCCCTAATTAAAGGGAGGATATGATTAGTTTACTAACCCTTGGTTTAGGCTTAAGCTCATCAACTTATGACAAACAAAAAAAAAGCAATAAAAGATTGAAAACACAAAAACAAACAATAATCGTCTCCTCTGAGATTCTTTTCTCATCATCTTCACTCACGAACGAGAACTCGCTTCTTCCGTCTAATGCAAGACAGTTAGCACCTGAGCTAGACAGGTCATACACTTGAGCATAGACAAGCAAGCAGTTCATCAGTCAATTTATCTTTCAGTCTCTTTGAGTCGAACTACGGTGTTATGACTTCCTCCTTGCACGAGAGGATACGTAGGCATAACTTAACAGTTATCGAACAAAAGTCTCTTTGTCTTCTCCCTCTTCTAGCATTATTCTTGTAAGCCTCATTCCTGAGCATTTCACTTCACTTTCTTGCACTGACACCTGTACATTCTTTTCCAGCTTTTGCACACAGATAGCACTGACACTACCCCTTTAAACACAAAATTTCAAGCGTGGATCCCGTTGAGTACGACAGACAATCTGGGAGCTAATACCTTCCCAGGTTGTAACCAACCCCCTTTCTCAATTTCTCTGGTTCGCAACCGTCTTATCCATTTCTTTCTAGGTTTATGCAGCATTACCTTTCCTTCGGGATAAAAATTCCTAGTTGGCGACTCTTTTCATCTTCATTTCATTTTCTCCTTTCGCCGACCATTCGCGTCTGTACCCTATCTGACCCGGGTGTCTTTTAGTGGGAGCGACAGCTTGGCGACTCTGCTGGGGATCCTTATATTGCAACCAGGGCTTCTGGTTCTTTTTGTGGGTTCCTCCCAGCTCTTGTTTGATTTGTGTTTACGGGGGTGTTATGTGCTACTTGTGCTTATTTATTTTCTTTATTTATTGCTTTATGTACAACTTTATTTATTGCTTTCCGTTACAGTCTTATGCATTTTCATACTGTCATTATCATGTGCTGGCTCTTGTCTGTTTTGGTGGGTGGGGTTTCATTGAGTGATTAAGGTCCTATACCTGGGACCTGAGTGACACATAGGCTAGAGTGGCTTCATATTCTTTCCCATTCCATTTTGGTCTGGTGCGGGAATATGAAACACGGTTCAGACATGGGTTTCTTCTTGAGAACTCTGTGCTACAGATTTCCTGTAGTGCTAGGGCTATCTGGGAAGCCTGCTAAGTCTGGATGACCTTTTTATGACCTTCAACATCTGAGGTGAATTAGAGGAGGATCTTTTATGGTTATTGTAAATATTGTACCTTCGGGTTAGAAGTGTTTACACTTCTCATAACTAATCCAAGTCTGAGGATCCTTGTTCTAGAACATTACATGTGAGGGGGTTGGGATGTTTACAGGTTTGCAGGAACCCTTAGCCTCATCATACCTTGTTACTAGAGTTGTTAAGGTTTTATTATTTGGACAGTTCTTGTGATTACCCTGGACTTGTGACTCTTTATTTGAGTCCCTCACCTGGTTACTGAATTTCTAAGCCTCCATCTGGACTTATGAACATAAATGGGCTTTTAACAAGACAGGTAAACAGATCCAGCACTTGATCACAAACCCCTTGCATATCATTTGCATACATCATTTTTGCATCATTTAACATTTGCTTATTTGTTTTACAAGGTATCCATCTTTATCTTTGGTTTAGTTTTGACCCCTTCTGCTGCTCAGACTGCTTCAGTTATCTTCTCCAGCACTTTCATCAATTTGTCTTCATCAGAGATTTCTCTCCAGCTTGTCTTCATCTGAGACCCTTCTCTAGCATCTCAGTCAGTGACCTTCATCAGCAGTTGTTCTCAGCTTCTTCACCAGCACCCATGGACACTTCAAGAAAGAGCAACATTACTTACCACTTCTTTGAGCCCACCCTGACTGGCATCAGGCAAGTCCAGTTCCTCATTACACCTGACCATATCCCACTATTCAGAGAGAATTATGGGGGCATATTGGACATGGTCATGGATATTGATGCATCTCAGAGGAGCATGATCCATACTTGCTTGCAGTTTTATGATCCTTCACTCAGATGTTTCACATTCCCTGATTTCCAGTTGGGACCTTTGCTAGAAGAGTTTTCCTTGTTGTTAGGAGTTCCCATCAGAGGAGGGATCCCTTTCAACCCAGAGATGGTTGCTCCCAGAAATGAAGACATAGCCAGGGCATTGCATTTGGAGCCTGCCCTTATTGATCAGAACATGACAACCAAGGCTGGAGTTCCAGGCCTCCACCTAGACTTCTTGATTTCCCAGGCTACCCTGCATGCTGCTATAGGAGAATGGAAGGCTGTCTGTGCACTTCTATCCCTTAGCATATATGGGATTATTTTGTTTGCAGATGAGCCAAAGTTTGTGAGCAAGAATGCCATTCATCTGTTCTTACTGAGGAATCCAGTTCCTACATTGCTGTGAGACTTCTACTACTCAGTACATCAAAGGAATGAGAAGCAAAGAGGAAGACTGGTCAGATGTTGTGCTCCTCTGTATTACTCTTGGCTGCTCAGACACTTGCCAAAATCAGATACCTTCTTGAACCCCCATCAGCAGAAGAACTGGGCTAAGAGATTCATTGCCTTGACATCAGATGGCATCAAGTGGTGCACTCAGAGCACCAAAGGCAAGGACATCATTACTAGCTGTGGACAATATCCTAATATTCCTTTGATAGGAGTGAAAGGTTGCATCAACTACAACCCTTTACTGTTTAAAAGACAATTGGGATATGCTTTGGTCCATCCTCCCAGAGGACAAGATTTGGCTGAGACCCTCTATTGTGAAATCCAACCCAACTCTATTGTTGTCAGGCAAGCTGCCTGGGCTTGGGACAGCATCCAGACTAAAGGGACAGCCATCCCTGGCAAGTGCAACAACATTGCTTCAGCACAGTATTCTGATTGGTCCCGTACCAGAGCTCACATCACCCGGATGCCTTTCACCTTGGAAGATACACCTGGACCTTCTACAGTATAACCTGCAGCTACTGTCAGTATGGAAGAGTTTGAAAAGCTGAAAGAGAGGAACACTCAGCTAGCTGAAGCCTTGAAGAAAACTCTTTGGGAGAGAAATGACAGCCGTCTGGATAATGAGAGATTGGAAAGACTCAGGATTGAGCATCTGACCAAGATTGAGAAGACAGATGACTACATCAGGAAGGCAAGAGCAGGGGAGTTAGTACTGAAGAATGCTTGCAAGGAGGCAAAGACTCAGAAAGCTAGGGCAGAGCATTATCTGGAGGAGATCCAGGCTAGGTGGATCAGGATCACCGAAGCCCGTGCACAGGAAGATCAGAGGACTCAGGCTAAGATAGAGCAGTTAGAGGCTAGTGAGAAGAAGCATCAAGAGGCTTTGTTGGAAGCTCAGAGGGAAATATCTGAATTGAAACTCCGGGCGGGGTTGAAGAGGTTAAATGATCAGGATAAGCATAAGAAGTTAACCAATGCCATTGCTACCAGGAACCTCCTCATCAGGACTATTACAGAGCACCCAGTAGGGCCAGTGACTGAGGCCCTCCTGAAGGAAGTCAGGGAGGATGACTTTGGATTGGATGTCTGATTCTGTTGCTTGTACTTTTCTTTTGTTGTATTTTTATTTTGTTGTATTTTGACCCACCATGGGCATGTATTGTAATCAAACTATGTATTTTCACTCTTTGTAATATATGTGGTTTGTATTATTATTTTTGGTGGGCTTTATCTATCAACATCATCAGCATTTCCTCGAGGACTGGAAAGGTCAAAACCAAAGAACCAAACCGGATACCCTTGGAAGAGAAATAAGCATATTGAATTGCATACTAACATTTCTCTTTGTTTTGTAGGTTTTTGTTTTATTGTTGTTTCTCACTTTGTTGTGGTTTCAGGAAACATTGCTCGCAGAAGAGTGTTCCCTGTCAATAGAATACACCGGTACCCGATGCGAAACAACCTTCCGGGACTCCAGATGGATCAAGTTCAGCAAGACTTGAATGAAGTAAGGACCCAAATGGCTAATGAGAGAGTTGAGATGAGAAATCAGATGACTCAATTCATGACTGTAATGACTGGCTTAGCTCAGAGCCAGGAAAGGCTAAGGGAGTTGGTGGAAAGACAAACTCCTGAAGAACACCAACCAGGTACAGGAGGTACCAGTAACAATGATCACGGGCAGCCCCGCATTGATCCACCAGAGTTTGGGCCTCATCTAAACCCAGAAGTTAATGTCATAAGGAATACTCAGGGTAACACTGCTGGAGATAGGATCTTGCAAGAGGATCCTCAAGAAGAGCAGTTTACAGTTGTTGGGGCTGGGGATGAAGTTTACGACCGTAGGCTGGATGAAATTGCTGAGAAGCTGAGGTCTTTTGAATCCCAGAATTCCCTAGGGTTTGATGTAATGGACATGGGATTGGTGGAAGGGGTGAGAATTCCTCACAAGTTCAAACCCCCATGTTTTGAAAAGTATAATGGCACGTCCTATCCACGCACCCACCTTCAATCATTCTTGGGAAATCATTCTTGTTAACAGTCTAGAAGACGAGGAGGAAAGCGACCGCAACCTGGAGAGCTGGATACGTCCAAGGATCCCGGGGAACCAAGTCTCTAACTGGTCTTCCCAGGAAATTATAAGGGTTACTCCTGCAGAGTAATTATTATTTCCTGTCTTTTTAGCATGCATCAAGTCTTGCATCTTGCCCAAGGTGTCAGGACTCATTTTGTAATAGGGCCATATTGTAATTTTGTGCAAATGATTAATCAATGAATATCGGACATCTTTTGCAAACGAGTCTCTTTTTCGCTCACTGTCTTTTCATTTTTTTTCACCTTTTGTACAAAACAATAAAATGGCAATGTTTTCAAAATAAACAACTTCATTTTCACTTTTTCTAAACAAGATTAAAACTGATCTCTAAAACGAACTAATCTCAACCCTTGCAGAGATTACCCCCAGATTGCACCGACAACAGAACTGCTATGACCTTGTATGACTTCGACAATCCAATTAATCAAGCTGATGAAGGGGTTGAAGAAGACTATGAGTTACCTGAAGAGTTAGTCAGGTTGTTGAGGCAAGAAGAGAAAGTGATCACACCTCATCAGGAGGAAGTTGAAACAGTTAATCTTGGTACCGAAGAAGACTTGAAAGAAGTGAAGATCGGGACCAGTCTGCAAGATTCAGTGAAGGAACAACTTATTAATATGCTTCGAGAATACATCGACATCTTTTCTTGGTCCTATCAAGACATGTCAGGTCTGGATACTGACATTGTTATGCACAAGCTGCCTTTGAAAGAGGATTGTCCTCCAGTAAAACAGAAGCTACGCCATGTCGCTCCCCGGATTTCCATCCTGGTACAAACGCGAAAGTGGCGAGGAAAAGAATAGAGTCGCCAGCCAGGAATTTTTATCCCGAAGGAACGGGAATGGTAATGCTGCTGCGAAGAAATGAAAGCTGTTGCGAAGAAAAGGAACTGAACTGGACAAAAGAAAAGAAAAGGGAACTGAAAAAGAAATGAAATGGAAAAATGTAGGGAAAATAAAGATTGTGCTCGAACGGGCCCTACCCCGCTGCCTACGTACCTCATCTGGACAATGAGGATCAGAGACGTCGTAGTTCCCCTAACTAGGGGTGGAAAAGGTTGCTTGTCTCTTAAGGCTTGAACTGCCTATGTCAATGCTCAGGTGTTGCAGGCTTGGACAAAGAGTGTGTTACCGTCTTGCAAAGTGACAAGTTGGAGCAAGTTCGCGTACGGAGCAAAGGTGATGAGAAAAGAATTCCCGAAGGAAAGACGCTTATTGTTTGTTTGTGTTTTTTATGAAGCTTTTTATGAGTGTGTCACAAGGAAGTGAACTCAAGCTCTTTTCCATGGAATGTGAACCTGTCACTATATTCCAAGATGGAATAATAGAACAAGCACACTCAAGTAAGGAGAAGATCCCTAAAACTTGAATCCAAAGATTAGGGCCTAAGCTCACTAACTCATTAACTTATTAAGTGTTTTTGTATTTACAATGAAGAAGTGTTTTTTATGATTTTCTTGGTGAAGATGATACCCTGATCAGACTTGTACATCACAAAACAAGCTTGTACTATCCCAAGATGGGAAGACTACAAGTGTCTCATGGGATAAGGCTATTGCTCAAGGTATCACTTCAATCTTTATTAAGTGTCTTCTTTAGGGTTTTGAGATGAGAAGAGAAGAGAAACCAAAGGATCACAAAGGTAAAAGTCTAATGGGGGACTAATGAATCCTAATTGTTGTCATGCATGGGAAGTCCTAGGTTAGTGAGGTTTACTATCCTAAAGAAGAAGAAAAGAAGAAAAGAAGAAGAAGAAAGAAGAATAGAAGAGGGGGAAGTAAGGCCTAAGCCCAACAATCACAAGGTTAGAACAAATAAGAATAAGAAGAGAAGAGATAATATTTGGAGATGTGGGAATCACATCCACACCTCTCACTTACCAAAGCCCCTGAAATGGTTAGTAACACAAGTATAAAGGCAATACAAAATGAACATAATTCCATACCAACACCATACAACCATAAGTGAAGTCATACACATAAATGCTCAATGCAAATACAAGTCACAAGAATGAGAAAAGAAGCACACAAATCAACATGGAACCACATGAATCACTATGGCAAAACAAGACAAACATGAGAAGATGCAAAGCAAAATGAACAAATCACAACCCCAAGGTATAAGACCAGAACCCTAATCATGTTAAAAGAATGCCTAAGAAGCAAGAGAGATGAAGAGAAGAGATGCATATAGCTAAGCAATTACATTATGAGAAGAAAGAAACAAAGGAAGTGAGGTGGATATACATAAGAATGGAAGAACTCCAAAAGCAAACAAATTACAAGATTTCCAAGACACAAACCACAACCCAAGATCAGAGAGGTATCCACATCCTAATAAGGCTCTAAAAAAGTTGAAGAAGTTGGCACAAGTGCCCTTCTAAGCTAAGGAATGAACTTATGATCAAAAAGGAGCAAAAAGGGACAAGTGAAGAACCAAAATTCAAATTAATTCAAGTATGCACCCAAAAATTCCACAACCTTGCAAAAATGACCTTCAATCAAACCATAATAACATGCCAAAAGGAGGGAGAAAGAATCAGAATCTAAACAAGTCAAATGAGGGTTCAAATATCAACTAGGGTTAAGAAGCTTCACTCACAAGTTAAGGATCAAAATCATTTAATCAAGGTTCTAAAAATCAGACCAAAAATCATCAATAAACTACACCCTATCATGAATCCAGAGCAAAAAGAATCATCCAAAAATTCTAAACAATGATCAAGATAGAAAATGGGCAAGTCAGCATGCTTCAAAATGAAATAAAATGAATTAATTAAAAGCAACAATTAATTTCCACGTGTCAAATAAAAATAAATGGAAAATAAAAATATCAAAAATTAAAGAAAACTAAAAATAACGTTCAAGAATTTCTTTAGAATTTTTGGAAACCTAGAACTATTTTTATTAATTGAAAATCAAAATGATAGTAAAATGAAATAAAAAGAAATAAAAATAAAAATGAAACAGGTCGGGGGTGCAATCAGCAAGGGTTTCCAGTTCAATTCATTGGGCTTATACGCATGGGGGTGGGAATAGCACTCAAGCCCAGTCAAAAGTCAGCGCAGCTCATGATATTGGTGTGGATATTCACTTAATTCAGCAAAAAAAACAAAGGCCATAGGATCAAGCTGACGCACCAGATCAGTCAATTCATTAAACAAAGTCAGCACATTAATTGGTTGGTAGTGAGGGAACAGGACAATTATGGTGAGGTGAGACACATGTGGATTAATTCAGAAAACAAAACACACGTGAGAGGGAGATGGCCTCATTTATGCGTTAGCATCATGATGGACCTCCAGATGAAATGATCCAAAGGCTGTGGAGTTGTCTTCTCCAATTAACTCTGATCAAACAATTTCCAGAATTCGGTGACCGGAGCTAGGGCTCCGGCACCGGAAAACACAAACTATGAACAAAACTTCACTGAAATGAATCAAACACTCCAGATTAAACAATTAGGGCATGCTGAATCCAAATATGGCACTCAAATTCACAATGGATCACTGAATCAAACAGATCGAAGCAAAACAGTTTTAACCATAAAACTTCAAATCATCAATACAACCTCAATAATGCATCAAAATCAAATCTAACAAGTGCAGAGCAATCAGCAAAGGTCATATATCACATTGCACACAAGAAAAACAAGTTTCAGATCCATGGATTCAGTGAGTTACCTGAGATTGAAGATCTTGAATCAAGCCAAAAGAAAGCTTCCAAAGGTGCAGATCAACTCCTTTTATCCTCTCTTTGCAAAATAAATGCAAAAGAGAGGTTGAAACTCTCTAGATCTTGAAACCCAAAACCAACTGCACTTGAATGGCACTTGATGAAAACCTTCCTTTCAGCTTGAATTGATGGTATATTTATGATCCCTAGAGCTCACTGAACAAGAATATGGAAAGGGATTGGAGAATGAGAGCCTGAAAAGAGAGATTCGAAGGCTTTTGCTTTTGGTGCAAGAACTTTGAAGTGGTGAAATGTGATGGATCTGGGCTCAAATGAAACCCTAGTTTTCTTTTATATGATCCCAAAATGCAATGCTGAAAGAATGAGAGCAAGAGCACGTGAGATGAGAGTGTGAGAGTGAAATTGCAAAATTGGCAAAATTCTTGTGATGAGGTGTTTGGCTCGTGCATTCCTCTCATTCCTTGCACATGTGTGATCAACATCTCACCCTTGATTCAAAACAGAAATTATTCTGGCCCTTGGATGTGGGGATCACACTTTTCTCATGATCATGCATGTTTTGCACCTTATGGAATATCCTTCTTCTCATGCACGAATTTGACACTATCTTTGGAGCAAATTAACTTTCTTGCAGTACCTTGTAATATTGTGATCATACTTGGCCCATAAAACAGCTTGAAAATAAGTTTCATGACCTTTTGCATTTGTGGAAGATTGGAATTTCATGCCATGCCCTAGATTTCTTGAAATTTTCGAAGGGGTTATCTCTCTAACCATGAGGGCTATGAAAATGCTCTTGTACTTTTTGAAAATGGGAGGCTTTAATCTTCAACTTTCATGTTTGGCTTTGGTCCATTTGAAGCTTTTTTCACCAAGTTATGCTTACTTGAAAATTAGGGCAAAAACTTACTAAAAATGGAAATTCTCATTACCAAACTTATGCCAATTTTGCAAAACACCTCAAAACCTCATGATTCTTGATCTTTGATCTTGCCAAACCTCTTCTAAGGTCATAAGAACATCCCTTGGCTTGAAAACTAGGGTTGGACCCTTTGAAATCTCACAGTTGACTTTTAGAATGCACAGTTGACCAATTTCTTCATTTACAAGCAACTGAAGAAATAACTGACTTCCACAAGGAATTTTCTCACCAAATTTCATCCCTAGGATCCTCTTAAAATATGAGAGACTTTTCCCAAATGAAATGGCCAAAGTCACAAGGTTCTCATGCTTGAAACTCAAACTCTAATTTGGGATCATTGTGTAGGAGCTTTGCCCTAGCTTGAATTCCCTGATGATCTTCCAACTTTCTGGGCTTTTGTGAATGATCTTGAACTTGTGAATGCAATGTAGAATCCTCATAGGACTTGGAAAAATCCATTGGACCCCTTGTCATAGCTTGTGATGCTTCAAAAACCTCCACAGATGATCATATGCCTAATGCTAGGTCATGAAAATGTTATGCCTTATCTTTCCATGCTAAGATGCCAAGAATATGATATGTTCATGATGAACATGATATGATATGATGCTTAAAAAGAAGAGGGAAAATTTGGGGTGTTACAGCTGCCCCTATTCAAACAACTGTTAATCTAAAAAGGAAGGTAGCACAGGCTATCGACCGTTCAAGATAAACTGTGGTTGAATACCAAGAAGACCTGAAATTGCACTCCGATGAAGAATGCAAAAACTGGGAAATAAACCCAACCAAATGACGCTTTGGTGACTGAAATGGAGAGAAAGCAGACGAGCTCCTTCCAAGTTGAAACTATTATTTGGAATCAGAATACTTTGACAGACGAGTCTTCTTCGAACAATCCTGTTATGCCAGGAACTGGAGATACGAGTCCTCACATACTTTGCAAAACATATAACTTGAGACAGACGAATCTTCTCCAGATAAACCTGTTACGCCAGGACCGGTGATGCACTTAAGTCTGTGGGATAAACATGCATAATCAAGGTACACGAAACCTCCTCATATATTATCCGTGGATATATGGTATAAGACAGACGAGCCTTCTTCAAGAAAACCTGTTACGCCAGGTGCAACATTAATAAGTGGTGTGTGAGACAGACGAGCCTCCTTCGGATAAAACTGTTACGCCAGGACCGATAACCATTTTGACGTTTATTCCCACAGTCAAGACTTCAAACCTCTTCAATACAGACGAGTATTGGATGATCATCAAGAGAAACACAGACGAGTGCCATAAGTCAATGATACAAACGAATATCAGACGATGATCCAAGAAACACAGACGAGCGCTTCAAGTGATGATACAGACGAATATCAGCCACTGGTACAGATGAATACCAGAAATTCAAACACATACGAGTATTTGGAGTAGCAATACATACGAGTACTGGGATGATACGGACGAGTATCCAAACAATGCAGACGAGCTTCAAACAGATAACAAACACAGATGAGTGTTGGAGAATGCAGACGAGCAACCACAAAGATTACATATCAAACACAAACGAGTGTTGGAAAGTGCAGATGAGCAACAACAAAGTGATCATGGGCAACTACTGGGGAAAGCAAACGAGCAATGCCACAGTGATAACACAGACGAGTGTTGAGAAATGCTTCCATGATGGTTGTGTCTCAACCACGAAACTCTGCGGGGGAAATGACGATCTTTCAGCACGGCTGGGGAGATACTTCCTCAAATATCCTCTGTTGGTGACAAGAGCTTTGACAGATAAACTCTGTGGGGAATGGGCCTCCCACTGCTTGCTGGGCATACTCCACTGGGGAAAATAAACTGCTTGGGGACCCCACCTGCCATGACTTAGCTAGGGAATATTTTGTTTGGGTGAATGTGACGCCATCCTGCAAAACCTGCAACAACAGAAAACACAAATGTGCCCTGGGGACTTACATGGTATGATCTGTTCATCCATCGTCACCCGAAACTCAAAGAAGATTTCAAATGTTTCCCTGCAATGTCATTTTTCTTTCAAATTATCACCATGTTTTAAATGCAGTGCTATTTTTGCCAAAAATTCAGGACATTTTGCAAACAAAAGATAAACACAACACAGCTTTTTGACTGAATATTCTTTTATTGAAGGGCCTCTGAATAGGCAAAGTTTTACATCAGGAAGCAACCACCTGGAAAGAGGTGGCTACCATAAAATTGAGAAAATAAACTATCCTAATGGAAATGGACACGACATCCCAATGAGTTTCCTTCTTGCTATGACCAGCATGTCTTCAAAACTCTCCATTCTTGCCTTTGCTTTCTGAGAATATGAGGGGACTGATTCCTATCCTTCTGATATTGTCAAGCTGTACGAAACGATGATTTGGTTTAGATTACTCGGATCACAGTTGTTCGCTTATTCCCTTGTTTTGCGTGGATCGCCCTTTCGGGTTTTCAATCCACCGGGATACCCTTTTTTGCCTGAGCTGTCCGATGTGGCTTTTCAATTCAGCGGGTGTACATTTTTTTATATTTAATTTCCCTAACTTTTTCTCGAGCTTTTTATTCTGTTTTTAGCTCGCCGGGATGCCCTTTTCTTGCTTGGACCTTAATTCTGTTTTTGTGTTCAGCGGGTCTATTTATGCGAAGTATTTTTTAACTGCGTCCGAGTTAACAGGGGACTGGAAATCTTCTCCATCCATAGTGGTGAGCATCAGTGCTCCGCTAGAGAAAACTTTCTTCACTATGAATGGTCCTTCGTAGTTTGGGGTCCACTTGCCCCTGTGATCTGAACCTGGAGGAACAATCCTCTTGAGCACAAGCTCTCCCACTTGATACTCCCGAGTACGTACTCGTTGGTCGAATGCTCGCTTCATTCTCCTCTGATAAAGCTGACCATGACAGATAACCGCTAATCTCTTTTCCTCAATTAGACATAGCTTATCGTATCGAGCACGCACCCATTCAGCCTCATCAAGTTTCACATCCATCATCACACGCAATGAAGGAATCTCTACTTCAATAGGCAAGACTGCCTCCATACCATATACCAATGAGAAGGGAGTTGCCACAGTCGACGTCCTGACTGACGTTCGGTACCCATGCAACGCGAATGGTAACATCTCATGCCAATCTTTGTAAGTGACAACCATCTTTTGCACAATCTTCTTGATGTTCTTATTTGCCGCCTCTACTGCACCATTCATCTTTAGTCGGTAAGGAGAAGAATTGTGATGCTGGATCTTGAAGTCCTGGCACAACTCTGCCATCATCTTGTTGTTCAAGTTAGAACCATTGTCAGTAATGATTCTTTCAGGCACTCCATATCTGCAGATGATGTCCCTTTTCAAAAATCTGGCTACCACTTGACGAGTGACATTGGCATAAGATGCTGCTTCAACCCACTTAGTGAAGTAATCAATCGCGACCAAGATGAAGCGATGACCATTTGAAGCAGTAGGCTCTATTTTTCCAATCATGTCAATGCCCCCACATAGAAAAGGGCCAAGGAGATGACATGACGTTGAGCGGGCTTGGAGGAACATGCACCTTGTCTGCATAAATCTGGCACTTGTGGCACTTACGGGCGTATGAACAACAGTCTGTATCCATTGTCATCCAATAATACCCCGATCTCAACAACTTCTTAGCCATAGCATGCCCTCCTGCATGAGTACCGAAAGATCCCTCGTTTACTTCCTTCATTAACAAGCTTGCTTCGTGTCTATCCACGCATCTGAGCAAGACCATGTCAAAGTTCCTCTTATACAAAACCCCATCTGTATTCAAGAAGAAACTAGCAGTAATTCGCCTTAAGGTCTTCTTGTCATTGGATGATGCCCCAGCTGGGTATTCTTGCTTTTCCAAGAAGAGCTTGATATCAAAGTACCAAGGTTTCTCATCAGACACTGCGTCTACAGAGAAAGCATGAGCTGGTGCGTCAAGCCTGGAAATGTCAATTCTGGGCACATAATTCCAACACAATATTTTGATAGACGAAGAAAGAGTGGCAAATGCGTCGGCAAATTGATTCTCATCACGTGGTATGTACTGAAGTTTAACTGTTGTGAAGAACGTCAACAGTCTTCTGGCATAATCCCTGTAAGGAATTAGATATTCTTGATGCGTATACCACTTGCCGGTAACCTGGTTGATAACAAGGGCTGAATCTCCGAATATATCGAGGGTCTTAATCCGAAGATTAATAGCCTCCTCTATTCCCATTATGCATGCCTCGTATTCCGCTTCATTGTTGGTGCAGCCAAAAGTAATTCTGGCAGCGAAGGGAAAGTGAACACCTTCAGGAGTGATAAGAACAGCACCAACTCCACGTCCATTGATATTGACTGCCCCATCAAACATCAACTTCCATTTGGATTCAGGGTCTGTCCCCTCCTCCAGAAGTGGTTCCTCGCAATCGTTTGCTTTGAGGTACATGATGTCCTCATCAGGGAAATCAAACTTCATTGGCTGATAGTCATCTTCAAGAGGTTGTTGTGCAAGGTAATCCGATAATACACTTCCCTTGATGGCTTTCTGAGAAGTATAATGTATGTCATACTCTGTTAAGATCATTTGCCACCTAGCAACCCTTCCGGTTAACGCTGGTTTCTCAAAGATATACTTGACAAGATCCATTTTGGAAATTAGCAGTGTGGTATGGGTCAACATATACTATCTCAGTCGGCGAGCAGCCCATACCAAAGCGCAGCAAGTTTTCTCGAGCAGTGAGTAATGGGATTCACAATCGGTAAACTTTTTGCTAAGGTAATAAATAGCGTACTCTTTTCGACTAGACTCGTCATGTTGGCCTAGAACACACCTCATTGACCCTTCTAGCACAGTTAAGTACATGATAAGCGTCCGTCCTGGAACTGGAGGGATTAGAATTGGAGGTGTCTGCAAATATTCTTTTATCTTATCAAAGGCTCTTTGGCAGTCCTCATTCCACCTGACTGTTTTCTCTTTTCTTAGCAATTTGAATATTGGCTCGCACGTGGCAGTTAGATGAGATATGAACCGTGAAATGTAGTTCAATCTCCCTAAAAACTCGCGCACTTCTTTTTCTATTTTCGGTGCAGGCATATCTTGTATGGCTTTTACTTTTGAAGGATCCACCTCAATTCCTTTCTGACTAACAATGAAACCCAGCAGTTTCCCGGAACGCACTCCGAAAGTGCACTTGTTTGGATTCAACCTCAGCTTATACTTTATCAATCTATCAAACAGCTTCTTGAGGTTGACCAGATGCTCTTCTTTGTCTCGGGACTTAGCAATCATATCGTCCACATAGCACTTTATCTCCTCGTGTATCATGTCGTGGAACAATGTGACCATAGCCCACTGATAAGTTGCCCCGGCGTTCTTCAAACCAAAAGGCATCACCTTGTAGCAGAATGTACCCCATATGGTAATGAACGTTGTTTTCTGCATGTCTTCCGGCGCCATCTTAATCTGATTATATCCGGAGAAGCCATCCATGAAGGAAAATACCGAGAATTGAGCAGTGTTGTCTACCAACACATCAATGTGAGGTAATGGAAAGTCATCTTTTGGGCTCGCTCTATTTAGATCACGGTAATCTACGCACATCTGGACCTTGCCTTCCTTCTTTGGTACAGGTACAATGTTCGCTACCCAAGGTGGGTAGCTAGTTACAACAAGGAATCCGACATCCCATTGTTTCTGAACTTCCTCCTTGATCTTCATTGCCATGTCAGGATGAGTTTTTCTCAACTTCTGTTTCACAGGAGGACATTCTTCTATCAATGGTAGCTTATGTACAACAATGTCGGTATCCAACCTTGGCATATCTTGATATGACCAGGAGAAGATATCCACATATTCACGCAGCATACCAATCAACTCTTTCTTTACTTTGGCCTGCAGACTGGCCCCAATCTTGATCTCTTTCTTCACATCTTCAGTGCCGATGTTGATGATCTCAATTTCTTCCTGATGAGGCTTAATAACTCGTTCCTCTTGTTTCAACAATCTGACCAATTCTTCAGGGAGTTCACAGTCTTCCTCAACCCCTTCATCAGCTTAGTAGATAGAATTGTCAAAGTCATGCGTGGTCATAGCAGGAACGTTATCAATAGAATCCGGATGATTAACACTGCACATACGATGTGCTTATTTCAGAATCTGTTTATTTTTCAAAAGAGACGCAAACACAAAAAATGAAAAACACATTGCCATTTTTTTTATTTTTTTATTTTTGTGAAAGAAAAAAGAAAGAAAGAGAACACAGTTTGTCTGAAAATGTCCTTTATTCCATGGTAAAATAAATGCATAACAAACATGGTGGCCCATACAATGGATCCTTGCACCTTGGGCAGAGTGCAGGATTGGCAATGCAGCATGATAAGAAAAGGAAACAAATAAATTACTCTGATTGCCAGGTAACTTGGACGATGTCTTCAGTAGACCAGTTCTTCAGCTCCTCTCCGGTGTAACACCCCAAATTTGCCCTCTTCTTTTTAAGCATCATATCACATCATATTCATCATGAACATATCATATTCTTAGCATCTTAGCATAGAAAGATGAGGCATAACATCCTCATGTCCTAGCATTAGACATATGATCATTTGTGGAGGTTTTTGAAGCATCACAAGCTATGACAAGGGGCCCATTGGATTTGTTCAAGTCCTATGAGAAGTCTACAGTGCATTCACAAGCTTGAGATTATCCACAAAAGCTCAGAAGGTTGGAAGATCATCAGGGAATTCAAGCTAGGACAAAGCTCCTACACAATAATCCCAAGTTAGGGTTTGAGTTTCAGGCAAGGAAACTTTGTGACTTTGGCCATTTCATTTTGGCAAAGTCTCTCATATGAAAAGAGGATCCTAAGGTTGAAATTTGATGAGAAAATTCCTCAGGGAAGTCGGTTATTTTCATCAGAAGTTCGAGATGCAACTTTTCTCCTGTGCAAGGAAATCCTGATTAGGGTTTTGGGCCAGATACTCATATCTTCTGAATTTTTACCATTTCTTGAGGGCAAAAGCTTTTATTTGGTATGCATAGCTTATGTATGAAGTTTGAGGCAGAAATTCACTGAAGAAGTCAAGATTTGGTTCAGTTGCTTGAAGTTGAAGCAAGAAAGTCAACTGCGTAGTTAGAAAAGTCAACATGACAATTTCAGAGCTTTTTAATCAGGATTATCACTTTTTGAGTTCATATTATGTCAAAGAGTATTTCAGTCGAGTTTAAATGGCAAAAATCGGGAATATGCGAAAGGTTGCTAATTGGAAATTTAGAAGTTTCCATTTTTTGTAAATATTTGTCCCGAAACTTCGAGCTATTATTTCATGTGCGAAAAAGCTCCGAGTGATCATCCGGTGAACACAAAAGTGGTAGAGCACGATTTTCCCTTTCCGAAAAGTCGTAGAACACTTTCGTAGCATTTATAGAACTCAAGTTATGAATTTTTGAAGTTTATTATATTTTGGGGTTTTATGTGCACACTTGTCAAGACCCCATTGGTCCTTTTTGTTGATTATTTTGGTGTCACGTTTTATTATGTCATGACTTTATTTAATGGGTCGTGTAGTCCTTTTTCACATGGCAAGGAAAATGTATTTGTTCTTGGTTGATTAGTGGGGTTAGCGAAAAAGTGGAAATAATAGCACATGAAGTTGGTGAAGGGGAGCACATGGGGAATGATACCATGATCAGCACACACACCTTCACATCACACGCGCCTTCCCTCATTCAGCTGAGGTAACATGCATCTTTTGTTTTCATTCAGCAAGAGAAGGAGGCACGTCCTTGCCAATACTTCACTCGCACGTATGATGCTAAAGGGAAGGCATCACGTGGAACAACTTTGTCATACAATTTCACAACACGTCCAATCCTCATCCTTGGATTCTCATTTTTTTCCAAACGCCAAACATCATATAGCTAGCACACTAAAGCTCACCGTGTTACCACACACCAGCAAGTATTGGATTAATTGTTGAAAATAGATTCAAATAATCAGCATAAGCCATGCCCTCTGCATTCTTTCGGGATCGTAACAAACTTGGTGCGCTCACCTCTCAATGGCAATGGATACACCCTGTGTATATAAGCTGCACTGCACAACAAAAAAGGGAAGGAAAATCGGTTTTGCACACAATCACTCTTCATAGCTCTTGTTCTCTCACTCACGCAAGATTCATTTTCCATCTTAAAAAAGCTTCGGATAAAAAAAAAGCTTGGCTCTCATCACACTCTGCAAGACATCTTCTCAAGTTCATCTTGAAGTTGGAGTGCACATTACACCATTGCTGCCATTCTTGACCGAAGAACAACATAGGGGAATTTCAACAACACTTTCGGTCTATTCATTTTTCTCTCCATTTCCAACACTCTCAGCCTTTATTTGGCCAAGTAGAAGCTCAGGGAAGATCTTAGTGCCTCTGGTTGTGGTTAGATCTGCAGGAAAGCTTTCACTACAGGTTGGTACTCCATTTGTTTTGCTTCTGATGTTGCCATGCTTGTGCGTGTTTTATGTTGATAATGCTTGATCTGAACTGTTTATGGTGAGCATAGGCTTTGGGAGGCTTTGTTTTGTGTTTTTTTGTTTTTGTGACCCGAGTTGTTTTTGCCTAAAGCTTTGTGTGTGGTGGGTATTTGTGAATTTGGTTTGTAGATTTGCAAACTTCATTGTTAGGGCTTCAATTTTGGCTTTTGAAATTTTTCTTTTCATGAAGATTTGAGGGAGATATTCGAGGATGAAGATACCATGATCTTGCTGCCCTATTTCTCCCTAGCGTGCATCTGTTTCATGGCTTAGTGGGGAAGACGATGACATGTCGTCTTTCCGTTGGACTGTGTTTTGTTTTTTATTTTTTTTCTTTTTTTCTTTTTTTTCTTTTTTTTTATTTATTTCATTTAAATAGAGGTGACCAGTTGATATGTATGTCACATGTTTTTGTTATTTCATTTTAATATTTAAGAAAAACATTTAATTAATATAATCATGTTTAATTAGTGGATTAATTGTGACTTCCGTTTGGGCCTAAGGCCATTTCCTATTCGCACCCTACACAACCTAGGCCCAACCATTTTCAGTGCATTTCCCTACTAATCACACCTCCTCACCATCTTCATTTTAATTTCTTTTCCTCTTTTATTTTCTTTTATTCAGTTTCAATTTTATTTTTTATAAAATACTTCCCTTCACTAAAAAAATCCCAAAAAAATCATGAACATTATTTTGAGTCTCTATTATTTTATCATATTTTTATTTTATTTATTTCCCATTTCCACGTGTCTGAATTAAATCATCCTTTCACTTAGCTTCTTTTGAATCCTCTTTTGACCACACTGCCTTGTTTAATTTCCATACTCTTCAATATTTTGAGTTTTGATCCCATTCTTTTTTCTATGGATTCTTAAGACATTTTAATTTTCATGTGATTTTTCTCTGGATTTTTAGAAGCTTGTTTCTTGAGTCTTGGTCTTGTGACTTGTGATGGAAGTTTGTGACCCTAAATTGTGTTCTTGCCTCCATTAAACCTAGTTCACTTATGAATCTTTTCAAATCCTTTTGGCTAGTTGATATAACATGTTTGAAGATTATTTGGTTTCAATTGTGGAATTTTTAGATGGTTGGTTGATTTGTTTTGAATTTTACTTTGAACCTTGTCCCATGTTGCTTCCTTTGAACCTTTAGGTCTCATATAAGCTTACAAGGGCACTTGTGCCAACTTCTTATTCTCATTTGGGGTTCTTTTGGGGTGTAGGTGCCTTCCTGGTCCTAGGATAGGGTTTGTGTCTTTGGAATTTTGTGTCTTGCTTCTTCCTTAAGTCATTTATTTCTTTATGTGCTTTCATTTCATCTTATTGTTTCTTTCCTCCCATTTTGTCATTGTTTGATATTGTATGACCTCTCTCTTAATCTTGTTGGCTTCTTAAGCCCTTCTTCATCTTGTTTTGGTTCTGGTTGGGAGCTTTGTGTTCATGTCTTGTGCATTTTTCTTTGCATCTTTCATAAATGTGCATTTGTTTCATAGTGTTTCATGTTGCATCTTTAGCTTGCATACTTCTTCTCCTCATTCCTTTGAGTTGCATTTGCATTGTGCATATGTTTATATCATTTCACTTCTGATTGTGTGATGTTATCATGTTAACTTGGTCATTGTGTTTCACTTGTATGCTTTACTAACCTTGCAGGGGCTTGGTAAGTGTGAGGTGTGGGAATTGATATCCACATCTCCAAATCTCATCCCTCCCTCTTATGTTTATCTTGTGCACTAACCCTTTGTTGTTGGGCTTAGGCCTTTCTCATCCCTCCTTCTATTTTCTTCTTCTCTTCTTTCTTTCTTCTTCATTAGGATAGAAACCTCACTAACCCTTAGGACGTCCATGCATGTTAACACTTAGGATTTCTTTAGTTCCCCTTTAGAATTTTGCCTTTGAGATCCTTTGGTGCCTTCTCTTCTCATCTTCAAATTCAATTCTAATACACTTAATAAAGGTTGACTACTTTCATGTGACATGAGACTTTGCTATGAGATACTTGCACGCGTTCCGTTTCGGGGCGAGGTGTGAGTTATCCCTCGTGGTGGATAGGTCTTAGCATGAGTACCTCACAAAGAAAAGCTTAAAAAACAGTTCTTAACCATAAAACCACAAAAATACTTAATAATGGTAATAGGCCAGGGTGCTTAGGCCTTCACTTGTGGGACTAGCTTTGGGGATTTCCTCCATAGATAGGTGTGCCTCTTGCGCATTCCATTTTGGGATGATGTAAGATGTACACATCCCATTGAGTAAGACTTAGGTACACTCACTTATGCAAACTTTCACTCATAAAAGCTTCTAAAAAACACCGAACAAAAAATAAGCGTCTTTCCTTCGGGAATTCTTTTCTCATCTCCTTCGCTCCCTATGCGAACTTGCTCCTACTTGTCACTTTGCAAGACGGTTACGCACTCGTCGTCCGAGTCTGCAACACCTGAGCAATAGCATAGGCAGTTCAAGCTTTAATTCACAAGCAATTTCCTTGTTACCCCAATTTAGGGGAACTACGGCGTCTCTGATCCTCATTATCCTAATGAGGTATGTAGGCAGCGGGGTAGGGCCCGTTCGAGCAAAATCTTTATTTTCCCTACATTTTTCTCTTTGTTTCCTCATTCAGTTCTTTTCCCAGTTTCTTTTCCAGTTCATTTCTTTTCTTTTGCAGCAGCTTTCATACCCCCACCCTTTGAAACAGTTTCTTTTGCAAGCGTGGATCCCGTCGGGTACGGCGGACGATCTGGATGCGAATACCTTCCCAGGTCGTAACCGACTCCCGAAATCAGTCTCTTTGGTTCGTAGGACCTGTGTCCTTCCTCTTATTTCTTCTGGTTTGTGCAGCATTACCATTCCCTTTCTTCGGGATAAAAATGCCTGGCTGGCGACTTTATTCTTTTTCCGCGCCACTTTCGCGTTTGTACCAGGATAGAAATCCGGGGAGCAACATCCGGGTGCACACGGATGAATCCAGTTGTCCTAGTCACCATCATTGTCTCCCTCTTCATTAGTTGCACAGATATGGTTGCGGTCGAGCATCCCAGCGCTTGTAAAAGTAATAGCTTTGCCACTTGGAGGCCAGTTGGACCCACCAGGCTGATAACCCAAACCAAACTTATCATCTTTCTTCTCTAATTCCAGCAATTTTCCCCAGCCCTGGGCGCTTCCTGACTGAACCACTTCCTTCGCCTGCTTGTAAGAGTGAATGGAGGTACCTTATTTCTCATTGTTTCTCTCCACAGGAGCCAAAATGCTGACATTAACCGCTTCGAAGGCCTGACATAGCGTTTCATGGATCTCTCCGTCCATCTCCACATATTTGAAAGTTGATAAGTGGCTCACAAAGATGTCTCCCTCTCTGCACACAGTGATTACTTGGCCATCAACCACGTACTTGAGCTTTTGATGCAGAGTGGAAGTTACTGCTTCGGCAGCATGAATTCATGGACATCCCAACAAGCAACTGTACACGGGCTGAATGTCCATGACGTAGAAGGTGCTTTTGAATACTTGAGACCCTATTTTCACAGGTAACTCAACTTCTCCGAATACTGACCTTCTGGACCCATCAAAAGCTTTCACTATCAAATCACTGGGTCTTAAGACAATACCATCAACATTCAGCTTCATCAATGTTTTCTTCGGGAGTACATTAAGAGAAGAGCCAGTGTCAACCAGGACATGCGACAAAACAGCACCCTTACATTCCATAGTAATATGCAGTGCTTTGTTATGGTTACGACCTTCTGACGTAAGGTCTCTATCCGTCAAGTCCAGCCCGTGGCTTGCATTCACACTGCCCACTACAGCTTCCAGTTGATTAAGAGTTATCTCTTGAGGAACATATGCCATCTGCAATACTTTCAGCAAGGCTTCTCTATGTGCTGGAGAACACATCAACAAAGACAGAATTGATATTTTGGACGGCGTCTGTTTCAACTGCTCAACCACCTTATAATCATTCTTTTTAATTATCCGCATAAATTCCTCCACTTCTTTCTCAAAGGTACCCTATCCAGCAGCAGGAGTTATTGTTTCTTCAGTCGCTGTTTGCTTTCCTTTAGCCTTTGTCGAAGCTTTAGCCTCAGGATCGCCTCTCAGAACTAGGGGAGCAAAAAGACGACCACTTCTCGTAAAACCTCCAACCCCTCCGACGTTCACTACAGTCGGCTCAATAGCTACTGACTTACTCTCGACTTTCTGTCCTTCCACGTACACATCTGAGTTGTAATGCCATGGAATGGCCTTATCATCTGTATAAGGGACAGGCCCAGGGACAGTGATAGTAACAGGACTGACTTCAGGAGCATAAATAGTCACAGGTTCTCTTCTAGCAGGCATCTCAGCTGGATCATAAAAGATGGTTATAGGGGATACATCATCAACTTCATTATCAACTTTATTAAACTGCAATGATCCTTCATCAATCAGATTTTGCAACCCCATCTTCAAGTCTTCACAACCGTTCGCTGAATTCACACACTTTTTACAATCAGAATTGCATCCCGGAAACACTTGTCCTTTCAAAAGCCTCTCCTTCACTACCAACAGTGGAGTCTTCACTTCTTCTATACTCAGAATCAGAATTAACTTCTCACCACCCTCAACAGCATTTATTCTAGCCCCTCCGTGGTTCGGAATAGGGTTTGAAGTAACATTGGGCGGTGGTGCAAAGTTAATCGCCTTGGAGTCGATCAAATCTTGAACCTTATGCTGTAGCGCCCTGCACTTCTCAGTCGAGTGCCCGAGTGCCCCTGAATGGAAAGCGCATCTAGCATTTGCATCGTACCCCACTGGAAGCTCTCCAGGTGATGGTGGTGCCAAAGTCCTCAGTTGTATCAAATTCAGGTCCAGCAATCTCTGCAGCAATGCAGTGTAAGTCAGGGGAATTGCCTCAAGCACCCTATTATCCAGATGAGCTTGTCTTGGCTGATAAGGTCTTTGTTGATAGTTGTTACGTTGTGGCTGCTGTTGATGTTGTGGTTGCTGAGTCTGTACCTACTGCAGAGGACTAGAAGGGATAGTGACAGCTGTCACTTGCTCATATGATCTCCTATATCCTCGGCCCCATCCTCGGCCAAAAACAACATTGGTTTCCCCTTCCCTTCATCTCGGGGGTCCGTTGAAAGCTTTTCTTACTCCACTAGAACTGCTCGCACTCGTATCCTGAATCTTTCCCATCTTTAACAAAGTCTCGACTCTCTCTCCAACTATTACTATATCATTGAACTTGGTAGCCGAACAAGACGCCAATCTTTTGATAAACACTCCTTGCAATGTCCCCATGAACATATCAGCCATCTCATTCTCCAGCAATGGTGGTTGCACTCTGGCAGTGAGCTGACGCCACCTTTGAGCATATTCTTTAAACCCTTCCTTAGCAGTTTGAGACATGTTCTGCAGTTGAGTGCGATTTGGAGCCATGTCCAAATTGTACTGGTATTGCTTCACGAAAGCCTCTGCCAAGTCCTTCCAGCTCTTAATGCTGACTCTACTTAGCTTCATATACCATTCCAAGGAGGCCCCAACCAGGCTGTCCTGGAAATAGTACATCCATAGCTTTTCATCATCAGTATGGGCAGCAATCCTCCCTACAAAGGACTGGAGGTGAGTCTTTGGACACACTGTGCCGTTGTACTTCTCGAAAATCGGGACCTTGAACTTGTAAGGGATTCTAACCCCTGGAACCAAGCCCAAGTCAGTAATGTCGAACCCCAGAGAGTTCTGAGATTGAATAGCCCTGATCTGTTCAGCCATCTCTTCAAATTTCCTGTTCATTTCAGCCCCTTGGCCTTCAGTTTCGTCCAGCAGAGTGAACTATTCGTCTTGACCGTCCATATGTACATTGTTCAGTCCATCATTGATAATGGTAACCCCTGGCTGTGCTACAGGGATTTCAACTTGACGGGCGCCCGCACCGTTACGATTATCTCCATCAGCAGTACCATTGTTCCTGGCTTGACTATTTTCAACCAACTCACGCAGACGTTCCTGATTCTCACCCATTCCAGCCATAAGGGTCATAAAATTGTCCATCCTCAGTCTCAAGTCAGCTAAATCAGCCTGCATTTGATCCATGACTCTTTCTCTATTGACTCTTGTGGGATATCTGTGTATGATCGGCTGTTCTCGAACCTTTCTGGGAGCTATAGTGCCTGAAACAACATAAACATTAGAAACTGAAGCACTACCTGCAAAACAAACAAACATGTTATATGTATGCAATGTAACTGCTCATATTTCCAAGTTTTAAGCATTAGAAATGATAATTTGCATATTAGCATTGTATATAATGGAAAACCCACTGCCGACCAAAAGTTAGAGCACCAACAAAAATTCCCCGAAGGGTTACAAGTCATTACATGAATAAAAGACAAAAGATAAAGCAAGACTCCTACAACAAGTCTGTAGGTAGTCTGAATCAAAGTAAATAAACTAAACTGAAGACCCAGGTCCTTCTGCATCCACCTCTGCTCTGTTCTTCTTCACACCTGCTCTCAACTTGAGCTCTTCAATCTCCTCCAGTGCCTCCTCCAAGGCTAACTGGCTTTGTGCCAACTGCTGAGTCTTTTCCCTTTGTATGTTGTGGACTTGCTCCACCTCTTCCTTCTTGAAGGCCATTTGTACCCCGAAAAACTCTTCTTTTTCTTTAAACTTCTTTTGCTCTTCCTCCCTTTGGCCTTGCAACCAAACAATGGACTGGCGAGCTTCCTTGAGAGTCTTCAAAGTCTTTTTGCGTTCCGCTTCTCTTTTTTCCTCCATCAGACCCAACCTCTGAAAGTGAGCTTCCCTTCCAGCAAAGTCTTTCTCTTTAGCTTCCAAGGAGGCTTGCATCTTCTGCAGCTTTCCCTCTGCTTCACTTTTGGCCCGGTTGGCAAGATGGTACAGGTTAACCATTTCAGCATTCTCCACTCGAACTTCATGCAGCTAAGCTTCCAATTTCTTATACTCTTCAAGGGAGACAGTACTCTGGCTTGGCACTTCTTTGGGATAAAGTGGAGATTCTACTAAGAATGGCATGAGAACCTCCTCTACATGTTTTTGCAACCATGTAGCAAAAGGAGGATAGGTCTTGGGATCTACTCTGCCAAAGTCTTTCTTACCCTTCCTCATCCTGTGAGCCCAAGCCTGAGATGCTTGTAGAACTAACTCCTTGTTTCCCTCCACAGGAAAATACAAAGACTCAGCAAACTCTTCCATATTTGGAGGATCTCTCAAAGGATAACCAAATTGCTTCCTGGCTAATGTTGGATGATAACTGATCACACCCTTCCTTCCTAGCAAAGGCACTCCAGCAAATCTTCCACAAATGACCAGCAACTCTTTTCCCAACAGATCTCTGTCATATCCCCAAGCTATATCCTCAGCAGTTAGCCCCATCAGCCTTCTAGACCATCTCCACTCATCTCTCATCTCCTTGAAAGCACCTGATTTTGGCAATTGCCTGGCAAACCACTCAGCAAACAATGAAGCACAACAGCCCACTGGTCCACCTCTACCTTTCTCATTCCGGTAATGAACGTGGTAGTAGAAATCTCCCAACAGAGTTGGCACAGGATTGCCTTTAGCAAAGATAGAGATCACTTCCAAGCTCACAAATTCTTTCTCTCACGGGAACAAGCTAGACCCATACACCATCAAAGCCAGCACAACACCAAAATCCCCTCATTTACCTTCTTTAGCATATTCCTCAGCCTCTGGTATAAGCACATTCAAAGAAGTCCTCTTCCTTCACTATCCTTCAGAGCCTTCTTGACTGTAGTAGCTGGTAAACGACAGACTTTGGCTATGTCTTCTTCCTTAAGCACCACCTCAAACCCATAGAAAGGAAAGGTATCTCTGACTGGAACACCCAAAATGCTGGAAATCTCCTCCAAGGTAGGAGCCAAGATGTCGTCTGGAAACACAAAGCACCGCAGCAGGGGATCATAAAACTGAAGCAAGGTATGCAAGCTGTCCTTCTGGTCTGCAGTGGGTTTGTCCACATACTTCAATATCTGGCCATATCTCTTTCTGAAATTTCCCAAGACTTGGTCATTCATCAAACCTGCTAATTTCTGAACACTTCTGACTTCAGGTTGAAGAAAAGTATAGTGAACATTCATTTTCCTTGTAATTCTTCTAAATTCTGCCATCTGGAGATAAGATTTACCAGAACTGGGAGCTGACTATGACCAATAACCTGAAAAATGGAAACATAAACAGTTAATGCAAGAATGATGCAATGCAAATGCAATGCAGGCACATGATCAATCTGGGACCATCTGGATATTGGACATTGAACATAAGGACCCTCTGATCAACTGCAAACCAAGATCCTCTGAGTCACAACCCTCTGATAGAAACTCTCAGAACCATAGTACCAAGAAAACCAGAACACCAAAACCATAGGACCAAAATCATAACAAGGACCACTGATAATGAGGGTATGTAGAGGCCAAGGGTTCCTGCAAACCTGTAAACCCCTCCCAACCTCACTGGTATGCTCCGGGTCAGACATCACGGACTCTCAAAGCCGAATAGCAATAATACTTTCTCCATTTATGAGAAATGGCTCATGACCAGATCAGGGAATCGGTTTGGCATTATAAACTACGGAGGGAGGCCTCAGCTGAGTCCGGGAAAACAAGGTCATCCTATGCAAGTCCCAGGTGGGCCCTCGGATGCGAATGGGTTTGCCACAAAATGTGATCTGCCATTGTCATCACTAGAGAGGGATATTTCCACAAGGTTCTCAATGATCGGTCCCCAGCTGCACATAACTGTCAAGGTTATGAAATGAGAGAGGAATATCCCCAAATCAAGACATTCCCAAGACGGTCGCAAATCTGGGTGTGGAACTCACTACTACCCCCATGACAAGATCTCATGAGGCCAAAGTGGAACCACTCTAAGTCCTAGGGTGCACTCATGCCGTTGTAATGAGCTCATCTCTTAGAAACAATATCATCCAAACCCACCAAACAGAAGATCCAGTCCAGACAGTCCAGTAATAATATGGTGCAGAAAATAAATACTGAAACTGTAAATAAAGCTGTAAATGAAACTGTAAATAAAACAACAGTAAAAATACAACACACAACAACAAGTAATCAACACCCAATAGAAACAGAAACACGCAAGCGCTAGGAGAGACTCTCAGGGGAACCAGAGATACTCTGGTTAGGAAGTCCCCATCAGAGTCGCCAGCTGTCGCTCCCCGGATTTCCATCCTGGTACAAACGCGAAAGTGGCGCGGAAAAGAATAGAGTCGCCAGCTAGGCATTTTTATCCCGAAGGAACGGGAATGGTAATGCTGCACAAACCAGAAGAAAAGAAAAGGAAGGACACGGGTCTTGCGAACCAAAGAGACTAAGTTCGGGAGTCGGTTACAACCTGGGAAGGTATTAGCACCCCAAATCGTCCGCCGTACCCGACGGGATCCACGCTTGCAAAGAAACTGTTTTAAAGGGCGAAGAAATGAAAGATGCTGCGAAGAAAAGGAACTGAACTGGACAAAAGAAAAGAAAAGGGAACTGAAAAAGAAATGAAAAGGAAAAATGTAGGGAAAATAAAGATTGTGCTCGAACGGGCCCTACCCCGCTGCCTACGTACCTCATCTGGACAATGAGGATCAGAGACGCCGTAGTTCCCCTAACTAGGGGTGGAAAAGGTTGCTTGTCTCTTAAGGCTTGAACTGCCTATGTCAATGCTCAGGTGTTGCAGGCTCGGACAACGAGTGCGTTACCGTCTTGCAAAGTGACAAGTAGGAGCAAGTTCGCGTACGGAGCGAAGGTGATGAGAAAAGAATTCCCGAAGGAAAGACGCTTATTGTTTGTTTGTGTTTTTTTATGAAGCTTTTTATGAGTGTGTCACAAGGAAGTGAACTCAAGCTCTTTTCCATGGAATGTGAACTTGTCACTATATTCCAAGATGGAATAATAGAACAAGCACACTCAAGTAAGGAGAAGATCCCCAAAACTTGAATCCAAAGATTAGGGCCTAAGCTCACTAACTCATTAACTTATTAAGTGTTTTTGTATTTACCATGAAGAAGTGTTTTTTATGATTTTCTTGGTGAAGATGATACCCTGATCAGACTTGTACATCACAAAACAAGCTTGTACTATCCCAAGATGGGAAGACTACAAGTGTCTCATGGGATAAGGCTATTGCTCAAGGTATCACTTCAATCTTTATTAAGTGTCTTCTTTAGGGTTTTGAGATGAGAAGAGAAGAGAAACCAAAGGATCACAAAGGTAAAAGTCTAATGGGGGACTAATGAATCCTAATTGTTGTCATGCATGGGAAGTCCTAGGTTAGTGAGGTTTACTATCCTAAAGAAGAAAGAAAGAAGAAAAGAAGAAGAAGAAAGAAGAATAGAAGAGGGAGAAGTAAGGCCTAAGCCCAACAATCACAAGGTTAGAACAAATTAGAATAAGAAGAGAAGAGATAAGATTTGGAGATGTGGGAATCACATCCACACCTCTCACTTACCAAAGCCCCTGAAATGGTTAGTAACACAAGTATAAAGGCAATACAACATGAACATAATGCCATACCAACACCATACAACCAGAAGTGAAGTCATACACATAAATTCTCATTGCAAATACAAGTCACAAGAATGAGAAAAGAAGCACACAAATCAACATGGAACCACATGAATCACTATGGCAAAACAAGACAAACATGAGAAAATGCAAAGCAAAATGAACAAATCACAACCCCAAGGTACAAGACTAGAACCCTAATCATGTTAAAAGAATGCCTAAGAAGCAAGAGAGATGAAGAGAAGAGATGCATATAGCTAAGCAATTACATTATGAGAAGAAAGAAACAAAGGAAGTGAGGTGGACATACATAAGAATGGAAGAACTCCAAAGGCAAACAAATTACAAGATTTCCAAGACACAAACCACAACCCAAGATCAGAGAGGTATCCACATCCTAATAAGGCTCTAAACAAGTTGAAGAAGTTGGCACAAGTGCCCTTCTAAGCTAAGGAATGAACTTATGATCAAAAAGGAGAAAAAAGGGACAAGTGAAGAACCAAAATTCAAATTAATTCAAGTATGCACCCAAAAATTCCACAACCTTGCACAAATGACCTTCAATCAAACCATAACAACATGCCAAAAGTAGGGAGAAAGAATCAGAATCTAAACAAGTCAAATGAGGGTTCAAATATCAACTAGGGTTAAGAAGCTTCACTCACAAGTTAAGGATCAAAATCAATTAATCAAGGTTCTAAAAATCAGAACAAAAATCACCGATAAACTACACCCTATCATGAATCCAGAGCAAAAAGAATCATCCAAAAATTCAAAACAATGATCAAGATAGAAAATGGGCAAGTCAGCATGCTTCAAAATGAAATAAAATGAATTAATTAAAAGCAACAATTAATTTCCACGTGTCAAATAAAAATAAATGGAAAATAAAAAATATCAAAAATTAAAGAAAAATAAAAATAACGTTCAAGAATTTTTTTAGAATTTTTGGAAGCCTAGAACTATTTTTTTTAATTGAAAATCAAAATGATATTAAAATGAAATAAAAAGAAATAGAAATAAAAATGAAACAGGCTGGGGGTGCAATCAACAAGGGTTTCCAGTTCAATTCATTGGGCTTATACGCATGGGGGTGTGAATAGCACTCAAGCCCATTCAAAAGTCAGCGCAACTCATGATATTGGTGTGAATATTCACTTAATTCAGCAAAAAAAACAAAGGCCATAGGATCAAGCTGACGCACCAGATCAGTCAATTCATTAAACAAAGTTAGCACATTAATTGGTTGGTGTCGCACCCCGAAAAATACGACCTCACGCGATCCGAAAGGACGGAGTCACGCGCCGGACAGACTGAAGAGTCGCCACCTAATTCTATTTATTCCCGAAGAGGCAAAGGGAAGATATAGATACAACCCTGGAGGAAAAGGATGAGGACAAAGTTCAGCGGAACCATTGCCTGGGTTCGGGAGTCGGTTATGCAGGGGGAAGGTATTAGCACCCCCTACATCCATCGTACTCGATGGGAACCATCTAAGTTATCACGCGCGAAAGGATGTCTATGCTTAAACGAATTGCTTGCTAGAGGGAAATGAGTTGAATTATAAGTTAGATTGAACCTAAGTGCTCGGCAAGGATGGAGATCCTCGTGCCTACGTACTCCCGCGTGCAATGGGAAAGTCAGAGCCTTGTAGTTTGGCCTACTACGGTTAATGGTTGTTTGATTTTATTACATTTCTTCGATGAAAGGGTTTAGGAGTCGAATTGCACTAAAGACTATGGATAGTTTATTCCGTCCAACAAGACGAGTGTCTTGCGTCGAAATAGTCGGAGCGAGTAACGAGAGGTCGTTATCCTCCTTTCTACCGCTTAAGGCTCGTGGCATACAGTTCTTCTCGTATTATTAGAATGTTTTATTTCCTAAGACCACTTGACATTGGATCAAGGGCTTGGATCTAAAAAGAATCGTTTTGGTTTTATGAGGTTAGAGGGTGAATGCAAGTGGAGGTTTATTTTGTAGTTTGTTAGCGAGGCCCAATGCGCTCGGCTCGCAAGGTAAGATGGATCCTAACAAACGAAAATGATAACTGGAAAATAAAGTGCAAGTGTGCGAGTGAAATCGCTTGGCGTTGGACCAAGGATTCATAATTAAATAAAATATAGAAAATAAAATGCGTACAAAGTAATGGGAGAGGGATACAAAATAAATACAGGGGATTGCGAGAAATAAAGGGGTCTCGTTGTAATTCGCCCAAGAGAAAGCATGTGTGCAGTGTTTTTGAACTGTTCGAAGGCGTTCGGCCTTTTTATTCGAAGACAACTATTCGAAGGCGTTGGACATTTTTGGGACGCGTTGAAATTTGGTTCGTTTACTTCCTTAGAGCCGGTTAAAACTTGGAACCGTTCTATGATGAGTCGAATCGTTTATTTAAATTACTATAAAATTGAATAAACTAAATTAAATAGAATTTGTAGAAATAATAAATAATAACTAAAATGAAATATATATTTAATAATAATACAATAATTAAATTTAATGGGCAAAAATAATAATAAATGATAAACAAAAAAATAAATTTACCTACTATGGCCTCATATTGATCAATTTTAACGATTTAATGAAATCGGGCTAAAATTAACCTTTTAATATATCATTGGCCCATAATAATAAAGTATAAATCGAGGAATCGATAAATGATAAAGAAATAGAAAAACGGCCTCAAATTGGTTTAGACAATATTAACAAAGTCAAATGTCAATAAACCATCTATTCTCATCATAGGCCCAAAATAAGGAATGAAAATCAAAAGTAAAGTGATAATAATAAATCAAACATTATTCAACAAAAAATTAACACTAACAATAAAAATTTAGGAAGTTCTACCAACACAAATAAATAAATAAATAAATAAATATTTATATATATAAACCTTTAAGAGAAAAAAATAAAGAAAATGAGAAAAAAAGATATGGGGGTCGTGTTTAAGAAAATTAACAATGGGTCAACCCCAATTCACCAAACAAGAATTTATCATATAAACCAAAAGAAAAATAAAATAAATGACTACAAAATGAACATTAAAACTCAAAGTTATAAAAAATAAAAAAAATACGATGCTTCTTTCTCAGAAACAGAACAAACATAAATCACAATTCTTAACTCAAACAGAGAGAAAAAAAAAGCCCTTTTTCCAAACACGAGTCAAAGAAAACCCACCCCTTAAACCTCTCTCAGCGATCTCTGCTTCACTCGCGCAGCTCTCGCCCGTGTTTCACTCGGTGTTTGAACTCGGCTTCCGCGGTTGTTCATTTTTGGATCGGTTTGGCTCGCGACTGGTTAGGTTTTTCTGTGATGAGTTTCGATCTGAAATGGTTTTTTTGATGCGGTGAATTTCGGATTAGTTTGATTTACAGGTTTCGTGATGCGGATGGACGTTAATGGAGGCGTTTGGGGTTAGTTCGTGGATGGTGGAAGGTTTGTGGGTTAAAGTTTCTGTGAGTTTGCGGTGGTGAAAGCTGTTTCTGGTTTTTTTGTGCTTACTGTTTTGACGCGGTTTTGGGTTTGGCATTTTATACCGTTCAGCGGAAAATGGTTGAGAGAGGTTCTATTTTATAGTGGAGTCATGGAGGGTGAAATGGGGAGAAGTGGATTTTGAGGAATCTTTGTATAACGGTTTCGAATTGTACGAGCGTTCAACCATTTTCGTTGTAGTAGCGGAGCGCATTATCGGTCATGATGTACTGCATTTTTACGCTGCAGTGGTACAAGTTAAGTTGCTATGGAATAATGGGTCTGCTGGAATTGAGTAACAATAAGAATAATAATATTAAAATACTGCTAATAATAATAAAAATAATAATAATAATAATAATAATAATAATAATAATAATAATAATAATAATAATAATACAAGTAATAATAAAGGAAACAAAATAATAATAATAATAATAATAACAATAATAATAACAATAATAATAATAAATAAAAGGTGTATATTTAGGGAAGTAAATTGAAAGAGAAATGATATTTTTGTTTTTGTATGGAAATAAAGGTAGTGGAAATAATATGCATTTAAGGGATCTTGAATAATGGAAATTTTATTGAAAATGGAGGATGGTTTAGGAAATGATTTAATCTAAAAAGAAATGGAATAATGGAAAAGTAATAAAAAGAGGAAGATTTGGTATGAATATATTTAAGAAAATGAATATAAAATGGATAATAAAATGGAAGGAAATTGATGTATTCACAAATTGTGATTTTTTTTTAATTTACAAAAAAAAACAATTAAAAAAGAATTGAATTAAGGATACAAAAATATTTTTGTGATTTTTTTTTAAGAATCAAAATAAATATGCGGATAGGACAAATTTGAGCTGTGAATAAAAGCCACGTGACCTGTACTGACTGGAATTGGTGGTATGAATATTGAATGAAAAGAAAGTGATATCAATACTAATAATGTCAATGATAATAATAATAATATCAAAAATAATAATGAAAAATAAAAAACAATAATAAAAATAAATAATAATAATAATAAATAATAATATAATTAAATTAATAATAATAATAATAGAAAAAAATGAGAAACAATAAATTTAAATGAAATAATTTTTAAATTTTGTGGGCTTTTGTAATAATAATAAAAATGAAAATGGTTTAAAGTAGTATAAAAAGGATAATGAAATAAGACTTTTTTTATAATTTTCTGATAATGAACTAAATAAAATGAAAACATATAATAATATGAAAAGAGAATAAATTTTTTATGAAAAATGATAAATAGAAAATGAAAGTGAGAA
The DNA here is from genome assembly GCA_963966055.1 of Lathyrus aphaca. Classification (NCBI taxonomy): domain Eukaryota; kingdom Viridiplantae; phylum Streptophyta; class Magnoliopsida; order Fabales; family Fabaceae; genus Lathyrus; species Lathyrus aphaca. The sequence goes on from OZ014521.1 coordinate 233,881,461, forward strand.
TTGAACAAAAAAACTCTACACAACATGTTGCACGCGCACGCACGCGCCAATTTCAAAATGAACCCCGACTTTTGCACAAACCCGAAAGAAAAGTAAAGACATATTTTTTTTATTTTTTCGATTATAAGACAAAAGAGAAAATGGTACATGCTTTTGGATTTTCCGAATAATGGTTAGACAGTAAATAAAATAATAAAAAACAATAATAATAACAATAAATAATAATAATAATAATAATAATAATAAATAATGAATAGTCATAATAGAATACAAGAATATCAAATGATAAAATAAAAGAGTGGAAATGGAGAATAATGGATTTAAATGATTTAATCTAAAAAATGGAAATAAAAGAAATAAATGTTTTTAATAAAAATAATGGAAGATAATATGAACTTTTGAAAATGAACTAAATAATAAAATAGAAAAACTTATAATATAGAAAGAGAATTTGAGTTTTTTTAGTTTAAAAATAAAAATATATTTTTTGGACTTTTGATGATTGATTTTTTGGATAAAATATAAAATAAAAGGATATTGAATATGGATGAAATTGGGTATAAAAATAAAAAGTGACATATTTTTGGGATTTTTTTAAATATCAGACAGAAAAAATAAAATGGTACATATTTTTAGACAGTAAAATAAAATGATACAGATAGGACAAATTTGGGGTATGACAGTTGCCCCTATCGAATTAGCTTAGATCGAGTAAGATGAATTGTCTCATGTTCAAACTTTCAAGGTGTAAGATAATTAGATACTAGCAGACTCCAAATTTGTCCAACAACAGAAAAATACACTGATTAAAGCTAAATGACTGAAAACTGGAAAAACGGGTGACACAACGAATAAGTTGACAAAATAAATCATTTATCACCGACGGATGATAAAGCGAGTGACTGAAAATAAAATCACTTACCACCGAAGATGATAAGGCGAGTGACTGAAAATAAGATTACTTATCACCAGAGGATGATAAGGAAAATGACTGAAAATAAAATCACTTATCAACAGAGGATGATAAGGCAAATGACGGAAAATAAAATCACTTATCACCAGAGGATGATAAGGCAAATGACTGAAAATAAAAACACTTATCAACAGAGGATGATAAGGCAAATGACTGAAAATAAAATCACTTATCACCAGAGGATGATAAGGAAAAATAAGTGAAAATAAAATCACTTATCACCAGAGGATGATAAGGCGAAATAAGTGAAAATAAAATCACTTATCACCAGAGGATGATAAGGCGAAATGACTGAAAATAAAATCACTTATCACCAGAGGATGATAAGGCGAAACGACTGAAAATAAAATCACTTATCACCAGAGGATGATAAGACAAAATAAGTAAAAATAAAATCACTTATCACCAGAGGATGATAAGGAGAAATAAGTGAAAATAAAATCACTTATCACCAGAGGATGATAAGGCGAAATGACTGAAAATAAAATCACTTATCACCAGAGGATGATAAGGCGAAACGACTGAAAATAAAATCACTTATCACCAGAGGATGATAAGACAACTGAAATTTAAATACGGCCGTTGAATCCGCCAAGGAGATGTTTGGAATCTTTGACTGATATGATCCTGACTTCCGTTGGGGAAAGAACTGGAAACTTGTATTGATCCTGGATCCTGAATTATGCAACTATGCTTGATTATTTTGAAATGATATTTCATAAAGATGGAAATATGATGCAAATGTGCATTGCTGAAAGTTAAAACGTTGGGAGTATGAAAAGTTGATTTATTTAGGTATGCATATGATGCACATGTTGTAAATGATTGATGTAAATGATGCTTATGACGTTGATGATGCATATGAGCGATTGAAAGGTGCCATCTTGGTGGACTTTTGGTTTGGTAATTGCCAATAATGATTGGACTTTGGGTGGGTGGAGGGATTGATTCCCCGACACTCGATCTCTGACGATGTATGTTCAAAAGATGGATCTGAAAGTTCCAAGCTTGGTCATCTGCTGATGAGCGAAGCGACTTAATTGACACATGAAGACTGATTTGCTTCGAATGGTTGCCAATGTCTAGCAAGGACTGCCTGCTCAGCTGGGGAAACGAGATAGGAAGATTTTCTCCTTGTTTGCTTGCCCCTGCCTGTAGGGTATCTGAAATAAATTTGATGGGGAGCTTTGACAATGGTCATGGCATGATCTGCCCCAGATTAAGCCTTTGAAGGTGATTTGCCCTTGATCGGGCTGCTGAAAATAATTTGCCTCTGATTGGGTTGGTTTTGAAGAAGTATTGAGTAAAATTCCTCTTTTGATTGCCCCTTGTTGGGACTGCACTGATGTCAAGCACTAAATTGCAATTAAATTGTTCATACACAAATGGCAGTGTTAATGTAAAGTTCATGTAAGTTTTGAAAAAGTCAATTTATTTGGATGATTGTGATAGTGTGACGAATGGATCGTTAGTCCAAACGAGGTGCTGATTTAGAAAGTTCGTGAAAGATGCAGCAAGAATATTGTGCAAACGAGAATGAAGATTAGCAAATATATGGGAGTCAATTTACGCAACCTTGTTGGTAATATGCTTTCAGAATAAACCCTGCCTTAATTAGGACTTTCGAGGGTTGTAAGGGTGGTCTAGTTAATGGTTTGAGAAACAAAGGTATAAGGCTCAAATGATTTGTACCCACCCCTTCTTCGTGATGTTCTCCAGTCCTACATTCAGTTAACTCTACATATGCATTTGTTTCGACTTTGCAAGAGTGAATATGAAGCTTTAATGTTCGCTTTGGAAGTGGCAGTCATTTTTTGCTGGTGACCCTTTGATTTTTTTTTGTGGTCACTGATATTTTTTTTGTTTTTGCTGAGGATTTGAATTTCTCTTTTGATTTTTGATTTTTTTTGACTAAGTCTCCCTTTGGGTGCTCAACTTAGTGGTTCTTTCTTTTCTTTTCTTTTTGCTTGAATGTTGTGACTGCCAATTCATTTGTTGATGGTCCTCCGATAGGATGTCTCATCTTACGATTTGAAGGTGTAGTTAGTTTAACTGAACAACTACCCTGCCCCGGGTTAGATGTAAAGGTTGTATCCGAAAGAAACTCCTACTTCTAGGCTCGAAGTGGTTGACTAGGGATTAACTCCTTATATCTCCAGTGTTTGGGGATTTGAAAGAATGCCTGTACATCATTGACGAGGTTTTATCCGAAAGCATACCGCAACAATCATGGGTATTTCGTTTTCATCATTCTCCCTCAAATATTTGCTAAAGTGAAGTGAGGGAATATTTTTGTGATTTTTTTGTGATAAATGATAAATAATGAGCGAATGCGAATAGATTAATTCAAAACATGCATAAACATAACATTAACATAACCAAGTACAAACGATAACAATGTTCAGAGCAAATAGTAATTAAACAAACATTACAAAATAACAGAAATGCGGAAATCATAAATGGCACTGGCTGCCTTGATTTGAGGAATGAACTTCTCTGGATTGAATGCTTCAAAGTTGGAGACTACTCAGCTTGGTCTTTAACAACCCCTTCAAATGTCTTTACTTGTTGGCACCGTGCGGCGGCATTGGATCGTTCTGGACATTTGCATTTCTCGGAGTGAGAGTGAGGTCCTTAGAGTTGATCATATCCTGAATCAGGTGTTTGAAGGCATGGCAATTCTCAATTGTGTGACCTGGAGCGCCTTTGTGATACTCACAACGAGCATTGGCATCATAGTTCCGGGAATTACCAGTTTGAGGTGGCATATCTCTCAGAGTAAGAGGTCCTTTTGCCACCAGCTGTTTAAAGATTTCAGTATATGACATAGGCAGGGGATCAATATTCCTATCATATCCTCTTTGTTGATATGGTGGACGTTGTTGAGGAGCGCGTTGTTGCTGTTGACCAGGCCGTTGTGGATAAGCCGGTTGCTGGTATGGTCCAGGTGCATATTGTGCGGTTGCAACCATAGGATGTGGACGTGGTTGATGAGCCATCTGAGGCGGAAATAGAGCTTGAAAGGCCTGCTGATAAGGCAATGGAGGAACTGGCTGATATGGCATAGGAGCATATTGCGCAGCAGCAACATAGGGGTACTGATAGTAGGGAACCGGCACAGGTGCACTCTGTTGAAAATTCCCATTTGCAGCAGAAACGACATTTGTGTCGCCCTTTTTGTAAACACCCCAAATTTGCCCTCACCCATTCACACATGGCTTGTGATCATCTCATATGCATATACACCATCATATCATCTCATAGTACATTTTTGATTCACTGGATAGCTTCTAGGTCATCTGCACCTAGGGTTTGTGATCTGAGCAACCTCAGAGCATTTTGAGCCATTCCAAAGGCCACCATTCAATTCAAAGGGATCCATGTGTGCCCAATCATCATAATACATCTCCTCAAAGTCAAGAATGCAGAGGAATCACAAGAACTAGGGTTTGAGTGGATGCAGAGCCAGGATGAACTGCACAGTTGACTGAAAATTAGGGTTTTGGTTTCAGAGGCCATAACCCCAAATTTTTTGGTCATTCTTGTTTCCATTGGTCTCTATATGGTATAGGGAGTATGCATATCAATTTTCATGAAGAAATTCCATGGGGAAGTCATCTGATCAAGAGTTGACTTTTCAGACAAGTCAGTGTAAAATCAGGGCATCTGAGGCCCCCAATGACCCAACCAATGGGTGATCTTCATCATTTTGAGTGTATATGATCTTTATTTGATCATGGAAGAAGTTTGAAGTTCATAAAAATCAAGAATTTAGGGTTTTTGCAAAAGTTGACTTTTTGGGTTTTGTTGACTTTTTCAAGAATGCTTCCTTTTAGGTCAATTTTCAAGCTTTGATTTATGATCCAAAGAGGCTTCAAATGAAAAAACTTTGGTCATGAAAGTTGTAGATCTCATCTTTCCCTTTTCAAAAAGTACAAGAACATGATCTAACTCTTCATGGATCAAAAGTTATGGTGTGTTAAAGTTAGCAAAAATCATTGTTTTTCAAGTCATGCACTAAGTGGAAATTTTGCAAAGTCTTGAATCAAGTCAAAATGCAGCCTCTAGTTCATGTCAAACCATCATGCAAACATTCTCCAAGTCCATAAAATCAGAATTGGACTAAGCTTGCCCATGATTTCATGCTTGGTTGGCCAAAGATCACATGTGAACCAAAAGTACAACAACTTGCATTTTCACTCATGACCACTTCACCAACTTATGACATTGGCTGCTGAGTTTTGCTAGGCCCCTCCCACATCTTGCTGCACCAGAACCAACATTGTCCTTGCCTATGCCATGAGCTATGCACCACTTACACAAAAGGTGGATATCTTGCAAAAGTTGACTTATCTATCAAAAAAGCATGTGTCCAATCATCTGACCAATGAGAGAGGATCACATGGACAACTTGCAAGCAAAGCATAAGGGCAGGCCAAGCTGAAACTCACTCACTCATCACTTATACAAAAAATCTCCCAACTTGCAAGTTCTGTCGAATCTCTTGGCACAGCCACTAAACACAAAAACTTTGATCACCACTCAACTCACCACACCTCAAAGCCCCCAAACCACCAAAACTCAGGCCTGAATCAAGCCTGATTTGAACCTCACCATTCTTCATCCTCAGAACCAGTTCCATTCGAATCTCACTGTCCATCCCTCAAACACTTCACTTTCTTTCACCAATGAGTCAGGCACACTCAGAGGAGTCCAAACCACCCATTACACTGGCCTAAAACAGCCTGTGCACCAAGGCCATTTTCTGCTACACCAGAAGCGAATCACTCGAAATAGCTTGCTAAACTTCTTTTCAAGCTTGCCATTGACACCAGGGGATCCATTAGAGCTAGCTTGCATCAAGAAAAGGCTCTGGAAGCTCAGAAACAGGACTTGTCATCTCAGGTAGTCTCAAACTTCAAACTTTTTAAAACCTGTTTCTTTTGTTACAAATCAAAAATACATGCTCTGGGGATCACTGTGGTATGATTAGAATCAAAAATGGTGAACAAATGGGCATTTTATGCATCTCTGAAATTTGGCCCGTGAATGCTCTTGTCTTCGATTCTCCTTGTTCATGTTAAATAAATGCCTTTTGATCTTGGATTAGGGTTTAGTTAGGATGGGGGGTTGTTTCTGGGCAGGAAATTTGTTGAATGGTGGCCTGAAACGTTTTCTAGGGTTTGTGATACGCCGGAGAAGACGACCGGAACCACTGTTCCGGCCGTCTGAGGTTAACTTGCCCTAATTAGGTTTTAATCCAGTCATTAGTGGGTTTTGAATTGAGGCCATTAGATCATGCTTCCCGCGTACGGACCAAGGGCCCAGATGGCATCATTAATTTTAATTTCCATTTAACTAATTTAATCAGGTTTATTTAGTTTAATTAATTGAATTTAAGAGGTTTAAATCTGGACCGCTAGATCGCGCGCGAAGTCAACCCAATCTCCCCCAGATCAAATCCCAGCCTCTCATTCTGTTTACTTTCTTTTTCTTTTAATTTTTATTCTTATTTATTTCAATTAACTTGTATAATTTATTTAAAATAGCTAAAAAATCATAAAAATTATGAAACTTTTTCTTTAAGGTTTTATTAATTTTTATGACACAAAAACATTTTTATTTTATTTTTTATCACTGAAAAAGTATTTTTAAATATTTAAAAGATTATTTTTAATTGATTAATGAGAATTAATTAATTAAAAATACTTTTAGGTATTTAAAAATTACAAAAAAATTCATGAAATGTTCTAAGACATTTAGAAACATTGTCCAACCTTCAAACCAAATTTCTTTTTTGATCTTGATGCATGTTAAGAATTTTTCATGGAATTAAATCATTTTTGATGCATTTTTTTGATCCTAAGTTTGAAAATTCATTTCTGTCTTTTGGTAAAGGTTGAGACATTGATTCTTTTTGCATTGTTTTCCATTTGACATGTACTTTCAAAGATAAAAAGGCCATGATTTGATCTTGCATTTCCTATTTGATTGGCATTTCTTTTGTTACAAACCCTAAAAAACCCTAATAACTTGTAAAAATCATAACTTGAGATTGGTAGAGAGTTGAGAGTTCCCCTTTGGGCAGTGATTCATTATAGGTCTAGGGTTTCCTTGGGTACCATTTTCCATTTTTTATGTTAAGGTTTGCTTCTGTTTTTGGTTTGTGTGTGATGTTTGATCCATGAACCCTAATTTGGGCTTTCCCTTTGCATCATTCTTGCATTTCCTTGCATAATTTGACTTGCCATTGCATTTTGTGCATTCTTGTGATTCATTTGACATCTTAAGACATGTATGAAGCATCATTGATCATTGCATCTCATTTTTGCCATGCCATTTGTCTTGTATGGTTCATAACATTTCATGCTTGTTCATGCTTCTAAACTTGCATCATATGCATTCATAATCTTGTATGAGCATCTCCATTGTCTTGCCTCATGTTTGCAGCACTTCATAACATCATAATCATCATGTGTATGCTTCTGGTTTGGCCTAGCATCATGTCATTTCATTTCATCTTGCATTGCATTGCATTTCTTTCTAACATTTCAGGTGGTAAGTAAACTTGAGAAGTGAATTTGCCTTCACTTCTCATAACTTTTCTTCTCATCTTCTTTTGCATTCCTTGCTGCATTCTTACTTGTGTTTGAGTTTGAGCTTGCTCATTCTTCCTTCTCCCACTTTCTTTCTTCAAGTGACTTGACTTCTTGAATGAAGCAAGTCACTTTGCTTCTCTTGATCTTGTTCATCTGCTTCCTGGTGGTCCATCTGAAGATTGTTCTTGAAAACCTCACAAACATTAGGACCAACCAAGCATGATAATGAATTAGGGTTTTGATTAGTCTCCCCACAGTTTTTACCTTTGTGTCTCTCTTTGAGTCATCTCTTCTCATCTCATAATCAGGGACTAAACCCTCAAGGCTTTAAGACTTTGTGATTAAGATCATGCCTGCATCCTTCTTTTAGGATGGAGTGTATAACTTTAATCCTAAGTCTTGGACCCTTAAGGTGTTGAAATCTCTTAATTAATCCATCCAATAACTCATCAAGACATCACACTTGTAACTTGGGCCTTGCATTAGGGTTCTAATTCTTCCTTAATTGGTTAAGAAGGACTAACCCTGAAGTTAATGGACAAGTCCCCCTCAAGTTGTCTTACAAATCATAAAAAACACTTCATCATCATATCATTAATAAAATCCACTTAATCAAAGGCTAGTTTTGTCATGGGTTTAATCCCTAATCATGGATTAAGCTGAGGATCCTTCCCCAGTTTAAACACCCTCATCTATTATCCTTCTTTTAGGATAGTGTAATGAGCCTGTTAAATCCCTGATTATGGCTTAACCTCATTACTTAACACTAAACAAAAATCACAAAAACATCTAATTAATCACAAGTAGGTTAATGATCTTAACCCTACATCAAAGGTGATTAAGTGTGAGAATCTGACTTCACACTTAAGGTAATTCTCATTACCCCTAATCAGAGGGATGATGTGATGAGTTTACTAAATCCATTGGTTTAGGCTTAAGCTCATTATCTTATGACAAACTCCAAAAAGAAATAAAAGACTGAAAACTCAAAAACAAACAATAATCGTCTCCTTCGGGATTCTTTTCTCATCATCTTCACTCACAACCGAGAACTTGCTTCTTCCGTCTAATGCAAGACAGTTTGCATCTGTGCCAGACAGATCATACACTTGAGCATAGACTGCAAGCAGTTCACCAGTCAATCCTTTCAGTCTCTTTGGGTCGAACTACGGTGTTCTGACTTCCTCATTGCACGAGAGGATACGTAGGCATAACTTAACAGTTATCGAACAAAAGTCTCTGTACATCCCCCCCTCTTTCAGCTTCATTCTTTAGCCTCATTATCATGAGTAGTTCATTCTCATTCTTACACTGACACTGTACACATCACACTTCACATTCTTTTACACTGACACCTGTACATATTGCTTTCCAGCTCTTTTACACACAGATTGCACTGACACTACCCCTTTATAACACAAATCTTTTAAGCGTGGATCCCGTCGAGTACGGCGGACAATCTGGGTGCTAATACCTTCCCAGGTTGTAACCAACCCCCTTTCTCAGTCTCTCTGGTTCGCAAACCGTCTTATCCATCCTTTTCTAGGCCTATGCAGCATTGCCTTTCCTCCGGGATAAAAATGCCTAGCTGGCGACTCTATTCATCTCCAGTGAGTTCACGGCTGTGTGTTCTCACTGTTCCCCTCGCCGACCGTTCGCGTCTGTACCTTCATCTGATCCATTTTCATTTGTCGGGAGCGACAGCTTGGCGACTCTGCTGGGGATGTGTGAGAGGCAACCAGGGCTTCTGGTTCCTTTTTGTGGGTTCCTCCTAGCGCTTGTTTGATTTGTGTTTACTGGGGTGTTAGGTGTTATTTGTGTTTGTATATTTGCTTTATTTACTGCTTTCTGTACAGCTTTATTTATTGCTTTCTTTACAGTTTTCATATATATCATACTGTCATGCTGTCTGTGTTGGATCTGGATTGTTTTGGTGGGTTGGGGTTCCATTGAGAGTTTAGGTCCTATACCTGGGACCTGAGTGACACCTAGGCTAGAGTGAATCATATTCTTTCCCAGTCAATTTTCAGTCTGGTGCGGGAATATGAAACACGGTTCAGATATGGGTTTCTTCTTGAGAACTCTGTGTTGCAGATTTCCTGCAATGCTAGGGGGATCTGGGAAGCCTGCTAAGTCTGGATGACCTTTTAGTATTGACCTTCAGAAATTGAGGTGAATTAGAGGAGGAATTGTTATGGTAATTGTAAACACTGTACCTCCGGGTTAGAAGTGCTTACACTTCTCATAACAGATCCAAGTCTGAGGATCCTTGTTCTAGATCACTACCTGTGAGGGGGTTGGGCTGTTTACAGGTTTGCAGGTACCTTGACCTCAGAATACCCTGTTACTTTGACTTTGTTAAGAATGCTTCATGTTGGATAGTTCTTGTGATTCTAAAACCCTGGACATGTGGCTCTTTATTTGAGTCCCCTACCTTGGTTACTGGATTTCTTAGACCTCCATCTGGAATTCTTAGACACACATGGATCTATACCAAGGCATTTATTCAGATCCAGCTCTGTCACAGACCCTTGCATTTCATTTGCATGCATACTCATTGCATCATATTAACATGTGCTTATTTGTTTTTCAGGGTATCCATTGTTCATCAGGTTTTGGTTTTGACCCCATCTGCAGCTTTGACCCATCTTCATCAGCATCTGTTTCAGTTTTATCTGTCTGCTTCAGCACCAGCCAATCAGTGGCTCTCCCTGCTTCAGCATTCTGCTCAGTCTTCAACATCATGGCTCCAAAGAAGAACAACATCACCTATCATTTCTTCCAACCAGATTTGTCAGACCTCAGGAGGATCCAAACCCTGATTACACCAGATTACATCCCTTTGTTCAGGGAACATTATGGGGACATACTTGACCTAGTTATGGACATGGACCCGTCTCAGAGGAGCCTGATTCATACCTGCATTCAGTTCTATGACCCCCCATTGAGATGCTTTACATTTCAAGACTTCCAGTTGGGTCCTCTTTTGGAAGAATACTCATCTTTGACTGGTTTGCCTATCAAGAGGGAGATCCCATTCAATCCTGAAATGGATTTTCCCAGCAGTGGGGAGATAGCCAAAGCTTTGCACCTGGAACCTGCTTTGATTGAACAACACATGACCTCTAAATCTAGTGTCCCTGGATTACAGCTGGACTTCCTAATCTCTCAAGCTAGTCTGAAGGCCTCCCTGGGGGAGTGGAAAGCTGTTTGTGCTCTGTTGGCTTTAAGTGTGTATGGAATTGTGTTATTTGCAGATGAGCCCAGATTCATCAGCAAGAGTGCAATCCATTTGTTCATCCTGAAGAACCCAGTGCCAACCTTGTTGGGTGATCTCTATTACTCAGTACATCAGAGGAATGAGAAACAGAGGGGCAAGCTAGTGAGGTGTTGTGCTCCACTATTCCATGCTTGGCTTCTCAAGCATCTACCCAGGACAGATGCATTCCTGAATCCTCATCAGCAAAGCAACTGGGCAAAGAGGCTCACCACTCTCACTGCAGCAGATATCAGGTGGTGCAATCAAAGTACCAAGGGCAGAGACATAATCACTAGCTGTGGGCATTTTCCTAATGTGCCTTTGGTAGGAGTCAAGGGAAGTATCAATTACAACCCCCTGCTGTTCAAGAGGCAATTGGGTTATGCACTGGTTCATGCTCCTAGGGAAAAGGACTTGGCTGAGACCCTCTACTGTGAGAACAAGGTTAGTCTGGCAACTGTTAGACAGGCTGCCTGGGCCTGGGATCATGTTCAAACCAAGGGAATCACCATTCTGGGGAAGTGCAATAATGTGGCATCAGCCCAATATCATGAGTGGTCCTATGCTAGGGCCCAAATCTCAGGATTGCCCTTCACCATCAAAGACATGCCTGAGTCATCTTCAGCACCACCTCCAGCAACAGTCAGCCTGGAAGAGTTTGAAAGCTTGAAGGACAGAAATGAGAAGTTATCCCAAGCCTTGCAGAAGACCCTCAGGGAGAGGAGTGAAGGTGTGAGGGAGATTGAAAGATTGGAAAAGTTGAGAGTGGAGCATTTGACCAAGATTGAGAAGTCTGGGGATTATATCAACAAGTCTAAAGCTGGTGAGCAGATTCTGAAGAATGCTTGTAAAGAAGCCCAGTTCCAAAGAGCAAGAACAGACTTGTACTTGAAGGAAAGTCAGGCCAGGTGGGTCCGGATCACTGAAGCCCGTACTCTAGAAGACAAGAGAGTTCAGGACAAAATGGAGCAGATGGAAAAAGCCCTGGCAGCAGCCCAGGAGGAAATTTCAGAGCTAAGAATCAAAGCTGGCGTGAAGAAGTCTAAAGATCAGAGTCAGAATAAGAAATTGACTGCAGCTATTGCAACAAGGAACCTTCTCATCAGAAGTCTCACGGAGCGCCCGGCTGATCCTGTGACCGAAGCACTTCTTAAGGAAGTTCGCGAGGATGAGTTTGGCCTTGGAGTTTGATCATTTTGCTTGTTGTTATTCTTATTCCATGTACTTTTGCTTTTTGTGATGTATTTTGACCCTTTGAGGGCTTATGTTGTAAAACAAGAACAATTTGTATTATTTCACCTTTGTAATATATTTGTGTTTGTTTCCATCTGGGTTCATCTCAAAAGCAACTTCAACAGCATCATCTTCAAGGGTCTGGACGGGTCAAAACTGAAGACCAAGCCGGATACCTTGATAGCAAATAAGCATACTGCATTGCATACTAACCCTTTTGTTTATTTTGTAGGTTTTGTTTTATTGTTTCTAACCTCTGTTGTGACATTCAGGAATTATTGCTCGCCGCAGACTATTCCCTCTCAACAGGCCACACAGGTATCCAACCAGAAACAACCTTCCGGGAATTCAGATGGATCAAGTTCAACAAGATCTTGCTGATGTCAGAAATCAGCTAGCCAATGAAAGATTGGAGATGAGAACACAGATGACGCAGTTCATGGAGGTTATGAACAACATGGCTCAGAGCCAGGAGAGACTGAGAGCTATGGTGGAAAGGCAGAACCAAGATGAGCCTCATGTAGGGACTGCAGGCACCAGTAATAATGAAAGGGTGCAACCACATGTCAACCCCCCTGTGTTTGGTCCACACCTACATCCTGAGATTCATATTCCTGCAAACGTTCAAGGAACAGCTACTGCAGCCAGAGTACTTCAAGAGGATCCTCAGGAGGATCAGTTTACAGTCATGGGTGCTGGAGAGGAAACCTATGATAGGAGATTGGATGAGTTGGCTGAGAAGTTGAGGTCTTTGGAATCCCAAAATTCTTTGGGGTTCGATGTCATGGACATGGGTTTAGTAGAGGGGGTCAGGATCCCTCATAAGTTCAAGCCTCCTTGTTTCGAAAGATATAATGGGACTTCATGCCCCCGGACTCATTTGCAGTCATTTCTGGGAAGGCTGAAGGCCTATACAATGGATGAGAAACTTTGGATGTTCTACTTCGAAGACAGTTTGACTGGAGCATCAAGGGAATGGTATTCCCACTTGACAAGGGCAGCTGTAAGATGCTGGAAGGACCTGGCAGAGGCCTTCATCCGACAGTATCAATACAACTTAGACATGGCACCCAACAGGACTCTCCTAATGGGAATGTCACAGTCGTCAAGGGAAAGTTTCCGAGAATATGCCCAGAGATGGAGGCAATTGGCTGCTGCTGTTCAACCACCAATGTCTGAGAGAGAAATGGCAGACATGTTTATGAACACTCTCCAGGGAACGTATATTGACAGGTTGGCTGCTTTCTCGTCCACTAGCTTCGCAGATGTTGTTATAGCTGGGGAGAGAATTGAAAGCCTGTTGAAAATGGGCAAAATATCTGATAATGGTGCAAGTTCGTCCAGCAGTACAAGGAAGCCTTTTGCAGGCCCTAGAAGAGCTGGCGAGACCAATGCCGTTCATACCAACAGGGGTAGGCCCCAATATGTTCAAAGGTCCATAGCAGCAGTCACTATCCCTGCTCCAGCTCATCCACAGCCAGTCTATCAACCTCCTCAACAAAACTTCCAACAACAACCTCCGTATCATCAGAATCAGTATCCTCCAAGAAACAACTACAACAACAACAATAGCAACAACAATCAACAGAGGCCATTCCAACAAAGGCCCTCTCAAGCTAATCGAGTAATCGACCCGATTCCAATGCCGTATGCTGCTTTGCTGCCACAGCTTCTGAAACTCAACCTGGTTGAGCTAAGAACGTTGGCACCTCCGGATCCAAACAGTCTACCAAGAAACTATGACTCTAATGCTAGGTGTGCTTTTCACTCAAACGCGCCTGGTCACAGTACAGAAAAATGCAGGGCACTGCATATGAAGGTACAAGACTTAGTAGACTCCAAGGCTTTGAACTTTGCACCTCCGCCCAACGTCAACAAAAACCCAATGCCAAACCATGGTGGTCCTCGAATTAACGCAATCGAAGAAGACACACCGTCTTATTTGATAACCAGTGTGGATCAGATCAGGACACCATTGGTGGAAATCAAGGCTCAACTCCGTGAAAGCAATATATTTCCGGGGTGTGAACTAGGGTGCCCATACTGCAATATTTCTTGGAATGGGTGTGAAGACTTGAGGAATGGCATTGACAGCCTTATTCAGAGTGGCTTACTGCAGATCACTACATCATTCCCGGCAAACCCGACGACTTCATCAGCAATGGTTTCAGATCCTCCTACAAATACAGCAACAATTGTTCCCAACAATTCATCAGCAACATCAGCAAGTACTTCATCTGTTCTACCCAATGATCAGTTTTCAACAGTTTCTCCTGCTACAACTTCAGCTTCAGTCCACTTCGACTCCCCATCAACAACAACAACAGTTCTTCCAACAGAACCTTCTACAACACCAGCAATCAATCATGAAGATGTCTCCACTGTTACCATCTTCTATGATCCAGAAAATAACTCCGCCTACCATTCAGAGGGTGCTGCTCCCACTAGAGCACCAGTTACTATCTTTTATGATCCACAAACAATTGCAGTCCCTTCGGCAGCATCAATCAGTCCGGTTACCGTCACAGTACCTGGACCTGTACCATATGAGAGCAATAGGGCCATCCCCTGGCACTATGGCTCTGACTTGTACCGTGAAGGGAGAAGAATCACTCTTGAAACAACAGCACCTGCACCACAAATTGATAATGTGGGCGGAGGCGGAGGCTTCACCCGAAGCGGACGTCTCTTTGCTTCACAAGTTCAAAGACCTACTGCCGAAGCAGAAGCTGCTGCCAAGGCAAAAGGAAAAGGCCCGGTGCAGGAAGATCCAGCTGCCAAAGAAGCCTTGAAGACTCCATTCGATCAGGAAGTTGATGAGTTTATGAGGATCATCAAAAAGAGTGATTACAAAATTGTGGATCAACTTCACCAGACGCCATCCAAAATCTCCATCCTCTCTCTGCTTATGTGCTCCGAAGCCCATCGGAATGCACTACTGAAGGTACTGCACGCAGCTTACGTGCCCGAGGAGATTACTGTCAACCAATTGGAAACCGTGGTTGGAAACGTTACTGCTAGCAATGGGCTAGGGTTTACCGACTCTGACTTGACAGTGGATGGCCGCAACCACAACAAAGCCTTGCACATAACCCTGGAATGCAAAGGAGCTGTCCTTTCTCATGTGCTGGTGGACACAGGTTCTTCCCTGAATGTCTTACCAAAGAAGGCTCTGGTGAAGCTTGAATATGATGGTTTGGCATTGAGACCCAGCAACCTGGTGGTTAGAGCTTTTGATGGCTCAAAGAGATCGGTTCTGGGAGAGATTGAGCTGCCCGTGACAATTGGCCCGCAGACTTTTAAAACTATCTTTTATGTGATGGACATTCAGCCCGCCTACAGCTGTTTGTTGGGTAGACCCTGGATTCACGCCGCTGGCGCTATAACGTCTACCCTTCACCAAAAGTTAAAATTTGAGTGGGAAGGTCAAGTTGTCACAATCTGTGGAGAGGAGGACATTTTTGTCAGCCACCTGGCGACCTACAAGTACATTGAAATGGATGGAGAGATCCATGAAACAATGAGCCAGGGGTTTGAAGCGTTGAATGTGAATGAAGCATCTGCTGTATCTGGTACCCCGATGTCGTCTTATCAACAAGCCCGGAAGGTTGTTGAAGAAGGAACTGCCCTAGGCTGGGGCAAGGTCTTAGCTGTGGAGGAGAAGAAGGACAAATTTGGGTTGGGTTACAAACCAACTCAACATCAAGCAAAGGCTGCTGCAGAGCCAGGTTTTGTCAGTGGGGGAATGCTTACCCCCGATGCTATCAACTGTCTGGAAGACGAGCTGGAAGAGGAGCGCAACCTGGAGAATTGGATTCGTCCGAAGGTCCCAGGGAGCAGTGTCTCGAACTGGTCTTCCCAGGGAATTATAAGTGTTACTCGAGCAGAGTAATTATTATTTCCTGTATCTTTTATAGCATGCATCAAAGTCTTGCATCTTGCCCAAGATGACAAGACTCATTTTGTAATCAGGGCCATCTGTACTTTTGTGCAAACAAGATTAAATTAATGAAATGTCAGACAATCTTTTTGCAAACGAGTCTTTTTCTTTTCTGCTCACTGTTTTTCCATTTTTCTTTTTGTACAAAAATAAATGGCGGTGTTTTCAAAATGATAACTTCATTTCACTTTTTTCTAAAGCAAGATTAAAATCAATCACTAAAATGAACCGACTTAACCCTTGCAGAGAGTGCCTTCCAGACAGCACCGACAACAGCACAGCTATGACATCGTATGACTTTGACAATCCGATCAATCAAGCTGATGAAGGGGTTGATGAAGAATACGAGCTTCCTGAAGAGCTAGCCAGGTTGTTAAGACAAGAGGAAAAGGTTATTACTCCTCATCAGGAGGAGATTGAAGTGATCAATCTTGGTACAGAGGAAGACGTGAAAGAAGTCAAAATCGGGGCCTGCCTGCAAGACTCAGTGAAGAGACAGCTGATAGATCTGCTTCAAGAGTATGTTGATGTGTTTGCTTGGTCCTACCGAGATATGCCAGGGTTGGATACCGATATTGTTGTGCATAAGCTGCCTTTGAGGGAAGAATGCCCACCAGTCAAACAGAAGTTGCGCCGAACTCGCCCAGACATGGCTATGAAAATCAAGGAAGAGGTACAAAAGCAATGGGACGCCGGGTTCCTTGCTGTGACTAGCTATCCTCCGTGGGTTGCTAACATAGTACCTGTGCCTAAGAAGGACGGAAAAGTAAGAATGTGTGTTGATTACCGGGATCTGAACAGAGCCAGCCCGAAAGATGACTTCCCGTTACCTCACATTGATGTATTGGTAGATAACACGGCTCAGTTCTCGGTATTCTCCTTCATGGATGGATTTTCAGGATATAATCAGATCAAGATGTCACCTGAAGACATGGAGAAGACAACATTCATCACACCTTGGGGCACGTTCTGTTACAAAGTGATGCCATTCGGACTGAAGAATGCTGGTGCCACATATCAACGGGCTATGGTGACATTGTTTCATGACATGATCCATAAGGAAATCGAATGTTACGTGGATGATATGATCGCCAAGTCCCTTACAGAGGAAGATCACCTGGTGAATCTGCTCAAGTTATTCAAGCGTCTGAGGAAATACCAACTAAAGTTGAACCCCAACAAATGCACATTCGGGGTGCGATCCGGTAAGCTGCTGGGCTTTATTGTAAGTGAGAAAGGGATTGAAGTTGACCCTGATAAAGTCAAAGCTATTCAAGAAATGCCTGCACCGAAAACTGAGAAAGAAGTTCGAGGGTTCTTAGGTCGATTGAACTACATTTCACGGTTCATATCTCACCTTACAGCAACTTGTGAACCTTTATTCAAGCTGTTAAGAAAGGAGCAAACGGTCAGGTGGAACGAAGACTGCCAGAAAGCTTTTGACAAGATCAAGGAGTATTTGCAAGAACCTCCAATCCTTATGCCTCCAGTTGAAGGAAGACCTCTGATTATGTACTTGACAGTATTAGAAGAGTCGATGGGGTGTGTGCTGGGCCAGCATGACGAGTCTGGTCGAAAAGAGTATGCAATTTACTACCTAAGCAAAAAGTTTACCGACTGTGAACAGCGTTATTCACTGCTCGAGAAAACTTGCTGTGCTTTAGCGTGGGCTGCTCGCCGACTGAGACAGTACATGTTGACCCATACTACTCTATTGATCTCAAAAATGGATCCAGTTAAGTACATTTTCGAGAAGCCAGCTCTTACCGGACGGGTTGCAAGATGGCAGATGATTCTCACAGAATACGACATACAGTACACATCTCAGAAAGCCATCAAGGGCAGTGTACTATCTGAATATCTTGCTGAGCAACCCATTGATGACTACCAGCCTATGAGGTTCGACTTCCCCGATGAAGACATCATGTTCATTAAAGCAAAAGATCGTGAAGAGCCTATTCACACTGAAGGGCCTGACCCAGAAGAAGAATGGATTATGATGTTTGATGGGGCTGTCAACATGAATGGCCGTGGTGTTGGTGCAGTACTCGTTACACCTAAAGGGGTTCACATGCCTTTCTCGGCAAAGCTCACTTTCAACTGCACTAACAACGAAGCTGAATACGAAGCTTGCATTATGGGTCTTGAGGAGGCCATTGACCTCAGGATCAAGACATTGACCGTATTCGGAGATTCAGCTTTGGTAGTCAATCAGACCAACGGAAAATGGTACACCCACCAAGATCATCTGATACCTTACAGGGATTATACAAGAAGGTTATTGACTTTCTTCACAACAGTCAAGCTTGAGTATATCCCTCGGGACGAGAATCAGTTTGCGGATGCTCTTGCTACCATTTCATCCATGATCAAAGTTCAAGCTGCTAACTTTGTACCTCAGATTTCAGTATCGAGACTTGATAGACCAGCATATGTATTTGCAGCAGATATTGCTAAAGATGATAAGCCTTGGTTCCATGACATCAAGTGCTTCTTGGAGGATCAAACGTACCCACCTGGGGCATCTTCCAATGATAAGAAGACTTTAAGAAGGCTTGCTGGAAGTTTCTTTCTGAACACTGATGGATCTTTATACAAAAGGAACTTTGACATGGTACTCCTCAGATGTGTTGACAAGACGGAAGCAGATTTACTGATGCATGAAGTGCATGAAGGCTCTTTTGGTACCCATGCTGGAGGGCATGCAATGGCCAAGAAGTTGTTAAGATCAGGCTATTACTGGATCACAATGGATGCAGACTGTTGTGCTTACGCCAGAAAATGCCATAAATGCCAGATTTATGCAGACAAGGTGCATGTGCCTCCCAATCCGTTAAACATCATATCTTCACCATGGCCCTTTGCTATGTGGGGCATTGACATGATTGGCAAAATTGAGCCAACTGCTTCAAACGGCCACAGATTCATCCTGGTCGCCATTGACTATTTCACTAAGTGGGTTGAAGCAGCCTCATATGCAAATGTCACAAGGCAAGTGGTAGCCAGATTTCTGAAAAGAGATATCATCTGTCGGTATGGAGTGCCCGAGCGAATCATTACTGATAATGGTTCCAACTTGAACAACAAAATGATGGCAGAGCTGTGCCGGGACTTCAAGATCCAACATCACAATTCTTCTCCTTACAGGCCAAAGATGAACGGCGCTGTTGAGGCGGCAAATAAGAATATCAAGAAGATTGTGCAGAAGATGGTAGTCACCTACAAAGACTGGCATGAAATGCTACCGTTTGCCTTGCATGGGTACCGCACATCAATCAGAACATCCACTGGGGCAACACCGTATCAGCTTGTATATGGTATGGAAGCAGTCCTACCTGTTGAAGTTGAATTACCCTCTCTACGGGTATTGATGGATGTTAAACTGAGTGAAGCAGAATGGGTTCGGTCCCGATTCGAACAATTGAGTCTGATCGAAGAGAAAAGATTGGCTGCAATCTGCCACGGGCAGTTATATCAGAAAAGGATGAAGAGAGCCTTCGATCAGAAAGTCAGGCACCGAGAGTACCGGGTGGGAGATCTTGTGTTGAAGAGAATCCTCCCTCCTCATACAGACCACAGGGGCAAGTGGACTCCCAATTACGAAGGACCATTTGTTGTGAAGAAAGTCTTCTCTGGTGGAGCACTGATGCTCAGCACCATGGATGGTGAAGATTTCCCGTCCCCTGTGAATTCAGATGCAGTTAAAAAATACTTCGCATAAAATGACCCGCTGGACATAAAAACAGAATGTAAGTCCAGGCAAAAATAGGGCATCCCGGCGAGTCAAGAACAGAATAAAAGACTCGGGCAAAAATAAGGGAAATAATTAAAAAAATGTACACCCGCTGAGTTGAAAAGCCGCATTGGACAGCTCAGGCAAAAAATGGGTATCCCGATGGATTGAAAACCCGAAAGGGCGATCCATGCAAAATAAGGGAATAAGCGAACAACTGCATTCTGAATTCGTCTGTATCACCTACAACTTGGTAAGCTCCAAGGGATCAAGCTGCAATCAGAATCAACTCTCTCCAGAAAGCAAGACGAGAAGAACGTCATTGTCATACGAGTCATAGCGGGAGAGGAAGCTCCTCGAAAACATCGCCAGCACCGCCAGCACTTTATTTCTCAATTTGTAACAATCTCCTCATTTCAGGAGATATGTTTCTCTGACTGTATCTTGCCAATTCAGGGCACACGAATTAATATAATCAGATTTTCAGTCATGTCTCGTTTTTTACATTTATGTTTTGCAAAGAGTTGTCTGATGTCTCTAAAAAACACCATTGCATAAGTACAGATGCCTGTCTTTAAAAAATAAAACACATGCTTACAGGGAATGTGATTACTCTTGAGAGTACTTAGCCCCTATGACGGAATCCGGTAAAGGATACCTCGGGACCTTTTGTACGTTTCCTTATCTTTGCAGGATTGCAGGTATCCAGAACGCAACTTGGGGCATGCAAGGTATATCTCAGCAAGCTGGCAAATCAACAAAAGATATCAGCATCCGAAATGCTCTATCCCCAGCTGAGTTGCTTCCCATTGCTCTCCCCAGCTGATTTACCAACAGCATTTCCCCGGCTGAAATACCAACTATCCTTCCTCAGCAGGATACAAGATCAGGGAATCATCTCCCCACAGAGCCTCTAGCCTCTATTCGGAAGAGCAACGCACGACGGAGTCACAACAGAGGGAGAAAGCTTCTACAAACCCCAGCTGGGTCCCGTATTATAAGGATACGTCAATCAGTGACATACATCCCCAAGCAGATGCATCATTAGATCTGCCAATGATCTCATCCCCAGCTGGGATGTTCACTTCGAGCAGATCAACCAAAGATCTTCACAACAACGGGACCCGAGTCCCGGATCGGTGCCCCTCCGCATAATCATAGCATTCGCATCATATTCACCCTCAGAGCGTAGCATTCCGTCTAATACGGAGCAATACGGCAAAAATCAAATGCATAGCATAATCATAAGCCATGATGTGATTCGAATACTTGTAAATATTGACAATCTGTCGGCGTACAGCATATACAGTACAGAAAAATCCTCATCAGAGTCCCAGCAAAAGCAGTTGCCCCATATCACAAACACCAGTGCATATCTCCTTTTTGATACCCGTCCGTATCATCATTTCCCAGCAGGTTGCCTGAATACACTTTACAAACCAAGATCACCAGTATTGCAGATACATCCTGACACTCGTCCGTGTCGTGTCACCAGCAGAAAGCCAAAGACATCCTCTTTGCACTTACATATACCTATACACTTTCTTGACACCCGTCCGTGTCATATCCCCAGCGTGGTCGCCTATACACACTTTCCTGACGCCCGTCCGTGTCATATCCCCAGCAGATAAACACTCACCTATACATTATACACTCACTACTCATTGGTACACCTACTCAGATACTCGTCCGTATCTTGTATACACCATGTATATCCCCGCAGATTCGACAGTAGTCCTTGTTCTTTGTTAACCAGTTGGTACTCGTCCGTACCATCATCTCAGAACATTGCGTCTAGTGTTTGTTTCTACATGATACTCGTCCGTATCATAGTCCTAAGGATGCTCGTCCGCATCTTTAATCCATACACCGTGTCAAACACTTTTGTCCTCTTGAATATAGATACTCGTCCGTGTCTACTATTTCCCCTGAAGAGTCCCTTCAGATACAACACTCGTTCGTGTTCTTTGTTAACCAGTTGATACTCGTCCGTATCATCATCTCTGAACACGTGTCAGTTTTTGTTTCTACCCGATACTCGTCCGTATCGTGGTCCTATGGATGCTCGTCCGC
The DNA here is from genome assembly GCA_963966055.1 of Lathyrus aphaca. Lineage (NCBI taxonomy): Eukaryota > Viridiplantae > Streptophyta > Magnoliopsida > Fabales > Fabaceae > Lathyrus > Lathyrus aphaca. The sequence continues at coordinate 233,903,271 of OZ014521.1, forward strand.
ATCTTTAGTCTATACACAAACATCTAAACACTTATACTTTCCTCTCTTGGTTGTGAACGCTCGTCCGTGTTCACTATATCCCCAGTAGATCGCCAACAAAGCAAATCTTTTCCTTTTTATCTGACATTCGTCCTGTGTTATGATAAACCCTGAGAGCAGCCGTCCCCTGCTGAGTGGTCGTCCTCCACTTCTTGATGGTCGTCCTCCATCATGCTCATCCGATGGCCGTCCCCATCGTTGATTTTAGCAGCCGTCCCCTGCTAGGTGGTCATCCTCCACCTTTTGATGATCGTCCTTCATCACTTTATCCAATGGCCGTCCCCATTGCTGATTTTAGTTGTCTAACACTCGTCCTGTGTTATGATAAACTTTGAGAGCAGCCGTCCCCTGCTGAGTGGTCGTCCTCCACTTCTTGATGGTCGTCCTCCATCATGCTCGTCCGATGGCCGTCCCCATCGTTGACCTTTTCTATCCGATGGCCGTCCCCATCGTTGATATTTTGGCAGCCGTACCCTGCCAGGTGGTCGTCCTCCACCTTTGATGGCCGTCCCCATCAGATTTCTTTTATACCCAACAGAGCAGCCGTCCCCTGCTAGGTGATCGTCCTTCACCTTTGATGGCCGTACCCCATCATCTGTGTATTTCATTCATTCTTTAACCCGATGGCCGTCCCCGTCGTGGTCCCTTTTCCTTTTTTAGCCCGATGGCCGTCCCCATCGTTGGTTACTTTACCTTTATGAACTTGATGGCCGTCCCCGTCATGTTTCATTAATCCTCAGAATTTTGCAGCTCTACCTTGATGGCCGTCCCCATCATGATATTTTATTTTCCCAGCTAGTCGGCCGTCCCCGTCTTAGCTTTATCTTTTTATCCCCAGCATGTCGGCCGTCCCCGTCATTGCTTTATTTTCAGCACTTTCCCCAGCATGTCGGCCGTCCCCGTCATTGCTATTTACCCAGCAGTCGTCCTCTGCTCGACGGTCGTCCTCCGTCGCCCACACTTTACGATATACTTTATTTTCTTATACAATCTATATCCCTTTTCTTCTTCATTCTGTGAGTGCAAATTTTGGACTGTCTTTGGTATTCAACCACAAGTTATCTTGTTTGCCTGTTAAGCCGCTGCTTACATCCTGCACAGCTAACTCATGTTTGAATAGGGGCAGCTGTAAACACCCCAAATTTGCCCTCACCCATTCACACATGGCTTGTGATCATCTCATATGCATATACACCATCATATCATCTCATAGTACATTTTTGATTCACTGGATAGCTTCTAGGTCATCTGCACCTAGGGTTTGTGATCTGAGCAACCTCAGAGCATTTTGAGCCATTCCAAAGGCCACCATTCAATTCAAAGGGATCCATGTGTGCCCAATCATCATAATACATCTCCTCAAAGTCAAGAATGCAGAGGAATCACAAGAACTAGGGTTTGAGTGGATGCAGAGCCAGGATGAACTGCACAGTTGACTGAAAATTAGGGTTTTGGTTTCAGAGGCCATAACCCCAAATTTTTTGGTCATTCTTGTTTCCATTGGTCTCTATATGGTATAGGGAGTATGCATATCAATTTTCATGAAGAAATTCCATGGGGAAGTCATCTGATCAAGAGTTGACTTTTCAGACAAGTCAGTGTAAAATCAGGGCATCTGAGGCCCCCAATGACCCAACCAATGGGTGATCTTCATCATTTTGAGTGTATATGATCTTTATTTGATCATGGAAGAAGTTTGAAGTTCATAAAAATCAAGAATTTAGGGTTTTTGCAAAAGTTGACTTTTTGGGTTTTGTTGACTTTTTCAAGAATGCTTCCTTTTAGGTCAATTTTCAAGCTTTGATTTATGATCCAAAGAGGCTTCAAATGAAAAAACTTTGGTCATGAAAGTTGTAGATCTCATCTTTCCCTTTTCAAAAAGTACAAGAACATGATCTAACTCTTCATGGATCAAAAGTTATGGTGTGTTAAAGTTAGCAAAAATCATTGTTTTTCAAGTCATGCACTAAGTGGAAATTTTGCAAAGTCTTGAATCAAGTCAAAATGCAGCCTCTAGTTCATGTCAAACCATCATGCAAACATTCTCCAAGTCCATAAAATCAGAATTGGACTAAGCTTGCCCATGATTTCATGCTTGGTTGGCCAAAGATCACATGTGAACCAAAAGTACAACAACTTGCATTTTCACTCATGACCACTTCACCAACTTATGACATTGGCTGCTGAGTTTTGCTAGGCCCCTCCCACATCTTGCTGCACCAGAACCAACATTGTCCTTGCCTATGCCATGAGCTATGCACCACTTACACAAAAGGTGGATATCTTGCAAAAGTTGACTTATCTATCAAAAAAGCATGTGTCCAATCATCTGACCAATGAGAGAGGATCACATGGACAACTTGCAAGCAAAGCATAAGGGCAGGCCAAGCTGAAACTCACTCACTCATCACTTATACAAAAAATCTCCCAACTTGCAAGTTCTGTCGAATCTCTTGGCACAGCCACTAAACACAAAAACTTTGATCACCACTCAACTCACCACACCTCAAAGCCCCCAAACCACCAAAACTCAGGCCTGAATCAAGCCTGATTTGAACCTCACCATTCTTCATCCTCAGAACCAGTTCCATTCGAATCTCACTGTCCATCCCTCAAACACTTCACTTTCTTTCACCAATGAGTCAGGCACACTCAGAGGAGTCCAAACCACCCATTACACTGGCCTAAAACAGCCTGTGCACCAAGGCCATTTTCTGCTACACCAGAAGCGAATCACTCGAAATAGCTTGCTAAACTTCTTTTCAAGCTTGCCATTGACACCAGGGGATCCATTAGAGCTAGCTTGCATCAAGAAAAGGCTCTGGAAGCTCAGAAACAGGACTTGTCATCTCAGGTAGTCTCAAACTTCAAACTTTTTAAAACCTGTTTCTTTTGTTACAAATCAAAAATACATGCTCTGGGGATCACTGTGGTATGATTAGAATCAAAAATGGTGAACAAATGGGCATTTTATGCATCTCTGAAATTTGGCCCGTGAATGCTCTTGTCTTCGATTCTCCTTGTTCATGTTAAATAAATGCCTTTTGATCTTGGATTAGGGTTTAGTTAGGATGGGGGGTTGTTTCTGGGCAGGAAATTTGTTGAATGGTGGCCTGAAACGTTTTCTAGGGTTTGTGATACGCCGGAGAAGACGACCGGAACCACTGTTCCGGCCGTCTGAGGTTAACTTGCCCTAATTAGGTTTTAATCCAGTCATTAGTGGGTTTTGAATTGAGGCCATTAGATCATGCTTCCCGCGTACGGACCAAGGGCCCAGATGGCATCATTAATTTTAATTTCCATTTAACTAATTTAATCAGGTTTATTTAGTTTAATTAATTGAATTTAAGAGGTTTAAATCTGGACCGCTAGATCGCGCGCGAAGTCAACCCAATCTCCCCCAGATCAAATCCCAGCCTCTCATTCTGTTTACTTTCTTTTTCTTTTAATTTTTATTCTTATTTATTTCAATTAACTTGTATAATTTATTTAAAATAGCTAAAAAATCATAAAAATTATGAAACTTTTTCTTTAAGGTTTTATTAATTTTTATGACACAAAAACATTTTTATTTTATTTTTTATCACTGAAAAAGTATTTTTAAATATTTAAAAGATTATTTTTAATTGATTAATGAGAATTAATTAATTAAAAATACTTTTAGGTATTTAAAAATTACAAAAAAATTCATGAAATGTTCTAAGACATTTAGAAACATTGTCCAACCTTCAAACCAAATTTCTTTTTTGATCTTGATGCATGTTAAGAATTTTTCATGGAATTAAATCATTTTTGATGCATTTTTTTGATCCTAAGTTTGAAAATTCATTTCTGTCTTTTGGTAAAGGTTGAGACATTGATTCTTTTTGCATTGTTTTCCATTTGACATGTACTTTCAAAGATAAAAAGGCCATGATTTGATCTTGCATTTCCTATTTGATTGGCATTTCTTTTGTTACAAACCCTAAAAAACCCTAATAACTTGTAAAAATCATAACTTGAGATTGGTAGAGAGTTGAGAGTTCCCCTTTGGGCAGTGATTCATTATAGGTCTAGGGTTTCCTTGGGTACCATTTTCCATTTTTTATGTTAAGGTTTGCTTCTGTTTTTGGTTTGTGTGTGATGTTTGATCCATGAACCCTAATTTGGGCTTTCCCTTTGCATCATTCTTGCATTTCCTTGCATAATTTGACTTGCCATTGCATTTTGTGCATTCTTGTGATTCATTTGACATCTTAAGACATGTATGAAGCATCATTGATCATTGCATCTCATTTTTGCCATGCCATTTGTCTTGTATGGTTCATAACATTTCATGCTTGTTCATGCTTCTAAACTTGCATCATATGCATTCATAATCTTGTATGAGCATCTCCATTGTCTTGCCTCATGTTTGCAGCACTTCATAACATCATAATCATCATGTGTATGCTTCTGGTTTGGCCTAGCATCATGTCATTTCATTTCATCTTGCATTGCATTGCATTTCTTTCTAACATTTCAGGTGGTAAGTAAACTTGAGAAGTGAATTTGCCTTCACTTCTCATAACTTTTCTTCTCATCTTCTTTTGCATTCCTTGCTGCATTCTTACTTGTGTTTGAGTTTGAGCTTGCTCATTCTTCCTTCTCCCACTTTCTTTCTTCAAGTGACTTGACTTCTTGAATGAAGCAAGTCACTTTGCTTCTCTTGATCTTGTTCATCTGCTTCCTGGTGGTCCATCTGAAGATTGTTCTTGAAAACCTCACAAACATTAGGACCAACCAAGCATGATAATGAATTAGGGTTTTGATTAGTCTCCCCACAGTTTTTACCTTTGTGTCTCTCTTTGAGTCATCTCTTCTCATCTCATAATCAGGGACTAAACCCTCAAGGCTTTAAGACTTTGTGATTAAGATCATGCCTGCATCCTTCTTTTAGGATGGAGTGTATAACTTTAATCCTAAGTCTTGGACCCTTAAGGTGTTGAAATCTCTTAATTAATCCATCCAATAACTCATCAAGACATCACACTTGTAACTTGGGCCTTGCATTAGGGTTCTAATTCTTCCTTAATTGGTTAAGAAGGACTAACCCTGAAGTTAATGGACAAGTCCCCCTCAAGTTGTCTTACAAATCATAAAAAACACTTCATCATCATATCATTAATAAAATCCACTTAATCAAAGGCTAGTTTTGTCATGGGTTTAATCCCTAATCATGGATTAAGCTGAGGATCCTTCCCCAGTTTAAACACCCTCATCTATTATCCTTCTTTTAGGATAGTGTAATGAGCCTGTTAAATCCCTGATTATGGCTTAACCTCATTACTTAACACTAAACAAAAATCACAAAAACATCTAATTAATCACAAGTAGGTTAATGATCTTAACCCTACATCAAAGGTGATTAAGTGTGAGAATCTGACTTCACACTTAAGGTAATTCTCATTACCCCTAATCAGAGGGATGATGTGATGAGTTTACTAAATCCATTGGTTTAGGCTTAAGCTCATTATCTTATGACAAACTCCAAAAAGAAATAAAAGACTGAAAACTCAAAAACAAACAATAATCGTCTCCTTCGGGATTCTTTTCTCATCATCTTCACTCACAACCGAGAACTTGCTTCTTCCGTCTAATGCAAGACAGTTTGCATCTGTGCCAGACAGATCATACACTTGAGCATAGACTGCAAGCAGTTCACCAGTCAATCCTTTCAGTCTCTTTGGGTCGAACTACGGTGTTCTGACTTCCTCATTGCACGAGAGGATACGTAGGCATAACTTAACAGTTATCGAACAAAAGTCTCTGTACATCCCCCCCTCTTTCAGCTTCATTCTTTAGCCTCATTATCATGAGTAGTTCATTCTCATTCTTACACTGACACTGTACACATCACACTTCACATTCTTTTACACTGACACCTGTACATATTGCTTTCCAGCTCTTTTACACACAGATTGCACTGACACTACCCCTTTATAACACAAATCTTTTAAGCGTGGATCCCGTCGAGTACGGCGGACAATCTGGGTGCTAATACCTTCCCAGGTTGTAACCAACCCCCTTTCTCAGTCTCTCTGGTTCGCAAACCGTCTTATCCATCCTTTTCTAGGCCTATGCAGCATTGCCTTTCCTCCGGGATAAAAATGCCTAGCTGGCGACTCTATTCATCTCCAGTGAGTTCACGGCTGTGTGTTCTCACTGTTCCCCTCGCCGACCGTTCGCGTCTGTACCTTCATCTGATCCATTTTCATTTGTCGGGAGCGACACTTTTTGTACCCGTTGAAAGGTTTCTTGGCTCTAGTTTGGCTGCTAGAACCTCCTTGTATCTTTCCACTTTTCAAACCTTCTTCAATTCTTTCTCCGACCATTACTATGTCTAAGAATCCAGAAGATACACTGCTGATCAGCTTCTCGTAATATTGCCCTTGCAAGGTACCCATGAAGATATCGATCAATTCACGGTCAACCAAAGGCGGATGTACTATGGCGGCTAGATCTCTCCAGCGTTGGGCGTACTCCTTAAAGGATTCTCTCTCCTTTTGAGATATACTCTGAAGTTGAGTACGGTTAGGAGCAAGGTCAGTGTTGTACTTGTACTACTTTTTGAATGGATCAGATAACTCAAGCCAAGTACGAACATTGTTGCGTTCGAGCTGCATGTACCATTCTAGAGACGCTCCAGACAAGCTGTCTTGGAAGCAATGGATCATAAGCTTATCATCTTTGGCATGAGCGGCCATTTTTCTGCAGTACATCCTCAAATGAAGCTTAGCACAGCTGAGGCCTTTGTATTTCTCGAATTCTGGAAGTTTGAACTTAGCAAGGATCACAACATCTGGAACTAAGCACATGTCTGAGGCACTCAGAGAAGTTTATTTGTGTCCTTCCATGATTCAGAGTTTTTCAGCTAACTCGCGGCACATCTTCATAGCTTCGGATTCTTGAACAACATGAGGATTGGTGATTACAACATCAGTATGCATCTCATACTCAACTTGATGATTCTCTTCAGCTTGAGGAAACTGGACTTGAGTTGGAATAGGTTGAGCTTGAGGAATAGCACCAATAGTGACACCAGAGGCAGGTATTGGTTGGGAAGTGACTTCCTCAACAGCAGGAGTGAAGCCTGGAGGCAAACCGTAGACCAAAGGATTTGGAACTAGAACTGAAGGCATTGCTCGCGAGGCAGATCCTTGCACTAGAGCATTGTTCATTGCGTCAGCGGCTTCGCGACGTTCTTCCATTCTGGCCAAGGCTTGTATGGTCTCATAAATCTGGTCAATCTTGTTCTTGACCGAGTCAATCTCTTCCCTCATGGAAGCATGCTCTTCTTGAATCACATCCATTAGTCTTCTAGTGTTGGCTCTAGTTAGATACGGGCGTCTAGCACGATACGGGCGTCGGGAAACCAGCTTGATTTACTGAAGATGGAGGAACAATGAAATGAGTTCTCGGCTTTGGAATGAAATGCAATATGAATAATTAATGCAAATGAAATGATATGCAATGTCAGAATCCAGGATCACAAGATCAAGGTCTCACGAGTCCAAGGTACAGATGGAGGATACTCTGATCAGGAACTCACTGGGTAGACTCTAAAGTTTTAGGGATCCCAAAGTTATCAATTCATATGGCTGTTCATCACACACGCCATAAGCATGACGGTTGATTGACTCCGCCATATGGATCTATTTTGGGTGAGATCTTCGTATCGAGCCACGCGAGAGGGAAATCTCTTGGTGCTCCATACTACGTGATCATCGACACAAGGTTTAAAACAAAGTCCTGGAGTTATGGAACTTTCTCAACTGTTTGATGCACGTGTCAATTTCATACATTCTTGACAGTCAACCAACTCCATTGAGTAAGTCTATTCCAAGTGAGGTTTTCGTATCGAGCCACGCGAGGGCGAACCCTGGTGCCCAATACTACGCAACCATCAATCGATGTTTTAACCAAAAGGTTCTAAAGGTCCTCAGAGTTGATGACTCTAATGAAAGCAACTGAGCACACACGTCAAGGACTTGACGGTTGTCAATATTCTCATCAGAATCTACTCCAAGTGAGGTCTTCGTATCGACAACCCACGAGAGTGGTTCTCTCGGGAGCCTATACTACACAACCTCGCTAACTTATGTTTGTACTCGCAAGCCCGGGTATAGAGCCTTTCCCTCAAATTCTTTTGCAAAGTATCGATCCAAATTATAGCACCAAGGAACCACAAGATATATAATATGGAATGCGATAAAGAAAGCGATAAAAATAAACAAGCAAGGCATAAAAGAAAACATCCAAACAAACGCGAAAACCTAGACTAGGCTTGACTCGCATAGGGGTGAACCAATCCCCAGCAGAGTCGCCAGCTGTCACACCCTGAAAAATACGACCTCACGCGATCCGAAAGGACGGAGTCACGCGCCGGACAGACTGAAGAGTCGCCACCTAATTCTATTTATTCCCGAAGAGGGAAAGGGAAGATATAGATACAACCCTGGAGGAAAAGGATGAGGACAAAGGTCAGCGGAACCATTTCCTGGGTTCGAGAGTCGGTTATGCAGGGGGAAGGTATTAGCACCCCCTACATCCATCGTACTCGATGGGAACCATCTAAGTTATCACGCGCGATAGGATGTCTATGCTTAAACGAATTGCTTGCTAGAGGGAAATGAGTTGAATTATAAGTTAGATTGAACCTAGATGCTCGACAAGGATGGAGATCCTCGTGCCTACGTACTCCCGCGTGCAATGGGAAAGTCAGAGCCTCGTAGTTCGGCCTACTACGGTTAATGGTTGTTTGATTTTATTACCTTTCTTCGATGAAAGGATTTAGGAGTCGAATTGCACTAAATACTATGGATAGTTTATTCCGTCCAACAAGACGAGCGTCTTGCGTCGAAATAATCGGAGCGAGTAACGAGAGCTTGTTATCCTCCTTTCTACCGCTTAAGGCTCGTGGCATACAGTTCTTCTCGTATTATTAGAATGTTTTATTTCCTAAGACCACTTGACATTGGATCAAGGGCTTGGATCTAAAAAGAATCGTTTTGGTTTTTTGAGGTTAGAGGGTGAATGCAAGTGGAGGTTTATTTTGTAGTTTGTTAGCAAGGCCCAATGCGCTTGGCTCGCAAGGTAAGATGGATCCTAACAAACGAAAATGATAACTGGAAAATAAAGTGCAAGTGTGTGAGTGAAATCGCTTGGCGTTGGACCAAGGATTCAGAATTAAATAAAATACAGAAAATAAAATGCGTACAAAGTAATGGGAGAGGGATACAAAATAAATACAGGGGATTGCGAGAAATAAAGGGGTCTCGTTGTAATTCGCCCAAGAGAAAGCGTGTGTGCAGTGTTTTTGAACTGTTCGAAGGCGTTCGGCCTTTTTATTCGAAGACAACTATTCGAAGGCGTTGGACCTTTTTGGGACGCGTCGAAATTTGGTTCGTTTACTTCCTTAGAGCCGGTTAAAACTTGGAACCATTCTCTGAGGAGTCGAATCGTTTATTTAAATTACTATAAAATTGAATAAACTAAATTAAATAGAATTTGTAGAAATAATAAATAATAACTAAAATGAAATATATATTTAATATTAATACAATAATTAAATTTAATGGGCAAAAATAATAATAAATGATAAACAAAAAAATAAATTTACCTACTATGGCCTCATATTGATCAATTTTAACGATTTAATGAAATCGGGCTAAACTTAACCTTTTAATATATCATTGGCCCATAATAATAAAGTATAAATCGAGGAATCGATAAATGATAAAGAAATAGAAAAACAGCCTCAAATTGGTTTAGAAAATATTGACAAAGTCAAATGTCAATAAACCATCTATTCTCATCATAGGCCCAAAATAAGGAATGAAAATCAAAAGTAAAGTGATAATAATAAATCAAACATTATTCAACAAAAAATTAACACTAACAATAAAAATTTAGGAAGTTCTACCAACACAAATAAATAAATAAATAAATAAATATTTATATATATAAACCTTTAAGAGAAAAAAATAAAGAAAATGAGAAAAAAAGATATGGGGGTCGTGTTTATGAAAATTAACAATGGGTCAACCCCAATTCACCAAACAAGAATTTATCATATAAACCAAAAGAAAAATAAAATAAATGACTACAAAATGAACATTAAAACTCAAAGTTATAAAAAAAAAAAAAATACGATGCTTCTTTCTCAGAAACAGAACAAACATAAATCACAATTCTTAACTCAAATAGAGATAAAAAAAAGCCCTTTCTCCAAACACGAGTCAAAGAAAACCCACCCCTTAAACCTCTCTCAGCGATCTCTGCTTCACTCGCGCAGCTCTCGCCCGTGTTTCACTCGGTGTTTGAACTCGGCTTCCGCGGTGGTTCGTTTTTGGATCGGTTTGGCTCGCGACTGGTTAGGTTTTTCTGTGATGAGTTTCGATCTGAAATGGTTTTTTTGGTGCGGTGAATTTCGGATTAGTTTGATTTACAGGTTTCGTGATGCGGATGGACGTTAATGGAGGCGTTTGGGGTTAATCCGTGGATGGTGGAAGGTTTGTGGGTTAAAATTTCTGTGAGTTTGCGGTGGTGAAAGCTGTTTCTGGTTTTTTTGTGCTTACGGTTTTGACGCGGTTTTGAGTTTGGCATTTTATACCGTTCAGCGGAAAATGGTTGAGAGAGGTTCTATTTTATAGTGGAGTCATGAAGGGTGAAATGGGGAGAAGTGGATTTTGAGGAATCTTTGTATAACGGTTTCGAATTGTACGAGCGTTCAACCATTTTCGTTGTAGTAGCGGAGCGCATTATCGGTCATGATGTACTGCATTTTTACGCTGCAGTGGTACAAGTTAAGTTGCTATGGAATAATGGGTCTGCTGGAATTGAGTAACAATAAAAATAATAATATTAAAATACTAATAATAATAATAATAATAATAATAATAATAATACAAGTAATAATAAAGGAAACAAAATAATAATAATAATAATAACAATAATAATAATAAATAAAAGGTGTATATTTAGGGAAGTAAATTGAAAGAGAAATGATATTTTTGTTTTTGTATGGAAATAAAGGTAGTGGAAATAATATGCATTTAAGGGATCTTGAATAATGAAAATTTTATTGAAAATGGAGGATGGTTTAGGAAATGATTTAATCTAAAAAGAAATGGAATAATGGAAAAGTAATAAAAAGAGGAAGATTTGGTATGAATATATTTAAGAAAATGAATATAAAATGGAAGGAAATTGATGTATTCACAAATTGTGATTTTTTTTAAATTTACAAAAAAAACAATTAAAAAAGAATTGAATTAAGGATACAAAAATATTTTTGTGATTTTATTTTAAGAATCAAAATAAATATGCGGATAGGACAAATTTGAGCTGTGAATAAAAGCCACGTGACCTGTACTGGCTGGAATTGGTGGTATGAATATTGAATGAAAAGAAAGTGATATCAATACTAATAAAGTCAATGATAATAATAATAATATCAAAAATAATAATGAAAAATAAAAAACAATAATAAAAATAAATAATAATAATAATAAATAATAATATAATTAAATTAATAATAATAATAATAATAGAAAAAATGAGAAACAATAAATTTAAATGAAATAATTTTTAAATTTTGTGGGCTTTTGTAATAATAATAAAAATGAAAATGGTTTAAAGTAGTATAAAAAGGATAATGAGATAAGACTTTTTTTATAATTTTCTGATAATGAACTAAATAAAATGAAAACATATAATAATATGAAAAGAGAATAAATTTTTTATGAAAAATGATAAATAGAAAATGAAAGTGAGAATTGAACAAAAAAACACTACACAACATGTTGCACGCGCACGCACGCGCCAATTTCAAAATGAACCCCGACTTTTGCACAAACCCGAAAGAAAAGTAAAGACATATTTTTTTTTTTTCGATTATAAGACAAAAGAGAAAATGGTACATGCTTTTGGATTTTCCGAATAATGGTTAGACAGTAAATAAAATAATAAAAAACAATAATAATAACAATAAATAATAATAATAATAATAATAATAATAATAATAAATAATGAATAGTCATAATAGAATACAAGAATATCAAATGATAAAATAAAAGAGTGGAAATGGAGAATAATGGATTTAAATGATTTAATCTAAAAAATGGAAATAAAAGAAATAAATGTTTTTAATAAAAATAATGGAAGATAATATGAACTTTTGAAAATGAACTAAATAATAAAATAGAAAAACTTATAATATAGAAAGAGAATTTGAGTTTTTTTAGTTTAAAAATAAAAATATATTTTTTGGACTTTTGATGATTGATTTTTTGGATAAAACATAAAATAAAAGGATATTGAATATGGATGAAATTGGGTATAAAAATAAAAAGTGACATATTTTTGGGATTTTCATAAATATCAGATAGAAAAAATAAAATGGTACATATTTTTAGACAATAAAATAAAATGATACAGATATGACAAATTTGGGGCATGACAGTTGGCAGTGAAGGAACAGGACAATTATGGTGAGGTGAGACACGTGTGGATTAATTCAGAAAACAAAACACACGTGAGAGGGAGATGGCCTCATTTATGCGTTGGCATCATGATGGACGTCCAGATGAAATGATCCAAAGGCTATGGAGTTGTCTTCTCCAATTAACTCTGATCAAACAATTTCCAGAATCCGGTGACCGAAGCTAGGGCTCCGGTACCAGAAAACACAAACTATGAACAAAACTTCACTGAAATGAATCAAACACTCCAGATTAAATAATTAGGGCACACTGAATCCAAATATGGCACTCAAATTCACAATGGATCAGTGAATCAAACAGATCGAAGCAAAACAGTTTTAACCATAAAACTTCAAATCATCAATACAACCTCAATAATGCATCAAAATCAAATCTAAAAAGTGCAGAGCAATCAGAAAAGTTCATAGATCACATTGCACACAAGAAAAACAAGTTTCAGATCCATGGATTCAGTGAGTTACCTGAGATTGAAGATCTTGAATCAATCCAAAAGAAAGCTTCCAAAGGTGCATATCAACTCCTTTTATCCTCTCTTTGCAAAATAAATGCAAAAGAGAGGCTGAAACTCTCTAGATCTTGAAACCTGAAACCAACTGCACTTGAATGGCACTTGATGAAAACCTTCCTTTCAGCTTGAATTGATGGTATATTTATGATCCCTAGAGCTCACTGAACAAGAATATGGAAAGGGATTGGAGAATGAGAGCCTGAAAAGAGAGATTTGAAGGCTTTTGCTTTTGGTGTAAGAACTTTGAAGTGGTGAAATGTGATGGATCTGGGCTCAAATGAAACCCTAGTTTTCTTTTATATGATCCCAAAATGCAATGCTGAAAGAATGAGAGCAAGAGCACGTGAGATGAGAGTGTGAGAGTGAAATTGTAAAATTGACAAAATTCTTGTGATGAGGTGTTTGGCTCGTGCATTCCTCTCATTCCTTGCACATGTGTGATCAACATCTCACCCTTGATTCAAAACAGAAATTATTCTGGCCCTTGGATGTGGGGATCACACTTTTCTCATGATCATGCATGTTTTGCACCTTATGGAATATCCTTCTTCTCATGCAAGAATTTGACACTATCTTTGGAGCAAATTAACTTTCTTGCAATGCCTTGTAATATTGTGATCATACTTGGCCCATAAAACAGCTTGAAAATAAGTTTCATGACCTTTTGCATTTGTGGAAGATTGGAATTTCATGCCATGCCCTAGATTTCTTGAAATTTTCGAAGGGGCTATCTCTCTAACCATGAGGCCTATGAAAATGCTCTTGTACTTTTTGAAAATGGGAGGCTTTAATATTAAACTTTCATGTTTGGCTTTGGTCCATTTGAAGCTTTTTTCACCAAGTTATGCTTACTTGAAAATTAGGGCAAAAACTTACTAAAAATGGAAATTCTCATTACCAAACTTATGCCAATTTTGCAAAACACCTCAAAACCTCATGATTCTTGATCTTTGATCTTGCCAAACCTCTTCTAAGGTCATAAGAACATCCCTTGGCTTGAAAACTAGGGTTGGACCCTTTGAAATCTCACAATTGACTTTTAGAATGCACAGTTGACCAATTTCTTCATTTACAAGCAACTGAAGAAATAACTGACTTCCACAAGGAATTTTCTCACCAAATTTCATCCCTAGGATCCTCTTAACATATGAGAGACTTTGCACAAATGAAATGGCCAAAGTCACAAGGTTCTCATGCTTGAAACTCAAACCCTAATTTGGGATCATTGCGTAGGAGCTTTGCCCTAGCTTGAATTCCCTGATGATCTTCCAACTTTCTGGGCTTTTGTGAATGATCTTGAACTTGTGAATGCAATGTAGAATCCTCATAGGACTTGGACAAATACATTGGACCCCTTGTCATAGCTTGTGATGCTTCAAAAACCTCCATAGATGATCATATGCCTAATGCTAGGTCATGAAAATGTTATGCCTCATCTTTCCATGCTAAGATGCCAAGAATATGATATGTTCATGATGAATATGATATGATATGATGCTTAAAAAGAAGAGGGCAAATTTGGGGTGTTACACGCCGTACTCGTCCGGATATGGCAATGAAGATTAAAGAAGAATTACAAAAACAGTGGGACGCCGGTTTCCTTGCTGTAACTAGTTACCCGCCGTGGGTTGCTAACATTGTACCAGTGCCTAAGAAGGATGGAAAAGTAAGGATGTGTGTGGATTACCGGGATCTGAATATAGCTAGCCCAAAGGATGATTTCCCATTACCTCACATTGATGTATTGGTTGACAACAAGGCTTCGTTCTCGTTATTCTCCTTCATGGATGGATTTTCCGGGTATAATCAGATCAGGATGTCACCTGAAGACATGGAGAAAACTACTTTCATTACACCTTAGGGAACATTCTATTATAAGGTAATGCCTTTCAGACTAAAGAATGTTGGTGCCACTTATCAACGGGCTATGGTAACATTATTCCACGACATGATCCACAAAGAAATTGAATGCTACGTGGATGACATGATTGCCAAGTCCCTCACTGAAGAAGACCATCTGGTAAATCTGCTGAAATTGTTCAAGCGTCTGAGAAAATATCAGCTGCAGCTAAACACCAACAAATGCACATTCGGGGTGCATTCCGGTAAGCTGCTGGGATTCATTGTAAGTGAAAAAGGAATTGAAGTTGATCCTGACAAAGTCAAAGCCATTCAAGAGATGCCTGCACCTAGGACTGAAAAGGAAGTTCGGGGTTTCTTAGGTAGATTGAACTGCATATCAAGGTTCATATCTCATCTTACTGCAACTTATGAACCCCTGTTCAAGTTGTTAAGAAAGGAACAAACAGTTAGGTGGAACGAAGATTGTCAGAAATATTTTGACAAAATCAAGGAGTACCTACAAGAACCTCCAATTCTTATGCCTCCAATTGAAGGAAGACCTCTAATAATGTACCTGACAGTATTAGAAGGATTAATGGGGTGTGTGTTGGGCCAGCATGACGAGTCTGGTCGAAAAGAGTATGCAATATACTACCTAAGCAAAAGGTTTACCGACTGTGAACAACGTTATTCACTGCTCGAGAAAACTTGTTGTGCTTTAGCGTGGGCTGCTCGCCGACTAAGGCAATATATGTTGACTCACACTACCTTGTTGATCTCAAAGATGGACCCCGTCAAGTACGTATTTGAGAAGCCAACACTTACCGGAAGGGTTGCAAGATGGCAAATGATTCTGACAGAGTATGACATTCAGTACACTTCTCAAAAGGCCATCAAGGGCAGTGTACTGTCTGACTACCTGGATGAGCAACCCATTGATGATTACCAACCAATAAGATTTGACTTCCCTGGTGATGATATCATGTTCCTAAAAGCAAAAGATCATGAAGAGCCTGTTCACACTGAAGGGCCTGACCCAGAAGAAGAATGGACATTGATGTTTGATGGGGCTATTAATATGAATGGTCGGGGAGTTGGTGCAGTGCTCATTACACCTAAAGGAGTTCACATGCCTTTCTCGGCAAAACTCACCTTTGCATGCACTAACAACGAAGCTGAATACGAAGCCTGTATCATGGGACTTGAGGAAGCCATTGACCTCAGGATCAAAACTTTAACTGTATTCGGAGATTCAGCTTGGGTAATCAATCAGACCAATGGCAAATGGTACACTCACCAAGAGCATCTGATTCCATACCGTGACTATACGAGGAGATTATTAACTTTCTTCACAACAGTCATGCTTGAGTGCATCCTCGTGACAAAAATCAGTTCGCAGATGCTTTAGCTATCATTTCCTCCATGATCAAGGTTCAGACTGCCAACTATGTGCCTCGGATTTCGGTATCCAGACTAGATCGACTAGCATACGTATTCTCCGTGGACATTGCTAAAGATGACATGCCTTGGTTCCATGATATCAAATGCTTCTTAGAGGATCAGACATACCCACCTAGGGCATCATCCAATGATAAGAAGACATTAAGAAGGCTGGATGGTAGTTTCTTCCTGAATGCTGATGGTTCATTATACAAGCGAAACTTTGATATGGTTCTTCTCAGATGTGTTGATAATAAAGAAGAAGACTTGCCGATGCACGAGGTGCATGAAGGATCTTTCAGTACCTATGCTGGAGGACATGCAATGGCTAAGAAATTGTTAAGATCAGGATACTACTGGATCACAATGGATGCAGACTGTTGTGCTTATGCCAGTAAGTGTCATAAATGCCAGATTTATGCAGACAAAGTGCATGTGCCTCCAAATCCTTTGAATGTAATGTCTTCACCTTGGCCCTTTTCCATGTGGGGCATTGATATGATTGGAAAGATTGAACCGACTACTTCAAATGGTCATAGATTCATCCTGGTAGCCATTGATTATTTCACCAAGTGGGTTGAAGCAGCTACGTATGCAAACGTCACCAGACAAGTGGTAGCCAGGTTCCTGAAAAGAGACATCATCTGTTGATACGGAGTTCCCGAGCGAATCATTCCTGACAATGGTTCCAATTTGAACAACAAAATGATGGCAGAACTATGTCGGGAATTCAAAATCCAACATCACAACTCTTCTCCTTACAGGCCAAAGATGAACGGCACTGTTGAGGCAGCTAACAAAAACATCAAGAAGATTGTGCAAAAGATGGTGGTTACATACAAAGACTGGCATGAGATGCTACCATTTGCCTTGCATGGGTACCGAACCTCAATCCGAACATCCACTGGGGCAACACCGTATCAGCTTGTGTATGGTATGGAGGCAGTCCTACCTGTTGAAGTTGAATTACCCTCCTTACGGGTACTGATGGATGTCAAGCTGAATGAAGCAGAATGGGTCCGTTCTCGGTACAATCAACTGAACCTTATTGAAGAGAAGAGATTAGCTACTATTTTTCATGGGCAGTTATATCTGAAAAGAATGAAGAAATCTTTCGATCAGAAAGTCAGACTTCGGGAATACCAAGTGGGAGATCTTGTGCTGAAGAGACTTCTTCCTCCTCATACGGACCACAGGGGCAAATGGACTCCAAATTATGATGGTCCATTCATAGTAAAGAAGGTCTTCTCTGGTGGAGCACTGATTCTCACTACTATGGATGGTGAAGATTTCTTATCCCCTGTGAATTCAGATGCAGTTAAAAAATACTTCGCATAAAAGGACCCGCTGGACACAAAAACAGAATATAAGTCCAGGCAAAATAGGGCATCCCGGCGAGTCAAAAACAGAATAACAGACTCGGGCAAAAATAAGGGAAAATTGAAAAAAATGTACACCTGCTCAGTTGAAAAGCCACATTGGACAACTCAGGCAAAAATGGGTATCCCGGTGGATTGAAAACCCGAAAGGGCGATCCATGCAAAATCAGGGAATAAGCGAACAACTGCATTCTGAATTCGTCTGTATCACTTACAACATGGAAAACCTTGAAAGGATTAAGCGTTGGCTAGGATCAACCTCCTTCAGAAAGCAAGATGAGAAGAACGTCAAGGTCATACGGGTCATAGCAAGGGAAGCACAACGAAGCGTCGTCAACATTGCCAACACTTTTATCTTTCTCAATTTGTAACAATCTCCTCATTCCAGGGGATCTGTTTCTTTGACTGTACTCGCCAATTCAGGGCACCCAGATTAATAAAACCAGATTTTCAGTCACACTTCGTCTTGTACATTTTTGTTCCGTTTGCAAAATGTCCGGTATCCATGATATAATATTTGCATAAAAACAGATGTGCCATTCTGAACAAATGCTTGCAGGAAATAATCTTACTCTCAGGAATATCTAACTCCTATGATGGAATCCGGTAAGGGATACCTCGGGATACTTGTGCATTTCTTTGTCTCAACAGGATTGCAGGTATTCAAATACGCAACATGGGGCATGCCAGGCATCACTTGCCTAACACATCTTCTCAAAGCAGCATCTGCAATTCATTTTCCCTAACAGAGTTGTCAAAGCGTCCTCATCCTGAGCTGGGATCCCCACAGAAATCTCTAGGAAGATTGTTCAGTGATCTCTCCTCTCCCCAAAAGAGTGCCAGGTATCCCAAAGACAAGGGAACCATCTCCCCACAGATTTCCAGCCTCTCCCCAGAAGAGCAATACCTGAAATTCTCACAACAAAGTGACGGAAGCTTCCTCATCCCCAGCTGGGTTTTCTCCTTGCCAGATAGATCTATTAGTGATCTATTTTTCCCCAAGCAGAACCATATATTTTATCAGATCTACCAATGATCTCATCCCCAGCTGGGATTCTTCCAAGCAAATCAGCCAGAGATCTTCACAGCAGCGGGATCCGAACCCCAGATTGGTTTCTTTTGCATAATCATAGCATTCGCATCATATTTCCCCACAAAGCGTAGCATTCCGTTTAACACGGAGCATTACGGAAAAAATCAAACATATTGCATGATCACAAGTCAGGTTCGAACCAGTCACCTGTAAATACCAACAGTACCTCATCAGCAATATACAAAATGCATCCCTTGCACATAAAAGCCAAAGCGTCCCTTTGTACCCTCAAGTACAGATACTTGTCCATAACATGTTTTTCTCGACACTCTCCTGTGTCATCTCATATCTCCCCACAGAAAGCCAAAGCGTCCCTTTTGCACTCCCCAATACAGATACATGTTCATATACACTCTTTCGACACCCGTCCGTGTCATATCATTCCCCTGCAGATATAAACCACAAACATCCTATGTGATTACAAGTACTTATATACTCTTTTGACACCCGTCTGTGTCACCACTCCCCAGCATGGTTGCCAAAACACTTATTGTAAACCAAACACTTGCTTATAATACACTCTTGTTGACACCCGTCCGTGTCATCCTATCCCCACAGGTCGCCAGAATACCTTTTACACTCTCATATATATGAATGATAATTCATAACTTACACACTTTCTTTTCTGACACTCGTTCGTGTCACACTTTTCCCCAGCAAGTTGAACACTCGTCCGTGTCTTGCTCGTAATTCACAATACTTGTTCATACTTATACAAATACTCGTCTGTATCTCGTATACATATTTACCTCCCCACAGATTCGACACTCGTTCGTGTTCTTTGTTAACCAGTTGGTACTCGTCCGTACCATCATCTCTAAACACGCGTCAACGTTTGTTTCTATCGATACTCGTCTGTATCATATTCTTAAGGATGCTCGTCCGCATCTTTAATCTATACACAGCGTCAAACACTTATACCTTTTATTTCCTGAGCGTAAGCACTCGTCCGTGTTTACCATTCCCCCATCAAAACAAATATTCTTTTATCTGACATTCGTCCTTTGTCATGATACTTTCGGCAGTCGTACCCTGCCAGGTGATCGTCCTTCACCTTTGGATGAACGTCCCTCATCCTTTCCCCAGTGGAGTCTCCATTACTGGAACCCCTTTTCTATCCGGCATGCGTCCTATGTCGTAGCAGCCGTACCTTTCTAGGTGATCGTCCTTCACCTTTTGATGATCGTCCTTCGTCAATTTATCCTATGGCCATCCCCATCGTTGATCCTTTCTATCCGACATTCGTCCTATGTCGTAATATTTAGCAGCCGTCCCCTGCTAGGTGATCGTCCTTCACCTTTTGATGATCGTCCATCATCATTTTATCCGATGGCCGTCCCCATCGTTGATCTTGTTATCTGACATTCGTCCTATGTCATGATAAACCTCGAGAGCAGTCGTACCCTGCTAGGTGATCGTCCTTCACCTCTTGATGATCGTCCTTCATCATGCTTATCCGATGGCCGTCTCCATCGTCGACCTATTCTATCCGACATTCGTCCTATGTCGTGATAAAGAGCAGCCGCCCCCTGCTAGGTGATCGTCCTTCACATTTGATGACCATCCCTTATCATTTATTTCATTTATTCTTTGAACCAATGGCCGTCCCCATCATTGTTTACCTTTATTTTACGAACCTGGTGGCCGTCCCCATCGTCGACTTTTTCTATCTGGCATTCTCCCTAGGTCATGGTAAAGAGCAGTTGTCCCCTGCTAGGTGATCGTCCTTCACCTTTGATGACCGTCCCTCATCATTTATTTCATTTATTCTTTGAATCGATGGCCGTCCCCGTCGTTGTTTACCTTATTTTATGAGTTTGGTGGCCGTCCCCATCACTGCCTTTACTTTAATCCCCAGAAAACCTTGTTTCTTAACTTGATGGATGTCCCCATCATGGTCTCTTTATCTCCCCAGCGTGTCGGCCGTCTCCATCATTGCTTTATTCCCCAGCAGTCGTCCTCTGCTCGATGGTCGTCCTCCATTGTCTTCATTTGATAATCATATTATACTTCCTTTTACAATTTATATCCCTTTTCTTCTTCTCCCCAGTGAGTGCAAATTTCGGACTGTCTTTGGTATTCAACCACAAGTTATCTTGTTTGTCTGTTAAGCCAGGCGCTTACATCCTGCACAGCTAACTCATGTTTGAATAGGGGCAGCTGTAAACATCCCAAATTTGTCCTCACTAATTTCACACCATGGCTTATATATATATATATATATATATATATATATATATATATATATATATATATATATATATATATATATATGATCTTTCATTTTTGCATTATTTTAAGCATATCATCTCACATTGCATTTTGTTTCATCTGCATAAGTTCAAGTTCATCTGCATCTAGGGTTTGTGATCTGAGCAATCCAAGGATCCATCTGAGCCACTCCAAAGGTCTCCAATCATTCCAAGAGGGTACATGTATGTTCAATCATCATATTATCTCCCTCAAAGATCAAGGAAGTCAAGAAATCACAAGAACTTGGAAAGCATGGAAGCAGAGCTAGGGTTTCACTACACAGATGACCTGAAATTAGGGTTTTGGTTTCAGAGGCCATAACTCCAAATTTTTTGGTCATTCTTGCTTCTAATGGTCTCAATATGTTATAAGTATCATATATACCAAGTTTTATGAAGAAATTCATTGGGGAAGTCATTTGTTCATTGGGTAACTTCTTGAGCAAGTCAGAGCAAAATCAGGGCATTTGAGGCCCCCAACTATGGAACCAAGGTGGATTTTTCATCAAATTGAAGTTATATGATCTTTATTTTATCATTGAAGGGCTTGGAAGTTCACAAAATTGAAGAAATTGAGCTAAACCAAAAGTTGCCAAAAATGGAAATGACTTGTAATGTAAACTTTCCATTTTGGGAAAGTTTTTCAACCTCCTCTTTCTCAACCAAAAATGCTTCAAATGAAAAATTGTTGGTCATTAAAGTTGTAGATTGGATCATTCCCCTTACAAAAAGTACAAGAACAAGTTCTAATTCATTATGGAACTCAAGTTATGGCTTGGCAAAGTTGGCAAAAATCCTAAAAATTCAAGTTTCACACCAAAGAGGATTTTTTGCAATTTCACATTTCAAGCCATTTTGTGACTTCTAATTGACTTCTAAACATCATAACTACAATGCATAACTCATTGTGATCAGAATTGCACAAGAATTCACAAGATTTCATTCCTTGGTTCACAAGAAACTTCAAAGAGGGCAAAATGCAAAATATATGCCATCTTGCTATCCAAGCCATCCAGCTGCATTCTTTTGATCCTAGGGCTCACCATAAACCATGCTGAAGCAAGACACCCCATTGAACCACTTCTATTCCAGCCCATGCTTATGGTACACATACTTTTGACTTTTTGCAAAACAAGCCATACCAATCAACTGAGGCCACCACCCACTCCCTGACCTATCAAAGCATGATATGTGGACTTTATGCAACTCATAATACAACACACATAAGCCTGAATACTCAGATTGCTCAAGTTTCACAAAATCCTCAAAAGACCTTCAAGCTTTCGATTCTCCCTACTCAGCCACTAAAACTCAAAACTTTTTTCACCAATATACTCAGCTTCATCAAAGGACCATTTCCCACCATTCATTGCAACCAAAAACCCCCCATAGCCAAAACACGATTTCTGACCAGCAAGAGTGTAAGCTCTCATTTCAGCCATTACAAAATTCTTCCAAGCCTCAAAGCTTCATCAGAAGGATCATTGGAGTGAGTTTGCATAAGAGAGGAGGTCCAGAAGCTCCAAACTGAGGAAGCTCAAGCTCAGGTACCTCTTCAAACGTTTTTCCAGAAATGCTATTTTAAGTTCTTAGATTGTTTTTTATGCTTTGCTGATCACCATGATATGTTTATTTTTGAAAATGGTTGCGAAATGAGCATGTACTGATTGTCTGAAAGTTTTACCATTTTTGAGTTTCTCTTCGAATCTTGAGTTTCAGCCATGGGAAATTTGTTTTGAGGGTAGATTCGAGTTAGGGAAGGTGAGAGGAGTTGATCTGGAGCTTTAGAGCTCCAGAAATGGCCTAGGGAAGATTTTGTTCTTGGGGTGCTGCCAGAGAAGATGACCGGAACACTGCTCCGGTCACCTGAAATGGATTAGGGTTAATTTTAGTGTTTAATGAGTTAGGCGTGTTCTGGGCCCTTGGATTAGGTTTAATTTGAAATGGATGGCTAGGATCAGTTCAGATTAGATTTAATTAGGATTAATTAATTGATTAATCAGGATTTAATAAGTTTGAATGAGAGTCGTCCAGATGCACGCCAGGTCTTTCCCTCCACCCCAGATTTGAATCATGTCCCTTGGATGCGTTGACTTTCATTAATTCATATTTTTATTTCATTTTATTTCATTTGTTTTGCATAATTTATTTAAAATACTTAGAAAATTCCAAAAATATTTTTCTTCTGCATTTTTAATTCAAATATTTTTCTCAACCAGAAAACATTTTTATTTTTATTTTTTGCATTAAAAAACCATTTTAAAAATATTTAAATGTTTATTTTAATTAATTAATGGAAATTAATTAATTAAAATATCATTTAGGTTTCTGAAAATTCCAAAAAAATTCACATTGCATCTTAGGACATTTATAAACATTGTCAAACCATTCATACAAATTTCTTTTTGGTTTTGATTCAACTTTGACAATTTTCTTGAATTTAGGGTTCATAAAATTCCCATTTTTGAACCCTAACTTCAAGATTCTTTTCTGCCTAACCATGAAGGGTTTGACATTGGTTCTTTTTGCATTGATCTTCATATAACATGTAGTACCTAGCATATTTTTGTCACAAATTTATCTTGCATTTTTTATTTGATTTGCATTTTTTCCCTTAAGGTACCTTAAAACCCTAGATAACTTAGAAATATCACAACTTTCTTTAGGTTAAGAGTTAGACCTCCTCCTTTGGGGTGTGATATCATATGGGGTTAAGGTTCCTTTGAGTTCATTTTAAATTTTTTATCTTATGTTTTGCTTCTGTTTTTGACTTTTGCATCTCATGTTGCATTAAAACCCTAATTTCTCATGTTCATTTGCATACATCTTGCATATGCATTCATTCATGAACTTGCTATGACATTTCATGCATCCACATGACTTCTAAGACATCTTAGGACATATTAGAATCATGCTTGATAATTTATTCATCCATTTGCCATGATGTTCATTCATTTCATTCCATGAACTTTCATGTGCTTTCATGCTTCCTACATGCCTCATTTGCATTCTCATCACTTGTATGAACATTCATAACACTTGATATGCTTTTGCATCATGTCATAGCATCATTTACATCATGTTTATGCTTCTGGTTTTGGTTTGCATCTTTGCATACTTCTCATTTTCATTTCATTTCTTTCCTTTATGCTAACCATTTCAGGTGGTAAGTAACTTGAGAAGTGAATTTGCCTTCACTTCTCATTTCTCTTCTCATTCTTCTTTTGCATCCTTGCTGAATTTTCTTTGCTTTAGAGTGATCTTTCTCATTCATGTTCATCATTCACTTTCTTTCTTCAAGTAACTTATCTTCTTCAGTGAAGTAATTTAACTTGTTTCTTCTGCTTCTCCCCCTTTCATCTGTTCCTTCCATTGGTGGCTTCTTTGAAGATCTCTTGCAAGCCTTAAAAACCATAGGAACATCCAAGCATGACAATAATTAGGGTTTTGATTAGCCCCCCCCCTTAGTTTTAACTTTGTGTCTTCTTTTGTGTCTCTTTTCTCATCTCATAATCAGAGACTAAACCTTTAAGGTTTTAAGGCTTTGTGATTAAGGTTATGCCTGCATCCTTCTCTTAGGATGGAGTGTATAACTTTAATCCTAAGTGTTAAACCCTTAATATATTTAAACCTCTTAATCAATCCATCTTAATAATCACTAAGACAATGGCTTGTAACTTGGGCCTTGCATTAGGGTTCTAATTCTTCCTTAATTGGTTAAGAAGGACTAACCCTAGTGTTAATGGACAAGTCCCCCTCAAGTTGTCTTACAAACCATAAAATTCACTTCTTAATCTTACCCTTAATTAAAATCCACTTTAATAAAGGTTTGTTTTGTCATGAGGTTAATCCCTAATCATGGATTAAGTTGAGGTATCTTCCTCAACTTAAGTGTGCTCATCTATTATCCTTCTATTAGGATGGTGTAATGGGTTCACTAATCCTTGATTATGGCTTAAACTCATTACTTAACACTAAACAAAAAACCCAAAAAACATCTAAATAATCACAAGTAGGTTAATGATCTTAATCCTACATCATGGTAATTAAGTTTAAGATGCTTATCTCATACTTAAGGTATTCTCATTATCCCTAATCAAAAGGAGGATATGATGAGTTTACTAACCCTTGGTTTAGGCTTAAGCTCATCAACTTATGACAAACAAAAAAAAGCAATAAAAGATTGAAAACACAAAAACAAACAATAATCGTCTCCTCCGGGATTCTTTTCTCATCATCTTCACTCACAAACGAGAACTCGCTTCTTCCGTCTAATGCAAGACAGTTAGCACTTGAGCCAGACAGGTCATACACTTGAGCATAGACAAGCAAGCAGTTCATCAGTCAATTTATCTTTCAGTCTCTTTGAGTCGAACTACGGTGTTCTGACTTCCTCATTGCACGAGAGGATACGTAGGCATAACTTAACAGTTATCGAACAAAAGTCTATGTGTCTTCTCCCTCTTCCAGCATTATTCTTTTAAGCCTCATTCCTGAGCATTTCACTTCACTTTCTTGCACTGACACATGTACATTCTTTTCCAGCTTTTGCCATAGATAACACTGACACTACCCCTTTAAACACAAACTTTCAAGCGTGGATCCCGTAGAGTACGACGGACAATCTGGGTGCTAATACCTTCCCAGGTTGTAACCAACCCCCTTTCTCAGTTTCTCTGGTTCGCAACTGTCTTATCCATTTCTTCCTAGGTTTATGCAGCATTACCTTTCCTTCGGGATAAAAATGCCTAGCTGGCGACTCTTTTCATCTTCATTTAATTTTCTCCTTTCGCCGACCATTCGCGTCTGTACCCTATCTGACCCGGGTGTCTTTTAGTGGGAGCGACAATGACCTTTCGTAAGGATTTCTAAAGGGAAATTTTTATTTTCTTCTACGTTTATATCGCTAATTTCCCTTAAGTGGTATCAGAGCCACTTACGAAACCATGGGTTTGGTAATTGTTTATTTTCTGTTATTTTTGTTTTAATTGGATTAAAACACGTAAAAAATTAAATCAAATCAGGATATTGAATTTTTGTCATCAGATTGTGTATGGTTTGGATGATTGATATTGACTATGCTTCAGAATTCAACAATAGTATGGTGAAGCAGCGATATGTCAATCGTCCACAAGTTACACATATATGAACGATCTAATTCATATGTGATATGATTAACTTTGATGCAAGTATGGTATATTATATATACTATTTTATTTTGTCAGTTCAAATCACGTAATGATTATCATTTGTTTGAGCGATCTGTGGTTATCTGCTTCAGAATCCGACTTTAGTATGGTGAAGCAATGGCATACGGATAAATCATACTGAATTATTAATCATGGTGTTTTGATGGTATGGAATTTTTGCATTAGGGTTCATGACGGCACAAGGGTTGCATCGTAAATGAGGTCTGCCGTAAAACTCACGTATTTTGTAAGTGAGACTGTCTCAATGATGGAAGCGTGACGGTGTGACAGTCTTTGTAGAATTAAGTGTGATGGTCGTCATAGATTTAAGTGGGACGATCTCCATGTACAACGGGTGACAGTCGTCACATGGTCTTGAAGTGTGACGGCCGTCATAGGCACTATGACGGTGCAAAGGTTGCGTCAATGTAGTTTGTGCTTTAGGTTATGCATTTGCCGAAAATTTAATTTGATTTATTTAATTAACAGGATTTAAATTAATAATAATAAAATTTCTTTATTATTTTCTTATGGTGATCAGTTATGGCCTTAACTTTTTTTTGGATTTTATAAATACGACCTGCATGTCGTGCCTCTCTCTTATTCTCATCATGTAACTTGTTTTCTCATCTCACTCCCTTGTATGTAAAACGAGTTTCCTTTATGTAATGTATTATTATGAAGAAAGAGAAGACTACAAAACAAATAAGGACAACCTTGGATATCTTCCTTGGAGAAGTGAAGATCGTTATTAGGTTTAGCTTAAGTTCTCTCATTGGCTTGGGAGAACAATTGCGCTAGGGGCCATAACTGTTTCATTTGTATGTATGTTGATATATATTGTATGTATGTTGATGCATGTGTGAGGAACAATTTATATGATAAATAAGTCGTGAGATCAAAATAATTAAAATTCCCTCAAAACTAATATTAAGTTTTTTCTTTCCATGTTTTAGAACTCATAAAGACTAGTATCAAATATTGTAGGTTTCGCCTAACACAAGGTGCATGTTTTATATTAGTAAGGTGCGATGGGATAAATGTAATATCCAATTTTTAAAATAATGGGTCAAACTTAACAGAAAAAAATATAATAAGATTATATATATTTAGAAGCAAGAGTTGGGATTGATCCATATGATGGATTGGAATAAGGAGTTATTCACCCAACTGAAATATTCAAGAACTGTATTAGATGCAATTGGAAAGGGTTCCTACCTAAATAGCTTAGTTTTGTATAATCAGCCTAACGTTGACTTAAAACAAAGAGAAATATGGATCTCGATCCACTAGAAAATCTCCCAACGGGATTTTCCGAATCAAATGATGAGGGTCATTTGTTTGAGTAAAATAGTGGGAGCGTATTTAATTAAAGGCCTAATTAAATATGTTGTTTTAATGATACTTATATCTTTACATTCTATTTTGTAGATTACCATGACAACAAACATATCTAATAATATTTTGCGAACAATCCTAGATAAGGAAAAATTGTCTATGACACATTTTCTAGATTGGCACCGAAACCCGAGGATTGTCCTCAAACATGAAAAAATGTTGTATGTCTTAGAGACACATGTTCTTGATGAGGAACCTCCTAGTTTTTCTCATAAGGATGAAAGAGATGCTTATAAGAAGCATGTCGATGATGCCAATGAAACTGCTTGCCTCATGCTGACTGCCATGAATTATGAATTGCAAAAGTAACATAAAAACATGGCAGTGTTATATATGATCGAACATCTGAAGATGCTATATCAAGAGCAGGCAAGGCATGAAAGTTTTGAAGTTTCAAAAGCCATTTCCAAGCCAAGCTAGCAGAGGGAAGCCCAGTAGGTCCCCATGTACTCATGATGATTGGGTATGTGGAGAATCTTGAAAGATTGGGTTTTCCCCTAAAAAAGGAGCTTGCAACTGATTTGATCCTGCAATTGTTGCTAGAGAGTTTCGGTCAATTT
Source organism: Lathyrus aphaca (assembly GCA_963966055.1). Lineage (NCBI taxonomy): Eukaryota > Viridiplantae > Streptophyta > Magnoliopsida > Fabales > Fabaceae > Lathyrus > Lathyrus aphaca. The sequence continues at coordinate 233,931,495 of OZ014521.1, forward strand.
GTCCTTAATTTCAACATGAATGATATGGAAAAATCTCTTCCTGAATTGCTAAGCATGTTAAGAACTGCTGAGCAAAATCTGAAGTCAAAAGGAAAATCGATTATGATGTTCAGCAATGGAAAGAAACAGAACAAAAGGCCCACTAAGCAGGGTGGTAAATGGAAAGGAAAGGAAGTTGCCAAACTTAAACATACTACACCTGCTTTGAAGCCTAGTGGAGGCATAGTTAAGGAGGGAACTTGCTTCTATTGCGGTAAGACCAGACACTGGAAGAGAAACTGCCCAAAGTACCTGGAAGATAAGAAGAATGAAGTGGAGACTTCAACTTCCGGTATTTTTGTTATAGAAATAAATTTATCTACTTCAGCATCATGGGTATTAGATACTGGATGTGGTTCTCACATTTGTACCAATGTGATGGGACTTAAAAGGAGTAGAGATTTGGCAAAAGGTGAAGTTGACCTACGAGTTGGAAATGGAGCAAAGGTTGTTACTTTAGCCTTAGGAATTTATGATTTAAATTTACCTAGTGGTTTAATAATTCAGTTAGAGAACTCTTATTATGTACCTGCAATTAGCAGGAATATTATTTCCATTTCTTGTTTGGACAAGTTTGGTTTTTCATTTATAATAAAGAACAATTGTTGCTCTATTTATTTAAATGATATATTTTATGCTACTGCACAAATGAATAATGGATTGTGTATCCTTGATCTCGAAATGCCAATTTATAACATTAATACTAAAAAAGGATGAAACCTAATGAGTTAAATCCAAGTTACCTTTGGCATTGTCGCTTAGGCCATATAAACGAGAGGTGCATCTACAAAACTCCATAAAGATGGACTCTTGGATTCTTTTGATTACAAATCATATGATGCATGCAGATCTTGTTTAATTGGAAAAATGACAAAGACCTCATTCACAGGAAAATGTGAAAGGACAAATGATCTTTTGGTCCTAATACACACTGATGTATGTCGACCACTGAACATACCATCCAGAGGAGGTTTTCAATACTTCATCATATTTATTGATGATTTCAGTAGATATGGTTATGTGTATTTCATGAAACACAAATCTGAATCCTTTGAAAAGTTCAAAGAAATCAATAATGAAGTACAAAACCAATTAGGTAAGAATATTAAAACTCTTCGATCAGATCGAGGCAATGAATATTTAAGCCTAGAGTTTGATGACCATCTAAAAGAGTGTGGGATTCTATCCCATCTCACTCCTCATGGAACACCATAATGGAATGGTGTATCTGAGAGAAGAAATCGAACCTTGTTAGACTTGGTCTGATCCATGATGAGTCATGTCGATCTTCCAAACTCCTTTTGGGGATATGCACTACTGGCAGCAACTTGCACACTTAACCGTATTCCATCCAAAAAGGTAGAAAAGACACCATATGAGATATGGAGTGGTAAGAAACCACGTATGTCTTACATGAAGATTTGGGGTTGTGAAGTTTATGTGTAACGACAAGTTTCAACTAAGCTTGAGCCCAAATCTGACAAATGCTTATTTATGGGGTATACTAAAGAAACAAGAGGATATTACTTCTCAATCCTTCTGAGGACAGAGTGTTTGTCACTCGAACTTGAGTCTTCTTGGAAAGGGACTTTATTTCCAAAGGAATTAGTTGGAGGAAAGTAAAGCTTGAAGAAATTAAAGAATCACAAAGCATTGATGCACCTATTGAGGAATTAGAGCAGGAATAAAAAACAGTTGTGGAAGAGCAACCTGCTCAAGTAGAACAAGACCAACATAGGAAGAGTAGGATACATCACCAACAAGAGAGATATGGATATCTCATAATTGATCAAGGTGATGTATTACTCATGGATCAAGATGAACATGTGATCTACCAAGAGGCCATAACTGGTCCTGAGTCTGAGAAGTGGTTAGAACCCATGAAATCTGAAATGGATTCCATGTACACAAATCAGGTTTATACCTTGGTAGAGCCTCCTGTAGGAGTTAATCCTATAGGATGCAAGTGGGTCTTCAAAAATAATACTGGCATTGATGGTAAGGTACATTCCTATAAGGCAAGACTGGTTACTAAAGGTTATAAACAAATTCATGGGGTAGACTATGTTGAAACCTTTTCACCAGTTGCTATAATTAAAACTGTATGGATTTTACTTGCTATCGCTGCATATCTTGATTATGAAATATGGAAGATGGATATCAAGACTGCTTTCCTTAATGGGAATCTTCTTGAGGATGTGTACATGACTGTAAACACCCCAAATTTTCCCTCACTAAATTCACCTCATGGCTTGTGATCTTTTCATTTGCATAAGTTCAATCATATCATCTCATATTGCATTTTTGCTTCACTGCATTGGTTCAAAGTCATCTGCATCTAGGGTTTGTGATCTGAGCAATCCATGAGCCATCTGAGCCACTCCAAAGGTATTCAATATCAAAAGAGGGTCCATGTATGTTCAATCATCATATTATATCCTCCCAAGATCAAGAAAGTTAAAAAATCACAAGAACTGAGAAAGCATGGAAGCAGAGCCAGGATTAACTGCACAGATGACCTAAAATTAGGGTTTTGGTTTCAGAGGCCATAACTCCAATTTTTTTGGTCATTCTTGTTTTTATTGGTCTCAATATGTTATAAGGATCATACATACCAAGTTTGATGGAAATATTCATTGTGGAAGTCATCTGATCACTGGGTAACTTCTTGAGCAAGTAAGAGCCAAATCAGGGCATCTGAGGCTTCCATCAATGGAACCAAAGTGAATTTTTCATCAAATTGAAGTTATATGGTCTTTATTTGATCATTGGAGTGCTTAGAACTTCACAAATTTGAAGAAAAGTGGGCTAAACCAAAAGTTGCCAAAAATGGAAATGACTTGTGTCGCTCCCTCCAAATGAAGCTAGGTCCAAATAAAGGTACAGACGCGAACGGTCGGCGAGAGGGACAATGAGAACACACAGACGTGAACTCACTGGAGGATGAATAGAGTCGCCAGCTAGGCATTTTTATCCCGGAGGAAAGGCAATGCTGCATAGACCTAGAAAGATATGGATAAGACGGTTTGCGAACCAGAGAGACTGAGAAAGGGGGTTGGTTACAACCTGGGAAGGTATTAGCACCCAGATTGTCCGTCGTACTCGAAGGGATCCACGCTTAAAATATTTGTGTTTTAAAGGGGTAGTGTCAGTGCAATTTGTGTGTAAAAGGGGTGGAAGGCAAAATGTACAGGTGTCAGTGTAAAGGAAGTGTAAAGTGTATACTGTATGGTGTCAGTGTAAGGATAAGAGTGAAATGCTCAAGATCATGAGGCTAAAATAATGATGCTAGAAAGAGGGGGAATATACAGAGACTTTTGTTCGATAACTGTTAAGTTATGCCTACGTATCCTCTCGTGCAATGAGGAAGTCAGAACACCGTAGTTCGACCCAAAGAGACTGAAAGATGAATTGACTTGTGAACTGCTTACTTGTCTATGCTCAAGTGTATGACCTGTCTGGCTCAGGCGCTAACTGTCTTGCATTAGACGGAAGAAGCAAGTTCTCGTTTGTGAGTGAATGAGGTGAGAAAAGAATCCCGAAGGAGACGATTATTGTTTGTTTTTGTGTTTTTCAGTCTTTTATTGCTTTTGAAGTTTGTCATAAATTAATGAGCTTAAGTCTAAACCAATGGATTTAGTAAACTCATCACATCTTCCCTCTGATTAGGGGTAATGAGAATACCTTAAGTGTGAAGTCAGCTTCTCACACTTAATTACCATGGTGTAGGATTAAGATCATTAACCTACTTGTGATTATTTAGATGTTTTGGTTGTTTTGGTTTAGTGTTAAGTAATGAGGTTAAGCCATAATCAAGGATTAAACAGACTCATTACACCATCCTAATAGAAGGATAATAGATGAGGGTGTTTAAGCTGAGGAAAGCTCCTCAACTTAATCCATGATTAGGGATTAAACTCATGACAAAACAAGCCCTTGATTAAGTGGATTTTATTTAGTGATATGATGATGAAGTGATTTTTAGGGTTTGTAAGACAACTTGAGGGGGACTTGTCCATTAACACTAGGGTTAGTCCTTCTTAACCAATTAAGGAAGAATTAGAACCCTAATGCAAGGCCCAAGTTACAAGCTTGATGTCTTAGTGATTATTAGATGGATTGATTAAAGGATTTAAACACATTAAGGGTTTAACACTTAGGATTAAAGTTATACACTCCATCCTAATAGAAGGATACAGGCATAACCCTAATCACAAAGTCTTAAAGCCTTAAGGGTTTAGTCCTTGATTATGAGATGAGAAAAGGAGACTCAAAAGAGACACAAAGGTAAAACTAAGAGGGGAGACTAATCAAAACCCTAATCATTGTCATGCTTGGTTGTTCCTAAGGTTTGTGAAGTTTTCAAGAGAAGTCTTCATTGGAACCACCAGGAAGCAGATGAACAGGATCAGGAGAAGCAAAGTGACTTGCTTCATTTAAGAAGTCAAGTCACTTGAAGAAAGAAAGTGAGAAGAAGAAGAATGAGCAAGCTCAAACTCAAACACAAACAAAAATGCAGCAATGGATGCAAGAGATAGGTGAGAAGAAAGTATGAGAAGTGAAGGCAAATTCACTTCTCAAAGTCACTTACCACCTGAAAGGTTAGAAAAGGAATGCAATGCAATGCAAAATGGGATGAGATGACATGATGAGAGACAAAACCAGAAGCATATACATGATGCTAATGATGCTATGAGATGCTAAAAACATGAGGCAGCACATGGAAATGATCATACAAGCTTATGAATGCAAATGAAGCAAGTTAGGAAGCATGGACATACATGAAAAGTTATGAAGTGCACATGGCATACAACATGGCAAATACATGATGCAATGATCAAACATGCTTTCAATATGTCTTATGATGTCAAATGAATCACATGGAAGCATGTAATGTCATGGCAAGTCATGTTATGCAAGAGAATGCAAGATGGATGCATATGGAAGCCCAAATTAGGGTTTATGAACAATACATCAAACAAAAACCAAAATCAGAAGCAAATCCTAAGATAGAAAAAATTGAAAATGCCACTCAAAGGACCCCTAATCCTATACTAACCCAATGCCCAAAGGAGAGGTCTCAACTCCTAACCAATTTCAAGTTATGATTTTTCTAAGATTTCTAGGGTTTTAGGGTTCCTAAACAAGGAAATTACCAAACAAATGAAAAATGCAAGATCAAATCATGGCCATTTTATCTCAAAAACTACATGCCAAATACAATGCAATGCAAAAAGAATCAAAGTCCAACTCTTCCTAGATAGGCAGAAATGATTTTTTGAACTTATGATCAAAATAATGCACAAAAAATAATTTAATTCAATGGAAAATTCTCAAAATGCATCAAGATCAAAAAAGAAATTTGGTTTGAAGGTTGGACAATGTTTCTAAATGTCTTAGAACATTTCATGATTTTTTTGGTGATTTTTAGATACTTAAAAGTATTTTTAATTAATTAATTTCCATTAATCAATTAAAAATAATCTTTTAAATATTTAAAAATACTTTTTTAATGATAAAAATAAAAATAAAAATATTTTTGTGTCCTAAAAATTAATAAAACTTATGGGAAGAAGTTTCATAATTTTTAAGACTTTTTTGCTATTTTAAAATAATTGGAGAAAAGAAATGATATTAAATGAAAAATAAAATAGGTTAAAATGAAAGTAATTAGAAGGGAAGGCCAGGATTTGATCTGGGCTTGGTCTGGTTGACTGCGCGCCAGATCCAAGGGCCCAGATTCAAATCTGGCTAATTAATACTTATGAATTAATTAAACATAAATTAAATGGATAATCAGGATTAGGGTTTCTAATGACTCATCTCAGCCATTCATTCACGCGCGGGAGAGGCCATCCAACGATCCTCATTCAAACCTCATTAATCACTCAGATTAGGGCTAATGACTTACAGGCGGCCGGAGAAGACTTCCGGTCGTCTTCTCCGGCGAGCCAAAACCCTAGGTTCTTCTACAGGTCACCAATCAACAAATTTCTTCCACCAAAATGACTCTCTCATCAATCTAAACCTAAACCCTCAACCTAAATTCATTTATTTTCATCCATGAGCCTGAATCGAAACAAAATGTAAAATACGGGCAAATGTTCAAAAGCTTCATACATGCTGGTTTCTACACTATTTGCAAAAGTAAGCATACATTCATGATCAGAGGAACACAAGGCACCATAAAAGAACTTAAAAATCAATTTCTGGGAAAAATGTTCATGAAGCTCACCTGAGATGAAGCTTCTCTATTTATGAGCTCTCTGGACTTTTTCTTTGCGCAGGCTTGCTTCCTTGAACCTCCTGAGGACGAAATGAGGCTCAGAAAACTTGGAGAGTGGCTGGCTTGAAAGATCCAACTCTGGTGTAGCAGAAAATGAGCTTTGTGTACAGGCTGCCTCAGTTCAATGTGAGGGGTGGTTTTGACTCCTTTTGATGTGTTTGATCTGTTGGTGAAGATAGCTTTGATGTTTGATGGCTATGGAGGTGGATTCGAAAGGAAATGCAAACTGGGGTGGAAAATGGTGAAGCACAGTTCAGGCTGGTTTCAGGGTTGAACCTTGGTGGTTTCTACTCAGCAAGGCAAGGTGAGATGATTGGAGGAATTTGTTTGAGTGTTTCCAGTTTGTGGAGGCAGATTCGAAGCAATTTGCAAGATGGTGTGTTTTTGTGTATGTGATGTTAGGGCATGTTTCAGCTTGGCCTCTTGATATATTTTGCTTGCCAAAGGATATTGTATTTTAATCCTATAGGTCAGATGATGTGACCTAGCCTATAGTGATTGGTAAGTTTGCTTTTGCTCAAAGTCCACCTTTTGTGTAAGAGAAGTATGGCTCATGATCTAGGCTAGTACAAGGCATGGTTCTGGTGCAGCATGGTGTGTGTGTGATGTTGGGAAGGTCCAGCAGCCAATGCATCAAGTGGAGAGAAGCATCATGATGGTTTTGCAAGTTGTCACCTTTTTGAACTTCATGAAAAAAGTCTTGTTATATGAACTAAACACATGTGATTTTTGGTCCAATTCTGACTTTTTAGGACATGTAGAATGTTTATGTCATGGTTTGAAATGAATTAGAGGTTACAAAAGGCATTGGTTCATGGTTTTGCAAAATTCACATTTGAAGCATGCCTTGAAAATCAATGATTTTTACCAACTTTGTCACACCATAACTTTTGATCCAAGAAGAATTTGATCATGTTCTTGTACTTTTTGAAAAGGGAAAGATGAGATCTACAACTTTCATGACCAAAGTTTTTCCATTTGAAGCATTTTTGGATCAAGAATTAAGGCTTGAAAAATGACCAAAAATGAGGCATTCTTGAAAAGTCAACTATGCCCAAAAAGTCAACATTTGCAAAACTTCCAAATTCTTGATTTTTGTGAACTTCAACCTTCTTCCATGATCAAATAAAGATCATATACACTCAAAATGATGAAGATCAACCATTGGTTGGGTCATTGGGGGCCTCAGATGCCCTGATTTTGCACTGACTTGTCCAGAAAGTCAACCCTTGATCAGATGACTTCCCCATGGAATTTCTTCATGAAAATTGATATGCATACTCCCTATACCATATAGAGACCAATGGAAACAAGAATGACCAAAAAATTTGGAGTTATGGCCTCTGAAACCAAAACCCTAATTTTAGGTCAACTGTGCAGTCAAACTTGGCTCTGCATCCATTCAAACCCTAGTTCTTGTGATTCTTTGGAATTTTTGACTTTGAGAGGATGTAATATGATAGATGAACACACATGGGTCCCTCTGAAGTGATTGGTTGCCTTTGGAGTGGCTCAAGGGGCTCTTGGATTGCTCAGATCACAAACCCTAGGTGCAGATGACTTAGAACCAATGCAGTGACTCAAAATTGAGATATGAGATGATATGATTGTGTTTATGCATATGAAATGATCACAAGCCAAGGTGAAATGGGTGAGGGCAAATTTGGGGTGTTTACAGCTGCCCCTATTCAAACATGAGTTAGCTGTGTAGGTTGTAAGCGACGGCTTAACAGTCAAACAAGATAACTTGTGGTTGAATACCAAAGACAGTCCAAAATTTGCACTCACAGAATGAAGAAGAAAAGGGATATAGATTGTAAAAGGAAAATAAAGTATATTGTAAAGCGGGAAACAACGCAATGACGGGGACGGCCGACATGCTGGGGATAAAAGGTAAAGCCAAGACGGGGACGACCGACTAGCTGGGGAAAATCAAATTATGATGGGGACGGCCATCAGGATAAAGCTGTAAAATTTTCTGGGAGTTAATGAAACATGACGGGGACGGCCATCAAGTTCATAAAGCAAGGTAACCGACGATGGGGACGGCCATCGGGCTAAAAGAAAAGGAAAAGGGACCACGACGGGGACGGCCATCGGGTTAAAGAATAAATGAAATAAACAGATGATGGGGTACGGCCATCAAAGGTGAAGGACGATCACCTAGCAGGGGACGGCTGCTCTGTTGGGTAATAAAGGAATTATGATGGGGACGGCCATCAAAGGTGGAGGACGACCACCTGGCAGGGTACGGCTGCCGAAAATATCAACGATGGGGACGGCCATCGGATAAAAGGTCATCGATGGGGACGGCCATCGGACGAGCATGATGGAGGACGACCATCAGGAAGTGGAGGACGACCACTCAGCAGGGTACGGCTGCTCTCGAGGTTTCTCATGACATAGGACGAATGCCAGATAACCAAAAATCAACAATGGGGACGGTCATTGGATAAATGATGAAGGACGATCATCAAGAGGTGGAGGACGACCACCTAGCAGGGGACGGCTGCTAAAAACAACGATGGGGACGGCCATCGGATAGAAAAGGTCAACGATGGGGACGGCCATCGGACGAGCATGATGGAGGACGACCATCAAGAAGTGGAGGACGACCACTCAGCAGGGTACGGCTGCTCTCAGGGTTTATCATAACACAGGACGAGTGTTAGATAAGAAGGAAAAATTGTTTTGTTGGCAATCTACTGGGGATATAGTAAACACGGACGAGTATTTACAACCAAGAAGAGAAAGTACAAGTGTCTAGAGGTTGTGTATAGATTAAAGATGCGGACGAGCATCCTTAAGACTACGATGCGGACGAGTATCGGGTAGAAACAAATACTGACACGTGTTCAGAGATGATGATACGGACGAGTATCAACGGGTTAACAAAGAACACGGACGAGTGTCAAATCTGAAAGGACCCTTCTGGGGAATAGTAGACACAGACGAGTGTCTACATTCAAGAAGACATAAGTGTTTGACACGATGTATGGATTAAAGATGCGGACGAGCATCCTTAAGACTATGATACGGACGAGTATCATGTAGAAACAAACACTTGACGCATATTCTGAGATGATGGTACGGACGAGTACCAACTGGTTAACAAAGAACACGGACGAGTGTCGAATCTGCGGGGATATAAGTGATGTATACAAGATACGGACGAGTATCTGTATAAGTATGAGTATTTATCTGCTGGGGAGAGTGACACGGACGGGTGTCAAGAGAGAAAAGTATAGTAATAACAACAAGTATATGGGTTGTAAAAGCGTAGATGACTATGCTGGGGATATGACACGGACGGGTGTCAAGAAAGTGTATATAAGTATATGTGAGTACAAAGAGGATGTCTTTGGCTTTCTGCTGGGATATAACACGGACGGGTGTCAAAGGGAGTATATACTGGTGTTTGTGATTTGTGAGGCAACTGCTTTTGCTGGGAACTCTGGTGGGGATTTTTCTTCCGTATGTTGATGAACTGTAATCATTCACAGGTGTTGACTCAGAACATGGCTTATGGTTATGCTATGCGTTGGGTTCTTGCCGTAATGCTCCGTGTTAGACGGAATGCTACGCTTTGTGGGTGAATATGATGCAAATGCCATGATTGTGCAAAGATACCCAAACCGGGATTCGGATCCCGTTGCTGCGAAGATCTTTGATCGATCTGCTGAAACAGGCATCCCAGCTGGGGATGAGATCACTGGTAGATCCGTCATGAGGTGATGTCTGCTTGGGGATATGGGTCATCGATAGACCTATCCTAATAAATGAGAGACCCAGCTGGGGTTTGTAGAAACTTTCTTTACTCTGTTGTGATCCTTCATGCGCTGCTCTTCTGGACAGAGGCTGGAGCTCTGTGGGGAGATGATTCCCTGATTTTGTACTCGGCTGAGGGCGGGATGGCAACTCGGCTGGGGAGAAAGAGAGATCATTGACTCTGTCGGGGATGTAGGCGCCTTCCGTGATATCTAGCAACTCTGATGGAGATAGGTAGTAAATGGCAACTCCACTGGGGAAGTTATGAGAGGCAACTCAGCTGGGGAGAAAGCCCCTTGAGTGCTAAAGCTGTTTGTTGACCTGCCAACTTGCTGGGATGTAACTTGCATGCCCCAGGTTGCGTTCTGGATACCTGCAATCCTGCAAAGATAAGGAAACGCGCAAAAGGTCCTGAGGTATCCTTTACTGGATTCCGTCATAGGAGTTAAGCATTCTCAAGAGTAAGTATATTCCCTGCAAGCATGTGTTTCTATTTTTTAGTGAAAAACATCTGTACTTATGCAATTAGTTTCAGAGACATCAGACATTCTTTGCAAACGAAATATGTACAAGACGAAATATGACTGAAAAATCTGATTTTATTAGTTCTTGTGCCCCGAATTGGCAAGATACAGTCAAGGAAACAAATCTCCTAAAATAAGGAGATTGTTACAAATTGAGAAACAAAGTGCTGGCGATGTTGACGACGCTTTCAAAGGAGCTTCCTCTTCTGCTATGACTCGTATGACAATGACGTTCTTCTCGCCTTGCCTTCTGAAGAAGGCTGATTCTGATTGAAGCTTGATCCTTTTGAAACTCTCCGAGTTGCAAGTGATACAGACGAATTCAGAATGCAGTTGTTCGCTTATTCCCTTATTTTGCATGGATCGCCCTTTCGGGTTTTCGATCCATCGGGATACCCATTTTTGCCTGAGTTGTCCAATGCGGCTTTTCAACTCAGCGGGTGTACATTTTTATTTATTTCCCTTATTTTGCCCGAGTCTCTTATTCTGTTTTTGACTCGCCGGGATGCCCTATTTTTTGCCTGGACTTACATTCTGTTTTTATGTCCAGCGGGTCATTTTTATGCGAAGTATTTTTTAACCGCATCTGAATTCACAGGGGACGGGAAGTCTTCACCATCCATAGTACTAAGCATCAGTGCTCCACCAGAGAAAACTTTCTTTACCACGAATGGTCCTTCATAATTTGGAGTCCATTTTCCCCTGTGGTCTGTATGAGGAGGGAGGATTCTCTTCAGCACAAGATCTCCTACTTGGTACTCTCGGTGCCTGACTTTCTGATCGAAGGCTTTCTTCATTCTCTTCTGATACAATTGTCCATGACAAATTGCCGCCAATCTTTTCTCTTCAATCAGATTCAGTTGATCGTATCGGGCCCGAACCCAATCTGCTTCACTCAGTTTAACATCCATTAATACCCGTAGGGAGGGTAATTCAACTTCGACTGGTAGGACTGCTTCCATACCATACACAAGTTGATACGGGGTTGCTCCAGTGGACGTTCTGATTGATGTGCGGTACCCATGCAAGGCAAACGGTAGCATTTCATGCCAGTCTTTGTAAGTGATTACCATCTTCTGCACAATCTTCTTGATATTCTTATTTGCTGCCTCAACAGCGCCATTCATCTTCGGCCTGTAAGGAGAAGAATTGTGATGTTGGATCTTGAAGTCCCGGCATAATTCAGCCATCATTTTGTTATTCAAGTTGGAACCATTATCAGTAATGATTCGCTCGGGAACTCCGTATCGACAGATGATATCTCTCTTCAGAAATCGGGCTACCACTTGCCTTGTAACATTTGCATAGGATGCTGCTTCAACCCACTTGGTGAAATAGTCAATGGCGACCAAGATGAATCTGTGGCCATTTGAAGCAGTCGGCTCAATCTTGCCAATCATATCAATGCCCCACATAGCAAAGGGCCAAGGTGAAGACATTATGTTCAAAGGATTGGGAGGCACATGCACTTTATCTGCGTAGATCTGGCATTTGTGGCATTTCCTGGCATAGGCACAACAGTCTGCATCCATTGTGATCCAATAATAGCCTGATCTTAACAACTTCTTAGCCATGGCATGCCCTCCGGCATGGGTACCAAACGATCCTTCGTGCACTTCATGCATCAATAAATCTGCTTCCGTCTTGTCAACACATCTGAGGAGTACCATATCAAAGTTCCTTTTGTATAAAGACCCATCAACATTCAGGAAGAAACTACCAGCTAGCCTTCTTAATGTCTTCTTATTATTGGAAGTTGCCCCAGGTGGGTATGTTTGATCCTCTAAGAAGCATTTAATGTCGTGGAACCAAGGCTTATCATTTTTGACAACTTCCGCTGCAAATACATATGCTGGTCTATCAAGTCTTGACACTGAAATCTGAGGTACAAAGTTAGCAGCTTGAACCTTGATCATGGACGAAATGGTAGCAAGAGCATCTGCAAACTGATTCTCGTCCCGAGGGATATACTCAAGCTTGACTGTTGTGAAGAAAGTCAATAACCTCCTTGTATAATCCCTGTAAGGTATCAGATGATCCTGGTGGGTGTACCATTTTCCGTTGGTCTGATTGATTAACAAAGCTGAATCTCCGAATACGGTCAATGTCTTGATCCTGAGGTCAATGGCCTCCTCAAGACCCATAATGCAAGCTTCGTATTCAGCTTCGTTGTTAGTGCAGTTGAAAGTGAGTTTTGCCGAGAAAGGCATGTGAACTCCCTTAGGTGTAATGAGTACTGCACCAACACCACGACCATTCATGTTAACAGCCCCATCAAACATCATTGTCCATTCTTCTTTCGGGTCAGGCCCTTCAGTGTGAATAGGCTCTTCATGATCTTTTGCTTTAATGAACATGATGTCTTCATCAGGGAAGTCAAATCTCATAGGCTGGTAATCATCAATGGGTTGCTCAGCAAGATATTCAGATAGTACACTGCCCTTGATGGCTTTCTGAGATGTGTACTGTATGTCATATTCTGTAAGGATCATCTGCCATCTTGCAACCCGTCCGGTAAGAGCTGGCTTCTCAAATATGTACTTAACCGGGTCCATCTTTGAGATCAACAAAGTAGTGTGGGTCAGCATATACTGTCTTAGTCGGCGAGCAGCCCACGCTAAAGCACAGCAAGTTTTCTCGAGCAGTGAATAACGTTGTTCACAGTCGGTAAACTTTTTGCTTAGGTAGTATATTGCATACTCTTTTCGACCAGACTCGTCATGTTGGCCCAGCACACACCCCATCGACTCTTCTAATACTGTCAGGTACATAATCAGAGGTCTTCCTTCAACTGGAGGCATAAGGATTGGAGGTTCTTGCAGATATTCCTTGATCTTGTAAAAAGCCTTTTGGCAGTCTTCATTCCACCTGACCGTTTGTTCTTTCCTCAACAGCTTGAACAAAGGTTCACAGGTTGCTGTAAGGTGGGAGATGAACCTTGAAATGTAGTTCAATCGACCTAAGAAACCTCGAACTTCTTTTTCTGTTTTCGGTGCAGGCATCTCTTGGATGGCTTTGACTTTATCAGGGTCAACCTCAATCCCCTTCTCGCTTACAATAAAACCCAGCAGCTTACCAGATCTCACCCCGAATGTGCATTTGTTGGGGTTCAGCTTCAGTTGATACTTCCTCAGACGCTTGAATAATTTGAGCAGATTCACCAGGTGATCTTCCTCTGTAAGGGACTTGGCGATCATATCATCCACATAACATTCTATTTCTTTATGGATCATATCGTGGAATAGTGTCACCATAGCCCGTTGATATGTTGCACCAGCATTCTTCAGTCCGAATGGCATCACTTTGTAACAGAACGTGCCCCAAGGTGTGATGAATGTTGTCTTCTCCATGTCTTCAGGTGACATCTTGATCTGGTTGTATCCTGAAAATCCGTCCATGAAGGAGAATACCGCGAACTGAGCCGTATTATCCACCAATACATCAATGTGAGGTAATGGGAAGTCATCCTTCGGGCTGGCTCTGTTCAGGTCCCTGTAGTCAACACACATTCTTACTTTGCCGTCTTTCTTAGGCACAGGTACTATGTTAGCAACCCACGGTGGATAGCTAGTTACAGCAAGGAACCCGGCGTCCCACTGCTTCTGTACCTCTTCCTTGATTTTCATTGCCATGTCTGGACGAGTCCGGCGCAGTTTCTGTTTAACTGGCGGGCATTCTTCTCTCAAAGGCAGCTTGTGCACGACAATATCGGTATCCAACCCTGGCATATCTTGGTAAGACCAAGCAAACACATCTACATACTCTTGAAGCAGGTCTATCAGTCGTCCCTTCACCGAGTCTTGCAGGCAGGCCCCGATTCTAACCTCTTTCACGTCTTCATCTGTACCAAGATTGATCACTTCAACCTCCTCCTGGTGAGGAGTAATAACCTTTTCCTCTTGTCTTAACAACCTGGCTAGCTCTTCAGGAAGCTCATATTCTTCATCAACCCCTTCATCAGATTGATTGATTGGATTGTCAAAGTCATACGAAGTCATAGCCGTGCTGTTGTCGGTGCTGTCTGGAAGGCACTCTCTGCAAGGGTTAAGTTTGTTCATTTTAGTGATCTGATTTTAGTCTTATTTAGAAAGGTGAAATGAAGTTGTCATTTTGAAAACACCGCCATTTATTTTTTGTACAAAAAGAAAAATGGAAAAACAGTGAACGAAAAGAAAAAGACTCGTTTGCAAAAAGATGTCTGATATTTCATTAATTAATCTTGTTTGCACAAAAAGTACAGATGGCCCGATTACAAAATGAGTCTTGTCATCTTGGGCAAGATGCAAGACTTTGATGCATGCTTATAAAAATACAGGAAATAATAATTACTCTGCATGAGTAACTCTTATAATTTCCTGGGAAGACCAGTTCGAGACACTGCTCCCCGGGATCTTTGGACGAATCCAGCTTTCCAGGTTGCGTTCCTCTTCCATCTCGTCTTCCAGACAGTTGATAGCATCAGGGGTAAGCATCCCCCCACTCACAAAATTGGGCTCTTTCGCAGCCGCCGTTTGATCTTGTTGAGTTGGTTTGTAACCCAACCCAAATCTGTCTTCTTTCTTCTCCACCGATAGCAATTTGCCCCAGCCCTGGGCAGCTCCTTCCTCAACAACCTTCCGGGCTTGTTGGTATGATGATATTGAAGTACCAGGCACAGCAGATGTCTCATTCACATTCAAGGCTTCAAACCCCTGGCTCATTGTTTCATGGATCTCCCCATCCATCTCAATGTACTTATAGGTAGCCAGGTGGCTGACAAAAATGTCCTCCTCTCCGCAGATTGTAACGATTTGACCCTCCCACTCATATTTTAACTTCTGGTGAAGGGTAGAGGTCACGGCGCCAGCAGCGTGAATCCATGGCCTACCCAATAAACAGCTGTAGGCGGGCTGTATATCCATCACGTAGAAGATAGTTGTGAAAGTCTGCGGGCCAATCGTTACGGGTAATTCAATCTCTCCCAGAACCGATCTCTTTGAACCATCAAAGGCTCTTACCACCAGGTTGCTGGGTCTCAACGCCAATCCGTCATATTCTAGCTTCACCTGGGCCTTCTTAGGTAAGACATTGAGGGATGACCCCGTGTCTACCAGCACATGGGAAAGGACAGCACCTTTGCATTCCATGGTTATGTGCAAGGCTTTGTTGTGGTTGCGGCCTTCCGTTGTCAAATCAGTATTGGTGAACCCTAGTCCGTGACTAGCATTAACATTTCCCACTACTGCTTCCAGCTGATTGACAGTGATCTCTTCAGGCACGTAAGCTGCGTGCAAGACTTTGAGTAATGCATTCCGATGGGCTTCGGAGCACATAAGCAATGATAGGATTGAGATCTTGGAAGGCGTCTGATGAAGCTGATCCACTATTTTATAATCACTCTTTTTGATGATTCGCATGAACTCATCAACCTCTTGATCGAATGGTGTTTTCAAGGCTTCTTTAACAACTTGATCTTCCTGCACAGGGCTCTTTCCTTTTGCCTTGGCAGCAGCTTCTGCTTCGGCAGTGGGTCTTGGAATTTGTGGAGCGAAAAGACGTCCGCTTCGAGTGAAGCCTCCGCCTCCTCCCACATTGTCAATTTGTAGTGCAGGGGTTGATGATTCAAAAGTGATTCTTTGTCCTTCACAGTACAAGTCAGAGCCGTAATGCCAGGGGATGGCATTACTGCTTTCATAAGGTACGGGTCCAGGCACCGTGATAGTGACTGGACTGACTGCAACTGTTGAGGGAACTGTAATAGTCTGTGGATCGTAATAAATTGTAACTGGTGCCCTAGTGGGAGCAGCACCTTCTGAGTTGTAGACGGAGTTGTCTTCAGGATCGTAAAAGATTGTGACAGTAGAGACATCTTCATGATTTGTTGCTGGTGTTGTAGGAGACAATGGTGGCAGAACGGATGTTGTTGTTGTAGGAGGTTCAAAATGGAGTGATGCTGAAGTTGTAGCAGGAAAATTTGTTGAGAACTGATCAGTTGAGATAATGGATGAAGTACTTGTTGATGAAGCCGAAGAATTGTCAGGAACAATGGTTGTTGCAGTTGTAGGAGGTTCTGAAACCGCTGCTGATGAGATTGCTGGATTTGTTGGAAATGATGTGGTGATTTGAAGCTGGCCACTCTGAATAAGGCTGTCTATGCCATTCCTCAAATTATCGCACCCATTTACAGAGATATTGCAGTAAGCACAACCTAACTCACACCCCGGGAACATTTGACATTCCAAGAGCTGAGCCTTGATTTCTACCAACGGTGTCCTGATCTGTCCCACACTGGTTATTAAATAAGACGGCTTGTCTTCTTCAATAGCGTTAATTCTAGGACCACCGTGGTTTGGCATCGGGTTCTTATTGACATTGGGTGGTGGTGCGAAATTCAGAGCTTTTGAGTCTACCAGGTCTTGTACCTTCATATGCAGGGCTCTGCACTTTTCTGTGCTATGGCCTGGTGCGTTTGAATGGAAGGCACACCTAGCGTTGGAGTCATAGTTCCTGGGTAGACTGTTGGGGTCTGGAGGTGCCAACGTCCTTAGCTCAACTAGGTTGAGTTTCAGGAGTTGTGGCAGCAGGGTAGCATATGGCATAGGGATCGGATCGATCACCCTATTAGCTTGAGATGGCCTCTGTTGGAATGGCCTTTGTTGACTGTTGTTGTTGGTGTTGCTGTTGTTGTAGTTCCTTGGAGGATACTGATTTTGCTGATGGTACTGAGGTTGTTGTTGATAGTTTTGCTGCGGCGGTTGATAGACAGGTTGAGGATGAGCTGGAGCAGGAATGGTGACTGCTGCTATTGACCTTTGAACATATTGGGGCCTGCCCCTGTTTGAATGGATGGCATTGGTCTCGCCAGTTCTTCTCGGGCCTGCAAAAGGCTTTCTTGTACTACTGGACGAGCTTGCACCGTTGTCCGAGATCTTTCCCATTTTTAATAAGCTTTCAATTCTCTCCCCGACTATGACAACATCTGCAAAGCTAGTGGAAGAGAAAGCAGCCAACCTGTCAATATATGTTCCCTGAAGGGTGTTCATGAACATATCTGCCATTTCCCGTTCAGACATAGGTGGTTGAACAGCAGCAGCCAGTTGCCTCCATCTCTGTGCATATTCTCGGAAACTTTCCCTTGACGACTGTGACATTCCCATTAGGAGAGTCCTGTTGGGTGCCATATCTAAGTTATACTGATACTGTCTGATGAAGGCCTCTGCCAGGTCCTTCCAGCATCTAATAGTTGCCCTTGTCAAGTGAGAGTACCATTCTCTTGATGCTCCAGTTAAGCTGTCTTCGAAATAGAACATCCAGAGCTTCTCATCCATAGTATAGGCCTTCAGCCTTCCCAGAAATGATTGTAAATGAGTCCGAGGACATGAAGTCCCGTTGTATTTTTCAAAACAAGGAGGCTTAAACTTATGGGGAATCCTGACCCCGTCTACCAAGCCCATGTCCATGACGTCGAAGCCCAAAGAGTTTTGAGATTCTAAGGACCTCAACTTCTCAGCTATCTCATCCAATCTTCTATCATAAGCTTCTTCCCCAGCACCCATTACTGTGAATTGGTCCTCCTGGGGATCCTCTTGAAGTACCCTAGCTGCGGTGGCAGTCCCTTGAACATTTGCAGGAATATTGACCTCAGGATGGAGGTGTGGTCCAAATACCGGGGGGTTGACATGAGGTTGTACCCTTTCATTGTTACTGGTACCGGCAGTCCCTATATGTGGATCCTCTTGATTCTGCCTTTCCACCATGGCCCTCAATCTTTCCTGGCTCTGAGCCATGTTGTTCATAACTTCCATAAACTGAGTCATTTGATTCCTCATCTCTAGCCTTTCATTTGCCATTTGATTTCTGACCTCAGTAAGGTCCTGCTGCATCTGATCCATTTGAATTCCCGGAAGGTTGTTTCGGGTTGGATAACGGTGCGGACGGTTGAGGGGAAATACCCGGCGCCTAGCAATAGTTCCTGAGGCATCACAACAGAGGTTAGCAACAACAAAACAAAAACCTACAAAACAAACAAAGGGTTAGCATGCAATGCAGTTATGCTTATTTGTTCTCAAGGTATCCGGTTTGGCCTTCAGTTTTGACCCTTCCAAACCCTTGAAGATGCTGTTGTTGCTTGAAGAAAACTCAGATGAAGCAAACTAACACAAATATATTACAGAAGGTGAAATAATACAACTTGTTCATTTTACAACACAAGCCCTCTAAGGGGTCAAAATACAGTACAAGAAAATAAAAGTACATGGAAAGAAAGCAACAACAAACAAATGGTCAAACACCAAGACCAAACTCATCCTCCCGAACTTCCTTGAGAAGTGCTTCGGTCACAGGATCAGCCGGACGCTCCGTGAGATTCCTGATGAGGAGATTCCGGGTTGTAACAGCTGCTGCTAGCTTCTTGTGCTGAGTTTGGTCTTTTGACCTCTTCACCCTTGCTTTGATCTTCAGCTCTGATATCTCCCTCTGGGCTGCTGCCAGGGCTTCTTGTTGTTCTTTTGCATTAGCTTCAAGCTGCTCCATCTTGTCTTGAACTCTCTTGTCTTCCAAAGTACGAGCCTCGGTGATCCTGACCCACCGAGCCTGACTCTCCTTCAGATACAAGTCTGTCCTTGCTCTCTGGAACTGGGCTTCTTTGCAAGCATTCTTCAGAATTTGTTCTCCAGCCTTTGACTTTTTAATGTAATCCCCAGACTTCTCAATCTTAATCAGATGCTCTACTCTTAACTTCTCCAACCTCTCAATCTCCCTCATACCTTCACTCCTCTCCCGGAGGGTCTTCTGCAAAGCCTGGGTTAGCTTCTCATTTCTTTCCTTCAAGCTCTCAAACTCCTCCAAACTGATAGTGGCAGGGGGTAGTGCTGAAGATGACTCAGGCATATCTTCTATAGTAAAGGGCATCCCAGAGAAATGGGCCCTGGCACGGGACCACTCATAATATTGTGCTGATGCCACATTGTTGCACTTCCCCAAAATGGTGATTCCCTTGGTTTGAACATTATCCCAGGCCCAGGCTGCCTGCCTAACAACAGCCAGACTAATCTTGTTCTCACAGTAAAGGGTTTCAACCAAGTCCTGTGCCTTAGGAGTGTGAACCAGTGCATAGCCCAATTGTCTCTTGAACAACAGAGGGTTGTAATTGATACTACCCTTAACTCCTATTAGGGTCACATTGGGAAAATGCCCACAGCTGGTGATGATATCCCTACCTTTTGTACTTTGGGTGCACCACCTGATATCAGCTGAAGTAAGAGTAGTAAGTCTTCCAGCCCAGTTTTTCTGTTGATGAGGGTTTAAGAATGCATCTGTCCTGGGTAGATGCCTGAGAAGCCAAGTATGGAATAATGGAGCACAACACCTCACTAGTCTTCCCCTCTGCTTTTCATTCCTCTGATGCACCGAGTAGTAAAGATCCCCCAATAAAGTTGGCACTGGGTTCTTTAGGATGAACAGATGGATTGCATTCTTACTGATGAATTGAGGCTCATCTGCAAACAATACAATTCCATATACGCTCAAGGCCAGTAAAGCACAAACAACTTTCCACTCTCCTAGAGAAGCTTTCAGGGTAGCTTGAGAGATTAAGAAATCCAGATGAAAGCCAGGGATTCCAGCTTTAGAAGTCATATGCTGCTCAATCAGGACAGGTTCCAGATGCAGAGCCTTTGCTACCTCTCCATTACTAGGAAAGACCATCTCAGGGTTGAAAGGGATTCCACCCCTGATAGGCATACCAACTAATGAGGAGTACTCTTCCAATAAGGGGCCCAATTGAAAGTCTTGAAAGGTGAAACATCTCAGTGGGGGATCATAAAACTGAATGCAAGTGTGGATCAGGCTTCTCTGTGAAGGGTCCAGATCCATAACCATATCTAGTATATCTCCATAGCTTTCCCTGAACAATGGTATGTGATCTGGAGTGATCAGGGTCTGAATCCTCCTGATATTTGATAGCTCTGGCTGGAAGAAGTGATAGGTGACATTGCCTTTTTTAGGAGCCATGATGCTGAGACTGAGTAGAGACAGGTGCTGATGATAATACTGAAGAAGTGGGCCACTGACTGGCTGGTGCAGGTGGTAACTGAAGCAGATAGCTGATGAAGACAAGTCAATACTGAAGATGGGGTCAAAACCAAAACCAGATGAAAATGGATACCCTGAAACACAAATAAGCAAATGTCAATATGATGCAATGATTATGTATGCAAATGAAATGCAAGGGTTTGTGACTGAGCTGGATCTGGTCAAAACTCTGATATAAGTCCAAGTATGTTCAAGAATTCCAGATGGAGGTCTATAAATCCAGTAACCAAGGTGGGGGACTCAAATAAAGAGCCACATGTCCAGGGTTTTAGAATCACAAGAACTGACCCAAAATGGAGTACTCTTAAACAATCAAAGTAACAAGGGTATTCTGAGGTCAAGGTACCTGCAAACCTGTAAACAGCCCAACCCCCTCACAGGTGGTGTTCTAAAACAAGGATCCCCAGACTTGGATCAGTTATGAGAAGTGTAAACACTTCTAACCCGGAGGTACAGTGTTTACAATAACCATAAAAGTTCCTCCTCTAATTCTCCTCAGTTTCTGAAGGTCAATACTAAAAGGTCATCCAGACTTAGCAGGCTTCCCAGATAGCCCTAGCACTGCAGGAAATCTGCAACACAGAGTTCTCAAGAAGAAACCCATATCTGAACCGTGTTTCATATTCCCGCACCAGAACGAAATGGAATGGGAAAGAATATGATTCACTCTATCCTAGGTGTCACTCAGGTCCCAGGTATAGGACCTTAACTCTCAATGGAACACCCACCCACCAAAGCATACAACAGATCCAGCCAGCAGTATGACAGTATGATAAATGTACAGACGCGAACGGTCGGCGAGAGGGACAATGAGAACACACAGCCGTGAACTCACTGGAGGATGAATAGAGTCGCCAGCTAGGCATTTTTATCCCGGAGGAAAGGCAATGCTGCATAGACCTAAAAAGATATGGATAAGACGGTTTACGAACCAGAGAGACTGAGAAAGGGGGTTGGTTACAACCTGGGAAGGTATTAGCACCCAGATTGTCCGTCGTACTCGACGGGATCCACGCTTAAAATATTTGTGTTTTAAAGGGGTAGTGTCAGTGCAATTTGTGTGTAAAAGGGGTGGAAGGCAAAATGTACAGGTGTCAGTGTAAAGGAAGTGTAAAGTGTATAATGTATGGTGTCAGTGTAAGGATAAGAGTGAAATGCTCAAGATCATGAGGCTAAAATAATGATGCTAGAAAGAGGGGGAATATACAGAGACTTTTGTTCGATAACTGTTAAGTTATGCCTACGTATCCTCTCGTGCAATGAGGAAGTCAGAACACCGTAGTTCGACCCAAAGAGACTGAAAGATGAATTGACTTGTGAAATGCTTACTTGTCTATGCTCAAGTGTATGACCTGTCTGGCTCAGGCGCTAACTGTCTTGCATTAGACGGAAGAAGCAAGTTCTCGTTTGTGAGTGAATGAGGTGAGAAAAGAATCCCGAAGGAGACGATTATTGTTTGTTTTTGTGTTTTTCAGTTTTTTATTGCTTTTGAAGTTTGTCATAAGTTAATGAGCTTAAGTCTAAACCAATGGATTTAGTAAACTCATCACATCTTCCCTCTGATTAGGGGTAATGAGAATACCTTAAGTGTGAAGTCAGCTTCTCACACTTAATTACCATGGTGTAGGATTAAGATCATTAACCTACTTGTGATTATTTAGATGTTTTGGTTGTTTTGGTTTAGTGTTAAGTAATGAGGTTAAGCCATAATCAAGGATTAAACAGACTCATTACACCATCCTAATAGAAGGATAATAGATGAGGGTGTTTAAGGTGAGGAAAGCTCCTCAACTTAATCCATGATTAGGGATTAAACTCATGACAAAACAAGCCCTTGATTAAGTGGATTTTATTTAGTGATATGATGATGAAGTGATTTTTAGGGTTTGTAAGACAACTTGAGGGGGACTTGTCCATTAACACTAGGGTTAGTCCTTCTTAACCAATTAAGGAAGAATTAGAACCCTAATGCAAGGCCCAAGTTACAAGCTTGATGTCTTAGTGATTATTAGATGGATTGATTAAAGGATTTAAACACATTAAGGGTTTAACACTTAGGATTAAAGTTATACACTCCATCCTAATAGAAGGATACAGGCATAACCCTAATTACAAAGTCTTAAAGCCTTAAGGGTTTAGTCCTTGATTATGAGATGAGAAGAGGAGACTCAAAAGAGACACAAAGGTAAAACTAAGAGGGGAGACTAATCAAAACCCTAATCATTGTCATGCTTGGTTGTTCCTAAGGTTTGTGAAGTTTTCAAGAGAAGTCTTCATTGGAACCACCAGGAAGCAGATGAACAGGATCAAGAGAAGCAAAGTGACTTGCTTCATTTAAGAAGTCAAGTCACTTGAAGAAACAAAGTGAGAAGAAGAAGAATGAGCAAGCTCAAACTCAAACACAAACAAAAATGCAGCAATGGATGCAAGAGAGAGGTGAGAAGAAAGTATGAGAAGTGAAGGCAAATTCACTTCTCAAAGTCACTTACCACCTGAAAGGTTAGAAAAGGAATGCAATGCAATGCAAAATGGGATGAGATGACATGATGAGAGACAAAACCAGAAGCATATACATGATGCTAATGATGCTATGAGATGCTAAAAACATGAGGCAGCACATGGAAATGATCATACAAGCTTATGAATGCAAATGAAGCAAGTTAGGAAGCATGGACATACATGAAAAGTTATGAAGTGCACATGGCATACAACATGGCAAATACATGATGCAATGATCAAACATGCTTTCAATATGTCTTATGATGTCAAATGAATCACATGGAAGCATGGAATGTCATGGCAAGTCATGTTATGCAAGAGAATGCAAGATGGATGCATTTGGAAGCCCAAATTAGGGTTTATGAACAATACATCAAACAAAAACCAAAATCAGAAGCAAACCCTAAGATAGAAAAAATTGAAAATGCCACTCAAAGGACCCCTAATCCTATACTAACCCAATGCCCAAAGGAGAGGTCTCAACTCCTAACCAATTTCAAGTTATGATTTTTCTAAGATTTCTAGGGTTTTAGGGTTCCTAAACAAGGAAATTACCAAACAAATGAAAAATGCAAGATCAAATCATGGCCATTTTATCTCAAAAACTACATGCCAAATACAATGCAATGCAAAAAGAATCAAAGTCCAACTCTTCCTAGATAGGCAGAAATGATTTTTTGAACTTATGATCAAAATAATGCACAAAAAATAATTTAATTCAATGGAAAATTCTCAAAATGCATCAAGATCAAAAAAGAAATTTGGTTTGAAGGTTGGACAATGTTTCTAAATGTCTTAGAACATTTCATGAATTTTTTGGTGATTTTTAGATACTTAAAAGTATTTTTAATTAATTAATTTCCATTAATCAATTAAAAATAATCTTTTAAATATTTAAAAATACTTTTTTAATGATAAAAATAAAAATAAAAATATTTTTGTGTCCTAAAAATTAATAAAACTTATGGGAAGAAGTTTCATAATTTTTAAGACTTTTTTGCTATTTTAAAATAATTGGAGAAAAGAAATGATATTAAATGAAAAATAAAATAGGTTAAAATGAAAGTAATTAGAAGGGAAGGCCAGGATTTGATCTGGGCTTGGTCTGGTTGACTGCGCGCCAGATCCAAGGGCCCAGATTCAAATCTGGCTAATTAATACTTATGAATTAATTAAACATAAATTAAATGGATAATCAGGATTAGGGTTTCTAATGACTCATCTCAGCCATTCATTCACGCGCGGGAGAGGCCATCCAACGATCCTCATTCAAACCTCATTAATCACTCAGATTAGGGCTAATGACTTACAGGCGGCCGGAGAAGACTTCCGGTCATCTTCTCCGGCGAGCCAAAACCCTAGGTTCTTCTACAGGTCACCAATCAACAAATTTCTTCCACCAAAATGACTCTCTCATCAATCTAAACCTAAACCCTCAACCTAAATTCATTTATTTTCATCCATGAGCCTGAATCGAAACAAAATGTAAAATACGGGCAAATGTTCAAAAGCTTCATACATGCTGGTTTCTACACTATTTGCAAAAGTAAGCATACATTCATGATCAGAGGAACACAAGGCACCATAAAAGAACTTAAAAATCAATTTCTGGGAAAAATGTTCATGAAGCTCACCTGAGATGAAGCTTCTCTATTTATGAGCTCTCTGGACTTTTTCTTTGCGCAGGCTTGCTTCCATGAACCTCCTGAGGACGAAATGAGGCTCAGAAAACTTGGAGAGTGGCTGGCTTGAAAGATCCAACTCTGGTGTAGCAGAAAATGAGCTTTGTGTACAGGCTGCCTCAGTTCAATGTGAGGGGTGGTTTTGACTCCTTTTGATGTGTTTGATCTGTTGGTGAAGAGAGCTTTGATGTTTGATGGCTATGGAGGTGGATTCGAAAGGAAATGCAAACTGGGGTGGAAAATGGTGAAGCACAGTTCAGGCTGGTTTCAGGGTTGAACCTTGGTGGTTTCTACTCAGCAAGGCAAGGTGAGATGATTGGAGGAATTTGTTTGAGTGTTTCCAGTTTGTGGAGGCAGATTCGAAGCAATTTGCAAGATGGTGTGTTTTTGTGTATGTGATGTTAGGGCATGTTTCAGCTTGG
Organism: Lathyrus aphaca; assembly: GCA_963966055.1. Classification (NCBI taxonomy): domain Eukaryota; kingdom Viridiplantae; phylum Streptophyta; class Magnoliopsida; order Fabales; family Fabaceae; genus Lathyrus; species Lathyrus aphaca. The sequence goes on from OZ014521.1 coordinate 233,956,786, forward strand.
CCTCTTGATATATTTTGCTTGCCAAAGGATATTGTATTTTAATCCTATAGGTCAGATGATGTGACCTGGCCTATAGTGATTGGTAAGTTTGCTTTTGCTCAAAGTCCACCTTTTGTGTAAGAGAAGTATGGCTCATGATCTAGGCTAGTACAAGGCATGGTTCTGGTGTAGCATGGTGTGTGTGTGATGTTGGGAAGGTCCAGCAGCCAATGCATCAAGTGGAGAGAAGCATCATGATGGTTTTGCAAGTTGTCACCTTTTTGAACTTCATGAAAAAAGTCTTGTTATATGAACTAAACACATGTGATTTTTGGTCCAATTCTGACTTTTTAGGACATGTAGAATGTTTATGTCATGGTTTGAAATGAATTAGAGGTTACAAAAGGCATTGGTTCATGGTTTTGCAAAATTCACATTTGAAGCATGCCTTGAAAATCAATGATTTTTACCAACTTTGTCACACCATAACTTTTGATCCAAGAAGAATTTGATCATGTTCTTGTACTTTTTGAAAAGGGAAAGATGAGATCTACAACTTTCATGACCAAAGTTTTTCCATTTGAAGCATTTTTGGATCAAGAATTAAGGCTTGAAAAATGACCAAAAATGAGGCATTCTTGAAAAGTCAACTATGCCCAAAAAGTCAACATTTGCAAAACTTCCAAATTCTTGATTTTTGTGAACTTCAACCTTCTTCCATGATCAAATAAAGATCATATACACTCAAAATGATGAAGATCAACCATTGGTTGGGTCATTGGGGGCCTCAGATGCCCTGATTTTGCACTGACTTGTCCAGAAAGTCAACCCTTGATCAGATGACTTCCCCATGGAATTTCTTCATGAAAATTGATATGCATACTCCCTATACCATATAGAGACCAATGGAAACAAGAATGACCAAAAAATTTGGAGTTATGGCCTCTGAAACCAAAACCCTAATTTTAGGTCAACTGTGCAGTCAAACTTGGCTCTGCATCCATTCAAACCCTAGTTCTTGTGATTCTTTGGAATTTTTGACTTTGAGAGGATGTAATATGATAGATGAACACACATGGGTCCCTATGAAGTGATTGGTTGCCTTTGGAGTGGCTCAAGGGGCTCTTGGATTGCTCAGATCACAAACCCTAGGTGCAGATGACTTAGAACCAATGCAGTGACTCAAAATTGAGATATGAGATGATATGATTGTGTTTATGCATATGAAATGATCACAAGCCAAGGTGAAATGGGTGAGGGCAAATTTGGGGTGTTTACAACTTGTAATGTAAACTTTCTATTTTGGGAAAGTTTTTCAAACTCCTCTTTCTTAACCAAAAATGCTTCAAATGAAAAATTGTTGGTCATGAAAGTTGTAGATTGGATCTTTCCCTTTTCAAAAAGTAAAAGAACAAGATCTAATTCATTTTGGAACTCAAGTTATGGCTTTCCAAAGTTGGGAAAAATCACATAAAAATCACTTTTACACCAAAGAGGCATTTTGCAAAATGGCATGATAAGGCATTCTAAAGGCTTCAAATATGCACAAATACTTCACAACATGCTCATGTGACCTCTAAGGGTCAGATTTGTGCTTTGAATCATTCCATTCCATGACTTGTACATGAAGAAATCAAGAAAGGGCCAAACTTTGCCAAAATTGCAAAAAACCCCATAACTTTGTCACAACTTGCCAAATTGCCTCAAACTGATTTCCATGGCTATCCATGAATCATGCTGCACCAGACACCCCCTTGTCCTTGGCCTGAAACAGCCCATACCTCAAAGGACACATAACCTTGACTTTGTGCATTTTCACCCATACCAATCACACTATGCCATTACCAACTTTCTGACCAATCACATTTGTTTATACTAATCAAATGCAAGCCAAACATAACAAGAACATAGCCTGAACTCTCCCACAAGTCAGCATTCACAAAAACCTCCCTCTTTGCATTTTCATTCGAAACTCTCAACACAAACATCAAAGCTTAAAAATTCTTCCACCATTCATCTTCAAATCCATCACTGATCACAAACCACCCTTTACCAAACTTCAAAAGGAGTTCACAAACACTTCAGCCAAGCATTCCATAAGCAAGAGGGAGTCAAGAGGGGGGGGAAAAACACCAAAGAAGAGCCCATATAGTGTCATTTTCGAAAGCTCCATTTCAGGTAACTTCAAGAACAAATTTTCCAGAAGTTTGATTTTAGGTTATAGAATTGTTCCTCATGTTATGCTGGTCATGCTGATGCTTTTCTTTTTGAAAATGGTTGAGTTTTAAGGATTTTATGAACCTCTGAAACTTTGCCCGTGAAATGTGTTTTGATTCGATTTGCATGATTCACGAAAAATAAATGAGTTTTGTTGTGTGGTTTGTGTTTAGTGATGTTCAAGGATTGATTCTGGAGAGTTTAGAGAGTTTTAGTGGCGTTTTGAGAGAGATTGAGTGAGAGAGCTGCCGGAGAAGATGACCGGAACACTGTTCTGGTCATCTGAAAGTCATTAGGGTTCAGATTAGGGTATAGTTAAGTAAGTAGGGCAAATTTGAATTTCAGTCGTCCAGATGCGCGCGTGGTCTTTCCCTCCCTTTCCAGATTTGAATTCCAGCCCTTAGATCAGCATACTTTTCCTTTTGTTAATTTTTATTTCATTTTCTTTATTTAAATCTTGCACGAATTTTTAAAAATAGAAAAAGTCATTAAAAAATTCTGAAATTTTTTATCCAGCCTTTAATTAATTTTCAGAAACCAAAAATTTTTTATTTTTATTTTTTGCATTGAAAAATTATTTTTAAATCATTTAAATGTTATTTTTAATTAGTTAATGAGAATTAATTAATTAAAAATACATTTAGGTATTTAAAAATCTCAAAAAAATTCAGAGAGCATATTTAAACATTTAGAAACATTTACAAACTCTTAACACAAATTTCTTTTTGAGTTTGATCATGCTTTGACAATTTTTAAGTGAATTAGGGTTCTTAAACTTGAATATTTTTAACCCTAACTTCAAAAATTCATAACTTTTGAACCAAAGTGAGTTTGTGAATGATTCTTTTTGCATTGTGTTATGCATGGTTTCAAGCATCTAAAATTTTTCTTTTTTAATTTTTATAATGCATTTCCAATTTTTTTGGAATTTTACCTTTAGGATCACCCTTAAAACCCTAGAAACTTAGAAAAATCATAAGTCCTTCTAGGTTAAGCTTCTGACCTCCCCCTTTGGATGATAACTTATTATAGGGTTAGGGTTCCCTTGGTTTCATTTTCAATTTTTTATCTTATCATTTGCTTCTGTTTTTGAATTTTGCATCTCACATGTTCATATAACCCTAATTTTGCACCTCATTTGCATCCATCTTGCATAAGCTTGCATACATGAACTTGCCATGACATTTGGTGCATCCACATGACATATAAGACATCTTAGGACACATTAGAATCATGTTTGATCATTGCATCATCCATTTGCCATGTTATGCATTCATTTCATTTCATGTGCATTCATGAACTTTCATGCCTCTTATATACTTCATTTGCATTCTCATCCTTTGTATGATCATCTTCATATCATGAAACACATTTGTATCATCTATTTTCATCATTAGCATCATGAACATGCTTCTGGTTTTGGTTTGCATCTTTGCATTCATTTCATTTTCATTTTATTTAATTTCCTTTTGCTAACTTTTCAGGTGGTAAGTGTTTGAGAAGTGAATTTGCCTTCACTTCTCATAATCTCTTCTCATCTCTCTTATGCATTCATTGCTGCATTTTACTTTTGTATTAGAGTGAGCTTGCTCATTCATGTTCCCTCCTCGTCTTCTTTCTTCAAGCAACTTATCTTCTTAATTGAAGTAAGTTGTCTTGCTTCTTTCTGCTTCTCCTCCTTCCATCTTTCTTCTTCCTTGGTGGCTTTTCCTTGAAGATCTCTTGCAAGCCTCATAAACCCTAGGAATACACAAGCATGATCACAATTAGGGTTTGATTAATCCCCCATTAGTTTTACCTTTGTGTCATATTTGTGTCTTCTCTTCTCATCTCATAATCAAGGACTAAACCTTAAAGGTTTTAAGGCTTTGTGATTAAGCTTATGCCTGCATCCTTCTATTAGGATGGAGTGTATAACTTTATTCCTAAGTGTTAAACCCTTAATGTGTTTAAATCCTTTAATCAATTCATCTAATAATCACTAAGACATCATGCTTGTAACTTGGGCCTTGAATTAGGGTTCCAATTCTTCCTTAATTGGTTAAGAAGGACTAACCCTAGTGTTAATGGACAATTCCCCCTCAAGTTGTCTTACAAACCATAAAATCCACTTCTTAATCTTACCATTAACTAAAATCCACTTTAATAAAGGTTTTGTTTTGTCATGAGGTTAATCCATAATCATGGATTAAGTTGAGGAGCCTTTCTCAGCTTAAATGTTCTCATCTATTATCCTTCTATTAGGATGGTGTAATGAGTTCATTAAATCCTTGATTATGGCTTAAACTCATTACTTAACACTAAACAAAAACTCCAAAAACATCTAAATAAATACAAGTAGGTTAATGATCTTAATCCTATATCATGGTGATTAAGTGTGAGGTGTTTACTTCATGCTTAAGGTATTCTCATTACCCCTAATCAGAGGGAGGATGTGATGAGTTTACTAACCCTTGGTTTAGGCTTAAGATCATTTTCTTATGACAAACTCAAAAAGCAATAAAAGATTGAAAATACCAAAAACAAACAATAATCGTCTCCTTCGGGATTCTTTTCTCATCTCATTCACTCATAAACGAGAACTTGCTTCTTTCGTCTAGTGCAAGACAATTAGCACCTGAGCCAGACAGGTCATACACTTGAGCATAGACAAGTAAGCAGTTCACAAGTCAATTTATCTTTCAGTCTCTTTGAGTCGAACTACGGTGTTCTGACTTCCTCATTGCACGAGAGGATACGTAGGCATAACTTAACCGTTATCGAACAAAAGTCTCTGTATATTCCCCCCTCTTCCAGCATTATTCTTTTAAGCCTCATAGTCTTGAGCTTCACACTCTTTTCTTGCACTGACACTTCTCTTATTCACTTCACATTTCTTCTGCACTGACACTTGTATTCTTTTCCAGGTTTTTGCGCACAAACTAGCACTGACACTACCCCTTTAAACACAAACTTTCAAGCGTGGATCCCGTCGAGTACGACGGACAATATGGGTGCTAATACCTTCCCAGGTTGTAACCAACCCCCTTTCTCAGTTTCTCTGGTTCGCGACCGTCTTATCCATCTTTTCCTAGGTTTATGCAGCATTACCTTTCCTTCGGGATAAAAATGCCTAGCTGGCGACTCTTTTTAGTTCACCCTTGTGTTCTCTCTTTCGCCAACCATTCGTGTCTGTACCCCTTCTGGCCTGGTGTCATCAGGTGGGAGCGACAATGACACAACCTGAAGGATTTGACATACATGAATAAGCCCAAAAGATATACAAGTTACAATGATCAATCTACGGAATAAAGGAAGCTTCCAGAAGCTGGAATCTTTGTTTTGATGAAACTGTAAAACAATATGGATTCATAAAAAATGAAGATGAGCCTTGTGTCTACAATAAGGTTAGTGGGAGCATGCTTATTTTCCTGGCATTATATGTAGATTACATATTACTCATTAGAAACGATATCCCTACCTTGTAACAATTTCAAACTTGGGTTGGGAAATGCTTTTCTATGAATGACCTTGGTGAAGCATCCTATATATTAGGAATCAAGATCTATAGAGATAGATCACAAAAACTGCTTGGCCTAAGTCAGAGTACATATATAGACAAAATTTTGAGACACTTTAATATGCATGATTCCAAGAAAGGGTTCATACCTATGCAACATGGAATGTATCTATCAAAACACAACCCCTTCAACTAAGGAAGAAAGGGATCACATGAATAAGATTACATATGAATCTGCAATATGATCTATCATGTATGCCATATTATGTACTCGATCAGATGTCTCGTATACTTTAAGTGCAACGAGTAGGTACAAATCTGATCCCAATGATGCTCATTGGGTACCTGTAAAGAATATACTTAAGTACTTAAAAATGACTAAGGATACATTCTTGATATATGGAGGTCAAGAAGAGCTCGCGGTAATTGGTTACACTGATGCTAGCTTCCAGACAAATAAGGACGACTTCAGATCGCAATTTGGTTATATATTCTGCCTAAATGGTGGCGCTGTGAACTGGAAAAGTTCAAAGCAAGAGACAATTGTTGATTCTACAACCGAGGCCGAATATATTGTTGCCTCAAATACAGCAAAGAAAGTTGTTTGGATCAAGAAGTTCATTAGTGAACTTGGCATAATCCCTAGCATTGTGGATCCCATTGATCTCTATTGTGATAACAATGGCGCCATCACATAAGCTAAGGATCATAGATATCACCAACAATTCAAACACATACTTAGGCGTTATCATCTCATTCGAGAGATAATAGATAGAGGAGATGTGAAGATATGTAGAGTACCTACACTTGACAATATTGTTGACCCACTAACAAAACCTCTTGTGCAACAGAAGCATGATGGTCACACTAGATCTATGGGTATTAGGGGTATGCTTGATTGGCTCTAGTACAAGTGGGAGATTGTTAGTGTAAGCCCTAAGGGACAATACTTTTGGTACTTGTATCTAATTATTTATTAATAACAAAAGACATTTCTTTATTATGTTTGTTTTTCCAAAATGATAAAGTCCCTAGAATAGCTAGTTCGTTTAATAAAATATTAAGTGTGGCTTAATCATGAGATTCCATTAAACACAAGGACAATATTCTTAAAGCATCCATAATCGAGCTTTAATGTGAAATGGGATAGCCTTAAAGCATTAAGACTATGATGCAGATACACTAATGATCACATCTCATGGATCATGTTTAAGAAGTTATCAAGTCTTGACATAGGTATGAATATTAGGAGTAATATTTATACTGGATTGACCTACTAAGAGAATACTACATAGAATGTTATGCAAAGTGTCATAAGTTAATATCATGTTGAGAGTGGTGTATCCCTTTGCCTGAAACTACTATGGACCCTAGATGTAGAGTCAAGTACTTTATTGCTGATCAAATGTTATCCGTAAAGGGATGATCCTAAAGATAATTGATTGGTACTTCACAAAGCATGCTGAGGGACATGAGTAACCTAGATGGAATTTTCCCATCCTACATAATAGAATAAATGTCTAAGGGCCCAATATTGATCTGGACAAGGATGACTCGATATATGCCTTGTGTTCAATATAGGCATAAGGGAAAAGGGGTAAATGTACACACAAGTAGTTCTATAAATAGAATCCTTATGCAAAAGCTCAAAGGTTGTTGTTTTTGAAAACCTGGTTGTATTCTATTTTTCCTCTCCCTCACTCTAAACATCCAATCAAATCATCTAGCATTTTGACTGAAGGAAGTTATTCGTGTGGACTGAGTAGAGGCGTTGTTCATCGTACAACGCTCGTGATCATCCATTGATTCAGATTCAAAGGTTTCATTGCCACAAGAGGTAACTTTTTTTTATCATGGATCATGACCTTTCGTAAGGATATCTAAAGGGGAATTTTTGTTTTTTTTACGTTTATATCGCTAATTTCCCTTCAGCGGTATCAGAGCCACCTACAAAACCATGAGTTTGGTAATTGTTTATTTTCTATTATTTTTGTTTGAATTGGATTAAAAAACATAAAAATTAAATCAAATCCGGATATTGAATTGTTGGCATCAGATTATGTATGGTTTGGATGATTGATATTGATTATGCTTCAGAATCCGATAATAGTATGGTGAAGCAGCGATATGTCAATCGTCCATAAGTTACACATATATGATCGATCTAATTCATATGTGATATGATTAACTTTGATGCAAATATGGTATATTGGATATACTATTTTATTTTTCCAGTTCGAATCACGTAATGATTATCATTCGTTTGATCGATCTGTGGTCATCTGCTTCGGAATCCGACTTTAGTATGGTGAAGCAATGACATACGGATAAATTATACTAAATTATTAATTATGGTGTTTTGATGGTATGAAATTGTTGTATTATGGTTCATGATGGCACAAGGGTTGCACAAGGGTTTAAATTAAAAAGGAATTAAGGAGGAATTAATCTCAATAATGTATTCCAAGATTAAAATAAAAAAGAGGGGAAAAAACAAGAGAGCACTAAAAACAACCCCAAAACAACAAAATAAAACCATTATGCTCCAGGGTAACTAGTTAATTCTTGGGGCGTAACCAGTTACATAGTTCAAAAATGCAGTTATTAGTCAAAAAACACACAGTGTAACCAGTTAGCACCTGACGTGTAACCGGTTACACTACACGTAGAAGCAAAAAGAATTGCAAAATTCAGCATGATCCTCTTTCAGAATAATTTTCAAACACCTTGTGATCATAGATATGAATTTTCATGAATTTTAAAGTAAAACCACAATAAAAACCAGCAATCAAAATAGGAAATAAGATCCAAAGGATCAAGCACAAGAGTCACCAAAGATCTACATTATGGAAGATGAAGATGAAGCTTCAGCAATGGTGTGAGATGAATTGCCACTTCAAAATGAGAACAACTCCACATTACTTCAAGATTTCCACAAACAAGCTTGATCTACTAAAATTGATGAAGAAAAATGAAATGGATGAATGTTTAGCTCAAAGTTAAACAAGATTCAATGGGAATTCTTGTTAACTTTCAAAAGAAGAAATTGAGGTTTAGTGAATTTTGTTAGTTGAGGATATAATTTGCAAGAGGATTTTTTGCTTTCAAAAGCTTATGAAATGAATGAAATAAGGGTTCTATTTATAGAGTTTTGGTATGAGAATTTGGTGGATTGGAGCTTGGTTTGGGAGATCAAAATTAGGCTTGGAATTCAAATTTGGAAGGAAATTAGCAAAAGAGTGGTAATTAATGAAGGTACATGGTAGGAATTAATATTGATGATGTAGGGGAATTAAAAGGAGATGGTCTATAATATTACACAGTACAAATTTTGAAAAATATTTCTTTTTCTTGCACTGTTATGGTTTTGGCTCGATTCCTTTGCCCGTCAAAGAAGGCATGGAAATAAACGCATGAACCTTGGAATTCCTTGAATAATAATCAATAAAAACTCGGGAAATCCTTGATCATATGAATTTGAATTGCTTGCAAATCAACTTTGACTTTGTTCACATGTATTATGTTCAAGGTGAGGAACTGGTTTTATGTTCTTGCTTTCTTCCTGAAAAAGTTAATCAAAGTGGAAAATAAAATATTTTTGGATTTTGATTAAAGGTTAGTAAACATAAACAAATAAAAGGCAGACAAAAGCAATGGTGATACCCCCGTGAGGGATAAACCTGCAACTGAGAAGGATAGAAAAACTAATGTGTGATCTTGTTTGTGTGCAAAATGAAAATGAAAATATGAAAAATCTTAGGGGAAAATATTAGGGTGCTACAAATGCCCCTATTTAAGTTTCTTCAGCTCAGAGATATGAAGATTGAAATCTTCGTCTCGGCAGTGTGGAAGAGACTTAAATATAAAAAACCCAATTTTTTCCCTAAGAGGCCATAAAATGATGTGAAATGAAATGAATGCAAAGAATTATACGGGGAATAAAACAACACAAGAAAAATAATAAATGCTAAGGAAGAAAGGAGGATAAAACTTCGATGGGGAAAACACGACACAACTGATGGAGACCTCATTAGGGCTCAATTGAAGAAAAAATGTCCAAGAATGACATTGGACATAAGGAATCACAACATCCAAGAATGGGATTGAATGAAGTGAGAAACATTCTGGAAAGTTTATCAGAAGCATCCAAGAATGACATTAATGACTTCATCAGAAGCATCCAAATGTGTTAGCCCTCCTTCCACTAAGTAGGGAGAACTACGTTGTCTATTTAGTTTTGTAAGTTTGGGGATTTAAGAGCAGTGTTATAGAAGCAAGTATCAAGAGAAAGTGTCTTGTTTTCCATCAGTTGGGAGACCCTTATATAGCTATCCTCCTTGAAATAAGCCACTAATGGTTGTCCTTCTTCATTCCATCGTTGATGATCCTTTACTTCGTAACCATATCTTCATTATTGTCTATCTTGAAGGTTTAGTAACGGGTGGGCACTGATGCGTCGGAACCGTTACACTTCTTTAGTTGAGAATTTCCCGAATACCCGGAATATGCCCTCGGCATAGAGTAGTGCTCGGCCTTATGAAAAGCGAGCCAGGTGTAATGATTGATATGGGAATGTCATGCTCTAAAATCACCCGAGTTATGGTAATACCCTCTTCCGGCTATATATCTCGCCATGTAAAAATGTGTAGGCATGGACATAAGCCCTTCGAGTTCTATTCCTACTTGTGTAGGTATAATGCTTGGTCAAGTACAAGCTTGTACATATTTTAAGGATGATTGGGCTATATACTCACTCTTCACATAGATTCTTGCATGGCACATAGTAAGTTGTGAAGGGTCATGTCTTTTAGACTTCCTAGTGTCCTGATTACTTTAAAGTGTTATGAATAGCTAGCCCCTAACTATTCTCAAACATTGCATTTTTCATATTAAAAAAAACTTCTTCCCTTATATATACCTACGCTCCTTTTCCTTAAGCCCACCTCCAGCTCTTTGGTTCGTCGTCCATTTAGGTATTTGACTCTTACCCTTTACTCTTGTTCCTTTAATTTTTTTAGCCATGTTAATTATTAGGGAATGTGATGATGAGGGAAAAATCATTCACAGAAGCGATGAAGAAAGGAGAAAACTTTAGGAAGAGTACATTTGTTCACTAGATGCTCCTCTAGGCATGGAAGAACATAGGAAAATTATGAATAAATTCTGTGACGAGGTTCTTTCTTCTGAAAGTGATTTTGAATCTGATTCTTCAGGTTCAGTGGAACTTCTAATGGAAATTGTTGCTCCATTTGACTCTGAAGTTATGAGCCATAATAATAGTATTGCAGACGACTTGGACATTGTAACAGTTTGTTCCTTATGAAACATATCCTCCACGGCTTCTCGAAGATAATGTTATCTTGGAAGTATGCATCCTTCAAGAATGAGTATGTACTCTCTGACCCAAGAGCGTGATTAAGGATTTCTTCTATTTCTACCAAAGTATCCTTGAAGACTTTGACATTCGAGTTCCCTTTACTGACTTTGAGATTGACGTGCTAAAAATTGTCGATGTTGCTATTTCTTAATTGCGTCCCAATAGTTGGGGTTTTATAAAAATCTTCGAGAGAATGTATGAGGTTTTGTTTATTACCATGACCATTGGTTTTTTCTTTTCATACTTTGGGTGAAAGGCGTTGACAACCGAAGATGGATTTATTTCAGTGGGATTTCTCAGAGAAGTTTCTTCCAAGCCTATGCGTCCAATTATAAGAACTACAAAGACCGCTTTATCAAAATTTGTAGTGGGCTGAGGTGTCCCCATGTATTGTACGCCTTAGATGGACATCCTCGATTTCCTCATTAGTGGACCAAGAACCTGTTATCCATCACTAGGTTTGATTATGATAAATTATCTGAGACCGAGCTTGAATCCTTAGCTATTTTGGATTCTTTTCGCATGATGAAAATTAAGGAACTGCTTCCCTTATTTGACAACCAAATTCTTCTTTTCTAAGGTACTTTATTATTTTTATGCATTTTTCCTGTTGCCTTTTTATTTTTACACTAAATCTTTTCCTTTTCACAGATAAGATGACTGACTTGTCCGTTCCTGAGAAAGGAAATTGATGAAGAGTGCCCCGGAGGCTCGTAAAGGCACCAGAGGTCCTTCTTAATCTAAATCGTATTTTAGTGGGCTAGATACCTGGGTTCCTAAGAGCTCCAGAGGAGTGGGTATTAAATATCTCTCGGCCAAAAGTTGAAGATCTAGGTTCCAACCGGGACGAAGCTTCTCAGACTGATCCTAAAAAGTTGAAGATCCTCTCAAACGAAGATATTCACCAAGTTGTCCTGGAGATTCATTCCCTAATGCAAGACCCCGAAGACAATCCTACCTCAGGAGAATTTAAGTTCTGGTCAAATGATTTTGACGGCTTTAGATTCCTCCGTGATCAGCTCAATGCCTCTAAGAACGTCGCCAAAGTGAAATCCATTGGGAAGCAGAAAATTACTCAAAATATTAGTTCTTATCTAATGAGGTGTGCGGTCTTGGAAAGAGGATTATTTGAATTAACTGGTAGTTCTATAGAGGTTGAACTCAAGCTTAAATATGAAACCGCCTATCTGAAGGAAATTCACAAAGCTCACACTGAAAGACTTTCTGATTTAGAGAAATCTTTAGCTGAAGATATGGAGCAAGAAGATGTCTTGAAGTTAGAGCACAAGTCAATCATGTCTCAATCTGATGAGAAGTTAAAGCAAGTTGAGGACCTAAACTCCTAGCTTCTGGCCACTAACTCCACACTTTTGGCTTCTAATACTATTCTCAAGGAATCTCTTAAAAAGGCTCAAATTGACATTCTCTCTGCTGGAGATGGGGCCTTTGACAAGGATAAAGAACAAGTTCTATGCCTCCACCCGGATTTAGATTTGATATATGTATATTAATTTACAATGGTGAAGTACATCCATCTTGTGGACATGACGGACCCGACAGAGGATAACCCGGGAGAATCCCCAATCAATGGTCTTGAAAAAGTAGGCGTCCTTCATTGAGATCTCTTTTTCATTTAGACCTTAGTTACTTGTATGTTTTATATCATGGTAATGCAATAGCTCCCTTATTTTTGTAATATCTTGGTCTTCCGAATTTTTGGATTTATAATAGTATCTGTATATCCAACCATGTTAAGGCCTTTAATTTGTGCCTTTGCTTTGTATTTCATAAAGAGATTCTCCTCATGTATAATAATTTTTTGCATATGTATATAATAGCCCCTCAGAATTTTTGAGTGAAACCAGATTCAAAGTGGCCGATCATGGTCACTCTGGTCCCAAAACAATTACTAGATAGTCGGTCCATCCATAATCATTTACCATCCAATGGCGTAGTACCCGGATTCCGGGTTCTGGCATAAATATCCTCGTCATTGTAGGACCAAGGTTCAATGACATAGAGAACGCCATAGGGTTGTTAGTGGTGTTTTTCCAAGGATAATTTTGTGCTTTCCCACCCTCTACTTCTTGACTAAGCGATACAGTCAAGGGATTTGTTCCCTATAAAACCATAGTCAGCCTGCTTCCTACTTGTAACTACATAGTATTTTATCATGAGTATTTCTTCAAAAACTTCCGGGGTCAAGAATCTGACTGAGAAAGAAAAAAATGATGATTAAAACGCTGGAACATTTGTTGAATCATCAACTGGGGAAATCTTGACCGACAAAAAATTCGGGACAAAGATGAAGTTCCTCACCAAAGGTCATGCTCAAAAACATGATTTTGATGCAGATGTTGATGAAGACTGAGTTTACTTTTTTAATTCAGGAGGCTGGAGAGATTGGCTATCTCCAAGGAGAGAAAGTTGTGTTTTGCTGCCATTTTGATTGTCCCTTCGTACGGATGTTTGATGATTTCCTAGCCTTCGGGCCTTTTTGATTGTAACATACAAATATTTGGCCATTTTGAGGCATTTTATGTTACATGTTGTTTGTTTTCATAAGAATATTTGTATGTATATGCTAACCCCTCAGCGACTTAAGTCGAGGAATCTTGAGTGGCTGATTTTGGGTACCGATCGTCGTTTTTGCTTAGCTTAATTCCTAAGAGTTATATTCGCCTGGCAACCGAATTTACATAAACATCACCGAGCGTAAAATTATTGAATACTTTTGAGTTTCACGGCCAAAATTGTTGGCTATGTACTCGGGTGCGTTAGAGACTCTTAATGCTCGTTTAGTCCCAAGGATATATGTTTTAGATATTTCCATTGAGGCATTTGTGGGTACACACATACCACTCCGACAAGGGATGTCTTTGTATGCGAGACATTGTCTTTCTTTTATAGGGTTTACCCCAGTTCGCTGAAATATTTGGATAAGGACCCTATTAATAAGCCTCAGGCGCAAGGACCTTCCTTGCTTTCACGAAGTCTAAAATTTCCAAGGTGATCGACTATGTACTCGGCCGTGCTTGTATGGGAAACTTGGTTTTGGATCTTACGAGTTCTTTTGAAGTTATTTTTCAAGCCCGATTCTCTCGTTAAGGAACATAAAATTTTGAGAGACTTTTCTACATACGAATGTAATAAGCTGCATATAAGAGTTTTTCAGCCCTTTCCAGAGCTTGTCAACAGGCTTATGGGTGACCTATGTATGCGGAGCTAGTCAACACCTTTATAGGATTTTTTTAACCCTGCCTGGAGCTATTCAATAGGCTTGTGGGCGGCCTATGAACACGGATGCAATCAACGTGTTATAGGAGTTTTCCTACCTTATGTAGATTTAGTCAATGCGTTTGAGGGCGACTTATGTATGTGGTGCTAGTCAACACATTTATAGGGGGTTTTAAACCCTGTCGGAGCTAGTCCATAGGCTTGTAGGAGACCTATGAACACGAATGCAATCGACTTGTTATAGGATTTTTCCAACCCTACGTGAATTTAATCAATGCGTTTGAGGGCGACCTATGTATGTGGAGCTAGTCAAAACATTTATATGGGTTTTTCAACCCTATCTAGGGCTAGTCAATAGGCTTGTGGGCGACCTATGAAAATGAATGCATTCGATGTGTTATAAGAGTTTTAATACCCTATGCATATTTAATCAATGCGTTTGAGGGCGACCTATGTATGCAAAGCTAGTCAACACATTTATATGGGTTTTTTAACCCTACCCGGAGATAGTCAACAGGCTTGTGGGCGACCTATAAACACGGATGCAATCGACGTGTTATAGGAGTTTTCCTACCCCATGCAAATTTAATCAATGCGTTTGAGGGCAGCCTATATATGCGGAGCTAGTCAACACATTTATAGGGATTTTTCAGCACTTGATCATAATCCTTTACTCTATGTACCTGAAAAATGCATATTTATTAAGCTCAGGTGCCTCATTAAAAACCCTTATAAATTAAGGGAAAAGTGTGCAACAAGGGTTATCTTAATTATTTGTTGATATATTTACATAAGTTGGTTGATATCCTATCTAATTCTATAAGGTTTTCATAACTTAGACATTTTAAACTCCTTCCAACTGAGCCTAGCGATTCAAAGGAGATATTATCTGTTTCTTTATTTTGGTGAATCTTTCCAACCAACTGGCTGGATATCTTTGATCTTGATGTGCAAGCTTTCAAGAGCAGTATACTTTACAAGAAAATAAAACTTGCCACTAGGTTGCCCTAGGGTGTCATAGATTTTTGCTGACTGGTCTTTCTTCTTACCCTTTTTATATCCGTCTGAATGACGTGCTTTTGACTCTTCGTGTATCTCCTTGAACCCTGTTTTGTTTTCTTTTGTACCTTTATCATCCAGCAGATATGTATGATTGATTTTATGATTATCTTGACTGGATGCACACTCTATGCTGAGACAGGTATTTGTTGAATATGTTGAAGACCTTCCTTCAAGATATCCCCACAAATTAGGATCTCTCCTTCTGAACATGCGCTACATTAGTCCGGCTACTAGCTGAGTGTCCACCTTAATCAGGCAGTGGGTGGTTTCAACCTTCTTTGCAGACAATATCATGGCCATCAAGTCATTACGCTTCATCTGACGACCTTGTGTCGCTCCTGAGATTTTCATCGTAGTAAAAATGCGAAAGTGGCGTGGAAAAAGAAGAGTTGCCAACCATGCATTTTTATCCCAAGGAAAGAGAAAGGTAATGCTACACAAACCTGGGGAAAAGGAAAGAATGAGTTCTTGCAAACCAAAGAGAATGGGTAAGGGAGTTGGTTACGTGAAGGGAAGGTACTAATACCCCTTCACTTCCGTCGTACTCGACGGGATCCACGCTCGCTTGAAATTTTTCAAAGGGTAAGAATAATCTGCTGCTAAACTGGAAAGAAGGAATGAGAAAATGTAGAGAAAATAAAGAATTTGCTCGAATGGGCCCTGTCGCTCCCCGGACTTTCGTCCCGGTGCAAACGCGAACTGTCGGCGAAGAGAAATGAGGTTGAATTGAATAGAGTCGCCAGCTAGGAATTTTTATCCCGAAGGAAAGGTAATGTTGCATAAACCTGGAAAAAAGATGGATAAGACGGTTGCGAAGCAGAGAAACTGAGAAAGGGGGTTGGTTACGAACTGGGAAGGTATTAGCAGCCAAATCGTCCGTTGTACTCGACGGGATCCACGCTTACAAGATTGTGTTTTAAAAGAGGTAGGTGTATGTGTTATCTGTGTGCAAAAGCTAGGGAAAGAAAGTACAGGTGTCGATGCAAAAGATGAATTGCTCAGGAACTGAGGCTTTAGAAATAATGATGAAAGAGGGGGATGACAAAGAGACTTTTGTTCGATAACTCTTAAGTTATTCCTACGTATCCTCTCGTGTAATGAGGAAGTCAGAACACCGTAGTTTGACTCAAAGAGAATGAAAAAAATAAATTGACTGTGAACTACTTACTTGTCTATGCTCAAGTGTATGACTCGTCTGGCTCGAGTGCTAACTGTCTTGCATTAGACGGAAGAAGCGAGTTCTCGTTTGTGAATGAGTGTGATGACAAAAGAATCCCGGAGGAGACGATTATTGTTTGTTTTTGTTTTCAGTTTTTTATTTTTTTTGGTGTTTTGCATAGGATAATGATCTTAAGCCTAAATCAAGAGCTTGTAAACTCATTATATTCTCCCTGATTAGGGATAATGAGCCTACTTAAGTGTGAGATAAACATCTCAATTTAATTACCATGATGATGTAGGATTAAGATCATTAACCTAATTGTGATTATTTAGATGTTTTTGGATTTTTTGTTTAGTGTTAAGTAATGAGTTTAATCTCTAATCACAGATTAGTGAACTCGTTACACCATCCTAATAGAAGGATGATAGATGAGAACACTTAAGCTGAGGAAGATACCTCAACTTAATCCATGGTTAGGGACTAAATTCATTATATAATAAGCCTTTATTAAATGGATTTTAATTAAAGGATGAGATTAAGAAAGTGGATTTTAAGTTTGTAAGACAACTTGAGGGGGACTTGTCCATTAAACACTAGGGTTAGTCCCTCTTAACCAAAAGGAAGAGATAGAACCCTAATGTAAGGCCCAAGTTACAAGATAAAGCCTTAGTGATTATTAATGTGTTTTGATTAAAAGGTGTAAACAAATTAAAGGTTTAACACTAAGGATTAAATTTATACACTCCATCCTAAGATAAGGATGCAGGCATAACCCTAATTCCAAAGTCCTAAAGCTTTAAGAGTTTAGCCTCTGATTAAGAGATGAGAAGAGAGACTCAAGGAGACTCAAATGTAAAAGACTAGGAGGGGACTATATACAACCCTAAAATTTATCATGCTTGGATATCCTATGGTTTGTGAGGCTTAAGAGAAAGGATCTTCAAGGCCACCAAGGAAGAAGAAGCAGATGAAAAAGAGAAGGAGAGAAAGAATAAGTTGCTTACATCCTGAAGAAGATAAGTAACTTAAAAGAAAGAAAGTAAGAATGATAGAGCACAAGTTAAACAAGTTCACTCCAAAGACAATTAAGGGATGAAAATTCAAAGGAAAGAAGAGGTGGGAGGTGAAGGCAAATCCACTTCCCAGATGACTTACCAAAAGCTCCTGAAATGTTAGTATGAATGCATAAGACATGAAATGAAAAGAAATAAGACAAATGAAGGTGAAAAGACCAAAGTCAGAAGTGAATATGCAATGTAAATGTCATATGAGATGATGCAAAGTCATACAAGATACATATGAATGATCATACAAGGATGAGATGCAATGGAGGCATATTTAAAAGCATGAAAACACATGAATGTTCATGGAATGTAATGGATGCAAAACATAACAAATGAATGAAGAAATGATCAAGAAATGCTTCAAACATCTCCTAAGATGTCTAAGATGACATATAAGAGAATGGAATGGTATGACAAGTTCATAAGTTCATGATATGCAAAGAAGAATGCAAATGAAGATGCAAAATTAGGGTTTTAAGACAACATGAGATGCATATGACCAAAACAGAAGCAATCATCATGATAAAAAATTGAAATTGATCTTAAACAAACCCTAAACCTATACAAGATCACACCCCAAAGAAGAAAGTCAGAAGCCAATCCTAGTGAAAGTTATGAAATTTCTAAGTTAACTAGGGTTTTTGGGTGCTTCTAAAGGGAAAATGCAAATCAAATTGAAAATTCAAGATACAAATATGAGATAAATAACCTAGAAACTATATGTAATATTTGAAAAAATGCAAAAACAATCAAGTTCAAACTCATCATGGTTAGGCAGAAATGAATTTTTCAAGTTAGGGTTAAAAAATGTGATTTTTAAGAACCCTAATTCAAAAGAAATTGGGAAAATGTGATCAAACCTAAAAAGAAATTTCTATGGTGAGTTTGAAAATGTTTAAGGATGCTTCATGAATTTTTTGGTGATTTTTAGAAACCTAAATGTATATTTAATTAATTAAAATCAATTAATTAATTAAATAAAACATTTAAATATTTTAAAAATACTTTTTTAATGCAAAAAATAAAATAAAAAAAGTTTTTAGGTTTAGAAAAATATTTGAAACAGAAATGCAAGAAATGATATTTTTTATTGATGTTTTTTGCTATTTTAAATAAAATGAACAAAAGAAATGAAAAGAAAATGAATTAAAATGGATTAAATGAGAAGTCAAATGATCTGGTGGTCAGGATTTAAACTTGGGTTGACTGGCGCGCAGATGGAGGGCTTGGGTTTGATCTGGAAAAATTATATTAATTAATCCTAATTAAACTAATTAATTAAATTAGGGTTTTAATGAAGCAATCCTAGCCACTCAACACACGTGGGAACAAATCCAAGGGCCTACGTTCAAACCTGGCTAATCAATGCAATTAGGGCTAAATGACTTTCAGGTGACCAGAATAGTGTTCTGGTCATCTTCTCCGGCGAAAAACTCATTTATCATGCATCAAAAAGGGGAATCGAAGAAGAACACGTTCTAGGTTAGAAAGTTTCAGAGCAAGCATACATGGTCATTTCTCCATCATTTTCAAAATAAATCATATTAGTGTGACCAGGGGAACATGTAGAATCAAATTGTAACTTAAAATGAAGGTTCTGGAAAAAAAAACGTTTGAGATGGCTAACTGAGTTGAAGCTTTGAGATTTTGAGCTTTCTGACTCCCTCCTTTGTGCAAAACCACTCCACTTGGTCCCTTGAGGCTTCTGGAGAGCTTAGAACAAGCTTTGAATGGCTGTTTTATGGTGTTTGGTTCTGGTGTGGCAGAAATTGTATTTCTGATTGAGGGGTTTTTAGGCCATGGCAAGGGGTGGGAAATGATCCTTGAGTGATGTTGAGATGATTGGTGAAAGAATCAGTGATTTTTGTTGGCTGTGGAGTGAGTTTCGAAGGAATGGAGTTTTATGGAATTTTTGTGGAACTCAGCTTGTGTGATGTTTCAGGCTCCAAGCTTATGTGAAATGATCTCCTTGATGTCCACATAAGTCATACTGATTGGCCAGAGAGTGGTTGTGGCACAGGCTGATTGGTATGGCTTGTTTTGCAAAAAGTCAAAAGTTGTGGTACCACAAGTATGGGCTGAGTCAGAGCTGGTTTTGAGGGGTGTCCTGCCTCAGCCAGCTTCAAGGAGAACCATGGGATGGTTTGGGATGATCTGCAGCCTTTGATTCAAGTGTTTGCAAGCTTTATGCATAATTGCCATTTTAAGATTTCTTGTGAATCAAGCCATGAAATCCATGCATTCTTGGGCCAATTCTGATGTTTTGAAGTTGCTTTGACATATTATGGTACATAGAAGTTGATTAGAGGTCATGAAATGGCTTGGCAAGTGAATTTGCAAAATTCCCTCTTTGGTGCACACTTGAAAATTATAGGATTTTTGCCAACTTTGAAAGGCCATATCTTGAGTTCTAGGATGAATCAAGACATGTTCTTGTACTTTTTGAAAATGGGAAGACATAATCTACAACTTTCATGTCCAAGAATTTTTCATTTGAAGCATTTTTGGTCATGAAAGAATAGGTTGAATATCTTTCCCAAAATGGAAAGTTTCCATTACAAGTCATTTCCAAAAATAGCAAGTTTGCATTTGGCTCAAAATTCTTCAATCTTGTGAACTTACAACCACTTCTAAGATCAAATAAAGATAATAGAGACTCAAAATGATGATGATGATGACCCTTTCCCCTTGATAGAGGCCTCAGATGCCCTGATTTTGACTTTACTTGCTCAAGAAGTTACCCAATGATCAGATGACTTCTACAGTGAATTACTTCATCAAATTTGGTACACATGATCCTTATAACATATTAAGACCATTAGAAACAAGAATGACCAAAAATTTTGGGATTAAGGCCTCTGAAACCAAAACCCTAATTTTAGGTCATCTGTGTTGGAAATCTTCAGTTTGCCTTTATGCCTTTGCCATTCTTTGTGATCTCTTGACGTTTATTAACTTTGGGGGGCATATTATGATCATGGAACACACATGGACCCTCTTGGCAAGCTTCAAGACCTTTGGGATGGCTCAGATCACTTCTTGGATTGCTCAGATCACAAACCCTATGTGGGATATGATATGCTTATGCTAATGAAAAAATGAAAGATCACAAGTCATGGTGTGAGAAAGAGTGAGGGAAAATTTGGGGTGTTTACAGGCCCTACCCCACTGCTTATGTATCTCACCAGGAATGAGAATCAGAGTCAACATAGTTCCCCTAACTAGGGAGGAAATTTGTTTGTTTTTTATGGTTGAACTCATTATGCATATGCTTAGGTGTTGCAGGCTCGTTTGGTGTGAGTGCGTTTATCGTCTTGCAAAGAGACAAGTCGAAGATAGTTCTTTCGTTAAGAGTGAAGGAGATGAATAGAGAATCCCTGCAAGAAAGACGCTTATTGTTGGTTCGAATGCTTTTATAAGCGTGTATTCAAGTCCCTTTCCATGGATTATGTACTTCTTACATCACCCCAAAATGGAATGAGGAAGAATCACACCCAAGTAAGGAGAAGATCCCCAAGACTTGGTTCCAAAGATTAGGGCTTAAGTACACAAGCCCATTGTACTTATTAAGTGTTTTTGTATTTTGAAGTGAAGAAGTACTTTTTAAGCCTTTCTTTGTGAGAATGACTTCAAGTTTAGACTTTTGTATCATGCTAGACAAGTTCACATTACCCCAAGATAGGATAAATGCAAATTCCCCATGGAATAAGTCCATAACATCAAGAAGTCATTTCAACCTTTATTAAGTCTTTTTTAAGTTGTTTTGAGATGAGAGGAGAGAAATCACCAAAAGGATCTTCAAAGGTAAAATGTCTAAGGGAGACTAAACCTAATGAAGTTGTCATTCTTGTATAACCTAGGTTAGTGATGTTTGAGGATATCTATCCTAATGAAGAGGAAGGAGATAAAAGAAGAAGAAAGAGGAAGAAAAGAAGGCTTAGAAGACAACTTACTTCCATGAAGGAAGATAAGTCATTTCTAAAGGGGAAAGTGAGAAATTATGCAAATCAAGGCATCTTAGATGCTTTCACAAACACAATATTGAAATGTAAAATGAGAGAGAAAGGTTGGAATGTGGAAGAATTTCTATACTCCTAATACTTACCAAAGCCCCTACAAGGTTAGCAAATGAAGCATAATAGATCATAAGAAGTGAAATACAAGTTAATCACACAAAGTAAACAATGTGAATGCATCTTAGGGTTCACAAACCTCACAAGTTAGAACCTAATCCTAAATGAACTTAAGAAGCTCAATGAATTCAAACTAAACCAAAAAAATGCAAGGAAGCACCAAAGTAGCAAAGAAGTTCTAAGGAATTGCAAATGAAGAAGTAATGATGCAAAAGAGTGCAAACATGGATGAAGGCATATGAAAACACCAAAGTCAGAATGTCATCTCAAATTAGAATGTCTACAGTTATCCTAAATGATCATACCAAACTTCATGTGTTAGTTCATGGTGGAATGAGAGATGAACAGAAGAAATCATTCACATGTTCATAAGAGAATAAACAAGTAAGTCAAAGTACAAGTCAAACATGAATGGATGACATGAGATGATAAAAGTCAGTAGCATAAATTACTTATTAGTGTCCTATATGTAGAAGCATACTTCAAGCTCAAGGTTTTGATGAAGTCAACAATATTCAAGCTCATTCCATATTGCAAAAAGTCGAGATTTCAACAAAGATCAAGATCATGGCTATGCATAATCAATGGAATGCTATCGTTCGAATCAAGCTATTGTGCAAACTTTTCAAGACTTGGACACAAGGCTTAGGTATATCAAAACACACTCCTTAGAATGATTTACAAGTGTTCAAAATAGTTTATCATGTTAATTCACTGCATATGCATATTTTGAAATAAATCGGAACTGGTTTAACACTTAAAAATCAAATATTTTTCTGAGTTTTAACAGTGTTAACCGGTTAACCAAATTGGTTAACCGGTTAACGGTCCCAAATTTTGAATTTTGTGGCAACGTTTCAGCGCGTTAACCGATTAACCATTTTGGTTAACCGGTTAACATTGAAGGTTTTCTGAAAAATTGTTTCTTTTCATTTCAAATATTTTTTAAATGTTATACCTCTTCAATAATTTATTTCATAAATTTTATACCTTTCTGAATAGGTGTTTTGACTCTTATAAATTCTGAAATTTTCAAATTCATAAACACCTCCATGAAATTTTAAAATATTATCACTCAATCAAATTCACTAAAATTCAAATATTTTTCATACTTCTAAAAGTGTTCATAGTTCATCATATTTCATATTCCATTTGAACACTTGTATTGAATTTTGAGAAGTGAATTTTGAACATAGGAGAAGATCAATTTTATATTGATACCAAACATTGTATTACACACTCAAAACTACAAAAATTATAGAAAGTTTTTCTATTGTGTCTTGTGATCCAGGATTGTTGGACACAAGGGATAGTGTTGCAAGAGGATTGTTCTTGCACACTAGATTGATTAGTTGTTTAGAAAGTAGGCCTCACCATTTGAAGGTGTGATAGGTTATACGTTTCTAAAAACTAGTGGAAATATCTTTCGTGTTTGAAAGAGGACTGGATGTACCTTCGGACTGTGAAGGGAACCAGGATAAATCTCCTTGTCACTTTTTATTTCTTGCTTTATCGTTTTCATACCATAAACCATAAAAAGCAAAATCCATCCATCAAAGAAAAATAATTGAGAAAAATATTATAACACCTAATTCACCCCCCTCTTAGGTGCACTTTGATCTTACAATTGGCATCAGAGCAGGTTTAGGTAACCTGTTCCTACAAGATCCTTTATGGCTTCCGCAAACTCGAATCCTGTTTTCAAAGATGGTGGAAGTAGCAACAAGCCTCCGCTCTTCTCCGGCGAATACTTTGATCTTTGGAAAATCAGAATGAAGGCACATCTTGAAGCCCAAGGAGAAGGTATATAGGAAGCAATCGAAGAAGGTCCTCATAATCCTGTTAATGTGATCAATGGCGTTGGAACCGCAAAGTTGAAGAATACTTATGATGAAGATGATAAGAAGAAGATCCTAAATGAGAAGAAGGTAATCAACATACTCCAAAGCGCTCTTAGTATGGACGAATTCTTCCACATATCACAATGCAAATCGGCAAAGGAGATTTGGGATACTTTGGTAGAAACACATGAAGGAACAACAGAAGTAAAAAGATCAAGGCTTAACACGTTGAGTCAAGAATATGAAATGTTCCGTATGCAGCCCGAAGAATCTATTGTTGCCTTACAAAAAAGATTTGTTCATCTAATAAACCACTTGATTGCACTCGGGAAGACCTTCACCAACGACGATCTCAATTTGAAAGTCCTAAGGTCCTTGACAAGGGAATGGCAACCGAAAGTGACCGCTATTTCGGAAAAGAAGAGTCTCTCAATGATGACATCCACATCTCTATTTGGAAAACTTCAAGAGCACAAATTGGAACTTGGAAGGCTCGAGAAGCACAAAAGTCAAGAGAAAAAGTCCAAAGGAATTGCTTTGAAGATTGACACGAAGGATGACAAAGATGACGAGACTTCTGAAGATGAGAACTTCATGCTTCTTGTTAAGAAGCTTGGTAAGTTTTTTAACAAAAATAAAAATTCCTCTTTTCTTAAAAAGAGTAAACATTTCAGGAAGAAGGATGCATCCACATCGATTCAAGAAGTCACATGTTATGAATGTGGGAAGCAAGGTCACATAAAACCGGATTGTCCAAGACTTGCAAAGAAAGGAGGATTCAAAGGCAAGAAGGACTTAAAAAATAAAAAGGCTTATGTTGCTTGGGACGATAATGAAGTTCGTTCCTCATCGGAATCGGAAAGCGATGAATGTGCAAATATGGCTTTAATGGCTTCACATCACTCCGATGAAGAAAATGACGAGGTTAGTAGCAACTTTTCAATTTATGAAAATGATGCACAAGAAGTCATAGATGAACTTCTAAAAGAATGCAAGACTTTGTACAAAAATATTTCATCCCAAAAGAAACGAATATTATCTTTAGAAGAACAAAATACATCTTTTGGAAAGTACATTGAAAATGAAAAACAAAAAATTAATGGATGAAAAACAAAGCCTTGCATGCAAAAATTGTGAGTCATTATCTTTTCAAATTGTTCAGCTTAAAAGAGTCTTAGAAAGATATGAAAAAGGTCAAATTGGCTTGGAGGAAATTCTTAGGCACCAAAGATATCCCAATGACAAAAGTGGTTTAGGATATTCTAAGTTTTCCAAACCAAGCACAAGTGAAATCGTTTTCGTAAAAGCTAGTGAACAAATTGTTAAAGAAAAGACTAACAATTCTAAAACTATGCATCAAAGTCATAAAAAGAAAAGAATCATTAAGAAACAAAAATATGTTTCTATATATAAAAGTCAATTTCAACCTACTTGTTTTTATTGTGGAATCAAAGGCCATACACCTAATGCTTGCTATGTGCGCAACATTGGTGTTGCTAAAGGGCATTATGTGTGGGTTGAAAAGGGTAATAACTATCAAGGACCCAAAGCAATTTGGGTACCTAACAATACTTGACTTTGTTTTGTAGGTATGCTTCAAAACAACTTCTACTCAATGGTATCTCGATAGCAGTTGTTCAAAGCATATGACGGGCGATATTAAAAAATTTTCAAGTCTATCTCTTAAGGCCAAAGGATACGTTACTTACGGTGATGATAATAAAGGAAGGATTCTTGGAGTTGGAACCATTGGTGCATCTCCTCATACAATCATCGAAGACGTCCTTTATGTGGAAGGCCTTAAACACAACCTTCTTAGCATAAGTCAATTGTGTGACAAAGGATTCCGAATCAACTTCACAAAGGAGGAATGCTTGATAGAACATGAAGTCACTCATGACCTCTTGCTAAAAGGTAAAAGATTTAATAACATTTTCATGATTTCTTTTGATGACTCTTCCTTGAAGGTAAAGTGCTTAATGGCAAACAACAACGAAGCATGGCTTTGGCATAAGAGGTTTACTCACATTCACATGGAGCATTTAAACAAATTAATAAAGCATGATCTAGTTGTTCGTCTTCCGAAGATAAAGTTTATCAAGGATAAGCTTTGTGACGCATGTCAAAAGGGGAAGTAAACCAAAACATCCTTCAAGACCAAGAAAGTGATATCTACTTCAAGACCACTACAATTGTTACATATGGATCTTTTTGGTCCATCAAGAACAAAAATCTTCGGAGGTAACGTTTATGCCTTAGTTATTGTTGATGATTTCTCTCGATACACATGGACATTGTTTTTAGTGCAGAAAAGTGATGCCTTCAAAGCATTCAAGAAGTATGCCAAGCAAATTCAAAACGAGAAGTCACTCTCAATAGTCTCCATTAGAAGCGACCATGGTGGAGAATTTCAAAATTCATCATTTGAAGATTTTTGTGAAGAGCATGGAATCTCTCACAATGTTTCCGCACCAAGGACTCCTAAACAAAATGGTGTCGTAGAAAGGAAGAATAGGGCATTAGTGGAACTTGCAAGGATAATTCTTAGCGACTCAAATCTTCCTAAATATTTTTGGGCGGATGCGGTTAGCACGGCTTGTTTTGTAAGTAACCGTGTCAATATTCGACCAATTCTCAAGAAGACTCCATATGAGTTGTTCAAGGGTAGGAAACCAAACATATCTTTTTTCCACGTATTCGGATGCAAATGTTTCGTTCTTAACAACGGCAAAGACAATATTGGTAAGTTTGATGAGAAATCCGACGAAGGTATATTTCTTGGCTATTCTCTATCAAGTAGAGCCTTTAGAATTTTCAATAAACGAACACTTACTATTGAAGAATCTATTCATGTTTTGTTTGATGAGACTAACCCCTCGAAAGAGGATAATATTATTGTGGATGATGATGATGATGTAGTAGATCTATCACAACAACTCCTTGATTTCGGTATAGACCTTGGTTGTATCCCTCTCCGATGTGATAACACAAGTGCCATAAATATCACAAAGAACCCGGTCATGCATTCAAGAACAAAGCATATAGATATCGGGCATCACTTCCTTCGAGATCATGTTCTAAACGGAGATGTCGATGTTACGTTCGTGGATACACACAATCAACTCGCCGATATATTCACTAAACCGTTGGCTAAAGAGAAAATTTTCAAGATTCGACGAGAACTTGGTATTCTCAATGAAGGTAACATCTAACTTTAACTTAAAAATTGCTTGTTGAATGTTTTTATTGCATTATATGTGTGTTTGTTCACTTTTGTGTCATAAAATGCTAGCACTTTCATTTTGCCGGTTTCCGTTTTTCTCACTTTCGTATACCCGAAAATAATCGGTTTCAAAATATTTTTTGATCGAAAGTTGTGTTTTGATAAGTGCTAACACTTTATGAAAATTTTTCATGAAAACCTTTTTCCATTTTCTCTAAAACATGCTGCTGGATTTTTTAAAAAATTGAAATTTTTTAACCGTTAACCGGTTAACGTAATCGGTTAACCGATTAACACATCCAAAATTTGGATTTCCAACGGACGTTCAGAATTTATTTCTTTTATTTTTTTACTATGTCTTTAATATATATGTTTCTAGTACATTGCATTGCATGTTTTGTTCATTCACATTCACATGCTTTGACTCTTCAACCATGACTACAATAAACACTATTTATCATCTTCTTCCAACTTCCAACCTTCAGCAAATCAAACCCCCATTAAAAACCATTATCTCCTAATCTTTATAAACCCTCTTCAAACCTCATTCAACTCACCTAACATAAAATCCAAAAATTCATCTCTTCCAAACCCTAACTCCATCATTTGTTCATGGCACCTCAAAGGAAAGGAAAGTAACCTGCCTCAGTGTCAGAAGAAGCTCCAGTTGCAGAAACACCAATGGAATCCACCAAGAAGAGGAGGCTAGATTTCAAAGTCAGAGTCAGACCATTTCTTAAGGGTAAATATGTTCTTCTGAAATCCTTCAAACCTCCAACTTTTAAGTTTCCTGCATTGCTAGAATTTCAAGGCATCAGTGACTTTGTTGCTGACAACGGGAAAGTTTACCCGGATTTGGTCCAATCCTTCATGCATAACTTCTCACTCAACTTGGATTGGCATGGAAAACATAAGCTGCATACCCTTGTTAGAAAATGTGAAATTAAAGAGGATTTGGGTGCTCTGGCTGTGTCGCTGAACATTCCCTTTTCCGGTGTGTTTCTTCGCAAAGGCGTGAACCACACGGATGACATTTGGTCCAGCTATAATAAAATGGAGTACTACTACTCAATCTGCCGTTTTCCGAAGAATGTTGTGACATCGGGAAAACACACTTCAAGGACACTATGCTATGCGAAATATTTGACGGTTGATGAACGGTTGTTACACTATATCTTTTGTTATGTGCTGCTGCCCAAGGATTCAAACCACTCTCAAATCAATGACTTAGAGATGCAAGTGTTGTTCGCAATCAAGAAAAATGTGAAGATTAATTGGATGCTCACAATGATGTATCATTTGAAGCAACAAATCTCTCTCAAAACAAGACTTCCTTATGCTCGGCTTATTTCTCGGATCATTGATCAAACTGACTTGGTTATTGGTAGGGAATCATTCATCGCCATGAAGGCTACGGCGAATGAGATTAATGAGATTACAATTGTGAAGAATACTGGAATTGTTCAACGCAATGATGGTTCTTATGAATATGCCGATGGTTCCTCCGCTCCATCCTTTCCTATTCCCGAAGGTGGCATAACCAATGAATTCCTCTACACCACCATCATGACAAACCACCGTGAAACCCAACGAACTATCAAAAGTCTTCAGAAACTTGTTATCGGTTCTCACAACCAAACCGAAGACGATGATGAAAGTGAAGCCGGTAGTGAAGATGGTGAAGATGAAAGTGATGAAATGTCCGATGATGAATGAACATGCATGTCTTGTTTTTTTTTTTGTTGTTGTTGTTTTATGAATTCTGTTATACATCCTAAGTTTGTTAGGCACTTTTGATTTCATTTCAGTTGTATGTTTCCGTACTCTTTTCCCGTTCAATCCAATTATGTTTGTGTTATATTTGTGCTATTGTGTATGTTTTCCGTTTGAATGTTAAGTTGCATCATGCTGGATTGTGTAACACCCTAAATTTGCCCTCTCATTTTCATAGCATTTAGCATATCATTTGCATATTTCGCACTACATCATTAGCATAGAAAAATGAAGCATGCCATTCATTGTTGAAGCATAGCATAGGCTGGCAGTGATTTCAGTTCATTGATTCGATTCAGAGGGATGTTTGACCTAATCTTGGTCAGACTATCAAAGGATTAGTTGAATTGCAAATTATCTGTACTGGGGGTTCTCAGGCAACGTGTTTCAAAGTCGGGTCGTGTTGCATGCAGAGGTCATCTGTTTGCTAAGCAGTGGTTTAGGTGATGGTGTTGGATTCAAAGATTCAGGCTTATCATGATGATGCTTAAAATGTGCCTTATTCAGAAGGTTGGTGGTTTCTGTGGAGGCTAGGCGAGATTAGTTTTGAGTTGAGTGAATTGATTGAATCGATATTTCGTGGTTATGTGCGTATTGGTGATAATTGGTTCGTCCCACAAAAAGTATAACTCTTGTCGAATTATCCATTTAAGCCAATTTCTCAACCGTCGTCCGTATTTCGAATTCTCCCAATTTTTTGATCATTTAAATCCATATTCATATCCAACATTTCCATTATTTCCTATCCATTCATCCGTTTTTAATAACCATACTCTTTTTCAAATCCAAAAGCCCATTCCAAGTTCATATCCATTTATTCATAATCCATGTCCGATTTTCCAATTCATGATCAATTTCCTTTCTAAATTCAATATCCATATTGGCCATTATCCATTTTATTTCAAAATTCGTCTTTATTCAATTTCTATCCAAAAATTTCTTTTATTATTTTCATTATCTTTTCTTTTTCCATTTTTTGAACCCAACCTTTCTATCCAAAAAAATGTTTTATTATTTTCATTATCCTTTCTATCCCAAAATTTATTTAGAGCCCATTTTTATCAGTTTTTACATAGTACAAATTCACAAAAAAAATAATAATAATAAAAGAAGCCACACATGCATTAGCCAACTCAAGCCTCCACTTACACTCAGATTTGAATGGAAAAATTGAAGTGGCAAGGCAAGCCAACCTCAGCTGTATTCCGAAGCCAAGCCACATACATGTTTTCATCGCTACCCACATCAAAACGCTGCAGCAAACAGAGTAAAATGGTGGTACACTTTCAAAAGCATAGTCACGAATATAGCGTTGCACTCACAAGCCTAAAACGCATCACCTATGGCTTATGACACCACTTGACACAAAAACTCAAAAAGGAAAAAAAACTCATTGAAAAAAATATCAAAGGAAAAATTATAGAGAACTCATTGACAACAAAAGCAAAAAAAGAAAAACCATAACAGAAAGGGAAGGAAAAGAAATTCTGTTACAAAGAGATATGGATCTTTCATCACAAAACCATAACAGAATTTTTCTGCACTTTCTCTTCATCACTGATAACACTCTCGATAACCAAAAAAAATCGCTCTTCTCCATTATCAACAGCGTAATCAAATTCTGCTCATCAATCATCAAACAACAAGAATGTTCGTCACTCTCCTCATTGAGATGAAACAGAGGTCACCATCAGCTTCGAAGCCTTATCCTTGATTGCTTTGAGCAGAGTCCGAGCTTCACCAATTGCACCGACATAATTCAAATCAAAATTCAGAAGGTTTTCGCAGAAGAATTAGCAAATAAAATTCGACGGAAGCGTGTTCGTGTGCACACCTGAATTAAATCGGCTTCATCGTCGTTAAGCTGTAGCTGGATCGGTATTCATCTTCATCAACAACAGCTCACCATTCTTCGACGTTGATCACCATCATCGTGTCGTTTGTCGTTAAACCGATATCAGCGCTTCGAGCTGAAGCATCACGCAGCGGCGTCCTCGTTCGTCAACAACAGCAAAATCAATGACGTGCTTACGTTGATTTCATCACCTCTCGTCAATCTCGTCATCATCACAAGGCTCTTCAAACCGAAGCTCCAAGCCTCGCCTTCATCTATCACCTTCAAGAGTGTAGCTACGATTCACAGAGCAAACAGAGTGGATCGAGATCGAAAAAGGAATAGGAGCGCAGATTACATTATCTTCGGCACATTCATCTCCAAGTTACAGGTGCGTCTTGAATTCTTGTTGTAGGATTATCATGTGTGCTGAAATCTTAGCTCCAATTGATAGAATAGTTTATTTGAAGTTTGAGGGAGATGGAGGTTGAGTGAGGTGTTCCATCGTGAGGTTGTTGATCGGAGGAGAAGTTATGAGCGAGAGGAAGTTTTAGGTTAGGAGAGAGACGATCGAGTGTGAGGGAGGATGAGGTCCGACGATGGTGAGCGACGGCCTCTGATATGAAGGATGTGATGAACATGGCGCCGTAAGGCCGAAGCAGGTCCGGCGGCGGTTTAGACGGAGAAGAGAAAGTGGCCAAGCAGCGATGAATGGTAGAAGACGAGATAGGTAGAAGATGAGCAGAAGCAAGACGGCGCTAGGTCGCCGGGATGAGAGTAAGGAGGACGGAGGTTTGAGTAAGGTTGTGTTTAGTGTTTAGTTTGTTGATCGGAGAGGAAGGACGAAGGTACGGAAGAATGACGGCGGCGGTTAGGTCAATAGGAAGATGAAGGAGCGGTGTTGAGAGGTAGAAGGAGGATGGACGGTGGCCGACTGTGAGGTTGAAGGATGGAGGTGAGCGGCGGCGGCCTTTTAGGGTTAGAAAAAGGGGAAGACGAATTTGAGAGGGAGAGAGGCAAATACTGATTGCTGCTGGCTTTATTTATTCATTGAATCATGTTAATTTTTTAATATAATGCTTAGAAAGACTGTTTAGAAAATAGAATAGTTCAGTTAGTTAACATTTTAGAAAATATCATATTTAGGAAAAAAAACTGTTAAGAAATAGAGATAGGTTATTTGGTATAATAGGAAATGTAATAGATTAATTAGAATATTCTATTAGGAAATAGAAATAGAATTTAATTAGTATATTTGTTTAGAAATTGTTTAGAAATAATTGTTTAGAAATTGTTTAGAAATAATTGTTTAGAATTTGTTTAGGGTAATAATGGTTAGAATTTGTTTAGAAATAATTGGTAGAATTTAGTTAGAAAATGTGTAGATATAATAGAGTTTAAGTAGATGAAAGATGTCTAGGTTAGTTAACAATTGTTAGGAATTTAACAATAGTTTAATTAGCATAATAGTTGTTTAGTGTATTGCTTAGTTCTTTTAATATTGTTTAGAAATATAATAGGATTAGAATAATTGCTTAGAATAATGCTTAGAAAATAATAGTTCTAATGAATGTAATATTGGATTAGTATGATCATTGTTTAGAAAATAAGAAGAATAAAAAAGGTTGTTTGTGTGTTCAGACCTAGGCCCATGCCAGGTTGATATTCGTACCCCAGCCCCTCTAGGCCCAAATAAATTCAGTTAAAAACCCTTACTGCATGTACCTCTTTTTCTATTCCTTTTATTTTCTCTATCAACTTAATTTCTCTTTTATTCAGTTTCATTTTAATTCAAATAAAATAGTTATATTCATCTAAAAATTCCCAAATAAATCATAGATGTTCCTTTGTGTCTCTAGTATTTTGTCATATTTTTATTTTATTTTTTTCATTGATTAGCGTGCCAGAATTAAATCACCAATGTATATAGCTTCATTTGCTTCTTTTCTTGACCAGTCTGTCTTGTTTATTTTCCATAGACTTCAATATTGGGAGTTTTGATCCCATTCGTTTTGCATTGTGTTCCTAAGATCTTCTAGTTTTCATGTGATTTTTTCTCAGAATTTTTAGGAAATTATTTCTTGAGTTTTGGCCAGGTGTCTTGTGATGTAAGTTTTCTGTCCTAACTTGTGTTTGTGCCTCCATTTAACCTAGTTCCTTTCTGAATTTTTGCAAGTCCTTTTGTCAGGTTGATATAATGTGTTTTAAGTTCATTTGGTTTCAGTTGTAGAATTTTTAGATGGCTGGTTGATTATTTGTGGATTTTTGTTCTCACCCTGTCCCATTTTGCTTCTTTTGGTTTGTTAGATCTCTTATAAGCTTAGAAGGGCACTTGTGCCAACTTCTTCTTCTCATTTGGGGTTCCTTTAGGATATGGGTACCTTCCTGGTTCTAGGATAGGTCTTGGTTCTTCTAAATATTTGAGTTTGCTTCATATTCAAGTCATTTGTTTCTTTAAGTGTTTAAATTCCATTTTTTGGTTCCATTGCTTTTATTTTGATATTGTTTGGTATGGTGTGACTTCTCTCTTCATCTTGCTGGACTCTTATGCCTTCTTTATACCATTTTGATTCTGGTTTTGAAATTTGTGCTTGTATTCATTTGTGTATGCTAACCTTGCAGGGGCTATGGTAAGTGTGAGATGTGGGAATTGAGTTCCACATCTCTAATTCTTATCTCTTCCTTTTATGTTTATGTGGACTAACCCTCTTTTGTTGGGCCTAGGCCTTTCTCATCCCTTCTTCTATCTTCTTCTTTCTTCTTCATTAGGATAGAAACCTCACTAACCTTTAGGATATCTAGGCATGTGAATACTTAGGATTATTTTAGTCCCCCTTTAGAATTTTTCCTTTGAGATCCTTTGGTGCTCTCTCTTCTCATCTTCAAACTTAATTCTAATTCATTTAATAAAGGTTGAGTACTTTCATGTGACATGAGACTTTGCTATGAGATGCTCACATGCGTCCCATTTCGGGGCGAGGTGTGAGTCATCACTCGTGGTGGATAGGTCTTAGCATGAGTACCTCACAAAGAAAAGCTAAAAAACACTTCTTAACCAAAAAACCACAAAAACACTTAATAATGATAATAGGTTAGTGTGCTTGAGCCTTCACTTGTGGGACTAGCTTTGGGGATTTCCTCCATAGATAGGTGTGCCTCTTGCGCATTCCATTTCGGGATGATGTGAGATGTACACATCCCATTGAGTAAGACTTAGGTACACTTACCTATGCAAACCTTCACAAATAAAAGCTTCATAAAAATCTCAAACAAACAATAAGCGTCTTTCCTTCGGGAATTCTTCTCTCATCTCATTCGCTCCGTCCGCGAACTTGCTCCTACTTGTCATCTTGCAAGACGGTTACGCACTCGTCGTCCGAGCCTGCAACACCTGAGCATTGACATAGGCAGTTCAAGCCTTAATTCACAAGCAATCTCTTTTCTACCCCTAGTTAGGGGAACTACGGCGTCTCTGATCCTCATTATCCTGATGAGGTACGTAGGCAGCGGGGTAGGGCCCGTTCGAGCACAATCTTTATATTCCCTACATTTTTCCTTCGTTTCTTATTTCAATTCTTTTCTCAGTTCATTTTCCAGTCCATTTCTTTCCTTTTGCTGCAGTTTCCATACCCTCACCCTTTGAAATAGTAATCCAAGCAAGCGTGGATCCCGTCGGGTACGACGGACGATTTGGGGTGCTAATACCTTCCTAGGTCGTAACCGACTCCCGAACTCAGTTCTTTGGTTCGCAGGACATTGTCCTTTCCTTCTTCCTCAGGTTTGTGCAACATTAACTTTCCCATTCTTTCGGGATAAAAATGTCTGGCTGGCGACTCTAACCTTTCCGCGCCACTTTCGCGTTTGTACTAGGATGAAAATCCCGGGAGCGACAGATTGCTTGCATATTTTCATGATTATGCTTGATTCTCTCTTCCTTTTTGCTAATGCCAAAGGGGGAGAAGAGCTTGGTTTTCTAATATCTCTCTGTGCAGAATTTTGCCTCTGTTAAGATAGGGGGAGTTGACGGATATAAGGGGAGAAGAAAGCCTAGAACAAAACATCGATCAAAGCTTGTGCAAAATTCTTTTGGTTGTCATCATCAAAAAGGGGGAGAATGTAGAAGCATACTTCAAGCTCAAGGTTTTGATGAAGTCAATAATATTCAAGCTCATTCCGTATTGCAAAAAGTCGAGATTTCAACATAGATCAAGATCATGGCTATGCATCATAAATGGAATTCTATCGTTCGAATTAAGCTATTGTGAAAAATTTTCAAGACTTGGACACAAGGCTTAGGTATATCAAAACACACTCCTTAGAATGATATACAAGTGTTCAAAATAGTTTATCATGTTAATTCACTGCATATGCATATTTTGAAAAAATCGGAACTGGTTTAACACTTAAAAATCAAATATTTTTGAGTTTTAACAGTGTTAACCGGTTAACCAAATTGGTTAACCGGTTAACAGTCCCAAATTTTGAATTCTGTGGCAACGTTTCAGCGTGTTAACCGATTAACCATTTTGGTTAACCGGTTAACAGTCCCAAGTTTAAGATTTTTTGAAAGTGTTTTGATATTTTAAAAAAAATGTGTAAAAGAAAATGCAAATAAAAATAAATAAAAGTGAAATTAAGTAAATCCTATGGTCCAGATTCAAACATGGGGAAACCTAGTTGACTACGCGCTTGTTTGAAGGGTCAGGATTCATTATGGCTAATTAATTTGATTTATATTAATTAAATCAGGTTTTATTTAATTAATTAGATTAGGGTTTTAATGATCTAATCCTAGCCATTCACGTGCATAATTAAAATAGATCCAAGGGTCCACATTAAATCTGGAGAACTAGCTTTAATTAGCCCTAATCAAACTCAGGTGACCGGAGGGGAGCTCCGGTCATCTTCTCCGGCGACACCCTCACCTGACTCCACTTAAAACGCCATGAAACACCACCAAAATCTCCATAAATGATCTATGAACATCATTAAACAAGAATCCAACACCAAAAATCATTTATTTTCAAAAACCAGCATGAATCGAAGCAAACATCTTTTAGGTCAAAAATTTCAGAGATACGGTTCATGCTCGTTTCTTCACCATTTTCAAAAACAACAAGTGTAGTGTGATCAGGGGAGCATGGGGAACATTTCCAAAACATAAAACAAAGCTTCTGGAAAAAAAGTTTGGATGAACTACCTGAGATGAAGCTTTCACTCCTTGAGCTTTCTGGCCTCTTTCTTTGTTCAATCCACCTCCAATGAACTCCCTGATGATGTTGCAATGCTTAGAACAAGTTTATGTGGCTTGGTTTGAGAGATACAACTCCTTTGCACCAGGAATCGTGTTTTTGTTTGGCTATGTTTCAAGGCTTCTTAAAGGGTGCTTTGTGATCCTTAGACCATTTGGAGATGATTGGTGAAGTTTGTTTTGAGGTTTGTGGCTTGTGTGATCAGATTCGAAAGCTTGAAGGTTTTGGGGATTTTTGGAAATCTGAGCTTATCAATGGATTCAGGCTAGTGTGTGTTATGAAATGAGTTGCTTGAGGCTTGTATTGGATGTCCTGATTGGCCAGAGGAGTTGGTGTGGCACAGTTTGATTGGTATGGACAAATTGCAAAAACATCAAAAGTTTTGTACCACAAGCATGGGCCATGGAAGAAGCTGTTTGAAGGGGTGGTTGGCCTCAGCAGAGTTCATGGATGGCCCTTGGATGGAGTTTGTGCAGCTGTAACAAGTGGATGAAGAGATATCATAGGTTTTGAAAATTTCCCTCTTTGGAATTTCTTGAAGTGCAAGGCATAGAATCTTGTGATTTTTGGTGCAATCTTGATCAAAATGTGTTGCATTATGTTGGTATGATGTTTAGAAGTTGATTAGAGATCATGAAATGGCTTGGCAAGTGAAATTGCAAAAATCCCTCTTTGGTGCACACTGTAAACACCCCAAATTTTCCCTCACTAATTTCACACCATGGCTTGTGATCTTTCATCTTTGCATAAGTTTAAGCATATCATCTCATATTGCATTTTTGTTTCACTACATTAGTTCAAGTTCATCTGCATCTAGGGTTTGTGATCTGATCAATCCAAGGATCCATCTGAGGCACTCCAAAGGTCTACAATCATTCCAAGAGGGTCTATATGTGTTCTATCATCATTTTACATCCCTCAAAGATCAAGGAAGTCAAGAAATCACAAGAACTTAGAAAGCATGTAAGCAGAGCTAGGGTTTCACTACACAGATGACCTGAAATTAGGGTTTTGGTTCAAAGGCCATAACTCCAAAATTTTTGGTCATTCTTGTTTCTAATAGTCTCAATATGTTATAAAGATCATGTGTACCAAGTTTTATGAAGAAATTCATTGTGGAAGTCATTTGTTCACTGGGTAACTTCTTGAGCAAGTCAGAGCAAAATTAGGGCATCTGAGGCCCCCAACAATGGAACCAAAGTGGTATTTTCATCAAATTGAAGTTATATGATCTTTATTTGATCATTGAAGTGTTGGAAGTTCACAAAATTGAAGAAAATTGAGCTAAACCAAAAGTTGCCAAAAATGGAAATGACTTGTAATGGAAACTTTCCATTTTGGGAAAGTTTTTCAACCTCCTCTTTCTCAACCAAAAATGCTTCAAATGAAAAATTGTTGGTCATGAAAGTTGTATATTGGATCATTCCCTTTTCAAAAAGTACAGGAACATGTCCTAATTCATTATGGAACTCAAGTTATGGCCTTGCAAAGTTGGCAAAAATCCCATAATTTTCACTTTCACACCAAAGAGGATTTTTTGCAATTTCACATACCAAGTCATTTTGTGACCTCTAATCACTCTCTAAGCATCATACAAACATAGTACATTGCATTGTGATCAAAATTTCCCAAGGAATCACAAGTTTCTATGGCTTGCATCACAAGATTTCTCAAAAAGGGGAAAATCACATAACATTTGCAAAACCTATGAGATCTTTCCCTCCAAGCCTTCCAGCTGCATAATCTCAATCCCATGGCTCTCCTTGATCAATGTTGAACCAGGACATTCCATAGAACAGCTTCTACATGAGCCCATACCTTAAGTACACAATTTGTTGACTTTTTTGCAAATGGACCCATACCAATCAGCTGTAGCCACAACCACTCTCTGGCCAATAGGGTTATGTTATGTGGACCAAAAGCAAGCCATAACACAACACACACAAGCCTGAATGATCAGATAAGCCAAAGTTCACAAAAATCACCCTCAACCTTCCTCTCTTCGAAACACTCTGTCCAGCCACTCAAATCTCAAACAAACTTCACCATTCAACTCACCATCATCATTAGAACATTTCCCAACCATTACCAAGCCCTAAAAGCCAGCCAAACACAAACACGATTTCAGGCCCGTTGAGTTGCAACCCTTCAATCTAGCTCATTTCAACTCATTCCAAGGCTTGTAACAACATCAGGGGATCAAGTGGAAGCTTTTTGCACCAAAGAGGAGGCCTGAAAGCTCCAGAAGTGAAAGGTCCAACTCAGGTATCCATCTTCAAACTTTTTTCCAGAAGCATGATTTTAAGTTTCTAAATTGTTCTACATGTTATGTTGATCATCATGATATAATTTGTTTTGAAAATGAGTTGAAAACAGGCTTGTATTTGACTTCTGAAACTTTGCCCGTGAAACATGTTTTTGTTTGATTCTCATTATTGATGCAAAATAAATTGGTTTTGAGGGTGGATTCGTGTTTAGGATGAGTTGGAGATTTGATCTAGAGCTTTAGAGCTCCTGAAATGGCCTAGGGAGAGAGTTTGGAAAAGTACCCTGCTGGAGAAGACGACCGGAACACTGTTCCGGACGTCTGAGGTGGATTAGGGCTAATCTCAGGTGATTAGCTAAGTTTGAATTTTGGCCGTTTGATGAGTGTTTGGCGCGTGTTTTGGAGGGCTGAGATCACTTCATTAACCCTAATCTTTTTTAATTAATTTAATTAAGTCAGCTTAAGTCATAGTCGTAGGATTTCATTTAATTTGAAAGATTAAGTCACAACCTTTGGACCTAAATACCCCAAGTCACGCTGACTTTGCATCCTGACCCCTGAATTTCTCAACTTTTGATCCCAGCCTCTCATCCTGCATACTTTCATTTTCATTTTTATTTCTTTCTATTTTATTTTGTTTATTTATTTAAAATAGTAAAAATCATCCAAAACATATTTCCTTCTGCATTTTAATTTCAAATATTTTTCTTCACCCAAAAACATTTTTATTTTTATTTTTTGCATTAAAAAATCATTTTAAAAATATTTAAATGTTTATTTTAATTAATTAATGGAAATTAATTAATTAAAAAACCATTTAGGTTTCCAAAAATTCCAAAAAAAAACACATTGCATCTTAAGACATTTAGAAACATTGTCAAACCATTCATGCAAATTTCATTTTGGTTTTGATCCAATTTTGACATTTTTCTTGAATTTAGGGTTCATAAAATTCCCTTTTTGGAACCCTAACTTTGAAAATTCTTTTCTGCCTAATCATGAAGGGTTTGACAATGATTCTTTTTGCATTGTTTTCCATATAGCATGTAGTTTCTAGGGTATTTTTGTCATGAATTTATCCCTCATTTTCAAATTGATTTGCATTTTTCCTCTTAAGGTACCAAAAAACCCTAGTTAACTTAGAAAAAATCATAACTTCCTTTAGGTTAAGAGTTGGACCTTCTCCTTTGGGGTGTGTAATCATATAGGGTTAGGGTTTGTTTGAGCTCATTTGAAATTTTTTATCATGTAAATTGTTTCTGTTTTGATCATTTGCATCTCATCCTTTCATGTAATCCTAATTTTGCATCCATACTTGCATCTTACATTGCATTGCATGAACATGTGAACTTGTCATGACATTATAAGAACTTGTATGCCATCTTAGACATCTTAAGACATTGTTTGAGCATTGCTTGGTCATTTATTCATACATTTGCTATGCCTTGCATCCATTTCATTCCATAAACATCCATGTGTTTTCATGTTTCCCATTTGCTTCATTTGCATTCATTCTCCTTGTATGAACATTCATAACACTTGGTATTCCTTTGCATCATATCATGGAATCATTTGCATCATGTGTTTGCTTCTGGTTTGGTTTTTTATCTTTGCATATGCTTCACTTCACTTCATCTCTTTCTTTATGCTAACATTTTCAGGTGGTAAGTAATTTGAGAAGTGAATTTGCCTTCACTTCTCATTTCTATTCATCTTCTTCATATGCATCCTTGCTGCATTTTTTATTTGTCTTAGAGTGAGCTTGCTCATTCATGTTCATCCCTCACTTTCTTTCTCTAAGTCACTTATCTTCTTCAATGAAGTAAGTAACTTATTCATTTGTTTCTTCCTCCTTTCATCTGCTTCTTCCCTTGGTGGCTTCTTTGAAGATCTTTCTCAAGCCTTGCAAACCATAGGAACATCCAAGCATGATAATAATTAGGGTTGTGATTAGTTCCCCCTTAGATTTTACCTTTGAGTCTTCCTTGTGTCTCTCTTCTCATCTCATCATTAGAGACTAAACTCTTAAACTTTTAGGACTTTGGAATTAGGTTTATGCCTGCATCCTTCTCTTAGGATGGAGTGTATAACTTTAATCCTAAGTGTTAAACCCTTAATTTGTTTAAACCTCTTAATCAATCCATCTTAATAATCACTAAGACATTAACTTGTAACTTGGGCCTTGCATTAGGGTTCTAATTCTTCCTTTATTGGTTAAGAAGGACTAACCCTAGTGTTTAATGGACAAGTCCTCCTCAAGTTGTCTTACAAACTTAAAATCCACTTCTTAATCTCATCCCTTAATTAAAATCCATTTAATAAAGGCTTTGTTTTGTCATGAGGTTAATCCCTAATCATGGATTAAGTTGAGGTATCTTCCTCAGCTTAAGTGTGCTTATCTATTATCCTTCTATTAGGATAGTGTAATGAGTTCACTAATCCTTGATTATGGCTTAAACTCATTACTTAACACTAAACAAAAACTCAAAAAAATCTAAATAATCACAAGTAGGTTAATGACCTCAATCCTACACTATCATGCTAATTAAGTTGAGATGTTTGTCTCATACTTAAGTAGGCTCATTATCCCTAACCAGGGAGGATATGATGAGTTTACAAGCCCTTGATGTAGGCTTAAGCTCATTAACTTATGACAAACACACAAAAAAACATTAAAAGATTGAAAACACAAAAAACAAACAATAATCGTCTCCTTCGGGATTCTTTTCTCATCATCTTCATTCACAAACGAGAACTTGCTTCTTCCGTCTAATGCAAGACAGTTAGCACTTGAGCCAGACGAGTCATACACTTGAGCATAGGCAAGCAAGCAGTTCATAGTCAATTTATCTTTCAGTCTCTTTGAGTCAAACTACGGTGTTCTGACTTCCTCATTGCACGAGAGGATACGTAGGCATAACTTAACTGTTATCGAACAAAAGTCTCTGTGTCTTCCCCCTCTTCCAGCATTTAAGCCTCATTCTTGAGCATTTCACTTCACCTTCTTGCACTGACATTTGTATATTCTTTTCTAGCTTTTGCACACAGATAGCACATACACCTACCCCTTTAAACACAAACTTTCAAGCATGGATCCCGTCGAGTACGACGGAAAACTTGGGTGCTAATACCTTCCCTGGTTGTAACCAACCCCCTTTCTCAGTTTCTCTGGTTCGCAAACGTCTTATCCATCTTTTCTTAGGTTTATGCAGCATTACCTTTCCTTCGGGATAAAAATGCCTAGCTGGCGACTCTATTCATCTATATTTCATCTTCTCCTTTCACCGACCGTTCACGTCTGTACCCTATCTGACCGGGTGTCTTTTGGGGGGAGCAACAACTTGGCGACTCTGCTGGGGAACCTTATATTGCAACCAGGGCTTCTGGTTCTTTTTGTGGGTTCCTCCTAGCGCTTGTTTGATTTGTGTTTATGGGGGTGTTATGTGCTACTTGTGCTTATGTATTGATTTATTTATTGCTTTCTGTACAGCTTTATTTATTGCTTTCATTTACAGTTTTTATGCATTTCATAATGTCATTATCATGTGTTGGATCTGTGTTTTCCTTGGTAGGTGGGGATCTTTGAGTGATTAAGGTCCTATACCGGGGACCTGAGTGACACATAGGCTAGAGTGGCTTCATATTCTTTCCCATTCCATTTCGATCTGGTGCGGTAATATGAAACACGGTTCAGACATGGGTTTCTTCTTGAGAACTCTGTGCTACAGATTTCCTGTAGTACTAGGGCTATCTGGGAAGCCTGCTAAGTCTGGATGACCTTCTTATGACCTTCAACATCTGAGGTAAATTAGAGGAGGATCTTTTATGGTTATTGTAAACACTGTACCTCCGAGTTA
The DNA here is from genome assembly GCA_963966055.1 of Lathyrus aphaca. NCBI lineage: Eukaryota > Viridiplantae > Streptophyta > Magnoliopsida > Fabales > Fabaceae > Lathyrus > Lathyrus aphaca. The sequence goes on from OZ014521.1 coordinate 233,998,562, forward strand.
GAAGTGCTTACACTTCTCATAACTGATCCAAGTCTGAGGATCCTTGTTCTAGAACATTACATGTGAGGGGGTTGGGATGTTTACAGGTTTGCAGGAACCCTTGGCCTCATCATACCTTGTTACTAGATTTGTTAAGGTTGTATTATTTGGCCAGTTCTTGTGATTACCCTGGACTTGTGACTCTTTATTTGAGTCCCCCACCTGGTTACTGGATTTCTAGGCCTCCATCCGAATTTATGAACACATATGGACTTTATCCAGGCAGATAGCCAGATCCAGCACTTGATCACAAACCCTTTGCATATCATTTTGCATACATCATTTTTGCATCATTTAACATTTGCTTTTTTTTTTACAGGGTATCCACCATATTGTCTTTTGTTTGGTTTTGACCCCTTCTGCTGCTCAGACTTCTCCAGTTATCTTCTCCAGTACTTTCATCAGTTTGTCTTCACCAGAGATCCCCTCCAGTTATCTTCTTCAGTCTTCAGTAGTTATCTTCATCAGGGTTTATCTCAGCTTCTTCACCAACATCCATCATCAGCATGGACACTTCCAGGAAGAGCAACATCATTTACCACTTCTTTGGGCCCACCCTGACTGGCATCAGACAGATTCAGTCCCTCATTACTCCTAATCATGTCCCACTATTCAGAGAGCATTATGGGGGCATATTGGACATGGTAATGGACCTGGATGCATCTCAGAGGAGCATGATCCATACTTGCTTACAGTTTTATGATCCTCCACTCAGATGTTTGTAAACACCCCAAATTTGCCCTCACCCATTCACACCATGGCTTGTGATCATCTCATATGCATAAACACAATCATAACATCTCATATCACATTTTTGATTCTTTGCATTGGTTCTAAGTCATCTGCATCTAGGGTTTGTGATCTGAGCAATCCAAGAGCTTCTTGAGCCACTCCAAAGGTCATCAATCACTTCAAAGGGGTCCATGTGTGTTCAAGTATCATATTATATCCTCTCAAAGTCAAGAATGCCAAAGAATCACAAGAACTGGGATTGGTATGGAGGCAGAGCCAGGCTTGACTGCACAGTTGACCTAAAATTAGGGTTTTGGTTTCAGAGGCCATAACTCCAAATTTTTTGGTCATTCTTGTTTCCATTGGTCTCTATATGGTATAGGGAGTATGCATATCAATTTTCATGAAGAAATTCCATGGGAAAGTCATCTGATCAAGAGTTGACTTTCTGGACAAGTCAGTGTAAAATCAGGGCATCTGAGGCCCCCAATGACCCAACCAAGGGGTGATCTTCATCATTTTGAGTGTATATGATCTTTATTTGATCATGGAAGAAGGTTGAAGTTCATAAAATTCAAGAATTACAAGTTTTTGCAAGGTTGACTTTTTTTGGGCATGGTTGACTTTTAAGGAAATGTCATTTTATGCAACTTTTTCAACCCTTACTTTTTGATCCATAAATGCTTCAAATGGAAAAACTTTGGTCATGAAAGTTGTAGATTAGATCTTTCCCTTTTCAAAAAGTACAAGAACATGACCTAATTCAGTTTGGATCAAAAGTTATGGTGTGTCAAAGTTGGCAAAAATCATTAAATTTCAAGTTATGCACTAATTGGAAAACTTGCAAATTCATGTACCAAGCATTCTAGTAACTTCAAAATGGCTTCAAAACTTCATCACATGATCACACATGACCTAAAATTCAGATTGGCCCAATGGATTTCTCATTTTTGTGCCTTGATCTTCAAAGTTCTACAAGTCATTTTTCATAAGGGTGCAAAGAGGGATTTGTGACAAAATCATTCTCTAAAGAGTTATGTGATTACTAGCTACTTTCTATGCATTGCCATGATCAAATGAAACATCATGTGACAAAATTCAGCAAGAAGAATCACATGTGCATAAGCAAAAATCATGAGAAAACACAAGTGGACAACTTGCAAAATCACTCTCAATCCATGATCCACATGTTGCAGTCATTCATGAGCAATCCAATGGTCATCCTTAACTCAAGCTGAAGCAAGACATGCCCTAACACAGCTGCTGCCATAGCCCATGCTGCAAGTACCAATCACATTGACTTTTTGGCAAAAACTCCCATACTCTTGGCACAGTAAACAGCCACCCCTACTAACCTGCCCCACAGGCTATCCACACAACTTGGAGATGTTATAGCAAGGCATTGGCCCTTGAGACAAGCCAGAACTCAGCATACCACAAAACTGTCACAAAGCTTCCCTTCTTCGAATCACCTTCCATAGCCACCAAACATCAAAACTCTCTTCACCAACAAATCAAACACACAAAAAGGAACCAGAATCAGTCATTAACAGAGCTTGAAACCACTCACACACAAACTCCATTTTCTGATACACCAGAACTGGACCTCTCAAAATAGCTTGTTTAAGCTCATTCTAAGCCTACCATTAGCATCAGGAGAACCATTGGGGTGAGTCTGCATCAAGGAGAAGCCCAGAAAGCCCAGAAACAGGATCTTCCATCTCAGGTATGGCCATGAAATTTTTCTCTCAGAGCTTGCATTTTAAGTTATAAATGAGTTGTGTATGTCTTGCTGATCATGGGGATGGGTTTAGATTTAGAAATGAGTGAGAAATGAGGATTTACCAGGGCTCTGAAACTTTGCCCGTGAATCTTCATGGCTTCGATTCTCTCCATTTGAGCATGAGAAATTTAGTTTGAGAGGTGATTTGAGTGAGGTTTAAGTAGAGGAACATTTTCCTGCCTTTAATTTGAAGAATGGTAGCCTGAATCATGATCTAGGGTTTTGTTGTTGCCGGAGAAGATGACCGGAGCTTCCCTCCGGTCACCTGAATTTGTTTAACCCTAATCATGTAATTAAATGAGGTTTAAATCTTGAGCGTTGGATCATCTGACTTGCCTTGACTTCGCGCGTGGATGAGTGGTTCAGATGGGTCCACTGTGCCCTAATCACCATTAATCCATTTAATTATTTTATAAAACATAATTAAGGTCAGAATCAATCCAGACCCTTCATTAGCGCGCGTGGTCAAACTCCCCCTCCCAGATTCAAATCTCAGCCCTTAGATTGAATTACTTTCCATTTTATTTTATTTTATTTCATTTTCTTTGTATTTAACTTCCACAATTTATTAAAAATAGCAAAAATGTTTTAAAAATTATGAAACTTTTTGTCAAGAGTTTCATTAATTTTTAAAACACAAAAATATTTTTATTTTCATTTTTAGCATTAAAAAAGTATTTTTAAATATTTAAAAGTTTATTTTTAATTGATTAATGAAAATTAATTTATTAAAAATACTTTTAGGTATTTAAAAATCACCAAAAAATTCATGAAATGTTTTAAGACATTTAGAAACATTGTCCAACCTTCAAACCAAATTTATTTTTTGATCTTGATGCATTTTGAGAATTTTTCATTGAATTAAAATCTTTTTGATGCATTATTTTGATCCAAACTTCCAAAAATCATTTCTGCCTAATCATGAAGAGTTGAACTTTGATTATTTTTGCATTGCATTGTGTTTAGCATGTAGTTTGTGAGGTTAAATGGCCATGATTTGATCTTTCATTTTCAATTTGTTTGGTAATTTTCTTGTTAAGGAACCCTAAAACCCTAGAAATCTTAAGAAAATCATAACTTGAATTTGGTTAGGAGTTGAAACCTCTCCTTTGGCAGTGAGTTAGTATAGGATTAGGGGTCCTTTGAGGGCATTTTCAATTTTTTATAATGTTGTTTGCTTCTGGTTTTGGTTTTTGTTTGTTGCATTGTTCATAAACCCTAATTAGGGCTTCCATATGCATCCATCTTGCATCTTCTTGCATAACATGACTTGCCATGTCATTCCATGCCTTAATTTGATTCATTTAATATCATAAGACATATTGAAAGCATGTTTGATCATTGCACCTTGCATTTGTCATGTTGTATGCCATATGCATCTCATAACTTTTCATGTATGATCATGTGTTTTAGCTTGCTTCATTTGCATCCATAAGTTTGTATGATCATCCACATGTGTTGTTTCTGGTTTGTAGCATCACATAGCATCATTATCATCATGAATATGCTTCTGGTTTTGGTTTGCATCATGTCATCCCATCCCATTTTGCATTGCATTGCATTTTCTTTTCTAACTTTTCAGGTGGTAAGTGATTCTGAGAAGTGGATTTGCCTTCACTTCTCATAACTTTTCTTTTCATCTCTCTTGCATCCATGCTGCATCTTATCTTGTGTTTGAGATTGAGCTTGCTCATTCTTATTCTTCCCACTTTCTCTCTTCAAGTGACTTGACTTCTTGAATGAAGCAAGTTACTTTGCTTCTCCTGATCCTTTCATCTGCTTCCTGGTGGTTCCATTGAAGACTTCTCTTGAAAACCTCACAAACCTTAGGAACAACCAAGCATGACAATGATTAGGGTTTTGATTAGTCTCCCCCCTTAGTTTTACCTTTGTGTCTCTTTTGAGTCATCTCTTCTTATCTCATAATCAGGGACTAAACCCTAAAGGCTTTAAGGCTTTATGATTAAGCTTATGCCTGCATCCTTCTATTAGGATGGAGTGTATAACTTTAATCCTAAGTGTTAAACCCTTAATGTGTTTAAATCTCTTAATCAATTCACTTAATAATCATCAAAGACATCACACTTGTAACTTGGGCCTTGCATTAGGGTTCTAATTCTTCCTTAATTGGTTAAGAAGGACTAACCCTAGTGTTAATGGACAAGTCCCCCTCAAGTTGTCTTACAAATCATAAAACTCACTTCATCATCATATCATTAAATAAAATCCATCTAATAAAGGCTTGTTTTGTCATGAGTTTAATCCCTAATCATGGATTAAGTTGAGGAGCTTTCCTCAGCTTAAACACTCTCATCTATTATCCTTCTATTAGGATGGTGTAATGAGTCTGTTAAATCCCTGATTATGGCTTAACCTCATTACTTAACACTAAACAAAAACCACAAAAACACCTAAATAATCACAAGTAGGTTAATGATCTTAATCCTACACCATGGTGTTTAAGTGTGAGAATCTGACTTCACACTTAAAGTACTCTCATTACCCCTAATCAGAGGGAAGATGTGATGAGTTTACTAAATCCATTGGTTTAGGCTTAAGCTCATTAATCTATGACAAACTTTCAAAAGCAATAAAAGACTGAAAACTCAAAAACAAACAAAAATCGTCTCCTCCGGGATTCTTTTCTCACCTCATTCACTCATAAACGAGAACTTGCTTCTTCCGTCTAATGCAAGACAGTTTGCATCTGTGCCAGACAGATCATACACTTGAGCATAGACTAGCAAGCAGTTCACAAGTCATTTCATCTTTCAGTCTCTTTGGGTCGAACTACGGTGTTCTGACTTCCTCATTGCACGAGAGGATACGTAGGCATAACTTAACAGTTATCGAACAAAAGTCCCTGTATATTCCCCCTCTTTCTAGCCTCATTATTTTAGCCTCATGATCTTGAGCATCTTATTCCTGTTTCTACACTGACACATCATTCATACACTTTACACTTCTCTTACACTGACACCTGTACATCCTTCTTTCCAGCTCTTTTACACACAAATTGCACTGACACTACCCCTTTAAAACACAAATATTTTAAGCGTGGATCCCGTCGAGTACGGAGGACAATCTGGGTGCTAATACCTTCCCAGGTTGTAACCAATCCCCTTTCTCAGTCTCTCTGGTTCGCAACCGTCTTATCCATATCTTTCTAGGTCTATGCAGCATTACCTTTCCTCCGGGATAAAAATGCCTAGCTGGCGACTCTATTCATCTCCAGTGAGTTCACGGCTGTGTGTTCTCACTGTTCCCTCTCGCCGACCGTTCGCGTCTGTACCTTTATCTTGGCCATTCCCATTTATCGGGAGCGACAGCTTGGCGACTCTGCTGGGGACCCTTATACTGCAACCAGGGCTTCTGGTTCTTTTTGTGGGTTCCTCCTAGCGCTTGATTGATTTGTGTTTACTGGGGTGTTATGTGCTTATTTGTGTTTGTATATTTGTATTTATTTTTGCTTTATGTACAGTTGTTTATTTGCTTTATTTATAGCTTTACATATATCATACTGTCATGCTGTCTGGCTGGATCTGTTTGTTTGCTTTGGTGGGTGGGTGTTCCATTGTGAGTTAAGGTCCTACACCTGGGACCTGAGTGACACCTAGGCTAGAGTGAATCATATTCTTTCCCATTCCATCTCGGTCTGGTGCGGGAATATGAAACACGGTTCAGATATGGGTTTCTTCTTGAGAACTCTGTGTTGCAGATTTCCTGCAATGCTAGGGCTATCTGGGAAGCCTGCTAAGTCTGGATGACCTTTAGTATTGACCCTCAGAAACCTAGGTGAATTAGAGGAGGAACTTTTATGGTTATTGTAAACACTGTACCTCCGGGTTAGAAGTGTTTACACTTCTCATAACTGATCCAAGTCTGAGGATCCTTGTTTTAGAACACCACCTGTGAGGGGGTTGGGCTGTTTACAGGTTTGCAGGTACCTTTGGCCTCAACATACCCTGTTACTTTGATTTGATTAAGAATACTCCATGTTGGAATAGTTCTTGTGATTCTAAACCCTGGACATGTGGCTCTTTATTTGAGCCCCCCACCTTGGTTACTGGATTTATAGACCTCCATCTGGAATTCTTGAACATACTTGGACCTATATCAGAGCACTTGATCAGATCCAGCTCAGTCACAGACCCTTGCATATCATTTGCATACATAATCATTGCATCATATTGACATTTGCTTATTTGTGTTTCAGGGTATCCATTTTCATTTTGGTTTGGTTTTGACCCTATCTTCAGTATTGACCTATCTTCATCAGCATCTGCTTCAGCTATCAGTCATCTACTTCAGTCACCTGCACCAGCCAATCAGTGGCCCATTCTTTCAGCATTATCATCAGCACTTGTCTCTACTCATCCTCAACATCATGGCACCTAAAAAGAGTAACATCACCTACCACTTCTTCCAGCCAGAGCTAGCTGATATCAGGAGGATTCAGACCCTGATCACTCCAGATCATATACCACTGTTCAGGGAACACTATGGATATATACTTGATGTGGTTATGGATTTGGACCCTTCACAGAGAAGCCTGATTCACACCTGCCTTCAGTTTTATGATCCCCCACTGAGGTGCTTCACTTTTCAGGACTTTCAGCTGGGCCCTTTATTGGAAGAATACTCGTCATTAGTTGGTATACCTATCAGGGGTGGAGTACCTTTCAACCCTGAGATGGTCTTTCCTGGTAATGAAGAGGTAACAAAGGCTTTGCATCTGGAGCCAGTCCTGATTGAGCAGCATATGACTTCGAAGGCTGGGATCCCTGGCTTGCATCTGGATTTCTTGATCTCTCAAGCTACCCTGAAAGCTTCTTTGGGGGAGTGGAAAGCAGTCTGTGCTTTATTGGCCCTGAGCATATATGGGATCATACTATTTGCAGATGAGCCTCGATTCATTAGCAAGAATGCAATCCATCTTTTCATCCTGAGGAACCCAGTGCCCACTTTATTGGGGGATCTCTACTATTCAGTGCATCAGAGGAATGAAAAGCAGAGGGGAAGATTAGTGAGGTGCTGTGCTCCTTTGTTCCATACTTGGCTTCTCAAGCATTTGCCCAGGACAGATGCATTTTTGAATCCTCATCAGCAGAGAAACTGGGCAAGAAGACTTACTGCTCTAACTTCAGCTGATATCAGGTGGTGCACTCAAAGCACAAAAGGCAGGGATATCATCACCAGCTGTGGGCATTTTCCCAATGTGCCCCTAATAGGAGTTAAGGGTAGTATTAATTACAATCCTCTGCTGTTCAGAAGGCAACTGGGCTATGCACTGGTCCACACTCCTAAGGCACAAGACTTGGTTGAGACCTTTTATTGTGAGAACAAGCCTAATCTGGCTATTGTTAGGCAGGCAGCCTGGGCCTGGGACAATGTTCAAACCAAGGGAGTAACCATTCTGGGGAAGTACAACAATGTGGCATCAGCACAATATTATGAGTGGTCCCATGCCAGGGCTCAATTCTCTGGAATGCCCTTTACCATGGAGGATATGCCTGGACCATCCTCAGCACCACCCCCTGCCACTGTCAGTTTGGAGGAGTTTGAAGGCTTGAAGGAGAGAAATGAGAAGTTGACTCAGGCTTTGCAGAAGACCCTCCGGGAGAGGAGTGATGGTAGGATGGATATTGAAAGGCTAGAGAAGCTGAAAGTAGAGCATCTGGCTAAAATTGAGAAGTCTGAGGATTATATCAAGAAGTCTAGGGCTGGGGAACAGATTCTGAAGAATGCTTGCAAGGAAGCCCAGTTCCAGAAAGCCAGGACAGACTTATATCTGAAGGATAGTCAAGCTCGGTGGGTCAGGATCACCGAGGCTCGTACTCTGGAAGACAAAAGAGTTCAAGACAAGATAGAGCAACTGGAAGCTAGTGCAAAAGAGCAGCAGGAAGCCCTGGCAGCAGCCCAGAGGGAGATATCAGAACTGAAGATCAAAGCTGGAGTGAAGAGGTCCAAGGACCAAAGTCAGCACAAGAAGCTAACTGCAGCTGTTACGACCCGGAATCTCCTTATCAGGAATCTCACGGAGCGTCCAGCTGATCCTGTGACCGAAGCACTTCTCAAGGAAGTTCGGGAGGATGAGTTTGGTCTTGGTGTTTGACCATTTTCTTGTTGTTGCTTTCATTCTATGTACTTTTGTTTTCTTGTAATGTATTTTGGCCCCTCAGAGGGTTTGTATTTGTAATCAAACTATGTACCATTTGTCTTTTGTAATATATGTACCAGTTTGTTCCATCCGAGTTTACTTCAAAAGCAACATCAACAGCATCTTCGAGGGTCTAGAAGGGTCAAAACTGAATGCCAAGCCGGATACCTTGAAAACAAATAAGCATACTGCATTGCATGCTAACCCTTTTGTTTGTTTTGTAGGTTTTTGTTTTATTGTTGCTAACTCTGTTGTGATGGCCAGGAACTATTGCTCGACGCCGGGTATTTCCCCTCAACCGTCCGCACCGTTATCCAACCCGTAACAACCTTCCGGGCATACAAATGGATCAGGTACAGCAGGACCTTGCAGAGGTTAGAAATCAAATGGCAAACGAAAGATTGGAAATGAGAACACAGATGACGCAGTTTATGGAAGTGATGAACAACATGGCTCAGAGTCAGGAAAGATTGAGAGCCATGGTGGAAAGGCAAAATCAAGAGGATCCACATATAGGAACTGCTGGCACAAGTAACAATGAGAGGGTCCAACCTCACGTCAATCCCCCTGTATTTGGTCCCCACCTTCATCCGGAGATCAATATTCCTGCAAATGTTCAAGGGACTGCCACTGCAGGCAGGGTACTGCAAGAAGACCCCCAAGAGGATCAGTTCACAGTAATGGGTGCTAGGGAGGAAGCTTATGATAGAAGGCTGGATGAGATAGCTGAGAAATTAAGATCCTTAGAGTCTCAAAACTCTTTGGGTTTTGATGTTATGGACATGGGCTTGGTAGACGGGGTCAGGATTCCCCATAAGTTTAAGCCTCCCTGTTTTGAAAAATACAACGAGACTTCATGCCCCCGAACCCATTTACAATCATTTCTGGGGAGGTTGAAGGCCTACACCATGGACGAGAAGCTCTGGATGTTCTATTTTGAGGATAGCTTGACGGGAGCCTCAAGAGAATGGTACTCTCATCTGACAAGAGCGACTATCAGGTGTTGGAAGGACCTGGCAGAGGCCTTTATCAGACAGTATCAGTACAACTTAGATATGGCACCCAACAGGACCCTCCTAATGGGAATGTCACAGTCGTCAAGGGAAAGTTTCCGAGAATATGCCCAGAGATGGAGGCAATTGGCTGCTGCTGTTCAGCCACCTATGTCAGAGAGGGAAATGGCAGATATGTTTATGAATACCCTCCAGGGAACATATATTGACAGGCTAGCTGCTTTCTCTTCCACTAGCTTTGCAGATGTTGTCATAGCTGGAGAGAGAATTGAGAGCCTGTTGAAGATGGGCAAGATTTCTGACAACGGTGCCAGCTCGTCCAGGAATACAAGGAAGCCTTTTGCAGGCCCAAGAAGAACTGGCGAGACCAATGCCATCCACACCAACAGGGGCAGACCCCAGTATGTTCACAGGTCTGTGGCAGCAGTCACCATTCCCGCTCCAGCTCATCTCAACCAACTTATCAACCTCCGCAACAAAACTATCAGCAACAACCTCAGTACCATCAACAAGCTCAGTATCCTCCAAGAAACTACAACAACACCAACAACAACAATCAGCAAAGGCCATTCCAACAAAGGCCATCTCAAGCCAATAGGGTGATCGATCTGATCCCTATGCCATATGCTACACTGTTGCCACAACTCCTGAAACTCAACCTAGTTGAGCTAAGGACATTGGCACCTCCAGATCCCAATAGTCTGCCCAGGAATTATGACTCCAACGCCAGATGTGCTTTTCACTCAAATGCACCTGGCCATAGTACAGAAAAGTGCAGAGCCTTGCACATGAAGGTACAAGACCTGGTAGACTCTAAGGCCCTAAATTTCGCACCACCACCACCCAATGTCAACAAAAACCCTATGCCACACCACGGAGGTCCCAGAATCAATGCTATTGAAGAAGACAAGCCGTCTTATTTAATAACCAGTGTGGGTCAGATTCGGACACCGTTGGTAGAGATTAAGGCTCAACTCCTCGAATGTCAAATGTTCCCGGGGTGTGAGTTAGGGTGCGCTTACTGCAATATTTCAGTAAATGGGTATGATAACTTGAGGAATGGCATAGATGGTCTCATTCAGAGTGGCCAACTTCAAATCACCACCTCATTTCCTACAAATCCAGCAATCTCATCAGCAACGATTCCAGTATCTACTACAACTGCAACAACCATTGTTCCCGACAACTCTTCGGCTTCATCAACAAGTGTTTCATCCGTCATTTCAACTGACCAGTTATCAACAAACGTTCCTTCTACAATTTCAGCACCACTTCAGTTTGAATCTCCTACAACAACAACACCCATCCTTCCGACAATGTCTCCTACAACATCAACAACAAACAATGAAGATGTCTCAACCGTTACAATCTATTACGATCCAGAAAATGACTCTGCTTACAACTCACAAAGTGCTGCTCCCATCAGAGCACCAATCACGATATATTACGATCCACAGACTATCACAATTCCTTCCGCAGCTGCAATCAGTCCAGTCACTATCACGGTGCCTGGACCGGTACCTTATGAAAGTAGTAACGCCATCCCGTGGCATTACGGCTCTGACCTGTACTGCGAAGGACAAAAAATCACTTTTGAATCATCAACCCCTGCACCACAAATAGACAATGTGGGAGGAGGCGGAGGCTTCACTCGAAGCGGACGTCTCTTTGCTCCACAAATTCAGAGACCCACTGCCGAAGCAGAAGCTGCTGCCAAGGCAAAAGGGAAAGGCTTGGCGCAGGAAGAGCAGACTATTAAAGAAGCTTTGAAAACACCTTTTGATCAAGAGGTTGATGATTTCATGAGAATCATCAAGAAGAGTGATTACAAAATAGTGGATCAGCTTCACCAGACGCCTTCCAAGATCTCAATCCTATCATTGCTCATGTGCTCCGAAGCTCATCGGAACGCACTACTCAAAGTATTGCACGCAGCTTATGTGCCTGAAGAGATCACCGTCAATCAGTTGGAAGCTGTGGTTGGAAATGTTAATGCTAGTCATGGACTAGGGTTCACCAACACTGATTTGACCACGGAAGGCCGCAACCATAACAAGGCTTTGCACATAACCATGGAATGTAAAGGTGCAGTCCTTTCCCATGTGCTGGTAGACACGGGGTCATCCCTCAATGTCTTACCTAAAAAAGCCCTTGTGAAGCTAGAGTATGACGGATTGGCGTTAAGACCCAGCAACCTGGTGGTGAGAGCCTTTGATGGTTCTAAGAGATCGGTTCTGGGAGAGATTGAGTTGCCCATAGCGATTGGCCCGCAAACTTTCAAAACGACCTTCTACGTGATGGATATACAGCCCGCCTACAGCTGTCTATTGGGTAGGCCATGGATTCACGCCGCTGGCGCCGTGACCTCAACCCTTCACCAGAAGTTAAAATTCGAGTGGGAGGGTCAAGTCGTTACAATCTGTGGAGAGGAGGATATTTTTGTCAGCCACCTGGCTACCTATAAATACATTGAGATGGATGGGGAGATCCATGAGACAATGAGCCAAGGTTTCGAAGCCTTGAACGTGAATGAAACTTTTGCTATACCTGGAACTTCAATGACATCATACCAACAAGCCCGGAAGGTTGTTGAGGAAGGAACTGCCCAAGGCTGGGGCAAATTGTTACCGGTGGAGAAGAAAGAGGATAGATTTGGGTTGGGTTACAAACCAACTCAACAAGATCAAGCAGAGGCTGCAAAAGAGCCCAACTTTGTTAGTGGGGGGATGCTCACCCCTGATGCTGTCAACAATTTGGAAGATGAGCTGGAAGAAGAATGCAACCTGGAAAGCTGGATTCGTCCAAATATCCCGGGGAGCAGTATCTCGAACTGGTCTTCCCAGGAAATTATAAGAGTTACTCATGTAGAGTAATTATTATTTCCTGTATCTTTATAGCATGCATCAAAGTCTTGCATCTTGCCCAAGATGACAAGACTCATTTTGTAATCGGGCCATCTGTACTTTTTGTGCAACAAGATTAATCAATGAAATATCAGACATCTTTTTGCAAATGAGTCTTTTTTTTCTTTTCCGCTCACTGTTTTTCCATTTTTCTTTTTGTACAAAAAATAAATGGCAGTGTTTTCAAAATGACAACTTTATTTCACTTTTCTAAACAAGATTAAAATCAAATCACTAAAATGAACAAACTGAACCCTTGCAGAGCGTGCCTTCCAGACAGCACCGACAACAGCACGGCTATGACTTCGTATGACTTTGACAATCCAATCAATCAAGATGATGAAGGGGTTGAAGAAGAATATGAGCTTCCTGAAGAGCTAGCCAGGTTATTGAGACAAGAGGAAAAGGTTATTACTCCTCACCAGGAGGAGGTTGAAGTGATCAATCTTGGTACAGATGAAGACGTGAAAGAAGTTAAAATCGGGGCCTGCTTACAAGACTCAGTGAAGAGACAACTGATTGACCTGCTGCAAGAGTATGTGGATGTGTTAGCTTGGTCTTATCAAGATATGCCAGGGTTGGATACTGACATTGTTGTGCACAAGCTGCCTTTGAGAGAAGAATGCCCACCGGTCAAACAGAAGCTGCGCCGTACTCACCCGGACATGGCAATAAAAATCAAGGAAGAGGTACAAAAGCAATGGGACGCCGGGTTCCTTGCTGTAACTAGCTATCCACCGTGGGTTGCTAACATAGTACCTGTGCCTAAGAAAGACGGCAAAGTAAGGATGTGCGTTGACTACCGGGACCTGAACAGAGCCAGCCCGAAAGATGATTTCCCTTTACCTCACATTGATGTATTGGTGGATAATACGGCTCAGTTCTCGGTATTCTCCTTCATGGATGGATTTTCAGGATATAATCAGATCAAAATGTCACCTGAAGACATGGAGAAGACAACCTTCATCACACCCTGGGGCACGTTCTGCTACAAGGTAATGCCATTTGGGCTCAAGAATGCCGGTGCAACGTATCAACGGGCTATGGTAACATTATTCCACGATATGATCCATAAAGAAATAGAATGTTACGTGGATGACATGATTGCCAAGTCCCTTACCGAAGAAGATCACCTGGTAAATCTGCTGAAGTTGTTCAAGCGTCTGAGGAAGTACCAACTGAAGCTGAACCCCAACAAGTGCACATTCGGGGTGCGATCTGGTAAGCTGCTGGGTTTTATTGTGAGCGAAAAAGGGATTGAAGTTGACCCTGATAAAGTCAAAGCCATCCAAGAGATGCCTGCACCAAAGACAGAAAAAGAAGTTCGAGGGTTCTTAGGTCGATTGAACTACATTTCAAGGTTCATATCTCACCTTACAGCAACCTGTGAACCCTTGTTCAAATTGTTAAGAAAAGAACAAACGGTCAGGTGGAACGAAGACTGCCAAAGGGCTTTTGACAAGATCAAAGAATACTTACAAGAACCTCCAATCCTTATGCCTCTAGTTGAAGGAAGACCTCTGATCATGTACTTGACAGTATTAGAAGAGTCAATGGGGTGTGTGCTGGGCCAACATGACGAGTCTGGTCGAAAAGAGTATGCAATATACTACCTAAGCAAAAAGTTTACCGAGTGTGAACAACGTTATTCACTGCTCGAGAAAACTTGTTGTGCTTTAGCGTGGGCTGCTCGCCGACTGAGACAGTATATGTTGACCCACACTACCTTATTGATCTCAAAAATGGACCCAGTTAAGTACATATTTGAGAAGCCAGCACTTACCGGACGGGTTGCAAGATGGCAAATGATCCTTACAGAATACGACATCCAATACACGTCTCAGAAAGCCATCAAGGGCAGTGTATTGTCTGAATATCTTGCTGAGCAACCCATTGATGATTACCAGCCTATGAGATTTGACTTCCCTAATGAAGACATCATGTTCATAAAAGCAAAAGATCATGAAGAGCCTGTTCACACTGAAGGGCTTGACCCGGAAGAAGAATGGACTATGATGTTTGATGGGGATGTTAATATGAATGGTCGTGGTGTTGGTGCAGTACTCATTACACCTAAAGGAGTTCACATGCCTTTCTCGGCAAAACTCACTTTCAACTGCACTAACAACGAAGCTGAATACGAAGCTTGCATTATGGGTCTTGAGGAAGCCATTGACCTCAGGATCAAGACATTGACTGTATTCAGAGATTCAGCTTTGGTAATCAATCAAACCAACGGAAAATGGTACACCCACCAGGATCATCTGATACCTTACAGGGATTATACAAGAAGGTTATTGACTTTCTTTACAACAGTCAAGCTTGAGTATATCCCTCGAGACGAGAATCAGTTTGCAGATGCCCTGGCTACCATTTCGTCCATGATCAAAGTTCAAGCTGCCAACTTTGTACCTCAGATCTCAGTATCCAGACTGGACAGACCAGCATATGTGTTCGCAGCGGATGTTGTTAAAGATGATAAGCCTTGGTTCCATGACATTAAGTGCTTCTTGGAGGACCAAACATACCCACCTGGGGCATCGTCCAATGATAAGAAGACTTTGAGAAGGCTTGCTGGCAGTTTCTTCTTGAACACTGATGGGTCTTTATATAAAAGAAACTTTGATATGGTACTCCTCAGATGTGTTGATAAGACGGAAGCAGATTTGTTGATGCATGAAGTGCACGAAGGATCCTTTGGTACCCATGCTGGAGGGCATGCCATGGCTAAGAAGTTGCTGAGATCAGGCTATTACTGGATCACAATAGATGCCGACTGTTGTGCCTACGCCAGAAAATGCCATAAATGCCAGATTTATGCGGATAAGGTGCATGTGCCTCCCAATCCTTTGAATGTGATGTCTTCACCTGGCCCTTTGCTATGTGGGGCATTGACATGATTGGTAAGATTGAGCCAACTGCTTCAAATGGCCACAGATTCATCTTGGTCGCCATTGACTATTTCACCAAGTGGGTTGAAGCAGCATCGTATGCAAATGTTACAAGACAAGTGGTAGCCAGATTTCTGAAGAGAGATATCATCTGTCGGTATGGAGTGCCCGAGCGAATCATTACTGATAATGGTTCCAATCTAAACAACAAAATGATGGCAGATCTGTGCCGGGACTTCAAGATCCAACACCACAACTCTTCTCCTTACAGGCCAAAGATGAACGGCGCTGTTGAGGCAGCAAATAAAAATATCAAGAAGATTGTGCAGAAGATGGTAGTCACCTACAAAGACTGGCATGAAATGCTGCCATTCGCCTTGCATGGGTACCGCACGTCAATCAGAACATCCACTGGAGCAACACCGTATCAGCTTGTGTACGGTATGGAAGCAGTCCTACCTGTCGAAGTTGAATTACCCTCTCTATGGGTACTAATGGATGTTAAGCTGAGAGAAGCGGAATGGGTTCGGGCCCGATACGAACAACTGAGTCTGATTGAAGAGAAAAGATTGGCTGCAATCTGTCATGGGCAGTTGTATCAGAAGAGAATGAAGAAAGCCTTCGATCAGAAAGTCAGGCACCGAGGGTACCAAGTAGGAGATCTTGTGCTGAAGAGAATCCTCCCTCCTCATACAGACCACAGGGGCAAATGGACTCCAAACTACGAAGGACCATTTGCAATAAAGAAAGTTTTCTCTGGTGGAGCACTGATGCTCAGCACCATGGATGGTGAAGATTTCCCGTCCCCTGTGAATTCAGATGCAGTTAAAAAATACTTCGCATAAAATGACCCGCTGGACACAAAAACAGAATGTAAGTCCAGGCAAAAATAGGGCATCCCGGCGAGTCAAAAACAGAATGAAAGACTCGGGAAAAAATAAGGGAAAATAGACAAAAAATGTACACCCACTGAGTTGAAAAGCCACATTGGACAGCTCAGGCAAAAATGGGTATCCCGATGGATTGAAAACCCGAAAGGGCGATCCATGCAAAATAAGGGAATAAGCGAACAACTGCATTCTGAATTCGTCTGTATCACTTACAACTTGGTAAGCTTCGAAAGGATCAAGCTTCAATCAGAATTAGCCTCCTTCAGAAAGCAAGACGAGAAGAGCGTCAAAAGTCATACGAGTCATAGTAAAGAGGAAGCTCCTCAAAGCGTCATCAACATTGCCAGCATTTTGTTTCTCAATTTGTAAACGATCTCCTCATTTCAGGGGATTTGTTTCTTTGACTGTATCTCGCTAATTCAGGGCATATGAATTAATAAAAATCAGATTTTCAGTCATGTCTCGTCTTATACATTTCCATTTATTTGCAAAAAATGTCTGATGTCTTAAAGAACACTGATTGCATGAGAATACAGATGTTTATCTTCAAATAAAAACATGCTTGCAGGAAATATACTTACTCTCATAAGTGCTAAACTCCTATGACGGAATCCAGTAAAGGATACCTCGGGATTACTTGTGCGTTTCTCTATCTTTGCAGGATTGCAGGTATCCAGAGTGCAACTTGGGGCATGTAAGCTTCATCCCAGCAAGCTGACAAATCAACACTCAGTCTTAACACTCAAAGTGTTTCCTACCCAGCTGAGTTGCCACTTATTACTTATCCCCATCAGAGTTGTCAGGCATCACAGAAGGCGCCCATATCCCCGGCTGAGTCAAGGATCCTCTTCAACAGAATCCCTAGGGAGATCTTTCAGTGATCTCTCTTTCTCCCCAGCCGAGTTTCCATCTCACCCTCAGCCGAGTACAAAAGTCAAGGAGCCATCTCCCCACAGAGTTTCAGCCTCTAGCCAGAAACAACAGCGCATGAAGAACTCACAACAGAGTGAAGAAAGCTTCTACAAACCCCAGCTGGGTCTCTCATTTATTGGAATAGGTCTATCATTTACCCATTTCCCCAAGCAAATATCATCTCATCAGATCTACCAATGATCTCCCCCCCCAGCTGGGATGTCCATTTCAACAGATCGATCGAAGATCTTCGTAGCAGCGGGATCCGGATCCCGATTTGGTATCTTTGCATAATCATAGCATTCGCATCATATTCACCCACAAAGCGTAGCATTCCGTCTAACACGGAGCATTACGGCAAAAATCAAACATATAGCATATTCATAAGCCATGTTTCGAATCAGCATTTGTGAATAATGACAATCCGTCAATATACAGAATACTTCCCCCATTTCCCCAGCGGAAGTTCCCCAGCAAAATCAGTTGCCTCACATTCACAAACACCAGTATATATACTCTCTTTGGCATCCGTCCATGTCAGTACTCCCCAGTAAAGTCGCCTGCGCACTCTGTGCAAACAAAAACACTTGTATTACTTCTTTTTGACACCCGTCTGTGTCATAACCCAGCAGAAAGCCAAAGACGTCCCTTTTTGCACTCACATCCCCAGCACAGTCATCTATACTTTGTACGTCAGATACCTGTTCATACTACACTCTTCTCCTTTTGGCACTCGTTCGTGTCGCTCTCCCCAGCAGTTAAATACTCATCTATATACCAATCACCCTTATACAGATACTCGTCCGTATCTTGTATATACCACCCAAATCCCCTCAGAGTCAATGCTAGTCCTTGTTCTTTGTTAACTCGTTGGTACTCGTCCGTACCATCGTCTCAGAGCATGTGTCAAGTGTTTGTTTCTACTTGATACTCGTCCGTATCATAGTCTTAAGGATGCTCGTCCGCATCTTTAATCCATACACTGTGTCAAACACTTATGTCCTCTTGAATATAGACACTCGTCTGTGTCTACCATTCCCCAGAAGAGCCCCTTCAGATTCAACACTCGTCCGTGTTCTCTGTTAACCAGTTGATACTCATCCGTATCATCCTCTCTGAACAAGTGTCAGTATTTGTTTCTACCCGATACTCGTCCGTATCGTAGTCTTAAGGATGCTCGTCCGCATCTTTAATCTATACACAAACATCTAAACACTTACCCTTTTGTTTCTTGGATGTAAACACTCGTCCGTGTTTACTATTCCCCAGTAGATCGCCAACAAAACAAATTTTCTTTTTTTATCTGGCACTCGTCCTGTGTCATGATAAACCCTGAGAGCAGCCGTCCCCTGTTAGGTGGTCGTCTTCCACCTCTTGATGGTCGTCCTCCATCATGCTCATCCGATGGCCGTCCCCATCGTTGATATTTAGCAGCCGTCCCCTGCTAGGTGGTCGTCCTCCACCTTTTTGATGATCGTCCTTCATCATTTTATCCAATGGCCGTCCCCATTGTTGATTTTGGTTATCTGGCATTCGTCCTATGTCATGATAAACCTTGAGAGCAGCCGTCCCCTGCTAGGTGGTCGTCCTCCACCTCTTGATGGTCGTCCTCCATCATGCTCATCCGATGGCCGTCCCCATCGTTGACCTTTTATCCGGCATTCGTCCTATGTCGCGATATTTTCGGCAGCCGTACCCTGCCAGGTGGTCGTCCTCCACCTTAGATGACTGTCCCTCATCTTATCCCCAACAGAGCAGCCGTCCCCTGCTAGGTGATCGTCCTTCACCTTTGATGGTCGTACCCCATCATCTGTTTATTTCATTTATTCTTTAACCCGATGGCCGTCCCCGTCGTGGTCCCTTTTCTTTTTAGCCCGATGGCCGTCCCCATCGTTGTTTACTTTACTTTATGAACTTGATGGCCGTCCCCGTCATGTTTCATTAATCCCCAGAGAATTTTACAGCTTTACTTGATGGCCGTCCCCATCATAATTCTTTTATCCCCAGCATGTCGGCCGTCCCCGTCATTGCTTTTTACCCAGCAGTCGTCCTCTGCTCGACGGTCGTCCTCCGTCGCCCACACTTTACAATATACTTTATTTTCTTTTACAATCTATATCCCTTTTCTTCTTCATTCTGTGAGTGCAAATTTTGGACTGTCTTTGGTATTCAACCACAAGTTATCTTGTTTGCCTGTTAAGCCGTCGCTTACATCCTGCACAGCTAACTCATGTTTGAATAGGGGCAGCTGTAAACACCCCAAATTTGCCCTCACCCATTCACACCATGGCTTGTTATCATCTCATATGCATAAACACAATCATAACTTCTCATATCACATTTTTTATTCTTTGCATTGGTTCTAAGTCATCTGCATCTAGGGTTTGTGATCTGAGCAATCCAAGAGCTTCTTGAGCCACTCCAAAGGTCATCAATAACTTCAAAGGGGTCCATGTGTGTTCAAGTATCATATTATATCCTCTCAAAGTCAAGAATGCCAAAGAATCACAAGAACTGGGATTGGTATGGAGGCAGAGCCAGGCTTGACTACACAGTTGACCTAAAATTAGGGTTTTGGTTTCAGAGGCCATAACTCCAAATTTTTTGGTCATTCTTGTTTCCATTGGTCTCTATATGGTATAGGGAGTATGCATATCAATTTTCATGAAGAAATTCCATGGGAAAGTCATCTGATCAAGAGTTGACTTTCTGGACAAGTCAGTGCAAAATCAGGGCATCTGAGGCCCCCAATGACCCAACCAAGGGGTGATCTTCATCATTTTGAGTGTATATGATCTTTATTTGATCATGGAAGAAGGTTGAAGTTCATAAAATTCAAGAATTACAAGTTTTTGCAAGGTTGACTTTTTTTGGGCATGGTTGACTTTTAAGGAAATGTCATTTTATGCAACTTTTTCAACCCTTACTTTTTGATCCAAAAATGCTTCAAATGGAAAAACTTTGGTCATGAAAGTTGTAGATTAGATCTTTCCCTTTTCAAAAAGTACAAGAACATGACCTAATTCATTTTGGATCAAAAGTTATGGTGTGTCAAAGTTGGCAAAAATCATTAAATTTCAAGTTATGCACTAATTGGAAAACTTGCAAATTCATGTACCAAGCATTCTAGTAACTTCAAAATGGCTTCAAGACTTCATCACATGATCACACATGACCTAAAATTCAGATTGGCCCAAGGGATTTCTCATTTTTGTGCCTTGATCTTCAAAGTTCTACAAGTCATTTTTCATAAGGGTGCAAAGAGGGATTTGTGACAAAATCATTCTCTAAAGAGTTATGTGATTACTAGCTACTTTCTATGCATTGCCATGATCAAATGAAACATCATGTGACAAAATTCAGCAAGAAGAATCACATGTGCATAAGCAAAAATCATGAGAAAACACAAGTGGACAACTTGCAAAATCACTCTCAATCCATGATCCACATGTTGCAGTCATTCATGAGCAATCCAATGGTCATCCTTAACTCAAGCTGAAGCAAGACATGCCCTAACACAGCTGCTGCCATAGCCCATGCTGCAAGTACCAATCACATTGACTTTTTGGAAAAAACTCCCATACTCTTGGCACAGTAAACAGCCACCCCTACTAACCTGCCCCACAGGCTATCCACACAACTTGGAGATGTTATAGCAAGGCATTGGCCCTTGAGACAAGCCAGAACTCAGCATACCACAAAACTGTCACAAAGCTTCCCTTCTTCGAATCACCTTCCATAGCCACCAAACATCAAAACTCTCTTCACCAACAAATCAAACACACAAAAAGGAACCAGAATCAGCCATTAACAGAGCTTGAAACCACTCACACACAAACTCCATTTTCTGATACACCAGAACTGGACCTCTCAAAATAGCTTGTTTAAGCTCATTCTAAGCCTACCATTAGCATCAGGAGAACCATTGGGGTGAGTCTGCATCAAGGAGAAGCCCAAAAAGCCCAGAAACAGGATCTTCCATCTCAGGTATGGCCATGAAATTTTTCTCTCAGAGCTTGCATTTTAAGTTATAAATGAGTTGTGTATGTCTTGCTGATCATGGGGATGGGTTTAGATTTAGAAATGAGTGAGAAATGAGGATTTACCAGGGCTCTGAAACTTTGCCCGTGAATCTTCATGGCTTCGATTCTCTCCATTTGAGCATGAGAAATTTAGTTTGAGAGGTGATTTGAGTGAGGTTTAAGTAGAGGAACATTTTCCTGCCTTTAATTTGAAGAATGGTAGCCTGAATCATGATCTAGGGTTTTGTTGTTGCCGGAGAAGATGACCGGAGCTTCCCTCCGGTCACCTGAATTTGTTTAACCCTAATCCTGTAATTAAATGAGGTTTAAATCTTGAGCGTTGGATCATCTGACTTGCCTTGACTTCGCGCGTGGATGAGTGGTTCAGATGGGTCCACTGTGCCCTAATCACCATTAATCCATTTAATTATTTTATAAAACATAATTAAGGTCAGAATCAATCCAGACCCTTCATTAGCGCGCGTGGTCAAACTCCCCCTCCCAGATTCAAATCTCAGCCCTTAGATTGAATTACTTTCCATTTTATTTTATTTTATTTCATTTTCTTTGTATTTAACTTCCACAATTTATTAAAAATAGCAAAAATGTTTTAAAAATTATGAAACTTTTTGTCAAGAGTTTCATTAATTTTTAAAACACAAAAATATTTTTATTTTCATTTTTAGCATTAAAAAAGTATTTTTAAATATTTAAAAGTTTATTTTTAATTGATTAATGAAAATTAATTTATTAAAAATACTTTTAGGTATTTAAAAATCACCAAAAAATTCATGAAATGTTTTAAGACATTTAGAAACATTGTCCAACCTTCAAACCAAATTTATTTTTTGATCTTGATGCATTTTGAGAATTTTTCATTGAATTAAAATCTTTTTGATGCATTATTTTGATCCAAACTTCCAAAAATCATTTATGCCTAATCATGAAGAGTTGAACTTTGATTATTTTTGCATTGCATTGTGTTTAGCATGTAGTTTGTGAGGTTAAATGGCCATGATTTGATCTTTCATTTTCAATTTGTTTGGTAATTTTCTTGTTAAGGAACCCTAAAACCCTAGAAATCTTAAGAAAATCATAACTTGAATTTGGTTAGGAGTTGAAACCTCTCCTTTGGGCAGTGAGTTAGTATAGGATTAGGGGTCCTTTGAGGGCATTTTCAATTTTTTATAATGTTGTTTGCTTCTGGTTTTGGTTTTTGTTTGTTGCATTGTTCATAAACCCTAATTAGGGCTTCCATATGCATCCATCTTGCATCTTCTTGCATAACATGACTTGCCATGTCATTCCATGCCTTAATTTGATTCATTTAATATCATAAGACATATTGAAAGCATGTTTGATCATTGCACCTTGCATTTGTCATGTTGTATGCCATATGCATCTCATAACTTTTCATGTATGATCATGTGTTTTAGCTTGCTTCATTTGCATCCATAAGTTTGTATGATCATCCACATGTGTTGTTTCTGGTTTGTAGCATCACATAGCATCATTATCATCATGAATATGCTTCTGGTTTTGGTTTGCATCATGTCATCCCATCCCATTTTGCATTGCATTGCATTTTCTTTTCTAACTTTTCAGGTGGTAAGTGATTCTGAGAAGTGGATTTGCCTTCACTTCTCATAACTTTTCTTTTCATCTCTCTTGCATCCATGCTGCATCTTATCTTGTGTTTGAGATTGAGCTTGCTCATTCTTCTTCTTCCCACTTTCTCTCTTCAAGTGACTTGACTTCTTGAATGAAGCAAGTTACTTTGCTTCTCCTGATCCTTTCATCTGCTTCCTGGTGGTTCCATTGAAGACTTCTCTTGAAAACCTCACAAACCTTAGGAACAACCAAGCATGACAATGATTAGGGTTTTGATTAGTCTCCCCCCTTAGTTTTACCTTTGTGTCTCTTTTGAGTCATCTCTTCTTATCTCATAATCAGGGACTAAACCCTAAAGGCTTTAAGGCTTTATGATTAAGCTTATGCCTGCATCCTTCTATTAGGATGGAGTGTATAACTTTAATCCTAAGTGTTAAACCCTTAATGTGTTTAAATCTCTTAATCAATTCACTTAATAATCATCAAAGACATCACACTTGTAACTTGTGCCTTGCATTAGGGTTCTAATTCTTCCTTAATTGGTTAAGAAGGACTAACCCTAGTGTTAATGGACAAGTCCCCCTCAAGTTGTCTTACAAATCATAAAACTCACTTCATCATCATATCATTAAATAAAATCCATCTAATAAAGGCTTGTTTTGTCATGAGTTTAATCCCTAATCATGGATTAAGTTGAGGAGCTTTCCTCAGCTTAAACACTCTCATCTATTATCCTTCTATTAGGATGGTGTAATGAGTCTGTTAAATCCCTGATTATGGCTTAACCTCATTACTTAACACTAAACAAAAACCACAAAAACACCTAAATAATCACAAGTAGGTTAATGATCTTAATCCTACACCATGGTGTTTAAGTGTGAGAATCTGACTTCACACTTAAAGTACTCTCATTACCCCTAATCTGAGGGAAGATGTGATGAGTTTACTAAATCCATTGGTTTAGGCTTAAGCTCATTAATCTATGACAAACTTTCAAAATCAATAAAAGACTGAAAACTCAAAAACAAACAATAATCGTCTCCTCCGGGATTCTTTTCTCACCTCATTCACTCATAAACGAGAACTTGCTTCTTCCGTCTAATGCAAGACAGTTTGCATCTGTGCCAGACAGATCATACACTTGAGCATAGACTAGCAAGCAGTTCACAAGTCATTTCATCTTTCAGTCTCTTTGGGTCGAACTACGGTGTTCTGACTTCCTCATTGCACGAGAGGATACGTAGGCATAACTTAACAGTTATCGAACAAAAGTCCCTGTATATTCCCCCTCTTTCTAGCCTCATTCTTTTAGCCTCATGATCTTGAGCATCTTATTCCTGTTTCTACACTGACACATCATTCATACACTTTACACTTCTCTTACACTGACACCTGTACATCCTTCTTTCCAGCTCTTTTACACACAAATTGCACTGACACTACCCCTTTAAAACACAAATCTTTTAAGCGTGGATCCCGTCGAGTACGGCGGACAATCTGGGTGCTAATACCTTCCCAGGTTGTAACCAACCCCCTTTCTCAGTCTCTCTGGTTCGCAACCGTCTTATCCATATCTTTCTAGGTCTATGCAGCATTACCTTTCCTCCGGGATAAAAATGCCTAGCTGGCGACTCTATTCATCTCCAGTGAGTTCACGGCTGTGTGTTCTCACTGTTCCCTCTCGCCGACCGTTCGCGTCTGTACCTTTATCTGGGCCATTCCCATTTATCGGGAGCGACAATGTTTCACTTTCCCTGATTTCCAGTTGGGACCTCTGCTAGAAGAATTTTCCATGTTGTTAGGAGTTCCTATCAGGAGAGGGATTCCTTTCAACCCTGAGATGGTTGCATCCAAAAATGAAGACATAGCCAGGGCATTGTATTTGGAACCAGCCCTCATTGATCAGAGCATGACCACCAAGGCTGGGGTTCCAGGCCTTCATCTAGACTTCTTGATCTCCCAGGCCACCCTGCATGCTGCAGTAGGGGAATGGAATGTTGTCTGTGCACTTCTAGCCCTCAATATATATGGGGTTATCTTGTTTGCAGATGAGCCAAAGTTTGTGAGCAAGAATTTCATTCACATGTTCTTACTGAGGAACCCAGTTCCTACCTTGCTTGGAGACTTCTATTATTCAATACACCAGAGGAATGAAAAGCAAAGAGGAAGACTGGTCAGATGTTATGCTCCCCTCTATTACTCTTGGCTGCTAAGACATTTTCCAAAGTCAAATACTTTCCTGAACCCCCATCAACAAAAGAGCTGGGCTAACAGATTTATTGCCTTGACATCAGAGGACATTAGATGGTGCACTCAGAGCACCAAAGGCAAGGACATCATTACTAGCTGTGGGCAATATCCTAATGTGCCTTTGATAGGAGTAAAAGGTTGCATCAACTACAACCCTTTACTGTTTAAGAGACAATTAAGGTATGCTTTGGTTCATCCTCCCAAAGGGCAATATTTGACTGAGACCCTCTACTGTGAAATCCAGCCCAACTCTGCTATTGTCAGACAAGCTGCCTGGGCTTGGGATAACATTCAGACTAAGGGAACAACCATCATTGGCAAGTGCAACAACATTGCTTCAGCACAGTATTCTGATTGGTCTCGTACCAAAGCTCGGATCACCCAGATTCCATTTACCTTGGAAGATACACCTGGACCTTCAACAGTTTGGAAGAGTTTGAGAAGCTGAAAGAGAGGAATACTCAGCTCTCTGAAGCCTTGAATAAGACCCTCTGGGAGAGGAATGACATCCGTCTAGATAATGAGAGGTTAGAGAAGCTCCGGATTGAGCACTTAACCAAGATTGAGAAGACGGATGACTACATCAGAAAGGCTAGGGCAGGGGAGTTAGTACTGAAGAATTCTTGCAAGGAAGCAAAGACTCAGAAGGCTAGGGCAGAGCACTATTTAGAGGAGAGCAAGGCTAGGTGGATCAGGATCATTGAAGCCCGTGCACAGGAAGATCAGTGAACTCAAGCTAAGATAGAGCAACGGGAGGCTAGTGAGAAGAAGCATCAGGAGGCATTATTAGCAACTCAGAAGGAGATATCTGAATTGAAACTCCGGGCGGTGTTGAAGAGGTCAAAGGATCAGGATAAGAATAAGAAGTTAACTAGTGCCATTGCTACCAGGAACCTCCTCATCAGGACTATCATAGAGCACCCAGTAGGTCCAGTGACTGAGGCCCTCCTGAAGGAAGTCAGAGAGGATGTATTTGGATTAGATGTTTGACTCTTTTGCTTGTATTTTCCTTTTGTTGTACTTTTTTATTTTTGTTATTGTATTTTGACCCACCATGGGAACATTATTTGTAATCAAACTATGTATTTTCATCCTTTGTGATATATCAGTTTGTATTATTGGTGGGCTTTATCTATCTCTACAACATCATCAACATTTCCTCGAGGTCTGGGAAGGTCAAAACCAAAGAACCAAACCGGATACCCTTGGAAGACAAATAGGCATCCTGCATTGCATACTAACATTTTCTTTGTTTTGTAGGTTTTTGTTTGTTGTTTGTTTCTCACTTTGTTGTGGTTTTAGGAAAAATTGCTCACAGAAGAACAATGATCACGTGCAACCTCGCACTGATCCACCAGAGTTTGGGCCTCATCTGAACCCAGAAATCAATGCCATAAGGAATACTCAGGGTAACACTGCTGGAGGAAGGGTCTTGCAATAGGATCCTCAAGAGAAGCAGTTTACAGTTGTTGGGGCTGGAGACAAGGTTTACGACCGTCAGTTGGATGAGATTGCAGAGAAACTGAGGTCTCTTGAATCCAAAAATTCCATAGGTTTTGATGTAATGGACATGGGATTGGTCGAAGGGGTGAGAATTCCTCACAAGTTCAAACCCCCGTGTTTTGAAAAGTATAATGGCACATCCTGCCCACGCACCCACCTTCAATCATTCTTGGGAAGATTAAAAGCATACACCATGGACAAAAAGTTGTGGATGTTTTACTTTGAGGATAGTCTGACAGGGGCATCCCGAGAATGGTATTCCCATTTGACTAGAGCCATAGTGAGGAACTAGAAAGACTTGGCTGAAGCTTTTATCCGTCAGTATCAGTATAACTTGGACATGGCTCCAAACCGAACCCTTCTGATGGGAATGTCTCAATCTTCCCGTGAGAGCTTTAGAGAATATGCCCATGCCCAAAGGTGGAGGCAACTTGCTGCTGCAGTTCAACCCCCTATGTCAGAAAGGAAGATGGCAGACATGTTCATGCATACTCTCCAAGGAACCTACATTGACAGATTGGCTGCATTTTCTTCTACCAGCTTTGCAGATGTGGTGATAGCTGGGGAAAGAATAGAGAGCCCACTGAAGATGGGAAAGATCTCCGATAACGGTGTCAGTTCAAGCAGTATAAGGAAGCCATTTAATGGGCCCCGTAGATCTGGTGAGACAAACTCTGTGCACATGGGAAGAGGGAGACCCCAATACTTTCCCAGAACAATTGCTGTTGTTACTATCCCTGCTCCACCTCCTCAGTATACTCAACAACCACAACACTTTCCGCAACAACAACAATTTCCTCAATAGAGATCATACAACAATAATAACAACAATCAACAACAACTCCCTTTTCAACAGCGGCCATCTCAGATCAACAGGGTGATTGACCCTATTCCAATGCCATATGCTACACTGCTTCCACAACTCCTAAAGCTCAATCTTGTTGAGTTGAGGACATTGGCACCACCTGATCCTCAGAACCGTCTGAGAAACTACGATGTCAACGCTAGGTGTGCTTTTCATTCTAATGTACCTAGTCACTCCACGGAAAAATGCAGGGCTCTGCATATGAAGGTCCAGGATCTAGTAGATTCAAAAGCCCTGAACTTTGCACCACCTGCCAATGTCATGAAAAATCCTATGCCAAGCCACAGTGGGTCAAGGATTAATGCTATAGAGGAAGGCTCACTGTAAACACCCCAAATTTTCCCTCACTAAGTTCATACCATGGCTTATGATCTTCTCATTTGCATAAGTTAAATCATATCATCTCATATTGCATTTTTGCTTCACTGCATTGGTTCAAAGTATTCTGCATCTAGGGTTTGTGATCTGAGTCACCCCTGAGCCATATGAGCCACTCCAAGGGGCTCCAATCATCTCAAGAGGTTCCATGTATGTTCAAGCATCATATTATATCCTCCCAAGATCAAGGAAGTCAAAGAATCACAAGAACTGAGAAAGGCATGGAAGCAGAGCCAAGCTTAATTGCACAGATGACCTAAAATTAGGGTTTTTGTTTCAGAGGCCATAACTCCAAATTTTTTGGTCATTCTTGTTTCTATTGGTCTCTATATGATATAAGGATCATACATACCAATTTTCATGAAGAAATTCAATGGGGAAGGCATCTGATCAATAGATGACTTCTTGAACAAGTCAGTGCAAAAATCAGGGCATCTAAGACCCCCAATCATCCAACCAAAGGGTCTTCTCCATCATTTTGGGTGTATATGATCTTTATTTGATCTTAGAAGAAGTTAGAAGTTCACAAAATTGAAGAATTTCAAGCCATTTGCAAAGTTGCCATTTTGGGAAAGTGACTTGTAATGAAAACTTGCCATTTTGGGAAAGTTTTTCAACCTCCTCTTTTTGATTCAAAGATGCTTCAAATGGAAAATTCTTGGTCATGAAAGTTGTAGATTGGATCATTCCCTTTTCAAAAAGTACAATAACTTGATCTAATTCATCATAGAACTCAGGTTATGGCTTGTCAAAGTTGGGAAAAATCACATAAATTTCACTTTTACACCAAAGAGGGAAGTTTGCAAATTCTCATGCCAAGCCAATTTGGGACCTCTAATGCATCTCTACACATCATACCATCCTAGTGCAACTCATTTGGATCAGATTTGTGCCTTGAATCACAAGCTTTCATCCCTTGAACTTCACAAATTTCAAAAGGGGCCAAAACTTCCATAATTTGCAAAATGGTACAAAACCTCTCATCCACTTGCCACAGCTCATCAAATATGATTCACAAATATCCCTTGATCTCAGCTGAACCAGGACATGCCCAAATCCCAGCCTGCCACTTGCCCATACCTCCAAGTACAACTTTCTTGACTTTTTGCAATATGAGCCATACCAATCACAACAGTCCACCACCCACTCTCTGGCCTATCACTACTTGTTATGTGGATCAAACCCAAGCCATAACACCCAACATTGTAGCCTAACACTTCAGATTGCTCAACATACACAAAACTCTCCAACTTGCAAAACCCATCGAATCTCTCAGCTCACTCACTCAATCTTAAAACAAATTCCACCATTCATCTCTAAATCACTCACTGATCACAAACCAACCATTGAAACAGCCAAAAACACCTCACAAACCAAATATGATTTCTGACCAGTTGGGTTGCAAACTCACAAACTAGCCACAAAACACTCCAACCAAGCATCAAAGCTTCATCATGAGTTCAAGGGGAGTGGTTTGCACAAAGAGAGAAGGCCTGAAAGTCCCAAACTGAGAAAGCCCAAGCTCAGGTACCTCCCTGAAACATTTTTCCAGAACTTGTTTCTTTAGTTATAGAATGGTAGAGTGTGTTCCACTGATCACTCCGAGCTTTATATTTTTGAAAATGGTTGAGTATTGAGTATTTACTGATTGTCTGAAACATTTTCCATTTTTGATCTTTTCTTCGAATCATGTTTGTGAGCAATAAGAAATTTGTTTTGAGGTCATATTCGTGTTCAGGGAGGTGAGAGGGTCTGATCTGGAGCTTTAGAGCTCCAGAAAGTACCTAGGGAAGAAGTTAGCAACTTTCAGGTGAGGGGGTCACCGGAGAAGACGACCGGAGCTCTTCTCCGGTGACCTGAAAGTCATTAAGTGTCTTAATTAGGTTTAGGGTTTCGTTTGAATTGTGGCCGTAGGATTTGAGTTCCCGCGTGAGATGAGTGGTCCAGATGCCATCATTAAACCCTAAATGCTTTAATTAATTAAATTAAGAGAAATTAGCTCAGTTTGAATTTCGTCCCTTAGATCTGGCGCGCAGTCAACTGGGATTTCCCCAGATTCCATCTCAGCCTCTCCTTTTGCATACTTCCCTTTTATTTAATTTTTATTTCATTTTATTTGTTTTATTTTCTACGAATTTTTAAAAATAGTAAAACATATCAAAAAATTCTGAAAATTTTTGTTAAATCTTTTATGAATTTTCAGAACCCAAAAATATTTTTATTTTTATTTTTTGCATTAAAAAATATTTTTAAATCATTTAAATGTTTATTCTTAATTAGTTAATGCATGTATCCTTCTATTAGGATGGGGTGTATAACTTTAATCCTAAGTGTTAAACCCTTAATGTGTTTAAATCCTTTAATCAATTCACTTAATAATCACTAAGACATCAAGCTTGCAACTTGGGCCTTGCAATAGGGTTCTAATTCTTCCTTAATTGGTTAAGAAGGACTAACCCTAGTGTTAATGGACAATTCCCCCTCAAGTTGTCTTACAAATCATAAAATTCACTTCTTAATCTTACCATTAACTAAAATCCACTTTAATAAAGGCTTTGTTTTGTCATGAGATTAATCCCTAATCATGGATTAAGTTGAGGAGCCTTCCTCAGCTTAAATGTTCTCATCTATTATCCTTCTATTAGGATGGTGTAATGAGTCCATTAAATCCTTAATTATGGCTTAAACTCATTACTTAACACTAAACAAAAACTCCAAAAACATCTAAATAAATGCAAGTAGGTTAATGATCTTAATCTTACATAATGGTGATTAAGTGTGAGGTGCTTACTTCATACTTAAGGTATTCTCATTACCCCTGATCAGAGAGAGGATGTGATGAGTTTACTAACCCTTGGTTTAGGCTTAAGCTCATTTTTCTTATTACAAACACAAAAGCAATAAAAGACTGAAAACACCAAAAACAAACAATAATCGTCTCCTCCGGGATTCTTTTCTCATCACACTCATTCACAAACGAGAACTTGCTTCTTCCGTCTAATGCAAGACAGTTTGCACCTGAGCCAGACAAGTCATACACTTGAGCATAGACAAGTAAGCAGTTCACAAGTCAATTTATCTTTCAGTCTTTTTAAGTCGAACTACGGTGTTCTGACTTCCTCATTGCACGAGAGGATACGTAGGCATAACTTAACAGTTATCGAACAAAAGTCTCTGTATATCCTCCCCTCTTCCAGTATTATTCTTTAAGCCTCACAATCCTGAGCTTCATACTCTTTTCTTACACTGACACTTCTTTATTTCAGTTCACACTTCTTTCCAGCACTGACACTTGCATTCTTTTCCAGCTTTTGCACACAGATAGCACAGACACTATCCCTTTAAACACAAACTTTCAAGAGTGGATCCCGTCGAGTACGACGGACAATCTGGGTGCTAATACCTTCCCAGGTTGTAACCAACCCCCTTTCTCAGTTTCTCTGGTTCGCATCCGTCTTATCCATATCTTTCTAGGTCTATGCAGCATTACCTTTCCTTCGGGATAAAAATGCCTAGCTGGCAACTCTTTTCAGTTCACCCTTGTGTTCTCTCCTTTTCGCCGACCGTTCGCGTCTGTACCCCTCTTGACCAGGTGTCATCATGTGGGAGCGACAGCTTGGCGACTCTGCTGGGGACCCTTATATTGCAACCAGGGCTTCTGGTTCTTTTTGTAGGTTCCTTCTAGCGCTTGTTTGATTTGTGTTTACTGGGGTGTTATATGCTATGTGTGTTTATTTATTTTGCCTTATTTATTGCTTTATGTACAACTTTATTTATTTGCTTTCTTTACAGTCTTATGCATATTTTCATACTGTCATTGCTGGATCTGGTTTTCTGTTTTGGTGGGTGGGGTTCCAATGAGAGTTTAAGGTCCTATACCTGGGACCTGAGTGACACCTAGGCTAGAGTGGTTCATGTTCTTTCCCATTCCATTTCGGTCGGGTGTGGGAATATGAAACACGGTTCAGATGTGGGTTTCTTCTTGAGAACTCTGTGCTACAGATTTCCTGTAGTGCTAGGGCTATCTGGGAAGCCTGCTAAGTCTGGATGACCTTTATTATGACCTTCAGAATCTGGGGTGAATTAGAGGAGGTTCTTTTATGGTTATTGTAAACACTGTACCTCCGGGTTAGAAGTGTTTACACTTCTCATAACTGATCCAAGTCTGAGGATCCTTGTTCTATAACACTACCTGTGAGAGGTTGGGCTATTTACAGGTTTGCAGGAACCCTTGGCCACATCATACCCTGTTACTGTTTTGATTAAGAGTACTCCACTTTGGACAGTTCTTGTGATTAACCCTGGACAGTGACTCTTTATTTGAGTCCCCCTGGTTATTGGATTTCTGAGCCTTCATCTGGACTTTTTTGAACATACATGGGCCTTATATCAAGACAGATAATCAGATCCAGCTTGATCACAAACCCTTGCATATCATTTGCATATATCATCATTGCATCATTTAACATTTGCTTATTTGCTTTTCAGGGTATGCATTTCATTGTATCTCGGTTTTGGTTTTGACCCCTTCTTCTGCATAGACCTCTGCTTCAGTTGTCTTCATCAGCTACCTGCTTCAGTTATCTCCATCCTCACTAGCAACAGTTTGTCAGAGACTTACCTTCCAGCTTCTCAGTCTGTGAATCTTCATCAGCACATATCTTTAGCTGCTTCAGCAAGCACTCATGGCTACTCCCAAGAAAAGCAACATATCATACCACTTCTTTGAGCCTGTGTTGACTGGTATCAGGCAGGTCCAATAACTTATCATACCTGACTACGTCCCACTGTTTAGAGAGCACTATGGAGGTATCCTGGATATGGTTATGGACCTTGGTCCTTCTCAGAGGAGCATGATCCACACATGCTTGCAGTTTTATGACCCTCCATTGAGATGTTTCACCTTTCTAGACTTTCATCTAGGGCCTCTGCTGGAAGAGTTTTCTTCATTGATTGCAGTATCTATCAGGGGTGGAATCCCTTTCAACCCAGAGATGACTGCTCCCAGAAATGAAGAGATAGAAATGGCACTATACTTGGAGCCTGCCCTTATTGAGCAAAGTATGACAACAAAAGCTGGGATTCCTGGTATACAT
The DNA here is from genome assembly GCA_963966055.1 of Lathyrus aphaca. NCBI lineage: Eukaryota > Viridiplantae > Streptophyta > Magnoliopsida > Fabales > Fabaceae > Lathyrus > Lathyrus aphaca. Next base: position 234,031,610 of record OZ014521.1, read on the forward strand.
TTGGACTTCTTGATTTCTCAGGCCATCCTGAAGGCTTTATTGGGAGAGTGGAGGGCAGTCTGTGCACTGTTAGCCCTCAGTATATATGGGGCTATACTGTTTGCAGATGAGCCCAATTTTCTCAGCAAGAATGTCATCCATCTGTTTCTCCTGAAGAACCCAGTACCCACACTGCTGGGAGATTTTTACTACTCCATTCATCAGAGGAATGAGAAACAAAGGGGGAAGTTGGTAAGATGTTGTGCTCCTTTGTTTTACACCTGGCTGCTCAGACACGTGCCTAAGTCAGATACTTTCTTGAATCCCCACCAACAGAAGAATTGGGCCAAGAGGTTCATTGCCTTGACTTCAGATGATATCAGATGGTGCACCCAGAGCACCAAAGGCAAGGACATTATCACCAGCTGTGGACAATACCCAAATGTGCCTCTGATAGGAGTGAAGGGTTGCATCAACTACAACCCCTTACTGTTTAAGAGACAATTGGGATATGCCTTGGTTCACCCTCCCAAAGGACAGGATTTAGCTGAGACCTTATATTGTGAAGTGCAACCTAATTCAGCTGTTGTCAGACAAGCATCTTGGGCTTGGGACAACATCCAGACAAAAGGGGTAGCTATTCTTGGAAGATGTAACAATGTTTCTTCAGCTCAGTATGCAGACTGGTCCCGTACTAGAGCTCAGATTACCAGAATGCCTTTCATCTTGGAAGACATACCTGGGCCATCCAGAGTATTGCCTGCAGCAACAGTTAGCCAGGAGGAATTTGAAAAGTTGAAGGAAAGGAATGCGCAGCTATCTTAAGCCTTGAAGAAGACTCTTTGGGAAAGAAGTGATGGTCGTCTGGACATTGAGAGATTGGAGAAGCTTAGGGTTGAGCACCTTGCCAAAATTGAGAAGACATAAGACTACATAAGGAAAGCAAGGGTTGGGGAACAGATATTGAAGAATGCCTGCAAGGAGGCCAAGATTCAGAAAGCTAGGGTTGAGCACTATCTGCAAGAGAGTCAGGCTAGGTGGGTCAGGATCACCGAAGCCCGTACACAAGAAGACCAGAAGACTCAAGCCAAGATTGAACATCTAGAGGCCAATGAGAAGAAGCAGCAGGAAGCTTTGTTGGTAGCTCAGAAAGAGATATCAGAGTTGAAGCTCAGAGCAGGATTGAAGAGATCAAAAGACCAGGACAAGCATAAGAAGTTGACTACTGCCATTGCTACCAGGAACCTCCTCATTAGGACCTTTACAGAGCACCCAGCTGGTCCAGTGACTGAGGCACTCCTGTAGGACGTCAGAGAAGATGAGTTTGGACTGGATGTTTGATTCTTTGCTTGTTGTTTGTTTCCATTTGATGTACTTTTCTTTTTGTTGTATTTTGACCCTCCAGGGACATGTATTGTAAAACAAACTATGTATTGTTCACCATTTGTAATATATTTTAGTTTGTTTTCTTTTGGGTTTTCTCTCAACAACATCAAGCATCTTCCTCGAGGTCTGGAAAGGTCAAAATCAAGAACCAAACCGGATACCTTGGAAAACAAATAAGCATACTGCATTGCATACTAACTTTGTCTTTGTTTTGTAGGTTTTGTTATCATTTTTGTTTCTAACTTTGTTGTGATCTCAGGAAACATTGCTCGTCGCCGAGTGTTCCCTGTCAACCGCGCGCACCGGTACCCGACTTGTAATAATCTTCCCGACATTCAAATGGAACAAGTACAGCAGGATCTGACTGAGGTCAGAAATCAGATGGCTAATGAAAGAGTGGAGATGAGAAATCAGATGTCTCAATTCATGGCAGTGATGACTGGCTTGGCCCAAAGTCAAGAAAGGTTAAGAGAGCTGGTGGAAAGATAAACTCCTGAGGAACCTCATCTTGGAACAGGAGGAACTAGCAACAATGAACGGGGCCAGCCTCGTATTGACCCACAGGAGTATGGACCTCATCTGAATCCAGAAGTTAACATCCCAAGAAATGGTCAAGGTAATGCTACTGGGGGCCAAATCCTATAGGAGGATCCCCAGGGAGAACAGTTTACGGTCATTGGGGCTGGAGATGAGGTATATGACAGAAGATTAGACGAGATTGCTGAAAAGTTAAGATCTTTGGAATCTCAGAATTCTTTGGGTTTCAATGTGATGGATATAGGACTAGTAGATGGGGTGAGAATTCCCCACAAATTCAAACCCCCATGCTTTGAAAAGTACAATGGCACATCCTGTCCTCGCACTCATCTGCAGTCTTTCTTGGGAAGGCTCAAAGCTTATACCATGGATGAAAAGTTATGGATGTTCTATTTTGAGGACAGTCTGACTGGGGCTTCGAGAGAATGGTATTCGCATTTGTCTAGGGCCACCATAAGATGCTGGAAGGATTTGGCCGAGGCTTTCATCCGTCAATATCAGTACAACCTGGACATGGCTCCCAATAGGACTCTTCTAATGGTCATGTCTCAGTCTTCCAGAGAGAGCTTCCGGGATTATGCCCAAAGGTGGAGACAGCTTGCTGCTGCTGTCCAACCACCCATGTCAGAAAGGGAAATGGCTGACATGTTCATGAACACATTGCAAGGGACCTATATTGATAGATTGGCTGCCTTTTCCTCTACCAGTTTTGCTGATGTGGTCATAGCTGGTGAGAGAATTGAAAGTCTCTTAAAGATGGGCAAAATTTCCGACAGTGGTGCAAGTTCCTCCAGCAATCCCAGAAAACCTTTTGCAGGACCCTGAAGGGAAGGTGAAACAAATTGCATTCACACAAGCAGGGGCAGGCCTCAATATGCTCACCGGTCAGTAGCAGTTGTTACCATCCCAACTCCAATTCCACAACAATCAGCATATCCTCAACAACAACAACCACAATATCAACAACAAGCTCATTATCCGCAACAAAGGTCGTACAACAACAACAACAACCAACAACCAACAACAGCGTCCCTTCCAACAAAGGCCATCACAAGCAAACAGGGTAATTGACCCAATCCCAATGCTGTATTCTGCATTCTTGCCATAACTCCTAAAGCTCAACCTAGTTGAGTGAAGGACGTTGGCACCTCCAGATCCTCTCAATATGCCAAAGAACTGTGATGCAAATGCCAGGTGTGCATTCCACTCAAACGCGTCGGGGCATAATACTGAAAAATGAAGTGCCCTACAGATGAAAGTCCAGGATCTGGTGGACTCAAAAGCTCTCAATTTTTCACCTCCTCCGAACGTTACAAGAAATCCAATGCCTAGTCACAACGGGCCTAGGATCAATGCCATTGAGGAGGGAAAACCATCCATATTAATCAACAGTGTTGCACAAATCCGAACACCCCTGGTTGAAATCAAAGCTCAGCTGTTAGAATGCCAAGTGTTACCTGGATGTGAGGTCGGTTGTGGATATTGCAACATTGCTGTTAATGGATGTGAGAGACAGAGAAACGGCATAGATGGCCTCATTAAAGATGGCATTCTTCAGATTACAACAACAATGACTACAACTCCAAAAATTCCTTCATCAACAATCACAGATACTCCTACAACGTCAGCAACCAATGTTCCAACAGATTTTGCTACAACTCCAACAAATATTCAATCAATCACTTTAACGGATACAAGTTCAGTCACAATTCCTTCTACAACAACAACACCCATTACTCCATCAGTTCCTGCTACAACTTCAACACCCGTCCAGTCAACAGTACCATCTACAACATCAGTAACAGTTAGTGAAAGCATCTCAACGGTTACGATATACTACGATCCCACAAATGTTCCTTCCAACAACTCACAACAAATTGCTACTCCTGTCAGAGCTCCAGTTACCATATATTATGATCCACACACCATTGTGGTCCCCTCTGCAGCTGCTATCAGTCCGGTCACTATCACAGTGCCCGGGCCAGTTCCTTACGAAAGAAATTATGCCATCCCTTGGCATTATGGCTCAGATCTATACTGTGAGGGGCAGAAAATCACTTTAGAATCATCAACTTCTTCACCTCAGATAGACAATGTGGGGGGAGGCGGAGGCTTCACCAGAAGCGGACGTCTCTTTGCCTCGCAAATACCAAGACCCATTGCTGAAGCAGAAACTGCTGCTAAGGCAAAAGGGAAGAACGTGGTGCAAGAAGAACCAGTTGCTAAAGAAACTTTGAAGACTCCTTTTGATCAAGAGGTTGATGAATTCATGCGGATCATCAAAAAGAGTGATTATAATGTGGTGGACCAGCTTCACCAAACACCTTCCAAAATCTCCATACTATCATTGCTAATGTGCTCTGAGGCTCATCGGAACGCACTATTAAAAGTCCTGCACGCAGCTTATGTGCCGGAGGAGATTACTGTCAATCAGTTAGAAGCTGTGGTTGGAAATGTCAAAGCTAGTCATGGAATAGGATTTACCAACGCTGATCTGACAACGGAAGGTCACAATCACAACAAGGCTTTGCACATTACCTTGGAGTGTAAGGGTGCAGTTCTTTCTCACGTATTGGTGGACACATGGTCATCACTCAATGTCCTACCCAAGAAAGCCCTTGTGAAGCTAGAACATGATGGATTGGCACTACACCCAAGCAACTTGGTAGTGAGAGCCTTTGACGGTTCTAAAAGATCAGTTCTGGGAGAGATAGAGTTGCCAATAATGATTGGCCCACAGGTTTTCAAAACGACCTTATTTGTGATGGATATACAGCCTGCCTACAGCTCTCTATTAGGTAGACCATGGATACACGCCGCTGGCGCCGTGACGTCAACCCTTCACCAGAAGTTAAAATTCGAGTGGGAGGGCCAAGTCATTACTATTTGTGGGGAGGAGGATATCTTCGTTAACCAGCTGGCTACTTTCAAATACATTGAAATGGATGGGGAAATCCATGAGACCATGAGTCAAGGGTTTGAAGCCCTCAATATCAATGAAGCATCTGCTGTGTCTGGGACTTCCATCACATCATATCAACAAGCCCGGAAGGTTGTTGAGGAAGGTACCGCTCAAGGCTGGGGCAAGCTGCTGCCAGTTGAGAAGAAAGAAGACCGATTCGGGTTGGGTTACAAACCAAATCGACAAGATCAACCAGAGGCTGCAACGAAGCCCAAGTTTGTCAGCGGGGGGATGCTAACCCCGGATGCTGTGAATAGTTTGGAAGATGAGTCAGAAGACAAGCGCAACCTGGAAAGCTGGATACGTCCAAGGATCCTGGGGAACCGTGTCTCAAACTGGTCTTCCCAGGAAATTATAAGAGTTACTCCGGCAGAGTAATTATTATTTCCTGTCTTAAAGCAGGCATCAAGTCCTGCGTCTTGCCCAAGATGCCAGGGCTCATTTTGTAATAGGTCCATCTTGTATTTTGTGCAAACGATCAATTAATGAATATCAGGACATCTTTTGCAAATAAGTCTTTTCTTTTCCACTCACTGTTTTTCATTTTTTCATTTTTTGTACAAAAATAAAATGGCAATGTTTTTCAAAATGAATAACTTCATTTTCACTTTTTCTAAACAAGATAAAACTGATCACTAAAATGAACAAATCTAAACCCTTGCAGAGAATACCCTCCAGACTGCACCGAAAACAACACTGCTATGACTTCGTATGACTTTGACAATCCGATTAATCAAGCTGATGAAGGGGTTGAAGAAGAATATGAGCTACCTAAAGAGCTAGCCAGGTTGTTGAGACAAGAGGAGAAGGTTATCACTCCTCATCAGGAGGAAGTTGAAACGGTTAATCTTGGTACAGAAGAAGACTTGAAAGAAGTTAAGATCGGGGCCTGTTTGCAAGATTCAGTCAAAGAGCAACTTATTGACATGCTTCGGGATTATGTGGATGTTTTTGCTTGGTCTTATCAGGATATGCCAGGGTTAGACACCGACATTGTTATGCACAAGCTGCCTCTGAAAGAAGAATGTCCGCCAGTAAAACAGAAGTTGCGTCGTACTCGTCCAGATATGGCCATGAAAATAAAAGAAGAGGTACAAAAACAGTGGGACGCCGGTTTCCTTGCTGTGACTAGTTACCCGCCGTGGGTCGCTAACATTGTACCTGTGCCTAAGAAGGATGGCAAGGTGAGGATGTGTGTGGATTACCAAGACCAGAACAGAGCCAGCCCGAAAGATGACTTCCCTTTACCTCACATTGATGTATTAGTCGATAATACGGCTCAGTTCTCGGTGTTCTCCTTCATGGATGGATTTTCAGGATATAATCAGATCAAGATGTCACCTGAAGACATGGAGAAGACAACCTTCATCACACCTTGGGGCACATTCTGTTATAAGGTAATGCCATTCGGAGTGAAGAATGCTAGTGCCACTTATCAATGGGCTATGGTAACATTATTCCACGACATGATCCACAAAGAAATTGAATGTTATGTGGATGACATGATTGCCAAGTCCCTTACAGAAGAAGACCACCTGGTGAATCTATTGAAGCTATTCAAGCGTCTGAGGAAGTACCAATTGAAGTTAAACCCCAACAAATGCACATTCGGGGTGCGATCCGGTAATCTGCTGGGATTTATTGTAAGTGAGAAAGGGATTGAAGTTGACCCTGACAAAGTCAAAGCCATTCAAGAAATGCCGGCACCAAAGACTAAGAAAGAAGTTCGGGGGTTCTTAGGTAGATTGAACTACATTTCAAGGTTCATATCTCACCTTACAGCAACCTGTGAACCCTTGTTCAAGCTGTTAAGAAAAGAACAAACGGTCAGGTGGAATGAAGATTGCCAAAGGACTTTTGACAAAATCAAGGAATACTTATAAGAGCCTCCAATTCTTATGCCCCCAGTGGAAGGAAGACCTCTAATAATGTACCTGACAGTATTAGAAGGATCAATGGGGTGTGTGTTGGTTCAGCATGACGAGTCTGGTCGAAAAGAGTATGCAATTTACTACCTAAGCAAAACGTTTACCGACTGTGAACAACATTATTCACTGCTCGAGAAAACTTGATGTGTTTTAGCGTGGGCTGCTCGCCGACTAAGGCAGTATATGTTGACCCACACTACCTTATTGATCTCAAAGATGGATCCAGTCAAGTACATATTTGAGAAGCCAGCACTTACCGGAAGGGTTGCAAGATGGCAAATGATTCTCACAGAATATGACATTCAATACGCATCTCAGAAAGCCATCAAAGGTAGTGTATTGTCTGATTATCTTGCTGAGCAACCCATTGATGATTACCAGCCTATGAGATTTGAATTCCCTGATGAAGACATCATGTTCATAAAAGCAAAAGATCATGAAGAGCCCATTCACACTAAAGGGCCTGACCCAGAAGAAGAATGGACAATGATGTTTGATGGGGCTGTTAATATGAATGGTCGTGGTGTTGGTGCAGTACTCATTACACCTAAGGGAGTTCACATGCCTTTCTCGGCAAAACTCACCTTTAACTGCACTAACAACGAAGCTGAATACGAAGCTTGTATTATGGGTCTTGAGGAAGCCATTAACCTCAGGATCAAGACTTTGACTGTATTCGGAGATTCAGCTCTGGTAATCAATCAAACCAACGACAAATGGTACACTCACCAGGAGCATCTGATACATTACCGGGATTATACAAGGAGATTACTGACTTTCTTCACTACAGTCAAGCTTGAGTATATCCCTCGAGATGAAAATCAGTTTGCAGATGCTCTGGCTACCATTTCATCCTTGATCAAGGTTCAAGCTGCCAACTTCGTACCTCGGATTTCAGTATCCAGACTTGATAGACCAGCATATGTATTCTCAGCAGACCTTGCTAGAGATGGTAAGCCCTGGTTCCATGACATCAAATGCTTCTTGGAGGATCAAACATACCCACCTGGGGCATCATCCAATGACAAGAAGACACTAAGAAGGTTGGCTGGTAGTTTCTTCCTAAATGCTGATGGTTCCTTGTACAAGAGAAACTTTGATATGGTACTTCTCAGATGTGTGGATAAGACAGAGGCAGACTTGTTGATGCACGAGGTGCATGAAGGATCTTTCGGTACCCATGTTGGAGGACATGCAATGGCTAAAAAATTGCTAAGATCAGGCTATTATTGGATCACAATGGATGCAGACTGTTGTGCTTATGCCAGGAAATGCCATAAATGCCAGATTTATGCAGATAAAGTGCTTGTACCTCCAAATCCTTTGAATGTGATGTCTTCACCCTGGCCTTTTGCCATGTGGGGCATTGATATGATTGGCAAGATTGAACCGACTATTTCAAACGGCCACAGATTCATCCTGGTAGCCATTGACTATTTCACCAAGTGGGTTGAAGCAGCTTCATATGCAAACGTCACCAGGCAAGTGGTAGCCCGATTTCTGAAGAGAGACATCATCTGTCGGTATGGAGTGCCCGAGCGAATCATTACTGATGATGGTTCCAACTTGAACAATAAAATGATGGCAGAACTGTGCCGGGACTTCAAGATCCAACACCACAATTCTTCTCCTTACAGGCCAAAGATGAATGGCGCTGTGGAGGCAGCTAAATAGAATATCAAGAAGATTGTGCAGAAGATGGTGGTCACCTACAAAGACTGGCACGAAATGCTACCATTTTCCTAGCATGGGTACCGTACATCAATCAGAACATCCACTGGGGCAACACCGTATCAGCTTGTTTATGGTATGGAGGCAGTCCTACCTGTTGAAGTCGAATTACCCTCCTTGCGGGTACTCATGGATGTCAAGCTGAATGAAGCAGAATGGGTCCGATCCCGATACGAACAACTGAATCTGATCGAAGAAAAGAGATTAGATGCAATCTGCCATGGGCAGCTGTACCAGAAAAGGATGAAGAAAGCCTTCGATCAGAAAGTCAGGCTTCGGGAATACCAAGTAGGAGATCTAGTGCTGAAAAGACTCCTCCCTCCTCATACAGATCACAGGGGCAAGTGGACTCCGAATTACGATGGTCCATTCATAGTAAAGAAAGTTTTCTCTGGTGGAGCACTGATGCTCAGTACTATGGATGGTGAAAACTTCCTGTCCCCTATGAATTCAGATGCAGTTAAAAAATACTTCGCGTAAAATGACCCGCTGGACATAAAAACAGAATATGAGTCCAGGCAAAAATAGGGCATCCCGGCGAGTCAAAAACAGAATAAAAGACACGGGCAAAAATAAGGGAAAAAAATAAAAAAAATTGTACACCCGCTGAGTTGAAAAGCCACATTGGACAGCTCAGGCAAAAATGGGTATCCCGGTGGATTGAAAACCCGAAAGGGCGATCCACGCAAAATAAGGGAATAAGCGAACAACTGCATTCTGAATTCGTCTATATCACTTACAATATGGCAAGCTTCGAAGGGTTAAAGCATCAGTCAGAATCAGCCTTCTTCAAAAAGCAGGATTAGAAGAACGTCAATGTCATACGAGTCATAGCAAAAGGGAAGCTCACTGAAGCGTCATCAACATTGCCAACATCTTTTTGTTTCTCAATTTATAACAATCTCCTCATTTTAGGGGATCTGTTTCTTTGACTGTACTTGACAATTCAGGGCACACAAATTAATAAAATCAGATCTTCAGCCACACTTAGTCTCGTACATTTCTATTTCATTTGCAAAATGTCCGATGTCCTTAAGATATTAATTGCATGAATACATATGCGCCTTTTCTAAATTACATGCTGGCAGGAAATATATTTGCTCCCGGGAGTGCCTAAACTCCTATGATGGAATCTAGTAAGGGATACCTCGGGGTACTTGTATGTTTCTTTGTCATAACAGGATTGCAGGTTGTCGCTCCCGAGGATTTCCATCCCTGGTACAAACGCGAAAGTGGCGCGGAAAAAGAATAGAGTCGCCAGCCAGGCATTTTTATCCCGAAGAAAGGGAATGGTAATGCTGCACAAACCAGAAGAAAGAAAGAGGAAGGACACAGGTCCTGCGAACCAAAGAGACTGGGATCGGGAGTCGGTTATGACCTGGGAAGGTATTAGCACCCCAGATCATCCGCCGTACCCGACGGGATCCACGCTTGCAAAGAATACTGTTTCAAAGGGTGAGGGTATAAAAAATGCAGCAAAGAAATGAAAATGAAAAGAAACTGGAACTGGAAAAGAACCGAATAAGAAAACAAAAGGAAGAATGTAGGGAAAATAAAGATTGTGCTCGAACGGGCCCTACCCCGCTGCCTACGTACCTCATCGGGATAATGAGGATCAGAGACGCCGTAGTTCCCCTAACTAGGGGTACTAAAAGGAAATTGCTTGTGAATTAAGGCTTGAACTGCCTATGCCATTGCTCAGGTGTTGCAGACTCGGACGACGAGTGCGTAACCGTCTTGCAAAACGACAAGTAGGAGCAAGTTCGCGTACGGAGCGAAGGAGATGAGAAAAGAATTCCCGAAGGAAAGACGTTTATTGTTTGTTTTGTGTTTTTAGAAGCTTTTATGAGTGTGTCACAAGGAAGTGAACTCAAGCTCTCCCCAATGGAATGTGCACTTGTCACTACATTCCAAGATGGAATAATAGAACAAGCACACTCAAGTAAGGAGAAGATCCCCAAAACTTGAACCCAAAGATTAGGGCTTAGGCTCACTAACTTGCTTAATTATTAAGTGTTTTTGGTTATTTACATGAAGAAGTGTTTTTTAGGCTTTTCTTTTATGAAGAAGATACCTTGATCAGACTTGTGCATCACAAAGCAAACTTGTACTATCCCAAGATGGGAAGATTACAAGCATACCTCATGGAATAAGGCTATGGATCCATGCATCGCTTCACATTTATTAAAGTGTTTTCTTTTTAAGAGTTATGAGATGAGAAGAGAAAAGAACCAAAAAAGATCATAAAGGTAAAATGCTAAAGGGGGACTAAAATAATCCTAAGTGTTAACATGCATGGATGATCCTAAGCTTGTGAGGTTTCTATCCTAATGAAGAAGGAAGAAAGAAGAAGATAGAAGAAGGGATGAGAAAGGCCTAAGCCCAACAACAAAAGGTTAGTTCAAATAACAAAAGAGGAAAGATGAAAAAAAAGTTGAAATGTGGATAAACATCCACACTTCTCTTACCATGAGCCCCTGAAAAGTTAGCAAAAATCCAGCAAATTGACCAAGAAACAATCATGGGATCAATCACGCTCAAAGGTACTTGAAAACAAAAATCAAAAAAATCATGCCAACATTGCAAATGCACGACTTACGCGTCGAAAACATGAGAACATACATCAACCAGCAAGCAAATCGCCCTAAACATCATGATTAATGATCATACAATGAGTCATGACAATTAGCACAAGCAAAGGGATCAAACAAACTCAAAACAGCCCCAAAAAACCATTCTGCATCAGTGTTAACCGGTTAACCATATGCGTTAACCGGTTAACCAGTCAAAACCTGCACAAAACACACAGAAAAACAGGGCGTTAACCGGTTAACCATATACGTTAACCGGTTAACACTGTAAAAACAGCAGCAAAAACCTGCAGAAACAGCATCTCAAAAACAGCTTATTCAAATAAGTTGCACCAGACCAGCACTCAGTTACACATGGAAAAATAGATCAATGCACATCAATCCATAACATTATGCTCATGAACACTAACAATCGGATCCGGATACCAATCAAACAATCAAATCATGCAACACAATCAATTACACAAACACATGGTAGGTTCAAAAGCACAAGCAATGCAAATAAGCTAAAAACAGAGTTGGATCTGAAATTAAGCCAACCTACAAAGCGGAGGTATGCTTTGGTAATTGTTGATTATGCTGAAAATGATAGATCTCGCGCAAAACCTTGAAGATCCGATGCTAAGCTCCACACTCCATGCAAAATAAATGCAAGATCAAGCTCTTGATGCAGAATTTTGGATCCAAAAGCACTTCTAGATCCCAAACCAGATCTGAATCTTCAAGAAAACCAGCAAAAAGATGCAATGAAGCTATGGATGGAGGTCTAGTTCCAAGATCTACACACCTCAAGGCAAGGTTATGTGATCTTCAAAGAGGAACTTTGAGTAATTTGGAAAATTGGGAGAGAAAAGTGAGAGAATTGTGAGTGAGAGCAATGAAAATTCAGAAATGAGAGTGAAAAATGAGTGAGTCCTCTGGTTTGGAGAGAAATGGAATATATATGGTTTAGGGTTGGGGCCCAAAATCTTGGTTTGGGATCCAAAAAATATGGCTTGGTAATGTGATTTTGATCTAGGGTTGGAATGAGGCTTGGATAAATGCTCTAGATCCTTCTCTCAAATTCAAATTTAATTCAAAAGAATAAAAATCAGAAAATTGGAAAATGGGGTCAAAACACACATGCTGAAAATGCTGCTGGAAATTCAAATTTCGCAGCTGTTAACCGGTTAACCATATGCGTTAACCGGTTAACGCATGCAAAATTTGAATTTCCCCCCTTTTGGTGGGAAACTTCAAAAATGATGCCGGCGCCCGCCGTTTCAAGCTGATTTTGATCCTTTCTTCCTCTTTAAGCTTTGAACCTGATACAGAGCTTGTGCAGAGTGATCCTGTGAAATTTTTGCCTGGTCACCATGCTCTTGATTTTTATCTGCGGTGCTTCGAAATTTCCAGATGGTTGGTCATATGCCCTATGCTAGAACATGTGAGTGTTATGCCTCATTTTTCTATGCAAAATGCTAAAGACATGATCCGTTATGATGACTATGATGCGATATGATGCTTAAAATGAAGAGGGCAAATTTGGGGTGTTACAGCTGCCCCTATTCAATCATCAGTTAATCCGAAAAGGACGATAGCAGCGAGCTATCGACCATTCAAGATAAACTGTGATTGAATACCAAGAAGACCAGAAATTTGCACTCTGACGAAGAATGCAACACCGGGAAATAAACCCGACCAGATGACGCTCTGGGGACTGCAGGGGAGAAAGAAGCGGACGAGCTTCTTCCAAGTTGGAAATGATATCTGAAATAAGAACAAATTGACAGACGAGTCTTCAAACAATCCCGTGACGCCAGGAGCTGGACAGACGAGTCCTTCAACACTTCAAGACAATAATCTGAGACAGACGAGTCTTCGAATGACCTGTGACGCCAGGTGCAGAGAGCGGACGAGCCCTGAAAGAACTTCAAAGTATCCTGAGATAGACGAATCTCCTTCACTAATCCTTACGCAGATAAGTGGAATAAGACGGACGGGTCTTCTTCGGATAACCCTTACGCAGGCTCCGGAAATGCATATAAGTCTGTGGGATAGACATGCAATCAAGGTAGACGAACCTTCTTCATATATTATCCGCGGATATATGGTACAAGACAGACGAGTCTTCTGAGCAAACCTGTTACGCCAGGTGCAGCTACCATAATTGGTGCTTGAGACAGACGAGCCTCCTTCGGATTTACCTGTTACGCCAGGACCGGTAACCATTTCGACATTTAATTCCCACTGTCAGGATTCGAAACCTCTTCAATACAGACGAGTATTGGGTGATCATCAAGACAACACAGACGAGTGCCCTAAGTCAATGATACAGACGAGTATCAGACGATGATCTGAGAAACACAGACGAGTGTTTCAGGCGACGATACAGACGAGTATCAGCCACTGGTATAGACGAATACCGGAAGTTCAAACACAGACGAGCATTTGAAGTAGTCACAGAGATATCTTCACATTCAGGTGCAAGCTAGCACAGACGAGTGCCGAGGATGATACAGACAAGTATCCAGGCAAAGCAGACGAGCTTCAAAACACAAACGACTTCTGGGGAATAAAAGCAGACGAGCTTTAACCAAGCACAGACGAGTGCCGGGTCGTTGCAGACGAGCAATAGCGGAGAATACATATCAAGGCACAGACGAGTGCAGCGAAGGATCCCATACCGAACACAGACGAGTGCTGGGAGGTTGCAGACGAGCAACAACGAATATCATATCAGAACACAGACGAGTGTAAAGGGGTTGCGGACGATGCTGGGGACATCTCCAAGCACAGACGAGTGCTGGGATTTGCAGACGAGCAAACAACAACGGATACAATCAAACACAAACGAGTGTTGAGGAGTTGCGGACGAGCAACAGATGAGCAACAGGCACGGACGGGCGCCGAAAGATACGGCCGAGCAATCTTCGAAGGAGTAACGAGCACATACGAGTGCTAAGAGAGGCGGTCGAGCATCAAATAAAGATGCGAGCACGGACGAGTACTGGCCACTTTCTTGGGGATACGCCTCAAATAAAGAGGAACGACATGCACGGGCGGGTGCTGCAGGGATGCGGACGAGCACCAAATGAAGATACGCGCATCAACGAGTACAGGCAACTTCGCTGGGGAGAGAAAACTTCAAAGAATAACAAGCACGGACGAGTGCCGAGAGCTGCGAATGGTCATCACACAAAGATGCTAGCACAGAAGATTGCTGGAGAGTACCTCAAATAAAGAGGAAACTGCCGGGGAAAAGGCACGGACGAGTGCTGAAAGAGGATGAGCATCAAATAAAGATGCGAGCACAGACGAGTGCTAGTAGATATAGACTCTACTGGGAAAGCAAACGAGCAATACCACCGAGCTAACACATACGAGTGTTGAAAGATGCAAACGAGCAACAATAACACATGACACATTACTGCTGGAGATAATTCTGTTTAGAGATAACACATACAAGTGTTGAAGATTGCAGACGAGCAACAAACGGATGCCTGATCGGCAATAAGAGATACGACTCTGCAGGGTAATCCAAGTCAAGAGGTCTGGATACGCATTCTGACTGAGGTGATGAATACCTGGCTGCATCATCAAATACCCAAAGTACGGCAACTTTGCTGGGGACATATTTCACTGACGGAAGCGAAAATCAAATATGAACGCTGTGGGGACAGGAACATCTTCAGACTTGGCTGGGAAAGCTTCTTGGGCAAACACTCTGACTGGGGAGAGCATCTGATAACTCAAGACTCTGAGGGGATATCAGGCTTTCAGGTACCTGATAGGCATACTCTGATGGGGATAATGGACTACTAATTCCGTCTTTGATGATGTCAGGCTTTCGGGCACCTGCTGGATATATTCCGCTGGGGAAGAATGAAATGCTACTTCACTGGGGAAGAAAAGCTTGCTTGGACTGCCACCAAGGCTTACTGGGAGGAAAATCTCTGCTTGGGATGCCAGGCTTCAGATACCTGCTGGGAAAGGAAATCTCTGCTTGGGGTGCCAGGCTTCAGATACCTGCTGGGAAAGGAAATCTCTGCTTGGGGAGATACCCTACTGGTGAAGTACTCGGCTGGGGAAGTACTATGCCGGGGAATATCAAATCGCTCGAGAGAATGTGACGCCAACCTGCAACCTGCAACAACAGAAAACACACGTGTGTCCCGGGGATTTGCATGGAATGATCGGTTCATCCATCGTCACCCGACGCTCAAAGAGGGTTACAGTTTCCCTGCATGTCAGTTTTCTTTTCAAAATTATCACCATGTTTAGATGCAATGCTATTTTTGCCGAAAATTCAGGACATTTTGCAAACAAAAATAAACACACACAGCTTTTTGACTGAATATTACTCTTATTGAATGGCCTCTGAATAGGCAAAGATTTACATCAGGAAGCAACCACCTAGAAAGAGGTAGCCACTAAAAATTGAGAAAAGAAATTATCCTAATGGCAACGTACGCGGCATTCCAAGGAGTTCCATTTCTGCTATGACCTGCATGTCTTCAAGACTCTCCATTCTGTTTTGGCTTTCTGAGAGGACAAGGGGACTGCTTCCTATCCTTCTGACATTGTCAAACTGTACAAAACGATGACGTGGTTCAGATAACTCGGATCACAGTTGTTCGCTTATTCCCTTATTTTGCGTAGATCGCCCTCTCGGGTTTTCAATCCACCGGGATACCCTTTTTTGCCTGAGCTGTCCAATGCGGCTTTTCAACTCAGCGGGTGTACATTTTTTTTTTATTCATTTCCCTAATTTTTGCCCGAGCTTTTTATTCTGTTTTTAGCTCGCCGGGATGCCCTTTTCTTGCCTGGACTTACATTCTGTTTTTGTGTCCAGCGGGTCTCTTTATGCGAAGTATTTTTTAACTGCGTCCGAGTTAACAGGAGATGGGAAGTCTTCTCCATCCATAGTGGTGAGCATCAGCGCTCCTCCTGAGAATACTTTCTTCACTATGAATGGTCCTTCGTAGTTTGGGGTCCACTTGCCCCTGTTATCTGAACCTGGAGGAACGATCCTCTTCAATACAAGCTCTCCCACTTGATACCCTCGAGTACGTACTCGTTGGTCGAATGCCCGCTTCATTCTCCTCTGATAAAGCTGACCATGACAGATAGCCGCTAATCTCTTTTCCTCAATTAGACATAGCTGATCGTAACGAGTACGCACCCATTCAGCCTCATCCAGCTTGACATCCATCATCACACGCAGTGAAGGAATCTCTACTTCAACAGGCAGGACTGCTTCCATGCCATACACTAGAGAAAAGGGAGTTGCCCCTGTTGATGTCCTGACCGACGTTCGGTACCCATGCAAAGCAAACGGTAACATCTCATGCCAATCCTTGTAGGTGACAACCATTTTCTGCACAATCTTCTTGATATTCTTGTTAGCTGCCTCTACCGCACCATTCATCTTTGGTCGGTAAGGAGAAGAATTGTGATGCTGTATTTTGAAGTTCCGACATAAGTCTGCCATCATCTTGTTGTTGAGATTAGAACCATTATCAGTAATGATCCTTTCGGGCACTCCATATCTGCATATGATATCTCTTTTCAGAAATCTTGCCACCACTTGACGAGTGACATTGGCATAAGACGCTGCTTCTACCCACTTGGTAAAGTAATCAATCGCGACTAGAATGAAGCGATGACCGTTCGAAGCAGTTGGCTCGATCTTCCCGATCATGTCAATGCCCCACATAGAGAAAGGCCAAGGAGATGACATGACATTCAGCGGGTTAGGAGGAACATGCACTTTATCTGCATATATTTGGCACTTGTGGCACTTTCGGGCGAATGAACAACAGTCTGCATCCATTGTCATCCAGTAATACCCTGATCTCAGCAGTTTCTTTGCCATGGCGTGCCCTCCTGCATGGGTACCAAAAGATCCTTCATGGACTTCCTGCATCAACAGGCTTGCTTCGTGTCTATCCACGCATCTGAGCAAGACCATGTCGAAGTTCCTCTTGTACAAAACCCCGTCTGTGTTCAAGAAGAAACTAGCAGCGAGTCGTCTCAAGGTCTTTTTGTCTTTGGAAGATGCCCCTGTTGGGTATTCTTGCTTCTCCAGGAATAACTTGATATCAAAATACCAAGGTTTCTCATCAGACACGGCGTCTACAGAGAAAGCATAAGCGGGAGAGTCAAGCCTGGAGATGTCAATTCTGGGCACAAAGTTCCAACACATGACTTTAATCGACGAAGAGAGAGTGGCCAAAGCATCGGCAAATTGATTTTCGTCACGTGGTATGTATTTGAGTTCAACTGTTGTGAAGAATGTCAACAGTTTTCTAGCATAATCCCTGTACGGAACTAGATGCTCTTGATGTGTATACCACTTGCCGGTAATCTGGTTAATGACGAGGGCTGAATCTCCGAATATATCGAGGTTCTTAATCCGAAGATCAATTGCCTCCTCTATTCCCATTATACACGCCTCGTATTCCGCTTCATTGTTGGTGCAGCCAAAAGTAATTTTGGCAGCAAAGGGTAAATGAACACCTTCAGGAGTAATGAGTACGGCACCAACTCCACGACCATTGATATTGACAGCCCCATCAAACATCAACTTCCATTTGGATTCAGGATCAGGCCCCTCCTCCGGAAGTGGTTCCTCATAATCGTTTGTTCTGAGGTACATGATGTCCTCATCAGGGAAATCAAATCTCATCGGCTGATAGTCATCCTCAAGAGGTTGCTGAGCAAGGTATTCCGACAATACACTTCCTTTGATGGCTTTCTGAGAAGTGTACTGGATGTCGTATTCAGTTAAAATCATCTGCCACCTAGCAACCCTTCCGGTCAATGCTGGTTTCTCAAAGATGTACTTGACAGGATCCATCTTGGAAATGAGAAGTGTAGTATGGGTCAACATGTACTGCCTCAGTCGGCGAGCAGCCCATACCAAAGCGCAGCAAGTTTTCTCGAGCAGTGAGTATCGGGATTCACAGTCGGTAAACTTTTTGCTAAGGTAATAAATGGCGTACTCTTTTCGACCAGACTCGTCATGTTGGCCAAGCACACACCCCATCGACCCTTCTAGCACGGTCAAGTACATGATTAACGGTCTCCCCTCCACTGGAGGCATCAGAATTGGAGGTTCCTGCAAATATTCCTTTATTTTGTCGAAAGCTCTTTGGCAATCGTCATTCCACCTGACTGTTTGCTCTTTTCTTAGCAGTTTGAATATTGGTTCGCACGTGGCAGTTAGGTGAGATATGAACCGAGAAATGTAGTTCAATCTACCTAAGAACCCGCGCACTTCTTTTTCTGTCTTTGGTGCAGGCATATCTTGAATAGCTTTCACTTTAGCAGGATCTACCTCAATTCCTCTTTGACTTACAATGAAACCCAGCAATTTTCCGGAACGCACCCCGAAAGTGCACTTGTTCGGATTCAACCTCAGCTTGTACTTGATCAATCTGTCAAACAGCTTCTTCAAATTAACCAAATGCTCCTCTTCGTCTTTGGACTTTGCAATCATATCATCCACATAACATTCGATCTCCTTGTGGATCATGTCATGGAACAATGTGACCATCGCCCGTTGATAAGTTGCCCCAGCATTCTTCAGACCAAAGGGCATGACCTTATAGCAGAATGTTCCCCACGGGGTAATGAACGTTGTCTTCTCCATGTCCTCCGGCGCCATTTTTATCTGATTATAACCGGAGAATCCATCCATGAAGGAGAACACTGAGAATTGAGCAGTATTGTCGACCAACACGTCGATGTGTGGCAACGGAAAATCATCCTTCGGGCTTGCTCTGTTCAAATCTCTGTAGTCAACGCACATTCGGACCTTGCCGTCCTTCTTAGGTACTGGTACGATGTTAGCTACCCAAGGCGGGTAACTAGACACGGCAAGGAATCCGGCATCCCACTGCTTCTGCACCTCCTCTTTAATCTTCATCGCCATATCCGGGCGAGTTCTTCTCAACTTTTGCTTCACAGGAGGACAGTCTTCCCTCAAGGGTAGCTTATGCATCACGATGTCGGTATCCAATCCTGGCATATCCTGATATGACCAAGCAAAGATATCCACATACTCTCTCAACATACTGATCAGCTCTTGTTTGATGTCGGCCTGCAGATTGGCCCCTATCTTGATTTCTTTCTTCGCATCTTCACTACCAATGTTGATGGTCTCAATCTCTTCTTGATGAGGCTGAATAACTCGTTCCTCTTGTTTCAACAGTCTGACTAACTCTTCAGGGAGGTCACGGTCTTCCTCAACCCCTTCATCAGCTTGGTAGACTGGATTATCAAAGTCATGCATAGTCATAGCAGGAACGTTATCCGTGGAACCCGGATGATCAACACTGCACAAATGATGTGCTCATTCAGAATCTGCTTATTTTGAAAAGAGACGCTAACACAAAGCAAAAAATGAAAAAACACATTGCCATTTTTATATTGTTTTTTTTGTGAAAAAGTTTAAAAACAAAGAAAGAGAGCACAATTTGTCTGAAAATGTCCTTTTATTTCATGGCAAAAATAACGATGCAATACAAAACATGGTGGCCCAGTACAATGGATCCAAACATCTTGGGCAGAATGCTGGATTTGACAATGCAGTATGCTAATAAAAGGAAACAAAACAATTACTTTGAGAGCCAGGTGACTTGAACAATGTCCTCAGCAGACCAATTTCCTAGCTCCTCGCCGGGTGCACACGGGCGGATCCAATTGTTGTCCCAGTCTCTGTCACTATCCCCGTCTTGACTTGCCGTACAGATTTGATCACGGTTGAGCAACCCAGCACTTGTGAATGAGATAGCTTTACCACTCTGAGTAGACCTTCCAGGTTGATACCCTAAGCCAAATTTGTCGTCCTTCTTTTCCACCTCCAATAGCTTGCCCCAGCCCTGGGCATTGCCTGATTGGACGACCTCCTTTGCTTTCTGGTAAGAATGAATTGACGTGCCTTCGTTGTTTTTCTTCACCGGAGTCAAGATACTGACATCTGCCTCAAAAGCTTGGCACAAAGTCTCGTGAATTTCTCCGTCCATTTCCACATATTTAAACGTCGACAGGTGGCTGACGAAAATATCTTCTTCCCCGCAAACTGTGATGACCTGGCCATCCACCACATATTTAAGCTTTTGGTGCAGGGTTGAAGTGACGGCTCCAGCTGCGTGTATCCACGGTCTGCCCAACAAGCAACTATACGCAGGCTGGATATCCATGACATAGAAGACACTCTTGAAGACTTGAGAACCTATCTTGACAGGCAACTCAACCTCTCCGAAAACTGATCTTCTTGAACCATCGAAAGCTTTAACCACCAAATCACTCGGCGTTAGGATAACCCCATCAATGTCAAGCTTCATCAACGCCTTTTTCGGGAGCACGTTCAACGAAGAGCCTGTGTCCACCAGAACATGGGATAACACAGCGCCCCTGCATTCCATCGTGATATGCAGTGCTTTATTGTGATTCCTTCCTTCCACAGTGAGATCTCTATCAGTGAAGCCCAAGCCATGGCTAGCATTGACACTCCCAACAACAGCTTCAAGTTGATTGACCGTAATCTCTTGAGGAACGTAAGCCATTTGAAGTACTTTCAGCAAGGCTTCTCGGTGTGCAGGTGAGCACATCAACAGTGACAAGATAGAGATCTTCGAAGGCGTCTGATTCAGTTGGTCAACTACCTTATAGTCACTCCTTTTGATGATCTTCATAAATTCCTCTACCTCTTTCTCAAACGTCCCCTGCCCGGCCACAGGAGTATCTGACTCATCATTCGCAGTCTGCTTTCCTTTGTCTTTGGACGAAGCTTCGGCCTCAAGATCCTTTCTCAGTGCAGGAGGAGCAAATAAACGGCCACTTCGAGTAAAACCTCCAACACCTCCCACATTTTCAATGGTCAAATCAGCAACAGGTCTACTCTCCATCTTCTGTCCCGCCACATAGACATCAGAACCATAATGCCACGGAATGGCTCTATCATCGTTATACGGCATTGGCCCAGGTATAGTTATAGTCACAGGACTAATCTGAGGAGCGTAAACGGTAACCGGTCCTTGTCTGACGGGCATATCAGCTTCATCGTAGAAGATAGTAATGGTTGACACATCATCAGCCTTTTCATTACTAATCTTGCTAAATTGCAGAGATCCATCATCAATCAACTCTTGCAAACCCGTCTTCAATTTCTCGCAGCCATTCACAGCACTTGCACAATCTTCACAATCGGGAGAACAACCAGGAAACACTTGACCCTTCAACAGTCTCTCTTTCACCACTTTCAACGGCGTCTTGACCTCATCAATACTCAGCACCAAACTCAACTTGTCATCATGCTCAACAGCATTAACCCTTGCCCCTCCATGATGAGGTATAGGGTTCGAGTGGACATTCGGTGGTGGCGCAAAGTTGATTGCCTTTGAATCTACGAGATCTTGAACTTTGTGATGTAGCGCCCTGCACTTCTCGGTTGAGTGCCCGGGTGCCCCTGAATGGAAAGCGCATCGCGCGTTGACGTCGTAACCAACTGGAAGCTCTCCAGGAGGTGGTGGTGCCAAAGTCCTTAATTGAATAAGGTTCAAGTCTAGTAGTCTCGGCAACAAGGCAGCATATGTCATCGGAATAGCTTCAATCACCCTATTAGCAGGACGAGTCAGCCTCGGCTGATAAGGTCTTTGCTGGTAGTTGGCTCTAGGTTGTTGCTGTTGCTGCTGTTGTTGTGGTGGAGGTAGCATTTGTTGTACAGGAGCTGCAGGAATGGTGACGGCAGCTACATGCCCATAAGGTCTTCTGTAACCACGGCCCTGGCTTCGGCCGAATACAGCATTGGTCTCACCTTCTCGCCTTCTCGGAGGTCCGCTGAAAGCTTTCCTCGCTCCACTTGAGCTACTAGCACCTGGGTCTTGTATCTTCCCCATTTTCAACAGCGTTTCAACCCTTTCTCCCGCAATGACAATATCGTTGAACTTTGTAGCAGAGCTCGACGCCAATCTTTCAAGAAATACCCCCTGGAGGGTGCCCATAAACATATCGGCCATCTCATTCTCTAACAGGGGTGGTTGCACCCTGGCAGCTAGCTGACGCCACCTCTGGGCGTATTCTTTGAAGCCTTCTTTTGCTGTCTGAGCCATATGTTGCAACTGGGTGCGATTTGGAGCCATATCCATGTTATATTGGTACTGCTTCACGAAGGCCTCGGCGAGATCCTTCCAGCTCTTGACATTGACCCTGCTGAGCTTCATGTACCACTCAAGGGAAGCTCCCACCAAGCTATCCTGAAAGTAATACATCCATAGTTTTTCATCGTCTGTATGCGCAGCAATTCTCCCCACATACGATTGCAGATGGGTCTTTGGGCAAGCAGTGCCGTTGTACTTCTCGAAAGTAGGAACTTTGAACTTATACGGAATTCTGACTCCCGGAACCAAGCCCAAGTCTGTTATATCGAATCCCAAAGAACTCTGGGACTGAATAGCCTTGATTTGCTCAGCCATCTCTTCAAACCTCTTGTTCATTTCGACCCCTTGACCTTCGGTCTCATCAAGTAAAGTGAACTGGTCCTCCTGGTGATCCACATGAATGTTATGCATCCCGTCATTGACTACGGTCGCCCCTGGTTGTATAACTTGAGGTCCAGCCTGTCGTGCGCCCGCACCGGCATGATTATCAGCATTAGCAGCAGCAGCAGCGTTCCGATTCTGATTCTCCACCATCTCTCGCAAACGTTCTTGATTCTGCCCCATTCCGGCCATTAACGTCATGAAGTTGTCCATCCTCTGCCTTAAATCTGCCAAATCTGCCTGCATTTGATCCATGGCTCTCTCTCTGTTAACCTTGGTTGGGTATCTGTGCACTGCTGGTCGTTCTCGAACCTTACGAGGAGCTATTGCGCCTGAAACACAAAACCCGTTAGTAATTGATGCGACACCTGCAAAACAGACAAACAGGTTATATGCAATGCAATGTAACTGTTCATGTTCCCAATTCTAAGCATTTGGCATGCCCCAGTTCTGGTATCTATCTCGGCAATCACTTTCAGCGTTTAGCTTTCAAACTTTCTCTTTGATAAGTGTTCAGACGTTAGTAGTATCCAGACAAACGAGTCTAAAACGATAACTTGCACATTAATACTGAATATGGACAAACCACTATAGGCTAAAAGTCAGAGTACATCCAAGAATATTCCCCGAAGGGTTACAAATCAGTACATAAAGACAAAGGAAATAAAAGCAAGACTCCTACAACAAGCCTGTAGGTAGTCTGAGAAATAAACTAAGCTAAAGACCCCGGCTCTGCCACCTCTGCCCTGCTCTTCTTGACGCCTGCTCTCAGCTTGAGCTCTTCAATCTCTTTCCTGGCTTCCTCCAGAGCTAATTGGCTTTGGACTAGCTGTTGGGTCTTCTCCCTCCGGATGGCGCGGGCTTGTTCCACTTCCTCTTTCTTGAAAGCCATCTGGACTTCGAAGAACTCCTCCTTCTCTTTGAATTTCTTTTGGTCTTCATCCCTTTGGCCTTTCAGCCAAACAATGGACTGTCGAGCGCTCTTGAGAGTCTTTAAAGTCTCCTTGTGCTTGGCTTCTCTTTGCGCTTCCATCATACCCAATCGATGGAAATGGGCTTCTCTTCCGGCAAAATCTTTCTCTTTGTTTTCCAAGGAAGCTTGGAGCTTCTGCAGCTTGTCTTCGACTTCCTTCTTAGCTCCATTGGCCTGGTGGTATAAGCTTACCATCTCAACATTCTCTACTCTGACCGCATGCAGCTGAGCTTCTAGCTTCTTGTACTCCTCCAAAGAAACCGTACTGCTCGGACCTGGTACCTCTCGAGGATAAAGTGGAGCTTCGACTGAAAAAGGCATGAGAACTGACTCGATATGCCTTTGCAACCATTCAACGTATGGTGGATATGCTTTGGGATCAACTCGGCCGAAGTCTTTCTTCCCTTTCCTTTTCCTGTGATCCCAGGATTGAACGGCTTGTTGGACTAGCTCTCCGCTTCCGTCAGCAGGAAAATATAAGGATTCAGCAAACATCTCCATCTGAGGAGGATCCTTCAAAGGGTAGCCAAACTGCCTTCTGGCTAATGTCGGGTAGTAACTGATGACACCTTTCCTTCCTAGCAAAGGTACTCCAGCAAACCTCCCGCAACTAACCATCAACTCCTTTCCTAGCAAACTCCTGTCATAACCCCAAGCAATGTCTTCTTCAGTCAATCCCATCAGCCTTCTGGACCATCTCCATTCGTCTCGCATATCCTTGAAGGCACCTGATTTAGGTAACTGTCTAGCGAACCATTCGGCAAACAAAGGAGCACAGCAGACCACTGGACCACCTCTACCTTTCTCGTTTCTGTAATGGACACTAAAATAAAAGTCACCCAATAAAGTAGGCACTGGATTGCCTTTTGCGAAGATTGAGATCACTTCTAAGCTGACAAACTCTTTCTCTCCGGGAAACAAGCTAGACCCATATACCATCAATGCAAGCAAAGCTCCAAAGTCGTTCCACTTAGCTTCTGTAGCATATTTCTCAGCCTCTGGGATAAGCACGCTCCAGGGTAGACCTCTGCCTTTACTCTCTTGCAAAGCCTTTCTGACTGAAACAATTGGCAACCTACAAACCTTGGCTATGTCTTCATCTTTGAGCACAACCTCTGACCCGTAGAACGGCAATGTCTCTCTGATCGGAATACTCAGCATGCTGGAGATCTCTTCCAATGTCGGAGCTAAGATGTAACCTGAAAGAACAAAGCAACGCAGCAAGGGATCATAAAATTGCAACAAGGTATGCAAGCTGTCCTTTTGGTCTGTAGTAGGCTTGTCCACAAACTTCAGTATCTGGCCATATCTTTTCTTGAAGTTTCCTAAGACTTGATCGTTCATCAAACCTGCTAACCTCTGAACACTTTTAACTTCCGGCTGAAGAAAGGTATAATGCACATTCTTTTTTCTTGGATCTCTTTTGATTTCTGCCATGGAGATAAAAATACCAGAACTGGGAACAAATGCGAGCAATGCCCTGAAAAATGGGAAACATAAACAGTTAATGCAAAGAATGATGCAGATGCAATGCAATGCAAACATATGACCAACGGGGACCATCTGAACTGGCACACTGACAAAGCCCTCCGAATAACTGGCAATCTCAACAGTTCACTGAGTCACACCCTCTGATAATCACAACCCTCTGATCAGAATCACAGTATCAAGAAATCTAGAATTCCAGGACCATAACTTCGGAACCACAAATCTTATTCACCGGACCAAAGATCATAACTGAACAAATGAGTGTATGTTGAGGTCATGGGTTCCTGCACACCTGTAAACACCCCCCAATCTCACAGGTAAAAGGCTCCGGGTCAGACATCACGGACTCTCAAAGCCACATAGCAATAATACTGTCACCATCTCCGAGAAATGGCTCATGACCAAATCAGGGAATCGGTTAGGCATTATGTACTATGCAGGGAGGCCTCAGCTGAGTCCGGGAAAAACAAGCATCCCTTATAAGTCCCCAGCTTCAAGTGCTGAAATCGAGAAACAATAGTACATTCAGCCCGTAGGATACAGTACTAATGTCATACGACCAGATGCTTTAACTGAGTTCTTATAAGAGAACCAGGCCATCCTATGCGAGTTCCCAGTGGACCCTCGGGTGCGAATGGGTTTGCCACAAAATGTGGTCTGCCACTGTCACCACTGGAGAGGGTTGTTTCCACAAAGGTTCTCAATGATCGGTCCCCAGCTGCACATAACTGTCAGGGTTATGTAATGAGAGAGGAAGATCCCCAAATCAAGACATTTCCAAGACAATCACAACCTGGGTGTGGAACTCACTACTACCCCCATGACAAGATCTCATGAGGCCAAAGTGGAACCACTCTAAGTCCTATGGTGCACTCGAGCCGGGTACTTGGCTCACATCTCTCAAGAATCAGTAACTCCCATCCCACCAAAGAAAACCAGTCCAGACAGTCCAGTATGATATATGTGATGCGGAAAATAAATACTGAAAACTGTAAATAAAGCTGTAAATAAAGCTGTAAATAAAGCAATAAACAAACAGCAATATAATACAACAAGCCACATCAAACAAACATCACCCAACGAAACAACAACACACAAGCGCTAGGAGAGACTCACAGGGGAACCAGAGAATCTGGGTTCTATCCCCAGCAGAGTCGCCAAGCTGTCGCTCCCGGATTTCCATCCCTGGTACAAACGCGAAAGTGGCGCGGAAAAAGAATAGAGTCGCCAGCCAGGCATTTTTATCCCGAAGAAAGGGAATGGTAATGCTGCACAAACCAGAAGAAAGAAAGAGGAAGGACACAGGTCCTGCGAACCAAAGAGACTGGGATCGGGAGTCGGTTATGACCTGGGAAGGTATTAGCACCCCAGATCATCCGCCGTACCCGACGGGATCCACGCTTGCAAAGAATACTGTTTCAAAGGGTGAGGGTATAAAAAATGCAGCAAAGAAATGAAAATGAAAAGAAACTGGAACTGGAAAAGAACCGAATAAGAAAACAAAAGGAAGAATGTAGGGAAAATAAAGATTGTGCTCGAACGGGCCCTACCCCGCTGCCTACGTACCTCATCGGGATAATGAGGATCAGAGACGCCGTAGTTCCCCTAACTAGGGGTACTAAAAGGAAATTGCTTGTGAATTAAGGCTTGAACTGCCTATGCCATTGCTCAGGTGTTGCAGACTCGGACGACGAGTGCGTAACCGTCTTGCAAAACGACAAGTAGGAGCAAGTTCGCGTACGGAGCGAAGGAGATGAGAAAAGAATTCCCGAAGGAAAGACGTTTATTGTTTGTTTTGTGTTTTTAGAAGCTTTTATGAGTGTGTCACAAGGAAGTGAACTCAAGCTCTCCCCAATGGAATGTGCACTTGTCACTACATTCCAAGATGGAATAATAGAACAAGCACACTCAAGTAAGGAGAAGATCCCCAAAACTTGAACCCAAAGATTAGGGCTTAGGCTCACTAACTTGCTTAATTATTAAGTGTTTTTGGTTATTTACATGAAGAAGTGTTTTTTAGGCTTTTCTTTTATGAAGAAGATACCTTGATCAGACTTGTGCATCACAAAGCAAACTTGTACTATCCCAAGATGGGAAGATTACAAGCATACCTCATGGAATAAGGCTATGGATCCATGCATCGCTTCACATTTATTAAAGTGTTTTCTTTTTAAGAGTTATGAGATGAGAAGAGAAAAGAACCAAAAAAGATCATAAAGGTAAAATGCTAAAGGGGGACTAAAATAATCCTAAGTGTTAACATGCATGGATGATCCTAAGCTTGTGAGGTTTCTATCCTAATGAAGAAGGAAGAAAGAAGAAGATAGAAGAAGGGATGAGAAAGGCCTAAGCCCAACAACAAAAGGTTAGTTCAAATAACAAAAGAGGAAAGATGAAAAAAAAGTTGAAATGTGGATAAACATCCACACTTCTCTTACCATGAGCCCCTGAAAAGTTAGCAAAAATCCAGCAAATTGACCAAGAAACAATCATGGGATCAATCACGCTCAAAGGTACTTGAAAACAAAAATCAAAAAAATCATGCCAACATTGCAAATGCACGACTTACGCGTCGAAAACATGAGAACATACATCAACCAGCAAGCAAATCGCCCTAAACATCATGATTAATGATCATACAATGAGTCATGACAATTAGCACAAGCAAAGGGATCAAACAAACTCAAAACAGCCCCAAAAAACCATTCTGCATCAGTGTTAACCGGTTAACCATATGCGTTAACCGGTTAACCAGTCAAAACCTGCACAAAACACACAGAAAAACAGGGCGTTAACCGGTTAACCATATACGTTAACCGGTTAACACTGTAAAAACAGCAGCAAAAACCTGCAGAAACAGCATCTCAAAAACAGCTTATTCAAATAAGTTGCACCAGACCAGCACTCAGTTACACATGGAAAAATAGATCAATGCACATCAATCCATAACATTATGCTCATGAACACTAACAATCGGATCCGGATACCAATCAAACAATCAAATCATGCAACACAATCAATTACACAAACACATGGTAGGTTCAAAAGCACAAGCAATGCAAATAAGCTAAAAACAGAGTTGGATCTGAAATTAAGCCAACCTACAAAGCGGAGGTATGCTTTGGTAATTGTTGATTATGCTGAAAATGATAGATCTCGCGCAAAACCTTGAAGATCCGATGCTAAGCTCCACACTCCATGCAAAATAAATGCAAGATCAAGCTCTTGATGCAGAATTTTGGATCCAAAAGCACTTCTAGATCCCAAACCAGATCTGAATCTTCAAGAAAACCAGCAAAAAGATGCAATGAAGCTATGGATGGAGGTCTAGTTCCAAGATCTACACACCTCAAGGCAAGGTTATGTGATCTTCAAAGAGGAACTTTGAGTAATTTGGAAAATTGGGAGAGAAAAGTGAGAGAATTGTGAGTGAGAGCAATGAAAATTCAGAAATGAGAGTGAAAAATGAGTGAGTCCTCTGGTTTGGAGAGAAATGGAATATATATGGTTTAGGGTTGGGGCCCAAAATCTTGGTTTGGGATCCAAAAAATATGGCTTGGTAATGTGATTTTGATCTAGGGTTGGAATGAGGCTTGGATAAATGCTCTAGATCCTTCTCTCAAATTCAAATTTAATTCAAAAGAATAAAAATCAGAAAATTGGAAAATGGGGTCAAAACACACATGCTGAAAATGCTGCTGGAAATTCAAATTTCGCAGCTGTTAACCGGTTAACCATATGCGTTAACCGGTTAACGCATGCAAAATTTGAATTTCCCCCCTTTTGGTGGGAAACTTCAAAAATGATGCCGGCGCCCGCCGTTTCAAGCTGATTTTGATCCTTTCTTCCTCTTTAAGCTTTGAACCTGATACAGAGCTTGTGCAGAGTGATCCTGTGAAATTTTTGCCTGGTCACCATGCTCTTGATTTTTATCTGCGGTGCTTCGAAATTTCCAGATGGTTGGTCATATGCCCTATGCTAGAACATGTGAGTGTTATGCCTCATTTTTCTATGCAAAATGCTAAAGACATGATCCGTTATGATGACTATGATGCGATATGATGCTTAAAATGAAGAGGGCAAATTTGGGGTGTTACACAGGTATTCAAGGCGCAGCATGGGGACATGAAAGCACCTCCCCATCAGAGTAGCATCAGAAGGGGCCCATTTCCCCAGCTAATTTCATCATCCTCAGCAGGATCCTCTACAGAAATCTCTAGGAAGATCGTACAGTGATCATTCCTCCCCAGCCAAGTGCTAGACAGGGAAACATCTCCCCGCAGAGTTTCAACCTCTATCCAGAAGAGCAATGTATGAAGATCTCACGACAAAGTGACGAAAGCTTCCGCAGACCCCAGCTGGGTCCCTCATTACCAAAATAGGTATATCAGTGACCTATTTCCCCAAGCAGAGTCACACGTATCAGATCTACCAATGATCTCATCCCCAGCTGGGATATTCTTTCAAAATAGATCAGCCAGAGATCTTCCCCTCAGAGCGTAGCATTCCGTCTAATACGGAGCACTACGGCAAAAATCAAACATATTGCATAATCATAAGTCGTGTTTTGAATCAAGCACCTGTATGTACCAGCATTCCATCAGCAATATATGTATACAAAAAAATACCTCTCAATTTCCCCGACAGAAAGCCAAAGCGTCCCTTTGCACTCTCAAATACAGATACATGCTCTTTTTCGACACTCGTTCGTGTCATCATTCCCCAATAAAGTCACCCGAACAAACAAATATCTATACACTCTTTGGACACTCGTCCGTGTCACCATTCCCCAACATGGTTTCCTAAACACTCATTGTAAACCAAACACTTGTTTATAACACACTTTTTTCGACACCCGTCCGTGTCATCTCATCCCCCACAGATCTTCAAAATATCTTTTACACTCATACTTTCTCTATGATACTCATCTGTATCATGCTCTCCCCAGCAAGTTGAACACTCGTCTGTGTCTCACTCATACTTTTTACTCATACAGATACTCGTCCGTATTTTGCATACACACCTTTTTTCCCCTCAGAGTCGACACTCGTCCGTGTTCTTTGTTAACCAATTGATACTCGTCTGTATCACCATCTCTGAACATGTGTCAGCATTGTTTCTACCGATACTCGTCCGTATCGTAGTCTTAAGGATGCTCGTCGGAATTTTTAATCTATACATAGTGTCAAACACTTATACCTTTCATTTCTTGAATATAGACACTCGTCTGTGTCTACCATCCCACAGAAGAGTCTCCAGCAAATCCCAATAAATTATTTCCTTTTTATCTGACATTCTTCCTATGTCATGATGCTTCCGGCAGCCGTACCCTGCCAGGTGATCGTTGATGCGTGTTTTTTGCAAGTGTACGAACACGTCAGAGTAATATAAAAGATTGTCGAATCCACAGAGACCAAGTGTCAATCTATCGTACCTGTTGTTATGGTGTGTATCTAAGGCAACTATTTTTAAGGGTTTTAGTAAGGGTGCAATGGTAAATAAAATAATAATTTTAAATAATAAATAAAAGACAGGCTCGAATGTAATTCACGTAATCAATGATAATCCAGTACTTGTTAATGGAACTACTTATGGGCAATGTTTTCTCCTTTGAAAAGAACTAATTTAACAGGAACTGTCGCTTTCGCGTATTCAGAACCGAGTTGTACTCTCTAATCAACCCCTCCTATTGTCACGGATAAAAAGGTGCGTACTGCGTTAGAGTAGTAAACCTATTTTTAAGAAATGTAGTATCTTAACTAAGTTGAAAAGTATTTTAACCTGGACTTCTTAGCAAAAAGAGGTTCTTGTGAACCAGACTCTAAATCTCATAACGCGTCCGAAAATCGTTTTAAAATCTCTTTTCTTTTTAATCTAAAAACTCCTAATAAACCAGACAAAGCGCTTTTGGCTGTTTTTGAAATGGTTAAAAACAATTACTTGAATTGAAAGATAAAATAGCCCTTAGGTGTTTCCACGAACAATTATACTGATTACTGGTTTAATTACGATCCTTACATTCTAACCTTTATGGAATTAGTTAGACATGATAAAGTAAAGATTCTTTTTATAATTTTTCATAAAAGTAATTTAAAGCGAGTGCGAGAAATAAAGTAATTTAAAGCGAGTGCGAGTAATAAATAAAGTAAAGTGCGAGTGCGGGAAATAAACAAAGTAAAGTGCGAGTGCGGGAAATAAACAAAGTAAAGTGCGAGTGCGGGAAATAAACAAAGTAAAGTGCGAGTGCGGGAAATAAACAAAGTAAAGTGCGAGTGCGGGAAATAAACAAAAGTAAAGCAATGCAGAAATAAATAAAGTAAAATACGAACTTGAATTAAAATGGCGGCAGGATTAACTTCCTCCAGAGTGCTCCAAAACTCGATCGCACAGACAGATTACAGACTCGATCACTCAATTGCAGAGGCACCCCGATGTGGAATGGCAACTGCTTTATAACTGATATATGCCTAGAGAAATCTAATTTTGGATGAAGAAAAACGAAAATCTAAGGTCCTATTTATAGGAAAACTGAAAGCAAGAAATGACCGGGATGCCCCTCCACTAAAAAGTGGAGGTTATGGAATTTGGCCTTGTGGCGCCCGCCACAGGCCTATGGCGCCCGCCATGGTCCCTACAGGGGATTGTGGAGTGGGGATCGTGGGTCTTGGAGGTTGAGGAGTGGTCTTGAGACGTGGCCACGTCATGGCTAACCCCATGGCGCCCGCCACGGTGGGTGCCGCAAGTGCAAAACGCTGAATTTCTAGGTTTTCGTCCGTTTTCACTCCTTTTTCGCTCCTTTTCCCGATTCAAGCTCCGATTATTATAAAAACCTGAAAACATAAGAAAACAAAGCAATAACAAAGCAAAACAACAATAAAAGCTAAGAATGCATGCGAAATCGGAGTCAGAAACACGGTGAATTTTAGTGTGATCAAATTCTCCCACACTTAAACCTTTGCTTGTCCTCAAGCAAACATTAAAGCTCAAGAAAATATGGTGTCAACACGTGTCTTTGGGCTAAAGGGATTCTAAGTTCAAGTCAGGATGCAGTGACAGATACTAACTAAGTGAACCAAGGGTACCATAGTAACACAAACACAAACTTCAATCCTATATTAACC
The DNA here is from genome assembly GCA_963966055.1 of Lathyrus aphaca. Classification (NCBI taxonomy): domain Eukaryota; kingdom Viridiplantae; phylum Streptophyta; class Magnoliopsida; order Fabales; family Fabaceae; genus Lathyrus; species Lathyrus aphaca. The sequence goes on from OZ014521.1 coordinate 234,063,834, forward strand.
ACTCCATATCATCCCACGATACCTAGGCCTATCTTCTCATCTTTTTGTGTCCTTTTCATTCAGGCGCAATCACATTAAGCCCGTTATCCGTACATGCTTCATAGTAGAGTGACCGGTTAGTGATTCTGATCCATAACATAAGGTTTCTGGCACATAAGCATGTGTAAACCTGTTTTTATTTCTCCTAAATGTAGCTGCGGGGGATCGGATCGTAATCCGCCCTACCAAGTTCAGTGCCAGATACCTCTGAACCAACTAACAATAGGTGACTTTCAATTTTTTTCTTTTTGTGGCAAAATTTTTTTTCTTCTCTTTTTTCGGTTTAAATGACTTTGTGAGGGTCACCTATACCAGAGTTTGCCTTTTTTTTTTCTTTTTTTATTAGCACTGGATCATTCACTTATATTCATCGGCCCCCTACGTAGAGCATGCTTAGGCCGGAGTTGACTGCTAAAATAAACTACTTAGGACAATTTTTTAAATGATAATAAAGGCCATGGTGGTGGGGTTTAGGAGTGATTTCTATATTCAAGAAGTCAATGGTGCTAAAATGGTTCTGATGTTTCAAAAAGTTGACCTAAGTCACCACATCCTAATCTAAACCTGTCTCAAAGCCCAAAAAACATGTGAAACAACATTATTTTCTTTTTAAAATTTTTTCTGGTAAGGCTAAGGAAATGGAAAAAATGAAGATGAACTAAAAATACACTATACTGGTGACTCGTCAGACTCATGCATTATCTAAGAAAATTAAATTACTGAAAAGGGAAATAACTGAAAGGAAATAATTAACTAAAAAGGGAAATGACAGAAAGCAATAAAATCCCCTCCCACACTTAAATCGAACATTGTCCCCAATGTTTCGAAATAAGATAAGGGGGGTAACCTGAAAAAGACTACTGAGGAGGGGCACTGGTGCCTTCGCCGTCCTGCTGTGATGGTCTAGAACGACGGGATCTACTACGATGCTGGTCCCTCCGGTCAAGTCGTGCTGATAAAGCAGCCTGAGCACTTCGGACCTCTCGAAGGTTACCTAAGATGGAACCTTGAGTGGCCTCTACAAGCTGGTAGTGTCGGCTGTTGAACTCTCTCTGACGGTTCTGCTCTAATGAAATATCGTTCAAGGTACGGCAAACGTTGTTATAAGCACGATCCGAAACCAATCGCGATTGTTGCATGAAGCTCATGTTGTCCTTCAGCTGTTGTGAAATAGTAGAGAGAAGGCCATCACGCCTTTCTTCTCTAGCTGTCATATCACGCCACATCTCCTCGGTGACAAAGAATCCAGGAGCAGTACCTGCAACAGGGTTAGAGGAAGATGGTGCGGTGTGTGACTGTGAAGGACGATGGGGGGACATGTGAGGGATGGGAGACTGCTCTCTCCGATCATACTCTTCATCAGTGTCATGTGCCTCCCCATCGGGAATATTAGGAGGAAGTGGACCCAAAACACGTGGAGCATTAAGATCATAGGTCCAGTTCCTTTCATCACGTACATCAGTACGTCTACTGCATGGTAAAGCAACAGATGGGATAGCTACCCCATGAACCATCAACTCATAACCACCTTCTCTCCTCGTTCCGCACAATATCATGTCTTTCAGAAATTTTAAATTAATTGTGCGAGGAGGTAGTGGTTCAAGTGTAGCTATCTCATCATTCAGGCCAAGAGCCCGAGCAATAGACGTAACAAGCCCTCCAAAAACAATCGGTCCTGTTTTATTAGTAAATAAAGTCATGTGTGCAAGCATAAACGGGACCGGATTGATGTGGGTTCTAGTGAGGCATCCTTGCAAAAATAGGAGTTCACGAGCATTTACCTTGTTTGGACTTTCCCGGCCAAAAATAGTACATGCCAAAAGAAGTCTAAAAACTCTTATGGCCGGGTTGTGAATGGTCGACGCAAGTATCCCTTCAAAAGAATTAATTGAAGTACTTGAAAGCCTTAGCCAGAAGGTAAATACCTCGGCCGACCATTCCGCATCCAAAGGTGCCTCACAGATCGAACCTTCCCTATGAGGGATTCCTAACAAATCTGCTAGCTCATTGGTACTGAATTCATATTCAATTCCAAACAGTCTAAAAACAACAGTAACGACAGTGCTAGCAGTGTTAGGACTGACAGTGTATATCAAAGAACTCAAAAACTCAGTTGTCAGTTTCTCATAGGTAGGTTCCTGATTAATGAAAATATTATGCAAGCCTAGAAATTCTAATAAATTAAAAACACTATGATAAATACCCAAAGCATACAGACAGTTATCGTCGACGTACCTAGTCGAGAGAATTTCTCGACTTTGAAGCCTCTGAATAATTTTCCGTTGCCTATCGCCCGGTCTTCCATCACGAAGAAGAAATCCGTTGAACTCCATTGTTGAATGCTCTTTAGGTAGTGAAAATGGTAGAAAAGTGGTTTATGAGGGGAATGATAAAGTTTTGATTTTTTTGGTTTTTGATGGATGAAAATGGAAATGGATGTTGGATATGTTTTATGGATGGAGGGTATTTTGGAAATGGGTGAGCTTTAATGGGGTTCAAGGAGGATTTGGAAGGTTGTAAAAATGGGTTTTTGGTGAAGAAGGGGATGAAAATGGTGGAAATGGGGATTCAGCCCCGTATATGTTGTTGGTACGGTGTGGCGCCCGCCACAGGGCCTATGGCGCCCGCCACAAGGCCAATTCCTGGGCCTTGTGGTTTTGGATCCTCCTTTTGGGCCTTCCTTGCACCTTGGTCTTCCGGGGGTCTGGATAGCGTTTTCTTCTTCTTTTCAAGGCTTGAGGCTTGCATTTTTTTTTTTTTGTGAAGACAAAAATGAAAATATTTTTGTCTTCTATTTTTTTTCTTTGCACGACAAAAATAAAATAATTATAAATCAAAAAAGAAAAAGTTAACATTAGTGCATAATATGTATATATATAAGGAATTCAAAGTGCATGAAAATATAAAAGCTGCAATAAAGTAAAATATGTCTGGAAATGCGATGAATAAAAGGAAATTAAATACTAGGGTAGTTCTGTCAGTGTAGAATGAGTCATGTGGTAGGCTTCTTTTCCTGGCTTGATTCACGAATCTCAGCTATCTCCCTCCGAAGCTCGTCAATCGCCTGATGTAGAGCATCGGCCTCTGAGGCATGAGTGAGATCAGAAACCTGCATCTGTAACTCTAAGTCTGCCACCTCCTGCTTGAGCAGGGCAGTCTCCTTACGGAGCTCGTAAATCTGTGTTTGTAGGTCAGGTGGCTGCAGAGACATATTGTTAGACATAACAGTGATTCGGGGAGTAAGAGGTGTAGGAGTGTACTCAGCGGCGGGAGGCAATTTCGGCTCTTCGACAGTCTCTCCATAACCCTCTAGAGCATAACTCCAATTGGCAGGATCATGGACACTGGTCATCAGCGGATCTGGTAATGTAAAGTAGTGTATTGCTTCACCGTCGATCAGTAATCTAAACATGTTGGGCTCAAAAGAAGCCCTCCTCATCAGTCCTCTATCAAGACAAAAATCAATATCCAGGGTGGTGTAGCAGCAGAAGGTCCTGAGGTGCAATAGCTTGCGAGACAAACCCAATGCAGTAGCTATCTGTGTAACAATCCCACCGACATGGATGATGCCTACGGATGATCTGGCAACACTAGCAAGGCCCTTCAACAGAAAGTTGCCACAAGCAACAGGGCGAGACTGAGTCGCACAAAACAGTAGGAAAATCTCCTCTTCACTTAGCAGGGTCTCTGTATCTGGCAAACCTAGGAAAGAATGTGCTAGAATCATCTGGAAGTACCTCAATGCAGGGTTGTGGATTACCTGAGAAAACTGGGTAGAAGGATCTTGGCTCCCTCCGCCTGATATTTTAGTCCAAAATTTTTCCACTTCTCTGCTCATAAAATACCCCATCGGTGTCTCTGGAATAGCATCAGGAGTAGTCTGGAAACCTAACAAATCACCAAACTCTTTGTGAGAGAATGAGTAGTCAATCCCGAACAACCTGAAAACAGCGAGTCCATCGGGTCCAGCCCAAGGGTCATGATGAAACGAGCTGAGGAACTCAAGAGTCAAGTTCCTATAAGTGTTGTTCCTATCGTCAAACTGGTCCCACTGGAGTTGATGGCATAAAAATCTGACGCTTGGCTCTATCCCCAAGGCATCCATGCAGTCATGGTCAGGGTACCTGGTAGGAGCCATAGGGCGTCTCATGTGGACATAATAACGCTCTCTCTGTGCATCGTCTCTAAAGGCCACGTGCATGTCATCAGGGTTCTGCATCCTGTACAAGGTTAGCAAACAAGTCCTGAAAGCACATAAAACATTCAATCGTTAGTCCTGACATAAAAATAAACAAATTAAAATAAAGTAAAAATAAATAAAAAGTACATAAATAAGAAAACCATGGGTTGCCTCCCATGCAGCGCTTGTTTAACATCATTAGCTCGACGACCGATTTTTAAACATCATTGGAAGGATATGGTGGATCACTCAGAGTATGGCAGGTGTATGTTGTTGGAATGTCACCTCCTTCGTAGGGCTTCAACCTCTGTCCATTGACGATGAATGGTTTACATGTCTGGTTCTTGATTTCAATAGCACCGGATCTTAGGATCTTAGATACTTCGAAAGGGCCAGTCCATCTCGAACGGAGTTTACCTGGAAAAAGTCGTAACCTAGAATCGAACAGGAGAACAGGATCGCCTATTTTGAAGTCTCTTCTTATGATTCTTTTGTCATGCCAAGCTTTTGTTCTTTCTTTGTATATGATGGCATTTTCGTAGGCAGATTGTCTGAGCTCTTCTAACTTGTGGATGTCAAGGATACGTTTCTCACCAGCTGTCAAGTAATCCAAATTCAAAGTTTTGATGGCCCAATAGGCCTTATGCTCCAATTCAAAAGGTAAATGACATGATTTTCCATAGACCAGTTGATAAGGGGTTGTTCCTATAGGAGTTTTGAAAGCGGTTCTATAGGCCCATAATGCTTCTTGAAGTTTCTGCGACCAATCCTTTCTAGATATAGAGACAGTCTTCTCAAGAATTTGTTTTATCTCCCTATTATATACTTCCACTTGTCCATTGGTCTGTGGGTGGTATGGTGTTGCTACTCTATGCTTAACTCCATACTTGCTTAAAATTTTATCAAATATTCTCGATATGAAGTGTGATCCTCCATCGCTTATGACTAAACGGGGTGTTCCAAACCTGGGAAATATATAATTTTTGAATAATTTGATGACTACTCTGGTGTCGTTCGTGGGTGCGGCGATAGCTTCAATCCATTTAGACACGTAGTCAACGGCTACTAATATGTACTGATTTCCAAAAGATGGTGGGAACGGTCCCATAAAGTCTATACCCCATACGTCGAAGAGTTCTACTTCTTGGATATTTCTTAACGGCATTTCATTACGTCTTGAAATATTTCCTGTGCGTTGGCATCTATCACACTTGACAATGAAAGCATGGACATCACGCCACATAGTAGGCCAGAATAGGCCAGCTTGAAGAATCTTGGCGTAGGTCTTAGATGTGCTTGCATGTCCACCATAGGGTGCAGAGTGACAATGCTCAATTATATTATTTACCTCTTCTTCTGGAACACAACGGCGGAAAATGCCATCTTTACCTCTCTTGAAAAGAAATGGATCGTCCCAATAGAAGTTTCTCACATCACTATAGAACTTCTTCTTCCGGTGGTAGTTTAGATCAGGGGGTATGATGTCAGCGGCTAGGTAATTAACAAAATCTGCATACCAAGGTACATTGCTTATAGCTAAGGATTTATGAAATTGCTCATGTGGGTCTGGGTTATCTTCTTCAATGGTTTCTAGTTGGGCTATCAGTCTATCATAGGCAAAATCGTCATTTATGGGTACTGGATCAGGTTTCAGGTATTCTAGCCTAGATAGGTGATCAGCTACCACATTATCAGTGCCTTTCTTGTCACGGATATCCAAATCAAACTCTTGTAATAATAGAATCCATCGAAGTAACCTAGGCTTGGCATCCTTTTTGCTTAGTAAGTAACGAATGGCAGCATGGTCGGTGTAAACTATAATCTTGGCTCCTACTAGATAAGATCTAAATTTGTCTATTGCAAAAACTACAGCTAGGAGCTCTTTTTCGGTTGTTGCGTAGTTGAGCTGTGCAGCGTCTAGGGTTCTACTGGCATAATAAATCACATGTAACTTCTTATCTTTTCTTTGACCTAGAACAGCTCCAACAGCATAATCACTGGCGTCACACATTATCTCAAACGGTTCTGACCAATCAGGGGGTTTCATTATAGGTGCTGAAATCAGAGCTTGCTTCAGAAGATTAAATGCTTCAGTACATTTTTCATCGAAGATAAATTCAGCATCTTTCATTAAAAGACCAGTTAAGGGCTTTGTTATTTTGGAGAAATCCTTGATAAAACGTCGGTAAAATCCGGCATGTCCAAGAAAACTTCTTATCTCCCTGATAGTCTTCGGCGGTTTTATATTCTCTATGACTTCTATTTTTGCTTTATCTACCTCTATACCTTTTTCGGAAACTATATGTCCTAAAACAATCCCTTCGGTTACCATGAAATGACATTTTTCCCAATTTAGCACAAGGTTTACCTCCACACATCTCTCCAGGATTTTCTCAAGGTTGACAAGACAATTTTTGAAATCTGATCCACAAACTGATAAATCGTCCATAAATACTTCCATAATTCCATCCAAATAATCAGCAAAGATAGACATCATGCAGCGTTGGAAAGTGGCAGGAGCATTACAAAGTCCAAAAGGCATTCTTCTATAGGCAAAAGTTCCAACTGGGCATGTAAAGGTAGTTTTTTCTTGATCTTCGGGGTGAATAGGTATTTGGAAGAATCCTGAATATCCATCTAAATAACAAAAGTAAGAGTGTCTGGCTAGGCGCTCCAACATTTGGTCTATGAATGGTAATGGGAAATGGTCCTTCCTAGTTGCTTTATTTAATTTTCTATAATCTATGCACATACGCCAACCTCCATCGGTTCTTTTTGCTACAGGTTCGCCCTTCTCGTTTTGCACGACTGTGATGCCTCCCTTTTTAGGTACTACATGCACAGGACTCACCCATTTACTGTCCGAGATCTGATATATTATACCTGCCTCTAATAACTTAAGAACTTCAGTCTTAACTACAGTACTCATTATAGGATTTATTCTTCGTTGGTGTTCTCTGGAAGGTTTTGAATCTTCTTCAAGCAAAATCCGATGCATGCATACGGATGGGCTTATTCCTTTTAGAACAGAGATCTTATATCCTAAGGCTGAGGGGTACCTACGTAAAACTTCTAATAATTGATCGGTTTCTTCTTGGTTTAAGGTAGCACTGACTATAACTGGACGGTTCATATCTTCATCGAGAAATTCATATCTCAGGTTCTTAGGCAGTTCCTTAAGTTTTACGGTCGGTTTTATAGGGCAAGGCATAGGATCTGGGGTAAGAGATAAACATTCGTGAAGGTTATCATCAATGTAGGGTCTTTTATAATTGTCATCTTCCAAAATAAGGGTCGATGGCAATTTTATAGATTCAGTTTCTTCTTCTTGTTCTAATTCCCTAATGCATTCTTCGATGATATCTAAGGCATAACAAGCATCTCCTATCACAGGTGCCATAAGAAATTTTGACAATATAAATTCTATCTTCTGGCCACCTACCTCAAAAGTTAGTTTTCCCTTTTTAACATCTATTACGGCTCCAGCAGTCGATAAGAACGATCTACCTAGGAGGATTGGTATGTCGTCATCTTCTTTAATGTCCATGACAACAAAATCAGTAGGTATAAACAGCTGACCTATCCTAACAGGGACGTCTTCAAGTATGCCTATAGGGTATTTAACGGATCTATCGGCTAATTGAAGTGACATCTTAGTAGGTTGTAATTCTCCTAAGTTTAATCTCTCACAAACTGCTAAAGGCATTAAGCTCACACTAGCTCCTAAGTCTAGAAAAGCTTTTTCGATGACATGATTCCCCAAAATACAAGGAATGGAAAAATTTCCGGGATCTTTATCTTTCTTTGCTAACCTATCTTTGGAAATAGAATTACATTCCACGGGTTTCGGATCTTCAAGTCTACGTTTATTTGTAAGTATGTCTTTGAGAAACTTAGCATAAGAAGGTATTTGGGTGATGGCTTCTGTAAAGGGGATTTCTACGTGAAGTTTTTCTATAACCTTAACGAATTTTTGATATTGATTATCGATTTGGGTTTTCTTTAATCTTTGAGGGTAAGGTATTGGTGGTTTGTATGGCGGTGGTGGTACATAGGTTTTATTTTTAGGTTCTTCTCCTTTTTCTTGACTTTCCGGGGTTTCAGGCTTCTCTGGTTCCTTTTCCTCATTCCTCTCAGAAGTTTCGGGCTCACTCAATCTAGGGTTTAAAGGTTCCTTATAAGCGGTTCCACTTCGTAGAGTAATGGCATTTGCTTGCCCTTTCGGGTTTTGTTGAGGTTGTCCAGGGAACTGTCCTCCAGGTGTAGTCTGTGGGGCTTGGTTTAACGCTACCTGAGAGATCTGGGTTTCAAGCATCTTATTATGAGTAATAATTTGATCAACCTTGGTTCCTAACTGGGTAATCAGTTCGTTAACATGGACGTTTTGGTTCATGAACTCTTTGTTTTGTTTTACTTGAGCAGTGATAAAACTTTTTACACTTTCCTCAAAGCTCGGACTAGGTGGTACAGGTTGCATAGGTTGATTTGTTCTAGGGGCTTGGTAACCTTGTTGTCTAGGAGGTGCGGTATTTTGAATAGGGTTATTATTTTTGTAGGAGAAGTTTGGGTGATTCCTCCATCCAGGGTTATATGTGTTTGAAAATGGGTTCCCTTGGGTATAGTTCACTTGCTCAGTGTTGGTTTCATTCAACAGATTGCATTCGGCGGATTGGTGTCCTTGCGTTCCACATATCTCACAATTCGGCGAAACTGCGGCTACAGTATTCGGAGTTGTACACATATGTTCGACTCTAAGGGCCAACACGTCCATTTTAGCCTGCATCATGTCTATAGAGCTTAGCTCATGTATTCCTCCTTGGGCTTCCTTCTTTTCCACTGTCGCTCGTTCTACTCCCCATGATTGATGGTTTTGGGCCATATCCTCGATAAGGGCACTAGCTTCAGGGTAAGGTTTGTTCATCAGTGCGCCACCAGCGGCAGCGTCGATGGTCATTTTAGTGTTATAATGAAGTCCATTATAGAAGGTTTGAATGATTAGCCAATTCTCTAAGCTATGATGTGGGCATGTTCTTAATAGTTCTTTATATCTCTCCCAGGCTTCGAACAACGACTCTCCTTGGTGTTGGGTAAATCTAGTTATTAGGTTTCGAAGAAGAGCGGTCTTACTTGGGGGAAAATATCTAGCAAGGAAAACTTTTCTAAGGTCATCCCAAGTTGTTATTGAATTGGGTGGAAGGGAATCTAACCATGATAGAGCTTTATCTCTGAGGGAAAAGGGAAATAATCTTAAGCGTATTGCCTCAGGAGAAGCTCCATTGGTTTTAAAGGTGTCTGCTAACTGAAGAAAGTTTTTTAAATGTTGGTTCGGGTTATCAGTAGCGAGACCTGCGAATTGTCTCTGTTGCACTAATTGCAGCAGGGATGGTTTAAGTTCAAAATTATTGGCTGGGATAGCGGGGTTTACTATACTGGAACTAGGTTCCTCGTTTGATGGTTGGGCGAAGTCCTTAAGAGGTCTTCGGTTTTGATCTTCGGCCTTAGCTCTCCTATTCCTATGGAAAAACAAACGTGCGCGAGCGTAACGTTCAGGTTCAGCTAGAGGGTCTACTAAACTTCCGGCACTGCGAGTCTTTTGCATTGACCGGTGGGTAACAACCTTAGTCTAAACGGTATAACTACAAGGTAATGAAATTTGACGATATTGGTCCCCGGCAACGGCGCCAAAAACTTGATGCGTGTTTTTCGCAAGTGTACGAACACGTCAGAGTAATATAAAAGATTGTCGAATCCACAGAGACCAAGTGTCAATCTATCGTACCTATTGTTATGGTGTGTATCTAAGGCAACTATTTTTAAGGGTTTTAGTAAGGGTGCAATGGTAAATAAAATAATAATTTTAAATAATAAATAAAAGACAGGCTCGAATGTAATTCACGTAATCAATGATAATCCAGTACTTGTTAATGGAACTACTTATGGGCAATGTTTTCTCCTTTGAAAAGAACTAATTTAACAGGAACTGTCGCTTTCGCGTATTCAGAACCGAGTTGTACTCTCTAATCAACCCCTCCTATTGTCACGGATAAAAAGGTGCGTACTGCGTTAGAGTAGTAAACCTATTTTTAAGAAATGTAGTATCTTAACTAAGTTGAAAAGTATTTTAACCTGGACTTCTTAGCAAAAAGAGGTTCTTGTGAACCAGACTCTAAATCTCATAACGCGTCCGAAAATCGTTTTAAAATCTCTTTTCTTTTTAATCTAAAAACTCCTAATAAACCAGACAAAGCGCTTTTGGCTGTTTTTGAAATGGTTAAAAACAATTACTTGAATTGAAAGATAAAATAGCCCTTAGGTGTTTCCACGAACAATTATACTGATTACTGGTTTAATTACGATCCTTACATTCTAACCTTTATGGAATTAGTTAGACATGATAAAGTAAAGATTCTTTTTATAATTTTTCATAAAAGTAATTTAAAGCGAGTGCGAGAAATAAAGTAATTTAAAGCGAGTGCGAGTAATAAATAAAGTAAAGTGCGAGTGCGGGAAATAAACAAAGTAAAGTGCGAGTGCGGGAAATAAACAAAGTAAAGTGCGAGTGCAGGAAATAAACAAAGTAAAGTGCGAGTGCGGGAAATAAACAAAGTAAAGTGCGAGTGCGGGAAATAAACAAAAGTAAAGCAATGCAGAAATAAATAAAGTAAAATACGAACTTGAATTAAAATGGCGGCAGGATTAACTTCCTCCAGAGTGCTCCAAAACTCGATCGCACAGACAGATTACAGACTCGATCACTCGATTGCAGAGGCACCCCGATGTGGAATGGCAACTGCTTTATAACTGATATATGCCTAGAGAAATCTAATTTTGGATGAAGAAAAACGAAAATCTAAGGTCCTATTTATAGGAAAACTGAAAGCAAGAAATGACCGGGATGCCCCTCCACTAAAAAGTGGAGGTTATGGAATTTGGCCTTGTGGCGCCCGCCACAGGCCTATGGCGCCCGCCATGGTCCCTACAGGGGATTGTGGAGTGGGGATCGTGGGTATTGGAGGTTGAGGAGTGGTCTTGAGACGTGGCCACGTCATGGCTAACCCCATGGCGCCCGCCACAGTGGGTGCCGCAAGTGCAAAACGCAGAATTTCTAGGTTTTCGTCCGTTTTCACTCCTTTTTCGCTCCTTTTCCCGATTCAAGCTCCGATTATTATAAAAACCTGAAAACATAAGAAAACAAAGCAATAACAAAGCAAAACAACAATAAAAGCTAAGAATGCATGCGAAATCGGAGTCAGAAACACGGTGAATTTTAGTGTGATCAATCGTCCTTCACCCTTTGATGATCGTCCTTCATCATCCCCCAGCGGAATCTCCATTATTGGAACCCTTCCCTATCCGACATTCGTCCTATGTCATGATTTTTTTTAGAGCAGCCGTACCCTGATAGGTGATCGTCCTTCACCCCTTGATGATCATCCTTCATCATTTTATCCGATGGCCGTCCCCATCGTTGATCTTGTTATCTGACATTTGTCCTATGTCATGATAAACCCCGAGAGCAGCCGTACCCTGCTAGGTGATCGTCCTTCACATCTTGATGATCTTCCTTCATCATGCTTATCCGATGGCCGTCCCCATCGTCGACCTTTTCTACCCGACATTCGTCCTATGTCGTGGTACCTTCGGCAACCGTACTTTGCCAGGTGATCGTCCTTCACCTTGGATGACCGTTCCTCATCTTATCCCCCAGAGCAGCCGTCCCCTGCTAGGTGATCGTCCTTCACCCTGGATGACCGCCCCTCATCATTTATTTATTCAACCCGATGGTCATCCCCATCATTTATCTTTAATCCCCATAAAGTCTTGTTACAAAACCTGATGGTCGTCCCCATCATAATCTCTTCACTTCCCCAACATGTCGGCCGTCCCCGTCATTGCTTCATCCCCAGCAGTCGTCCTCTGCTCGACGGTCGTCCTCCGTCGCCCACACTTTATAATCATACTTTACTTCCTTTTACAAATCTATATCCCTTTTCTTCTTCATAATCAGTGAGTGCAAATTTTGGACCGTCTTTGGTATTCAACCACAAGTTATCTTGTTTGCCTGTTAAGCCGTCGCTTACATCCTACACAGCTAACTCATGTTAGAATAGGGGCAGCTGTAAACACCCCAAATTTGCCCTCATTAAGTTCATACCATGTCTTATGATCTTCTCATTTGCATAAGTTCAATCATATCATCTCATATTGCATTTTTGCTTCACTGCATTGGTTCAAAGTCATCTGCATCTAGGGTTTGTGATCTGAGCCACCCCTGAGCCATCTGAGCCACTCCAAGGGGCTCCAATCATCTCAAGAGGGTCCATGTATGTTCAAGCATCATATTATATCCTCCCAAGATCAAGGAACTCAAAGAATCACAAGAACTGAGAAAGGCATGGAAGCAGAGCCAAGCTTAACTGCAAAGATGACCTAAAATTAGGGTTTTTGTTTCAGAGGCCATAACTCCAAATTTTTTGGTCATTCTTGTTTCTATTGGTCTCTATATGATATAAGGATCATACATACCAATTTTCATGAAGAAATTCAATGGGGAAGGCATCTGATCAATAGATGACTTCTTGAACAAGTCAGTGCAAAATCAGGGCATCTGAGGCCCCCAATCATCCAACCAAAGGGTCTTCTCCATCATTTTGGGTGTATATGATCTTTATTTGATCTTAGAAGAAGTTATAAGTTCACAAAATTGAAGAATTTCAAGCCATTTGCAAAGTTGCCATTTTGGGAAAGTGACTTGTAATGAAAACTTGCCATTTTGGGAAAGTTTTTCAACCTCCTCTTTTTGATTCAAAGATGCTTCAAATGGAAAATTCTTGGTCATGAAAGTTGTAGATTGGATCATTCCCTTTTCAAAAAGTACAAGAACTTGATCTAATTCATCATAAAACTCAGGTTATGGCTTGTCAAAGTTGGGAAAAATCACATAAATTTCACTTTTACACCAAGAGGGAAGTTTGAAAATTCTCATGCCAAGCCAATTTGGGACCTCTAATGCATCTCTACACATCATACCATCCTAGTGCAACTCATTTGGATCAGATTTGTGCCTTGAATCACAAGATTTCATGCCTTGAACTTCACAAATTTCAAAAGGGGCCAAAACTTCCATAATTTGCAAAATGGTACAAAACCTCTCATCCACTTGCCACAGCTCATCAAATCTGATTCACAAATATCCCTTGATCTCAGCTGAACCAGGACATGCCCAAATCCCAGCCTGCCACTTGCCCATACCTCCAAGTACATCTTTCTTGACTTTTTGCAACATGAGCCATACCAATCACAACAGTCCACCACCCACTCTCTGGCCTATCACTACTTATTATGTGGATCAAACCCAAGCCATAACACCCAACATTGCAGCCTAACACTTCATATTGCTCAGCATACACAAAACTCTCCAACTTGCAAAACCCTTCGAATCTCTCAGCTCACTCACTCAATCTTAAAACAAATTCCACCATTCATCTCTAAATCACTCACTGATCACAAACCAACCATTGAAACAGCCAAAAACACCTCACAAACCAAATACGATTTCTGACTAGTTGGGTTGCAAACTCACAAACTAGCCACAAAACACTCCAACCAAGCATCAAAGCTTCATCATTAGTTCAAGGGGAGTGGTTTGCACAAAGAGAGAAGGCCTGAAAGTCCCAAACTGAGAAAGCCCAAGCTCAGGTACCTCCCTGAAACATTTTTCCAGAACTTGTTTCTTTAGTTATAGAATGGTAGAGTGTGTTCCACTGATCACTCTGAGCTTTATATTTTCGAAAATGGTTGAGTATTGAGTATTTACCGATTGTCTGAAACTTTTTCCATTTTTGATCTTTTCTTCGAATCTTGTTTGTGAGCAATAAGAAATTTGGTTTGAGGTCATATTCGTGTTCAAGGAGGTGAGAGGGTCTGATCTGGAGCTTTAGAGCTCCAGAAAGTACCTAGGGAAGAAGTTAGCAACTTTCAGGTGAGGGGGTCACCGGAGAAGACGACCGGAGCTCTTCTCCGGTGACCTGAAAGTCATTAGGTGTCTTAATTAGGTTTAGGGTTTCGTTTGAATTGTGGCCGTAGGATTTGAGTTCCCGCATTTGATGAGTGGTCCAGATGCCATCATTAAACCCTAATTGCTTTAATTAATTAAATTAAGAGAAATTAGCTCAGTTTGAATTTCGTCCCTTAGATCTGCGCGCAGTCAACTGGGATTTCCCCAGATTCCATCTCAGCCTCTCCTTTTGCATACTTCCCTTTTATTTAATTTTTATTTCATTTTATTTGTTTTATTTTCTACGAAATTTTAAAAATAGTAAAACATATCAAAAAATTCTGAAACTTTTTGTTAAATCTTTTATGAATTTTCAGAACCCAAAAATATTTTTATTTTTATTTTTTGCATTAAAAAATATTTTTAAATCATTTAAATGTTTATTTTTAATTAGTTAATGAAAATTAATTAATTAAAAATGCATTTAGGTATTTAAAAATCACAAAATAATTCAGAGGACATTTTGAAACATTTAGAAACATTAACAAACTCACAAGACAAATTTCATTTTGGTTTTAATTATACTTTGATAATTTTCATTTGAATTAGGGTTCTTTAATTTAAATATTTTTAACCCTAACTTCAAAAATTCATAGATTTTGATCCAAGTTGAGTTTGTGAATGGTTCTTTTTGCATTGTGTTCTACATACTTTCAAGCTTATAAAAACATTTTTGTTTCATTTTTATCTTGCATTTTCAATTTGTTTGGCATTTTCCCTTTAGGATCACCCCTAAAACCCTAGAAACTTAGGAAAATCATAAGTCCTTCAGGGTTTAGCTTCTGACCTTCCCCTTTTGGCAGTGAACTTGTATAGGTTTAGGGTACCTTTGATCCCATTTTCAATTTTTTTTATCTTGTCATTTGCTTCTGATTTTGAATTTTGCATTGCATCTTGTACATAAACCCTAATCTTTGCTTTCAGTTGCATTCATTCTTCATATGCTTGCATACATGAACTTTCCATGACATTTTGTGCATCCACATGACATATAAGACATCTTAGGACACATTAGAATCATGTTTGATCATTGCATCATCCATTTGCCATGTTATGCATCCATTTCACTTCATAAGTTTTCATGAACTTTCATGCTTCCTTTCATGTCTCATTTGCATCTTCATTACTTGTATGATCATCCACATCTCTTGTCATGATTTCATCCCATCTCACAACATCATTTGCATCATGAATATGCTTCTAACTTTGGCTTTCATCTTGGCATTTCATCTCATTTTCATTTCATTTCATTTCCTTTTGCTAACTTTTCAGGTGGTAAGTGTTTGAGAAGTGAATTTGCCTTCACTTCTCACAATCTCTTCTCATCTCTTTTATGCATTCATTGCTGCATTTTATTTGTGTATTAGAGTGAGCTTGCTCATTCATGCTCCCTCCTCACCTTCTTTCTTCAAGCAACTTATCTTCTTAAGTGAAGTAAGTTGTCTTGCTTCTTTCTGTTTCTCCTCCTTTCATCCTACTTCTTCCATGGTGGCTTTTCCTTGAAGATCTTCTTGCAAGCCTCATAAACCCTAGGGACAACCAAGCATGATCACAATTAGGGTTTGATTAGTCCCCCATTAGTTTTACCTTTGTGTCATCTTTGTGTCTTCTCTTCTCATCTCCTAATCAAGGACTAAACCTTAAAGGTTTCAAGACTTTGTGATTAGGGTTATGCCTGTATCCTTCTATTAGGATGGAGTGTATTTCAAGACTTTGTGATTAGGGTTATACCTGTATCCTTCTATTAGGATGGAGTGTATAACTTTAATCGTAAGTGTTAAACCCTTAATGTGTTTAAATCCTTTAATCAATTCACTTAATAATCACTAAGACATCAAGCTTGCAACTTGGGCCTTGCATTAGGGTTCTAATTCTTCCTTAATTGGTTAAGAAGGACTAACCCTAGTGTTAATGGACAAGTCCCCCTCAAGTTGTCTTACAAATCATAAAATTCACTTCTTAATCTTACCATTAACTAAAATCCACTTTAATAAAGGCTTTTTTTTGTCATGAGATTAATCCCTAATCATGGATTAAGTTGAGGAGCCTTCCTCAACTTAAATGTTCTCATCTATTATCCTTCTATTAGGATGGTGTAATGAGTCCATTAAATCCTTGATTATGGCTTAAACTCATTACTTAACACTAAACAAAAACTCCAAAAACATATAAATAAATGCAAGTAGGTTAATGATCTTAATCTTACACCATGGTGATTAAGTGTGAGGTGCTTACTTCATACTTAACGTATTCTCATTACCCCTGATCAGAGGGAGGATGTGATGAGTTTACTAAACATTGGTTTAGGCTTAAGCTCATTTTTCTTATGACAAACACAAAAGCAATAAAAGACTGAAAACACCAAAAACAAACAATAATCGTCTCCTCCGGGATTCTTTTCTCATCACACTCATTCACAAACGAGAACTTGCTTCTTCCGTCTAATGCAAGACAGTTTGCACCTGAGCCAGACAGGTCATACACTTGAGCATAGACAAGTAAGCAGTTCACAAGTCAATTTATCTTTCAGTCTCTTTGAGTCGAACTACGGTGTTCTGACTTCCTCATTGCACGAGAGGATACGTAGGCATAACTTAACAGTTATCGAACAAAATTCTCTGTATATCCTCCCCTCTTCCAGCATTATTCTTTAAGCCTCACAATCCTGAGCTTCATACTCTTTTCTTACACTGACACTTCTTTATTTCAGTTCACACTTCTTTCCAGCACTAACACTTGCATTCTTTTCCAGCTTTTGCACACAGATAGCACAGACACTACCCCTTTAAACACAAACTTTCAAGCGTGGATCCCGTCGAGTACGACGGACAATCTGGGTGCTAATACCTTCCCAGGTTGTAACCAACCGCCTTTCTCAGTTTCTCTGGTTCGCAACCGTCTTATCCATATCTTTCTAGGTCTATGCAGCATTACCTTTCCTTCGGGATAAAAATGCCTAGCTGGAGACTTTTTTCAGTTCACCCTTATGTTCTCTCCTTTTCGCCGACCGTTCGCGTCTGTACCCCTCTTGACCAGGTGTCATCAGGTGGGAGCGACACTCACCCATAATTTTAATAGAAGATATTGCAAGTATTCAGACACCTCTGGCGGAGGTTAAAGCCTAGCTTTTGAAATGCCAAGTGTTTCCAGGTTGTTAGGCCTATTGTGAATCATGCAAACTTTCCGAGAATGGGTGTGCAGGCTTGAGGAATGGCATTAATGGCTTGATTAAAGAAGGCATTCTGCAAATAACCACAACTCTTTTGTCGACAACGAGTGATTCTTCTACAACTGCAACAACCATTGTTCCTATTGATTCATCTACAACTTTAACAATCATTTATTCCTTCACTTCAACAAACAATAGTTCCATTTCATCTCCTTCTACAACTCCATCAACCACCAACAATGATGTCTCCACGGTTACTATCTATTATGACCCGACAACGGTCCCAAACTCCAGCAACTTTCAACAATCTCAGCAACAATTTCAACAACAATCAAGCTTCAATTCACCACCTCCAACATCCACCAGAAGTCCTGTCACTATCTTCTATGATCCACAGACTATTATAGTTCCAACATCTGTTGCAGTAAGCCCAGTCACTATCACGGTGCCCGGGCCAATTCCATATGATAAAGACAGTGCTATACCATGGCATTATGGTGCTGACCTTTACTGCAACGGAGAGAAAGTCCTTCTTGATTCTCTAGTTCTTACTCCCCAAGTAGATAATGTCGGGGGAGGCAGAGGCTTCATCCGAAGCGGACGTCTCTTTGCGTCACAAGCTCCCAGGATTAATACTGAGGCAGAGGCTGCTACCAAAGCCAAAGGGAAGAGCGTGATACCTGCAGAATTGGCACCAAAAGAGACTCGTAAATCATCCTTTGATCAGGATGTGGATGAGTTTATGAGGATAATTAAAAGAAGTGACTATAAAGTTGTGGACCAGCTCCACCAGTCTCCTTCAAAGATCTCTATATTATCCCTGCTGTTGCGTTCTGAAGCCCATCGGGATGCACTACTCAAAGTTCTACACGTTGCCTACGTGCCAGAATAGATCATAGTAAATCAGCTGGAAACAGTGGTGTCAAATGTTAACACTAGCCATGGGCTAGGTTTCACTAATGCTGATTTGACAACATAAGGACGTCACCACAACAAAAGGAGTGTCAGTATAAGAAAAGAGTGCAATGCTCAAGACAATGAGGCTTAAAAGAATAAGGCTAGAAGAGGGGGAATTTACAGAGACTTTTGTTCGATAACTGTTAAGTTATGCCTACGTATCCTCTCGTGCAATGAGGAAGTCAGAACACCGTAGTTCGACTCAAAGAGACTGAAAGATAAAATGACTTGTTAACTTCTTTCTTGTCTATTCTCAAGTGTATGACTTGTCTGGCTCAAGTGCTAACTGTCTTGCATTAGACGGAAGAAGCGAGTTCTCGTTTATGAGTGAATGACGTGAGAAAAGAATCCTGAAGGAGACGATTATTGTTTGTCTTTGGTATTTTCAATCTTTTATTGCTTTTTGGAGTTTGTCATAAGAAAATGAGCTTAAGCCTAAACCAAGGGTTAGTAAACTCATCACATCCTCCCTCTGATTAGGGGTAATGAGAATACCTTAAGTATGAAGTAAACACCTCACACTTAATTACCATAATGATGTAGGATTAAGATCATTAACCTACTTGTGATTATTTAGATGTTTTTGGTGTTTTTGTTTAGTGTTAAGTAATGATTTTAAGCCATAATCAAGGATTTAATGGACCCATTACACCATCCTAATAGAAGGATAATAGATGAGCACATTTAAGCTGAGGAAGATACCTCAACTTAATCCATGATTAGGGATTAACCTCGTGACAAAACAAGCCTTTATTAAAGTGGATTTTAGTTAATGGTAAGATTAAGAAGTGAATTTTATGGTTTGTAAGACAACTTGAGGGGGACTTGTCCATTAACACTAGGGTTAGTCCTTCTTAACCAATTAAGGAAGAATTAGAACCCTAAGGCAAGGCCCAAGTTACAAGCTTATTGTCTTGGTGATTGTTAGGTGAATTGATTAAGGGATTTAAACACATCAAGGGTTTAAAACTTAGGATTAAAGTTATACACTCCATCCTAAGAGAAGGATGCAGGCATAACCTTAATCACAAAGCCTTAAAACCTTAAAGGTTTAGTCCCTGATTAAGAGATAAGAAGAGAGACACAAAAGATGACACAAAGGCAAAACTAAATAGGGGACTAATCAAACCCTAATTGTTATCATGCTTGGGTGTTCCTATGGTTTATGAGGCTTGCAAGAGATCTTCAGGAAGAGCTACCAAGGAAGAAGCAAATGAAAGGAGGAGAAGCAGAAGAAGCAAGTCAACTTACTTCACTTAAGAAGATAAGTTGCTTGAAGAATGAAAGTGAAGAAGGAACATGAATGAGAAATCCCACTCTACGACAAATACAAAATGCAGCAATGAATTCATAAGAGAGATGAGAAGAGATTGTGAGAAATGAAGGAAAATTCACTTCCCAAAGCACTTACCGCCTGAAAAGTTAGCATAAAAGAAAGAATGAAGTGAAAATGAAATGAATGCAAGGATGCAAACCAAAACCAGAAGAATGTTCATGATGAAAATGACGTTATGAGATGATGCAAAGGTGTGTCAAGAGTTGTGAATGATCATACAAGTAATGAGGATGCAAATGAAGCATGAAAGTTCATGGATGCTCATGGAATGAAATGAATGCATAACATGGCAAATGGATGAAGAAATGATCAAGCATAATTATAATGTGTCCTAGGATGTCTTATATGTCATGTGGATGCAAAAATGTCATGGCAAGTTCATGAATGCAAGCATATGCAAGATGTATGCAAAGGAAGATGAGAAATTAGGGTTTTCATGCAACATGAGATGCAAAACTCAAAAACAGAAGCAAATGACAAGATAAAAAATTGAAAATGCAATCCAAAGAACCCTAACCCCATATGATATCACACCACAAAGGAGGATACCTAACTCTTAACCTAATGAAAGATATGATTTTTCTAAGTTATCTAGGGTTTTAAGGTACCTAAAGGGAAAAAATGCAAATCAATTCAAAATGGCAGAAGAAATTTATGACAAAATTATGTTAGAAACTACATGTTAAATGAAGATCAATGCAAAAAGAATCATTGTCATACCATTCTTGGTTAGGCAGAAAAGATTTCTTGAAGTTAGGGTTCTAAAATGTGAATTTTATGAACCCTAAATTCAAGAAAATTATCAAAAATGGTTCAAAACCAAAAGGAAATTTGTGTGGATGGTATGACAATGTCTCTAAATGTTTAAAGATGCAATATGAATTTTTTGGGATTTTTTAGAAACCTAAATGATATTTTAATGAATTAATTTTCATTAATTAATTAAAATAAACATTTAAATGTTTAAAAAATGATTTTGTAATGTGAAAAATAAAAATAAAAATATTTTTGGGTTAAGAAAATTATTTGAAACAAAAAAGCAGAATAAAAATATTTTTGGGATTTTCTTACTATTTTAAATAACTCATGCAAAATAAATGAGAAAAAATGAAATTAAAATTAAATAAAACAGAAGTAAACGCAAAGAAAGGCTGAGATTGAATCTGGGTTTATTAGGGTTGACTGGCGCCACATCCAATGGTCAGCATTCAAATCCAACTAATCCTATTTAATTAATTAATTAATCCAGATTAATAACTAATGAACTAATCTCCACCACACAAACACGCGCGGGAAAGGAAATCAGACGGCTCACATTCAAACTTAGCCCTAACCCTAATTATCTCATTAATCACTTTCAGGTCACCGGAGAAGAGGTCCGGTCGTCTTCTCCGGTGACACCCTCACCTGAAAATCCATAACTTCTTCCCTAGGTAATTTCTGGAGCTCTAAAGCTCCAGATTGACTCCTCTCACTTTCCTGAATCCAAATCCACCCTCAAATCTCATTTCTAATTGCTCAAACTCATGATTCTAAGAGAAAACTCAAACATGGTGAAACTTTCAGAAGTTCATAAAATACTCAAATCACAACCATTTTCAAAAATAAAAGTATCAGCATGATCAGCACAACAAGAGGAACGATTCTATAACCTAAAATCACATTTCTGGAAAAATGTTAGAAGAAGTTACCTGAGCTTGAGCTTCCTCAATTTGGAGCTTTCAGGCTGCTTCTCCTGTGCAAGCTGACTCCAATGACCTTCCTGAAGAAGCTTTGATGCTTGGAAAGCTTTGAGGATGGCTGGTTTGTGAGTTTGCAACCCAACTGGTCAGAAATCGTGTTTGGTGTATGGGGTGTTTTTGGTTGTTTCAATGGTTGGTTTGTGATCAGTGAGTGATTTAGAGATTAATGGTGGAATTTGTTTTGAGTTTGAGTAAGTGTGCTATGAGTTTCGAAGGAAAATGCAAGAGGGAGAGTTTTTGGCAATGCTGAGTTCTTGGAGGTTTCAGCTTGTGTGTGTTATGAAAAATGACCCTTGAGGCATGCTTGTAGTGTCTGGATTGGGCAGAGAGTGGGTGGTGGAATGTTGTGATTGGTATGGGTGAATTTGCATAAAGTCAACATTTCTTGTACTTGAGGTATGGGCAAGTGGCAGGCTTGGATTTGGGCATGTCCTGGTTCAGCTGAGATCAAGGAATGTTTGTGAATCAGATTTGATGAGCTGTAGCAAGTGGATGAGAGGTTTTGTGCCATTTTGCAAATTCATGAAGTTTTGGCCCCTTTTGGATTTCTTGATGTGCAAGACATGGAATGACATGATTCTTTGGCCAATTCTGGTCTAGAAGCAATGTATTATGATGTTATGATGTATTGAAGTGTGTTTGAAGTCACAAAAAGCCTTGGCAAGTGGTTTTGCAAAGAATCGTTTTTGGTGCATTCTTGAAAATTATGGGATTTTTGCCAACTTTGACAAGCCATATCTTGAGTTCCAAAATGAATTAGATCTTGTTCTTGTAATTTTTGAAAAGGGAATGATCCAATATACAACTTTCAAGACCAACAATTTTTCATTTGAAGCATTTTTGGTTGAGAAAGAGGAGGTTGAAAAACTTTCCCAAAATGGAAAGTTTACATTACAAGTCATTTCCATTTTTGGCAACTTTTGGTTTAGCTCATTTTTCTTCAACTTTGTGAACTTCTAAGCACTTCAATGATCAAATAAAGATCATATAACTTCAATTTGATGAAAAATCTACTTTGGTTCCATGTTGGGGGACCTCAGATGCCCTGATTTTGCTCTGACTTACTCAAGAAGTTACCTAGTGATCAGATGACTTCCACAATGAATTTCTTCATCAAACTTGGTAAACATGATCCTTATAACATATTGAGACCAATAGAAACAAGAATGACCAAAAAATTTGGAGTTATGGCCTCTGAAACCAAAACCCTAATTTTAGGACATCTGTGTAGTTAAACCCTGGCTCTGCTTCCATGCCTTGCCAGTTCTTATGATTCTTTGACTTCCTTGATCTTTGGAGGATAAAATATGATGATTGAACATACATGGACCCTCTAGAGATGATTGAAGACCTTTGGAGTGGCTCAGATGGATCCTGGTTGCTCAGATCACAAACCCTAGATGCAGATGAATTTGAACTAATGCAGTGAAGCAAAAATGCAATATGATATGATATGATTAAACTTATGAAAAGATGAAAGATCACAAGCCATGGTGTGAACTTAGTGAGGGAAAATTTGGGGTGTTTATAGTCCTCACTCAATGTCTTACCCAAGAAAGCTCTTGTCAAGCTCGAATATGATGGGATAGCTCTCCGGCCAAGTAACCTTATGGTCAGGGCTTTTGATGGCTCCAAAAGATCTGTTCTTGGGGAGGTGAGCTGCCAGTGATAATCGGTCCACAGGTCTTTAAGACCATTTTCTATGTGATGGACATTCAGCCGGCATACAGCTATTTGCTAGGTCGACCATGGATTCACGCAGCAGGCGCAGGAACGTCGACCCTTCACCAGAAACTGAAGTATGAATGGGAAGGACAGATTATCACCATTTGTGGTGAAGAGGACATATTTGTTAGCCATCTGGCTACTTACAAGTATATTGAGATGGATGGTGAAATCCATGAGACAATGAGCCAAGGGTTCGAGGCCCTGAATGTCAATGAGGCGACTGAAGTATTTGCTGCATCCCAGGAAGACAAGATGGGTACTTCAATTGTCTCCTATCAACAAGCCCGGAAGGTTGTTGAAGATGGTAATGCCCAAGGATGGGGCAAGCTGCTGCCGATGGAAAAGAAGGAAGATAGATTCGGTTTGGGTTACAGACCATTCCGGCAAGATCAATCAGAGGCTGCCAAGGAGCCCAAGTTCATCAGTGGGGGGATGCTCACCCCAGATGTTGTTAACAACCTGGAAGACGAGGCGGAAAGCGACCACAACCTGGAGAGCTAGATACGTCCAAGGATCCCAAGGAATTAAGTCCTTAACTGGTCTTCCCAGGAAATTATAAGGGTTACTCCTGCATAATAATTATTATTTCCTGTCTTTTTAGCATGCATCAAGTCCTGCATCTTGCCCAAGGTGTCAGAACTCATTTTGTAATAGGGCCATATTGTAATTTTGTGCAAATGATTAAACAATGAATATCGGACATCTTTTGCAAACGAGTATCTTTTTCTCTCACTGTCTTTTCATTTTTCACTTTTGTACAAAACAATAAAATGGCAATGTTTTCAAAATAAATAACTTCATTTTCACTTTTTCTAAACAAGATTAAAACTGATCACTAAAACGAACCAATCTCAACCCTTGCAGAGATTATCCTCCAGATTGCACCAACAACAGCACTGCTATGACCTTGTATGACTTCGACAATCCAATTAATCAAGCTGATGAAGGGGTTGAAGAAGACTTTGAGTTACTGGAAGAGTTAGCCAGGTTGTTGAGACAAGAAAAGAAAGTGATCACTCCTCATCAGGAGGAGGTTGAGACAGTTAATCTTGGTACTGAAGAAGACTTGAAGGAAGTGAAGATTGGCGCCAGTCTGCAAGATTCAGTGAAGGAACAACTTATTGACATGCTTCGAGAGTACGTCGACATCTTTGCTTGGTCCTATCAAGACATGCCAGGTCTAGATAC
This sequence comes from Lathyrus aphaca, assembly GCA_963966055.1. Classification (NCBI taxonomy): domain Eukaryota; kingdom Viridiplantae; phylum Streptophyta; class Magnoliopsida; order Fabales; family Fabaceae; genus Lathyrus; species Lathyrus aphaca. The sequence goes on from OZ014521.1 coordinate 234,088,230, forward strand.
GGACGTTGTTATGCACAAGCTTCCTTTGAAAGAAGATTGTCCTTCAGTGAAATAGAAGCTACGCCGTACTCGTCCAGATATGTCCATAAAGATTAAGGAAGAGGTACAAAAACAGTGGGACGCCGGTTTCCTTGCTGTAACTAGTTACCCGCCGTGGGTCGCTAATATTGTACCAGTGCCTAAGAAGGATGGAAAAGTACGGATGTGTGTGGATTACCGGGATCTGAACAGAGCTAGCCCGAAGGATGACTTCCCATTACCTCACATTGATGTATTGGTCGACAACACAGCTCAGTTCTTGGTATTTTCCTTCATGGATGGATTTTCCGGGTATAATCAGAGAAGAATGTCACCCGAAGACATGGAGAAGACTACCTTCATCACACCTTGGGGCACATTTTGTTTCAAGGTAATGCCGTTTGGACTAAAGAATGCTGGTGCTACTTATCAACGGGCTATTGTCACATTATTCCACGACATGATCCACAAAGAAATTGAATGCTACGTGGATGACATGATTGCCAAGTCCCTCACTGAAGAAGATCATCTGGTAAATTTGCTGATGTTGTTCAAGCATCTGAGGAAGTATCAGTTGAAGCTAAACCCCAATAAATGCACATTCGGGGTACGTTCCGGTAAGCTTTTGGGATTCATTGTAAGTGAGAAGGGAATTGAAGTTGATCCTGACAAAGTCAAAGCCATTCAGGAGATGCCCGCACCTAGGACTGAAAAGGAAGTTCGGGGGTTCTTAGGTAGATTGAACTACATATCAAGGTTCATATCTCATATTACTGCAACTTGTGATCCCCTGTTCAAATTGTTAAGAAAGGAACAAACGGTCAGGTGGAATGAAGATTGTTAGAAGGCTTTTGACAAAATCAAGGAGTATCTACAAGAACCACCAATCCTTATGCCTCCAGTTGAAGGAAGACCTCTAATAATGTACCTGACAGTATTAGAAGAGTCAATGGGGTGTGTGTTGGGCCAGCATGACGAGTATGGTCGAAAAGAGTATGCAATATACTACCTAAGCAAAAAGTTTACCAACTGTGAACAACGTTATTCACTGCTCGAGAAAACTTGTTGTGCTTTAGCGTGGGCTGCTCGCCGACTAAGACAATATATGTTGACTCACACTACTTTGTTGATCTCAAAAATGGATCCAGTCAAGTACATATTTGAGAAGCCAACACTTACCGGAAGGGTTGCAAGATGGCAAATGATTCTGACAGAATATGACATTCAGTACACATCTCAAAAGGCCATCAAAGGCAGTGTACTGTCTGACTATCTAGCTGAGCAACCCATTGATTATTACCAGCCTATGAGATTTGACTTCCCTGATGAAGACATCATGTATCTGAAAGTTAAAGACCATGAAGAGCCTATTCACACTGAAAGGCCCGACCCAGAAGAAGAATGGACAATGATGTTTGATGGGGCTATTAATATGAATGGTCGTGGAGTTGGTGCAGTGCTCATTACACCTAAAGAAGTTCATATGCCTTTCTCGGCAAAACTCACCTTTGCATGCACTAACAACGAAGCTGAATACGGAGCATGTATCATGGGTCTTGAGGAAGCCATTGACCTCAGGATCAAGATGTTAACTATATTCGGAGATTCAGCTCTGGTAATCAATCAGACCAACGGCAAATGGTACACTCACCAAGAGCATCTAATTCCATACCGTGACTACACGAGGAAATTATTGACTTTCTTCACAACAGTCAAACTTGAGTATATCCCTCGAGACGAAAATTAGTTCGCAGATGTTTTAGCTACCATTTCCTCCATAATCAAAGTTCAAACTGCCAATTATGTGCCTCGGATTTCTGTATCCAGACTGGACCGACCAGCATACGTATTCTCCATGGACACTGCTAAAGATGACAAGCGTTGATTCCATGATATCAAAAGCTTCTTAGAGGATCAAACATACCCACCTGGGGCATCATACAATGGCTAAGAAATTGTTAAGATCGGGTTACTACTGGATCACAATGGATGCAGACTGATGTGCCTATGCCAGGAAGTGCCATATATGCCAGATCTATGCAAACAAAGTGCATGTGCCTCTGAATCCTTTGAATGTAATGTCTTCACCTTGGCCCTTTGCCATGTGGGACATTGACATGATTGGAAAGATCGAACCGACTGCTTCAAATGGCCACAGATTCATCCTGGTAGCCATTGATTACTTCACCAAATGGGTTGAAGCAGCTTCGTATGCAAACGTCACCAGACAAGTGGTATCCAGATTCTTGAAAAGAGATATTATATGTCGATATGGAGTACCCGAGCGAATCATTACTGATAATGGTTCCAATTTGAACAATAAGATGATGGCAGAACTGTGCTGGGACTTCAAAATTCTACATCACAACTCTTCTCCTTGCAGGCCAAAGATGAATGGCGCTGTTGTGGCAGCTAACAAAAACATCAAGAAGATTATGCAAAAGATGGTGGTTACTTACAAAGACTGGCTTTAAATGCTACCATTTGCCTTGCATGGGTATCGAACCTCAATCAGAACATCCACTAGGGCAACACCTTATCAGCTTGTGTATGGTATGGAGGCAGTCCTACCTGTTGAAGTTGAATTACCCTCCTTACTGGTACTGATGGATGTAAATTTGAATGAAGCAGAATGGGTCCGTTCTCGGTACAATCAACTAAATCTGATCAAAGAAAAGAGATTAGCTGCAATATGTCATGGGCAGCTATATCAGAAAAGAATGAAGAAAGCCTTCGATCAAAAAGTCAGGCTTCGGGAATACCAAGTGGGAGATCTTGTGCTGAAGAGACTTCTTCCTCCTCATACAGACCACAGGGGCAAGTGGACTCCAAATTACGATGGTCCGTTCATAGTAAAGAAGGTCTTCTCTGGTGGAGCACTGATGCTCACTACTATGGATGGTGAAGATTTCTTGTCCCCTGTGAATTCAGATGCAGTTAAAAAATAGTTCGCATAAATGACCCGCTGGACATAAAAACAGAATGTAAGTCTAAGCAAAAATAGGGCATCCCGGCGAGTCAAAAACAGAATAAAAGATTCGGGTAAAAATAAGGGAAAATTGAAAAAAATGTACACCCGCTGAGTTGAAAAGCCACATCGGACAGCTCAGGCAAAAATGGGTATCCTGGTGGATTGAAAACCCGAAAGGGCGATCCACACAAAATCAGGGAATAAGCGGACAACTGCATTCTGAATTCATCTGTATCACTTACAACAAGGCAAACTTTGAAGAGATAAAGCATCTGTCAGAATCAACCTTCTTCAGAAAGCAAGATGAGAGGAACGTCAAGATCATACGGGTCATAGTAAGGAAAGCTCACCGGAGCACCGCTAACATTGCCAGCAATTTTACTTTTCTCAACTTGTAACAATCTCCTCATTCTTGGGGATTTGTTTCTTTGACTGTATTTGCCAATTCAGGGCACCCGTATTAATAAAATCAGAACTTTCAGTCACACTTCTTCTTGCACGTTTCGTTTCGTTTGCAAAATGTCCAATATACATGATATAATATTTGCATAAAACAAATGAGCCATTCTTAATAAATGCTTGCAGGAAATGTATTTACTCTCAGGAATATCTAACTCCTATGACGGAAACCGGTAAGTGATATCTCAGGATACTTGTGTGTTTCTTTGTCTTAACAAGTTGCAGGTATTCAATACACATCATGGGGCATGCCAGACACACTCTCCCCAGCATACCTCCTCCCCGAATAGCATCCAGAATGCTTTCCCCAGCGGAGTTGTTAAAACCTCCTCATAACGAGCATAAGTCTATTCAACGGGAGCTTCCCCCAGCCGGGACCCCCACAGAGTTCTCTAGGAAGATCGTTCAGTGATCTCTTCCTCCCCAGGCAGAGTTCCAGGTCTATCAAAGATAAAAGAATTATCTCCCCACAGAATTCCAGCCTCTCCCAGAAGAGCAATGCCTGAAATTCTCACACAACAAAGTGACGGAAGCCTCTTTCCCCCAGTTGGGTTTCTTCTTACCAGATGGATCTATCAGTGATCTATTTCCCCCAAGCAGAGTTACACCTCCTAACAGATCTACCAAGGATCTCTTCCCCGACTGGGATATCCTTCCAAGCAGATCAGCCAAGGATCTTCACGGTAGTGGGATCCGAATCCCGGATCGGTTTCTTTTGCATAATCATAGCATTCGCATCATTTTCCCCACTAAGCGTAGCATTCCGTCTAATACGGAGCATTACGACAAAAATCAAACATTTGCATGATCACAAGTCAGGTTCAAACCAGTCACCTGCAAATATCACCAGTATTCCACCAGCAATGTATATAAAAACTCGCATCCCTTGCAAGTAGAAGGCCAAAGCATCCCCTTTGCACTCTCCAACAAATACATGTTCATATATACCCCTTTCGAAACTCGTCCGTGTCATACTATTCCCCTGCAGATATAAGCCAAATACCCTCTTTGCACTCTCAAATACAGATACATATATACTCTTCTGACACTCGTCCGTGTCACCTTTTCCCCAGCACGGTTGCCAAATCATTTGTTGCAAACCAAACACTTGTTTATAATATACTCCTTTCGATACGCATCTGTGTCATCCTATCCCCGTAGGTCTCCGAAACACCTTTTACACTCTCATATACAAGTATAAGTTCATAACTTATACACTTTCTCTTCTAACATTCGTCCGTGTCACCCTGCCCTAGTAAGTTGAACACTCGTCCATGTCTTGCTCATACTTCACAATACTTGTTCATACTCATACAGATACTCGTCTGTATCTTGTATATACACTTATTCCCCACAGATTTGACACTCGTCCGTGTTCTTTGTTAACCAGTTGGTACTCGTCCATACCATCATCTCTGAACACGCGTCAGCGTTTGTTTCTATCGATATTCGTCCGTATCATGGTCTTAAGGATGCTCGTCCGCATCTTTAATCTATACACAGCGTCAAAACGCTTATACCTTTTATTTCTTAAGCGTAAGCACTCGTCCGTTCTTACCATTCCTCAGTAAATCGCCAACAGAACAAATTTTCTTCTATCCGACATTCGTCCTATGTCGTGATACTTTCGGCAGCCGTACCCTGCCAAGTGATCGTCCTTCACCTTTGGATGACCGTCCCTCATCCCTTTCCCCCAGCAAGAGTCTCCATTATTGAACCCCTTTTCTATCCGACATTCGTCCTATGTTGTGATATTTAGCAGCCGTCCCCTGCTAGGTGATCATCCTTCACCTTTTGATGATCGTCCTTCATCATTTGACCAATGGTCGTCCCCATCGTTGATCTTGTTATCTGACATTTGTCCTATGTCATGATAAACCCCGAGAGCAGTCGTACCTTGCTAGGTGATCGTCCTTCACCTCTTGATGATCGTCCTTCATCATTTTATCCGATGGCCGTCCCCATCGTCGACTTTTTATATCCTACATTCGTCCTATGTCCCGATAAAGAGCAGTCGTCCCCTGCCAGGTGATCGTCCTTCACCTTTGATGATTGTCCCTCATCATTTATTTCATTTATACTTTGAACCGATGGCCGTCCCCATCATTCTTTACCTTACTTCACAAACCTGGTGGCCGTCCCCATCATTGACTTTACCTTTAATCCCCAAAGGATCTTGTTTCTTTACCCGATGGCCGTCCCCATCATGATCTCTTTATTTCCCCAGCATGTCGGTCGTCCCCGTCATTGCTTTATCCTCAGCAGTCGTCCTCTGCTCGATGGTCGTCCTCCATCGCCCGCATTTGATAAATCATACTTTAATTTCTTTTAAAATTTATATCCCTTTTCTTCTTCTACCCAGTGAGTGCAAATTTTGGACTGTCTTTGGTATTCAACCACAAGTTATCTTGTTTGTCTGATAAGCCAGGCGCTTATATCCTGCACAGCTAACTCATGCTTGAATAGGGGCAGCTGTAAACACCCCAAATTTTCCCTCACTTATTTCACACCATGGCTTGTGATCTTTCATCTTTGCATAAGTTTAAGCATATAATCTCAAATTGCATTTTTGTTTCACTGCATTAGTTCAAGTTCATCTGCATCTAGGGTTTGTGTCTGAGCAATCCAAGGATCCATCTGAGCCACTCCAAAGGTCTCCAATCATTCCAAGAGGGTCCATGTGTGTTCTATCATCATTTTATATCCCTCAAAGATCAATGAAGTCAAGAAATCACAAGAACTTGGAAAGCATGGAAGCAGAGCTAGGGTTTCACTACACAAATGACCTGAAATTAGGGTTTTGGTTTCAGAGGCCATAACTCCAAACTTTTTGGTCATTCTTGCTTCTAATAATCTCAATATGTTATAAAGATCATGTGTACCATGTTTGATGAAGAAATTAATTGTGGAAGTCATCTGTTCACTGGGTAACTTCTTGAGCAAGTCAGAGCAAAATTAGGGCATCTGAGGCCCCCAACAATGGAACCAAAGTGGTATTTTCATCAAATTGAAGTTATATGATCTTTATTTGATCATTGAAGTGCTTGGAAGTTCACAAAATTGAAGAAAATTGAGCTAAACCAAAAGTTGCCAAAAATGGAAATGACTTGTAATGGAAACTTTCCATTTTGGGAAAGTTTTTCAACCTCCTCTTTCTCAACCAAAAATGCTTCAAATAAAAAATTGTTGGTCATGAAAGTTGTAGATTGGATCATTCCCTTTTCAAAAGGTACAATAACATGTCCTAATTCATTATGGAACTCAAGTTATGGCCTTGCAAAGTTGGCAAAAATCCTATAATTTTCACTTTCACACCAAAGAGGATTTTTTGCAATTTCACATACCAAGTCATTTTGTGACCTCTAATCACTCTCTAAGCATCATACAAACATAGTACATTGCATTGTGATCAAAATTGCCCACGGAATCACAAGTTTCTATGGCTTGCATCACAAGATTTCTCAAAAGGAGAAAATCACATAACACTTGCAAAACCTATGAGATCTTTCCCTCCAAGCCTTCCAGATGCATAATCTCAATCCGATGGCTCTCCTTGATCAATGTTGAACCAGGACATTCCATAGAACAGCTGCTACATGAGCCCATACCTTAAGTACACAATTTGTTGACTTTTTGCAAATGGGCCCATACCAATCAGCTATAGCCACAACCACTCTCTGGCCAATAGGGTTATGTTATGTGGACCAAAAGCAATCCATAACACAACACACACAAGCCTGAATGATCAGATAAGCCAAAGTTCACAAAAATCACCCTCAACCTTCCTCTCTTCGAAACACTCTGTCCAGCCACTCAAATCTCAAACAAACTTCACCATTCAACTCACCATCATCATTAGAACATTTCCCAACCATTACCAAACCCTAAAAGCCAGCCAAATACAAACACGATTTCAGGCCAGTTGAGTTGCAACCCTTCAATCCAGCTCATTTCAACTCATTCCAAGGCTTGTAACAGCATCAGGGGATCAAGTGGAAGCTTTTTGCACCAAAGAGGAGGCCTGAAAGCTCCAGAAGTAAAAGCTCCAGCTCAGGTATCCATCTTCAAACTTTTTTCCAGAAGCATGATTTTAAGTTTCTAAATTGTTCTACATGTTATGCTGATCATCGTGATATAATTTGTTTTGAAAATGAGTTGAAAACAGGCTTGTATTTGAATTCTGAAACTTTGCCCGTGAAACATGTTTTTGTTTGATTCTCATTATTGATGCAAAATAAATTGGTTTTGAGGGTGGATTCGTGTTTAGGATGAGTTGGAGATTTGATCTGGAGCTTTAGAGCTCCTGAAATGGCCTAGGGAGAGAGTTTGGAAAAGTACCCTGCCAGAGAAGACGACTGGAACACTGTTCCAGTCGTCTGAGGTGGATTAGGGCTAATCTCAGGTGATTAGCTGAGTTTGAATTTGGGCCGCTTGATGAGTGTTTGGCGCGTGTTTTGGAGGGCTGAGATCACTTCATTAACCCTAATGTTTTTTAATTAATTTAATTAAGCCAGGTTAAGTCATAGCCGTAGGATTTAATTTAATTTGAAAGATTAAGTCACAGCCTTTGGATATAAATACCCTAATGGGAAAATAACAAGTGTACTATTTTTTCCCAATGTAGTAATCATAGGGAAATTCCCCGAATATCGATCTCAAGGATTGCATGTCAAATTAAGTTATTTACTATTTCAAGTTGAACAAAAGTTCATAAGGGTTTGTTTAGATTTTCTCAAAAGACTTGTAAACATAAAATTAGGAAAATAATACTAAGGATGACAAATATGAGAATTATGCTAGGGGGATGTATGAGAAATTCTTATAATGACTATTTGTTTATAATCGTTAGAATATCACTGCAACTAACTCATTACCGTCTTATTACAATGGTTTTCCAAAATTCCTTTAAAGAAAACCCTTTGGTATTCCTACTATACTCCAATTCCTTGATCATATAGAATGAATACCAAGCATTTGTATATCAAAAGTTTTCATAGTTAATTATGATATCCCAATTCCTTGGTGATATCCGATAAAAAGTTTTAATTGAAAACACGTTAACAGTGCATTCCTATAATCTGTTAACCGATGATTAAAATCCAATTTTCCAATATTGATTTTTCTTACAATAAAATCAATCAATCAAAACACTGAAGAAAGAAACAGTGAAATTCATAAAATTAAGTTCAATGTCATTACAAATAACTCATGGACACCCCGTAGCATTGGGGGGTTTAGCTACTCATAATCCAAACAATGAAAATCACATACATAAGGTAAAGAAACATTACAATGTAAAAAGGATTGATTGGATCGTCAATTGCTTCCGCGTTTGATCGATCCGACTTCTCCTCTAAAATCCTTCCGCGTTTGATCGATCCGACTTCCGCGTTTGATCGTCAAGTGTGTATTTTGTGTTCATATCACCCTAATGTATCAGATTACAAAATTACATGTGAAACGTCAAAAATACCCTCAGCACAAAAGACCAAATAAAAAATCTTGCATTCAGGTGCCATGACACGGGCCGTGTCGTGTGACACGGGCACCCGTGTCATGCTGCTGGACTCCTTCAAACGTGCTGTCAAGTGGGGGGACCTATGACACGGGACGTGTCATGTGACACGGGCACCCGTGTCGTACTGCTGAATTCCTTAAAATTTGCATAGCCTTCCTGACACTGGCAGTGTCAGGTGACACGGGCACCCGTATCAGGCTTTTGGACCCCCTCTTTCTTCGTTTCTTCGCACACGAATCGCCGTTTCCTTCGTATCTGATCACCGACTTGATATCTGCTTGAAAATACACTAAAAACAACCAAATTAAAACACACCAATGATATAAAAGATCACATGCAACATGCTTGCCACAAAACTAAATAACACACAATAATCGAAACATAAGACACGAAAACGCACAAAAACATAGAAAAAACAATAACTAACATGTCTTGAAATAATAACTGGAAATCACCGATCAAACTCCCCCGAACATGAATTTTTTCTTGTCCTCATGCATAAAGCTTGCATCTTTCGAGATGAAATGAGGATACTCGTGCTTCTGATAAGATCCAAATCACCGGGCGGATACTTTTGGTAATTCTCTCTCAATGAAAATATCTTGCAAACACCGAACTGTGGTCATACCACGGACCTCAACCCTCTTTTCGGTAACCTCTCCGACTATGCTTTGGGCTTTGGTCTTCCTATCAATTTTCCCCCTTTTCATTCGGACACTCATTTTAAGGCTTTTTGTGATTTTTCATTGTACGCACAAGGTTGGTTGACCAATTGTTTTTTGAGACACCGACTTTTGGGTTCAACCGCCGTTAGGCTGAATAACCGGGTGAGGGTTACCCAACTTAGAAGGATCGATTGTTTATTTATCTCTTTTTTTTCGGTGTCTTTTTTTCCGATCAACCTTGCACAACAACTAGTATAAATGAAGCCTGATTGTCATGATAAACTAATAAGGGGTACTTCTCAGATTTAAGTACCATGGCACAAATCTACATGTCGGACTCATTACTTACTCATCGGATTCAGTGTGTTTGCATTATACTTTCACATCAAGATTTTTCTATTTCTTCGCCCGATTCTTTTTCACTTAACCCTCTACACTTTTTCCTCCTCTCACTCGCAAGACAAAATATCATCATATTTTTCAGCTCGGGGACGATTTCACAAGTAATTCCAATTATTCATTCAAGCAGTACAAACTCTCAATTAAAATAAGAAAAACGGTAAAAACATAACACAAAATAACTAAATAAAAACCGACAAAATAAATAAACCCTCCCACACCAGAACTCATCAGTGTCCCCACTGATGGAGAACTAGTGCGAATAGGGGACTCACAGAAGCCTATTGAGGTGGTTGAGGTGGTTGGTCTCGCAAATGCATCTGCTTCAACCATTCGTGCATTTCTCCGATAAGCTTGCCTTGTTGGATTTGCTCTTTCCCCTGTCAGGTTTGCTCTTCTCCTTGTCGAGTTTGCTCACTTCGGAGGTAGCACATTTCGTTTTGCATCCATTCCCAATCCTTCTCACCCATGCTCCACGACAAACCTGTTCCTTGATTGGCATTTGCTGAGTTACCAACTGGAGGCATAAGCGCTATCTCTAGTTGATAACCTTCTTCTTCATATGTATCTGCAACATCATCAAAAACAACATCGTCGTCCTGTACAGGACTCTCATATATCCAATTAGCCTCATTTTCAATGCTTATGAAATCAGGCGCAGGTAATGTCAACAAATGGTGGTTACGGCTAACCAAAGAGTAATAATCATTAAAGACCTTTATCATACCTTGTGTTGTGAGGGTGGCCAGGTTGATTTTTGTCTTACCTGTCACAATAGGCTCTTCCCTCAGCAAAGCACCATATCCAAAGTGGTCGGCAATTTGGGTTATCATGCCTCCCACTGATATCTCTCCCGAGTTGGCATTTGCCACTCTTTTCAGATGGTCAGCTGCAAAAGTCGCGACATTGATCAGCTCTTTGTTGGCCATGCCATATAACAGGTATAACTCTTTCTGAGTTGCTACACCTGTGCTGTCTCCTCTACAAAACAAAGTGTATGCCAAGCCTTTCTGTGAATACCTGAAGCAAGGGTTGTGGATGCACGAAGCCTTTGCCGCCTTTGCGATATAGTCGGGATTTCCCATGATAGCTCTCCAGAAGTCACCTGCAGCAAAATTAGTTGGGGGAGCTCCAGGTCCGAAGCTAGGCAGCTTCAGGACTTCTCCTAGTTCCGCTAATGATAATGAGTGAGTAGTATTAAACAGACGGAACCTTAATGTTTCAAAATACTCCTCATCGGCACCCGTCCACCTGTGCTTCAACTGGAACTCCAAAGAACTCAAAAATTCGAAAATTATGTGCTCATAGGTCGGCGCTTCAAATTGCATTCAAGCATGCCTAAAGTATGAAACATCCTATGAACTTCGAATCTCAGCCCTAAATTATCAAGCGTGTCATTACAGATATACCTCGCTGGAATTAACTTACGCTTGACCAATACGTAGTATTTCCGTTGATGCTCCGGCTCCTCAAACAATATGTCATGACCATTTTCCATACGGTGTGCCCTCTTCCGGGGGCAAGATGGCTCCGCTACGGCCTTTCCAGTGTCTCTTCTTGGAGGCATTATTGACTACTTGCAAAAATGAACAAACAAAATTCGAAGTTTGAATTAGGAAAAACCGTCACCGTAGGAGTGACAAGGGAGATGAGGGGAACACTTTTTGTGAAGAGAGTATAGAGTTTTGGTGAGTGGGTGTTGGAGAAATGGAAGGTTTTTTGGTGAGATGACAATGGAGGCTAGGGTTTTAGAAGAGGAGAAAGTGGAGAAGAAAGCAAAGTTATGTGAAAAATAAAACTGAAAAATTCAATTAAGGGTAAATGAGTGGTTTAGTGATATAAAATCGTAGGTCCCACCCATTAAAAGTGTCAAAATTTTTGAAAACATTTGTCTCGCACTCCTGACACGGGCCGTGTTGCGCAACAAGGGCACCCGTGTCAGGCGCCTACATTGCCAAAGACAACATTAAAAACAAGGGATTCTTCATACTCTGCAACACGGGCCTTGTTGCACAACACGGGCACCCGTGTTGCACCCCTGTATTTCCTCAAGTTCTCAGACAAGAATCCTCACATCCTCCTAACACGGGCCGTGTCACGGGACACGGGCACCCGTGTCAGGGCCCTGACGTTTCGAAAAAACACGTTTTTCACCATTCGAACCATTTTTCTTTCTTTTACCGACTCTGTGAGATGTTGCTTCAACCTACCTACAAAATGATCAAATAAAAGTTAAATGAAATCATCGTGGGTTGCCTCCCACGCAGCGCTGCGTTTAACGTCGCATGGCTCGATGGTCATTCGTCCTACTAGATAAGACGAATGACATTTGCTTGATCTCTAGGTTGTCCTTGAAAATAAGGCTTCAACCTTTGCCGGTTCACTTTGAAAATGTCTCCGTTAGCTTGATTGTTTATCTCGACTGCCCCATGCGTGAAGACTCGATGCATCTCAAACGGTCCCGACCACTTAGACTTGAGTTTCCCAGGAAAGAGTTTTAGCCTTGAGTTATACAGTAAGACAAGTTTTCCTTCGAAAAATTATTTCGTTTGAATTCTCTTGTCATGCCATTTATTTGTTTGATCTTTGTACATCTTAGCATTCTCATATGCCTAGTTCCGGAATTCCTCCAATTCATGCAGTTGGAGTATGCGAGATCTTCCGGCATTAGCTAGGTCCATATTCAAATACTTAGTAGCCCAGAAAGCCTTGTGTTCAAGTTCCAACGATAAATGACATGCCTTTCCATAGACCAACTGATACGGTGACATGCCGATCGGTGTTTTGAAGGCCGTTCGGTACGCCCATAGAGCGTCATCCAGCTTAACAGACCAATCCTTTCGAGACATGTTGACTGTCTTTTCCAGAATTTGTTTGAGTTGTCTATTTGATACCTCTACTTGGCCACTTGTTTGCGGATGGTATGGAGTGGCTACCCGGTGTTTCACGTTATACTTTTGTAGAAGCCTCTCCATGAGATGATTTAGGAAATGAGTTCCTCCATCACTTATTAAAGCTCTTGGTACACCAAATCTTGCGAAAATATTATCTTTTAAGAACTTGGTAACCACTTTCGCATCGTTGGTGGGCAATGCCACCGCTTCAACCCACTTTGACACGTAATCCACCGCAACCAAGATGTATGTCTTTCCGAATGACTGAGGAAATGGTCCCATGAAGTCTATCCCCCACACATCAAATAACTCTACTTCAAGCATAGAGTTTTGGGGCATTTGATTCCTTCTTGATATGTTTTCGGTCCTCTGACATCTGTCACACTCCTTTACCAACTGCTGAGCATCTTTGAATAAGGTAGGCCAATATAGCCCTGATTGAAGGACTTTACCCGCTGTCCTGTCACCACTAAAATGCCCTCCGTACTCGGAATCATGATACGCTTTTAATACATCTTTCTGTTCTCCTTCGGGTACACACCTTCTGACCAAACCATCCACTCTTCTTTTATACAGATAAGGATCATCCCATAGATAAAACCTGCAATCATGAACAAACTTTTTTCTTCTTCTAGTGTCAAAATCGTCGGGTATAATACCACCGACCAGATAGTTCGCATAATCTGCAAACCATAGAACACCAATCATAGATAGGATGTGTTCGTCTGCGAACTCGTCCTTTATAGGACGCTTATCCTTATTTTCTTCGATCGGAGACATTCGCGACAGGTGATCTGCTACAGTGTTCTCACAACCTTTTTTATCACGAATCTCAACATCAAATTCTTGAAGGAGTAGAATCCACCTCAAAAGCCTAGGTTTTGAATCCTGTTTGGCAAAAAAGATATTTCAAAGCAGCATGGTCAGTATAAACAATCACTTTTGAACCCAACAGATATTGCCTGAATTTATCAAAGGCATAAACCACAGCTAACAACTCCTTTTCGGTAGTCGCGTAATTAATCTGTGCAGGGTTCAAAACGTGACTAGCATGATAAATAACATGCAACAACTTATTCCTACGCTGCCCCAATACAGCTCCCACCGCAATATCACTAGCATCGCACATAATTTCAAAGGGTAGGGACCAATCGGGAGCAATAACAATAGGTGCCGACACTAATTCCTTTTTAGTGTCTCAAAAGCATCGGTGCACTTCTTATCAAACACAAAAACCTTATCTTTAATCAACAGAGCAGTTAAAGGTTTGGATATCTTTGAGAAGTCTCTTATGAACCTGCGGTAAAAACCCGCATGTCCTAAGAAGCTTCTTATACCTTTCTCGTTAATCGGTGGTGGTAGCTTTGAGATTACTTCCACTTTCGCTTGATCAACTTCGATCCCTTTTTGTGAGATCTTGTGACCAAGAACAATGCCTTCTCGTACCATGAAATGAAATTTTTCCCAGTTAAGGATTAAATTACTTTCTTGACATTGCTGCAAAACAAGTGAAAGGTTAAATAAACAGTGATCAAATGAAGATCCAAACACTGAGAAATCATCCATGAACACTTCCATGTGCTTTTCTAGCATATCAGCAAAAATGGATGTCCTTCATCTTTGGAATGTAGCGGGGGCGTTACATAGCCCGAATGACATCCTCCTATATGCAAAAATGCCATAAGGACATGTAAACGCCGTCTTCTCTTGGTCCTCCGGTGCAACTGCAATTTGATTGTATCCGGAGTAACCATCCAAAAAACAATAGTAATCATGTCCCGCTAGTCTCTCCAACATATGGTCAATGAATGGCAATGTAAAATGGTCTTTTCTCGTAGCCAAGTTCAATCTTCTATAATCAATGCAAACTCTCCATCCAGTAAAAGTTCTAGTAGGAATCAACTCATTTTTTCATTATTATTACGGTTGTTCCTCCCTTTTTGGGCACCTGTAAACACCCCAAATTGGCCATCACTAAGTTCACACCATGGCTTTTGATCTTTCATGTTTGCATTAGTTGAATCATACCATCTCACATTGCATTTTTGTTTCACTACATTAGTTCAAGTTCATCTGCATCTAGGGTTTGTGATCTGAGCAATCCAAGGATCCATATGAGCCACTCTAAAGGTCTCCAATCACTCCAAGAGGGTCCATGTATGTTCAATCATCATTTTATATCCCTCAAATATCAAGGAAGTCAAAGAATCACAAGAACTGGGAAAGCATGGAAGCAGAGCTAGGGTTTCACTGCACAGATGACCTGAAATTAGGGTTTTGGTTTCAGAGGCCATAACTCCAAATTTTTTTGTCATTCTTGTTTCTAATGGTCTCAATATGTTATAAGGATCATTTTTACCAAGTTTGATGAAGAAATTCATTGTGGAAGTCATATGTTCACTGGGTAACTTCTTGAGCAAGTCAGAGCAAAATCAGGGCATCTGAGGCCTCCAACAATGGAACCAAAGTGGATTTTTCATCAAATTGAAGTTATATGATCTTTATATCATTGAAGTGCTTGGAAGTTCACAAAATTTAAGAAAAGTGAGCTAAACCAAAAGGTTCCAAAAATGGAAATGACTTGTAATGTAAACTTTCCATTTTGGGAAAGTTTTTCAACCTCCTCTTTCTCAACCAAAAATGCTTCAAATGAAAATATTTTGGTCATGAAAGTTGTGGATTGGATCATTCCCTTTTCAAAAAGTACAAGAACAAGTTCTAATTCATTATGTAACTCAAGTTATGGCTTGCCAAAGTTGGCAAAAATCACATAATTTTCAAGAATACACCAAAGAGGGATTTTTGCAAAACCACTTGCCAAGCTATTTTGTGACTTCTAACACACTTCTAAGCATCATACAAACATAGTGCATTGCCTAAAACTCATAATTGGCCCAAGAATCTCAAGTTTTCATGCCTTGCCCATGAAGAAATCTCAAAAGGGCCAAACTTCATGAAATTTGCAAAAGGGCACATAACTTCTCACAAACTTGTTGAATTGCCTCAAAACCAATTCCATGGACCTCCTTGATCTCAGCTGAACCAAGACAAGCCAAAAAGCCAGCTGTACAAGAGCCCATACCTCAAGTACAAACTTTATTGACTTTGTGCAAAAACACCCATACCAATCACCACAATCCACCACCCACTCTCTGGCCTATCAGGACTTTACAAGCATGCTTCAAGGATTCATTTTCATAACACACACAAGCCAATAGCTCCAAGAACTCAACATTTCCAAAATCACTCCATTTTGAAAAAGCATTCGAAACTCACTACTCAGCCACTCAAACTCCAAACAAATTTCACCATTCATCTCAAAATCATCTATAGAACACAAAACAACCATCAAACAAGCCTCAAAGCACCCATAACCTGAAACACGATTCTTGACCAGTTGAGTTGCTACCACTCAAACCAGCCACTCTCAAAGCTTTTCAAGCATTCCACTGGCCTCGGGAGGATCAAAGGAAGCTTTTTGCACAAGGAAGAGGTCCAGAAAGCTCAAATTTGCAAAGCTCAAGCTCAAGTAACCATCTAAAAACATTTTTCCAGAACTCATTTCTTTTGTTGCAATGTGATTATATATGTTATGCTGGTCACACTGATGTATTTATTTTCGGAATGGTTGGAAAATGAGTGTGTATGAAGCTACTGAAATTTTGCCCGTGGAACTTGTTTGGTTTGATTCTCTTGTTTGATGCAAAATAAATGAATTTTGTGGCTTGATTCTTGTTTAATGTTGCTTAGTGATCATTTCTGGAGAGTTTGGCATGTTTTTGTGGGGTTTTGAGGGATTCAGGGGAGGGGTCTCGCCGGAGAAGACGACCGGAGGTCTTCTCCGGCCACCTGAGTGTGATTAGGGCATAATCAGTGTAATTAGGGTTGGTTTGAATTATGGATGTAGGATCTTTGTTCCCCGCGTGTTTGGATGGCCTGGATTCATCATTAAAACCCTAATTCCTATTTAATTAAATTTATTAGAATTAATTAAATGAATTAACCCAGAGTGAATTGTGGCCCTTGGATATGGCGCTGGTCAACACAAATCTCCCAGCTTTGAATGTGGACCTTCAGATCATCCTACTTCTATTTTATTTTTTTCTCATTTGTTTTGCATATTTTATTAAAAATACTTAGAAAATCATAAAAATATTTTCCTTTTTCATTTTGACTTCAAATATATTTCTTCACCAGAAAACATTTTTATTTTTATTTTTTGCATTAAAAAATCATTTTAAAAATATTTAAATGTTTATTTTAATTAATTAATGAAAATTAATTAATTAAAATATCATTTAGGTTTCTAAAAATTCCAAAAAAATTCACATTGCATCTTAGGACATTTAGAAACATTGTGAAACCATTCATACAAATTTCTTTTTTGTTTTGAACACTTTTTGACAATTTTCTTGAATTTAGGGTTCATAAAAATCCTATTTTTGAACCCTAACTTCAAGAATTCTTTTCTGCCTAACACAAATTTATCTTGCATTTTTTATTTGATTTGCATTTTTTCCCTTAAGGTACTTTAAAACCCTAGATAACTTAGAAATATCACAACTTTCTTTAGATTAAGAGTTAGGTCTTCTCCTTTGGGGTGTGATATCATACGCGGTTAGGTTTCCTTTGAGTGCATTTTCCATTTTTATCTTATGATTTTCTTCTATTTTTTGACTTTTGCATCTCATGTTGCATTAAAACCCTAATTTCTCATGTTCATTTGCATACATCTTGCATATGCATCCATTTAAGAACTTGCCATGACATTTCTTGCATTCACATGACTTCTAAGACATCATAGGACACATTAGAATCATGTTTGATCATTTCTTCATCCATTTACCATGTTATGCATTCATTCCATTCCATGAACTTTCATGTGTTCATACTTCAAATCATGCGTCATTTGCATTCTCATCTCTTGTATGATCATCCATTGCACTTGACATGTCTTAGCATCATCTATTAGCATCATTTGCATCATGTTTATGTTTCTGGTTTTGGTTTTCATCTTTGCATTTGCTTCATTTTCATTTCATTTCATTTCTTTTTGCTAACCATTTCAGGTGGTAAGTAACTTGAGAAGTGAATTTGCCTTCACTTCTCATTTCTCTTCTCTTTCTTTTTATGCATCCTTGCTGGATTTCCTTTTTCTTAGAGTGAGCTTGCTCATTCATGTTCATTCACTTTCTCTCTTCAAGTAACTTATCTTCTTAAGTGAAGTAAGTTAACTTGTTTCTTCTGCTTCTCCTCCTCTCATCTGCTTCTTCCATTGGTGGCTTCTCTGAAGATCTTTCTCAAGCCTTACAAACCATAGGAACATCCAACCATGACAATAATTAGGGTTTTGATTAGTCCCCCCTTAGTTTTACCTTTGAGTCTTCTTTGTGTCTCTCTTCTCATCTCATAATCAGAGACTAAACCTTTAAGGTTTTAAGGCTTTGTGATTAAGGTTATGCCAGCATCCTTCTCTTAGGATGGAGTGTATAACTTTAATCCTAAGTGTTAAACCCTTAATTTGTTTAAACCTCTTAATCAATCCATCTTAATAATCACTAAGACAATAGCTTGTAACTTGGGCCTTGCATTAGGGTTCTAATTCTTCCTTAATTGGTTAAGAAGGACTTACCCTATTGTTAATGGACAAGTCCCCCTCAAGTTGTCTTACCAATCATAAAATCCACTTCTTAATCTTACCATTAACTAAAATCCACTTTAATAAAGGCTTGTTTTGTCATGAGGTTAATCCCTAATCATGGATTAAGTTGAGGTATCTTCCTCAGCTTAAAGTGTTCTCATCTATTATCCTTTTATTAGGATGGTGTAATGGGTCCATTAAATCCTTGATTATGGCTTAAACTCATTACTTAACACTAAACAAAATACCAAAAACATCTAAATAATCACAAGTAGGTTAATGATCTTAATCCTACATCATGGTAATTAAGTTTGAGATGCTTATCTCATACTTAAGGCATTCTCATTATCCCTAATCAAAGGGAGGATATAATGAGTTTACTAACCCTTGGTTTAGGCTTAAGCTAATTAACTTATGACAAACACAAAAAGCAATAAAAAACTCAAAACACAAAAACAAACAATAATCATCTCCTTCGGGATTCTTTTCTCATCATCTTCACTCACAAACGAGAACTCGCTTCTTCCGTCTAATGCAAGACAGTTAGCACCTGAGCCAGACAGGTTATACACTTGAGCATAGACAAGCAAGCAGTTCACAAGTCAATTTATCTTTCAGTCTCTTTGAGTCGAACTACGGTGTTCTGACTTCCTCATTGCACGAGAGGATACGTAGGCATAACTTAACTGTTATCGAACAAAAGTCTCTGTCTCTTCCCCCTTCTTCCAGCATTATTCTTTTAAGCCTCATTCCTGAGCACCTCACTTCACTTTCTTGCACTGACACTTGTACATCCTTTTCCAGCTTTTTCACACAGATAGTACTGACACTACCCCTTTAAACACAAACTTTCAAGTGTGGATCCCGTCGAGTACGACGGACAATTTGGGTGCTAATACCTTCCCAGGTTGTAACCAACCCCCTTTCTCAGTTTCTCTGGTTCGAAACCATCTTATCCATATCTTTCCAGGTTTATGCAGCATTACCTTTCCTTCGGGATAAAAATGCCTAGCTGGCGACTCTTTTCACCTTCATCTTCATTTCTCCTTTCGCCAACCGTTCGCGTCTGTACCCTATATGACCTGTGTGTCACTTATCGGGAGCGACAACACCACATGGACCGGGCTCACCCAAGCACTATCTGATATAGGATAGATCAATCCCGCATCTAATAGCTTAACAACTTCCTTTCGCACAACCTCCTTTATCACAGGGTTCAATCTCCTTTGGGGATGCACAACCGGTTTGTGATCTTCTTCCATGAGTATTTTGTGCATGAACATAGTAGGACTTATACCTTTAAGGTCTTCAATTTTCCACCCAATTGCTCCCTTAAATTTCTTAAGAACTCCAATCAACTTGTCCTCTTGCACACTTTTGAAATTAGCGCTAATAATAGCGGGACATTTTTCTTCAGTGTCGAGAAAGACATATTTGAGATTCTCAGGTAGTTGTTTCAATTCTGATATCTTCGGCTTGTCTTCACCTTCATCAACCATTATAGGTTGTCTTAACTCTTCCCACTGATGCATTCTAACTCTTTTCAGGATAGGTTGAGTTTCAAGCATTGCTACCACTTCCATATCACTACTTTCGACTTCCTTATCATCTTCAAAAATAGACATACTCAGTACCCTTTCTAGAGGCAATTGGGATACACTCTCTAAATGTTCACTAGCTTCCACTTGTTCTAACACTTGTATGTTACTACTAGTGCCAACATCATCTTTATACTTCAAAGTGTTCCTAACATCAATTTTCAACTCTTCATCGTACACTTTCAAAGTGAGTGTTCCCCCTTCCATATCTATCAGAACTCTCCCGGTTTCTAAGAATGGTCTTCCCAAAATTAAAGGAATTTCTTCATCTTCAGGCATTTCAAGAATCACAAAATCAACCGGAAACACAAATTTGTCCACTCTAACCATGACATCATGGACTACTCCATATGGCCACCTCACAGAATGGTCTGCAAACTGGAGAGTCATCAGAGTATCTTGAACAACACTAATACCCAACTTTTTGTAGATGGATAGAGGCATTAAACTAATGCTCACTCCCAAATTAATGAGAGCTCTCTTGAATGACCGGTCACCAATGGTGCATGGAATGGTGACAGCTCCTCTATCTTTTTTCTTCACCGGAATCTTTAGTCCCTACAAAATAGCATTACAAGTTTTGGTTAGAATAATAGGTTCAGCTCCCATGGTCCTCTTTTTAGCAATGATATTTTTCATGAATTTGGCATAGGTGGGCATTTGCTCAAGTGCTTCAAGTAATGGAATATTCAACTCCAACTTCTTGAACAACTCTAGGAATTTCTCAAAATTCTTCTCTTGCTATCCTTTCTTGTTGTTGCTGGGGCTGATATTATTGCTGGCCTTGAACCGATTTTTGAATGTTCCCTTGTTGATATTTCCAAGAGAAATTGGGGTGATTTTTCCACCCCGGATTATACGTGTTGGCATACGGATTGTTCTGCCTCAACATATTAATCTGTTCAACCTGTTCTTGAGTTGCCAAACAATGTATGGCAAAGTGTGGTCCACAACAAATCTCACAAATCACTGCTTGAACTGGTTCCACCTGAGCTACTGTCTGTGTGCCAAGATTCATCTTCTTCAGCCTTCTTTCAACTTCTGCAGCAATTTGATCTTCCATTTTCACAACTTGCTCTGTCAACGTTAAATCAATCTTACCATCTGGTTGACTCACTATGCGACATACAATTCAAGATGTTCATTAGCAGCAATAGCTTATATGTTTCTTTTGATACCAGTGGCTGTTGAAAAGTTTGTTGAGCCACCTGCAGCAGTATCTATAAGTTGTTTTGTCTTGAGTCGCAACCCATTCACAAAGTTTTGCATCTGCTCGGTCGCGTCTATATTATGAGTAGGACACGCGGTCAAACACCTTTTGAATCTTTTATATGCATCTCCAAGTGATTCACCCTCTTTTTGTTTAAAATTGACAATATCGTATCTCTTCCGGATGAAAACTGAAGCAGGAAAATATTCGTTGAGGAATGTTGTTTCCATCTCTAGCCAAGTTGTGATACTGGCAGCTGGTAGTGAGTAGAACCATTCTTCTGCATCATCGGTAAGTGTAAAAGGAAACATCATAAGTCTTTTTGCTTCCTCAGAATGACCTTCAATCTTCAAATATGTAGTGGTAGTCAAGAATCTCTGAAGATGCTTGTTGGCATCCTCATTGATTCTTCCAGCGAACAGTTTGCTCTCCAACTGGAGAATGGTTGACGGATGTAACTGGAAGTGAGCAACATTCACCGGTTGGTTAACAATAGTCATCCGGTTAGGTTGGGCATTAGCCCCTCCATAATCTCCAAAAAGCCTTTCTACAGGAGGTTGGTTTCCTGGCATGTTATCAAATCCTGGATTGGTATCTCTGTCTGAGTCAGAGTCACTATGCTCAAAGTGCACAAATATGTCGTCCTCCGTTTCCTGATTCGGGACACTTGAACCAGTATCATCCAGTCTATCAATTCTTGCCTTACAGCGTCTCTCGTGCAAAGCTCTTTCTAGTTCTGCGTCAAAGGAAAACTTAGCTGAGGTCTGACCTCGCATAAACAGTTAGACACAAGTTAGATAACAAAATTTCAATAACACTAAAATAATAAACAGAGAATACAATAAAAGTTTTGTCGCAGAGCAACAAAATTTCAATTGAAAAAAGAAAATTAACTTAATTTTTTACAGTCCCCGACAACGGAACCAAAAAATTGATAGGAAAATAGCAAGTGTACTATTTTTTCCCACCGTAGTAATCTTAGGGAAATTCCCCGAATATCGATCTCAAGGACTGCGTGTCAAATTAAGTTATTTACTATTTCAAGTTGAACAAAAGTTCATAAGGGTTTGTTTAAATTTTCTCAAAAGACTTGTAAACATAAAATTAGGAAAATAATACTAAGGATGACAAATATGAGAATTATGCTAGGGAGGATGTATGAGAAATTCTTATAATGACTATTTGTTTATAATCGTTAGAATATCACTGCAACTAACTAATTACCGTCTTATTACAATGGTTTTCCAAAATTCCCTTAAAGAAAACCCTTTGGTATTCCTACTATACTCTAATTCCTTGATCATATAGAATGAATACCAAGCATTTGTATATCAAAAGTTTTCACGGTTAATTATGATATTCCAATTCCTTGGTGATATCCAATAAAAAGTTTTAATTGAAAACATGTTAACAGTGCATTCCTACAATCTGTTAACCGATGATTAAAATCCAATTTTCCGATATTGATTTTTCTTACAATAAAATCAATCAATCAAAACAATGAAGAAAGAAATAGTGAAATTCATAAAATTAAGTTCAATGTCATTACAAATAACTCAGGGACACCCCTAGCATTGGGGGGTTTAGTTACTCATAATCCAAACAATGAAAATCACATACATAAGGAAAAGAAACATTACAATGTAAATAGGATTGATTGGATCATCAATTGCTTCCGCGTTTGATCGATCCGGCTTCTCCTCTAAAATCCTTCGTTTTCCTTTGCGTGAAAATTCCCAATATTCAAAAGTGTGTATTTCTGGTTCAGATCACCCTAATGTATCAGATTACAAAATTACATGCGAAACGTCAAAAATGCCCTCAGCACAAAAGACCAAATAAAAAATCTTGCATTCAGGTGCCATGACACGGGCCGTGTCGTGTGACACGGTTACCCGTGGCATACTGCTGGACCCCTTCAAACGTGTTGTCAAGTGGGGGGACCTATGACACGGGCCGTGTCATGTGACACGGGCACCCGTGTCATACTGCTAAATTCCTCAAAATTTGCATAGCCTTCCTGACACGGGCCATGTCAGGTGACACAGGCACCCGTGTCAGGCTTCTGGACCCCCTCTTTCTCTGTTTCTTCGCACACGAATCGTTGTTTCCTTCGTATCTGATCATCGACTTGATATCTGCCTGAAAATACACTAAAAACAACCAAATTAAACGCACCAACGATATAAAAGATCACATGAAACATCCTTGCCAAAAAATGAAATAACACACAATAATCGAAACATAAGACACGAAAACGCAAAAAAACATAGAAAAAACAATAACTAACATGTCTTGAAATAATAACTGGAAATCACCGATCATACCTCAAGTCACGCTGACTTTGCATCCTGACCCCTGGATTTCTCAACTTTTGATCCCAGCCTCTCATCATGCATACTTTCATTTTCATTTTTCTTTCTTTCTATTTTATTTTGTTTATTTATTTAAAATAGTAAAAATCATCCAAAAAATATTTCCTTCTGCATTTTAATTTCAAATATTTTTCTTCACCCAAAAAAAAAATTATTTTTATTTTTTGCATTAAAAAATCATTTTAAAAATATTTAAATGTTTATTTTAATTAATTAATGGAAATTAATTAATTAAAATACCATTTAGGTTTCCAAAAATTCCAAAAAAAATCACATTGCATCTTAAGAAATTTCGAAACATTATCAAACCATTCATGCAAATTTATTTTTGGTTTTGATCCAATTTTGACATTTTTCTTGAATTTAGGGTTCATAAAATTCCCTTTTTGGAACCCTAACTTTGAAAATTCTTTTCTTCCTAACCATGAAAGGTTTGACAATGATTCTTTTTGCATTGTTTTCCATATAGCATGTAGTTTCTAGGGTATTTTTGTCACGAATTTATACCTCATTTTCAAATTGATTTGCATTTTTCCTCTTAAGGTACCCAAAAACCCTAGTTAACTTAGAAAAAATCATAACTTCCTTTAGGTTAAGATTTGGACCTTCTCCTTTGGGGTGTGTAATCATATGGGGTTAGGGTTTGTTTGAGCTTATTTGCAAATTTTTATCATGTAAATTGTTTTGGTTTTGATCATTTGCATCTCATCCTTTCATGTAATCCTAATTTTGCATCCATACTTGCATCTTACATTGCATTGCATGAACATGTGAACTTGTCATGACATTCTAAGCACTTGTATGCCATCTTAGACATCTTAAGGCATTGTTTGAGCATTTCTTGGTCATTTCTTCATACATTTGCTATGCCTTGCATCCATTTCATTCCATAAACATCCATGTGTTTTCATGTTTCCCATTTGCTTCATTTGCATTCATTCTCCTTGTATGAACATTCATAACACTTGGTATGCCTTTGCATCATTTCATGGCATCATTTGCATCATGTGTTTGCTTATGGTTTAGGTTTTTTATCCTTTCATATGCTTCATTTCACTTCATCTCTTTCTTTATGCTAACATTTTCAGGTGGTAAGTAATTTGAGAAGTGAATTTGCCTTCACTTCTCATTTCTCTTCATCTTCTTCATATGCATCTGTTGCACCCCAAAATTTGCCCTCACCAAGACAAGAAATTGTGTACTAAGGTTTCCCAAGAGGTTCACAAGGTTCACAAGGTATCTCAAAAGGTTCACAAGGTTCACAATTAGTCAGAAAGTTTGACAATTCCCTCAGACAATGCATCCTCCTAAGCAATGCATCCTAAACTAGGGTTTTGGACTTCATCAGGCTAAATGGACTTCTAAGACTTCAAGTGAGCTTAATAGCATCCTATATGTCTTCAAGAATCCCTATGTCAAGTTTCAAGATTTTCCCAAAAGGTTTGCTCAGTCAGATGATCAGATAGGCTAAAATCAGTCAAAGCAGTTAAAAAGTCAAACTGAGGTCAACTGTGGTCAAACCAAAGTCAAACTTCATAATTTTTTTGCCAACATCAAGTATATGAAGTAAAATTCATCATTTGATCAAGGGTTGATCATGATTCATCAAGGAGATTTCAGATCATCAAGAATCAGGAGTTTCTAAATTAGGGTTTTCATAGGAAAAGTCAACTGAACTTTGACCAGCCATAACTTTCACATGCTTCATCAAAAATTTCCCATCCAAAGCTCATTTTGAAGGAAATTGAATTCTCTACAACTTTGTGTATCACAAGCCAAGCCCAAAAATGATTCATTTGGAAGGTATGAGCTAAGACATTATAGGTCATTTTAAAAGTCAACAAAAAGTCAACAACTTACAAAGGGCATAACTTGGGAATTGTAAAAGATATAGACATGAGACCAAAGAGGTTGGTTAGAGGACTCTTTAAGCTTTCAAAAATGTCCAAGAACACCTTCATAGCCTTAAAATTGAGGGATTTGTGCCTTTGCAAAGTTGGGAAATTTTTGGGAGGTTTACGAAGTAAATGGGACCTTAGAACCAAATTTCTCCAAGTGGGCTTGCATTTTTATGATCCAAACACTTCCATGACATCATGCACGAATTAAAAATCATTTATTCAAATTTTTATTCGTTTTATTTTATTTATTATGATTTTATACATTAAAAATCATTTTAAATCAAAATAAAATATAAAAGTGTGAATATTTGATAGGATTTTGGTTCTAGAAGGTCTTAAAGGATAATTAGAAGTGATTGAGATTATACAAAATCAGATCAATCAAAAATAGTAAGGATATATCAAGTTATTTTCAATATTTGAAAGTGTATCTTTTTTAATCTCATTTGATCCAAAAATCCAAAGGATGGTCTGATTTTTTAACCTAATTATGTTCTATGATATATATACAACATAAACCAATGAAGAGGACACGATTTGCAGCAGCCAAGAACAATATTCAAACTTCAAAAATTCAAATTCGGATTCTTCAAATTTGTTGTTTTTCAGGTGATTTGAAGGTTCAAACATGATCCTTGGACATCATTAATCGTATCCCAATCATCATTTGCATCCAAATAATGTTGAAAAGCTCAAACCGAATTGCTTTTGTTCTTGAACTTTTGATTTTCGATTTTTATTATTTATGCATCATTCACTGATTTTGGTTGTTGATTTGTGTTTAGAATGAAGTTTGCAAGCTTTCTGGATAATTTGATTGAAGGTTTATGACCTAAATCGTGAACGACCATAGTTAGGGTTTCGGTCCCTCATTTAGGGTTTCATGATTGACCAAATATAAATGAATTTTAAGAACGTGGGAAGATTGTATGAGTCCTAAGGATTACATTGCACTAATCAATTTGATGAAATTTTACTATTTGGTTGATGTTTGAAAATTCATAGGTCATGAACATGATAAAATTCGCATGTAGAAACGCAGCTGAATTCATAGGTAATTTCGCATGAAATTTGAGGAAGAAGATGAAGTTTGGCGCTGAAAACCAAATTCAAATAATTGTTTTAAAATATAATGTCTTCTTGTTGGTTTCATATCAAACGCGCGCAGTGGCTCAGCTGGTTTATGTGTTTGATTGTGTATTGAATGGTCCTGGGTTCGATTCCCCCCAGGCCATTTTGTTTTGTTTTATTTTTCATGATTTTTGCAGGATAATAAGAAAAGGAATGGTTGCCCCTACACTAACACCTGCACACGCCTGGCCTGGTGGTTGTGCTGTTGGTCCAAGATGAACAAAGCCTAGGGCCTAGGTTCGAATCCCAGCCCCAGGTATGTATTTTTTCTCATTTTTTTTATTTGTTTTGTTTATATTTTATTAATCTAATTCAATTAATTTCTTAAATGTTAAAATAAATGTATATTATTTCTTATACCACAAATCCATATCTTTAAAAAATTCAAACTTTATTTTCAAAAACTTAATTATTTATATTTATTTATTGTATATTCATATTACTAAATATATATATATATATATATATATATATATATATATATATATATATATATATATATATATATATATATATATATATATATATAATTTGTAAATAAATTGATTTATTTTATAAATAAATAAAACCCTAATTTTCATGATTATCACCCTAACCCTGTTTTTTTTAAAACCCTAATTTCTAACCCTAAATATTTTATTTACCCTAATTTTCATTAACTTTAACATTAAATTTAATTAATTTTTGTTCTAATTTATAATAATTAATCATATTTTGTAAATAATTATTATTTTGTTTATTATTATTATTAATTGTTCTATTTTATTCTAAAAAATTTCTATATGTTTATTTAACTTAAAAAATAATATTTTCTCTTAATTTTTTCTCTTCTTTATATTTTTACTAACCCCTTTTTATTATTATTATTATTATTATTATTATTATTATTACTAACCATTTAAATTATTGTTTATTCATTATATTTATTATTAATTATTTCTATTATTATGTAATTGCGAAAGCCATGTAATAGTCGTAGGTTTATTCTTGTTTTCTATTTTATTTTTTGTAAGTATTTTTATTGCCATGGTTAGTAACTATAGGGTGTGTATAACTATGTGTAATTAAAATGATTTAGAAGACTAATTAAAAAAGATAAATACTTGAATACAAACACTCACACACGTAAGTCGATCTTTGATCGCCATCTTGCACTTTCTAGGGTTACTCCTCATGTTGCCTAATTCTAAGGTCAAGTAAGGTGTCTTAAGCAAAGTCCCTTCATAAAATATCATCAAGTCCCTTCAAACTATAAGATCAAGTCCCTTCGAGGTTGCCTACGATAAATGATATTGTCCCTTCGAATAAAAGATGATAAGTCCCTACGAATTGCTAAAGACACCTTACAGTTGCCGAAACTCAGATGTCCCTTCACATGTCCCTTATCACATCCAAGGTAATGACTACCTATTCCTCAATAATAGGGATAGTCTTACCATTTAAAGAACATATAAGAACAGTAAAGACTTAATATAGGGTAGTTTCCTCTTAAGTACTTGCTCACCTTTTCAAAATACTCTTTTACACTTCACATTTCAAACAAATTTTCAAAACAAAGTCTTTATATACATCCATACGAGGATCATTATAAAATACTTAGAAAATTTTTAATCACACACTACACTTTCTCAAAACAATTTAAAGTGAGCTAAGTAACTAAGAGCCCATGGATAACCATGGATATAAAGGGTGCTAATACCTTCCCTTTATATAACCTACCCCCCGAACTCAAAATCTTTTTAAGGTCTTTCCTGTTCTTTTATGTCCTTTCCTTTTGGATAAAATAAAAGTCGGTGGCGACTCTTGCTATCCGCAACATTTAACTAGACGTTCATCATTATCACTGTCACAAGATCTAGACGTTGTTCCAAGATAATAAGAAGGAAAACCTCTAAGCCTCTTGGATCGATTCTTTTTTCAAACTACAAGAAGAAGATGAACTACAAGAAGCACCTTTACTACTACTAGACCCTATTTTTTGTGTGTAATTTTATTGAACTCTCTTGACATGTACTTTTGGACATCTTTTGTGAAATTTGACTTTAACATGGATATGGATACAGGTTGAGAAAAATGGAACTTTGAAAGAAAGAATTATTATAATAACTAAACGCTTTATCAATAGAAACCAAGTTCAATTAATAATAAATCTAGTTATTAATATAATTTGAATATCGATTAATGATGTGAAGGCCACTGGACGTATCTTTTGAATTGTAATGGGTATTTTGGAATGAATGGATTTATAATGGATTGGATAATGACTTATGCAAAATATGATTTTGAAATTGATTTTTGCATTGGACAAGGATATAAAAGTTGTATTTAATGGACATGGTTTTTAGAAAGTGGGTTTGATCAAAGACTTGTAAATAGGTTTAAAAAATGGACATTGGGATTTGAAATGGCATTGAACCAAATGGTTTGGACAAATGAAGATGACTCGAACCTTTTGAAATCATAATATATTCCTTTGAAGCTTGTATACCCCGAAACCACTCAGATGGAGCCATGAACCAAATATTGATAAATCATGACCTTATTGTCATACCTTAAATTTATCCTACCCGCATTTTTACTTTTATTATTCAAAAAAGTTTTTTTTATGTTTGTTCAGTTGATTTTTTATTCAGGTTTATCAGACTACTTGTGAGGTAAAATTAGTGGAGGTCCAATTCCCACTCATTATTATAATTTTCTTATTTTCCAATCTTATTCTCTATTTTTATTATTAGCCATTAAATTACATTTTTTATTTATTTCATTCTTTTTTTATCATTTACAATTTTACTAATATTACTTTTTTTTTATTTTAGCGTTTCTATCATTTTTATTACTTTTCTTATATTATTCTTATTACAAATTTTATTATCATTATATTTCTTAGTATTATGTTTTTATTATTAATTTTATTTCTTATTATTATTACTATTTGTTGTTATTTTTTAATTTTTTTAAGTCATATTGTTAACAATTTTATAGCAAAATTAGGCCCATCATATTCCCCTTTCGTTAAACCAGAAATTCAGTAGAGTCTCTAAAAGTGACCCCACCATATCTTTCTAAATATCACAACGATTTCTCCAAAAAGAGAAAAACGCAGCAAGATTGCTATTACACAATACGTCAAAACGCATTTTGTTCCTTGCAAATCCATTATAATCAAATAACAACCTGCACATGATTTCGCATATTGTAATGATATACCAACAAAATCACAGGATCTTAACGAATCTTCAGTCAATTCCCAATTCACCCTCAGTTTGTTCTGCTATATAAAAACCTGTTTCATGCCGCAGAAAAGGGGGGAAAACAAATTAATAGAGCACCTTTCATTAATCTTCTTCGTCATTTGCAGAAAAAGCCAATAAACTTTCAGCTGCATAACCTCCTTAATCAATACCTCCTACTCCCAAAGCATTTCGCAAAACCAAACAAAACCAGAAACTGAATCTAAACCATAAGCACAAACCCAGAAAAAATGATGCGCTAAAATCGCGAAAAAAGCAGGGGTGAACACGAAATCCAAAACCAGTACGTCTTCCGTCACCGCCGTGAGACCTGCATACTGAGAGAGAGCTTCCGCCGTGAGGGAGAGAAAGTCGCGCAAAGCAAAAACGGCGAACCAGAGGCTGAGAAGATAAATCGCGGTGGGGTTCCGAGAGAGGAGGTCGGAGTTTGAGAGCGATTCTGCAACGAAACCGAGCCGTTAACACTGAAACCGCAGAAATCATGTCGCGATTGAGAGCGAGAGAGAATGCGTTCGTTGTTTAGAGAAAGACTGCCATCTGAAATTGAGAGAGGACACGAATTGTTGGGGTCTGCCGACCTTTTTTTTTGCAAGGGCAGGTTTTTGTTTCTTATTCTTTTTTTCTGTGAAAAGTGAAAGCACGAGGAAGAAAGCGGTTTCCTCTTTACCTTTATTATCTTTTTTTTTTTTTTAAAAAGAATAATATAAAAAATCTTACTTATTTTTGTTAGTTTTTCTCAAAAGCTTTTATTTTTCTATTGGGTTGAGCCCACAATTCTTTTTTTTTATTCATTGAACCCTGAAACCTACTGATGCACCCCTCTGTTGCTTTTATTTTATTTAGTTTGTTAGTATCCTTATATCATTTATTTATTGTTTTTTTTTGTGGTTTCATTTATTTTTTTTATAACCTATGATATAATTATAATTTTCTAATGTATGATTTAAAGTCGACGTTATCAAATTTGTTATGAGGCCACTGTTATGTTTCGTCATTGTTTTAATCGATTATTCGATTTCTTCGGTTAATGATAAAATGAGATATTCGATTATTTAATCGACGTTATCCATTAAATTGAGACTGATTCTTATTATTTTATTCACTATTATATTTTATTATTCGGTTAATGATAAAATGAGATATTCGATTATTTAATCGACGTTATCCATTAAATTGATATTGATTTCATTATTTCCTCATTTATTTTATTTTATTATTCGGTCTATGATATTACCGTCCGATTCGCGACATTCAATTTATCGACGTTGTCCGAATCGATATGAGACCATTTTCTATTTTTATAGTTTCTAATTTATTATTAGATTCATTTTTATTATTAATTTTATTACTATTTTATTGGCCGATGAACAAATATTTAAATATTCAATTTTGAATAAATTGACGTTATTTAAATTAAATATGAGGCCAATTCTCTATTTACTATTATTTTTGGACTTCATTTCACTTTTATGGCCTAGGATATAAAAAACGATTAAATTATTTCCGATATTGTGAAATCGGGAAATTTAATCAATATGAGGCCTTCTATTTTATTCATTATATAATAAATTTAATTTAACTTTTATTCCATTATATTATTTCAATTCTTTAATACTTTATTAAATTCAATTTAACTTGATTATTCGTATCCATTATTCTAATTGTTGCGATTTAATTCTTATTTTTTATCACTTTAACCGATTCACAAACCATATAAGTCGAGCGCTTTGCGTCTCGCCATCAACCTTTCTAAACTCGACCTTCAAACATTTTCATAATTAAATAACGGAATAACTGAATTCTGGAGTCTCGCATTTCTCGAATTCTTGAATGAACACTTCCGAGGCTCGCCCCACGGGATGCGGTTCATTCGACTTTCCGTAATTAAAACTTTTAATATACACATCAAATAATGAAAGAATTGAATTCTGGAGTCTAGCATTCCTCGAATTCTCGAATAAACTTTCCTGAAGCCCGCCCCTCAGGACGCAGTTTATTTATCCTTTCATTCTAAAAAACCCTAACCAGATCAAACATTTTACGTTAAAGCGAACTTTGTTTAAATCTTTTCTTACTCGCAAATAAGCTAGCGCTTCATCCTCCTATCGCGAGCAGATAAGCCCACGCTTAGTAGTTAGAATACGGTTCAAACAACTGTTTATTAAAACGAACCAACCAACAAAGCTTAGTACCGCGAACTACGAGGCTCTGACTTTCCCATTGCACAAGGGAATACGTAGGCACACAGATCTTAATCCCTGCCGAGCACCTTAGGAATAAAATAACCCATTTCACTTATTAACCCTAATTTAGAATCGTTTATTTTAGTCGAAGAAAACAGAAAGCATAAGTTAACATTAAATCGCAAGTGAAACTAAGAGGTTCCCGTTGAGTACAA
The DNA here is from genome assembly GCA_963966055.1 of Lathyrus aphaca. Lineage (NCBI taxonomy): Eukaryota > Viridiplantae > Streptophyta > Magnoliopsida > Fabales > Fabaceae > Lathyrus > Lathyrus aphaca. The sequence goes on from OZ014521.1 coordinate 234,120,659, forward strand.
CAGACGTAAGGGGTGCTAATACCTTCCCCTTATGTAACCGACTCCCGAACTTAGAACTTGGTTTTGATGACTTTGTTCTATCCATCTCTCTTTATTAGGTGTTATCTATATCTTCCTATTCTTTCATTAGAATAAATAGAATTAGGTGGCGACTCTGTTATTTCCATCTGTTCCGCGGTCGTCGCGAGGATCGTATTTTTCGAGGTACGACACTTATGACCTTGAATCAACCATTGCCACTCATAACAAAATGCACTCCATGCTACATTTTCATCTCAACTCCGTAATGCTACTTTGATTCACTCGAGACTTCTTTGAAAGGGATGACCCTAATCATGTACTAGTAAATGCAAGAAGATGATGTATTTTAATGATTGCATATCCATGTTTTGGAGGGCTCTTATGATAATCATAAGCATGAGGGTAACCCTAATCAATAATCCTCTTATTTTCCAAGGAACCAAACCTGCAAAAGAGAACAAACCACAGGGTACTGCAAAGCCCTAATTCTCCCAGACCATTTCTCCTAGTAACATGCACATGCTGATGAATGCCTGATCGAAATGCAGATGAATGCGAGGCATAAATCCAGTTCAGATGATAAATAAGAGGGCAAATTTTTTGGTGTTACAGTTGCCCCTATTCAATCATTGTAGACCTGAATGGATTATTGCAGTTGCTTTCAGAAGTTTGAGGTATGCAGGGATTGAATACCAGAAACAACCAGAAACTTTGCACTCTGTGGAAGAAGAATAGGGAAATAAACTCTACCATATGAACTCTGCTCGAATAAAATTATGATGGGAAGACTGGTAAACAAGGAATTCCTTTTGAATGATGCCAGAAGACTACTGACTTGCCACGTTGCGGGTGGACTTTGAAAGTCTATCTTTTTGAACCACACCGGACGACTACTGGCCTTCCACACTGCTGGTGGACTTTTGATAGGATGCAATAGTGCCTTAATGATGTCTTGTCTTTTGGATGGAGTCGACCAACTATTGACTTGCCACGCTGCGGGTGGACTTTCACCAATTTGCGGTCAGACTTCAAGATACTTTGCCACCCTAAGGTAGGACTTCCTCCAATCTGCGGTTGAACTTCAAGATACTTTGCCATCCTGAGGAAGGACTTTCTCCAATATGTGGTTGGACTTCAAGATACTTTGCCGCCCTGAGGACAGACTTTCGCCAATCTGCGGTTGGACTTCAAGATACTTTGCCACCCTGAGGACAAACTTTTGCCAATCTGCAGTAGAACTTTAAGATACTTTTCCACCCCGAGGACAGACTTTTGCCAATCTGCGGTTGGACTTTTGCCACACTACGGGGATTTTTTCCCACTACGGGAGACTTTTGCCCACTACGGGGGATTTTGGCCCACTGCGGGGGACTTTTGCTCATTGCGGAAGACTTTTGCTCACTGTGGGAGACTTCTTGCCACACTACGGGGGACTTTTGCCGCACTACGGGGGACTTCTTGCCCACTGCGGGGGACTTCTTGCCACACTACGGGGGACTTCTGCCGCACTACGGGGGACTTCTGCCACACTACGGGGGACTTCTGCCACACTATGGGGGACTTCTGCCACACTACAGGGGACTTCTGCCACACTACGGGGGACCTTTACCACACTACGGGGGACTTCTGCCACGCTACGGGGGACTTCTTGCCACACTACAGGGGACTTCTTCCATACTACGTGGGACTTTTGCCACATACGGGGGACTTCTTGTTCTTTGCCATCCTGAGGACGGACTTTCGTCAATCTGCGGTTGGACTTTAGAAATCTGCCTCCATGAGGATGGACTTTGGCCAATCTACGGTTGGACTTTAGAAATTTTCCACCCTGAGGATAACTTTGGCCAATCTACGGTTGGACTTTAGAAATCTTCCAACCCTGAGGATGGACTTTGGCCAATCTATGACTGGACTTTAGAAATTTGCCACTATGAGGATGGACTTTGGCCAATTTATGGTTGGACTTTAGAAAATTTTCCACCTTGAGGATGGACCTTCGCCAATCTGCGGTTGGACTTTAGAAACTTGCCACCCTGAGGATGAACTTTCGCCAATCTGCGGTTGGACTTTAGAAATTTTCCACCTAGAGGATGGACTTTTTCCAATCTGCGGTTGAAATTTAGAAATTTTTCACCCAGAGGATGGACTTTCGGCAATCTGCGGTTGGAATTTAAGAAAAAAAGGATAGACTTTAGCCAATCTGCGGTTCGACTTTAGGAATTTTCCACCCAGAGGATGGACTTTCGCCAATCTGCAGTTGGACTTTAAGAAATTTTCCACCCAGAGGATGGACATTCGCTAATCTACGGTTGGACTTCAGAAATGCGCCTCCCGGAGGATGGACTTTCGCCAATCTACGGTTAGACTTTAAAAATGTGCCATCCGGAGGACGGACTTTTGCCAATCTACGATTGGACTTTAGAAATTTTCCACCCTAAGGATGGACTTTGGTCAATCTACAGCATGACTTTAAACATATCAAACTTGGATTATGTTGGGTATGCATATGCATATGTTGAATTGCATGGCATGATGCCCCATGACACCAGGGATGATATGCTTTAAGCATGTCAATGAAATGATGCAAATGCAAGGGGAATTCCTGATGAGGAAGTAATAAGTCCCTATTGACTTTGCTAAGAATGCAAATGATCGCTGATTAGATCTCAGGAATCCCTGTGGGGATAACATATATGCTGGAGAAGAGCGTGGATAATTCCTATGTCTCGAATTATCACTTTTTCCAAAAATAAATTGGACTTTAGATTTGAGGACCCTTCTAGGGGGTACTTCAACTACTGGGGATTGCATCTCACCCATAAGAATCCGTTGGAGGATCGACAAATTTCCGACTTAGCTGGGGAAAGGTTTTGTCAAGGCTCTACTGAGGAAAACTCTCTATCAACCTGAATTTTCCAAACCTCTATGGGGGAAAGGAATCATTCAGCTGGCTGTCGGGAATACTTGGATTCTTGTAAGGAACGCTTTACTGTGGGAGACAAATATCTATTTGGGGATTATCAATCCTTATTGCTCTGTTGTGTCGCTCCCCGGATTTCCATCCTGGTACAAACGCGAAAGTGGCGCGGAAAAGAATAGAGTCGCCAGCCAGGCATTTGTATCCCGAAGGAACGGGAATGGTAATGCGGCACAAACCAGAAGAAAAGAAGAGGAAGGAAACGGGTCCTGCGAACCAAAGAGACTGAGCTCGGGAGTTGGTTACGACCTGGGAAGGTATTAGCACCCAGATCGTCCGTCGTACCCGACGGGATCCACGCTTGCAAAAGAAACTGCTTCAAAGGGTGAGGGTATGAAAGCTGCTGCAAAAGAAAAGAAATGAACTGGAAAAGAAACTGAGAAAGGAAAAGAATGAGAAAAATGGAGAAAAATGTAGGGAAAATAAAGATTGTGCTCGAACGGGCCCTACCCCACTGCCTACGTACCTCATCAGGATAATGAGGATCAGAGACGCCGTAGTTCCCCTAACTAGGGGTGGAAAAGAAATTGCTTGTGAATTAAGGCTTGAACTGCCTATGCCAATGCTCAGGTGTTGCAGACTCGGACGATGAGTGCGTAACCGTCTTGCAAAATGACAAGTAGGAGCAAGTTCGCGTACGGAGCGAAGGAGATGAGAAAAGAATTCCCGAAGGAAAGACGCTTATTGTTTGTTTGTGTTTTTTTATGAAGCTTTTTATGAGTGTGTCACAAGAAAGTGAACTCAAGCTCTTTTCCATGGAATGTGCACTTGTCACTACATTCCAAGATGGAATAATAGAACAAGCACACTCAAGTAAGGAGAAGATCCCCAAAACTTGAATCCAGAGATTAGGGCCTAAGCTCACTAACTCATTAACTTATTAAGTGTTTTTGGTATTTACAATGAAGAAGTGTTTTTTATGCTTTTCTTTGTGAAGAAGATACCTTAATCAGACTTGTGCATCACAAGATAAGCTTGTACTATCCCAAGATGGGAAGACTACAAGTACCTCACGGGATAAGGATATTGCTCAAGGTATTACTTCAAACTTTATTAAGTGTTTTCTTTAAGGTTATGAGATGAGAAGAGAAGATGAACCAAAAGGATCACAAAGGTAAAAAGTCTAATGGGGGACTAAAGAATCCTAAGTGTTGTCATGCATGGATATCCTAAGGTTAGTGTGGTATTCTATCCTAAAGAAGAAAGAAGAAGAGAAGAAGAAGAAAGAAGAAGAGATGAGTAAGGCCTAAGCCCAAAAAGTAAAGGGTTAGTACAAATAAGAATAAGGAGAGAATAGATGAGATTTGGAGATGTGGGAAACACATCCACACCTCACACTTACCATAGCCCCTGAAAAGGTTAGCAACATAAGCATACAAGTGAAACAAAATGAGCAAAATGACATGCCAACATCATACAAATAGAAATGAAGTCATATATACAAATGCTCAATGGATATGCAAGTTTCAAGAATGAGAAAGAAGCATGCAAGTCAATTAAGAGACAAAATGAATCACATGGCAAAAAAATGCAAACTTAATGAGATACAAAGCAAAAATGCACAAGCATGAACTCAAAGCCCAAGACCAGAACCAAATCAATTCAAAGAAATTCTTAAGAAGCAAGAAAGATGAAGAGAAGAGAGGCACAAGACCAAACAATCACATTATGAGATGAAAAGGAGCAAAGAAGATAAGGTGAAAGCACATAAGAAATGGAAGAACTTAAAAGGCAAGCCAAACAAAAAATTTCTAAGACACAAACCCTAAGCTAAGATCAGAAAGGCAACCATACCCCAAAGAGACCCCAAATGAGAAGAAGAAGTTAGCACAAGTGCCCTTCTAAGCTAATAAAAGACCTTATGATCAAAAGGAAACAAAATGGGACAAGGTAAGAACAAATATTCAAATCAAATCAACAATGCATCTAAAAATTCCACAACTTAGGACAAATGATCCTCAAACATGATATAACAATGAGCCAAAAGGGTTGGGAGAAATTCAGAAGCTAGATAGGTCAAATGAGGACTTAAACATGAACTAGGGTTAAGAAACTTCACTTACAAGGCAAGGACCATAACCCAATGAACAAATTTCTAAAAATCAAGGAAAAAATCACACATGAACTACATCCTCTTATGAATCCAGAGCAAAATGAACCAACACAAAAATCAAAATGATGATCACTAAGGAAAATGAACAAGACAGGATGCACAAAAAGGACTTTAAAAGAATTAATCAAATGGAAGAATTAATTGACACGTGGATATTAGAAATAAATGGAAAAGAAAAATATAGAAAATTAGAGAAAACTCAAATTGACTTACATGAATTAATTTGGAATTTTTTGAAGCTTGGAAGTATTTTAAAAAATTAAAAACCAAAATGATGATAAAAGAAATAAAAAAAGAAAAGAAATAAAATGAGAAATGAGGCTGGGGGTGAGAATAGAAGAGAATGCAGTTCAAAACAATTGGGCTTAGAAGTATGGGGGGTGCGGATATCATTTGAGGCCCACCCAAATTGCGTTGGTTCACTTGTATAAGATGGAAATTCAGAGGAAAATAAAGGAAAAACAACTGGCCGTGAGATGAAATGGACGCATCTGGTGACATGGCTCATTAAATGACATGGAAAAATAACAGGATGAGAGCTGAGGGAGTACAATAATAAACATGGGACGCAACACACCAAACGCACTTAGAATGAAAACATAAGAGAGGAAGGCACTTGAAGGGGAGGCTCCTCATTAAATGAGGTGGCAAGACCTGGTGCGTGGATGTGAAATGATCCAAGGGTAGAAAACTCATCTTCAACCTCATAAACCCTAATGCAAACATTTCCAGATTCCGGTGACCGGAGCTAGGGCTCCGGCACCGGAAATTGCACCAGATGAACAAACAACAATAATAATAATGCACAAGGACCTCCAGATTGACTAATTGGACTATGCTGAGTTCAAATATGAGCATGAAAAAATCAATAGATCAATGAATCTCTTGGATCGAGCACAAACAGTTTGAACCATAAAAGTTCAAATTCAAATATCCAACTCATTAGTGCACCAATTTTGAAACCAAGACTAGCAGAATGATCAGTGAAGCAAGAGGATTATAATGCACATAATCAATTTCATTTTCAGATCTAAAGATTCAGAGTCATACCTGAGTTTGCAGATCTTGAGAAAACTTGTTAGAAGTCCAGATGATGAAGCCAAAGCACTCCAAGTACACTCTAGTTGCAAAATAAATGCAACTAGAGCCTTGAATCTTGCTGGATCTGAGGATTTGCAAGCAACTGCCCTGAAATGGAAAGGTTGTGATTCTTGAGAGATAGCTTGATCAATGGTGAGATTAATGATCCTGAGCTTCCAAGGATGAAGGATCTATGATTTGTTTTTGGAGAGAGCTAGTATGTGATGAGATTCAAGTGAAAATGCAAGTTGTGCAAGAAGGTGGAAACTCAGCAATGAGAGAGAACTGAGGCAAGCTAAAACCCTAATTTGTTTTATATCATGTCATGAGCAAATGTTGAGGAAATGAAGAAGTTTGCACGTGGGAATGAGAAGTATTTGTGATTTTGCAAATTTTGCAATTTTGGTGTGATATCATGTAATCCTCATGCACTCGCTTGCCTTCAGCCCATGTGCACTCTAATCTGACCCCTTAATCTCAAACAAACAAAATCCTGGCCATTAGATTAAAGTATCACACTCTTTTCATGTTCATGCATTTTTTGCCCTTATGAAGTAACATTCTTGTTGTGCACAAATTTGATGTATTATTTTGAGCAAAATGATCCAATTGCATTGAATTTTAATGTTGTAAACTTATTTGATCCATACCAACACTTAAAATGAAGTTTTGTGACTTTTGGCTCTTGGTGCATGCATGAAAATCAACATTTGCCCTAATTTTAGCCAAATTTTCGAGGGGCTTAGCTTTCTAACCATGAAGGCTATGAAAAAGTAATTGTACTTTTTGAAAATGGGAGGCCTTAATCTCCAACTTTCATGTTTGACTTTGGTCCATTTGAAGAATTTTTCATTAAGTTAAGGTCACTTGAATTTTAGGGCAAAAGTTGCCAAAAATGGCATTTTCTCAAAACCAACTTTGCACCAATTTTGCAAAACCCCTCAAAACTTCATGATTCTTGATCTTTGAACTTGCCAAACCTATTATAACATTATAAGAACATCCCTTGGCTAGAAAAAATGGATTGGACCCCTTGAAATCACACAGTTGACTTTTTTAAGGCGCACTTGACCAATTACTTCATTTGCAAGAAACTGAAGAAATTCTTGACTTCCACAAGGAATTTTCTCACCAAAATTGGTACCTAGGATCTTCTTGAAATATAAAAGACTTTGCCCAAATGAAGTGGCCAAAGTTTTGAGGTTTTCATGCTTGAATCTCAAACCATAGTTAAGGACCATTGCGTAGGAGCTTGCCTTAGCCTGGAATTCCTGATGATCTTCCAACCTTCTGAGCTTTTGCAAATGAACTTAAGCTTGTAAATGCCATGTAGACCCCTCATAGGACTTGTACAAAACCATTGGGCCCCTTGTCATGGCTTGTAATACTTCAAGAACCTCCACAGATGATCATATGCCTAATGCTAGGTCATGAGAAATGTTATGCCTCATCTTTCCATGCTAGGATGCTAAGAAAATGATATGTTCATGATGAATATGATGTGATATGATGCTTAAAATGAAGAGGGAAAATTTGGGGTGTTACAGCTGCCCCTATTCAAACAACTGCTGATCTGAAAAGGACGGTAGCACGAGCTATCGACCATTCAAGATAAACTGTGGTTGAATACCAAGAAGACCTGAAATTTGCACTCTGACGAAGAATGTAGAAACTGGGAAATAAACCCAACCAAATGACGCTTTGGTGACTGCAGGGGAGAAGAAAGTAGACGAGCTTCTTCCACGTTGAAAATGTTATCGGGAATCAAAATACTTTGACAGACGAGTCTTCTTCGAACAATCCTGTTACGCCAGGAGCTGGGCATACGAGCCCTCAAACACTTTACAAGAACATATGACTTGAGACAGACGAATCTCCTTCGGGTATACCTGTTACGCCAGGACCGGGATGCACTTAAGTCTGTGGGATAGACATGCATAATCAAGGTAGACAAACCTTCTTCATATATTATCCGTGGATATATGGTATAAGACAGACGAGTCTTCTTCGAGCAAACCTGTTACGCTAGGTGCAACATTAATTGGTGCTTGAGACAGATGAGCCTCCTTCAGATATACCTGTTACGCCAGGACCGGTAACCATTTTGACATTTGTTCCCACTGTCAGGATTTCAAACCTCTTCAATATAGACGAGTATTGGGTGATCATCAAGATAACACAGACGAGTGCCAAAAGTCAATGATACAGACGAGTATCAGACAATGATCTAAGAAACATAGACGAGCGCTTCAGGCGATGATACAGACGAATATCAGCCACTGGTATAGACGAATACCAGAAATTCAAACACATACGGGAATTTGGAGTAGCAATACAAACGAGTACCAGGATGATCAGCAAATCCACACATGCAGATATAAGCTAACACAGACGAGTGTTAGGGGTGATACAAACGAGTATCCAAACAAAGCAGACAGCTTCAAACAGATAATACACAGACGAGTGCCGGAAATTGCAGACGAGCAATATAGCTATTAGATACCAAACACAGACAAGTGCTGGAAATTGCAGACGAGCAACCACAAATATCATATACCAACCACAGACGAGTGTTGGAAATTGCAGATGAGCAAAAAACAGAGATCAAACATATGCGAGTGTTGGAAATTGTAGACGAGCAATAAACAGAGATCAAACACAGACGAGTGTTGAAAGTTGCAGACGAGCAATAGAAAATATCAAACACAGACGAGTGTTGGGCAGTGCAGACGTGCAACAACAAAGTAATCAAGGGTCACTGCTGGGGAAAGCAAACGAGAAATACCACAGTGATAACACATACGGGTGTTGAGAGATGCAGACGAACAGTAATAAAGTACGAACACACAGACGAGTGCTGGAAAGATGCAGATGAGCAACAAACAAATGCCTGATTGGCCACAAGAGTTACAACTCTGCAGGGGAAGAACAAGTCAAGAGGCCTTGACACCTAACTCTGGCTGGAGTGATGAATACCTGTCTGCATCATCATATTGACCAAAAGAATGGCAGCTTCACTGGGGAATATTTCACTGATGGGAGTGAAAATCAAATATGAACTCTGTGGAGAAGGATCTTCGTCAGGCTTGACTGGGAAAGATGCTTCAACAATGCTCTAGCTGGGGAGAGCATTTTCCTAATTCTAATCTCTGTGGGGACATCAGGCATTCAACTTCCTATTGGGCATACTCCACTGGGGAATAATAGACTGCTTGGGCTGCCTGCCAAGGCTTAGCTGGGGAAATTCTGCTTGAGAGAATGTGACACCATCCTGCAACCTACAACAACAGAAAACACAAGTGTGCCCTGGGGACTTGCATGGTATGATCTATTCATCCATTGTCACCCGACACTCAAAGAGGGTTTTGTAGATGTTAGAAATTGGCAGAATTTTTGACAAACAAAGTATAAGTTGTGAACTTAGTTCAGGACATCAGGATGTCACACCAGATGTTGTGACATCGCAAACCTGCTATCTGACTTAAATGATGCGTAACAAAAGTGATTAAAATCAGGAGAAAATATCTGGAATTAATTGTAAAAGGATAAGCACTCCAAGGCACATCTTTAGGAAGCTTAGTTATCTGGTTCCAGTGTAAAGGAAACAGAAAAACTAACTCACCTTGATTCAAGGAGATAACAAACTAACTCACCTTAATTCAAGGAGATATCTGTGGGATTTATCAAAGTCTGGATAATTTTCAAAAAGCCCACAAACTAAGCATCTATTTAAGGAATTGATACACTCAAGTAAAGCTAACGAATTTAAGAAGACTGTCAAGGGTGTTTGTGAAGCTAGCAGGTTTTAATTGTTTGTTAGTCACTTTATAAGATTTTAAGCAAAAAGTGAATTGTGTCTTGATTGAAACTTTTAAGTAAGATCAAGCTGGTGTGTCTGAAGTGTGACTTCATTTTTTTAATCATTCTAAATTAAAGATCACTGTGTGATTGAGGGGGAGTGAGTTGGTACTCATATCTAAGTAGAGTCTTAGGTAGAAATTGCCTTGGGTAGATATTAAGTGAAGGATTAAACTGATTGGTTTAACTCCATAATTAATATTACTTATATTGGATTTCCTTCCTGGCTTGGTAGCCCACAGATGTAAGTGTGGAGATACACTGAACTGGGTTAACAATTTCCTGTGTTATTTAATTTACTAGCTCATTAATTTATTGTTTAGGATATCAGTGTCTAAACATCTGGTTCGACATCACATATCTGATCCCAGAATTTCAATTGGCATCAGAGCAGGCACCCTGCCTGTATAACTGGGTGAGATCTAGGGACTGCAAATTTTGGGAACATGGACAGAGATGTAGGATCTGTGAATCGACCACCTATCTTGGATGGATCCAACTATGATTACTGGAAGCCAAGAATGGTAGCATTCTTGAAATCTCTTGATAGCAGGGCTTGGAAAGCAGTAACAAAGGATGGGAGCACCCTGTCAAAGACAATAAGGATGGGGCATAAGTAATAAAGCCTGAAGAAGAGTGGAGCAAGGAGGAAGAAGAGTCAGCACTTGGAAATTCCAAAGCCTTAAATGCCTTGTTCAATGGCATTGACAGGAACATATTTAGGCTTGTGCATCACTGTGAGCTAGCCAAGGATGTTTGGGACACCCTCAAAACTACTCATGAAGGAACATCAAAAGTGAAGATGTCAAGACTTCAACTTCTCACCACCAAGTTTGAGAACTTGAGGATGAAGGAAGATGAGACCATTCATGAGTTTTACATGAACATCCTGGAGATTGCTAATACTTCTGATGCCTTGGGAGAGAAGATGAGTGATGAAAAGTTGGTAAGGAAGATTCTCAGATCACTACCCAAGAGGTTTGACATGAAGGTCACTGCCATAGAAGAAGCTCAGGACATCTGCACAATGAAAGTTGAGGAACTCATTGGTTCCCTTCAAACCTTTGATATGGGAATGAGTGATACTATTGTGAAGAAAAACAAAAGCATAGCCCTGGTCTCAAACACTGATAAGGAAGAAGAAAGTCATGAAGCAGGCTCTGAGGACAACTTATCAGATTCAATTGCTATGCTTGGGAGACAATTTAACAAAATTCTCAAAATAATGGACAACAGGCCCAGACTAAGTGGAAGAAACTCAACCTCTGAGAATAAAAGATCTTATGACTCTAATAGAAGGTCACACTATGATGAGAAAACTAATCAAGGAAAAGGGATCCAATGTCATGGATGTGAAGGTTATGGACACATTAGAAATGAATTCCCAACCTATCTAAAGAAGCAAAAGAAAGGTCTTTTTGTGTCCTGGTCAGATGAAGACTCAGGTAGTGAGTCAGAAGAAGAGTCTGCAAAGCACATCACTGCTCTAGCTGGAGTATGTGAAACTGAAGGGGGATCTAGTGATGAGGATCTGACATTTGAAGAGCTTGAAACATCTTACAGGATTTTGTGTGAAAGGAGCACTGAGGTATGCATGGAAAGTAAACAACAGAAGAAGCAGATTGAGGAATTAAAGGCTGAAAAGGCAAGTCATCTAGAGATCATTGACACTTTGAAAAATGAAGTCAGCCTACTCAACTCCAAAATGGAGCATATGTCCAAATCTGTCAGAATGCTGAACAGTGGCTCAAACACACTGGATGCCATTCTCAACAACAAAAAGCACTCAGGGGATAGGACTGGGCTGGGATTTAATAAAGCTCAAAACTTTGAGGCTAGCACCAACCAAACAACTCCAGATCTCATGAAGTCAAACAAGATGTTCAAGCAGATGTCTCAACATCATGAGAAAAACATGATGAAAAAGAAATATCAAAGGTGGAGATGCCATCACTGTGGAAGGTTTGGTCACATCAAACCTTTTTGCTACAAACTTCATGGATACCCCAATCAGAGTTCCCAGCACCTTCCTAAGAAGAAGACAGAGGTCACCAAGAAAATTTGGATACCTAAAGCAAGACTTCATACTGATCAAAGCTACCAGTACATGCTTAAGCAGAAGAACAGGTTCACCACACAACCTTGGAACTCTAGAAATGGACACTACCCAGGGCAGATGCATCAAAGGAAACCTCACAATAGGCACAAATGGTCTAAGCAGGTTGTTGCCTCTATAGCACACACATCTCTCAGAGTATCTGCTAAGGAAGACTGGTATTTTGACAGTGGCTGCTCAAGGCACATGACTGGACTGAAGAATCTGCTGGTAGACTTAAAGTCACACTCATCCAGCTATGTAACCTTTGGAGATGGAGCAAAGGGGGAAATCAAGGGAGTTGGGACCCGGGACTGCTCAGGTGTACCAAGTCTAGATGGTGTGCTGTTGGTAAAAGGATTAACTGCTAACTTGATCAACATAAGTCAGTTATGTGACCAAGGATACAGTGTCAACTTCACCAAAGCTGAATGCATAGTTTTTGATAAAGAGCAGAAAGTGGTCATGAGAGGAGCCAGATCAAAAGATAATTGCTATATGTGGGAACCCCAAGATTTCAGCCTCACATCTACTTGTTCCATAGCCAAAGAAGAAGAAGTGAAGCTGTGGCATCAAAGACTAGGTCATCTCCATCTCAGAGGAATAAAGAAGATCATCTCTATGGAGGCTATAAGAGGGATCCCAAGAATTAAGATTGATGAAAGAAAAGTGTGTGGTGAGTGTCAAATAGGTAAGCAAACCAAGATGTCACACCCAAAGCTTCAACATCTGACCACCTCCAAAGTCTTGGAATTACTGCACATGGACCTTATGGGACCAATGCAGGTAGAGAGTCTTGGTGGAAAAAGATATGCCTATGTGGTTGTTGATGACTTCTCAAGATATACATGGATAAGCTTCATCAAAGAAAAGTCAGATGTGTTTGAGGTATTTAAAGATCTGTGCCATAGGATCCAAAGAGAAAAGGCAAGCTGTGTGGTCAGAATAAGAAGTGACCATGGAAAGGAGTTTGAGAATAAAAAATTCTCAGACTTCTGTTCATCAGAAGGGATCAACCATGAGTATTCTTCTCCCATCACCCCTCAACAGAATGGGATTGTAGAAAGGAAAAACAGAACTATTCAGGAGTCAGCTAGAGCCATGATTCATGCCAAGAAGTTACCCCTGTACTTTTGGGCTGAAGCTATGAACACAACATGCTACATCCACAATAGAGTCACACTAAGAAAGGGAACTCTATCCACCATCTATGAAGTCTGGAAGGATAGAAAACCTACAGTCAAGTACTTTCATGTATTTGGAAGTAAGTGCTACATTATGTCTGATAGGGATCAAAGAAGGAAGATGGACCCTAAGAGTGATGAAGGGATATTTCTTGGATACTCCATAAATAGCAGAGCTTACAGAGTATTTAACTCCAGAACCAAGGTTATAATGGAGTCAATAAATGTGATTATTGATGATACCTATGCAAAGACAGATGTTGCTGATGATGTTGGAACATCTGCTGACAATCAAACTGAAGTTGAAATAGAAAGTGATAATCTTGACTTCACTGAGGCAAGGTCAGAGCAATCCAACAAACCTCCCTCCATCAGAATCCAGAAAGATCATCCTAAAGAACTGATAATTGGTGATCTCAACAGTGGTGTCATCACTAGATCAAGAGAGATGATCTCAGGCTCCTGCTTTGTTTCAAAGATAGAACCTAAGAACATCAAGGAAGCTCTTAATGATGAGTACTGGATCTCTGCTATGCAGGAAGAATTAGGCCAATTTACAAGGAATGAAGTATGGGATCTTGTTCCTAGGCCTAATGGCATTAATGTGATTGGCACTAAGTGGGTGTACAAAAACAAGTCTAATGAGCAGGAGTAGTTACAAGAAACAAGGCTAGGCTTGTGGCTCAAGGATATACTCAAATTGAGGGGGTGGATTTTGATGAAACTTTTGCACCAGTTGCAAGACCTGAATCCATCAGACTACTCCTAGGAATTGCTTGCATCCTAAAGTTCAAATTATTTCAGATGGATGTTAAAAGTGCCTTCCTAAATGGGTACCTTAATGAGGAAGTATATGTGGAGCAACCAAAGGGATTTATTGATTCAAGCTGTCCAGACCAAGTATATAAGCTGAGCAAGGCTCTGTATGGGCTAAAACAAGCTCCCAGAGCATGGTATGAAAGATTGACCACCTTTGTCATTAAGCAGGGATACAGGAAGGGAGGAATAGACAAAACCCTATTTGTAAAAGATGAAGAGGGAAAGGTTATGATTGCTCAGATATATGTGGATGACATAGTGTTTGGTGGGATGTCTGACAGGATGGTTAAACATTTTGTGACTCAAATGGAGTCTGAGTTTGAAATGAGCCTAGTGGGAGAATCAACTTACTTCCTTGGAATGGAAATCAAACAGATGGAGGATTTCATGTTCATATCCCAAAGCAAGTATGCAAAGAACACTGTCAAGAAGTTTGGGATGGACAATGCAAGTCACAAGAGAACACCTGCCCCCACTCATATAAAACTGACAAAGGATGACAAAGGTGAGAGTGTGGACCAAAGCTTGTACAGAAGCATGATTGGAAGTCTACTATATCTTACAGCTAGCAGACCAGATATAGCTTTTGCAGTAGGTGTGTGTGCAAGGTATCAAGCTGAACCAAAGGTGAGCCATCTCAACCAGGTTAATAGGATCTTGAAATATGTAAATGGTACCTGTGACTATGGTATAATGTACTCTCATGGCTGTGAACCCATCCTCACTGGTTTTTGTGATGCTGACTGGGCTGGAAGTGCTGATGATAGAAAGAGTACATCAGGAGGATGCTTCTTTCTAGGGAACAATTTAATTTCTTGGTTCAGTAAGAAACATAATTGTGTGTCCTTATCCACTGCTAAAGCTGAATATATTGCAGCTGGTAGCAGTTGTTCACAGCTGGTATGGATGAAACAAATGCTCACAGAATACAATGTCACACAAGATGTCATGACATTGTACTGTGACAATTTAAGTGCTATTAATATCTCCAAAAATCCTATCCAACATAGTAGGACTAAGCACATAGATATCAAACATCACTTCATCAGAGACCTTATAGAGTAGCCACAGAGCTGTAATTAGCTGACATATTTACCAAGGATTTGGATGCTACCCAATTTGAAAACCTAAGGGGTAAATTGGGAATCTGCATATGTGACATATAGCAATTATGGAGAAGTGCCAGCATGTCTTATGACATCGTATGGCATGATCACCAGATGGAAGCACCAGTCTGGCCAATAACTGTTTGTATTCCAATTTTAAAAATTCCAATAGCAACGGGTTCTATTTATGTACAAACGTGCTTTCAACTTCTCACATTCTCATTAGCAACACTAAACCTCTTGCATGCTACAGCTGAAACTCTAAACTCATCCAAATCTATCAAACCTTTACACATTTCCACTACAATCGAAAAAATGTCTCAACATCAGAACCCTAACTCCATTGATGAGGGTTTCATTCAGGAAGACGTAGTGAACGCCACTCCATTGACTGTAGTACCAATGGATGCTACACCTATAAATGTGATCAGAGGAAGCATTCCCATTGCTCAAAAGCCCAGGACTCCCCATGAAAGAAGACCCAAGGAGCCAGTCTTCAGCAAAAGTAAGGGAACCCCTTCATCTTCTAGTACTCCCAAAGCTTCTGCTTACGTGGACGCATCAATCCAAAAGCTTGTAACCAGGATCCTGGCGGAATAAAGAGTTGTGTCTGGGGTGTCAGTTCCCCTGAACACTATGCATGCTCCACAAGATGTCCCAAGTAACCAAGCTGAAGAAGACATTCCTGCTCCACAGGATGTACCAAGCAATGTTGAAGCAACTGAGGGCCAGGACAAAGCCCCAAATGATAATGATCAAACTACTGATGATCAAGCTACTGATGATCAAGCTGCTGAGAATGAGGCTTCCCAACCTCCTCCAGTTGAAAACCTGGATGATGACTCTGACACAAAGATCATAACATCTGTTGATCCTAACATAGCCAAGAGGCTTAGGGCTAGGAAGGATAAGAAGCCATCTGCTCATGCAACTCCTGAGAAAAGACAGTCAACTCCCAAGAAGGACAAGGTCAAAACTGATTTTGGACCTACAAAGCAATGGAGTAAGGTCAGAACACAGAAAAGGAAGGCCACAACTCCATCTGACTCTGATGTTGAGGAGGATGTCCCAACATCTCAACCCAGAAAGAGGCCAGCACCTCCTAGGACTGCCACTGCTGTTCCTGAAGCACCCCTAGATAATGTGTCCTTCCACCATGTCTCCAGTGTAAGCAAGTGGAAATATGTCTATCAGAGAAGGGTGGCTCTGGAACGAGAGCTGGGTAGTAATGCCTTGGAATGCACTGAGGTAATTGATTTAATCTCCACTGCTGGATTGTTCAAGACTGTTTCTAAGTTTTCTCCTTGTTATGAACTGCTGGTAAAAGAGTTTATAGTTAACTTACAAGAAGGGTGTGCTGATGGGAAATCTGAGGATTTCAGGAAAGTATATGTCAGGGGAAGATGTGTTGATTTTTCTCCTAGGGTGATAAATCAGTACCTGGGGAGAGAAGAAGATGGGCCAACTGAGATTGGCAAGACTGACAATCAAGTATGCAAAATAATCACAACTAACTAGGTCAAGTCATGGCCAGTCAAAGGCAAACTCTCTGTCAGCTTGTTAACCAGGAAGTATGCCATGCTGCACAGGATTGGAACAGTCAACTGGGTCCCAACCAACCACACCTCATCTATAGCTACTGGGCTTGGGAGGTTTATCTGTGATGTAGGAACCCAAACCAAGCTGGATTATGGGGCATATATCTTTGACCAGACTCTCAAGCATGCAGGAACCTCAGCCATCAAGCTTCCAATAGCCTTCCCATCACTGCTTTGTGGAGTGATTCTCAACCAATGTCCAGGAATCCTTACTGACAAGGATTCTGTCTGTAAAAGGGAGAGTCCACTGTCCTTTCATTACAAGTTGTTTCTAGGTCATCATGCTGCAGATGTTGAAGCACCAGGTGGGCCATCTGCTGGGCCATCTGCTGTCAAGACTCCTATATCAAAGGCAGCCCTAATTGTAGAGCTCAGGACAACCTACAAAGAGCTGGATGAAAGGAAGAAGAAGCTTGAGGACATAATTCAAAGACTGGAGCTGGAAGAGGTTGCTGGGAATGTTGATGGATCTGATGATGAGTCTGAGGATACAGAGTATACAGAGTCTGAGTGAAGCTGTGTGTTGGTGAAAAATGTATTGACTGTTTTTGCTTTGTAATTCTTAATGTTTTTGTCTGTTTCTGTATTGTTTTGTTTGGCCCCAAAATTTCTGTCTAACAAGGGGGAGAAGTGTATTGAACAATGATGTTAATTTCTGACTGCTGAACTAAGTTGAATTTGAATTTTCAATGGTATATAAAAGTGTCACTGGGTGAAATGAAATTCTGTTGTGCCAAGTCATGATACACATGTTTGAGGGGGAGCAGATTATTAGCTCTCACATGATCCAACAGAAAGGAACTCCGCTGATCTCTGACAAAACCAGAAGAATGTGTTAGCCAAAAATTAGCCAAAGCGGGAGTTTGTAGATGTTAGAAATTGGCAGAATTTTTGACAAACAAAGTATAAGTTGTGAACTTAGTTCAGGACATCAGGATGTCACACCAGATGTTGTGATATCGCAAACCTGCTATCTGACTTAAATGATGCGTAACAGAAGTGATTAAAATCAGGAGAAAATATCTGGAATTAATTGTAAAAGGATAAGCACTCCAAGGCGCATCTTTAGGAAGCTTAGTTATCTGGTTCCAGTGTAAAGGAAACAGAAAAACTAACTCACCTTGATTCAAGGAGATAACAAACTAACTCACCTTAATTCAAGGAGATATCTGTGGCATTTATCAAAGTCTGGATAATTTGAAAAAAGCCCACAAACTAAGCATCTATTTAAGGAACTGATACACTCAAGTAAAGCTAACGAATTTAAGAAGACTGTCAAGGGTGTTTGTGAAGCTAGCAGGTTTTAATTGTTTGTTATTCACTTTATAAGCTTTTAAGCAAAAAGTGAATTGTGTCTTGATTGAAACTTTTAAGTAAGATCAAGCTGGTGTGTCTGAAGTGTGACTTCATTTTTTTTAATCATTCTAAATTAAAGATCACTGTGTGATTGAGGGGGAGTGAGTTGGTACTCATATCTAAGTAGAGTCTTAGGTAGAAATTGCCTTGGGTAGATATTAAGTGAAGGATTAAACTGATTGGTTTAACTCCATAATTAATATTACTTATATTGGATTTCCTTCCTGGCTTGGTAGCCCCCAGATGTAAGTGTGGAGATACACTGAACTGGGTTAACAATTTCCTGTGTTATTTAATTTACTAGCTCATTAATTTATTGTTTAGGATATCAGTGTCTAAACATCTGGTTCAACATCACATATCTGATCCCAGAATTTCAGGTTTCAAATGTTTCCCTGCAGTGTCATTTTCTTTCAGATTATCACCATGTTTTAAATGCAATGCTATTTTTGCCAAAAATTCAGGACATTTTGCAAACAAAAATAAACACAACACAACTTTTTGACTGAATATTCTTTTTATTGAAAGGCCTCTGAATAGGCAAAGATTTACATCAGGAAGCAGCCACCTGGAAAGAGGTAGCCACCATAAAATTGAGAAAAGAAACTATCCTAATGGCAATGGGCACGACATCCCAATGAGTTCCATTTCTGCTATGACCAGCATGTCTTCAAAACTCTCCATTCTTGCCTTTGCTTTCTGAGAAGATGAGGGGACTGATTCCTATCCTTCTGATATTGTCAGGTTTGTACGAAACAATGATGTGGTTCAGATTACTCGGATCGCAGTTGTTCGCTTTTTCCCTTGTTTTGCGTGGATCACCCTTTCGGGTTTTCAATCCACCGGGATACCCTTTTTTGCCTGAGCTGTCCAATGTGGCTTTTCAACTCAGCGGGTGTACATTTTTTTATTTATTTTCCCTAACTTTTGCCCGAGCTTTTTATTCTGTTTTTAGCTTGCCGGGATGCCCTTTTTTTGCCTGGACTTTAATTCTGTTTTTGTGTCCAGCGGGTCTCTTTATGCGAAGTATTTTTTAACTGCGTCCGAGTTAACAGGGGATTAGAAGTCATCTCCATCCATAGTAGTGAGCATTAGTGCTCCTCATGAGAAAAATTTCTTCACTATGAATGGTCCTTCGTAGTTTGGGGTCCACTTTCCCCTGTGATCTGAACCTGGAGGAACAATCCTCTTCAGCACAAGCTCTCCCACTTGATACTCCCGAGTACGTACTCGTTGGTCGAATGCACGCTTCATTCTCCTCTGATAAAGCTGACCATGACAGATAGCCGCTAATCTTTTTTCCTCAATTAGACATAGCTGATTGTACCGAGCACGCACCCATTCAGCCTCATCAAGATTCACATCCATCATCACATGCAATGAAGGAATCTCTACTTCAACAGGCAGGACTGCCTCCATACCATATACCAGTGAGAAGGGAGTTGCCCCAGTTGACGTCCTGACTGACGTTCGGTACCCATGCAGCGCAAATGGTAACATCTCATGCCAATCTTTGTAAGTGACAACCATTTTTTGTACAATCTTCTTGATATTCTTGTTTGCTGCCTCTACCGCACCATTCATCTTTGGTCGGTAAGGAGAAGAATTGTGATGCTGAATCTTGAAGTCCCGACACAACTCTGCCATCATCTTGTTGTTGAGATTAGAACCATTGTCAGTAATGATCCTTTCGAGCACTCCGTATCTGCATATGATATCCCTTTTCAAAAATCAGGCGACCACTTGACGAGTGACGTTGGCATAAGATGCTGCTTCCACTCATTTCGTGAAGTAATCAATCGCGACCAAGATGAAGCGATGACCATTTGAAGCAGTAGGCTTTAGCTTTCCGATCATGTCAATGCCCCACATAGAAAAGGGCCAAGGAGATGACATGACGTTGAGCGGGCTAGGAGGAACATGCACTTTGTCTGCATATATCTGGCACTTGTGGCACTTACTAGCGAATGAACAACAGTCTGCATCCATTGTCATCCAGTAATACCCTGATCTCACCAATTTCTTAGCCATAGCATGCCCTCCTGCATGGGTACCGAAAGATCCCTCGTGGACTTCCTGCATTAACAGGCTTGCTTCGTGTCTATCCACACATCTGAGCAAGACCATGTCAAAGTTTCTCTTGTACAACACCCCATCAGTATTCAAGAAGAAGCTAGTAGCAAGTCGCCTTAAGGTCTTCTTGTTGTTGGAAGATGGTCTAGCTGGGTATTCTTGATTTTCCAGGAATAACTTGATATCAAAGTACCAAGGTTTCTCGTCAGACACTGCGTCTACATAGAAGGCATGAGCTGGAGCGTCAAGCCTAGAGATGTCAATTTTGGGCACATAATTCCAACACAAGACTTTGATAGACGAAGAAAGAATGGCCAATGCGTCGGCAAACTGATTTTCATCATGTGGTATGGAGAAGAATTGTGATGTTGAATCTTGAAGTCCTGACACAACTCTGCCATCATCTTGTTGTTGAGACTAGAACCATTGTCAGTAATGATCCTTTCGAGCACTCCGTATCTGCATATGATATCCCTTTTCAAAAATCAGGCAACCACTTGATGAGTGGCGTTGGCATAAGATGCTGCTTCCACCCATTTCGTGAAGTAATCAATCGCGACCAAGATGAAGCGATGACCATTTGAAGCAGTAGGCTCTATCTTTCCGATCATGTCAATGCCCCACATAGAAAAGGGCCAAGGAGATGACATGACGTTGAGCGGGCTAGGAGGAACATGCACTTTGTCTTCATATATCTGGCACTTGTGGCACTTACGAGCGAATGAACAACAGTCTGCATCCATTATCATCCAGTAATACCCTGATCTCAGCAATTTCTTAGCCATAGCATGCCCTCCGGCATGGGTACCGAAAGATCCCTCGTGGACTTCCTGCATTAACAGGCTTGCTTCGTGTCTATCCACGCATCTGAGCAAGACCATGTCAAAGTTTCTCTTGTACAACACCCCATCAGTATTCAAGAAGAAGCTAGCAGCAAGTCGCCTTAAGGTCTTCTTGTTGTTGGAAGATGCCCCAGCTGGGTATTCTTGCTTTTCCAGGAATAACTTGATATCAAAGTACCAAGGTTTCTCGTCAGACACTGCGTCTACAGAGAAGGCATGAGCTGGAGCGTCAAGCCTAGAGATGTCAATTCTGGGCACATAATTCCAACACAAGACTTTGATAGACGAAGAAAGAGTGGCCAATGCGTCGGGAAACTGATTTTCATCACGTGGTATGGAGAAGAATTGTGATGCTGAATCTTGAAGTCCCGAAACAACTCTGCCATCATCTTGTTGTTGAGATTAGAACCATTGTCAGTAATGATCCTTTCAAGCACTCTGTATCTGCATATGATATCCCTTTTCAAAAATCAGGCGACCACTTGACGAGTGACGTTGGCATAAGATGTTGCTTCCACCCATTTCGTGAAGTAATCAATCACGACCAAGATGAAGCGATGACCATTTGAAGCAGTAGGCTCCATCTTTCCGATCATGTCAATGCCCCACATAGAAAAGGGCCAAGGAGATGACATGACGTTGAGCGGGCTAGGAGGAACATGCACTTTGTCTGCATATATCTTGCACTTGTGGCACTTACGAGCGAATGAACAATAGTTTGCATCCATTGTCATCCAGTAATACCCTGATCTCAGCAATTTCTTAGCCATAGCATGCCCTCCTACATGGGTACCGAAAGATCCCTCGTGGACTTCCTGCATTAACAGGCTTGCTTCGTGTCTATCCACGCATCTGAGCAAGACCATGTCAAAGTTTCTCTTGTACAACACCCCATCAGTATTCAAGAAGAAGCTAGCAGCAAGTCGCCTTAAGGTCTTCTTGTTGTTGGAAGATGCCCCAGCTGGGTATTCTTGCTTTTCTAGGAATAACTTGATATCAAAGTACCAAGGTTTCTCGTCAGACACTGCGTCTACAGAGAAGGCATGAGCTGGAGCGTCAAGCCTGGAGATGTCAATTCTGGGCACATAATTCCAACACAAGACTTTGATAGACGAAGAAAGAGTGGCCAATGCGTCGGCAAACTGATTTTCATCACGTGGTATGTACTGAAGCTTAACTGTCGTGAAGAACGTCAATAGTTTTCTAGCATAATCCCTGTATGGAATTAGATGCTCCTGATGCGTATACCACTTGCCGGTAACTTGATTAATGACGAGGGCTGAACCTCCGAATATATCGAGGTTCTTAATCCGAAGATTAATATCCTCCTCTATTCCCATTATGCATGCCTCGTATTCCGCTTCATTGTTGGTGCAGCCAAAGGTAATTCTGGCAGCGAAGGGAAAGTGAACACCTTCGGGAGTAATAAGAACAGCAGCAACTCCACGTCCATTGATATTGACTGCCCCATCAAACATCAACTTCCATTTGGATTCAGGGTCTGGCCCCTCCTCCGGAAGTGGTTCCTCGCAATTGTTTGATATGAGTGACATGATGTCCTCATCGGGGAAATCAAACTTCATTGGCTGATAGTCATCTTCAAGAGGTTGCTGTGCAAGGTAATCTGACAATACACTTCCCTTGATGGCCTTCTGAGAAGTATACTGGATGTCATATTCAGTTAAGATCATTTTCCACCTAGCAACCCTTTCGGTTAACGCTGGTTTCTCAAAGATGTACTTGACAGGATCCATTTTGGAAATTAGCAGTGTGGTATGAGTCAACATGTACTGTCTTAGTCGGCGAGTAGCCCATACCAAAGCGCAACAAGTTTTCTCGAGCAGTGAGTAACGGGATTCACAGTCGGTAAACTTTTTGCTAAGGTAATAAATAGCGTACTATTTTCGACCAGACTCGTCATGTTGGCCTAGAACACACCCCATTGACCCTTCGAGCACAGTCAAGTACATGATTAAAGGTCTTCCTTCAACTGGAGGCATTAGAATTGGAGGCTCCTGCAAATATTCTTTTATTTTGTCGAAAGCTCTTTGGCAGTCTTCATTCCACCTGACTGTTTGCTCTTTTCTTAGCAATTTGAATATTGGTTCACACGTGGCAGTTAGATGAGATATGAACCGTGAAATGTATTTCAACCTCCCTAAAAACCCGCGCACTTCCTTTTTTGTTCTCGGTGCAGGCATATCTTGAATTGCTTTTACCTTGGCAGGATCTACCTCAATTCCTTTCTGATTAACAATGAAACCCAGCAGTTTCCCGGAACGCACTCCGAAAGTGCACTTGTTTGGATTCAACCTCAGCTTGTATTTTATCAGTCTATCAAACAACTTCTTGAGATTGACCAGATGCTCTTCTTTGTCTCGGGACTTAGCAATCATTTCGTCCACATAACACTCTATCTCCTTGTGTATCATGTCATGGAACAATGTGACCATAGCCCGCTGATAAGTTGCCCCGGCGTTCTTCAAACCAAAGGGCATGACCTTATAGCAGAATGTACCCCACGGGGTAATGAATGTTGTTTTCTCCATGTCTTCCGGTGCCATCTTAATCTGGTTATATCCGGAGAAACCATCCATGAAGTAAAATACCGAGAATTGAGCAGTGTTGTCTACCAACACATCAATGTGTGGCAACGGAAAGTCATCTTTTGGGCTCGCTCTATTCAAATCCCGGTAGTCAACGCACATCCGGACCTTGCCATCCTTCGGTGGTACAGGTACGATGTTAGCTACCCAAGGTGGGTAACTATTTACAGCAAGGAACCCGACATCCCATTGCTTCTGAACCTCCTCTTTGATCTTCATCGCCATGTCAGGACGAGTTCTTCTCAATTTCTGTTTCACAGGAGGACAATCTTCTCTCAATGGTAACTTATGCACAACGATATCGGTATCCAATCCTGGCATATCCTGGTACGACCAGGAAAAGATATCCACATACTCTCGCAACATACCAATCAGCTCTTTCTTGACTTCGGCCTGCAGACTGGCCCCAATCTTGATCTGTTTCTTCACATCTTCAGTGCCGATGTTGATGATTTCAATTTCTTCTTGATGAGGCTGAATAACCCGTTCCTCTTGTCTCAACAATCTGACCAATTCTTCAGGGAGTTCACAGTCTTCCTCAACCCCTTCATCAGCTTGGTAGACAGGATTGTCAAAGTCATGCGTGGTCATAGCAGGAACGTTATCAATGGAATCCGGATGATCAACACTGCACAGATGATGTGCTTATTTCAGAATCTGCTTATTTTCCAAAAGAGACGCAAACACAAAAACAAAAAGGAAAAAGACATTGCCATTTTTATATTTTTTGTGAAAAACTTAAAAAAAAAGAAAGAGAACACAATTTGTCTAAAAATGTCCTTTATTCCATGGTAAAATAAGTGCATAACAAACATGGTGGCCCAATACAATGGAACCTAGCATCTTGGGCAGAATGCTGGATTTGACAATGCAGCATGATAAAGAAAAAGGAAACAAATAAATTACTCTGAGTGCCAGGTAACTTGGACAATGTCTTCAGCAGACCAGTTCTTCAGCTCCTCTCCGGGCGCACACGGGTGAATCCAGTTGTCCCAGTCACCATCACTGTCTCCATCTTGGCTTGTCACACAAATCTGGTTGCAGTCGAGCATCCCAGCACTTGTAAAAGTAATGGCTTTACCACTTGGAGTAGACCCACCAGGCTGATAACCCAAACCAAACTTGTCGTCTTTCTTTTCCAATTCCAGCAATTTGCCCCAGCCTTGGGCGCTTCCTGACTGAACCACCTCCTTTGCCTGCTTGTAGGAATGCATGGAGGTACCTTCTTTCTCACTGCTTCTCTCCACTGGAGTCAGGATGCTGACACTAACTGCTTTGAAGGCTTGACACAGAGTCTCGTGGATCTTGTCGCTCCCGATAAGTGGGACCGGCCCAGATAAAGGTACAGACGCGAACGGTCGGCGAAAGGGACAATGAGAACACACAGCCGTGAACTCACTGGAGATGAATAGAGTCGCCAGCTAGGCATTTTTATCCCGGAGGAAAGGCAATGCTGCATAGGCCTAGAAAGAGATGGATAAGACAGTTGCGAACCAGAGAGACTGAGAAATGGGGTTGGTTACAACCTGGGAAGGTATTAGCACCCAGATTGTCCGTCGTACTCGACGGGATCCACGCTTAAAAGATTTGTGTTTTAAAGGGGTAGTGTCAGTGCAATTTGTGTATCAAGGAGCTGGAAAAGGATATACAGGTGTCAGTGTAAAAGAAGTGTGAAGTGTATAAATGATGTGTCAGTGTAGGAACAAGAGTGAAGTGCTCATGATAATGAGGCTAAGAGAATGAAGCTGGAAAGAGGGGGAATATACAGAGACTTTTGTTCGATAACCGTTAAGTTATGCCTACGTATCCTCTCGTGCAATGAGGAAGTCAGAACACCGTAGTTCGACCCAAAGAGACTGAAAGATGAATTGACTTGTGAACTGCTTACTTGTCTATGCTCAAGTGTATGACCTGTCTGGCTCAGGTGCAAACTGTCTTGCATTAGACGGAAGAAGCAAGCTCTCGCTTGTGAGTGAATGAGATGAGAAAAGAATCCCGAAGGAGACGATTATTGTTTGTTTTTGAGTTTTCAGTCTTTTATTGTTTTTGGATTTTGTCATAAGTTAATGAGCTTAAGTCTAAACCAATGGATTTAGTAAACTCATCACATCTTCCCTCTGATTAGGTGTAATGAGAACACCTTAAGTGTGAAGTCAGCTTCTCACACTTAAACACCTTTGGTGTAGGATTAAGATCATTAACCTACTTGTGATTAATTAGATGTTTTTGGTGTTTTGTTTAGTGTTAAGTAATGAGGTTAAGCCATAATCAGGGATTTAACAGACTCATTACACCATCCTAATAGAAGGATAATAGATGAGAATGTTTAAGCTGAGGAAAGCTCCTCAACTTAATCCATGATTAGGGATTAAACTCATGACAAAACAAGCCTTTGATTAAGTGGATTTTATTTAATGGTATGATGATGAAGTGATTTTTATGATTTGTAAGACAACTTGAGGGGGACTTGTCCATTAACACTAGGGTTAGTCCTTCTTAACCAGTTAAGGAAGAATTAGAACCCTAATGCAAGGCCCAAGTTACAAGTATGATGTCTTGATGATTATTAGATGAATTGATTAAGATATTTAAACACATTAAGGGTTTAACACTTAGGATTAAAGTTATACACTCCATCCTAAGAGAAGGATGCAGGCATAAGCTTAATCACAAAGCCTTAAAGCCTTTAGGGTTTAGTCCCTGATTATGAGGTGAGAAGAGATGACTCAAAAGAGACACAAAGGTAAAAACTAAAAGGGGAGACTAATCAAAACCCTAATCATTGTCATGCTTGGTTGTTCCTAAGGTTTGTGAGGTTTAACAAGAAGAAGCCTTCAATGGAACCACCAGGAAGCAGATGAAAGGATCAGGAGAAGCAAAGCAACTTGCTTCATTCAAGAAGTCAAGTCACTTGAGGAAAGAAAGTGGGAAGAAGAAGAATGAGCAAGCCCAAACTCAATCACATAACAAAATGCAGCAAAGGATGCAAGAGAGATGAAAAGAAAAGTTATGAGAAGTGAAGGCAAATTCACTTCTCAAAGTCACTTACCACCTGAAAGGTTAGAAAAGAAATGCAATGCAAAATGGGATGAGATGACATGATGCAAACCAAAACCAGAAACACATACATGATGCTAATTATGTTATGAGATGCTACAAACATGAAGCAGCACATGGAAGTGATCATACAAGCTCATGGATGCAAATGGAGCAAGTTAAGAACCAAGAATATACATGAAAAGTTATGAGATGCATATGGCATACAACATGACAAATGCAAGATGCAATGATCAAACATGCTTTCAATATGTCTTATGATGTCAAATGAATCAAATGGATGCTTGAAATGTCATGGCAAGTCATGTTATGCAAGAGAATGCAAGATGGATGCATATGGAAGCCCAAATTAGGGTTTATGAACAATACATCAAACAAAAATCAAAATCAGAAGCAAACCCTAAGATAAAAAATTGAAAATGCCACTCAAAGGACCCCTAATCCTATACTAACCCAATGCCCAAAGGAGAGGTTTCAACTCTTAACCAATTTCAAGTTATGGTTTTCTTAAGATTTCTAGGGTTTTAGGGTTCCTAAACTAAGAAATTACCAAAAAAATTGAAAAAGAAAGATCAAATCATGGCCATTTAATCTCACAAACTTCATGCTAAACACAATGCAATGCAAAAAGAATCAATGTCCAACTCCTCATGAATAGGCAGAAATGATTTTTTGAACTTTGGATCAAAATAATGCACAAAAATGATTTTAATTCAATGAAAAATTCTCAAAATGCATCAAGATCAAAAAAGAAATTTGGTTTGAAGGTTGTACAATGTTTCTAAATGTCTTAGAACATTTCATGAATTTTTTGGTGATTTTTAAATACCTAAAAGTATTTTTAATAAATTAATTCTCATTAATCAATTAAAAATAAACTTTTAAATATTTAAAAATACTTTTTTAATGCTAAAAATAAAATTAAAAATATTTTTGTGTTTTAAAAATTAGTGAAACTCTTGAGAAAAAGTTTCATAATTTTTAAAACAATTTTGCTATTTTTAACAAATTATGTAAAACAAATGAGAAAAATATGAAAATAAAATGAAAATAAATGAATTAAGGGAGAAGTCAGCTGATCCAAGGGCCTGAATTCAAACTGGCCAGCGCGCGCATTGACCTGGCGCCATATCCAAGGGCCAGCATTCAAACCTGGCTAATTAATGCTTAAACCCTAATCTCGCCGCTAATCACTTTCAGATGACCGGAACAGTGTTCCGGTCATCTTCTCCGTTCACCCCAAACCTCAAACTCCTTCAAAACGCATCTAAAACGAAATCTAAAAACACAGAAATGATTCCCACTCACTCACGAATCAAAACCCTAAATCAAAACAAATTTATTTTTCCAGGAATGGCTGAATCGAAGCAAACAAGAACTAGGGCAAAAGAGTTTCAGAGGCTGATTAAACTCTCATCTCTCAACCATTTTCAAAACTAATGACATCAGAGTGATCAAGAGAGCATATAGAACAACTTAAGAACTTTAAAAATGATTTCTGGAAAAAAAGTTCTTGAGCTACCTGAGTTTCGAAGCTTTCACTCCAGCAGCTTTCTGACCTCTCCCTTTGATGCAATCCACTTTACTTGGTCCCCTGATGATCCTTGAATGCTTAGGAGGAGTTTATGTTGGCTGGTTGAGGAGTTTGAACAGCTTCTGCTCAAGCTCAGTTGAAAATGGTAATGGTGATTCAGGCTGTTTCAGGCCAATGTGAGTGGTTCTTTGTGATCAAGATGATGAGTGGAGAAGGTTTGTGGAGTTTGTTTGGGTGTTTATGGCCTGTGGAGTGAGTTTCGAATGGTTTTGCTTCTGAGAGTGAAAATGGAGGAATGGTGTTTGCTTGATTCAGGCCTAAGTTTTGTTGGTTTTTGCTCAGTGGAGCAAGGTGAGTTGATCTATGAAAATGGTTTTTGTGTTTGTGTGTTGGGCAGAGAGTTTCGAAGAGAAATGCTTGGAGGGGTGGTTTTGTGTATGTGGTGCTCTTGTGTGTTTCAGCCTTGCTTGATGTGTGTTGTGGCCAGCATTTG
This sequence comes from Lathyrus aphaca, assembly GCA_963966055.1. Taxonomy (NCBI): domain Eukaryota; kingdom Viridiplantae; phylum Streptophyta; class Magnoliopsida; order Fabales; family Fabaceae; genus Lathyrus; species Lathyrus aphaca. Next base: position 234,149,471 of record OZ014521.1, read on the forward strand.
CTTTGCATAAAGAACTCCCATTGGTCAGGTGATGTGACCTGGCCTGCTGTGATTGGGATGTCTACTTTTGCAAAAAGTCCACTTTGTCGTAAGAGAGGCATGGGCTTGGTTCTAGGCTAGCACAAGTACATGGACTGGCGCAGCATGGTGTGTGAGTGATGCTAGGAAGGTTCAGCAGTCAAGGCAACTAGTTGGTGAAGTGTGATGAGTGGTTTTGCAAGTTGGTTCCTTTTGAAACTTCATGAAAATCTCTTGCCTTGCCAACCATGAACATGTGATCTTTTGGTTCAAATCTGATTTTTAGGTCACATGTGATGTTTGTACATTGGTTTGATATGAACTAGAAGCCAAAAATGCCTTGGTACAAAGTTTTTTGCAAGTTTCCCACTTGGTGCACAACTTGAAAATTAGTGATTTTTGCCAACTTTGTCACACCATAACTTTTGATCCAAAATGAATTAGGTCATGTTCTTGTACTTTTTGAAAAGGGAAAAATGTATTCTACAACTTTCATGACCAAATTTTTTCCATTTGAAGCATTTTTGGATCAAAAAGCAAGGCTTGAAAAATGGCATAAAATGACATATTCTTGAAAAGTCAACCATGCCCTAAAAAGTCAACTTTGCAAAAACTTGTAATTATTGAATTTTGTGAACTTCAACCTTCTTCCATGATCAAATAAAGATCATACACACTCAAAATGATGAAGATCACCCCTTGGTTGGGTCATTGGGGGCCTCAGATGCCCTGATTTTACACTGACTTGTCTGAAAAGTCAACTCTTGATCAGATGACTTCCCCATGGAATTTCTTCATGAAAATTGATATGCATACTCCCTATACCATATAGAGACCAATGGAAACAAGAATGACCAAAAAATTTGGAGTTATGTCCTCTGAAACCAAAACCCTAATTTTAGGTCAACTGTGCAGTCAAACCTGGCTCTGCATCCATACCAATCTCAGTTCTTGTGATCCTTTTGCATTTTTGACTTTGAGAGGATGTGATATGATATAAGAACACACATGGACCCCTTTGAAGTGATTGTTGACATTTGGAGTGGCTCAAGAAGCTCTTGGATTGCTCAGATCACAAACCCTAGATGCAGATGACTTAGAAACTATGCAGTGAATCAAAAATGGGATATGAGGTGATATGATTGTGTTTATGCATATGAAATGATCACAAGCCATGGTGTGAATGGGTGAGGGCAAATTTGGGGTGTTTACAGCTGCCCCTATTCAAACATGAGTTAGTTGTGTGGGATGTAAGCGACGGCTTAACAGGCCAACAAGATAACTTGTGATTGAATACCAAAGACAGTCCAAAATTTGCACTCACAGAATGAAGAAGAAAAGGGATATAGATTGTAAAAGAAAATAAAGTATATTGTAAAGTGTAGGCGACGGAGAACGACCGTCGAGCAGAGGACGACTGCTAGGTAAAGAGCCATGACGGGGACGGCCGACATGCTGAAAAAAGTGCGGAAAATAAGGCAATGACGGGGACGGCCGACATGCTGGGGATAAAAAGAATTATGATGGGGACGGCCATCAAGATAAAGCTGTAAGATTCTCTGGGGATTAATGAAACATGACGGGGACGGCCATCAAGTTCACGAAGCAAAGTAACCAACGATGGGGACGGCCATCGGGCTAAAAGAAAAGGAAAAGGGACCACGACGGGGACGGCCATCGGGTTAAAGAATAAATGAAATAAACAGATGATGGGGTACGACCATCAAAGGTGAAGGACGATCACCTAGCAGGGGACGGCTGCTCTGTTGGGGAATAAAGGAATTATGATGGGGACGGCCATCAAAGGTGGAGGACGACCACCTGGCAGGGTACGGCTGCCGAAAATATCGCGACACAGGACGAATGCCGGATAAAAGGTCAACGATGGGGACGGCCATCGGACGAGCATGATGGAGGACGACCATCAAGAGGTGGAGGACGACCACCTAGCAGGGTACGGCTGCTCTCAGGGTTTATCATGACATAGGACGAATGCCAGATAACCAAAAATCAACAATGGGGACGGCCATTGGATAAAATGATGAAGGACGATCATCAAGAGGTGGAGGACGACCACCTAGCAGGGGACGGCTGCTAAATATCAACGATGGGGACGGCCATCGGATGAGCATGATGGAGGACGACCATCAAGAGGTGGAGGACGACCACCTAGCAGGGTACGGCTGCTCTCAGGGTTTATCATGACACAGGACGAGTGTCAGATGAGAAGGAAAATTTGCTTTGTTGGTGATATACTGGGGAATAGTAAACACGGACGAGTGTTTACATCCAAGAAACAGAAGGTATAAGTGTTTAGATGTTGTGTATAGATTAAAGATGCGGACGAGCATCCTTAAGACTATGATACGGACGAATATCATGTAGAAACAAAATACTGACACGTGTTCAAAGATGATGATACGGACGAGTATCAACTGGTTAACAGAGAACACGGACGAGTGTTGAATCTGAGAGGATTCTTCTGGGGAATAGTAGGCACAGATGAGTGTCTATATTCAAGAGGACACAAGTGTTTGACACGGTGTATGGATTAAAGATGCGGACGAGCATCCTTAAAACTATGATACGGACGAGTATCATGTAGAAACAAACTCTAGACGCATGCTCTGAGATGATGGTACGGACGAGTACCAACTGGTTAACGAAGAACAAGGACTAATGTCGAATCGGTGGGGATATATAAGTATATACAAGATACGGACGAGTATCTGTATGAATGTAACATGAGTAATGAGTATGAGTATTGCATAGATGAGTGTTTATCTGCTGGGGAGAGTGACACGGACGAGTGTCGAGAGAGAAAAGTATAATAAAAACAACAAGTATATGGGTTGTAAAAGTGTAGGCGACTGCGCCGGGGATATGACACGGATGGGTGTCGAGAAAGTGTATATACAAGTAGGTGAGTGCAAAGATGATGTCTTTGGCTTCCTGCTGGTGATTTGACACGGACGGGTGTCAGGAAGTATCTGTAATATGGGTGATCTTGTTTGTAAAGAGCGTTCAGATGACTTTACTGGGGAAAGATGGCACAGGCGGGTGTTAAAATGAGTATATACTGGTGTTTGCGGACTGTGAGGCAGCTGCTTTTGCTGGGGACTCTGGTGGGAATTTTTCTGTACGCTGGTGAACTGTCATTATTCACAAGTGTCGGTTCAAGACATGGCTTATGATTATGCTATATGTTTGATTTTTTGCCATAATGCTCCGTGTTAAAACGGAATGCTACGCTTTGTGGGTGAACATGATGCGAATGCTATGATTGTGCAAAGATACCAAACCGGGACTCGGGTCCCGTTGCTGCGAAGATCTTCGATCGATCCGTTTGAAAAAGACATCCCAGCTGGGGATGAGATCATTAGTAGATCTAATGATATGACATCTGCTTGGGGATTCGGGCCATTGATAGACCTATCTTTTATAAATGAGAGACCCAGCTGGGGTTTGTAGAAGCTTCCTTCACTCTGTTGTGATCTTCTATGCGCTGCTCTTCTGGATAGAGGCTGGAACTCTGTGGGGAGATAGCTTCCTGACTTTTACACTCGGCTGAGGGCGAGATGGTAACTCGGCTGGGGAGAAAGAGAGGAATCACTGAAAGACCTCCCTAGGGATTCTGTTGAAGAGGATCCTTGACTCAGCCGGGGATATAGGTGCCTTCTGTGATGCCTGGCAACTCTGATGGGGATAAGCAACAAGTGGCAACTCAGCTGGGGGAAGTCATGGGAGGCAACTCAGCTGGGGAGAAAGCACTTCGGGTGCTAAAATTGAGTGTTGATTTGCCAGCTTGCCGGGATGAAGCTTTCATGCCCCAAGTTGCGCTCTGGATACCTGCAATCCTGAAAAAGGTAGAAAAACGCACAAGATAATCCCGAGGTATCCCTTACTGGATTCCGTCATAGGAGTTAGGATACTTCTGAGAGTAAGCATGTTTCCTGCAAGCATGTTTTTATTTGAAGATAAACATCTGTATTCTTATGCAACCAGTTTTTTTCTTTTAAGACATCAGACATTTTTTGCAAATAAAATGTACAAAACGAGACATGACTGAAAATCTGATTTTATTAATTCATATGCCCTGAATTGGCGAGATACAGTCGAAGGAACATATCCCCTGAAATGAGGAGATTGTTACAAATTGAGAAACAAAATGCTGGCAGTGTTGATGACGCTTTGAGGAGCTTCCTCTTGCTATGACTCGTATGACTATTGACGCTCTTCTCGTCTTGCTTTCTGAAGAAGGCTGATTCTGAAAGAAGCTTGATCCTTTCGAGGTTTACCAAGTTGCAGGTGATACAGACGAATTCAGAATGCAGTTGTTCGTTTATTCCCTTATTTTGCATGGATCGCCCTTTCAGGTTTTCAATCCATCGGGATACCCATTTTTGCCTGAGCTGTCCAATGCGGCTTTTCAACTCAGCGGGTGTACATTTTTTTGTTTATTTTCCCTTTTTTTTGCCCGAGTCTTTTATTCTGTTTTTGACTCGCCGGGATGCCCTATTTTTGCCTAGACTTACATTCTGTTTTTATGTCCAGCGGGTCATTTTTATGCGAAGTATTTTTTAACTGCATCTGAATTCACAGGGGACGGGAAGTCTTCACCATCCATGGTGCTGAGCATCAGTGCTCCACCAGAGAAAACTTTCTTTACCACAAATGGTCCTTCATAGTTTGGAGTCCATTTGCCCCTGTGGTCTGTATGAGGAGGGAGGATTCTTTTCAGCACAAGATCTCCCACTTGGTACTCTCGGTGCCTGACTTTCTGATCGAAGGCTTTCTTCATTCTTTTCTGATACAACTGCCCATGACAGATTACATCCAACCTCTTCTCTTCAATCAGACTCAGTTGCTCGTATCGGGATCGGACCCACTCTGCTTCACTTAGTTTAACATCCATCAATACTCGCAAGGAGGGTAATTCCACTTCAACAGGTAGGACTGCCTCCATACCATACACAAGTTGATATGGCGTTGCCCCAGTGGATGTTCTGATTGACGTACGGTACCCATGCAAAGCAAACGGTAGCATTTCATGCCAGTCTTTGTAGGTGACTACCATCTTCTGCACAATCTTCTTGATATTCTTATTTGCTGCCTCAACAGCGCCATTCATCTTTGGCCTGTAAGGAGAAGAATTGTGATGTTGAATTTTGAAGTCCCGGCACAGTTCTGCCATCATTTTGTTGTTTAGATTGGAACCATTATCAGTGATGATTCGCTCGGGCACTCCATACCGACAGATGATATCTCTTTTCAGAAATCTGGCTACCACTTGTCTTGTAACATTTGCATAAGAAGTTGCTTCGACCCACTTGGTGAAATAGTCGATGGCGACCAGGATGAATCTGTGGCCATTTGAAGCAGTTGGCTCGATCTTGCCAATCATGTCGATGCCCCACATGGCAAAGGGCCAGGGTGAAGACATTATGTTCAAAGGATTGGGAGGCACATGCACCTTATCCGCATAGATCTGGCATTTGTGGCATTTTCTGGCGTAGGCACAACAGTCTGCATCCATCGTGATCCAGTAATAGCCTGATCTCAACAATTTCTTGGCCATGGCATGCCCTCCTGCATGGGTACCAAAGGATCCCTCGTGCACTTCATGCATTAACAACCCCGCTTCTGTCTTATCAACACATCTGAGGAGTACCATATCAAAGTTCCTTTTGTATAAAGACCCATCAGCATTCAGAAAGAAACTACCAGCAAGCCTTCTCAAAGTCTTCTTATCATTGGAAGATGCCCCAGGTGGGTATGTTTGATCCTCCAAGAAGCATTTAATGTCATGGAACCAAGGCTTATCATCTTTAACAACATCTGCTGCAAACACATATGCTGGTCTGTCGAGTCTGGATACTGAAATCTGAGGTACAAAGTTAGCAGCTTGAACTTTGATCATGGATGAAATGGTAGCCAGGGAATCCGCAAACTGATTCTCGTCCCGAGGGATATACTCAAGCTTGACTGTTGTGAAGAAAGTCAATAACCTCCTTGTATAATCCCTGTAAGGTATCAAATGATCCTGGTGGGTATACCATTTTCCATTGGTTTGGTTGATTACCAAAGCTGAATCTCCGAATACGGTCAATGTCTTGATCCTGAGGTTAATGGCTTCCTCAAGACCCATAATGCAAGCTTCGTATTCAGCTTCGTTGTTAGTGCAGTTGAAAGTGAGTTTTGCCGAGAAAGGCATGTGAACTCCTTTAGGTGTAATGAGCACTGCACCAACACCACGGCCATTCATATTAACAGCCCCATCAAACATCATAGTCCATTCTTCTTTCGGGTCGGGCCCTTCAGTGTGAACAGGCTCTTCGTGATCTTTTGCTTTTATGAACATGATGTCTTCATCAGGGAAGTCAAACCTCATAGGTTGGTAATCATCGATAGGTTGCTCAGCAAGATATTCAGACAATACACTGCCCTTGATGGCTTTCTGAGAGGTGTACTGGATGTCGTATTCTGTGAGCTGGCTTCTCGAAAATGTACTTGACTGGGTCCATTTTTGAGATCAATAAGGTAGTGTGGGTCAACATATACTATCTTAGTCGGCGAGCAGCCCACGCTAAAGCACAGCAAGTTTTCTCGAGCAGTGAATAACGTTGTTCACAGTCGGTAAACTTTTTGCTTAGGTAGTATATTGCATACTCTTTTCGACCGGACTCATCATGCTGGCCCAGCACACACCCCATTGACTCTTCTAATACTGTCAAGTACATGATCAGAGGTCTTCCTTCAACTGGAGGCATAAGGATTGGAGGTTCTTGTAAGTATTCCTTGATTTTGTCAAAAGCCTTCTGGCAGTCTTCATTCCACCTGACCGTTTGTTCTTTTCTTAACAACTTGAACAAGGGTTCACAGGTAGCCGTAAGGTGAGATATGAACCGTGAGATGTAGTTCAATCGACCTAAGAACCCTCGAACTTCTTTCTCAGTTTTCGGTGCAGGCATTTCTTGAATAGCTTTGACTTTATCAGGGTCAACTTCAATCCCTTTCTCGCTTACAATAAAACCCAGCAGCTTACCAGATCGCACCCCGAATGTGCATTTGTTGGGGTTCAGCTTCAATTGGTACTTCCTCAGACGCTTGAATAACTTCAGCAGATTCACCAGGTGGTCTTCCTCTGTAAGGGACTTGGCAATCATTTCATCCACATAACATTCTATCTCTTTATGAATCATATCGTGGAATAATGTTACCATAGCCCGTTGATATGTTGCGCCAGCATTCTTCAATCCGAATGGCATCACTTTGTAACAGAACGTGCCCCAGGGTGTGATGAAGGTTGTCTTCTCCATGTCTTCAGGTGACATTTTAATCTGATTGTATCCTGAAAATCCGTCCATGAAGGAGAATACCGAGAACTGAGCCGTGTTATCGACCAATACATCAATGTGAGGTAATGGGAAGTCATCTTTTGGGCTGGCTCTGTTCAGATCCCGGTAGTCAACACACATTCTTACTTTTCCGTCTTTCTTAGGCACAGGTACTATGTTAGCGACCCACGGTGGATAGCTAGTTACAGCAAGGAACCCGGCGTCCCATTGCTTTTGTACCTCCTCCTTGATCTTCATTGCCATGTCTGGACAAGTTCGGCACAGTTTCTGTTTGACCGGTGGGCATTCTTCTCTCAAAGGCAGCTTGTGCACGACAATGTCGGTGTCCAAACCTGGCATATCTTGATAAGACCAAGCAAACACATCCACATACTCTTGCAGCAGGTCAATCAGTTGTCTTTTCACTGAGTCTTGCAGGCAGGCCCCGATTTTAACCTCTTTCACGTCTTCATCTGTACCAATATTGATCACTTCGACCTCCTCCTGGTGAGGAGTAATAACCTTTTCCTCTTGTCTCAACAATCTGGCTAGCTCTTCAGGAAGCTCATATTCTTCTTCAACCCCTTCATCAACTTGATTGATTGGATTGTCAAAGTCATACGAAGTCATAGCCGTGCTTTTGTCGGTGCTGTCAGGAAGGCACACTCTGCAAGGGTTCAGTTCGTTCATTTTAGTGATTTGATTTTAATCTTGTTTTAGAAAAAGTGAAATAAAGTTGTCATTTTGAAAACACTGCCATTTATTTTTTGTACAAAAAGAAAAATGGAAAAACAGTGAGCGGAAAAGAAAAAGACTCGTTTGCAAAAAGATGTCTGATATTTCATTGATTAATCTTGTTTGCACAAAAAGTACAGATGGCCCGATTACAAAATGAGTCTTGTCATCTTGGGCAAGATGCAAGACTTTGATGCATGCTATAAAAATACAGGAAATAATAATTACTCTGCATGAGTAACTCTTATAATTTCCTGGGAAGACCAGTTTGAGATACTGCTCCCCGGGATCTTTGGACGAATCCAGCTTTCCAGGTTGCGTTCTTCTTCCAGCTCGTCTTCCAAACAGTTGACAGCATCAGGGGTGAGCATCCCCCCACTCACAAAGTTGGGCTCTTTCGCAGCCTCTGCTTGATCTTGTTGAGTTGGTTTGTAACCCAACCCAAATCTATCCTCTTTCTTCTCCACCGATAACAGTTTGCCCCAGCCTTGGGCGTTTCCTCCCTCAACAACCTTCCGGGCTTGTTGGTATGATGATATTGAAGTACCAGGCACAGCAGATGTTTCATTGACATTCAAGGCTTCAAAACCCTGGCTCATTGTTTCATGGATCTCCCCATCCATCTCAATGTACTTATAGGTAGCCAGGTGGCTGACAAAAATATCCTCCTCTCCACAGATTGTAACGATTTGACCCTCCCACTCATATTTTAACTTCTGGTGAAGGGTAGAGGTCACGGCGCCAGCGGCGTGAATCCATGGCCTACCCAATAGACAGTTGTAGGCAGGCTGTATATCCATCACGTAGAAGGTCGTTTTGAAGGTCTGCGGGCCAATCGTTATGGGCAACTCAATCTCTCCCAGAACCGATCTCTTAGAACCATCAAAGGCTCTCACCACCAGGTTGCTGGGTCTCAACGCCAATCCATCATATTCTAGCTTCACCAGGGCCTTCTTAGGTAAGACATTGAGGGATGACCCCGTGTCTACCAGCACATGGGAAAGGACAGCACCTTTACATTCCATGGTGATGTGCAAAGCCTTGTTATGGTTGCGGCCTTCCGTTGTCAAATTAGTATTGGTGAACCCTAGTCCGTGACTAGCATTAACATTTCCAACTACAGCTTCCAACTGATTGACAGTGATCTCTTCAGGCACATAAGCTGCGTGCAAGACTTTGAGTAGCGCATTCCGATGGGCTTCGGAGCACATAAGCAATGATAGGATTGAGATCTTGGAAGGCGTTTGATGAAGCTGATCCACTATTTTATAATCACTCTTCTTGATGATTCGCACGAACTCATCAACCTCTTAATCGAAGGGTGTTTTCAAGGCTTCTTTAACAGTCTGCTCTTCCTGCACCAAGCTTTTCCCTTTTGCTTTAGCAGCAGCTTCTGCTTCGGCAGTGGGTCTCTGAATTTGTGGAGCGAAAAGACGTCCGCTTCGAGTGAAGCCTCCGCCTCCTCCCACATTGTCAATTTGTGGTGCAGGGGTTGATGATTCAAAAGTGATTCTTTGTCCTTCGCAGTACAGGTCAGATCCGTAATGCCAGGGGATGGCATTACTACTTTCATAAGGTACTGGTCCAGGCACCGTGATAGTGACTGGACTGACTGCAGCTGCGGAAGGAATTGTGATAGTCTGTGGATCGTAATAAATTGTGACCGGTGCCCTGATAGGAGCAGCACCTGCTGAGTTGTAGACAGAGTTGTTTTCAGGATCATAAAATATTGTGACAGTTGAGATATCTTCATGATTTGTTGCTGGTGTTGTAGGAGACATTGGTGGAAGGATGGATGTTGTCGTTGTAGGAGTTTCGAAATGGAGTGGTGCTGGAGTTGTAGAAGAAAAATTTGTTGATAACTGATCAGTTGAGATAATAGATGAAGTACTTGTTGATGAAGCCGAAGAATTGTCAGGAACAATGGTTGTTGCAGTTGTAGGAGGTTCTGGAATTGTTGCTGACGAGATTGCTGGATTTGTAGGAAATGATGTGGTGATCTGAAGTTGGCCACTCTGAATGAGACCGTCTATGCCATTCCTCAGATTATCGCACCCATTGACTGAAATATTGCAGTAAGCACACCCCAACTCACACCCCGGGAACATTTGACATTCGAGGAGATGAGCCTTAATTTCTACCAACGGTGTCCGGCTCTGACCCACACTGGTTATTAAATAAGACGGCTTGTCTTCTTCAATAGCGTTAATTCTGGGACCACCGTGGTTTGGCATGGGGTTCTTATTGACATTAGGTGGTGGTGCGAAATTCAGAGCTTTTGAGTCTACCAGGTCTTGTACCTTCATGTGCAAAGCTCTGCACTTTTCTGTACTGTGGCCAGGTGCATTTGAATGGAAGGCACATCTGGCGTTGGAATCATAATTCCTGGGTAGACTGTTGGGATCTGGAGGTGCCAACGTCCTTAGCTCAACTAGGTTGAGTTTCAGGAGTTGTGGCAGCAATGTAGCATATGGCATAGGGATCGGATCGATTACCCTGTTGGCTTGAGAAGGCCTCTGTTGGAATGGCCTTTGCTGATTATTGTTGTTGGTGTTGTTGTTGTTGTAATTTCTCGGAGGATACTGATTCTGTTGATGGTACTGAGGTTGTTGTTGATAGTTTTGTTGTGGAGGTTGATAAACTGGTTGAGGATGAGCTGGAGCGGGAATGGTGACTGCTGCCACTGATCTGTGAACATATTGGGGCCTGCCCCTGTTGGTGTGGATGGCATTGGTCTCGCCAGTTCTTCTCGGGCCTGCAAAAGGCTTTCTTGTACTACTGGACGAGCTTGCACCATTGTCAGATATCTTACCCATTTTTAACAGGCTCTCAATTCTCTCCCCAGCTATGACAACATCTGCAAAGCTAGTGGAAGAGAAAGCATCCAGCCTGTCAATATATGTCCCCTCAAGGGTGTTCATAAACATATCTGCCATTTCCCTCTCAGACATAGGTGGCTGAACAGCAGCAGCCAATTGCCTCCATCTCTGGGCATATTCTCGGAAACTTTCTCTTGACGACTGTGACATTCCCATTAGGAGGGTCCTGTTGGGTGCCATATCTAAGTTATACTGATACTGTCTGATGAAGGCCTCTGCCAGGTCCTTCCAACACCTAATAGTTGCCCTTGTCAGATGGGAATACCATTCCCTTGAAGCTCCTGTCAAGCTGTCTTCGAAATAGAACATCCAGAGCTTCTCATCCATAGTATAGGCCTTCAGCCTCCCCAGAAATGATTGCAAATGAGTCCGGGGGCATGAAGTCCCGTTGTATTTTTCAAAACAAGGAGGCTTGAATTTATGGGGAATCCTGACCCCGTCTACCAAGCCCATGTCCATGACGTCGAAACCCAAAGAGTTTTGAGACTCTAAGGACCTCAATTTCTCAGCTATCTCATCCAGCCTCCTATCATAAGCTTCTTCCCCAGCACCCATTACTGTGAACTGATCCTCCTGGGGGTCTTCTTGAAGTACCTTGGCTGCAGTGGCAGTCCCTTGAACATTTGCAGGAATATTGACCTCTGGATGAAGATGGGGGCCAAATACAGGGGGGTTAACATGAGGTTGGACCCTTTCATTATTGCTTGTGCCGGCAGTCCCTATATGTGGATCTTCTTGATTTTGCCTTTCCACCATGGCCCTCAATCTTTCCTGGCTCTGAGCCATGTTGTTCATCACTTCCATAAACTGAGTCATCTGGTTTCTCATTTCCAATCTTTCGTTCGCCATTTGGTTTCTGACCTCAGTAAGGTCCTGCTGCATCTGATCCATTTGTATGCCCGGAAGGTTGTTACGGGTCGGATAACGGTGCAGACGGTTGAGGGGAAATACTCGGCGCCGAGCAATAGTTCCTGAACATCACAACAAAGTTAGCAGCAATAAAACAAAAACCTACAAAAACAAACAAAAGGGTTAGCATGCAATGCAGTATGCCTATTTGTTTTCAAGGTATCCGGTTTGGCATTCGGTTTTGACCCTTCCAGACCCTTGAAGATGTTGTTGATGTTGCTTTCGAAGTAAACTTGGATGGAACAAACCAATACATATATTACAAAAGCAAAATGGTACATGGTTTGTTTACAAATACAAGCCCTCTGAGGGGTCAAAATACATCACAGGAAAATAAAAGTACATGGAATGAAAGCAACAACAAATGGTCAAACACCAAGACCAAACTCATCCTCACGAACTTCCCTAAGAAGTGCTTCGGTCACAGGATCAGCCGGACGCTCCGTGAGATTCCTGATGAGGAGATTCCGGGTCGTAACAGCTGCTGTTAGTTTCTTGTGCTGGCTTTGGTCCTTTGACCTCTTCACTCCAGCTTTGATCTTCAGCTATGATATCTCCTTCTGGGCTGCTGCCAGGGCTTCTTGCTGCTTTTTTGCACTAGCTTCCAGTTGCTCCATCTTGTCTTGAACTCTCTTGTCCTCCAGAGTACGAGCCTCGGTGATCCTGTCCCATCGGGCCTGACTCTCCTTCAGATACAAGTCTGTCCTTGCTCTCTGGAACTGGGCTTCCTTGCAAGCATTCTTCAGAATTCGCTCTCCAGCTTTAGACTTTTTGATATAATCCCCAGACTTCTCAATCTTAACCAGATGCTCCACTCTCAACTTCTCTAACCTCTCAATATCCATCCTGCCATCATCCCTCTCCCGGAGAGTCTTCTGCAAAGCCTGGGTTAACTTCTCATTTCTTTCCTTCAAGCTCTCAAACTACTCCAAACTGATAGTGGCAGGGGGTGGTGCTGAAGATGATTCAGGCATATCTTCTATGGTAAAGGGCATTCCAGAGAATTGAGCCCTGGCATGGGACCACTCATAATATTGTGCTGATGCCACATTGCTGCACTTCCCCAGAATGGTTACTCCCTTGGTTTGAACATTATCCCAGGCCCAAGCAGCCTGCCTAATAATAGCCAGATTAGGCTTGTTCTCACAATAAAGAGTCTCCACCAAGTCCTGTGCCTTAGGAGAGTGGACCAGTGCATAGCCCAGTTGCCTTTTGAATAGCAGAGGGTTGTAATTAATACTCCCCTTAACTCCTATTAGGGGCACATTGGGAAAATGCCCACAGCTGGTGATGATATCCCTGCCTTTGGTGCTTTGAGTGCACCATCTGATATCAGCTGAGGTTAGAGCAGTGAGACTCTTAGCCCAGTTTCTCTGCTGATGAGGATTCAAAAATGCATCTGTCCTGGGTAGATGCCTGAGAAGCCAAGTGTGTAACAATGGAGCACAACACCTTACTAATCTTCCCCTCTGCTTTTCATTCCTCTGATGCACTGAGTAGTAGAGATCCCCCAATAAAGTGGGCACTGGGTTCTTCAAGATGAAAAGATGGATTGCATTCTTGCTAATGAATCGAGGCTCATCTGCAAACAACACAATTCCATATATACTCAAGGCCAATAAAGCACAGACAGCTTTCCACTCTCCTAAAGAAGCTTTCAGGGTAGCTTGAGAGATCAAGAAATCCAGATGGAAGCCAGGGATTCCAGCTTTAGAAGTCATATGCTGCTCAATCAGGACAGGTTCCAGATGCAAAGCCTTTGCTACTTCTTCATTACCGGGAAAGACCATCTCAGGGTTGAAAGGGACTCCACCCCTGATAGGTATACCAACCAATGATGAGTATTCTTCCAATAAAGGGCCCAACTGAAAGTCCTGAAAAGTGAAACATCTCAGTGGGGGATCATAAAACTGAATGCAAGTGTGGATCAGGCTTCTCTGTGAAGGGTCCAGATCCATAACCATATCAAGTATATCTCCAAAGTGTTCCCTGAACAATGGTATGTGATCTGGAGTGATCAGGGTCTGAATCCTCCTGATGTCAGATAGCTCTGGCTGGAAAAAGTGATAGGTGATGTTGCTCTTTTTAGGAGCCATGATGTTGAGACTGAGTAGAGACAAGTGCAGATGATAATGCTGAAGAAATGGCCATTGATTGGCTGGTGCAGGTGATAGTTGAAGCAGGTGCTGATGAAGATGGGTCAATGCTGAAGATGGGGTCAAAACCAAAACCAAAGATGAAAGTGGATACCCTGAAACACAAATAAGCAAATGTCAATATGATGCAATGAGTATGTATGCAAATGATATGCAAGGGTTTGTGACTGAGCTGGATCTGATCAAAAACTCTGATATAGGTCCAAGTATGTTCAAGAATTCCAGATGGAGGTCTATAAATCCGGTAACCAAGGTGGGGGACTCAAATAAAGAGCCACATGTCCAGGGTTTTAGAATCACAAGAACTGTTCCAACATGGAGTATTCTTAATCAAGTCAAAGTAACAGGGTATTCTGAGGTCAAGGTACCTGCAAACCTGTAAACAACCCAACCCCCTCACAGGTGGTGTTCTAAAACAAGGATCCTCAGACTTGGATCAGTTATGAGAAGTGTAAACACTTCTAACCCGGAGGTACAGTGTTTACAATAACCATAAAAGTTCCTCCTCTAATTCACCTCAGTTTCTGAAGGTCAAAACTAAAGGTCATCCAGACTTAGCAGGCTTCCCAGATAGCCCTAGCATTGCAGGAAATCTGCAACACAGAGTTCTCAAGAAGAAACACATATCTGAACCGTGTTTCATATTCCCGCACCAGACCGAGATGGAATGGGAAAGAATATGAACCACTCTAGCCTAGGTGTCACTCAGGTCCCAGGTATAGGACCTTAACTCTCAATGGAACACCCACCCACCAAAGCAAACAACAGATCCAGCCAGCAGCACAGTATGACAATATGATAATATATGCATAAAGCTATAAGAAAGCAATAAACAAAACTGTACAAAATAAATACAAATACACAAACACAAATAAGCACATAACACCCCAGTAAACACAAATCAAACAAGCGCTAGGAGGAACCCACAAAAAGAACCAGAAGCCCTGGTTGCAGTATAAACCTCCCCAGCAGAGTCGCCAAGCTGTCGCTCCCGATAAGTGGGACCGGCCCAGATAAAGGTACAGATGCGAACGGTCGGCGAAAGGGACAATGAGAACACACAGCCGTGAACTCACTGGAGATGAATAGAGTCGCCAGCTAGGCATTTTTATCCCGGAGGAAAGGCAATGCTGCATAGGCCTAGAAAGAGATGGATAAGACGGTTGCGAACCAGAGAGACTGAGAAAGGGGGTTGGTTACAACCTGGGAAGGTATTAGCACCCAGATTGTCCGTCGTACTCGACGGGATCCACGCTTAAAAGATTTATGTTTTAAAGGGGTAGTGTCAGTGCAATTTGTGTATCAAGGAGCTGGAAAAGGATATACAGGTGTCAGTGTAAAAGAAGTGTGAAGTGTATAAATGATGTGTCAGTGTAGGAACAAGAGTGAAGTGCTCATGATAATGAGGCTAAGAGAATGAAGCTGGAAAGAGGGGGAATATACAGAGACTTTTGTTCGATAACCGTTAAGTTATGCCTACGTATCCTCTCGTGCAATGAGGAAGTCAGAACACCGTAGTTCGACCCAAAGAGACTGAAAGATGAATTGACTTGTGAACTGCTTACTTGTCTATGCTCAAGTGTATGACCTGTCTGGCTCAGGTGCAAACTGTCTTGCATTAGACGGAAGAAGCAAGCTCTCGCTTGTGAGTGAATGAGATGAGAAAAGAATCCCGAAGGAGACGATTATTGTTTGTTTTTGAGTTTTCAGTCTTTTATTGTTTTTGGATTTTGTCATAAGTTAATGAGCTTAAGTCTAAACCAATGGATTTAGTAAACTCATCACATCTTCCCTCTGATTAGGGGTAATGAGAACACCTTAAGTGTGAAGTCAGCTTCTCACACTTAAACACCTTTGGTGTAGGATTAAGATCATTAACCGACTTGTGATTAATTAGATGTTTTTGGTGTTTTGTTTAGTGTTAAGTAATGAGGTTAAGCCATAATCAGGGATTTAACAGACTCATTACACCATCCTAATAGAAGGATAATAGATGAGAATGTTTAAGCTGAGGAAAGCTCCTCAACTTAATCCATGATTAGGGATTAAACTCATGACAAAACAAGCCTTTGATTAAGTGGATTTTATTTAATGGTATGATGATGAAGTGATTTTTATGATTTGTAAGACAACTTGAGGGGGACTTGTCCATTAACACTAGGGTTAGTCCTTCTTAAACAGTTAAGGAAGAATTAGAACCCTAATGCAAGGCCCAAGTTACAAGTATGATGTCTTGATGATTATTAGATGAATTGATTAAGAGATTTAAACACATTAAGGGTTTAACACTTAGGATTAAAGTTATACACTCCATCCTAAGAGAAGGATGCAGGCATAAGCTTAATCACAAAGCCTTAAAGCCTTTAGGGTTTAGTCCCTGATTATGAGGTGAGAAGAGATGACTCAAAAGAGACACAAAGGTAAAAACTAAAAGGGGAGACTAATCAAAACCCTAATCATTGTCATGCTTGGTTGTTCCTAAGGTTTGTGAGGTTTAACAAGAAGAAGCCTTCAATGGAACCACCAGGAAGCAGATGAAAGGATCAGGAGAAGCAAAGCAACTTGCTTCATTCAAGAAGTCAAGTCACTTGAGGAAAGAAAGTGGGAAGAAGAAGAATGAGCAAGCCCAAACTCAATCACATAACAAAATGCAGCAAAGGATGCAAGAGAGATGAAAAGAAAAGTTATGAGAAGTGAAGGCAAATTCACTTCTCAAAGTCACTTACCACCTGAAAGGTTAGAAAAGAAATGCAATGCAAAATGGGATGAGATGACATGATGCAAACCAAAACCAGAAACACATACATGATGCTAATGATGTTATGAGATGCTACAAACATGAAGCAGCACATAGAAGTGATCATACAAGCTCATGGATGCAAATGGAGCAAGTTAAGAACCAAGAATATACATGAAAAGTTATGAGATGCATATGGCATACAACATGACAAATGCAAGATGCAATGATCAAACATGCTTTCAATATGTCTTATGATGTCAAATGAATCAAATGGATGCTTGAAATGTCATGGCAAGTCATGCTATGCAAGAGAATGCAAGATGGATGCATATGGAAGCCCAAATTAGGGTTTATGAACAATACATCAAACAAAAATCAAAATCAGAAGCAAACCCTAAGATAAAAAATTGAAAATTCCACTCAAAGGACCCCTAATCCTATACTAACCCAATTCCCAAAGGAGAGGTTTCAACTCTTAACCAATTTCAAGTTATGGTTTTCTTAAGATTTCTAGGGTTTTAGGGTTCCTAAACAAAGAAATTACCAAACAAATTGAAAAAGAAAGATCAAATCATGGCCATTTAATCTCACAAACTTCATGCTAAACACAATGCAATGCAAAAAGAATCAATGTCCAACTCCTCATGAATAGGCAGAAATGATTTTTTGAACTTTGGATCAAAATAATGCACAAAAATGATTTTAATTCAATGAAAAATTCTCAAAATGCATCAAGATCAAAAAAGAAATTTGGTTTGAAGGTTGGACAATGTTTCTAAATGTCTTAGAACATTTCATGAATTTTTTGGTGATTTTTAAATACCTAAAAGTATTTTTAATAAATTAATTCTCATTAATCAATTAAAAATAAACTTTTAAATATTTAAAAATACTTTTTTAATGCTAAAAATAAAATTAAAAATATTTTTGTGTTTTAAAAATTAGTGAAACTCTTGAGAAAAAGTTTCATAATTTTTAAAACAATTTTGCTATTTTTAACAAATTATGTAAAACAAATGAGAAAAATATGAAAATAAAATGAAAATAAATGAATTAAGGGAGAAGTCAGCTGATCCAAGGGCCTGAATTCAAACTGGCCAGCGCGCGCATTGACCTGGCGCCATATCCAAGGGCCAGCATTCAAACCTGGCTAATTAATGCTTAAACCCTAATCTCGCCGCTAATCACTTTCAGATGACCGGAACAGTGTTCCGGTCATCTTCTCCGTTCACCCCAAACCTCAAACTCCTTCAAAACGCATCTAAAACGAAATCTAAAAACACAGAAATGATTCCCACTCACTCACGAATCAAAACCCTAAATCAAAACAAATTTATTTTTCCAGGAATGGATGAATCGAAGCAAACAAGAACTAGGGCAAAAGAGTTTCAGAGGCTGATTAAACTCTCATCTCTCAACCATTTTCAAAACTAATGACATCAGAGTGATCAGGAGAGCATATAGAACAACTTAAGAACTTTAAAAATGATTTCTGGAAAAAAAGTTCTTGAGCTACCTGAGTTTCGAAGCTTTCACTCCAGCAGCTTTCTGACCTCTCCCTTTGATGCAATCCACTTTACTTGGTCCCCTGATGATCCTTGAATGCTTTGGAGGAGTTTATGTTGGCTGGTTGAGGAGTTTGAACAGCTTCTGCTCAAGCTCAGTTGAAAATGGTAATGGTGATTCAGGCTGTTTCAGGCCAATGTGAGTGGTTCTTTGTGATCAAGATGATGAGTGGAGAAGGTTTGTGGAGTTTGTTTGGGTGTTTATGGCTTGTGGAGTGAGTTTCGAATGGTTTTGCTTCTGAGAGTGAAAATGGAGGAATGGTGTTCTTGCTTGATTCAGGCCTAAGTTTTGTTGGTTTTTGCTCAGTGGAGCAAGGTGAGTTGATCTATGAAAATGGTTTTTGTGTTTGTGTGTTGGGCAGAGAGTTTCGAAGAGAAATGCTTGGAGGGGTGGTTTTGTGTATGTGATGCTCTTGTGTGTTTCAGCCTTGCTTGATGTGTGTTATGGCCAGCATTTGCTTTGCATAAAGAACTCCCATTGGTCAGGTGATGTGACCTGGCCTGCTGTGATTGGGATGTCTACTTTTGCAAAAAGTCCACTTTGTCGTAAGAGAGGCATGGGCTTGGTTCTAGGCTAGCACAAGTACATGGACTGGCGCAGCATGGTGTGTGAGTGATGCTAGGAAGGTTCAGCAGTCAAGGCAACTAGTTGGTGAAGTGTGATGAGTGGTTTTGCAAGTTGGTTCCTTTTGAAACTTCATGAAAATCTCTTGCCTTGCCAACCATGAACATGTGATCTTTTGGTTCAAATCTGATTTTTAGGTCACATGTGATGTTTGTACATTGGTTTGATATGAACTAGAAGCCAAAAATGCCTTGGTACAAAGTTTTTTGCAAGTTTCCCACTTGGTGCACAACTTGAAAATTAGTGATTTTTGCCAACTTTGTCACACCATAACTTTTGATCCAAAATGAATTAGGTCATGTTCTTGTACTTTTTGAAAAGGAAAAAATGTATTCTACAACTTTCATGACCAAAGTTTTTCCATTTGAAGCATTTTTGGATCAAAAAGCAAGGCTTGAAAAATGGCATAAAATGACATATTCTTGAAAAGTCAACCATGCCCTAAAAAGTCAACTTTGCAAAAACTTGTAATTCTTGAATTTTGTGAACTTCAACCTTCTTCCATGATCAAATAAAGATCATACACACTCAAAATGATGAAGATCACCCCTTGGTTGGGTCATTGGGGGCCTCAGATGCCCTGATTTTACACTGACTTGTCTGTAAAGTCAACTCTTGATCAGATGACTTCCCCATGGAATTTCTTCATGAAAATTGATATGCATACTCCCTATACCATATAGAGACCAATGGAAACAAGAATGACCAAAAAATTTGGAGTTATGGCCTCTGAAACCAAAACCCTAATTTTAGGTCAACTGTGCAGTCAAACCTGGCTCTGCATCCATACCAATCTCAGTTCTTGTGATCCTTTTGCATTTTTGACTTTGAGAGGATGTGATATGATATAAGAACACACATGGACCCCTTTGAAGTGATTGTTGACATTTGGAGTGGCTCAAGAAGCTCTTGGATTGCTCAGATCACAAACCTTAGATGCAGATGACTTAGAAACTATGCAGTGAATCAAAAATGGGATATGAGGTGATATGATTGTGTTTATGCATATGAAATGATCAAAAGCCATGGTGTGAATGGGTGAGGGCAAATTTGGGGTGTTTACAGATCTCTCCGTCCATCTCTACATACTTGAATGTTGATAAGTGGCTTACGAAGATGTCTTCCTCTCTGCACACTGTGATTACTTGGCCATCAACCACATATTTGAGCTTTTGATGCAGAGTGGATGTTACAGCTCTGGCAGCATGAATCCATGGGCGTCCCAACAAGCAGTTGTACGCGGGCTGAATGTCCATGACGTAGAAGATACTTTTGAAAACTTGAGAATCTATTTTCACGGGTAACTCAACTTCTCCAAACACCGACCTTCTGGACCTGTCAAAAGCTTTGACTATCAAATCACTGGGCCTCAGGACTATACCATCAACATTGAGCTTCATTAATGCTTTCTTCGGAAGTACATTAAGAGAAGAACCTGTATCAACAAGGACATGTGACAACACAGCACCCTTGCACTCCATAGTGATATGTAGTGCTTTGTTATGGTTACGGCCCTCTGACGTAAGGTCTCTGTCTGTAAAGCCCAGCCCGTGGCTCGCATTCACACTGCCCACTACAGCTTCCAGTTGATTGACAGTTATTTCTTGAGGAACATAAGCCATCTGCAGCACTTTCAATAAATCTTCCCTATGTGCAGGAGAACACATCAGCAAAGAGAGAATGAATATCTTGGAAGGTGTCTGGTTCAACCACCTTATAATCACTCTTTTTAATTATGCGCATAAATTCCTCGACCTCTTTCTCAAAGGTTCTCTATCCAGCAGCAGGAGTTGTTGATTCTTCAGTCACAGCTTGCTTTCCCTTAGCCTTTGTCGAAGCCTCAGCCTTAGGATCCCCTCTCAGAAATGGGGGAGCAAATAGACGACCACTTCTCGTAAAGCCTCCAACTCCTCCGACGTTCACTACAGTCGGGTCAACAGCAACTGACTTACTCTCAACTTTCAGTCCAGCCACGTACACATCTGAGCCGTAATGCCATGGAATGGCTTTATCATCTGTATAAGGAACAGGCCCAGGCACGATGATAGTCACAGGACTAACCTCAGGAGCATAAATGGTTACAGACTCTCTTCTGGCAGGCATCTCAGCTTCATCATAGAAAATGGTTATAGTGGACACATCACCAGCTTCATTACCAACCTTGTTAAACTGCAAAGATCCTTCATCAATCAGCTTCTGCAGCCCCATCTTCAGGTCTTCACACCCATTCTCTGAATTCATACACTGCTCACAATCAGGACTGCATCCTGGAAACACTTGACCTTTCAACAGCCTCTCTTTCACCACCAACAGCGGAGTCTTCACTTCCTCTATGCTCAGAATCAGACTTAACTTTTCACCACCCTCAACAGCATGTATCCTAGCCCCTCCATGATTCAGAATAGGGTTTGAAGTAACATTTGGCGGTGGTGCAAAGTTAATCGCTTTGGAGTCTATCAAATCTTAAACTTTATGCTGTAGCGCCCTGCACTTCTCAGTTGAGTGTCCGGGTGCCCCTGAATGGAAAGCGCATCTTGCATTGACATCGTACCCCACTAGAAGCTCTCCAGGTGGTGGTGGTGCCAAAGTTCTCAATTGTATCAAATTCAGGTCCAACAATCTTGGTAGCAAAGCAGCGTATGTCATGGGGATCGCTTCAAGCACCCTATTAGCCGGACGAGTTTGCCTTGGCTGATAAGGTCTTTGTTGATAGTTGTTACGTTGTGGTTGTTATTGTTGTTGTTGAGGTGGTACCTGCTGCACAGGCCTGGAAGGAATTGTGACAGCTGCCACATGCTCATATGGTCTTCTATACCCTCGGCCCCGTCCTCGGCCAAACACAGCATTGGTCTCACCTTCCCTCCTTCTTGGGGGTCCGCCGAAAGCTTTTCTTGCTCCATTCGAGCTGCTCGCACTTGTATCATGAATCTTTCCCATCTTTAGCAAAGTCTCAACCCTCTATCCAGCAATTACTATATCGTTGAACTTGGTAGCTAAACAAGACGCCAATCTTTCGATAAACACTCCTTGCAAGGTCCCCATGAACATATCGGCCATCTCATTCTCCAGCAGTGGTGGTTGCACGCTGGCAGCGAGCTAACGCCACCTCTGAGCATATTCTTTGAAACCCTCCTTAGCAGTTTGAGACATGTGTTGCAATTGAGTGCGATTTGGAGCCATGTCCAAATTATACTGGTATTGTCTCACAAAAGCCTTTGCCAGGTCCTTCCAGCTTTTGATGTTGACTCTGTTTAGCTTCATATACCATTCCAAGGAGGCCCCGACCAGGCTGTCCTGGAAATAGTACATCCATAGTTTTTCATCATCAGTGTGGACAGCGATCCTTCCTACAAAGGACTGAAGATGGGTCTTTGGGCATGCTGTGCCATTGTATTCCTCGAAAGTTGGGACCTTGAACTTGTAAGGGATCCTAACCCCTGGAACCAAGCCCAAGTCAGTAATGTCAAATCCCAAGGAGTTCTGGGATTGAATAGCCCTGGCCTTCAGCTTCGTCCAGCAGAGTGAACTGTTCATCCTGTCCGTCCATTTGCACATTGTTTAGACCATCATTGATTATGGTAACCCCTGGCTGTGTTACAGGGATTTCAACTTGACGGGCGCCCGCACCGTTACGATTACCTCCCTTAGCAGTACCGTTGTTTCTGGCTTGACCATTTTCTATCAACTCCCGCAGACGTTCTTGATTCTGACCCATGCCTGCCATCAAGGTCATAAAATTGTCCATCCTCAGTCTCAGGTCAGCTAAGTCAGCTTGCATTTGATCCATGATTCTCTCTCTGTTGACCTTTGTTGGATATCTGTGTGCGACTGGCTGTTCTCGAACTTTCCTGGGAGCTATAGTGCCTGAAACACAAAAGACATTAGAAACTGAAACACTACCTGCAAAACGAACAAACACGTCATATGCATGCAATGTAACTGCTCATGTTCCCAAGTTTTAAGCATTTGCATGCCCCAGTTCTGGCATCTACTCCAGACAGCCACTTTGAGTATTAACTTTCAAGCTTTCTCTTTGGAGAGTGTTCAGATATTAGCAGTACCAGACAAACGAGTCTTGTATATTCAGAAATGATAATTTGCACATTAACACTGTATATCATGGACAAACCATTGTCAGCCAAAAGTTAGAGCATCAACAGAAATATTCCCCGAAGGGTTACAAGCCATTACATGAATAAAAGACAAAAGATAAAATAAGCAAGACTCCTACAACAAGTCTCTAGGTAGTCTGAAAAAATAAACTAAACTAGAGACCCAGGCTCTGCCACCTCTGCTCTGCTATTCTTGACACCCGCTCTCAGCTTGAGCTCTTCAATCTCCTTCCGTGCCTCTTCCAAGGCTAACTGGCTTTGTGCTAACTGCTGAGTCTTTTCCCTCCGAATGTTGTGGACTTGCTCCACCTCTTCCTTCTTATAGGCCATTTGTACTTCAAAGAACTCTTCTTTCTCTTTAAACTTCTTCTGCTCTTCCTCCCTTTGGCCTTGCAACCAAACAATGTATTGACGAGCTTCCTTGAGAGTCTTCAAAGTCTTTTTGCGTTTAGCTTCTCTTTTTGCCTCCATCAGACCCAACCTGTGAAAGTGAGATTTCCTTCCAGCAAAGTATTTCTCTTTAGCTTCCAAAGAGGCTTGGATCTTCTGCAGCTTTCCTTCTGCTTCATTCTTGGCCCTGTTGGCAAGATGGTACAGACTAACCATTTCAGCATTCTCCACTCGAACTTCATGCAGCTGAGCTTCCAATTTCTTGTACTCTTCAAGGGAGACAGTACTCTGGCTTGGAACTTCTCTGGGATAAAGTGGAGCTTCTACTGAGAAAGGCATGAGAACTTCTTCTACATGTTTTTGCAACCATGCAGCAAAAGGTGGATACGTCTTGGGATCTACTCTGCCAAAATCATTCTTACCCTTCCTTATCCTGTGAGCCCATGCTTGGGAGGCTTGCAAAACTAACTCCTTGTTTCCTTCCACAGGAAAATACAAAGACTCAGCAAACTCTTCCATCTGTGGTGGATCTTTCAAAGGATAACAAAATTACTTCCTGGCTAATGTTGGATGATAACTGATCACACCTTTCCTTCCCAGCAAAGGCACTCCAACAAATCTTCCACAACTGACCAGCAATTCTTTTCCTAGCAAATCTCTGTCATATCCCCAAGCAATATCTTCAGCAGTTAGCCCCATCAACCTTCTTGACCATCTCCACTCATCCCTCGTTTCCTTGAAAGCACCTGATTTTGGCAGTTGTCTGGCAAACCGCTCAGCAAACAATGAAGCACAACAACAAACTGGTCCACCCCTACCTTTCTCATTCCTGTAGTGAACACTGTAATAGAAGTCACCCAACAAAGTTGGCACTGGATTGCCTTTAGAAAATATCGAAATCACTTCCAAGATTACAAATTCTTTCTCTCCAGGGAACAAGCTAGACCCATACACCATCAAAGCCAGTAAAGCACCAAAGTCACCCCAACTACTCTCTTTAGCATATATCTCTGCCTCTGGTATGAGCACACTCCAAGGGAGTCCTTTGCCTTCACTATCCTTCAGAGCCTTCTTGACTGTAGCAGCTGGAAAATGACAAACTTTGGCTATGTCTTCTTCTTTAAGCACCACCTCAGATCCATAGAAAGGCAGGGTCTCTCTGACTGGAACATTCAGAATGCTGGAAATCTCCTCCAAGGTGGGAGCCAAGATGTAACCTGGAAACACAAAGCAACGCAGCAGGGGATCATAAAACTGAAGAAAGGTATGCAAATTGTCCTTCTAGTCTGCAGTGGGCTTGTCCACATACTTCAATATCTTGCCATATCTTTTCCTTAAATTGCCCAAGACTTGGTCATTCATCAGACCTGCTAATTTCTGAACACTTCTGACTTCAGGCTGAAGAAAAGTATAGTGAACATTCTTTTTCCTTGTAACTCTTCTGATTTATGCCATCTGAAGATAAGATTGACCAGAACTGGGAGTTCATTATGAATAATGACCTGAAAAATGGAAACATAAACAGTTAAGGCAAGAATGATGCAAATGCAAATGCAATGCAGGCATATGATCAATCTGGGACCATCTGGATACTAAACACTGAACACAAGAACCCTCTGATCAATTGCAAACCAAAAAATCCTCTGAATCACAACCCTCTGATAGAAGATCTCAGAACCACAGTACCAAGAAAACCAGAACACCAGAACCATAGGACCATAGGACCAGAAATCATAATAAGGACCACTGATAATGAGGGTATGTAGAGGCCAAGGGTTCCTGCAAACCTGTAAACCCCTCCCAATCTCACTGGTATGCTCCGGGTCAGACATCACGGACTCTCAAAGCCGAATAGCAATAATACTTTCACCATCTTCGAGAAATGGCTCATGACCAAATCAGGGAATCAGTTTGGCATTATATACTACACAGGGAGGCCTCAGCTGAGTCCGGGAAGACAAGGTCATCCTATGTAAGTCCCAGGTGGGCCCTCGGATGTGAATGGGTTTGCCACAAAATATGGTCTGCCACTGTCATCACTAAAGAGGGATGTTTCCACAAGGTTCTCAAAGATCGGTCCCCAGCTGCACATAACTATCAAGATTATGAAATGAGAGAGGAAGATCCCCAAATCAAAACATTTCCAAGATGGTCGCAAGTCTGGGCGTGGAACTCACTACTACCCCCATGACAAGATCTCATGAGGCCAAAGTGGAACCACTCTAAGTCCTAAGGTGCACTCGAGCCATGGTAATGAGCTCATCTCTCAGAAACAGTATCACCCATCCCACCAAACAGAAAATCCAGTCCAGACAGTCCAGTATATAATATGATGTAGAAAATAAATACTGAAAATCGTAAATAAAGCTGTAAATAAAACTGTAAATAAACAACAGTAAAATACAACACACAACAGCAAGCAATCATCACCCAAAGAAACAGAAGCAAACAAACGCTAGGAGAGACTCACAGGGGAACCAGAGATACTCTGGTTATTCGATCCCCAGCAGAGTCGCCAGCTGTCGCTCCCCGGATTTCCATCCTGGTACAAACGCGAAAGTGGCGCGGAAAAGAATAGAGTCGCCAGCCAGGCATTTTTATCCCGAAGGAACGAGAATGGTAATGCGGCACAAACCAGAAGAAAAGAAGAGGAAGGAAACGGGTCCTGCGAACCAAAGAGACTGAGCTCGGGAGTCGGTTACGACCTGGGAAGGTATTAGCACCCAGATCGTCCGCCGTACCCGACGGGATCCACGCTTGCAAACGAAACTACTTCAAAGGGTGAGGGTATGAAAGCTGCTGCAAAAGAAAAGAAATGAACTGGAAAAGAAACTGAGAAAGGAAAAGAATGATAAAAATGGAGAAAAATGTAGGGAAAATAAAGGTTGTGCTCGAACGGGCCCTACCCCGCTGCCTACGTACCTCATCAGGATAATGAGGATCAGAGACGCCGTAGTTCCCCTAACTAGGGGTGGAAAAGAAATTGCTTGTGAATTAAGGCTTGAACTGCCTATGCCAATGCTCAGGTGTTGCAGACTCGGACGACGAGTGCGTAACCGTTTTGCAAAATGACAACTAGGAGCAAGTTCGCGTACGGAGCGAAGGAGATGAGAAAAGAATTCCCGAAGGAAAGACGCTTATTGTTTGTTTGTGTTTTTTTATGAAGCTTTTTATGAGTGTGTCACGAGAAAGTGAACTCAAGCTCTTTTCCATGGAATGTGCACTTGTGACTACATTCCAAGATGGAATAATAGAACAAGCACACTCAAGTAAGGAGAAGATCCCCAAAACTTGAATCTAGAGATTAGGGCCTAAGCTCACTAACTCATTAACTTATTAAGTATTTTTGGTATTTACAATGAAGAAGTGTTTTTTATGCTTTTCTTTGTGAAGAAGATACCTTAATCAGACTTGTGCATCACAAGATAAGCTTGTACTATCCCAAGATGGGAAGACTACAAGTACCTCACGGGATAAGGCTATTGCTCAAGGTATTACTTCAAACTTTATTAAGTGTTTTCTTTAAGGTTATGAGATGAGAAGAGAAGAAGAACCAAAAGGATCACAAAGGTAAAAAGTCTAATGGGGGACTAAAGAATCCTAAGTGTTGTCATGCATGGATATCCTAAGGTTAGTGTGGTATTCTATCCTAAAGAAGAAAGAAGAAGAGAAGAAGAAGAAAGAAGAAGAGATGAGTAAGGCCTAAGCCCAACAAGCAAAGGGTTAGTACAAATAAGAATAAGGAGAGAAGAGATGAGATTTGGAGATGTGGGAAACACATCCACACCTCACACTTACCATAGCCCCTGAAAAGGTTAGCAACATAAGCATACAAGTGAAACACAATGAGCAAAATGACATGCCAACATCATACAAACAGAAATGAAGTCATATATACAAATGCTCAATGGATATGAAAGTTACAAGAACGAGAAAGAAGCATGCAAGTCAATTAAGAGACAAAATGAATCACATGGCAAACAAATGCAAACTTAATGAGATACAAAGAAAAAATTCACAAGCATGAACTCAAAGCCCAAGACCAGAACCAAATCAATTCAAAGAAATGCTTAAGAAGCAAGAAAGATGAAGAGAAGAGAGGCACAAGACCAAACAATCACATTATGAGATGAAAAGGAGCAAAGAAGATGAGATGAAAGCACATAAGAAATGGAAGAACTTAAAAAGCAAGACAAACACAAAATTTCTAAGACACAAACCCAAAGCTAAGATCAGAAAGGCAACCATACCCCAAAGAGACCCCAAATGAGAAGAAGAAGTTGGCACAAGTGCCCTTCTAAGCTAATAAAAGACCTTATGATCAAAAGGAAACAAAATGGGACAAGGTAAGAAGAAATATTCAAATAAAATTAACAATGCATCTAAAAATTCCACAACTTAGGAAAAATGATCCTCAAACATGATATAACAATGAGCCAAAAGGGTTGGGAGAAATTCAGAAGCTAGATAGGTCAAATGAGGACTTAAACATGAACTAGGGTTAAGAAACTTCACTTACAAGGCAAGGACCAAAACCCAATGTACAAATTTCTAAAAATCAAGGAAAAAATCACACATGAACTACATCCTCTTATGAATCCAGAGCAAAAAGAACCAACACAAAACTCAAAATGATGATCACTAAGGAAAATGAACAAGACAGGATGCACAAAAAGGACTTAAAAAGAATTAATCAAATGGAAGAATTAATTGACACGTGGATATTAGAAATAAATGGAAAAGAAAAATATAGAAAATTAGAGAAAACTCAAATTGACTTACATGAATTAATTTGGAATTTTTTGAAGCTTGGAAGTATTTTAAAAAATTAAAAACCAAAATGATGATAAAAGAAATAAAAAAAGAAAAGAAATAAAATGAGAAATGAGGCTGGGGGTGAGAATAGAAGAGAATGCAGTTCAAAAAAATTGGGCTTAGAAGTCTGGGGGGTGCGGATATCATTTGAGGCCCACCCAAATTGTGGTGGTTCACTTGTATAAGGTGGAAATTCAGAGGAAAATATAGGAAAAACAACTGGCCGTGAGATGAAATGGACGTATCTGGTGACATGGCTCATTAAATGACATAACAAAATAACAGGATGAGAGCTGAGGGAGTACAATAATAAACATGGGACGCAACACACCAAACACACTCAGAATGAAAACATAAGAGAGGAAGGCACGTGAAGGGGGGGCTCCTCATTAAATGAGGTGGCAAGACCTGGTGCGTGGATGTGAAATGATCCAAGGGCAGAAAACTCATCTTCAACCTCATAAACCCTAATGCAAACATTTCCAGATTCCGGTGACTGGAGCTAGGGCTCCGGCACCGGAAATTGCACCAGATGAACAAACAACAATAATAATGCACAAGGACCTCCAGATTGACTAATTGGACTATGATGAGTTCAAATATGAGCATGAAAAAATCAATAGATCAATGAATCTCTTGGATCGAGCACAAACAGTTTGAACCATAAAGTTCAAATTCAAATATCCAGCTCATTAGTGCACCAATTTTGAAACCAAGACTAGCATAATGATCAGTGAAGCAAGAGGATTATAATGCACATAATCAATTTCATTTTCAGATCTGAAGATTCAGAGTCATACCTGAGTTTGCAGATCTTGAGAAAACTTGTTAGAAGTCCAGATGATTAAGCAAAAGCACTCCAAATACACTCTAGTTGCAAAATAAATGCAACTAGAGTCTTAAATCTTGCTGGATCTGAGGATTTGCAAGCAACTGCCCTGAAATGGCAAGGTTGTGATTCTTGAGAGATAGCTTGAACAATGGTGAGATTAATGATCCTGAGCTTCCAAGGATGAAGGATCTATGAGTTGTTTTTGGAGAGAGCTAGTATGTGATGAGATTCAATAGAAAATGCAAGTTGTGCAAGAAGGTGGAAACTCAGTAATGAGAGAGAACTGAGGCAAGCTAAAACCCTAATTTGTTTTATATCATGTCATGAGAAAATGTTGAGGAAATGAAGAAGTTTGCACGTGGGAATGAAAAGTATTTGTGATTTTGCAAATTTTGCAATTTTGGTGTGATATCATGTAATCCTCATGCACTCTCTTGCCTTCAGCCCATGTGCACTCTAATCTGACCCCTTAATCTCAAACAAACAAAATCCTGGCCATTAGATTAAAGTATCACACTCTTTTCATGTTCATGCATTTTTTGCCCTTATGAAGTAACATTCTTGTTGTGCACGAATTTGATGTATTCTTTTGAGAAAAATGATCCAATTGCATTGCATTTTAATGTTGTAAACTTATTTGATCCATACCAACACTTAAAATGAAGTTTTGTGACTTTTGGCTTTGGTGCATGCATGAAAATCAACATTTGCCCTAATTTTAGCCAAATTTTCGAGGGGCTTAGCTTTCTAACCATGAAGGCTATGAAAAAGTACTTGTACTTTTTGAAAATGGGAGGCCTTAATCTCCAACTTTCATGTTTGACTTTGGTCCATTTTAAGAATTTTTCATTAAGTTAAGGTCACTTGAATTTTAGGGCGAAAGTTGCCAAAAATGGCATTTTCTCAAAACCAACTTTGCACCAATTTTGCAAAACCCCTCAAAACTTCATGATTATTGATCTTTGAACTTGCCAAACCTCTTCTAACATTATAAGAACATCCCTTGGCTAGAAAAAATGGATTGGACCCCTTGAAATCATACAGTTGACTTTTTTAAGGCACGGTTGACCAATTACTTCATCTGCAAGCAACTGAAGAAATTCTTGACTTCAACAAGGAATTTTCTCACCAAAATTGGTACCTAGGATCCTCTTGACATATAAAAGACTTTTCCTAAATGAAATGGCCAAAGTTTTGAGGTTTTCATGCTTGAATATCAAACCCTAGTTAAGGACCATTGTGTAGGAGCTTGCCTTAGCCTGGAATTCCTGATGATCTTCCAACCTTCTGAGCTTTTGCAAATGAACTTAAGCTTGTAAATGCCATGTAGACCCCTCATAGGACTTGTACAAAACCATTGGGCCCCTTGTCATGGCTTGTAATGCTTCAAGAACCTCCACAGATGATCATATGCCTAATGCTAGGTCATGAGAAATGTTATGCCTCATCTTTCCATGCTAGGATGCTAAGAAAATGATATGTTCATGATGAATATGATGTGATATGATGCTTAAAATGAAGAGGGCAAATTTGGGGTGTTACATGCTGGAGCAAGGAAATCTTCGAGATTTGTTGGGGAAGAGAAAAAAATTTCTGAGATCTGCTGGGAGAATAAGAGCCACCCTAGATCTATTGAGGAAACGAAATCAAGGAAACCTGTTGAAGAGAAAAAGTATGTGATGCCCTCTGCTGGACATAACTTCCATCCGTCTATTGGGAATAGCAAAACTGAAACACATCCTGCTGGGGAGGAGAGCTTTCAAGTAGTCTCGTGTTAGGGATCATTTTCTTTTTGCCCAGACTTTCCCTCAAGAGTATTTTACAAAAGACCTGGTGTCTTTAAACTCTTGGGTATCATAGTGATCGTATGAACTGGTATAAAAACCTTTCAAGGGAGGTATCCATTATCAACACAAATGAGCTTGTAGCTATTGGAAGTATTGAATAAGAGAATTGGCTTGACGAGTGATCGCTAGATAAGTAATAGACTCAATTAGTAAAAGTTGTGACAAAAAGGTGACACAGAAACTCTTCGGGAGCATAGTTGTCCTGGTACTCTGAACTCTAGATAGGTGTTTCCGATTGTCTATCTTTAGGAAAGAATGAATTCTCGTGCTATTGGGGTGGCCTTCCCCAGTACGAGTCTTTGGATGGTTTTGCCATTGACTGGCTAATCATTGAGTGAATACTCAGATTAATGCTCCTGAAGAGATTTGAATCTCGAAGTGATTGCCCCAGATTGGATGAAATTTGAAGAGATTGCTCGACGTAACTACCCCAAATTGGCTGGCTCTTACCACGAATGGTTGGACTAGTCCTTACTCAATGGAGCTTTCTCGGAAATGTGCACCTATACATGATTGTCTTTCTGAAGTTTTTGACTTCTCAACTTGGCAATATTAAGTTTCTGGATTGAGGATCCATATGTGAACTTTTATGATGCCAAACAAATGTACGCAAGCAGAAAATGTTTTATTCCGAGAATTCTTATTCTAATGCAACACACAGGTTAATCTTGAAGTTTTATTGAAAAAATGTCATAAACCTTTGTGAGAGAATCATTGGTTAAGATAAAACATTATTTTTGAATAAAAGAAAAGCATGCACATGCAATACCAACAAAGGTCTTTTAGCACAACTCATAAGAGTCAGAAACACGGTCCCGTGGTAGTACGCTCTCAAATTAACCTTGTTTCAATTAGGACTTTTGAGGGTTGTATAGTGGCTTGGTTCACAGTTATAGAAATAAAGGATTTAGGCTCGAAGTTTATTTGTACCCATCCCTCTTCGTGATGTCCTCCATTCCTATGTTCAGCTAATCTTCACAAGCCTTCACCTAACATAAGGGTTTCATGTTGATTGAGGAACCGTTAACGCTAACGGTTCAAGCACCATTGAGGTTATTATTTGGAGTCAGTCACTCCTTTGTCTTTTGTGTCTATACCATATGACTTTGTTCTTATTTAAGGATCTTTCTTGTGTAATCCTTCTTGGCTTTTTGCGTTCTTTTGCTTATCCCTAACTTTTTCCTGGATTGATTCTTGTGAATCTTTGCAATTGTGGAGTCCAGCGGGATGCCCTAATTTTTTCCTATGTCGTTTGTTTTCAAGTTTCGAATTATCGGGCTTTTTTGTTTCTTTTTTTGAACAAATCGTGTGACACAGTTTGTCTTGATTGCTTTACGAGGGTTTTGACTGCCTCATTCTTTGGTCGATAAAGGATAACCATTGTGGTTTCCGGTGTTTGGACCTCTTGATTGGGATAACCATTGTGGTTTCCGGTCTTTGGACCTCTTGATTGGGATAACCATTGTGGTTTCTGGTCTTTGGACCTCTTGATTTGGTACGATGAAAGGTAATGGATCCTCTGATGCGCACTCCTTTAGGAAAGTCTGAACGCTCGGTCCAACTAGCTGACACCTACCCTACCCCTGGGTTACATGTGAGGGTTTTTCCTGCAAAAAGAAACTCCTACTTCATAGCTCAAAGGGGTTAACAGGGGTCTATCTCCCTTATATCTCCGATGTTTAGGGATTTGAAATAATTCATGTACATCGTCAACAGGGTCTTATTCAAGAGCCCACAATTAGAGATTCTTTGTGTTTTTGTTTCATCATTCTCCTTCATAGAGTTTAAACACGAAAGTTGGTATTGAAATGCACACATACAAAATTATAAGTGAAAAATGAATTACTTCAAGAAAAACATGTGAGTTTATTATGATTAATATTCAAAACAAACAAGTTTCATACATGTAGATAAATGTTTAGCAAATAAAAGGAACTACAAATGGAAATGCAGTAAAGAAGCTGAATATTGTCGTAGTTGAGGAGGCTTGACTCCGTATGGACCTGCAGTCTTGGATACTTTCGGTGATCAATAGCTTTTTCATGGACTTGTAATCATCGAGTGAAAGGTCGTATGTCCATCATGGCAATCATACCTATTCTTCTAGTTATTCTGACACGAGACGTCTGGAGGAAAGAATAAAGATGGGGACTAAAGTTTCCCCATAGGGTTGCTCGGAAATACCTGACGATCTTTTGCCTACATATCTCCATTGACCCATGACCAATGAAGAATAAGAGAGACGTTGTTCCCCTCACTAGGGATGAATATAACTTTGTCCAGGATTTCCATAACCAGGCTCATCTGAGTCTTCATCTGGTTGACTTCCTCGTTCAGCAGTTTCTAACTCTGAAATAAAGCTCGCACCTCGGCCCTGAATTACCCCAGTTGGGTCATCATTTCGGTTACCTCCGCCCGGAGTTGTTCCAAATCCATACCTTGATAATTGTGATTCAAGTTGGCCATTCTGACGAGAACCCAAATCAGGATAATAATCTGCCTCTGAACACCTGTCATGAATGCACGGATGTATGCAAATTGCTTGTTCGATTATTTTCGAGGAATCTATCTACTTTGATTCAAGTTTTGATACAAAATAAATCCAATAGTATGATTCAGATATGCGATCCTCAGAAATAACTGAACATGTGTGCTAGAATGCTATGATGTCATGTATGCAGCAGGCATGTGATTAATGGTTTGATGTTGGTGCTAAGCAGGGGACCAAGTGTCTGTGGAGAGTCAAAATAACAATATCTCTATGCAGAAGTTCCAGAATTCAGAATCGAAGGACCATATAGAACTGGATCATATCACAAAGTAACACTAACGAAGTAGGTATGTTGAAAGTTTAGGGTTCCTACAAACCTGTAAACCCCTCCCAATCTCACGGGTGTGCTACCTCGGGTCAACATCATTGACTCTCAAATCCGAGCAACAATAAACGTTCACCATCTCCGAGAAATGGCTTATGACCAAATCAGGGAATCAGTTAAGCATTATGTACTACTCAGGGAGGTCTCAGTTGAGTCCGGGAAAAACAAGCATCCTTTATAAGTCCCCAGCTTCAAGCACTGAATTGAAAAACAATAGTACATTCAGCCCTTGGGATACAATACTATTGTCATATGAACAATTTTCCTTGAATGGGTTCCTATGATAGAACCAGGCCATCCTATGCGAGTTCCTTGTGGGCCCTCGGATGCGAGTGGGTTTGCTTACAAATGTGGTCCGCCACTGTCATCACTGGAGAGGGATGTTTCCACAAAGGTCCTCAATGATCAGTCCCCAGATGCACATAACTATCGAGGTCGTGTAATGATCCAAGAAATATTTATGTATCAATGAATTTCCAAGATGGTCGCAGTCTGGGTGTGGAACTCACTACTACCAACAAAGCAAAATGCCATGAAGCCAAAGTGACTGTCTACGCTAAGTTCTAGGGTGAACTCGAGCCCCGGTTATGAGCTCATCTCACAATAACCCCTTCTCACAGAAAAAATCCAAACCAGGCAGTCAAATATATATGATGCATGTAAAATAAATACTGAAAGCGGTAAATAAAGTTGTAAAGTAAAGTTGTAAATCAAAGCAGCAACGCTAAACTAAAGCACGCAACAACACACAACTAAACACCTAAGGAGACAAAAAACAGACAAGCGCTAGGATTGAATCTCAAAGGGGAAACCATAAATTTTGGGTTCATTCCCCAGCAGAGTCGCCAACTGTCACTCCCGGGATTTTCATCCTAGTACAAACGCGAAAGTGGCGCGGAAAAGGTAGAGTCTCCAACCAAGAAGTTTTATCCCGAATGAATGGGAAATGTAATGCTACACAAACCTAAGGAAAAAGGAAAGGACAAGGTCCTGCGAACCAAAGATCTGGGATCGGGAATCGGTTACAGCCTGAGAAGGTATTAGCACCCCAGATCGTCCGTCGTACCCGACGGGATCCACGCTTGCTTGAATTGTTTCAAATGGTGAGAAATAAAACTGTTGCTGAATAAAAGAACTACTAACTAGAACTGGAATGAGAGAGGGAACTAGAAAAGGAGAACGAAAAGGTATGGGAAAAACGTAGGGAAAATAAAAAGTGTGCTTGAACGGGTCTTACCCCGCTGCCTACGTATCTCATGGGAAATGAGAATCAGAGACGACGTAGTTCGCCTAACTAAGGCAGAAACTCGTTTGTGTTTTTAGAGAGTGAAATGCTTATGCCAATGCTCGGGTGTTGTAGGCTCGTCTGGGGAGAGTGTGTTTACCATCCTGCAAGAGGCAAGTCGGAGTGAGTTCTTTTGTTGAGAGTGAGTGAGGTAAGAAGAAAATTCCCGAAGGAAAAACGCTTATTATTTGTTTAATTTCATTTAGAAGAAATGTTTTGATTTTGTTATTTGTGAAACATTCACGTGCTAAGACTTGTTAATCATGATAGATAACTTACACCTCGCCCCGAAATGGGACATGTGCAAGTAACCCACGACAAAGTCTCCTAGCGCACTAGAAAGTTCAACCTTTATTAGGTGTTTTGTTTTTTCTTTGAGATGAGAAAGAGAGACTCAAGTCAAGAAAGGAAAAAACTATGGGAGCTAAAACTCACCCTAAATTGTTTATTGCATGGGAGACCCTATGATTTGTGTGGTCTTCTAATCCTAATAAGAAAAAGAAAAGAAGAAGAAACTAGAAAGCAACTTACTTCTATTAAGAAGTTAAGTTGTTTCTAAAGAGGGATTAACATGAAGTTGTACAAGACAAAGCCTAAAGGGCATAGACAAACACAAATTGAAAGCGTAAAAAGATAAAGGAAGAAGTTGTATGAACAAAGCTTACCTTAACCTCCCTACAAAACAAATTTAGCTACACAATTCATATAGAAAGCATAAGCAAATACAAAGGCTAAACAAGTTATAAAAAACATAGAAAATTAAGTCCCTAAGGTCACCAACCAGAAGGCAACAACACTCTACAAAACTCACAATAATTCAAAACTAAACCTCTCCAAATGATTATGCAAAGTCAAGTTAGGGTTTCAAGGCATTAGGCTCAAATAAGAGGTTCAAAAGGATAACTAACGTGACCTAAAAATTATTCAAAAAATATTTTTCAACACTTCAACATGTCCTCTGAATAAATCAAAAATAATGGATTAAAAAATATGTTTGGATCAAGAGAAATAAAATGGACAAGACAAAGTGTTAACATGAAAATCCAATGAAAAAGAAATCAAATGAAAAATCAAAATGAAAATGAAAAATCAATGAAATCAGAAAGTAGGAAAACACAAAAAATTTGGAATAAGTTAAGATGCTTGTGTAATATTTGTAGAATTTTATCAAGAGTTTTAATATTTTTTATGAATTAAAATGAAGCTAGGTTGAAATTAACACAACCTCCCTCTCCGATGAACTTCTCTCACCGCAAACTCTTAACACAAACATCACCTATCTTTCTTTCCTCATCTCAAATTCACAAACGTTTTCACCTAAGATCTCAACAAATCAAGAATGAAATAGAAAGAGGTAAATCGAAGCTATGTACTCGCAATGAAGGTGGTGACGAGTTGTTGTTGGATGGTGAAGATGAAGATCAATGAAATCGGTTTTGACGAAGCTCGAATTCGACTCGTTGATGAAGAAGAATTTGTTTGATTTGTTGATGAAGACTGAGTGATGAAATTCAGTCATTTTAATTATTTTCCTATTCTTCTCCGTAATTCTGTTGTTGTTATTGATTATTCGTTCCGTTTCGTTATGCATTTGCGATGCTGATGCGATCGATCTCGTTAGCCGCGGGTTCTTGATGAAGAATGTTGAAGATTGATGAAGGTCTTGGTTGCTGCGAGAGTTAATGAATATGTATGTGATTCTTATGGAGGTTCAGATTGAAGAATGATGGTGATGCGACGCTTTAGGTGTGATGTTCTTGAATCTCTTCTTCTTCTTTTCTCTTTCTGTGTATATGTGAATGGTTCTTCTGATTGAGGATTCGCCAGGTTGTTGTGTTCCGCTGAAGATTGATGAGGAGACGGAGTGGTGATGATGAAGGTTGAAACTGAGAGACGGGGGATTGAAGAAGAGAGTTGAAGAATGGATGAAGAGTTTGAAGAAGGTTTTGGTTTGAAGTTGCAGAGAGTTCAGAGTGATGAAATGAGAAAGGATTGAATAGGGTTCTTCAAATGAAAAAATTGAGGAATGGTGGAGAGTTTTTAAAGATGCAGTGGAGTTTGAAGAAGGAGAAGAATGAAGATTGAAGAATCTGGTGGGAAAATGAGAGGAGAAGCAATTTGCAGAGTGATGATCCTCTTTTAGAGAAGAAGACTTGAGGTAAAATCTGTTGGAGTTGGTTAAGATTCGGTTAGAGATTTGTAATTGTTTTCTGAAGCTTTTTCTTCTGGGTTTTTGCTATATCAATTTGTTATGATATTTCTCTGCTATTCTTTTTGAACTGGTTTTTCTGATATGATTTTCTACCTCTACTGATATTTATCTGAGCTTTCTTCTAACTGACTTGTGCCTTCTAACTTTTCTTTTTCTGTTGTGCAGGATTGCCAACCTTCTCTGGTATGGCAAATACAATTTCATACAACCTAGACAAAACTTCAGAGTTAGTCGAAGGAGCATACATAAGCGCCTTCAAGGACTGCAGTCTTCGAGCATTAAATTCTACATCATTTTTGGTTTCTGTATTAAGTTGTTCAATTGTTGAGATTCATTTCTATTATGCTGACTAAGCTCGTCTTCAATCATTGTTAACTATAGAAAGACCCGCCGAAGAATCAAGATAAGGTTGAGATGACCTTAAGCTAGTAGTTCAGCTAAGTCTGAAGCTTATATTACCCGGAATGAGGCTAAACCGAGAAAGAAACCAACTGGTTGAATTTGTCTACTGAACCATGTGCCGAGATGCTCGTGTTTCTGGATTCAGTGTGACTCCACTCATCAAGGTCAATGTTAGAAGGCATACAAGGTATCAGGTTTAACTTTTCTGGTAACCGGTTACCATCAGGGCATAAACCGGTTACTCAATGCAAAATTTGAAAAATATTTGATTTTCTTTGAACTATTGTGGTTCCGGCTCGATTCTTTTGCTTGTCAAAGAATGCATAGAAATACACACATGAACCTTGGAATTCCTTGAATAATAATCAATAAAGAATTAGGAAATCCTTGATCAAATAAATTTGAATTGTTTGTGGATCAACTTCGACTTTTTATCTATGAAATTCATTCGAGTTATGGGAGTGCTATTTTTTGTATTTTTGACCCGCTCTTCCCATGAAAATGTTAATAAAAGAAAACAAAATATATTTTGGATTTTAATTAATGGTTAGTAAACATAAAAAAATAAAACTATATAGGAGTAATGGTGATCCCCTGTGAGGCATAAACCTGAAACCAAATAGGGCCGAGGAACCAGTGCGTGATATTGTTTGTATGCAAATTTATGCAAATGAAAACACAAACATAGGGGCCAAAAATAGGGTACTACACTAATGTTTGTTAATGTGCAGATCATGTTATGAAGTGATCAGATCTAACAAACATACTCAAGATGTGCACTAAAGATTATATGTCAGTTACTATGTGTAACGCAAGTCGCAAGCGTGCTAAAGAAGCAAGGATTCGTCTGTATCTGATCACAATTAGAAAGATCCAAAGATATATGATATTTTTATTGCAATTCTCTTGTGGATTCTATTATGAGAGTGGCTCTAATTTTGATGCTAGAAAAACTTCTGAAGTTATAATCTTCTGAAGAACCAAGTGCTGAAGACTCTGATGACTTGAAGTTCTAAAGACTAAAGGTTCTTAAAGACCAAGTTCAGAAAGAATCTGAAGACTTAAAGGATCTAAAGATTAAGATTCTGAAGTCCAAGTGTTGAAGACTCTGAAGACAATGTTCTGAGTGAACAATGTTCCGAAGACTCTAAATACATGAAGTTTTGAAGAACAATGGTTTCAAAGACAAGTGCTAAAGTTTTAAAGACAAGGTTCTAAGTGAACAAATTCTGAAGACTAAAGACTTTAGATTCTAAAGACCCAACTATCACATCTCTACTCATGCTTCAATCATCTATAATCATAAGCCTCTAAAGTGACAATGTTAATGTTAGAAAGGTTAGTACACAGTACGAAAATGCTTTATCCCACTACCTTTCCACCAACCTTAAATTGTGGAAAAAGGACAGATGTGGCAGTACTATTTTCATCTATGTGTAACAATATTCCTCTTTAGCCAGCTGCTCTCCAACAGATCTATTTTGCTTGGCTATAAAAGGAAAGGATCACATGTCCATGTGAGGTGGTCGCAGTGCAATATACGATCGTGTGTTGTTGTTGATCAACAACCAAAATATGTATATATGGTTGAACAACAGAAGTTGTCCATATGGTTCTTGATCCATGTTGTTGTTGTTTTCATACAATCACATGAGGTTGATGATCACAAGATAACATTGGTGCAAACCATGATATGCTAAAATGAATATGCAGCTCAAAGTTGATATTGGTATTAGACAATTTGGTTAACCATCCTGCTTATGCAGAATTTGCAGATTCACAAGTGCTTAATTTCATATACTACAGAAGACTTGCAAAGTCGCAAATGAAACAAGAAGATGATCATGGAAGCTCCTATTACAAATGCCTAATTGATTGTTGTGTTCTGAAGTGATCATTGGATTGAATAGAACATGGGTTGTTGTCTAGAATGTTCTAATGTGAATCAAGACGAACAAGTTCTTCTATGTGCTCATTAAAGATCAACTAATATTTCAGAAGCTTATGAATAAGAAGACTTTACCAATTCAAGTGTTTTGGTTTGTTGTCCATGAAGAAGAAACTTGAAGAAGGAGAAGACCACACATTGAAGCTACAATACAATGTAAAATTCTTAGTATGTATTGGGATCTTCTGATGTACTAAATTGTGTTTACACATTCTTATGTAAGAACCAAAAATTTGTAAATGTTACCCACTATCCCTAAAGGACCGAGTAAAGGTCAGAACTTTAGGAGGCTCAAAAGTTAGAAGTTTGGTGCTCTCTCAGAAATTGGTGTTATGGTGATTGCTCATGGGCTAATGTTTTGGTTATGCTCAGGACTATGTGTCTTGGTGCCGAAAGTTGCATCAGCTAGTAACTCCAAAGATGCAAGTCATTTTAGTTGGTTGTGCAGTTAGTTACAATAGATAGCTGTGCAGTGGAAGTCGCAACTGTTATTGTGCAGTTAGTAACAGCAGGAAGCCGTGTAGTGAAGTCACAACTATTGTTTGTGAAGTCAGTCACGGCAGGTAACCGCGCATGGAAGTAGCATGTATATGCGTAGTTAGTCACGACAATTGGTTGCGCCTTGTAATCCGTTTTGGTTATTGTAACACCCCAAATTTGCCCTCTTGATTCTAGCATCATCCTCATGTCATAAACATCATAAGCATGGAATATCCTTAGCATCTTTGCATAGAAAAATGAAGCATAACATTCTCCTGTCCTAGCATTGGGCATATGATCAATCATTGGTGCATTTTGAAGCCTTACAAGTCAAAGCAAGAGGTTAAGTGACCTTGGCCAAGTATCACAAGGTTTTATTATGTCCTATACAAGCTCAAGATCATTTACAAGAGCCCAAGAGGTTGGGAGATTACCAAATGATCCAAGGAAGGGCAAGCTCCTACACAGATGGTCCTCAAATTAGGGTTTCATGTTCAAGCAGGGATTCTTTGAGACTTTGGCCATTTCATGTGGGCAAAGTCCTTCATATGATATGAGAATGCTATGGATGAAATTTGGTGAGAAAACTCATTAAGGAAGGCAGTTATTTCATCAGTTGCTTGCATAAGAAGAAATTGGTCAAACTGATTATTTGAAAAGTCAACTGTGGCAATTCAAGGGTTCCAACCTGTAACACCCCAAATTTTCCCTCTTCTTTTTAAGCATCATAACCATATCATATTCTCATGACCTAGCATTAGGCATATGATCATTTGTGGAAGGATTTGAAGCATTTCAAGCTATAACAAGAGGCCCAATGGATTTGTTCAAGTCCTATGAGGAGTCTACATTTCATGCACAAGCTTAAGATCATTCACAAAAGCCCAGGAGGTTGGAGGATCATCAGGGAATTCTAGCTAGGGCAAAGCTCCTACACAATGATCCCAAATTAGGGTTTGAGTTTCAAGCATGAAGAATTTGTGACTTTGGCCATTTCATTTTGGCAAAGTCTCTCATATGTTAAGAGGATCCTAGGGATGAAATTTGGTGAGAAAACTCCTTGTGGAAGTCAGGTATTTCTTCAGTTGCTTATAAATGAAGAAATTGGTCAACTGTGCATTCTAGAAGTCAACTGTGAAATTTCAAAGGGTCCAATCCTATTTTTCTAGCCAAGGGATGTTCTTATAACCTTATAAGAGGTTTGGCAAAGTAAAAGATCAAGAATCAAGAGGTTTTGAGGTGTTTTGCATTTTTGGCATGAGATTGGTCATGGAAGTTTCTAATTTTGGCAACTTTTTGCCCTAATTTTCAAGTGTGCATAACTTGGTGAAAAAAGCTTCAAATGGATTGCCACCAAACATGAAAATTGAAGATTAAAGCCTCCCATTTTTAAAAAGTATAAGAGCTTTTTCATAGCCCTCATGGTTTGAGAGATATGCTCTTCAAAAATCCTTTGAATTTTAGGGCATGGCATGATTTTCAAGCTTTCCACAAATGCAAAACTTCATGTAACTTGTTTTCAAGTGGTTTGATGGACAAAATAAGCTTATAATGCTGCAAGGCAATGCATGAGAGGAATATTTGCCCAAGGAAACAATTAATTTTGTGCATGAGAGGTGAGATATTCCATAAGGTGCAAATTTGCATGATCACACAAAATGCATGACTCAAGCATCCAAGGGCCAGGATTAAACCACTTATGGATTGGTGAATCAAGCATGATCAGTATGTGAGAAGAGAGAGGGAAGTGCACGAGTGTTTCACCTCATCACACCAATCTTGCCAATTTTGCAAAATCATCCTCACACTCTCCTCCCACGTGCATTTCTCTTGCAATTTCACACACTGAGAGCATGCACCATATATAAACCAACTCGGGTTTCATTTCACCCCAAATCCATCACATTTGTTCACTCTAAAGTTTTTTCTATTTCTGCATTTCTCTTCGAATCACTCTCTACACTCACTCATTGTCAAAACAAACTTCATATTCTTCTTCCTTGAACCCTAAGGACCATTAATCCACCACTCATTCAAGCTGAAACTTCAGATTTCACAAGGTGCAGTTCAGTTGAAGTTCAGTTCAAACTTCAAGATCTAGAGCAATTCAAGCTCTCTCTTGCATTTATTTTGCAAGGAGAGGTTAAAGGAGGTAGATCTGCAGCATTTAGAGGCTTATCTTGACCTAATTTGTGCTCTGCAAGTTCAAGTAACTCACTGAATTCATGGATCTAGAAATGGTTTTAGTTGTGTGCATTGTGATCTGTGTGATATGCTGATGATTCTGTGATGATTGGATTTAAAAATGGATGAATATTGAGGTTGTATTGTGGATCTAAAATTTGATGCATAAACCTGTTTGTCTTCGATCCAGCTTATACTTTTATCCATTGCGAATTTGGTTGTTATATTTGAATTCAGCATGACCTGTTTGTTTGATCTGGAGATTTGGAGTGATTTCCATGATGATTTGTTCTTAGTTTGAATTTTCCGGTGTCGGAGCCCTAGCTCCGGTCACCGGATTCTGCATTTTGTTCACCTGAGTTCTAATGAAGAAGATGACAGCGTAGCCTTTGGATTGTGTGATCTGGAGGGTTGGAAACGTGCCAGCACATTAAAAACCTTGCTCCCCCTCACGTGACTTTATAAAATCTGAATAATTCATTTTGTGTCTCACCACACCATAACTAATGTGCACTTCTCACTCTGTCCAATCAATGTGATTACCTTGTGTTAATGATTGACTCCATCCCATGCGTCCATCTAATCCAGTGGTCCATTTATTTTCCTGAATTACCTGAATATCCATGACAATTATCATGAACTGCGCAGGATCCAGTGGGCCTCAATGGCTATTCACCCCCCTGTTTTAAAGCCCAATCAAATGAACTGGAATTTCTTTCTAAACGCACCCCTGGCCTGATTTCTATTATTTTTATTTCTTTTTATTTTCATTTTATTTCCAGTTTGCTTTTTAATTTTTAAAAATAGATTTAGGTCATTAAAAATTATAAACAAATTCATGAGAGTTTCTTTTAGTTTTCTCTAATTTTTGGTATTTTTATTTTTTCATTTATTTTTAATTGGCACGTGGAAATTAATTGTTCCTTTTAATTAATTCATTTTATTTCATTTTGAAGCATGCTGACTTGTTCATTTTCTATCTTGATCATTATTTTGAATTTCTAAGTGATTCTTTTTGCTCTGGATTCATGATAGGATGTAGTTTATTGGTGATTTTTGTTCTGATTTT
Source organism: Lathyrus aphaca (assembly GCA_963966055.1). Taxonomy (NCBI): domain Eukaryota; kingdom Viridiplantae; phylum Streptophyta; class Magnoliopsida; order Fabales; family Fabaceae; genus Lathyrus; species Lathyrus aphaca. Next base: position 234,192,887 of record OZ014521.1, read on the forward strand.
TAGAATTTTTTTAATTGATTTTGGTCTCTAACTTGTGCACGAAGCATTCTAACCCTAATCCATGTTTGAACCCTCATTTGACTTGTTTAGATTCTGGTTCTCAATCCCTCCTTTTAGTATGTTGATATGTTATGATTGAAGATCATTTGTGGAAATTTGTGGAAATTTTGGATGCTTACTTGAATTAATTTGAATTTTTGTTCCTTGCTTGTCCCTTTTTGCTTCCTTTGAGTCATATGGTCACTCCTTAGCTTAGAAGGGCACGTGTGCCAACTTCTTTAGGATGTTTAGAGCCATCTTAGGTTATTGGTACCCCTCTGGTCTTGATTTGATGCTTGTACCTTGGAAAATTTTGTGTTTGTTTGCTTTTGAAGTTCTTCCACACTTATGCATGCTCACCTCACTTCATTTGCTTCCTTCTTCTCATGTTGTAAATACTTGAGTTTGTATTCTTCTTCTCTTCATCTCATGTGGTCCTTAGACACTTTCTTAACATGTTAGGGTTCTGTTTTGGCACTTTGTGGTTTTGATTTGACTATCTTGCTTTGCATTCTCTCATGTTCATTTTGTTTTGTCATGGTGATTCATTATGCTTCATGCTGAGTTGTGTGGTTCTCTTCTCATTCTTGTGACTTGTATTTGCATTGGATGTTTGTGCTTATGACTTCACTTCTGGTTGTGTGGCTTTGCTTTGACTTTATGACCATTTTGCATTGCATTTATTCTTATGCTACTAACCATTTCAGGGGCTTTGGTAAGTGAGAGGTGTGGATGTGATTTGCACATCTCCAATTCTTATCTCTTCTTCTTTCTCCATTAATTCTAACCTTGTGATTGTTGGGCTTAGGCCTTACTTCTTCTCTTATTCTTCATCTTCTTCTTCTTTTCTTTCCTTCTTCTTCATTAGGATAGAATTCAAACCTCACTAACCTAGGATTTTCCATGCATGACAACATTTAGGATTCTTAGTTCCCCATTAGATTTTACCTTTGAGATCCTTTTGTGTCTCTCTCTTCTCATCTTCAAACTTAACTTTAAGTCACTTTAATAAAGGTTGAGTCTTCTCATGTGACACGAGACTTTGCTATGAGATACTTGCACGCGTTCCGTTTCGGGGCGAGGTGTAGGTTATCCCTCGTGGTGGATAGGTCTTAGCATGATATTACCTCACAAAGAAAGCATACAAAACACTTATTAACCAAAAAATCACAAAAACACTTAATAAATGTTAGTAGGTCAGTGTGTCTGAGCCTTCACTTGTGGGACTAGATTTGGGGATTTCCTCCATAGATAGGTGTGCCTCTTGTGCATTCCATTTCAGGATGATGTGAGACGTACACATCCTAGTGTGTAAGACTTAGGTACACTTGCCTATGCAAACTTCAAAACAAAAAACTCATAAAAAACACAAACCAACAATAAGCATCTTTCCTTCGGGAATTCTTTTCTCATCTCCTTTGCTTCGTCCGCGAACTTACTCCTACTTGTCATTTTGCAAGACGGTTACGCACTCGTCGTCTGAGCCTGCAATACCTGAGAATTGACGTAGGCATTTCAAGCCTTAATTCACAAGCAATCCTTTTCCACCCCTAGTTAGGAGAACTACGGCGACTATGATCCTCATTGTCCAGATGAGGTACGTAGGCAGCGGGGTAGGGCCCGTTCGAGCACAATCTTTATTTTCCCTACATTTTTCCTTTTCATTACTTTTTCAGTTCCCTTTTCGTTTCTTTTATTCAGTTCAGTTCTTTCTCTTTGCAGCAGCTTTCATTTATTCACCCTTTGAAACAGTTTCTTTGCAAGCGTGGATCCCGTCGGGTACGGCGGACGATCTGGGTGCTAATACCTTCCAAGGTCGTAACCGACTCCCGAACTCAGTCTGTTTGGTTCGCAGGACCCGTGTCCTTCCTTTTCTTTTCTTCTTGTTTGTGCAGCATTACCATTCCCGTTCCTTCGGGATAAAAATGCCTGGCTGGCGACTCTAACCTTTTCCCCGCCACTTTCGCGTTTGTACTAGGATGGAAATCCGGGGAGCGACAGCTGGCGACTCTGCTGGGAACTTCCTAACCAGGGAATCTCTGGTTCCCTTGAGAGTCAATCCTAGCGCTTGCGTGTCTCTGTTTATTTGGGTGTTGATTTGTTTGTTGTTGTGTGTTGTACTTTACTATTTTTTATTTACAGTTTTATTTACAGCTTTATTTACAGTTTTCAATATTTATTTTCCGCATCATATATCATACTGGACTGTCTGGAATGGTTTTCTGTTTGGTGGGACTCGGGTGATACTGTTTCTGAGAGATAAGCCAAATACCCGGCTTGAGTGCACTATAGGATTAGAGTGGACATATTGTACTCACATGTGACATGATGAGTGGCAATGTGTTTCATGCCCAGACTGCGGCCGTCTTGGAAATATCTTGTGTGGGGATTTCCTCCACTTCGGGATAGGACCTTGATAGTTATGTGCATCTGGGGACCGATCATTGAGAACCTTTGTGGAAACAACCCTCTCCAGTGGTGACAGTGGCAGACCACATTTCGTGGCAAACCCATTCGCACCCGAGGGTCCACTGGGGACTCGCATAGGATGGTCTGGTTCTCTTATAGGAACTCAGTCAAAGCATCTGGTCGTATGACATTTGTACTGTATCCTACGGGCTGAATGTACTATTGTTTCTCGATTTCAGCGCTCGAAGCTGGGGACTTATAAGGGATGCTTGTTTTTCCCGGACTCAGCTGAGGCCTCCCTGCATAGTATATAATGCCAAACTGATTCCCTGATTTGGTCATGAGCCATTTCTCGGAAATGGTGAAAGTATTATTGCGATTCGGCTTTGAGAGTCCGTGATGTTTGACCCGGAGCACACCCGTGAGATTGGGAGGGGTTTATAGGTTTGTAGGAACCCTTGACCTCATCATACCCTTGTTACCAGTGCAGTCTTATGTTCTGATATGGTTAGTTTGATTCCGTAGTTCTTGAGTTTATCTGGTTCTTGATTGGGTTTATCTGAGATTTATCTGAGTGTTTGTGGGTTATTATCCAGAGGATTTGGGTTTTCGATCACTTGGCTTTGACATCCAGAATCCAGACAGTCCCAGATTGATCATATGTCTTTGCATTTGCATTGCATCATTTCATCGTTAATCATGTTTTGTTTTCATTCACAGGTTCATATCCTTGCTTCCGGTTCCGGTATCCTATTCACAGATGGAAGATCCTCGCAAGCAGAACATTCATTTCAAGTTTTTCGACACTAAGGTTGACCTGTTAAAGAAGATAGTGAAGGTGATCACGCCCAATCATGTGGAGAGGTTCAGGAAGGCTTATGGAAGCATCCTAGATGTGGTGGTAGAGTTAGATCCCTCTGAGAGAAGTTCCATTCACACTCTGCTTCAGTACTATGATCCTCAGCTTCGATGTTTCACTTTTCCTGATTTTCAGTTAGGTCCTTTGCTGGAGGAGTATGCTTTGATCTTGGGAGTTCCTGTTCGAGACCAGATTTCGTTCAATGCTGAGATGGTTAGACCTGCACCTGAAGCAATAGCCAAGGCTCTTTATTTGAGCACTTCTGATGTGAATTCTTTGACTATTATTAAAGGAGGTGTATCTGGTTTCTCTTTGGAGGCTTTAGTAAAGAAGGTGAAAGAGCTGGCTATTAAAGAGGAGTGGGATTCTGTCTGTGCCATTCTGGCTCTCTCTATTTATGGCATCATTTTGTTTGCAGATATGGAGAAGTTCATAGACATGAATGCCATCCATCAATTCTTGCTGAAGAATCTTGTGCCTACGTTGCTCGGAGATTTGTATTACTCGGTGCACTACAAGACTGAAAAGAAAAGGGGAGGTTTAGTTTGCTGATGCGCTCCTTTATTCCATATGTGGTTCATGAGGCATTTGCCCAGTACTGGAGTGTTTAGTGATCATACCTTGGTGTGGGCTCAGAAGCTGGAGAAGTTGTTTGCTAAGGATGTCAGATGGTTTACTCAGAGGCTTCAGGGTGCACGTTTCATCACCAGTTGTGGGAGTTACCTTAGTGTACCTTTGTTGGGAGTGACTGGAGGGATCAATTACAACCCGATCTTGTTGAGAAGACAGTTGGGATATGCCTTGAGAGAGGTGCCAGAAGAGTTGAAATTGACCCCTATTTTCTATTTCCCGGTGAAGGACAATATGCCTTTAGTAAGAAAATCTGTTGGAGCTTGGAAGTGCATCAAAGGAGAAGGAGTGGCTAGCTTTGGGAAGTGTAACAATCAAACTTTCCCGGAGTATGAGGCTTGGCTGAAGGATAGAGCCAGGAGGGTATTGCTGCCATTCTCATCTCTAGTTCCTCCAAATGCTGAGTCTAATGCCACTGTGTCTTTAGAAAAATTCAAGAAGTTGAAAACACAGCTGCACGAAGTCAAGGTAGAGAATGCTGAAATGGTTAATTTGTATCACCTTGCCAATCGTGCCAAGAATGAGGCAGAAGAGAAATTGCAGAAGATACAGATCACCTTGGAGGCTAAAGAGAAGGAGTTGGCTGGAAGGGAAGCTCACTTTCAAAGTCTGGGTCTGATGGAATCAAAAAGAAGCAGAACGAAAGAAGACTTCAAAGTCTCTTAAAGAAGCTCGTCAGTCCATTGTCTGGTTGCAGGGCCAGAGGGAGCAGGAGCTGAAGAGATATAAAGAAAAGGAAGAGTTTTTCGAAGTGCAAATGACTTTCAAGAAAGAGGAAGTGGAACAAGCCCACCAGATTCGAAGGGAGAAGACTCAGCATTTGGCAGAGAGTCAGCAAGCCTTAGAAGAAGCACTTAAGGAGATTGAAGACCTCAAGTTGATGGCTGGAGTCAAGAAGGCTAGGTCTGAGCTGGGACTTAGTGAGGGAGGATCAGGGTCTTCAGGCAGCAGTCTTGCTCTTTAGTTTGTTTTCCTAGTATTTGGGTTACCTACAGACATGTTGTAGGAATCTTGGTTGTTTGTTTTTCTTTTTAGCAAACTTGTACCCTATGGGGAATTCTGTTACTTTTTCCTGATAGGCTGATTTATGTTATGCATTTTTATTCAGTTCTCTATTCTCTGTGCATGCTGTTATGGTGTTCTGAATTTGATTTCTATGCAAAGGTTTCTAAAAGTCGAGGATCAGCAGCCATCTATTTATCTTTGTTAAATATCGGAACCGGGGCATGAATGACCTGGAGTTTGAAAGCATAAACAATTGCATTGCATACATATCACCATTCTTCTTGTTTTGCAGGTATGGCTACAGGTTCCTAATGTCTTTTCTGTTTCAGGAACTATAGCTCCCAGGAAGGTTCGAGAACAACCGATCATACACAGATATCCCACAAGAGTCAACAGAGAAAGAGTCATGGATCAAATGCAGACTGATTTAGCTGACTTGAGATTGAGGATGGACAATTTTATGACCCTTATGGAAGGAATGGGTCAGAATCAGGAACGTCTGCGTGAGTTGGTAGAAAATAGCAAAGCCAGGAACAATGGGACTGCTGACGGAGGTAATCGTAACGGTGCGGGCGCCCATCAAGTTGAAATCCCTGTAGCACAGCCAGGGGTCACCATTATCAATGATGGACTGAACAATGTACAGATGGACGGTCAAGACGAACAGTTTACATTGCTGGACGAAGCGGAAGGCCAGGGGGCTGAAATGAACAGGAAATGTGAAGAGATGGCTGAACAGATCAGGGCCATTCAATCTCAAAGCTCCTTAGGGTTCGACATTACTGACTTGGGCTTGGTTCCAGGGATTAGAATCCCTTACAAGTTCAAGGTCCCGACTTTCAAGAAGTACAACGGCACAGCGTGTCCAAAGACTCACCTCCAGTCCTTTGTAGGAAGGATTGCTACCCATACTGACGATGAAAAGGACAAGTGTTTCCGGGATGCGGTTCTGATTGTGAGAAGTGTTTGAATTCAGTGAACGGTTGTGAAGACCTGAAGATGGGGTTGCAAAATTTGATTGATGAAGGGTCATTGCTGTTTGATAAAGTTGATAATGAAAGTGATTGTGTGTCCACTATAACCATCTATTATGATCCAGCTGAAGTGCCTGCGAGAAGAGAACCTGTGACCATTTATGCTCCTGAAGTTAGTCCTGTGACTATCATTGTTCCTGGGCCTGTTCCTTATACTGATGATAAAGCCATTCCATGGCATTACGGCTCAGATGTGTACATGGAAGGACAGAAGGTCGAGAGTATGTCAGTAGTTATTGACCCGACTGTAGTGAACGTCGGAGGGGTTGGAGGTTTTACGAGAAGTGGTCGTCTTTTTGCTCCCCCAGTTCTGAGAGGAGATCCTGAGGCTGAAGCTACGGCAAAGGCTAAAGGAAAGCAAACAGCGACTGAAGAAACGACAACTCCTGTTGCTGGACAGGGTACCTTTGAGAAAGAAGTGGAGGAATTTATGCGAATAATTAAGAAGAGTGATTACAAGGTAGTTGAACAGTTGAACCAGAAGTCGTCCAAAATATCAATTATGTCATTGCTGATGTGTTCTCCAGCACATAGAGAAGCCTTGCTGAAAGTGTTGCAGATGGCATACGTTCCTCAAGATATAATTGTTAATCAACTGGAAGCTGTAGTGGGCAGTGTGAATGCAAGCCACGGATTGGGCTTCACAGATAGAGACCTTACTTCAGAGGGCCGTAACCACAACAAAGCACTGCATATTACTATGGAGTGTAAGGGTGCTGTTTTGTCGCATGTCCTGGTTGACACTGGCTCTTCTCTTAATGTACTCCCGAAGAAAGCCTTAATGAAGTTAAATGTCGATGGTATCGTCCTGCGACCCAGTGATTTGATAGTTAAAGCCTTTGATGGGTCTAGAAGATCAGTGTTCAGAGAAGTTGAGTTACCTGTGAAAATAGGGTCTCAAGTATTCAAGAGCACATTCTACGTCATGAATATTCATCCCGCGTACAGTTGCTTGCTGGGACGTCCTTGGATTCACGCTGCTGGAGCAGTAACGTCCACTCTGCATCAAAAGCTAAAATACGTGGTTGACGGCCAAGTAATCACTGTGTGTGGAGAGGAAGATATCTTTGTGAGCCACTTATTAACTTTCAAATATGTGGAGATGGACGGAGAGATCCATGAAACGCTGTTTCAGGCCTTCGAAGCGGTTAATGTCAGTATTTTGGCTCCGGTAGAGAGGAACAATGAGAAAGAAGGTACCTCCATTCACTCCTACAAGCAGGCTAAGGAGGTGGTTCAGTCGGGAAGCGCCCAGGGTTGGGGCAAGTTGCTGGAATTAGAGAAGAAAGATGATAAGTTTGGTCTGGGTTATCAGCCTGGTGGGTCTAATTGGCCTCAGAGTGGTAAAGCTATTACTTTCACAAGCGTTGGGATGCTCGACCGCATATATGTGTGACAAGCAAAGAGGAAGACAGTGATGGCAACTGGGAAAACTGGATTCATCCGTGTGCGCCCGGAGAGGAGCTCAAGAACTGGTCTGCTGAAGACATCGTCCAAGTTACCTGGCAATCAGAGTAATTTATTTGTTTCCTTTTCTTATCATGCTGCATGTCAATCCTGCACTCTGCCCAAGGTGCACGAATCCATTGTAGGGCCACCATGTTTTGTATGCATTTATTTTACCATGAAATAAAGGACATTTTCAAGTAAATTGTGTTCTCTTCCTTTCATTTTAAATTTTTCACAAAAAAATAAAAAAATAAAATGGCAATGTGTTTTTCCTTTTTGTTTGTGTGTTTGTGTCTCTTTTAAAAAAAACAAAACAGATTCTGAAATGAGCACATCATATATGCAGTGTTGATCATCCAGATTCTAGTGATAAAGTTCCTGCTATGACCACGCATGACTTTGACAATCCTATCTACCAAACTGATGAAGGGGTTGAGGAAGACTGTGAACTCCCCGAAGAATTGGTCAGGTTGTTGAACCAAGAGGAAAGGGTCATTCAGCCTCATCAGGAAGAAATAGAGATCATCAACATCGGAACTGAAGATGTGAAGAAAGAGATAAAGATTGGGGCCAGTCTGCAGGCCGAGGTAAAGAAAGAGTTGATTGGTATGCTGCGTGAATATGTGGATATCTTCGCCTGGCCGTATCAAGATATGCTAGGGTTGGATACTGACATTGTTGTGCATAAGCTACCATTGAGAGAAGATTGTCCTCCTGTGAAACAAAAGTTGAGAAGAACTCGTCCTGACATGGCGATGAAGATCAAGGAGGAAGTTCAAAAGCAGTGGGATGCCGGATTCCTTGTCGTAACTAGTTACCCACCTTGGGTAGCTAATATTGTGTCTGTACCAAAGAAGGACGGCAAAGTTCGGATGTGCATTGATTACCGAGATCTAAACAGAGCGAGTACAAAGGATGACTTTCCATTACCTCACATTGATGTGCTAGTAGATAACACTGCTCAATTCTTGGTATTTTCCTTCATGGATGGCTTCTCTGGGTATAATCAGATTAAGATGGCGCCAGAAGACATGGAGAAAACAACATTCATTACCCCGTGGGGTACATTCTGCTACAAGGTGATACCCTTTGGTTTGAAGAACGCCGGGGCAACATATCAGCGGGCTATGGTCACATTGTTCCACGACATGATACACAAGGAGATAGAGTGTTATGTGGACAATATGATTGCTAAGTCCCGAGACGAAGAAGAGCATCTGGTCAATCTCAAGAAGCTGTTTGATATACTAATAAAGTATAAGCTGAGGTTGAATCCGAACAAGTGCACTTTCGGAGTGCGTTCCAAAAAACTGCTGGGTTTCATTGTTAGCCAGAAAGGAATTGAGGTGGATCCTGCAAAAGTAAAAGCAATACAAGATATACCTGCACCGAAAATAGAAAAAGAAGTGCGCGGGTTTTTAGGGAGGTTGAATTACATTTCACGGTTCATATCTCATCTAACAGCCACGTGTGAACCAATATTCAAATTGCTAAGAAAATAGCAAACGGTCAGGTGGAATGAGGACTGTCAAAGAGCCTTTGATAAGATAAAAGAATATTTGCAGACACCTCCGATCCTAATGCCTCCAGTTCCAGGACGACCGCTTATCATGTACTTGACTGTGCTAGAAAGGTTAATGGGGTGTGTTCTAGGCCAACATGACGAGCCTGGTCGAAAAGAGTACGCTATTTATTATCTTAGCAAAAAGTTTACCGACTGTGAATCCCGTTACTCACTGCTCGAGAAAACTTGCTGCGTTTTGGTATGGGCTGCTCGTTGACTGAGACAATATATGTTGACCCATACCACACTGCTAATTTCCAAAATGGATCCTGTCAAGTATATCTTTGAGAAACCAGCGTTAACCGGAAGGGTTGCTAGGTGGCAAATGATCTTAACAGAGTATGACATATAGTATACTTCCCAGAAAGCCAACAAAGGAAGTGTATTGTCGGATTATCTTGCACAGCAACCTCTTGAAGATGACTATCAGCCAATGAAGTTTGATTTCCCTGATGAGGACATCATGTACCTCAAAGCAAAAGATTGCGAGGAACCACTTCCGGAGGAGGGGCCAGACCTTGAATCCAAATGGAAGTTGATGTTTTATGGGGAAGTTAATATCAACGAACGTGGAGTTGGTGCCGTTCTTATCACTCCTGAAGGTGTTCACTTTCCCTTCGCTGCCAGAATTACTTTTGGTTGCACCAACAATGAAGCGGAATACGAGGCGTGTATAATGGGAATAGAGGAGGCTATTAATCTTCAGATTAAGACCCTCGATATATTCGGAGATTCAGCCCTCGTTATCAATCAGATTACCGGCAAGTGGTATACGCACCAAGAACATTTAATTCCTTATAGGGATTATGCCAGAAAACTATTTACGTTCTTCACAATGGTTAAGCTTCAGTACATATCACGTGATGAGAATCAATTTGCCGATGCATTGGCTACTCTTTCTTCGTCCATCAAAGTCTCGTGTTGGAATTATGTGCCCAGGATTGATATTTCCAGGCTTGACGCACTAGCTCATGCTTTCTCTATAGACACAGTGTCTGATGAGAAACCTTGGTACTTTGATATCAAGCTCTTCCTGGAAAAGCAAGAATACCCAGCAGGGGCATCAACCAATGATAAGAAGACCTTAAGGCGACTTGCTGCTAGTTTCTTCTTGAATACAAATGGGGTTTTGTACAAGAGAAACTTTGACATGGTCTTGCTCAGATGCGTGGATAGACACGAGGCAAGCCTATTAATGCAGGAAGTCCACGAGGGATCCTTCGGTACTCATGCAGGAGGGCATGCAATGGCTAAGAAATTGTTGAGATCGGGATATTATTGGATGACAATGGATGCAGACTGTTGCTCATACGCCCTTAAGTGCCACAAGTGCCAGATTTATGCAGACAAGGTGCATGTTCCTCCTAGCCCGCTCAACGTCATGTCATCTCCTTGGCCTTTTTCTATGTGGGGAATTGACATGATCGGAAAAATAGAGCCTACTGCTTCAAATGGTCATCGCTTCATCTTGGTCGCGATTGATTACTTCACTAAGTGGGTTGAAGCAGCATCTTATGCCAATGTCACTCGTCAAGTGGTAGCCAGGTTTTTGAAAAGAGACATCATTTGCAGATACGAAGTGCCCGAAAGAATCATTACTGACAATGGTTCTAACTTGAACAACAAGATGATGGCGGAGTTGTGTCGGGACTTCCAGATTCAGCATCACAATTCTTCTCATTGCCGACTAAAGATGAATGGTGCGGTAGAGGCAGCAAATAAGAATATCAAGAAGATTGTGCAAAAGATGTTTGTCACTTACAAAGATTGGCATGAGATGTTACCGTTTGCGTTGCATGGGTACCGAGTGTCAGTCAAGACGTTAACTGGGGCAACTCCCTTCTCATTGGTATATGGTATGGAGGCGGTCTTGCCTGTCGAGGTGGAAATTCCTTCGTTGCGTGTGATCATGGATGTGAAGCTTGATGAGGCTGAGTGGGTGCGTGCTCGATACAATCAGCTATGTCTAATTGAGGAAAAGAGATTAGCGGTTATCTGTCATGGTCAGCTTTATCAGAGGAGAATGAAGCGAGCATTCGACCAACGACTACGTACTCGGGTGTATCAAGTAGGAGAGCTTGTGCTCAAGAGGATCGTTCCTCTAGGTTCAGATCACAGGGGAAAAAGGACCCCAAACTACGAAGGACCATTCATAGTGAAGAAAGTTTTCTCAGGAGGAGCACTGATGCTCACCACTATGGATGGAGAAGATTTCCAATCCCCTGTTAACTCAGACGCAGTTAAAAAATACTTCGCATAAATAGACCCGCTGGACACAAAAACAGAATTAAAGTCCAGGCAAGAAAAGGGCATCCCGGCGAGCTAAAAACAGAATAAAAAGCTCGGGCAAAAGTTAGGAAAAATAAATAAAAAAATGTACACCCGTTGAGTTGAAAAGCCACATCGGACAGCTCAAGCAAAAAAGGGTATCCCGGTGGATTGAAAACCCGAAAGGGCGATCCACGCAAAACAAGGGAATAGGCGAACAACTGCGATCCGAGTAATCTGAACCAAATCATCGTTTCGTACAGCTTGACAATATCAGAAGGATAGGAATCAGTCCCCTCATCTTCTCAGAAAGCAAAGGCAAGAATGGAGAGTTTCAAAGACATGTTGGTCATAGCAGAAAGGAAACTCATTGGGATGCCGTGCCCATTGCCATTAGGATAGTTTATTTTCTCAATTTTATGGTAGCTACCTCTTTCCAGGTGGTTGCTTCCTGGTGTAAAAACTTTGCCTATTCAGAGGCCTTTCAATAAAAGAATATTCAGTTAAAAAGTTGTGTTGTGTTTATCTTTTGTTTGCAAAAATGTCCTGAATTTTTGGCAACAATAGCATTGCATTTAAAGCATGGTGATAATGTCGCTCCCACCTGATGACACATGGCCAAGAGGGGTACAGACGCGAACGGTCGGCGAAAGGAGAGAACACAAGGGTGAACTGAAAAGAGTCGCCAGCTAGGCATTTTTATCCCGAAGGAAAGGTAATGTTGCATAAACCTAAGAAAAGATGGATAAGACGGTCGCGAACCATAGAAACTGAGAAAGGGGGTTGGTTACAACCTGGGAAGGTATTAGCACCCAGATTGTCCGTCGTACTCGACGAGATCCACGCTTGAAATTTTGTGTTTAAAGGGGTAGTGTCAGTGCTATTTGGTGTGCAAAAGCTGGAAAAGAATGCAAGTGTCAGTGCAAAAGAAGTATGTAGTGAAATAAAAGAGTGTCAGTGTAAGAAAAGAGTGTGAAGCTTAAGACTATGAGGCTTGAAGAATAATGCTGGAAGAGGGGGGAATAAACATAGACTTTTTTTCGATAACTGTTAAGTTATGCCTACGTATCCTCTCGTGCAATGAGGAAGTCAGAACACCGTAGTTCGACTCAAAGAGACTGAAAGATAAAATGACTTGTGAACTATTTGCATGCTTATGCTCAAGTGTGTGACCTGTCTAGCTCAGGTGCAAACTGTCTTGCACTAGACGGAAGAAGAAAATTCTCGTTTGTGAGTGAATGAGGTGAGAAAAGAATCCCGAAGGAGACGATTATTGTTTGTTTTTTGGTATTTTCAATCTTTTATTGCTTTTTGGAGTTTGTCATAAGAAAATGAGCTTAAGCCTAAACCATGGGTTAGTAAACTCATCACATCTTCCCTCTGATTAGGGGTAATGAGAATACCTTAAGTATGAAGTAAGCACCTCACCCTTAATCACCATGATGTAGGATTAAGATCATTAACCTACTTGCAATTATTTAGATGTTTTTGGAGTTTTTGTTTAGTGTTAAGTAATGAGTTTAAGCCATAATCAAAGATTTAATGGACTCATTACACCATCCTAATATAAGGATAATAGATGAGAACATTTAAGTTGAGGAAGGCTCCTCGACTTAATCCATGATTAGGGATTAACCTCATGACAAAACAGAGCCTTTATTAAATGGATTTTAGTTAATGGTAGGATTAAGAAGTGAATTTTATGGTTTGCAAGACAACTTGAGGGGGACTTGTCCATTAACACTAGGGTTAGTCCTTCTTAACCAGTTAAGGAAGAATTAGAACCCTAATGCAAGGCCCAAGTTACAAGCTTATTGTCTTAGTGATTATTAGATGGATTGATTAAGGGATTTAAACACATTAAGGGTTTAACACTTAGGATTAAAGTTATACACTCCATCCTAATAGAAGGATATAGGCATAACCCTAATCACAAAGCATTAAAACCTTTAAGGTTTAGTCCTTGATTGAGAGATGAGAAGAGAGACACAAAAGATGACACAAAGGGAAATCTAATGGGGGAATAATAAAACCCTAATTGTGATCATGCTTGGGTGTTCCTAGGGTTTATGAAGCTTGCAAGAAGATCTTCAAGAGAGCCACCAAGGAAGAAGCAGATGAAAGGAGGAGAAGCAGAAGAAGCAAGACAACTTACTTCACTTAAGAAGATAAGTTGCTTGAAGAAAGAGAAAGGAGAAGGAGCCTGAATGAGCAATCTCACTCTAATCCACAAGTAAAAATGCAGCAATGATGTATAAAAGAGATGAGAAGAGGTTATGAGAAGTGAAGGCAAATTCACTTCTCAAACACTTACCACCTGAAAAGTTAGCAAAGGAAATGAAATGAAATGAAAATGAAATGAATGCAAGGATGCAAACCAAAATCAGAAGTATAATCATGATGCAAATGATGCTATGAGATGGTATGAAAGAATGTCAAGAGATGAGGATGATCATACAAGTAATGAAGATGCAAATGAGACATGAAAGTAAACATGAAAGTTCATGAAAACTTATGAAATGCAATGGATGCATAACATGGAAAATGGATGATACAATGATCAAACATGATTTCAATATGTCTTAGGATGTCTTATATGTCATGTGGATGCACAAAATGTCATGGCAAGTATATGTATGCAAGCATATGAAGAATGAATGCAAATGAAGGCAAAGATTAGGGTTTATGTACAAGATGCAATGCAAAATTCAAAATCAGAAGCAAATGACAAGATAAAAAATTGAAAATGGGATCAAAGGTACTCTAAACCCATACAAGTTCACTACCCAAAGGGGAAGGTCAGAAGCTAAACCCTAAAGGACTTATGATTTTTCTAAGTTTGCTAGGGTTTTAAGGTACCTCACAAGGAAAAATGCAAAACAAATCAAAAATGAAAGATAAATTCATGCCAATTTTATCCTAGAAACTACATGATATATGGAATGCAATGCAAAAAGAATCACTATCAAACCCTTCATGGTTAGGCAGAAAAGATTTTTCTAAGTTAGGGTTAAAATATTGATTTTTAAGAACCCTAAATCAAAAGAAAAATGTCAAAATGGATCAAGAACCAAAAAGAAATTTGTATGAATTGTTTGATAATGTCTCTAAATGTGTCAAGATGCAATGTGATATTTTTTGTGATTTTTAGAAACTTAAATGGTATTTTAATTAATTAATTTCCATTAATTAATTATAATAAACATTTAAATATTTTTAAAAATGATTTTTTAATGCAAAAAATAAAATAAAAATTATTTTCAGGATGAGAAAAATATTTAGAATCATGATGCAAAAAATAAATTTTTTTAGATGAGTTTTTCTATTTTAAAATAAATATGCAAGAAAAATGAATTAAAATGTAATAAAAATGAATTAAAAAGAAAGTATGCAGATCTAATGGCCTAGATTTGAACTAGAGAAGGGGAGGTTGACTGCGCGCACGTTTTAAGGGCTGAAATTCATTTTGATTTAATTAAACTAATTAAACTTAATTAATTTAATAAAACTGAATTAGGGTTAAGTAACTTGATCTGAACCACTCAAAAATTAACCTAATCCTCATCCAAGGGTCACGAAGCAACCTGGCAAATTAATTAGGGTCTAAGACTTAAACACTTTCAGGTGACCGGAGAGGAGCTCCGGTCATCTTCTCCGGCGGGACCAAAACCCTAAAACACTCTACAGGCCACCCCACACCAAATCAACCACCCAGAAATGATCCTCTACCCAAACCCTATTCAAATCAACCCTCAAACATCATTTACAACTCAAGATCAAAGAGAATCGAATGAAACTATTTCACGGGTGAAATTTCAGAGGACCACAAAATATTCATTTCTTCACCATTTTTAATTCTAAGAGTATCAGCATGACCAACATAACATATATTTTCATTTTGTAACAAAAGAAACAAGCTCTGAAAAGTTTTGTTCTTGAGCTTACCTGAGACGATGAACTGCAAATGTGAGCTTTCCAGGCCTCTCCTTCGTGCAAAAAGTCTCCTCTGAACCTCCTGAGACTAATGAGGTGCTTCAAAACCTTTGATGGTGGTTGATTTGGAAGTTTCAGTTCTGCTATAGCAGGTTTTGAGGTTGGTGTATGTGATGCTTTTGGCTGTTTTAATGGCTGATTTTGGTTCTATGGAGGATGTGTGACTTGTTGGTGAAGAAAAAATTAAAGTGTGATGGTTGTGGAAGGAGTTTCGAAGAGATGAAGGTTTTTGTCAATTTTGTGAAATTTGATTGTGTGTGTCTTCTTGGCTCATGTGAAGCTTACTTTATGATCCATAAACCAATCCCAAACTATTGGAATGTGTCAGAGGAGTTGACATGTACTATGGGAATGGCATGGGGCAATTGGCCAAAAAGTCAGTGGTAGGTGTACCTCAAGTATGGGCTGTGACAGAAACTATCCTAGGGCTGCTCTGAGTTCTGTTGGCTTTAAGGATGGCCATGGGATGCTTTGAAATGATCAGAAGTGGATGAAGGGTGAGATGTTACATGTTTTGCCTTTTTACAATTTGTTGCATTTTGAAGTTTTGGTCATGGACATGTGACATTCCTTGGGAAATTTGCAGCAAAGTGGACCATACAATGTTGTTATGATACTTTGAGATTGATTAGAAACCAAACAAACCCCTAAGCATCATTCTTGCAAGAGTTTCCTCTTTGTGACCTTTATGATAAATGGCTTATGATTCTTGTGATCCAAGGCATGAAAGTGAGAAATTCCTTGGGCAATTCTGAATTATAGGTCATGTATGATGTTTGTGTAATGGTTAGAAGTCACTTTGAGGCTTCAAATTGGTTTGACATGAGTTCTTGCAAATTTCCCTCTTTGGTACATAAGTGAAATTTTGTGATTTTTCCCAACTTTGCAAGGCCATAACTTGAGTTTTATGATGAATTAGATCAAGTTCTTGTACTTTTTGAAAAGGGAATGATCCAATCTACAACTTTCATGACCAATAATATTTCATTTGAAGCATTTTTGAATCAAAAAGAGGGGGTTGAAAAACTTTCCCAAAATGGCAAGTTTGCATTACAAGTCACTTTCCCAAAATAGCAACTTTGCAAATGGCTTGAAATTCTTCAATTTTTTGAACTTCTAACTTCTTCTAAGATCAAATAAAGATCATATACACTCAAAATGATGGAGAAGACCCTTTGGTTGGATGATCGGGGGCCTCAGATGCCCTGATTTTGCACTAACTTGTTCAAGAAGTCATCCATTGATCAGATGCCTTCCCCATTGAATTTCTTCATGAAAATTGGTGTGTAGGATTCTCATATCATATAGAGACCAATAGAAACAAGAATGACCAAAAAATTTGGAGTTATGGCCTCTGAAACCAAAACCCTAATTTTAGGTCATCTGTGTAGTTAAATTTGGCTCTGCTTCCATGCCTTTCTCAGCTCTTGTGATTTTCTGACTTTCTTGATCTTGGGAGGATATAATATGATGCTTGAACATACATGGACCCTCTTGAGATGATTGGAGACCTTTGGGTGGCTCAGATAGCTCAGGGATGGCTAAGATCACAAACCCTAGATGTAGATGACTTAAAACCAATGCAGTGAAGCAAAAATGTAATATGAGATGATATGATTGAACTTATGCAAATGAAAAGAATCACAAGCCATGGTGAAATGAGTGAGGGAAAATTTGGGGTGTTTACAGCTGCCCCTATTCAAACATGAGTTACCTGTGTAGGATGTAAGTGCCTGGCTTAACAGACAAACAAGATAACTTGTGGTTGATTACCAAAGACAGTCCAAAATTTGCACTCACTGAATGAAGAAGAAAAAAAGGATATATATTGTAAAAGGAAGTAAAGTAAGATTATAAAGTGCGAGCGATGGAGGACGACCATCGAGCAGGGGACGACTGTTGGGGATGAAGCAATGACGGGGACGGCCGACATGCTAGGGAAATAAAGAGATCATGATGGGGACGGCCATCAAGTAAAGAAATAGGACTCTCTGGGGATTCAAAGGTAAGGTCAGTGATGGGGACGACCATCAGATTGAAGAAATAAAATGATGAGGGACGGTCATCAAAGGTGAAGGACGATCACCTAGCAGGGGACGGCTGCTCTGTTGGGGATAAGATGAGGGACGATCATCTAAGGTGAAGGACGATCACCTGGCAAGGTACGGTTGCCAAAAATATCATGACATAGGACGAATGTCAGATAGAAAGATTCGACGATGAGGACGACCATCGGATAAGCATGATGAAGGACGATCATCCAAAGGGTGAAGGATGATCACCTAGCAGGGTACGGCTGCTCTCGGGGCTTATCATGACATAGGACGAATGTCAGATAACAAGATCAACGATGGGGACGGCCATCGGATAAAAATGATGCAGGACGATCATCAAAAGGTGAAGGACGATCACCTAGCAGGGTACGGCTGCTAAGATATCACGACATAGGACGAATGCCGGATAGGAAAGAAATAATTTATTGGGATTCGTTGGGGACTCTTCTGGGGAAGGGTAGACACGGACGAGCGTCTAATATTCAAGAAAAAGGTATAAGTGTTTAACATTGTGTACGGATTAAAGATGCGGACGAGCATCCTTAAAACTACGATACAGATGAGTATCGGTAGAAGCAAACGCTGACGCATGTTCAGAGATGATGATACAGACGAGTATCAACTGGTTAACAAAAAACACGGACGAGTGTCGAATCTGAGGAGGATAAGTGGTGTATACAAGATACGAACGAGTATTTGTATGAGTAAAAAGTATGAGTGAGATACAGACGAGTGTTCAACTTGCTGGGGATAGGATGATACAGACGAGTATCAGAAAAAGTATACATGAGTATGTACAGGGGACGCTTTGGCTTTCTGCTGTGACTGTGGGTCTTTGTATATACATATTGCTGATGGAATGCTGGTATATACAGGTGCTTGATTCAAAACATGGCTTATGATTATGCAATATGTTTGATTTTTGCCGTAATGCTCCGTATTAGACGGAATGCTACGCTCTGAGGGTGAATATGATGCGAATGCTATGATTATGCGAAGATACCGATCCGGGATTCGGATCTCGTTGCGGTGAAGATCTCTGGTTGATCTGCTTTGAAAGAAAGTCCCAGCTGGGGGAAAAGATCATTGGTAGATCTGATATGACTTTGCTTGGGAAATAAGTCACTGATATACCTATCTTGGTAATGAGGAGCCCAGCTGGGGTCTGCGGAAGTTTTCGTCACTTTGTTGTGAGATCTTCAGACATTGCTCTCCTGGATAGAGGCTGGAACTCTGCGGGGAGATGGTTCCCTGTCTAGCACTTGGCTGGGGAGGAATGATCAATGTACGATCTTCCTAGAGATTTCTGTAGAGGATCCTACTGAGGATGATGAAATTAACTGGGGAAATGAGCCCCTTCTGATGCTGCTCTGATGGGGAGGAGCTTTCATGCTCCCATGGTGCGTTTTGAATACCTGCAATCTGTTATGATAAAGAAACATATAAGTGCCACGAGGTGTCCCTTACTGGATTCCATCATAGGAATTTAGACAATCCTGAGAGCAAACATATTTCCTGTAAGCATGTAATTTTAGGAAAGACGCATCTGTATTTATGCAATCATTATATCAAGGATATCGGACATTTTGCAAATGAAATAAAATGTACAAGACGAAAGGTGACTGAAAATCTGATCTTATTAATTTGTGTGCCTTGAATTGGCAAGTACAGTCAAAGAAACAGATCCCTTGGAATGAGGAGATTGTTACAAAAATGAGAAACAAAAAGGTCCTGGCAATGTTGATGACGCTTCAGTGAGCTTCCCTTTTGCTATGACTCGTATGACATTGACGTTCTTCTCATCTTGCTTTCTGAAGGAGGTTGATTCTGATCGATGCTTTAACCTTCCGAAGCTTGCCATGTTGCAAGTGATACAGACGAATTCAGAATCCAGTTGTTCGCTTATTCCCTTATTTTGCGTGGATCGTCCTTTCGGGTTTTCAATCCACCGGGATACCCATTTTTGCCTGAGCTGTCCAATGCGGCTTTTCAACTCAGCGGGTGTACATCTGTTATTTATTTTCCCTTATTTTTTCCCGAGTCTTTTATTCTGTTTTTGACTCGCCGGGATGCCCT
Source organism: Lathyrus aphaca (assembly GCA_963966055.1). Classification (NCBI taxonomy): domain Eukaryota; kingdom Viridiplantae; phylum Streptophyta; class Magnoliopsida; order Fabales; family Fabaceae; genus Lathyrus; species Lathyrus aphaca. The sequence continues at coordinate 234,212,267 of OZ014521.1, forward strand.
ATTTTTTCCTGGACTTACATTCTGTTTTTATGTCCAGCGGGTCATTTTATGCGAAGTATTTTTTAACTGCATCTGAATTCACAGGGGACAGGAAGTCTTCATCATCCATAGTACTGAGCATCAGTGCTCCACCAGAGAAAACTTTCTTTACTATGAATGGACCATCGTAATTCGGAGTCCACGTGCCCCTGTGGTCTGTATGAGGAGGGAGGAGTCTTTTCAGCACAAGATCTCCTACTTGGTATTCCCGGAGCCTGACTTTCTGATCGAAGGCTTTCTTCATTCTCTTCTGATATAACTGCCCATGACAGATTGCAGCTAATCTCTTCTCTTTAATCAGATTCAATTGTTCATATTGGGATCGGACCCATTCTGCTTCATTCAGCTTGACATCCATCAGTACCCGCAAGGAGGGTAATTCAACTTCAACAGGTAGGACTGCCTCCATACCATAAACAAGCTGATACGTTGTTGCCCTAGTGGATGTTCTGATTGACGTACGGTACCCATGCAAGTTAAATGGTATCATTTCATGCCAGCCTTTGTAAGTAACCACCATCTCCTGCACAATCTTCTTGATATTCTTGTTAGCTGCCTCTACAACGCCATTCATCTTTGGCCTGTTAGGAGAAGAATTGTGGTGTCGGATCTTGAAGTCCCGACTCAGTTCTGCCATCATTTTGTTGTTTAAGTTGGAACCATTATCAGTAATGATTCGCTCGGGCACTCCATACCGACAGATGATGTCTCTCTTCAGGAATCAGGCTACTACTTGTCTGGTGACATTGGCATAGGAAGCTGCTTCAACCCACTTGGTAAAATAGTCAATGGCTACCAGGACGAATCTGTGGCCATTTAAAGCAGTCAGTTCAATCTTGCCAATCATATCAATGCCCCACATGGCAAAGGGCCAAGGTGAAGACATCACATTCAAAGGATTCAGAGGCACATGCACTTTGTCTGTATAAATCTGGCATTTGTGGCACTTTCTGGCATAAGCACAACAGTCTGCATCCATGGTGATCCAATAATAGCCTGATCTTAACAACCTTTTAGCCATAGCATGCCCTCCAGCATGGGTACCAAAAGATCCTTCGTGCACCTCGTGCATCAGCAAGTCCGCTTCTGTCTTATCAACACATCTGAGGAGTACCATATCAAAGTTTCTCTTGTACAACGAACCATCAGCATTCAGGAAGAAACTACCAGCCAGCCTTCTTAATGTCTTCTTGTCATTGGATGATGCCCCAGGTGGGTATGTTTGATCCTCCAAGAAGCATTTGATGTCATAGAACCAAGGCTTATCATCTTTAGCAAGGTCTGCTGAAAATACATATGTTGGTCTGTCAAGCCTGGATACTGAAATCCGAGGAACAAAGTTGGCAGCTTGAACTTTGATCATGGATGAAATGGTGGCCAGACCATCTGCAAACTGATTTTCATCTCGAGGGATATACTCAAGCTTGACTGTAGTGAAGAAAGTCAATAATCTCCTCGTATAATCCCGGTATGGAATCAGATGCTCCTGGTGAGTATACCATTTGCCGTTGGTTTGATTGATTACCAGAGCTGAATCTCCGAATACCGTCAAAGTCTTGATCCTGAGGTCAATGTCTTCCTCAAGACCCATGATACAAGCTTCGTATTCAGCTTCGTTGTTAGTGCAGTTAAAGGTGAGTTTTGCCGAGAAAGGCATGTGAACTCCCTTAGGTGTAATGAGTACTGCACCAACACCACGACCATTCATATTAACATCCCCATCAAACATCATTGTCCATTCTTCTTCTGGGTCAGGCCCTTCATGGTGAATGGGTTCTTCATGATCTTTTTCTTTTATGAACATGATGTCTTCATCAGGGAAGTCAAATCTCATAGGCTGGTAATCATCAATGGGTTGCTCAGCAAGATAATCAGACAATACACTGCCTTTGATAGCTTTTTGGGAGGTGTACTGAATGTCATATTCTGTGAGAATTATTTGCCATCTTGCAACCCGTCCGGTAAGTGTTGGCTTCTCAAATATATACTTGACTGGGTCCATTTTTGAGATCAATAAAGTAGTGTGGGTCAACATATACTGCCTTAGTCGGCGAGCAGCCCACGCTAAAGCACAACAAGTTTTCTCGAGCAGTGAATAACGTTGTTCACAGTCGGTAAACTTTTTGCTTAGGTAGTATATTGCATACTCTTTTCGACCAGACTCGTCATGCTGGCCTAGTACACACCCCATTGACTCTTCTAATACTGTCAAGTTCATGATTAGAGGTCTTCCTTCAACTGGAGGCATAAGGATTGGAGGCTCTTGTAAGTATTCCTTGATTTTGTCAAAAGCCCTTTGGCAGTCTTCATTCCACCTGACCGTTTGTTCTTTTCTTAACAACTTGAACAAGGGCTCACAGGTTGCAGTAAGATGAGATATGAACCTTGAAATGTAGTTCAATCTACCTAGGAACCCTCGAACTTCTTTCTCAGTCTTCGGTGCAGGAATTTCTTGAATGGCTTTGACTTTGTCAGGGTCAACTTCAATCCCTTTCTCACTTACAATAAATCCCAGCAGCTTACCGGATTGCACCCCGAATATGCATTTGTTGGGGTTTAACTTCAGTTGGTACTTCCTCAGATGCTTGAATAGCTTCAATAGATTCACCAGGTGGTCTTCTTCTGTGAGGGACTTGGCAATCATGTCATCCACATAACATTCGATTTCTTTGTGGATCATGTCGTGGAATAATGTTACCATAGCCCGTTGATAAGTGGCACCAGCATTCTTCAGTCCGAATGGCATCACCTTATAACAGAATGTGCCCCAGGGTGTGATGAAAGTTGTATTCTCCATGTCTTCAGGTGACATCTTGATCTGATTATATCCTGAAAATCCATCCATGAAGGAGAACACCGAGAACTGAGCCGTATTGTCGACCAGTCATTAATGTGAGGTAATGGGAAGTCATCTTTCGGGCTGGCTCTATTCAGATCCCGGTAATCCACACACATCCTCACCTTGCCATCCTTCTTAGGCACAGGTACAATGTTAGCGACCCACGGCGGGTAACTAGTCATAGCAAGGAAACCGACGTCCCACTGTTTTTGTACCTCTTCTTTTATCTTCATTGCCATATCTGGGCGAGTACGGCGCATCTTCTGTTTTACTGGCGGACAATCTTCTTTCAGAGGCAGCTTGTGCATAACAATGTCGGTGTCCAACCCTGGCATATCTTGATAGGACCAAGAAAACACGTCGACATATTCTCGAAGCATATCAATGAGTTGTTCTTTTACTGACGCCTGCAAACTGGCCCCAATCTTCACTTCTTTCAAGTCCTCTTCTGTACCAAGATTAACCGTCTCAACCTCCTCCTAATGAGGAGTGATAACCTTCTCCTCTTGTCTTAACAACCTGGCTAGTTCTTCAGGTAGCTCACAATCTTCTTCAACCTCTTCATCAGCTTGATTAATCGGATTGTCAAAGTCATACGAAGTCATAGCAGTGTTGTTGTCGGTGCAGTCTGGAGGGCACTCTTTGCAAGGGTTTAGATTTGTTCATTTTAGTGATCAGGTTTATCTTGTTTAGAAAAAAAAAGTGAACATGAAGTTATTTATTTTGAAAAACATTGCAATTTTATTTTTGTACAAAAAATGAAAAATGAAAAACAGATAGCGGAAAGGAAAAGACTCATTTGCAAAAGATGTCCTGATATTCATTAATTGATCGTTTGCACAAAATAAAAGATGGCCCGATTACAAAATGAGCCCTGACATCTTGGGCAAGATGCAGGACTTGATGCATGCTTTAAAAACAGGAAATAATAATTACTCTGCCGGAGTAACTCTTATAATTTCCTGGGAAGACCAGTTTGAGACATGGTTCCCCGGGATCCTTGGAAGTATCCCGCTTTCCAGGTTGCGCTCGTCTTCTGACTCATCTTCCATACTATTCACAGCATCCGGGGTGAGCATCCCCCCGCTGACAAACTTGGGCTCCGTTGCAGCCTCTGGTTGATCTTGTCGAGTTGGTTTGTAACCCAACCCAAATCGGTCTTCTTTCTTCTCAACTGGCAGCAGCTTGCCCCAGCCTTGAGCGGTACCTTCCTCAACAACCTTCCGGGCTTGTTGGTATGATATGATGGAAGTCCCAGATATAGCATATGCTTCATTGATATTAAGGGCTTCAAACCCTTGACTCATGGTCTCATGGATCTCCCCATCCATTTCAATGTATTTGAAAGTAGCCAGCTGGCTAATGAAGATATCCTCCTCCCCACAAATGGTAATGACTTGGCCCTCCCACTCGAATTTTAACTTCTGGTGAAGGGTTGACGTCACGGCGCCAACGGCGTGTATCCATGGTCTACCCAATAGATAGCTGTAGGCAGGCTGTATATCCATCACAAAGAAGGTCATTTTGAAAACCTGTGGGCCAATCATTATTGGTAACTCTATCTCTCCCAGAACTGATCTTTTAGAACCGTCAAAGGCTCTCACTACCAAGTTGCTTGGGCGTAGTGCCAATCCATCATGTTCCAGCTTCACAAGGGCTTTCTTGGGTAGGACATTGAGTGATGACCCTGTGTCCACCAATACGTGAGAAAGAACTGCACCCTTACACTCCAAGGTAATGTGCAAAGCCTTGTTGTGATTGTGACCTTCCGTTGTCAGATCAGCGTTGGTAAATCCTAGTCCATGACTAGCGTTGACATTTCCAACCACAGCCTCTAGCTGATTGACAGTAATCTCCTCCGGCACATAAGTTGCGTGCAGGACTTTTAATAGTGCGTTCCGATGAGCCTCAGAGCACATTAGCAGTGATAGTATGGAGATTTTGGAAGGTGTTTGGTGAAGCTGGTCCACCACCTTATAATCACTCTTTTTGATGATCCGCATGAATTCATCAACCTCTTGATCAAAAGGAGTCTTCAAAATTTCTTTGGCAACTGATTCTTCTTGCACCATGCTCTTCCCTTTTGCCTTAGCAGCAGCTTCTGCTTCAGCAATGGGTCTTGGTATTTGTGAGGCAAAGAGAGTTCCGCTTCTAGTTAAGCCTCCGCCTCCCCCCACATTATCTATCTGAGGTGAAGAAGTTGATGACTCTAAAATGATTTTCTGCCCCTCGCAGTATAGATCTGAGCCATAATGCCAAGGGATGGCATTATTGCTTTCGTAAGGAACTGGCCCAGGCACTGTGATAGTGACCGGACTGATAGCAGCTGCAGAGGGGACCACAATGGTGTGTGGATCATAATATGTGGTAACTGGAGCTCTGACAGGAGTAGCATTTTGTTGTGAGTTGTTGAAAGGAACATTTGCGGGATCGTAGTATATTGTAACCGTTGAGACGCTTTCATTAACTGTTGCTGATCTTGTAGTCGAAGTTGATTGGACGGGTGTTGAGGTTGTAGCAGGAACTGATGGAGTAATGGGTGTTGTCTTTGTAGAAGGAATTGTGACTGAACTTGTATCCTTTGAAGTGATTGTCTGAATGTTTGTTGGAGTTGTAGTAGAATCTGTTGGAACAATAGTTGTTGACGTTGTAGGAGTATCTGTGATTGTTGATGAAGGAATTGTCGGAGTTGTAGTCACTGTTGTCGTAATCTGAAGAATGCCATCTCTAATAAGGTAATCTATGCCGTTTCTCAGTCTCTCACATCCATTAACGGCAATGTTGCAATATCAACAGTTGACCTCACATCCGGGGAACACTTGGCATTATAACAGATGAGCTTTGATTTCAACCAAGGGTGTTCGGATTTGTACAACACTGTTGATTAATGTGGATGGTTTTCCCTCCTCAATAGCATTAATCCTAGGCCCATTGTGACTAGGCATTGGATTTCTTGTGACGTTCGGAGGAGGTGCAAAATTGAGAGCTTTTGAGTCCACCAGATCCTGGACTTTCATCTGTAGGGCCCTGCATTTTTCAGTATTATTCCCCGGTGCGTTTGAGTGGAATGCACACTTGGCATTTGTATCATAGTTCTTTGGCATATTGAGAGGATCTGGAGGTGCCAACGTCCTTAACTCAACTAGGTTGAGCTTTAGAAGTTGTGGCAATAGTGCAGCATACGGCATTAGGATTGGGTCAATTACCCTGTTTGCTTGTGATGGCCTCTGTTGGAAGGGACGTTGTTGTTGGTTGCTATTGTTGTTGTTGTACGACCTTTGATGCGGATAATGAGCTTGTTGTTGATATTGTGGTTGTTGTTATTGAGGATATGATGATTGTTGTGGAATTGGAGTTGGGATGGTAACAGTTGCTACTAACCGGTGAGCATATTGAGGCCTGCCCCTGCTTGTATGAATGGAATTTGTTTCACCTTCCCTTCGGGGTCCCGCTAAAGGTTTTCTGGGATTGCTAGAGGAACTTGCACCACTGTTGGAGATTTTGCCCATCTTCAAGAGACTTTCAATCCTCTCACCAGCTATGACCACATCAGCAAAACTGGTAGAGGAGAAAGCAGCCAGTCTATCAATATAGGTCCCTTGCAATGTGTTCATGAACATGTCAGCCATTTCCCTTTCTGACATGGGTGGTTGGACAGCAGCAGTAAGCTGTCTCCACCTTTGAGCATAATCCCGGAAGCTCTCTCTAGAAGACTGAGACATGCCCATTAGAAGAGTTCTATTGGGAGCCATGTCCAGGTTGTACTTATACTGACGGATGAAAGCCTCGGCCAAATCCTTCCAACATCTTATGGTGGCCCTAGACAAATGCGAATACCATTCTCTCGAAGCTCCAGTCAGACTGTCCTCAAAGTAGAACATCCATAACTTTTCATCCATGGTATAAGCTTTGAGCCTTCCCAAGAAAGACTGCAGATGAGTGCGAGGACAGGAGGTACCATTGTACTTTTCAAAGCATGGGGGTTTAAATTTGTGGGGAATTCTCACCCCATCCACCAGTCCCATATCCATCACATCGAAGCCCAAAGAATTCTGAGATTCCAACGATCTTAACTTTTCAGCAATCTCATCCAATCTTCTATCATATACCTCATCTCCAGCCCCAATGACAGTGAACTGTTCTCCCTGGGGATCCTCCTGCAGGATTTGGCCCCCAGTAGCATTCCCTTGACCATTTCTTGGGATGTTAACTTCTGGATTCAGATAAGGTCCATACTCTTGTGGGTCAATACGAGGCTGGCCCCGTTCATTGTTGCTAGTTCCTCCTGTTCCAAGATGAGGTTCCTCAGGAGTTTTCCTTTCCACCAGCTCTCTTAACCTTTCTTGACTCTGGGCCAAGCCAGTCATCACTGCCATGAACTGAGACATCTGATTTCTGACCTCAGTCAGATCCTGCTGTACTTGTTCCATTTGAATTCCGGGAAGATTGTTACGAGACGGGTATCGGTGCGTGCGGTTGACAGGGAACACTCGACGACGAGCAATGTTTCCTGAGATCACTGTCGCTCCCCAGATTTCCATCCTGGTACAAACGCGAAAGTGGCGCGGAAAAAGAATAGAGTCGCCAGCCAGGCATTTTTATCCCGAAGAAAGGGAATGGTAATGCTGCACAAACCAGAAGAAAAGAAGAGGAAGGACACGGGTCCTACGAACCAAAGAGACTGAGTTCGGGAGTCGGTTACGACCTGGGAAGGTATTAGCACCCAGATCGTCTGCCGTACCCGACGGGATCCACGCTTGCAAAGAAACTATTTCAAAGGGTGGGGGTATGAAAGCTCCTGCAAAGAAATGAAAATGAAAAGAGAACTGGAACTGGAAAAGAACTGAAATAAGAAACAAAAGGGAAAACGTAGGGAAAATAAAGATTGTGCTCGAACGGGCCCTACCCCGCTGCCTACGTACCTCATCAGGATAATGAGGATCAGAAACGCCGTAGTTCCCCTAACTAGGGGTGGAAAAGATTGCTTGTGTCTTAAGGCTTGAACTGCATATGTCAATGCTCAGGTGTTGCAGGCTCGGACGACGAGTGCGTTACCGTCTTGCAAAAGGACAAGTAGGAGCAAGTTCGCGGAAGGAGCGAAGGAGATGAGAGAAGAATTCCTGAAGGAGAGACGTTTATTGTTTGTTGGTGTTTTTTAGAAAGCTTTTAGGAGTGTGTCACAAGGAAGTGAACTCAAGCTCTTTTCAATGGAATGTGCACTTGCCACTACATTCCAAGATGGAATAATAGAACAAGCACACTCAAGTAAGGAGAAGATCCCCAAAACTTGAACCCACAGATTAGGGCTTAGGCTCACTAACTTGTTTACTTATTAGGTGTCTTGATTATTTACAGATGAAGAAGTGTTTTTTTTATGCTTTTCTTGGTGAAGAAGATACCTTGATCAGACTTGTGCATCACAAGGTAAACTTGTACTATCCCAAGATGGGAAGACTACAAGCATACCTCATGGGATAAGGCTATGGATCAAAACATCACTTCAAACATATTAAAGTGTTTTTTAAGAGTTATGAGATGAGAAGAGAAGAAGAACCAAAAGGAACATAAAGGTAAAAGCTAACGGGAAAAGTCTAATCATAATATTCACATGCTTGGATGGTCCTATGTAAGTGAGGCTCACTATCCTAATGAAGGAGAAGAAAAGAAGAAGATGAAAGGATCAACACCATGGTGGCCTAAACACACCTCAAATCAAGAAAGAACGAAAGAAGAATAGAAGAGGGAGGAAGAAGAAATGAGATGAAGAAGAAGAAGAATAAGGAGATGAGAATGCAATATGGAGTAATAAACAATGCACAAACAGAGCCTACACCAGTAGGACTTCCAGATGCAACAGCATGTGATAAGTATAATCGGGCCTTAGTGGTACCTAACGGAGAAGGTCTGTTGCCTCTTCAATGTGCTCATAAAACTCATGAATACTTGTCTGAGGTACCAAACTTGAGGCATGCACCAAAATTACCAATCAACCAGAATCTTCATGCCAAGTCATTATCAATGTCATAACTTGCATCAACGATCGCACAAATAAGTCAAAAAATAATTAACAAATTAATCACAGGGTCATTATCACACTACACCATCATCAAGATCGGGAAATGAACCTACAAAACGTCAAACGCAAACTAAAACCAAAGTTAAGCACAATTCTATTAAGCCAAATTAAATCAACATCAAAATTAAAGTCAAAACCAAATTAAAAATAAACAAAAGTAACTAAATAGAAATATAATAAAATTCTAAAATTGACTCTTAACCAAAATTAATAAACTAAATTAATAAAAATTAACATTAAAACTAATATTAAGGTTAATAATCAAAACTAACAAAATAAAATTCTAATTAATAAACTAACAATTAGTGAAATTCTAAATAACAAAATTTAATTGATAACAAAATCTAGGGTCAAAATTCAAAGAAAAGAAAGAGAAACCAAGGGAAGGGGGTGGATCGCTGAATACAGGAGTCAGAGGAAGAATTTGATGGGCTTTAGGGCTTCTAAGCCCAATCAAAAACAACACTTAATAAAAAAAAATTGAACTATAGAAATAAAAAAATAAAAAAAACAGTAAACGAAAAAAGAAAACAAAAGGGGGAAAAGGGATCGAATCCCTCTCTTCATTCGACACAGCTGTTGCGGACCCATCATCGTCGAAAGTCACTCCTTGCCAAGAATTTCCAGAACCGCATCGTCACCGCTGCCTTCGCGAAAGACCGCGAATCGCCGTAAACATCACCGCGTCATCTCCGATCAAATCGTCGACGGTTTCTTCCATTCGGTGAGTCCGGCTCCGACTTGCCCTGATTTGCACAAATCTCCTCTCGATTTCAATGCTCTGTTTTCCGTTTTGGTTTGATTGTTGTGTTGTTGGTTATCACTCCGTCATTTTCGTCTCCTTCTCTTTCTGCTTTTTTTTATTTGAGTTCTGAGTTGTTGTTGTTTTGTGGTTTGAAGGTTGTGGCTGAGTTATGTTGAGGGTTAGAAAAAAGGTGAGTTGAAATGTTGAAGAGGGAAGATGAGTTATGGAGGCGTATGGCTTGTGCGCTCAAGGTTGCGGATCGGTCGCGGTTTGTGTTGTTACGACGAGTGGAGTAAGCCTTGAAGGAAGGTTACAAAAGTGGAAGGGTCGTTGTGAAATGTTGGTGAGGTTTCGCGGTTTGGTTGTTGTTGTTGAGGGATGGTGATGACTGTTGGAGGAGGCTGAGGTTTAGAGAAGAGGCGGCGGTGGTTTGTGTTAGGTTGTTGAAGGTTTGATGGTGATTCGGTGGAGAAGAAAGGAAAGATAAATGGTTGATTATGGTTTTTTGAGATTGTAAAGGATATGCAGAAAAGGTGAAGAGGAGAAAGGTTGTTCGGTCTGTGTTGTTGTGGTTTTGATGGAGGAGGGGGGACGTTGGTTGCTGTGCGTGAGATTAATGAGGGTTTACTGGTGTGGTTCAAGTTTCTTTTTGAAGAATGGAAAAAAATGAAAGTTGTTTTTAAGGAGCTAAGGGATTATCAGGTATTGCCTGAAGAAGAGCGTGATCAATGAGTGTATGCGTGATGTTGGTTTTCTCCCAAATTGGTGAGGAAATTGTTGGTGGTTCGATGGGTGAAGTGAGGATTTCGGTTTTGGTTGATGTGATGAAGAGGTTCGGTGAGGTTTGAAGAAGAAGAGGTTTTGAAGAGGGTTATGGTTGTTGTTATGAGAAAATGGATGAGTGTGAGAAGTGTGAAGGAGTCACGGAAGAAGGGTGTTAGCGGATTCTTGCGGTGAGGGTTGCAGAAAAGTGTGAATGATTTTGTGGGAGTTTGTTGAAAGAAAGAATCAGCTGGTATCTAAATCCGTTGCGGGCTATGCAAGTTGAGAAAAATGTGAGAGGAGAGTATTGTCTATATTGTGTGTATTCTGTGACGTGTTTTTTTGCTGGAATTGGTGCTGTGCGCGGGATTTTCCTTGCATTGTGTGTGGCGTTGCGGTACGAAAGTGTGGGTGGAATTGGTGTGAGTGGAATCAAAAAGTACATTGTGGGCCAGGATTGGAGGAAATAGAACTTGGATGAAATGTTTGTGTAGTGGAATTGACGTGTAGGACATTTTTTTGTTTTGTTTTTTTTTCAATTTTTGTTATGGAAGTTATAATGGATATATTTTGATATACAGTGATATAGGCTTATTGGATTTCTGATGCAAATTAAATCAAAAGTGAATTTGGTATTGATAAAATAAACGATTTAAAAAAATAATAAAATATGTATGGATGATTGGAATGATAGAAAGATAAAATGGATATAATGGAATGGATTGGATAATTGTAAAATGATTTAGATTTGAATTAAGGAAAAATGGATGTACGGATGAAAATTGGATTATAAACTGAAATATGGACCAAATGGTTTAATAAAAAGGTTATGGATATGGGTATCTGAATGTGAATAACGGATATGACTTAAAAAATCGGAAAATGGTATAAAATGGATTTACAAATGAAATTGGATACGAGAAATGGTTATTGAAATCGAATGGCAAATTGCTGAAAATTTAAATATGACAATGGGTAGAAAAAAATGGAAATATCGGATATGGATATGGACATGAACCACTACCAAAAGCCACTAATGTACATGTTACACCCGAGTTTATAAACCATGACCAAGTGAATCATCTGAAGCATTATGAATCTATCCGACAAAAACAAAGCGACCAAAAATCAATAGATGATCATGACTGAACAACTGCACTTGACTTGAAACCAGAGCTTCTGAGATGTCTAGAGAGAAGAAAATAACCAGAGATGCTGAGAAGAAAGGGATAGTCTTGTAACTTGATGGAGAAAAGACCCTTAATTCATGCTTCATTACTGATGATGGGCAAGATGAATCAGTAAATATTCTTCAGACGTGAAATCCTTGAACAACACTTAACTAGGGAAATAAACCCTAATTGAGTGACAATAGCATAAGAAAACAATGTCATTGATGGCTGCATTGCCAAGGACTTTGAATTCTTCTGATAATCTGCGAATAGGAACGTGAAAACCTAATTCCTCAGATGACGTCGATCCCATGTCTCAGGAGCCTATGCAAATGGTATGCAAAATGCGTATGATATGCAAACGAGAAGCAGAAAAAGATACAAAAGCCAGAGGGCAAATTTAGGGTGTCTACAGTTGCCCCTATTCAATCAGCTGTTAATCCGAAAAGGATGAGAGCAACGACTATTAGACGTTCGAGATCAACAATGATTGAATACCAAAAAGACCCTGAAAATTTGCACTCTGACGCAGAATGCAGAAAATGGGAAATAAACCCAACCAGATGACGCTCTGGGGATAAGAAAGGGAGGAAAAGCAGACGAGCTTCTTCCGAGTTGAAACTGATATCTGGAATAAGAATGTGTTGACAGACGAGTCTTCAAACAATCCTGTGACGCCAGGAGCTGGAAAAACGAGTCCTCAAACACTGCAAAACATAACATGAGACAGACGAGTCTCCTTCGGATTTACCTGTTACGCCAGGACCGGTAATGCACTAAAGTCTGTGGGATAGACATGCATAATCAAGGTAGACAAACCTTCTTCATATATTATTCGCGGATATATGGTATAAGACAGACGAGTCTTCTTTGGGCAAACCTGTGACGCCAGGTGCAGCAACAATAATTGGTGCCTGAGACAGACGAGCCTCCTTCGGATTTACCTGTTACGCCAGGACCGGTAATCATTTTGACATTAATTCCCACTGTCAGGAGTTGAAACCTCTTCAATACAGACGAGTATTAGGTGATCATCAAGATAACACAGACGAGTGTTAAGGAGTCAATGATACAGACGGGTATCAGACGATGATCCAAGAAACACAGACGAGCGCTTCAAGCAATGATACAGACGAGTATCATCAACTGGTATAGACGAATACCAGAAATTCGAACACAGACAAGCATTTGAAGTGATCACAGAAATACCAGGGTAAACAACAAATCCTCACATACAGATGTAGGCTAGCACAGACGAGTGCTGGGATGATACAGACGAGTATCCAAGCAAAGCAGACGAGCTTCAAACATATAGTCAACACAGACGAGTGCAACAAAGGATCCAATACCAAACACAGACGAGTGTTGGGAAGTTGCAGACGAACAACAGCATATGAGATATCACAACACGTACGAGTGTTGAAAATTGCAGACGGGCAACAACAAAGATATAGCACAACACAGACGAGTGTTGGAAGATGTAGACGAGCAGCAATGAGGCAGTAATACCAATGCTGGGGAAATTTTGCTTAGGGATAACACAGACGAGTGTTGAGAATCGCAGACGAGCGGTAGACAAATGTATGATTGGCCACAAGAGTTACAACTCTGCAGGGGAAGACAAGTCGAGAGGTCTGGATGCCTGACTGACTGAGGTTGATTGTATCATCATGTTGACCAAAAATAAGTTGGCAACTTCCTGGGAAATATTTCACTGACAGGAGTGAAAAAAATCAGATATGAACTATGTGGGGAAGAATCATCTTCAGACTTGGCTGGGAAAGATGCTTTAACAATTCCTTAACTGGGGAGAGAATCCGGACAATTCTAATTCTGTGGGGAAGCGAGGCCTTCAGCTGCCTGTTGGGAAAACTTCACTGTGGAAAGATAAATCCGCTTGGGGATGAGAACAATTCAATTAGCCTTGAAATTTTGTTGGGGATACCATCTGCTCTACCTCAGCTGGGGATGATGTCAACCTTCTGGCATGGTTGAGAAAAAGATTTGGCTGCTGCTCTGCTGAGGAGAGGCTTTGTTGGAGAATCAAAATATGCCCCAAGTATAGCATGACGACTGTGTTGTAAGAACAAATAAATCCTTGTGAGGAAACCTTGTCTGCTGAAGGAAAAAAACTCTGCTCGGGGAAGAAATAAACTTCCAATGCCCTGCTGGAAAAATAAATACCAGACATTCCCTGAGAATTAAAATAGTGCTTCAAGCTTCTGAGCTCAACAGTTGCATACTGATTATCAAGAGTGCACAAGCATCCCCTTACTCTTCAAATTGCCTCGGATTGCATCGTCTACGAAGAGATCGCCTCAAGAGGATTTTACAGAAGACCTGGCATCCAGAATTGCCCCAGTGTCTTCAAACTCTCGCATAAATTCAACAGATCTTGAGATAACTGCCCCAGGCTACACCTTGTAATGATTCTGCCCCACACGAAGAAACGGAAACCATGCAGTATGCAAATGCAATGCAAATGATGCAAGATGCCTACGTATGCTAAGGATATGAATATGCAAGCTACGGGAGCTGAAACAAGGATGGTTAGGCGTAAGGCCGGGTTGATAGATATATTGGTATATATATTTTTTTTTGGGTTGCCAAGCAATTGGACTTTGAAGGTGAATTACCAGACGAGAACCAGTTTATTGAAGTTAGGCCAACAGACGAGAACTGATGGGCAAAGAATAAGTCGTCAGACGAGAACTGACTCCTTGGGTTCATTGTCAAACGAGAATTGACTCTGAAACAGAATGACTACCAGACGAGAACTGGCGTTCAACAGGTTAAATGAAAAGGTGACCAGACGAGAACTGGTTAAAATATTCGCCTACCAAACGAGAAATGGTATTTGAAGTTGGTTTGCCAGACGAGAACTGGACTTTGAAAAGTTTTGCCAGACGAGAACTGGACTTTGAAATGGCTTGCCAGACGAGAACTGGACTTTGGGATGGTTGATAAGCTGTTGGGGGTACGGGTCCTTGGATGTGAGATCGAAGTTTGTGGGGTATGCCCAATGCAAATATGATGTGTATGCTCTATATGCTCGAGCGACATGAATAACGTATGCAAATGAATTATGCAATGCTTATGAAAATCTAGAAAAACTCCCAAGGTGGGAAGAAGGGTCTTAGTGACAAGGCTTCTGATTGAGAAGGGTGACAAAGGCGAAGGTGGGTAGCATGATTTCCCAATTATCGTCTTGAACTCGAAGATCGCTGATATAACTTGCTCTGCGTAGCTTAAGTTGCCCCTGGTTGGGTGAGTCTCTGAACAGACTATTTCTCTGATTATCCAATTCCTGGCATGGCAGACTTGGATGTTCTCTCGAAGAGATTTGTACTTAGTGAGCTCTGGAGATTGTCTTGCCCCGGTATGAGCATGGAAGCGACTTGACTCATTCTGACTGAGCATTGGAAGAATTCATCCTTGGTACACAGGTACTCCAGGTCTCCGTCCCTGTTTGGGAGATTCAGTTCTGATCAACTGGCTTTGAATGATGTTCCTCAATCAACTGATTCTTGGGAACTTGCTTTACCCTGATAGATTCTTTGGTCAACAAAACCACTGGATAACATGCCCCTGATTCATAGGTCTATAAGATGCTCTTGATTTTGGTCATCATTGTTGAATGATCAAGTTCTCTCATGATTGCACTTTGTAGGAACTTCCTTGATGTCACAGACTGACTTGCAATTAAAACTGTTCATTCACAAATGGTAATTTTAATGCAGTGCACATGCAAGTTTTGAAAATTTATTTATTTTAATGTTGTGACAGTGTGTTACGAATGGACGATTAATCCAAACGTAGTGCTGAGTTAGCAAATTTTTAGGAGTCAGTTTACGCAACCTTGTCGTAGTATGCTTTCAGAATTGAACCTGATTCAATTAGGACTTTCAAGGGTTATGACGTGGTCTGGTTCACGGTTTTAGAAAGAAGGATTTATGGCTCAAAGTTTATATTTGCCCACCCATTCTTCTTGATGTTCTCCGGTCCTACACTCAGCTAATTTGTACTAAGCGCTCATCTCTCACAAGGGTTTTGTGATGGTTGAGGAACCAATGACATTGACGGTTTAAGCACCAATGAGGTTTCTCGGAGTAACAGTCACCCCTTCTGACTTTGTGTCTGTAGTCACACGACTTTGTTCTAATGGAACTTTTTTCTTTCTGATTTTTTTTACTCCCTAATTTTTGCCTGGACTGAATCTTTTTTTTTGAATTTTTCGATTTTGTAGTCCAGCGGGATGCCCTAACTTTTGCCTAAGTCATTTTTTTTCACTTTTTTTTATGACTTAGCGGGCTTTTATTTCTCTTTTTTTTGCTTTGATTTTTGTTGAACAAATCGTGTGACACAGGTTTGTATGACTTGCTTGAAAGGGTAATGACTTCCTCATTCCTTTGTTGGTGAGGGGTAACCATTGTGGTTTTACGTCCCTTGACCTCTTGAGGTGTAAGGCAATGGATCCTCGGATGCTCACTCCTTTAGAAATTTGAACGCTCGATCAAATTAACTGATGACTACCCTGCCCCGGGTTGAACGTGAGGGTTTTTTCGTTTAGAAAAGAAACTCCTACTTCAAGGCTCAAAGGGGTTGACGAGGGTTTATCTCCCTTATATCTCCGGTGTTTGGGAATTGAAACAATGCTTGTACATCGTCAGCAGGTTCTACCCTGAAAGCATACCTTCAACAATTATGGGTATTCAGTTGTCATCATCCTCCCTCAAACCTGCTAAACAACAGTGAAATAAATGGGAGGTAAATGGATGCAATTTTTTTGTTTTTTCAATGCAAGTAAAGAAAAGATGAGCGAATGCGACATAATTGATTTAAAAAGTGCAAGATCACTACATTAACATTACCATTCAAAATAACAATGCTTAAAAGACAAGTAGCTGCTAACAGGAAAGAAACTACAAATGCAAATGATAAAAGGATACAATGACCACCAGCTTTGATGACATATTCTTGTATGAGTCACTGAAAAACAGGATACGCTCCTTCGAAGTCTTTGGACTCAATCAGGTGAGAGGTTGACGTGTACAACCAAGCTTCCTTCTGGAAAGGAAATGTAGCACTTGTCGATCAACTGTTGCACTTTGGCTTGAAAAGCTTTGCAATCTTCAGTTGAATGCCCCATTGATCCACCATGATACCCACACTGCTCATGAGGATTGTACTCTGGAGGGTACGGCTCTGGCAACGGCTTGAGAGGCTTAGGAACCACCAATGAGCTCTGAATTAGATGTGGCAATAGTTCACTATACGCCATGGGAACTGGATGAAGAGGAGCATTCCTTCTTTCCAGATTGTTGCGAGGCCTCGGATGGCTCTGAAGTTGATTCTGAGGTTTTCGACTATGAGCTTGCAGATTCGGACGAGGAGGAGTCCAGGGTTTCTGATACGGTGCTCTGAGCATTGCCGAATGCCCATAAGAGTAATCAGATGCAGGAAAAGATGATCTTTGAGAAGATGTTGGTCTAGAACGTTCGACATTGGCCATGAATGCACTGGCGTCATACCATTCTTCCTCTTGGGAGCTAACAACAGACTCATCTTCATCAGCTGGGATATTCGAAGAGTCATGAATCTTTCCACTTTTGAGCATGTTCTCAATGTGTATTCCAACTGTCATCAAATCAGAGAAGCTTAACGTCCCAATGCTACTCATTCTTTCCAGGTATGAACCTTGCAACGTGCCCACGAACAGGTCAACTAATTCTCTGTCTGAAAGTGGTGGTTGCACTTAGGCTGCCAATTCTCTCCATCGCTGTGCATATTCTCTAAAAGATTCACCAGTTCTCTGAGATAGACTTTGCAACTGCATGCGACTGGGCGCCATGTCCACATTGTACTGGTATTGCTTTACGAAAGCTCTGGATAAATCATTCCAAGATCGGATATGACTGCCTTCCAAATCCATGTACCAACTTAAAGATGCCCCACTTAAACTGTCCTGAAAACTATGAATCATCAGCTTATCTACAGAACATCACCAAATGACGCTTCGGGAAACTGACACCAGTGTATTTCTCAAACTTCGGAGTCTTGAAATCTGGAGGAATGACAAGACCAGGCACCAAACACAGGTTTAGAGCATCAAAACCAAAGGCGTCAGGATCTGCTAAGGCTTTGAGTTGCTCGTCCAACACATGAAACCTTTCAGCAAGATCAAAAGCTTGTGGATCCTTGGTTTTCACAAGAGGGATTGCCCCTTGGAAGTTCGGCATAGGGAAAGCAAAACTCTGATAATCTGTAGAATCAGAAGAAGATGAAGGTCCGCCTCGGACAACAGATGGTTCAGGTACATTCTGATTCACGATCGGGGTCTGTGCAGGCTGAGCTTGAGCAAGATTGTTCACTTGTGGAAGATCCTCATCAGGAGAAAGACCATACAAAGGATTGGTCATCGAAGTGAAACCAGGTGGAAACTCAACATTCTGACGGTTGCTCTCTGACATAGCTACTGATGGCTTTCAAACTGACCCTTCTTAACTCTTGACACTGTTCAGTCTAGCTTTACACACTCTGTCGTCTTCTAACTGTTACCACTTGTTCAAACTGAGTACCGGGAAATCAGCTGGCTGGTCATGGACAAAAGAGGAAGGATGAGCTCTCTGGAAGAGGGAAATGCAATGCAGATGCAAATGCAAAATGCAATATGATGATGCAAAAGATGCAAAGACAAGGGATCACAGCTGGAAACTGCCTGGAATCTGGAATACTGAACCAAGAATCGAGTGTCTGTAACCACAAGATCTCTGTATAATTACCCAAAATAGTAGCCGAGAACCAAGTTCAAGAACTTCAGGATCATAGTGACCGGATCAAAACATAGAACTGCACTGGCAATGAGGGTATGTTGAGGTCATGGGTTCCTGCAAACCTGTAAACCCCTCCCAATTCTCACGGGTGTGCTCCGGGTCAGACATCACGGACTCTCAAAGCCGAATAGCAATAATACTGTCACCATCTCCGAGAAATGGCTCATGACCAAATCAGGGAATCGGTTTGGCATTATATACTACGCAGGGAGGCCTCAGCTGAGTCCGGGAAAACAAGGTCATCCTATGTGATCCCCAGGTGGGCCCTCGGATGCAAATGGGTTTGCCACAAAATGTGGGCTGCCACTGCCATCACTAAAGAGGGATGTTTCCACAAGGTTCTCAAAGATCGGTCCCCAGCTGCACATAACTGTCAAGGTTATGTAATGAGAGAGGAAGATCCCCAAATCAAGACATTTCCAAGACAATCGCAACCTGGGTGTGGAACTCACTACTACCCCCGTGACAAGATCTCATGAGGCCAAAGTGGAACCACTCTAAGTCCTAAGGTGCACTCGAGCCGGGTACTTGGCTCATCTCTCAAACACAAATAACACCCATCCCACTAAACATAAAACCAGTCCAGACAGTCCAGTATATACATTATGCAGAAAATAAATACTGAAAACTGTAAGTAAAGCTGTAAAAAAACCTGTAAATAAACAACAATAAAATACAACAAGCCACAGCAAACAAACATTACCCAATGAAACAAAAACACACAAGCGCTAGGAGAGACTCACAGGGGAACCAGAGATTCTGGGTTCGCAGAGTCCCCAGCAGAGTCGCCAGCTGTCGCTCCCCGGATTTCCATCCTGGTACAAACGTGAAAGTGGCGCAGAAAAAGAATAGAGTCGCTAGCCAGGCATTTTTATCCCGCAGAAAGGGAATGGTAATACTGCACAAACCAGAAGAAAAGAAGAGGGAGGACACGGGTCCTACGAACCAAAGAGACTGAGTTCGGGAGTCGGTTACGACCTGGGAAGGTATTAGCACCCAGATCGTCCGCCGTACCCGACGGGATCAACGCTTGCAAAGAAACTATTTCAAAGGGTGAGGGTATGAAAGCTGCTGCAAAGAAATGAAAATGAAAAGAGAACTGGAACTGGAAAAGAACTGAAATAAGAAACAAAAGGGAAAACGTAGGGAAAATAAAGATTGTGCTCGAACGGGCCCTACCCCGCTGCCTACGTACCTCATCAGGATAATGAGGATCAGAGATGCCGTAGTTCCTCTAACTAGGGTCGGAAAAGATTGCTTGTGTCTTAAGGCTTGAACTGCCTATGTCAATGCTCAGGTGTTACAGGCTCAGTCTCTCACATCCATTAACGGCAATGTTGCAATATCAACAGTTGACCTCACATCCGGGGAACACTTGGCATTATAACAGCTGAGCTTTGATTTCAACCAAGGGTGTTCGGATTTGTGCAACACTGTTGATTAATGTGGATGATTTTCCCTCCTCAATAGCATTAATCCTAGGCCCATTGTGACTAGGCATTGGATTTCTTGTGACGTTCGGAGGAGGTGCAAAATTGAGAGCTTTTGAGTCCACCAGATCCTGGACTTTCATCTGTAGGGCCCTGCATTTTTCAGTATTATGCCCCGGTGCGTTTGAGTGGAATGCACACTTGGCATTTGTATCATAGTTCTTTGGCATATTGAGAGGATCTGGAGGTGCCAACGTCCTTAACTCAACTAGGTTGAGCTTTAGAAGTTGTGGCAATAGTGCAGCATACGGCATTAGGATTGGGTCAATTACCCTGTTTGCTTGTGATGGCCTCTGTTGGAAGGGACGTTGTTGTTGGTTGCTATTGTTGTTGTTGTACGACCTTTGATGCGGATAATGAGCTTGTTGTTGATATTGTGGTTGTTGTTATTGAGGATATGATGATTGTTGTGGAATTGGAGTTGGGATGGTAACAGTTGCTACTAACCGGTGAGCATATTGAGGCCTGCCCCTGCTTGTATGAATGGAATTTGTTTCACCTTCCCTTCGGGGTCCCGCTAAAGGTTTTCTGGGATTGCTGGAGGAACTTGCACTACTGTTGGAGATTTTGCCCATCTTCAAGAGACTTTCAATCCTCTCACCAGCTATGACCACATCAGCAAAACTGGTAGAGGAGAAAGCAGCCAGTCTATCAATATAGGTCCCTTGCAATGTGTTCATGAACATGTCAGCCATTTCCCTTTCTGACATGGGTGGTTGGACAGCAGCAGTAAGCTGTCTCCACCTTTGAGCATAATTCCGGAAGCTCTCTCTAGAAGACTGAGACATGCCCATTAGAAGAGTTCTATTGGGAGCCATGTCCAGGTTGTACTGATACTGACGGATGAAAGCCTCGGCCAAATCCTTCCAACATCTTATGGTGGCCCTAGACAAATGTGAATACCATTCTCTCGAAGCTCCAGTCAGACTGTCCTCAAAGTAGAACATCCATAACTTTTCATCCATGGTATAAGCTTTGAGCCTTCCCAAGAAAGACTGCAGATGAGTGCGAGGACAGGAGGTACCATTGTACTTTTCAAAGCATGGGGGTTTAAATTTGTGGGGAATTCTCACCCCATCCACCAGTCCCATATCCATCACATCGAAGCCCAAAGAATTCTGAGATTCCAACGATCTTAACTTTTCAGCAATCTCATCCAATCTTCTATCATATACCTCATCTCCAGCCCCAATGACAGTGAACTGTTCTCCCTAGGGATCCTCCTGCAGGATTTGGCCCCCAGTAGCATTCCCTTGACCATTTCTTGGGATGTTAACTTCTGGATTCAGATAAGGTCCATACTCTTGTGGGTCAATACGAGGCTGGCCCCGTTCATTGTTGCTAATTCCTCCTGTTCCAAGATGAGGTTCCTCAGGAGTTTTCCTTTCCACCAGCTCTCTTAACCTTTCTTGACTCTGGGCAAGGCCATTCATCACTGCCATGAACTGAGACATCTGATTTCTGACCTCAGTCAGATCCTGCTGTACTTGTTCCATTTGAATTCCGGGAAGATTGTTACGAGACGGGTATCGGTGCGTGCGGTTGACAGGGAACACTCGACGACGAGCAATGTTTCCTGAGATCACTGTCGCTCCCCGGATTTCCATCCTGGTACAAACGCGAAAGTGGCGCGGAAAAAGAATAGAGTCGCCAGCCAGGCATTTTTATCCCGAAGAAAGGGAATGGTAATGCTGCACAAACCAGAAGAAAAGAAGAGGAAGGACACGGGTCCTACGAACCAAAGAGACTGAGTTCGGGAGTCGGTTACGACCTGGGAAGGTATTAGCACCCAGATCGTCCGCCGTACCCGACGGGATCCACGCTTGCAAAGAAACTATTTCAAAGGGTGAGGGTATGAAAGCTCCTGCAAAGAAATGAAAATGAAAAGAGAACTGGAACTGGAAAAGAACTGAAATAAGAAACAAAAGGGAAAACGTAGGGAAAATAAAGATTGTGCTCGAACGGGCCCTACCCCGCTGCCTACGTACCTCATCAGGATAATGAGGATCAGAAACGCCGTAGTTCCCCTAACTAGGGGTGGAAAAGATTGCTTGTGTCTTAAGGCTTGAACTGCATATGTCAATGCTCAGGTGTTGCAGGCTCGGACGACGAGTGCGTTACCGTCTTGCAAAAGGACAAGTAGGAGCAAGTTCGCGGAAGGAGCGAAGGAGATGAGAGAAGAATTCCTGAAGGAGAGACGTTTATTGTTTGTTGGTGTTTTTTAGAAAGCTTTTAGGAGTGTGTCACAAGGAAGTGAACTCAAGCTCTTTTCAATGGAATGTGCACTTGCCACTACATTCCAAGATGGAATAATAGAACAAGCACACTCAAGTAAGGAGAAGATCCCCAAAACTTGAACCCACAGATTAGGGCTTAGGCTCACTAACTTGTTTACTTATTAGGTGTCTTGATTATTTACAGATGAAGAAGTGTTTTTTTTATGCTTTTCTTGGTGAAGAAGATACCTTGATCAGACTTGTGCATCACAAGGTAAACTTGTACTATCCCAAGATGGGAAGACTACAAGCATACCTCATGGGATAAGGCTATGGATCAAAACATCACTTCAAACATATTAAAGTGTTTTTTTAAGAGTTATGAGATGAGAAAAGAAGAAGAACCAAAAGGAACATAAAGGTAAAAGCTAACGGGAAAAGTCTAATCCTAATATTCACATGCTTGGATGGTCCTAGGTTAGTGAGGCTCACTATCCTAATGAAGGAGAAGAAAAGAAGAAGATGAAAGGAGCAACACCATGGTGGCCTAAGCACACCTCAAATCAAGAAAGAACGAAAGAAGAATAGAAGAGGGAGGAAGAAGAAATGAGATGAAGAAGAAGAAGAATAAGGAGATGAGAATGCAATATGGAGTAATAAACAATGCACAAACAGAGCCTACACTAGTAGGACTTCCAGATGCAACAGCATGTTGTTGCTCCCACCAAAATGATACCTCAGGTCAGAAGGGGTACAGACGCGAACGGTCGGCGAAAAGAGAGAAAGGAAATGAATAGAGTCGCCAGCTAGGCATTTTTATCCCGAAGGAAAGGTAATGCTGCATAGACCTAGAAAGATATGGATAAGACGGTTGCGAACCAGAGAGACTGAGAAAGGGGGTTGGTTACAACCTGGGAAGGTATTAGCACCCAGATTGTCCGTCGTACTCGACGGGATCCACGCTTAAAAGATTTGTGTTTTAAAGGGGTAGTGTCAGTGCTATCTGTGTATCAAAGCTGGAAAGAATACAAGTGTCAGTGTAAAAGAAAGGTGAAGTGTATGAGATAAGTGTCAGTGTAAGAACAAGAATGAAATGCTCAAGACCATGAGGCTTTAAAGAATAATGCTGGAAGAGGGGGGATATACAGAGACTTTTGTTCGATAACTGTTAAGTTATGCCTACGTATCCTCTCGTGCAATGAGGAAGTCAGAACACCATAGTTCGACTCAAAGAGACTGAAAGATGAATTGATTTGTGAACTGCCTACTTGCCTATGCTCAAGTGTATGACCTGTCTGGCTCAGGTGCAAACTGTCTTGCATTAGACGGAAGAAGCAAGTTCTCGCTTGTGAATGAATGAGATGAGAAAAGAATCCCGGAGGAGACGATTATTGCTTGTTTTTGTGTTTTCAATCTTTTATTGCTTTTTGAAGTTTGTCATAAGTTAATGAGCTTAAGCCTAAACCAAGGGTTAGTAAACTCGTCACATCCTCCCTCTGATTAGGGGTAAAGAAAATACCTTAAGTGTGAAGTCAACATCTCACACTTAATCACCATGATGTAGGATTAAGATTATTAACCTACTTGAATTTATTTAGATGTTTTTTGTTGTTTTTGTTTAGTGTTGAGTAATGAGATTAAGCCATAATCAAGGATTGAATGGACTCATTACACCATCCTAATAGAAGGATAATAGATGAGAACATTTAAGCTGAGAAAAGCTCCTCAACTTAATCCATGATTAGGGATTAACCTCATGACAAAACGAAGCCTTTATTAAATGGATTTTAGTTAATGATAAGATGAAGAAATGAATTTTATGGTTTGTAAGACAACTTGAGGAGGACTTGTCCATTAACACTAGGGTTAGTCCTTCTTAACCAATTAAGGAAGAATTAGAACCCTAATGCAAGGCCCAAGTTACAAGCTTGATGTCTTGATGATTATTAAGTGAATTTATTAAAGGATTTAAACACATTAAGGGTTTAACACTCAGGATTTAAGTTATACACTCCATCCTAATAGAAGTATGCAGGCATAAGCTTAATCACAAAGCCTTAAGACCTTTAAGGTTTAGTCCCTGATTATGAGATGAGAAGAGAAGACTCAAGGATGACACAAAGGTAAAATATAAATGGGGGACTAATCAAACCCTAATTGTTGACATGCTTGGAGATCCTAGGGTTTATGAGGCTTAAGAGAGGAGGAATCTTCAAAGAACCACCAGGAGTGAAGCAGATGAAAGGAACAAGAAACTGAGAGAAACAAAACAACTTGCTCCACTCAAGGAGACAAGTTGCTTGAAGAAAGAAAGTAAGATGAAACAAGAATGAGCAAGCTCAATCCAATACACATACAAAAATGCAGCAAAGGAAGTATGAAAGAGATGAAAGGAGAATGTGAGAAGTGAAGGCAAATTCACTTCTCAAACAACTTACCACCTGAAAATGTTCAGCAAAAGAAATGAAATGCAATGCAAATGAGATGAGATGTGATGATGCAAACCAAAGTCAGAAGCAAATACATGATGATAATGATGCTAAGAGATGATGAAAACATGAGGCAAGACATGAGAATGATCAAGCAAGCATATGGGTGCAAATGAGGCATGTTTTGAACCATGGATGTTCATGAGAAGTTATGAAATGTTATGGACATACAAGATGGAAAATGAAAGATGCAATGATCAAACATGATTCTAATATGTCCTAGGATGCATTATGAATCAAAAGAATTCACAAAATGTCATGGCAATTCATGGTATGCAAGCAAATGAAAGATAGATGCAAGAGAAGGCACAAATTAGGGTTATATGCACCATACAAAGCAAAAATCCAAAACCAGAAGCAAATGACATGATAAAAATTTGAAAATGCAATCAAAGGTACCCTAAACCTATACAAACTCACTGCCCAAAGGAGGGGATCCATCTCTTAACCTAGGGAGAGTTATGAATTTCCTAAAATTGCTAGGGTTTTAAAGTACCTTGCCAAGAAAAATGCCAAACAAATTGAAAATGCAAGATCAAATCAATTCAAATTTATCCTATAAACTACATGTTATTCAAGATGCAATGCCAAAAGAATCATCATCCAACTCTCAATGGTTAGGCAGAAATGAATTTTTGAAGTTTGAAACAAAATATTGCCTTGAAATGAAATTAAATCCAATGAAAATGATCAAAAGGCATCAAGAACAAAAAAGAAATTTGGTTTGAGAGTTGGACAATGTTTCTAAATGTTCCTAAATGCAACATGAATTTTTTTGTGATTTTTAAATACCTAAATGTATTTTTAATTAATTAATTTCCATTAATTAATTAAAAATAAACATTTAAATGATTTAAAAATAATTTTTAATTCAAAAAATAAAAATAAAAATATTTTTGGAATGAGAAAAATATTCTAAGTCAGCATGCAAAAAATGAGATTTTTGTGATTTGTTTTACTATTTTTAATAAAATGAGAAAGAAAATGCAAGAAAAATGAAATTAAAATGAATTTTAATGAGAAGTCAACAGATCCAGTGGCTGAGATTTGAACCTAGGGCGCGGGAATTGACTTGGCGCGTGATCTGAGGGTTGAAATTCAAACCTGACTAATTTCTGTTTTAAAATTAATTAAACTGGATTTATTTAATTAATTGAGGATTAGGGCATAATGATGAGATCCTGGCCACACGTTTGCGCGCAAGTCAACCAAAGTCAGCCTGATCTAAGGTCCACATTCAAAGTTTATTTAATGACACAATTAGGGTTTAATGACCCTCAGGTGGCCGGAGAAGACTTCCGGTCGTCTTCTCCGGCGAGACCTTCAACCTATCTCTCTCAAAACCTCACTAAAACATGCCAAAATCTCCAGATCAACTCAACTAAACATTTTAAACCAGAATCCAACAACAAAACTTATTTATTTTTGATGAATCATGAAGAACAAGCAAAAAATCAAATTTACGGGCAAAGTTTCAGACAAACCATACATCCTCATTTCTGCATCATTTTCAAAAATTCAAAGCTCATTGCATTCAGGGAAACATGTAGATCATTTTAGTAACTTAAAACAAGGTTCCTGGAAAAAATAAAATTCGAAGCTACCTGAAGTGAAGCTTTCAGTTTGGGGCTTTCAGGCTGCCTCTTTGCTTCAAAGCTTCTCCAATGGACCTCCTGAAGATGCTTTGAGGTTTAGTTTGATTGGAAAGTGGCTGATTTGTGAGATTGATCAAGTTCTGTTCAGTGAGGGAGAGAAATCGTATTTTGTTTGTGTGAGGTTTTTGGCTGTTTCAATGGTTGGTTTGTGATCAGTGAGTCTTTTTGAGATCAATGGTGAAGTTGGTTTGAAGAATGGTTGAGTGAGCTGAGAGATTCGAATGGTTTTGCAAGTTGGAGGATTTTTGATAACTATGGCTTGGAGTGTGTTTCAGCATGAGTTGTTGTGTGTTATGGCTTGCCTTTGGTCCACTTATCACTCATGGATAGGTCTGTGGAGTGGTTGTGCCCTATTGTGATTGGTATGGGCCTTTTGCAAAAAAGTCAAGCTTTGTGTAAGAGAGGTATGGGCCAATGGTAGGTCAAGTACAAGAGGGGTGTCCTGCGCAGCAAGGAATGAGGAGGACCATGGGATCAGTTTTGAAGCCAGCCAGCAAATGGATTAGGGTTTGAAGGATGTTTTGCAACTTTAATCAACTTTGGCCCTTTTGAAGTTTCTTGATCCATAAGTTATGAAAATGGCCAAACCTTTGATGCAATCTGACTTTTAGACATTGGTTCATGTTTGTGTAAATTTTAGAAGTCACTTTGAGGTCTTAATTTTCCTTGGCAAGTGGTTTTGCAACTTTGCCTCTTTGGTGCATAACTTGAAATTATGTGATTTTTCCCAACTTTGACAAGTCATAACTTTTGATCCAAAATGAATTAGGACAAGTTCTTTTACTTTTTGAAAAGGGAATTATCCATTCTACAACTTTCATGACCAAAGTTTTCCCATTTGAAGAATTTTTGAATCAAAAAGAAAGGGTTGAAAAAGTTTCCTAAAATGGCAAGTTTCCATTACAAGTCATTTTCCCAAAAAGTCAACTTTGCAAATGGCTTGAAATTCTTAAATTTTGTGAACTTCCAACATCTTCTATGATCAAATAAAGATCATACACAATCAAAATGATGAAGAACACCCCTTGGTTGGGTCATTGGGGGCCTCAGATGCCCTGATTTTACACTGACTTGCTCAAGAAGTCAACTCTTGATCAGATGCCTTCCCCATGGAATTTCTTCATGAAAATTGATATGCATGATCCCTATATCATATAGAGACCAATAGAAACAAGAATGACCAAAAATTTGGAGTTATGGCCTTTGAAACCAAAACCCTAATTCTAGGTTATCTGTGCAGTTAAGCTTGGCTCTGCTTCCATGCCTTTCTCAGTTCTTGTGATTATTTGGCTTCCTTGATTTTTTGAGGAATACAATATGATGTTTGAACATACATGGGCCCCTTTGAAGTGATTGAAGACCTTTGGAGTGGCCCAAATGGCTCCTGGATTGCTCAGATCACAAACCCTAGATGCAGATGACTTAGAAACAATGCAGTGAATCAAAAATGTGGTATGAGATGCTATGGTTGAATTCATGCATATGAAAAGATCACAAGCCATGGTGTGAATGGGTGAGGGAAAATTTGGGGTGTTTACAGCTGCCCCTATTCAAGCATGAGTTAGCTGTGTAGAATGTAAGCAACGGCTTAACAGGCAAACAAGATAATCTTGTGGTTGAATATCAAAGACAGTCCAAAATTTGCACTCACAGAATGAAGAAGAAAAGGGATATAGATTGTAAAAGAAAATAAAGTATAATATAAGGTGCGGGCGACGGAGGACGACCGTCGAGCAGAGGACGACTGTTGGGGAAGGAGCAATGACGGGGACGGCCGACATGCTGGGGAAGAAGCGGGAGATAAAGCAAAGATGGGGACAGCCGACTAGATGAGGATATAAGACTCTCTGGGGATTAGAGGTAAAAATAAATGATGAGGTACGGTCATCAAAGGTGAAGGACGATCACCTAGCAGGGGACGGCTGCTCTGTTGGGGATAAGATAAGGAACGGTCATCTAAGGTGAAGGACGATCATCGGGCAAGGTACGGTTGCCAAAAGTATCGTGACATAGGGCGAATGCCGGATAAAAGGTCGACGATGGGGACGGCCATCGGATAAGCATGATGAAGGACGATCATCGAGAGGTGAAGGACGATCACCTAGCAGGGTGCGGCTGCTCTTGGGGTTTATCATGACATAGGACGAATGTCAGATAACAAGATCAATGATGGGGACGGCCATCGGATAAAATGATGAAGGACGATCATCAGGAGGTGAAGGATGATCACCTGGCAGGGGACGGCTGCCAAACGGGTATCATGACATAGGACGAATGTCAGATAGAAAGGTAACAGTTTGCTGGGATTTGTTGGGACAAGTAAACACGGGCGAGTGTCTATATCCAAGGAATGAGAGGTATAAGTGTTTGGGTATTGTGTATAGATTAAAGATGCGGACGAGCATCCCTAAGACCATGATACGGAGGAGCATCGGTAGAAACAAATACTGACACATGTTCAGAGATGATGATACGGACGAGTATCAACCGGTTAACAAGGAACACAGACGAGTATCGATTCTGAGGGAATTCTTCTGGGGAATAGTAGACACAGACGAGTGTTTAAATTCAAGAAGACATGAGTGTTTGACACGTGTATGGATTAAAGATGTGGACGAGCATCCCTAAGACTATGATACGGACGAGTATCAGGTAGAAACAAACGTTGGACGCATGTTCAGAGATGATGATACGGACGAGTATCAACTGGTTAACAAGGAACACGGACGAGTGTCGAATCTGAAGGGATTTGAGTAATACATACAAGATACAGACGAGTATCTGTATGAGTGAAACAGGAGTAATAAGTATGAGTGGTGTACAGATGAGTGTTTAACTTGCTGAGGAGGGTGACACGGACGAGCGTCAAAAGAAAAAGGTGTAATATAAACAAGTGTATGGTTTACAAAGTGTTTATGCCGGGAAGGTGACACGGACGGGTGTCAGGGAATTTGTATAGATATATGTATCTGTGAGTGCAAAGAGGACGCTTTGGCTTTCTGTTGGTGATATGACACAGACGAGTGTCAAGAAGTATTTGTAATATACAAGTGTCTGTTCGTAAAGAATGCTCGGGCGACTTTACCGAGGAATCATGACACGGACGGGTGCCAAAAGGAGTGTGCATTTGTATTTATGAGGGTAAGGCAAATGCCTTGGCTTTCTGCCGGGGAATCCGGGGAGTTTTCTCTGTATATCTTTGATGGATTGCCAGTATTCACAAGTGTTTGATTCAGAACATGGCTTATGATTATGCAATATGTTTGATTTTTGCCGTAATGCTCCGTATTAGACGGAATGCTACGCTTTGCGGGGGAAATATGATGCGTATGCTATGATTATGCAAAGACACCGATCCGGGATTCGGATCCCGTTGCTGCAAGGATCTCTGGCTGATCCACTTGAAGTAGACATCCCAGCCGGGGATGAGATCATTGGTAGATCTGACATATATGACTCTGCTTGGGGGTATAGGTCACTGATAGACCTATTTTGGTAATGAAGGACCCAGCTGGGGTTTGTAGAAGCTTTCGTCACTCTGTTGTGAGATCTTCGGGCATTGCTCTTGCTGGGTAGAGGTCGAAACTTTGTGGGGAGATGGTTCCCTGGCTTTTGTACTTGGCTGAGGAGGAAGTAACAAATGGCAACATAGCTGGGGAAAGAGCACCTCTGGCGTTAAGATTGAGTAGATGGTGATTTTCCAGATTGCCGGGATGAAGTTTTCATGCCCCATGTTGTGCTTTGAATACCTGCAAATCCTGAAAAGACAGAGAAACGCACAATTAATCCTGAGGTATCCCTTATCGGATTCCATCATAGGAGTTTAGCCACTCCCGGGAGTAAGTATTTTTCCTGCACGCACGCATCTTAGAAGAAAAGCATCTGTATTTACGCAATCAGTATCTTAAAGACATCGGACATTCTTGCAAATGAAACTAAAATGTACGAGACGAAACATGACTGAAAAATCTGATTTTATTAATTCATGTGCCCTGAATTGGCAAATATAGTAAAAGAAACAAATCCCCTAAAATGAGGAGATTGTTATAAATTGAGAAATAAAAGGTATTGGCAATGTTGATGACGCTTCAAGGAGCTTTCCTTTGCTATGACTCGTATGACTTTTGACGTTCTTCTCGTCTTGCTTTCTGAAGAAGGCTGATTCTGACCGGCGCTTGAACCTTTTGAAGCTTACCAAGTTGTAAGTGATACAGGTGAATTCAGAGTACAGTTGTTCGCTTATTCCCTTATTTTGCATGGATCGCCCTTTCGGGTTTTCAATCCATCGGGATACCCATTTTTTCCTGAGCTGTCCGATGCGGCTTTTCAACTCAGCGGGTGTACATTTTTTTATTTATTTTCCCTTATTTTTGCCCGAGTCTTTTATTCTGTTTTTGACTCGCCGGGATGCCCTATTTTTGCCTGGACTTACATTCTGTTTTTATGTCCAGCGGGTCATTTTATGCGAAGTATTTTTTAATTGCATCTGAATTTACAGGGGACGGGAAGTCTTCACCATCCATAATGCTGAGCATGAGTGCTCCACCGGATAAAAATTTCCTTACTACGAATGGCCCTTCATAGTTCGGAGTCCACTTGCCCCTGTGGTCTTTATTAGGAGGGAGGAGCCTTTTCAGCACAAGATCTCCTACTTGGTACTCTCGGAGCCTTACTTTCTGATCGAAGGCTTTCTTCATCCTTTTCTGATATAACTGCCCATGACAAATTGCAGCCAACCTCTTCTCTTCAATCAGACTTAGTTGCTCGTATCGGGATTGGACCCATTCTGCTTCGTTCAGCTTGACATCCATCAGTACCCGTAGAGAGGGTAATTCAACTTCAACAGGTAGGACTGCCTCCATACCATACACAAGTTGATACGGTGTTGCCCCAGTGGATGTTCTGATTGACGTTCGGTACCCATGCAAGGCAAATGGTAACATCTCATGCCAGTCTTTATAGGTAACCACCATCTTTTGCACAATCTTCTTGATATTCTTATTAGTTACCTCTACAACGTCGTTCATCTTTGGCTTGTAAGGAGAAGAATTGTGGTGTTGGATTTTGAAGTCCCGGCATAGCTCTGCCATCATTTTGTTGTTCAAGTTGGAACCATTATCAGTAATGATTCGCTCGGGCACTCCATACCGACAGATGATATCTCTCTTCAGAAATCGGGCTACCACTTGCCTTGTAACATTTGCATAGGAAGCTGCTTCAACCCACTTGGTAAAGTAGTCAATGGCTACCAAGATGAATCTGTGGCCATTTGAAGCAGTCGGTTCAATCTTGCCAATCATATCAATGCCCCGCATGGCAAAGGGCCAAGGTGAAGACATCACATTCAAAGGATTGGGAGGCACATGCACTTTATCCGCATAAATCTGGCATTTATGGCACTTTCTGGCATAGGCACAACAGTCTGCATCCATCGTGATCCAGTAGTAGCCTGATCTTAGTAACTTCTTGGCCATGGCATGCCCTCCTGCATGGGTACCAAAGGGTCCTTCGTGCACCTCGTGCATCAACAAGCCTGCCTTTGTCTTATCAACGCATTTGAGAAGTACCATATCAAAGTTTCTCTTGTATAGGGAACCGTCAGTATTCAAGAAGAAACTACCAGATAGCCTTCTTAATGTCTTCTTATCATTGGAAGATGCCCCGGGTGGGTATGTCTGATCCTCCAAGAAGCACTTAATGTCATGGAACCAAGGCTTATCATCTTTAACAACTTCTGCCGAGAATACATATGCTGGTCTGTCAAGTCTGGACACTAAAATCCAAGGCACAAAGTTGGCAGCTTGAACTTTGATCATGGATGAAATGGTAGCAAGGGCATCTGCAAATTGATTCTCGTCCCGAGGGATATACTCAAGCTTGACTGTTGTGAAGAAAGTCAATAACCTCCTTGTATAATCCCTGTAAGGTATCAGATGATCCTGGTGTGTATACCATTTGCCGTTGGTTTGATTGATTACCAAAGCTGAATCTCCGAACACCGTCAAAATTTTGATCCTGAGGTCAATGGCTTCCTCAAGACCCATAATACAAGCTTCGTATTCAGCTTCGTTCTTAGTGCGGTTAAAGGTGAGTTTTGCCGAGAAAGGCATGTGAACTCCCTTAGGTGTAATAAGTACTGCACCAACACCACGTCCATTCATATTAACAGCCCCGTCAAACATCATAGTCCATTCTTCTTCTGGGTCAGGCCCTTCAGTGTGAACAGGCTCTTCATGATCTTTTGCTTTTATGAACATGATGTCTTCATTAGGGAAGTCAAATCTCATAGGCTGGTAATCATCAATAGGTTGCTCAGCAAGATAATCAGACAGTACACTGCCCTTGATGGCTTTCTGAGATGTGTACTGAATATCATATTCTGTGAGAATCATTTGCCATCTTGCAACCCGTCCGGTAAGTGCTGGCTTCTCAAATATGTACTTAACTGGGTCCATCTTTGAGATCAATAAGGTAGTGTGGGTCAACATATACTGCCTTAGTCGGCGAGTAGCCCACGCTAAAGCAGAACAAGTTTTCTCGAGTAGTGAATAACGTTGTTCACAGTCGGTAAACTTTTTGCTTAGGTAGTATATTTCATACTCTTTTCGACCAGACTCGTCATGCTGGCCCAGCACACACCCCATTGACTCATCTAATACTGTCAAGTACATGATCAGAGGTCTTCCTTCAACTGGAGGCATCAGGATTGGAGGTTCTTGCAAGTACTCCTTGATTTTGTCAAAAGCCCTCTGACAGTCTTCGTTCCATCTGACCGTTTGTTCTTTTCTTAACAGCTTGAACAAAGGTTCACAGGTTGCTGTAAGGTGAGATATGAACCTTGAAATGTAGTTCAATCTACCTAAGAAACCCCGAACTTCTTTTTCAGATTTCGGTGCAGGCATTTCTTGAATGGCTTTGACTTTATCAGGGTCAACTTCAATCCCTTTCTCACTTACGATAAATCCCAGCAGCTTACCGGATCGCACCCCGAATGTGCATTTGTTAGGGTTCAATTTCAGTTGGTACTTCCTCAGACGCTTGAATAACTTCAACAGATTCACCAGGTGGTCTTCTTCTGTGAGGGACTTGGCAATCATGTCATCCACATAACATTCAATTTCTTTATGGATCATGTCATGGAATAATGTTACCATAGCCCGTTGATATGTTGCACCAACATTCTTCAGTTCGAATGGCATCACCTTATAACAGATTGTGCCCCAGGGTGTGATAAAAGTTGTCTTCTCCATGTCTTCAGGTGACATCTTGATCTGATTGTATCCTGAGAATCCGTCCATGAAGGAGAATATCGAGAATTGAGCCGTATTATCAACCAATACATCAATGTGAGGTAAAGGGAAGTCATCCTTCGGGCTAGCTCTGTTCAGGTCCCGGTAATCCACACACATCCTCACCTTGCCGTCTTTCTTAGGCACAGGTACAATATTAGCAACCCACGGCGGGTAACTAGTTACAACAAGGAACCCGGCGTCCCACTGCTTTTGCACCTCTTCCTTTATCTTCATTGCCATATCTGGGCGAGTACGGCGTAGTTTCTGTTTTACTGGCGGGCAGTCTTCTTTCAGTGGCAGCTTGTGCATGACAATGTCGGTGTCCAACCCTGGCATATCTTGATAAGACCAAGCAAAGACATCCACATATTCTCGGAGCATGTCAATCAGTTGTTCTTTCACTGAATCTTGTAAGCAGGCCCCGATCTTAACCTCTTTCACATCTTCTTCCGTACCAAGATTAACCGTTTCGACCTCCTCCTGATGAGGAGTGATAACCTTCTCCTCTTGCCTTAACAACCTGGCTAGCTCTTCAGGAAGCTCATAATCTTCTTCAACCCCTTCATCAGCTTGATTGATTGGATTGTCAAAGTCATACGAAGTCATAGCTGTGCTGTTGTCGGTGCAGTCTGGAAGGCACTCTCTGCAAGGGTTTAGATTGTTCATTTTAGTGATCGATTTTAATCTTGTTTAGAAAAAGTGAAAGGAAGTTATCATTTTGGAAAACATTGCCATTTTATTTTTGTACAAAAAGAAAAAATGAAAAACAGTGAGCGGAAAAAGGAAAGACTCATTTGCAAAAAATGTCCGATATTCATTGATTGATCTGTTTGCACAAAATTACAAGATGGCCCGATTACAAAATGAGTCTTGACACCTTGGGCAAGATGTAAGACTTGATGCATGCTTAAAATATACAGGAAATAATAATTACTCTGCAGGAGTAACCCTTATAATTTCCTGGGAAGACCAGTTTGAGACGCGGCTCCCCGGGATCCTTGGACGTATCCAGCTCTCCAGGTTGCGTTCATCTTCCGACTCATCTTCCAAGTTGTTCACTGCATATGGGGTGAGCATCCCCCCGTTGACAAAATTGGGCTTCTTAGCAGCCTCTGATTTATCTTGTTGAGTTGGTTTGTAACCCAACCCAAATCTGTCCTCCTTCTTCTCCACGGGCAGCAGCTTGCCCCAGCCTTGGGCAGTCCCCTCTTCAACAACCTTCCTGGCTTGCTGATAAGACGTTATGGAGGTTCTCAGTACAGCAGATGCTTCATTAATGTTCAGGGCCTCAAATCCCTAGCTCATGGTTTCATGGATTTCTCCATCCATTTCAATGTACTTATACATAGCCAGATGGCTAACAAAGATGTCCTCTTACCCACAGATGGTGATGATCTGGCCTTCCCACTCGAATTTCAGCTTCTGGTGAAGGGTAGACGTAACTGCGCCAGCGGCATGGATCCAAGGTCTACCCAACAAATAGCTGTAGGCCGGCTGAATGTCCATCACATAGAAGGTAATTTTAAAAGTCTGCGGGCCAATCATCACAGGCAGATCAATCTCCCCTAGCACTAATCTTTTAGAGCCATCAAATGCTCTCACCACTAAATTACTTGGACGCAGTGCCAAGCCATCATACTCCAGCTTCACTAAGGCTTTCTTTGGTAGAACATTGAGTGAAGACCCAGTGTCCACCAGTACATGAGATAGAACAGCACCCTTGCATTCTAGAGTGATGTGCAAAGCCTTGTTGTGGTTACGTCCCTCAGTTGTTAAGTCAGCATTGGTAAAGCCCAGTCCATGACTGGTGTTGACATTTTCTACCACAGTTTCTAGCTGATTAACAGTGATCTCTTCTGGCACGTATGTTGCATGCAAGACTTTCAATAATGCATTCCTGTGAGCTTCAGAACACATCAACAGGGATAATATGGAGATATTTGAGGGAGTCTGGTGAAGCTGATCCACCACCTTGTAATCACTTCTCTTTATAATTCTCATAAACTCGTCTACATCTTGCTCAAAAGATGTCTTCTGAGTTTCTTTGATAATTGGTTCTTCAGGTATCACACTCTTCCCCTTTGCTTTGGCAGCAGCTTCTGCTTCGGCATTAGGTCTTTGAAATTGTGAGGCAAAAAGGCGTTCGCTTCTGGTGAAGCCTCCGCCTCCCCCAACATTATCAATTTGTGGAGAAGAGGTTGAAGAATCCAAAGTGATTTTCTCTCCGCTGTAGTAGAGGTCAGAGCCATAATGCTAAGGGATGGCATTACTGCTTTCATATGGAACTGGTCCAGGCACCGTGATGGTAACTGGACTGACTGCAGCAGAGGAGGGTACTGAAATGGTGTGAGGATCGTAGTAAATGGTGACTGGTGACCTGGCAGGAGGTGCCACTGTTTGTTGTTGAAAGTTGTTGTTTGGAGGAACATTTGACGGATCATAGTAGATGGTGACTGCTGAGATATCTTCATCAATTTCTGTTGGCGTTGTAGAAGATTTTGCTGAATAAATGGGTGTTGATGTTGTAGAAGGAATGGTTGGCGACATTTTATTTGTTGAAGTGACGGATGGAGCCATTGTTGATGATATTGATGAATTGGTCGGAATGATTGTTGTTGCAGTTGTAGAAGAGTCAGGAATTGTTGTCAAAGGGATTGTTGGATTTGCAGGTGTCGTTGTTGTGATCTGAAGTATACCGCTTTTGATAAGACCATTTATGCCGCTTCTCAAGTTATCACACCCGTTGACCGAAATGTTGCAATAACCACAACCGAGCTCACACCCGGGGAACATCTGACATTCTAGGAGCTGAGCTTTAATTTCTACCAGAGGTGTTCGAATCTGTCCAACACTGGTGATTAAGAAAGATGGCTTGTCTTCCTCAATGGCATTAATTCTTGGACCTCCATGATTGGGCATGGGATTCTTGTTGACATTTGGCAGGGGTGCAAAGTTGAGGGCTTTAGAATCTACCAGATCTTGTACCTTCATTTGTAAAGCCCTGCATGTCTCAGTATTGTGGCCAGGTGCGTTGGAGTGAAAAGCACATCGGGCGTTGACATCATAATTTCTTGGGAGATTGGAAGGATCTGGTGGTGCCAATGTCCTTAATTCAACCAAGTTGAGTTTCAGGAGTTATGGCAATAAGGCGGCATAAGGCATAGGGATAGGGTCAATCACCCTATTTGCCTGTGATGGTCTTTGCTGAAAAGGTCTTTGCTGCTGACTGTTGTTTTTGTTGTTGTAGGTCCTCGGTGGCGGATACTGAACTTGCTGCTGATAATGTGGTTGTTGTGGTTGTTGATATGCTGGTTGCTGAGGAATCGGAGCTGGAATGGTGACAGCTGCTACTGATCTGTGAACATACTGAGGTCTGCCCCTGCTAGCATGAATGGCATTTGTCTCACCGGTCCTTCGAGGTCCCACAAAAGGCTTCCTGGGATTACTGGACGAACTTGCACCATTATCAGAAATCTTGCCCATCTTCAGAAGGATCTCAATTCTTTCTCCAGCTATGACTACGTCAGCGAAGCTGGTGGAAGAAAAGGCAGCTAGCCTATCAATATATGTTCCTTGCAGAGTATTCATAAACATGTCGGCCATTTCTCTTTCCGACATGGGCGGCTAGACAGCAGCAGCAAGCTGTCTCCACCTCTGGGCATATTCCCTGAAGCTTTCTCTGGAGGATTGAGACATTCCCATCAGAAGGGCTCTGTTAGGAGCCATGTCTAGATTGTATTGGTACTGTCTGATGAAAGTATCAGCTAGGTCCTTCCAGCACCTGATAGTAGCTCTGGTCAAGTGAGAGTACCACTCCCTTGAAGCCCCAGTCAAACTGTCTTCAAAGTAAAACATCCACAGTTTCTCATCCATGGTGTATGCCTTAAGTCTTCCCAGAAAAGACTGTAAGTGAGTTCGTGGACAGGAAGTTCCGTTGTACTTCTCGAAGCACGGGGGTTTAAACTTGTGGGGAATTCTTACCCCGTCCACTAAACCCATATCCATGACATCAAAACCTAGGGAATTTTGAGACTCCAGAGATCTCAACTTCTCAGCAATTTCATCAAACCTCCTATCATAAGCTTCATCCCCAGCTCCCATTACAGTAAACTGCTCTTCTTGGGGGTCTTCTTGTAAGATCCTTCCTCCAGTGGTATTTCCTTGCACATTACCCGGGATGTTGACTTCCGGATGTAGATGAGGCCCATATACTGGTGGGTTAACATGAGGCTGTCCCCTTTCATTGTTACTTGTTCCTCCAGTTCCCAGAGGAGGTTCTTCCGGGGTTTGTCTTTCTACCAATGCCCTCAACCTTTCTTGACTTTGAGCCAAGCCATTCATTACTTCCATGAATTGGGTCATTTGGTTTCTCATATCCAGCCTTTCATTAGCCATCTGAGTCCTGACCTCTGTCAGATCTTGCTGTACTTGATCCATTTGGATACCAGGAAGATTGTTGCGAGTAGGATACCGGTGCGGACGATTGAGAGGGAACACCCGGCGGCGAGCAATAATTCCTGAAGCACAACAGAGTTAGAAACAAATAACATGGTGACAAAATCTGCAAAACAAAACAAAAGTTAGCATGCAATGCAGTATGCTTATTTGCTTTCCAAGGTATCCGGCTTGGCTTTTGGTTTTGACCTTTCCAGACCCCGAGGAAGATGCTTTGATGTTGCTTGGGAGAAAGAAAACTCAATGAAACAAACTGACAAATACATTACAAATGGTGGATCATACATAGTTTGTTTTTACAACATATGCCCCTGAGGGGTCAAAATACAACATAAAAAGAAAAGTACATCAAATGGAAATAACAACAAGCAAAGTAGTCAAACATCTAAGCCAAACTCATCCTCCTTAACCTCCTTCAAAAGTGCTTCAGTTACAGGACCAGCCGGATGCTCTGTAATGTTTCTGATAAGAAGGTTTCTGGTGGCAATAGCAGTGGTCAGCTTCTTGTGCCTACCCTGGTCCTTTGACCTCTTCAAACCAGCCCTAAGCTTCAACTCTGAAATCTCCTTCTGGGCTGCTAGCAGAGCCTCCTGTTGCTTCTTTTCATTGGCCTCCAACTGCTCAATCCTGGCTTGAGTTCTCTTATCTTCTTGAGTGCGAGCTTCAGTGATCCTGACCCACCTAGCTTGACTTTCCTCTAGATAGAGATCAGTCCCAGCCTTCTGAAACTAGGCCTCTTTACAGGCATTCTTCAATATTTGCTCTCCAGCTCTGGATTTCTTGATGTAGTCCTCTGCTTTCCC
Source organism: Lathyrus aphaca (assembly GCA_963966055.1). Lineage (NCBI taxonomy): Eukaryota > Viridiplantae > Streptophyta > Magnoliopsida > Fabales > Fabaceae > Lathyrus > Lathyrus aphaca. The sequence goes on from OZ014521.1 coordinate 234,251,133, forward strand.
AATTTTGGCCAGATGCTCCACCCTAAGCTTTTCCAACCTCTCAATGTCTAGACGACCATCACTCCTTTCCCAGAGAGTCTTCTTCAGAGCTTGAGACAGATTCTCATTCCTTTCCTTCAGCTTCTCAAATTCTTCCAGGCTGACAGTAGCTGGAGGTGGTACTGTGGATGGTCCAGGTGCATCCTCAATGGTGAAGGGCATCCCAGAAATCTGAGCCCTAGCATGTGACCATTCATAATACTGAGCTGAAGCCACATTATTGCATCTCCCAAGAATGGCCATCCCTTTGGTCTGGATGTTGTCCCAAGCCCAAGACGCTTATCTGACAACAGCTAGATTAGGCTTTATCTCACAATACAAGGTTTCAGCCAAGTCCTGCACTCTAGGAGGGTGAACCAAAGCATAGCTCAATTGTCTCTTAAACAGCAAAGGATTGTAGTTGATGCAACCCTTCACTCCCACTAGAGGTACATTGGGGTACTGCCCACAGCTTGTAATTATGTCCCTGCCTTTGGTGCTCTGGGTGCACCATCTGATGTCATCTGAGGTCAAAGCAATAAGCCTCCTGGCCCAATTCTTCTGTTGGTGAGGGTTCAGGAAGGCATCAGTTTTGGGTAAGTGTTTAAGCAGCCAAGTGTGAAATAGAGGAGCACAGCATCTCACCAATCTCCCTCTCTGCTTCTCATTCCTCTGGTGAATGGAATAATAGAAATCTCCCAGCAATGCGGGTACTGGGTTCCTTATGAGTAAAAGATGAATGGCATTCTTGCTGATAAACTTGGGCTCATCTGCAAATAGTATAACCCCATATATACTGAGGGCTAACAATGCACAAACTGCTTTCCATTCCCCCAAAGAGGCCTTTAGGATGGCCTGAGAAGTCAGAAAGTCCAAGTGTAATCCAGGGATTCCAGCCTTTGTGGTCATGTTCTGCTCAATCAAAGTAGGCTCCAGGTATAGTGCCTTTGCCACTTCTCCATTGCTGGGAGAAGTCATCTCAGGGTTGAAGGGAATCCCACCCTTAACAAGCACTCTAATCAGTGATGAAAACTCCTCCAACAGAGGTCCTAACTGAAAGTTCTGGAAAGTGAAGCATCTCAAAGGAGGGTCATAAAACTGTAGGCAAGTGTGGATCAAACTCCTCTGAGATGGGTCTAAGTCCATAACCATATCAAGGATGCCTCCATAATGCTCTCTGTATAATGGGATGTGGTCTGGAGTGATAAGTGACTGGACCTGCCTGATGCCAGTCAGCACAAGCTCAAAGAAATGGTATGAAATGTTGCTCTTCTTGGGTGCCATGACTGTGGATGAAGAGCTAAAAACAAATGCTGATGATGAAGCCTGATACTGGTGATGAGCCACTGATAGTCTGAGACTGGTGATAGAAGCAGCTGAAGCAGGCAACTGATGAAGATAACTGAAGCAGATAGCTGATGAAGATAGCTGAAGCAGATAAAGGTCTATGCAGATGAAGGGGTCAAAACGAAGCCAGATGTAATATGGATATCCTGAAAAACAAATAAACAAATGTTAAATGATGCAATGATGATGTATGCAAATGATATGCATGGGTTTGTGATCAAGTTGGATCTGATTACTGCCTTGATATAAGTTCATGTATGTTTAAGAAGTCTAGATGGAGGTTCAGAAGTCCAGTAACCAAGGTGGGGGACTCAAATAAAGAGTCACATGTCCAGGGTTAAATCACAAGAACTGTCCAAAGTGAAGCATTCTTAAACACAAAAAGTAACAGGGTATGATGTGGCCAAGGGTACCTGCAAACCTGTAAACAGCCCAACCCCCTCACATGTGGTGTTCTAAAACAAGGATCCTCAGACTTGGATCAGTTATGAGAAGTGTAAACACTTCTAACCCGGAGGTACAGTGTTTACAATAACCATAAAAGATCCTCCTCTAATTCACCTCAGTTTCTGAAGGTCATAGTAAAGGTCATCCAGACTTAGCAGGCTTCCCAGATAGCCCTAGCACTACAGGAAATCTGTAGCACAGAGTTCTCAAGAAGAAACCCACATCTGAACCGTGTTTCATATTCCCGCACCAGACCGAAATGGAATGGGAAAGAACATGAACCACTCTAGCCTAGGTGTCACTCAGGTCCCAGGTATAGGACCTTAATCTCTCAGTGAAACCCCACCCACCAAAACAAACCATATCCAGCCAGATAACAGTATGACAGTATGATGTATATAAAGCTATAAAGAAAGCAATAAATAATTGTACATAAAGCGATAAATAAAGCAACTATATAAACACAATTAGCACATAACACCCCAGTAAACACAAATCAAACAAGCGCTAGGAGGAACCCACAAAAAGAACCAGAAGCCCTGGTTACAGTATAAGGGTCCCCAGTGAAGTCGCCAAGCTGTCGCTCCCACCAAAATGACACCTCAGGTCAGAAGGGGTACAGACGCGAATGGTCGGCGAAAAGAGAGAAAGGAAATGAATAGAGTCGCCAGCTAGGCATTTTTATCCCGAAGGAAAGGTAATGCTGCATAGACCTAGAAAGATATGGATAAGACGGTTGCGAACCAGAGAGACTGAGAAAGGGGGTTGGTTATAACCTGGGAAGGTATTAGCACCCAGATTGTTCGCCGTACTCGACGGGATCCACGCTTAAAAGATTTGTGTTTTAAAGGGGTAGTGTCAGTGCTATCTGTGTATCAAAGCTGGAAAGAATACAAGTGTCAGTGTAAAAGAAAGGTGAAGTGTATGAGAGAAGTGTCAGTGTAAGAACAAGAATGAAATGCTCAAGACCATGAGGCTTTAAAGAATAATGCTGGAAGAGGGGGGATATACAGAGACTTTTGTTCGATAACTGTTAAGTTATGCCTACGTATCCTCTCGTGCAATGAGGAAGTCAGAACACTGTAGTTCGACTCAAAGAGACTGAAAGATGAATTGACTTGTGAACTGCCTACTTGCCTATGCTCAAGTGTATGACCTGTCTGGCTCAGGTGCAAACTGTCTTGCATTAGACGGAAGAAGCAAGTTCTCGCTTGTGAATGATTGAGATGAGAAAAGAATCCCGAAGGAGACGATTATTGCTTGTTTTTGTGTTTTCAATCTTTTATTTCTTTTTGAAGTTTGTCATAAGTTAATGAGCTTAAGCCTAAACCAAGGGTTAGTAAACTCGTCACATCCTCCCTCTGATTAGGGGTAATGAGAATACCTTAAGTGTGAAGTCAGCATCTCACACTTAATCACCATGATGTAGGATTAAGATTATTAACCTACTTGAATTTATTTAGATGTTTTTTGTTGTTTTTGTTTAGTGTTGAGTAATGAGATTAAGCCATAATCAAGGATTGAATGGACCCATTACACCATCCTAATAGAAGGATAATAGATGAGAACATTTAAGCTGAGAAAAGCTCCTCAACTTAATCCATGATTAGGGATTAACCTCATGACAAAACGAAGCCTTTATTAAATGGATTTTAGTTAATGATAAGATGAAGAAATGAATTTTATGGTTTGTAAGACAACTTGAGGAGGACTTGTCCATTAACACTAGGGTTAGTCCTTCTTAAACAATTAAGGAAGAATTAGAACCCTAATGCAAGGCCCAAGTTACAAGCTTGATGTCTTGATGATTATTAAGTGAATTGAGTAAAGGATTTAAACACATTAAGGGTTTAACACTCAGGATTAAAGTTATACACTCCATCCTAATAGAAGGATGCAGGCATAAGCTTAATCACAAAGCCTTAAGACCTTTAAGGTTTAGTCCCTGATTATGAGATGAGAAGAGAAGACTCAAGGATGACACAAAGGTAAAATCTAAATGGGGGACTAATCAAACCCTAATTGTTGACATGCTTGGAGATCCTAGGGTTTATGAGGCTTAAGAGAGGAGGAATCTTCAAAGAACCACCAGGAGTGAAGCAGATGAAAGGAACAAGAAACTGAGAGAAGCAAAACAACTTGCTCCACTCAAGGAGACAAGTTGCTTGAAGAAAGAAAGTAAGATGAAACAAGAATGAGCAAGCTCAATCCAATACACATACAAAAATGCAGCAAAGGAAGTATGAAAGAGATGAAAGGAGAATGTGAGAAGTGAAGGCAAATTCACTTCTCAAACAACTTACCACCTGAAAATGTTAGCAAAAGAAATGAAATGCAATGCAAATGAGATGAGATGTGATGATGCAAACCAAAGTAAGAAGCAAATACATGATGATAATGATGCTAAGAGATGATGCAAACATGAGGCAAGACATGAGAATGATCAAGCAAGTATATGGGTGCAAATGAGGCATGTTTTGAACCATGGATGTTCATGAGAAGTTATGAAATGTTATGGACATACAAGATGGCAAATGAAAGATGCAATGATCAAACATGATTCTAATATGTCCTAGGATGCATTATGAATCAAAAGAATGCACAAAATGTCATGGCAATTCATGGTATGCAAGCAAATGAAAGATGGATGCAAGAGAAGGCACAAATTAGGGTTATATGCACCATACAAAGCAAAAATCCAAAACCAGAAGCAAATGACATGATAAAAATTTGAAAATGCAATCAAAGGTACCCTAAACCTATACAAACTCACTGCCCAAAGGAGGGGATCCAACTCTTAACCTAGGGAGAGTTATGAATTTCCTAAGATTGCTTGGGTTTTAAAGTACCTTGCCAAGAAAAATGCCAAACAAATTGAAAATGCAAGATCAAATCAAATCAAATTTACCCTATAAACTACATGTTATGCAAGATGCAATGCCAAAAGAATCATCATCCAACTCTCAATGGTTAGGCAGAAATGAATTTTTGAAGTTTGAAACAAAATATTGCCTTGAAATGAAATTAAATCCAATGAAAATGATCAAAAGGCATCAAGAACAAAAAAGAAATTTGGTTTGAGAGTTGGACAATGTTTCTAAATGTTCCTAAATGCAACATGAATTTTTTTGTGATTTTTAAATACCTAAATGTATTTTTAATTAATTAATTTCCATTAATTAATTAAAAATAAACATTTAAATGATTTAAAAATAATTTTTAATGCAAAAAATAAAAATAAAAATATTTTTGGAATGAGAAAAATATTCTAAGTCAGCATGCAAAAAATGAGATTTTTGTGATTTGTTTTACTATTTTTAATAAAATGAGAAAGAAAATGCAAGAAAAATGAAATTAAAATGAATTTTAATGAGAAGTCAACAGATCCAGTGGCTGAGATTTGAACCTAGGGCGCGGGAATTGACTTGGCGCATGATCTGAGGGTTGAAATTCAAACCTGGCTAATTTCTGTTTTAAAATTAATTAAACTGGATTTATTTAATTAATTGAGGATTAGGGCATAATGATGAGATCCTGGCCACACGTTTGCGCGCAAGTCAACCAAAGTCAGCCTGATCTAAGGTCCACATTCAAAGTTCATTTAATGACACAATTAGGGTTTAATGACCCTCAGGTGGCCGGAGAAGACTTCCGGTCGTCTTCTCCGGCGAGACCTTCAACCTATCTCTCTCAAAACCTCACTAAAACATGCCAAAATCTCCAGATCAACTCAACTAAACATTTTAAACCAGAATCCAACAACAAAACTTATTTATTTTTGATGAATCATGAAGAACAAGCAAAAAATCAAATTTACGGGCAAAGTTTCAGACAAACCATACATCCTCATTTCTGCATCATTTTCAAAAATTCAAAGCTCATTGCATTCAGGGAAACATGTAGATCATTTTAGTAACTTAAAACAAGGTTCCTGGAAAAAATAAAAATTTGAAGCTACCTGAAGTGAAGCTTTCAGTTTGGGGCTTTCAGGCTGCCACCTTGCTTCAAAGCTTCTCCAATGGACCTCCTGAAGATGCTTTGAGGTTTAGTTTGATTGGAAAGTGGCTGATTTGTGAGATTGATCAAGTTCTGTTCAGTGAGGGAGAGAAATTGTATTTTGTTTGTGTGAGGTTTTTGGTTGTTTCAATGGTTGGTTTGTGATCAGTGAGTCATTTTGAGATCAATGGTGAAGTTGGTTTGAAGAATGGTTGAGTGAGCTGAGAGATTCGAATGGTTTTGTAAGTTGGAGGATTTTTGATAACTATGGCTTGGAGTGTGTTTCAGCATGAGTTGTTGTGTGTTATGGCTTGCCTTTGGTCCACTTATCACTCATGGATAGGTCTGTGGAGTGGTTGTGCCCTATTGTGATTGGTATGGGTCTTTTGCAAAAAAAGTCAAGCTTTGTGTAAGAGAGGTATGGGCCAATGGTAGGTCAAGTACAAGAGGGGTGTCCTGCACAGCAAGGAATGAGGAGGACCATGGGATCAGTTTTGAAGCCAGCCAGCAAATGGATTTGGGTTTGAAGGATGTTTTGCAACTTTAATCAACTTTGGCCCTTTTGAAGTTTCTTGATCCATAAGTTATGAAAATGGCCAAACCTTTAATGCAATCTGACTTTTAGACATTGGTTCATGTTTGTGTAAAGTTTAGAAGTCACTTTGAGGTCTTAATTTGCCTTGGCAAGTGGTTTTGCAACTTTGCCTCTTTGGTGCATAACTTGAAATTATGTGATTTTTCCCAACTTTGACAAGTCATAACTTTTGATCCAAAATGAATTAGGACAAGTTCTTGTACTTTTTGAAAAGGGAATGATCCATTCTATACCTTTCATGACCAAAGTTTTCCCATTTGAAGCATTTTTGAGTCAAAAAGAAAGGGTTGAAAAAGTTTCCTAAAATGGCAAGTTTCCATTACAAGTCATTTTCCCAAAAAGTCAACTTTGCAAATGGCTTGAAATTCATCAATTTTGTGAACTTCCAACATCTTCTATGATCAAATAAAGATCATACACAATCAAAATGATGAAGAACACCCCTTGGTTGGGTCATTGGGGGCCTCAGATGCCCTGATTTTACACTGACTTGCTCAAGAAGTCAACTCTTGATCAGATGCCTTCCCCATGGAATTTCTTCATGAAAATTGATATGCATGATCCCTATATCATATAGAGACCAATAGAAACAATAATGACCAAAAAATTTGGAGTTATGGCCTTTGAAACCAAAACCCTAATTCTAGGTTATCTGTGCAGTTAAGCCTGGCTCTGCTTCCATGCCTTTCTCAGTTCTTGTGATTCTTTGGCTTCCTTGACTTTGTGAGGATACAATATGATGTTTGAACATACATGGACCCCTTTGAAGTGATTGAAGACCTTTGGAGTGGCCCAAATGGCTCCTGGATTGCTCAGATCACAAACCCTAGATGCAGATGACTTAGAAACAATGCAGTGAATCAAAAATGTGGTATGAGATGCTATGGTTGAATTCATGCATATGAAAAGATCACAAGCCATGGTGTGAATGGGTGAGGGCAAATTTGGGGTGTTTACACATGTGATAAGTATAATCGGGCCTTAGTGGTACCTAACGGAGAAGGTCCGTTGCCTCTTCAATGTGCTCATAAAACTCATGAATACTTGTCTGAGGTACCAAACTTGAGGCGTGCACCAAAATTACCAATCAACCAGAATATTCATGCCAAGTCATTATCAATGTCATAACTTGCATCAATGATCGCACAAATAAGTCAACAAATAATTAACAAATTAATCACAGGGTCATTATCACACTACACCATCATCAAGATCGGGAAATGAACCTACAAAACGTCAAACGCAAACTAAAACCAAAGTTAAGCACAATTCTATTAAGCCAAATTAAATCAACATCAAAATTAAAGTCAAAACCAAATTAAAAATAAACAAAAGTAACTAAATAGAAATATAATAAAATTCTAAAATTGACTCTTAACCAAAATTAATAAACTAAATTAATAAAAATTAACATTAAAACTAATATTAAGGTTAATAATCAAAAATAACAAAATAAAATTCTAATTAATAAACTAACAATTAGTGAAATTCTAAATAACAAAATTTAATTGATAACAAAATCTAGGGTCAAAATTCAAAGAAAAGAAAGAGAACCCAAGGGAAGGGGGTGGATCGCTGAATACAGGAGTCAGAGGAAGAATTTGATGGGCTTTAGGGCTTCTAAGCCCAATCAAAAACAATAAAAAAAAAATTAAACAATAGAAATAAAAAAATAAAAAAAAACAGTAAACGAAAAAAGAAAACAAAAGGGGGTAAAGGGATCGAATCCCTCTCTTCATTCGACACAGCTGTTGCAGACCCATCATCGTCGAAAGTCACTCCTTGCCAAGAATTTCCAGAACCGCATCGTCACCGCTGCCTTCGCGAAAGACCGCGAATCGCCTTAAACAACACCGCGTCATCTCCGATGAAATCGTCGGCGGTTTCTTCCATTCGGTAAGTCCGGCTACGACTTGCCCTGATTTGCACAAATCTCCTCTCGATTTCAATGCTCTGTTTTCCGTTTTGGTTTGATTGTTGTGTTGTTGGTTATCACTCCGTCATTTTCGTCTCCTTCTCTTTCTGCTTTTTTTTATTTGAGTTCTGAGTTGTTGTTGTTCTGTGGTTTGAAGGTTGTGGTTGAGTTATGTTGAGGGTTAGAAAAGAGGTGAGTTGAAATGTTGAAGAGGGAAGATGAGTTATGGAGGCGTATGGCTTGTGCGCTCAAGGTTGCGGATCGGTCGCGGTTTGTGTTGTTACGACGAGTGGAGTAAGCCTTGAAGGAAGGTTACAAAAGTGGAACGGTCGTTGTGAAATGTTGGTGAGGTTTCGCGGTTTGGTTGTTGTTGTTGAGGGATGGTGATGACTGTTGGAGGAGGCTGAGGTTTAGAGAAGAGGCGGCGGTGGTTTGTGTTAGGTTGTTGAAGGTTTGATGGTGATTCGGTGGAGAAGAAAGGAAAGATAAATGGTTGATGTTGTTTGAGAGTGGGTTGCGAAAATGAAAGGTGAGTGAAGTTTGGGTGATTCTGGTTTTTTGAGATTGTAACGGTTATGCAGAAAAGGTGAAGAGGAGAAAGGTTGTTGGGTCTGTGTTGTTGTGGTTTTGATGGAGGAGGGGGGACATTGGTTGTTGTGCGTGAGATTGATGAGGGTTTACTGGTGTGGTTCAAGTTTCTTTTTGAAGAATGGAAAAAAATGAAAGTTGTTTTTAAGGAGCTAAGGGATTATGAGGTATTGCCTGAAGAAGAGCGTGATCAATGAGTGTATGCGTGATGTTGGTTTTCTCCCAAATTGGTGAGGAAATTGTTGGTGGTTCGATGGGTGAAGTGAGGATTTCGGTTTTGGTTGATGTGATGAAGAGGTTCGGTGAGGTTTGAAGAAGAAGAGGTTTTGAAGAGGGTTATGGTTGTTGTTATGAGAAAATGGATGAGTGTGAGAAGTGTGAAGGAGAGTCACGGAAGAAGGGTGTTAGCGGATTCTTGCGGTGAGGTTGCAGAAAAGTGTGAATGATTTTGTGGGAGTTTGTTGAAAGAAAGAATCAGCTGGTATCTCAATCCGTTGCGGGCTATGCAAGTTGAGAAAAATGTGAGAGGAGAGTATTGTCTATATTGTGTGTATTCTGTGACGTGTTTTTTTGCTGGAATTGGTGTTGTGCGCGGGATTTTCCTTGCATTGTGTGTGGCATTGCGGTACGAAAGTGTGGGTGGAATTGGTGTGAGTGGAATCAAAAAGTACATTGTGGGCCAGGATTGGAGGAAATAGAACTTGGATGAAAAGTTTGTGTAGTGGAATTGATGTGTAGGACATTTTTTTGTTTTGTTTTTTTTTTCAATTTTTGTTATGGAAGTTATAATGGATATATTTTGATATACAGTGATATAGGCTTATTGGATTTCTGATGCAAATTAAATCAAATGTGAATTTGGTATTGATAAAATAAACGATTTAAAAAAATAATAAAATATGTATGGATGATTGGAATGATAGAAAGATAAAAATGGATATAATGGAATGGATTGGATAATTGTAAAATGATTTAGATTTGAATTAAGGAAAAATGGATGTACGGATGAAAATTGGATTATAAACTGAAATATGGACCAAATGGTTTAATAAAAAGGTTATGGATATGGGTATCTGAATGTGAATAATGGATATGACTTAAAAAATCGGAAAATGGTATAAAATGGATTTACAAATGAAATTGGATACGAGAAATGGTTATTGAAATTGAATGGCAAATTGCTGAAAATTTAAATATGACAATGGATAGAAAAAAATGGAAATATAGGATATGGATATGGACATGAACCACTACCAAAAGCCACTAATGCACATGTTACACCCGAGTTTATAAACCATGACCAAGTGAATCATCTGAAGCATTATGAATCTATCCGACAAAAACAAAGCGACCAAAAATCCATAGATGATCATGACTGAACAACTGCACTTGACTTGAAACTAGAGCTTCTGAGATGTCTAGAGAGAAGAAAATAACTAGAGATTCTGAGAAGAAAGGGATAGTCTTGTAACTTGATGGAGAAAAGACCCTTAATTCATGCTTCATTACTGATGATGGGCAAGATGAATCAGTGAATATTCTTCAGACGTGAAATCCTTGAACAACACTTAACTAAGGAAATAAACCCTAATTGAGTGACATAGCCAAGGACTTTGAATTCTTCTGATAATCCTAAAATAGGAACGTGAAAACCTAATTCCTCAGATGACGTCGATCCCATGTCTCAGGAGCCTATGCAAATGGTATGCAAAATGCGTATGATATGCAAACGAGAAGCAGAAAAAGATACAAAAGCCAGAGGGAAAATTTAGGGTGTCTACAATCACAACAAAGTTAGAAACAATAATAATAAAAAAACCTACAAAACAAAAACAAAGTTAGTATGCAATGCAGTATGCTTATTTGTTTTCCAAGGTATCCGGTTTGGTTCTTGGTTTTGACCTTTCCAGACCTCGAGGAAGATGCTTGATGTTGTTGAGAGAAAAGCCCAAATGAAAACAAACTAAAATATATTACAAATGATGAACAATACATAGTTTGTTTTACAATACATGCCCATGGAGGGTCAAAATACAACAAAAGGAAAAGTACATCAAATGGAAATAAACAAAGAATCAGACATCCAGTCCAAACTCATCCTCTCTGACCTCCTTCAAGAGTGCCTCAGTCACTGGACCAGCTGGGTGCTCGGTAATGGTCCTAATGAGGAGGTTCCTGGTGGCAATGGCAGTAGTCAGCTTCTTATGCCTGTCCTGGTCCTTTAATCTCTTCAATCCTGCTCTAAGCTTCAAATCTGATATCTCTTTCTGTGCAGCCAACAGAGCTTCCTGCTATTTCTTCTCATTGGCCTCCAGCTGTTCAATCTTGGCTTGAGTCTTCTGGTCTTCTTGTGTACGGGCTTCAGTGATCCTGACCCATCTATCCTGACTCTCTTGCAGATAGTGCTCAGCCCTAGCTTTCTGAATCTTGGCCTCTTTACAGGCATTCTTCAATATTTGTTCCCCAACTCTTGCCTTCCTTATGTAGTCTTCTGTCTTCTCAATTTTGGCCAGATGCTCAACCCTGAGCTTTTCCAATCTCTCAATGTCCAAGCGACCATCACTTCTTTCCCAAAGAGTCTTCTTCAAGGCCTGAGATAGCTGCTCATTCCTTTCCTTCAACTTTTCAAATTCCTCTAGGCTAACTGTTGCTGCAAGCTGCACTGTGGATGGTCCAGGTATGTCTTCCAAGATGAAAGGCATTCTTGTAATCCGAGCTCTGGTATAGAACCAGTCTGAGTACTGAGCTGAAGCAACATTGTTACATCTTCCAAGAATAGCTACCCCTTTTGTCTGGATGTTGTCCCAAGCCCAAGCAGCTTTCCTGACAACAGCTGAATTAGGTTGTACTTCACAATATAGAGTCTCAGCTAAATCATGTCCTCTGGGAGGCTGAACCAAGGCATATCCCAGTTGTCTCTTAAACAGTAAAGGATTGTAGTTGATGCAACCCTTCACTCCTATCAGAGGCACATTTGGGTATTGTCCACAGCTGGTGATAATGTCCTTGCCTTTGGTGCTCTGGGTGCACCATCTGATATCATCTGAAGTCAAGGCAATGAACCTCTTGGCCCAATTCTTCTGCTGGTGGGGATTCAAGAAAGCATCTGACTTAGGCAGGTGTCTGAGTAGCCAGGAATAAAACAAAGGAGCACTGCATCTTACCAACTTCCCCCTTTGTTTCTCATTCCTCTGATGAATGGAATAATAGAAATCTCCTAATAATGTAGGTATTGGGTTCTTCAGAAGAAACAAATGGATGACATTCTTGCTGACAAATTTGGGCTCATCTGCAAACAGTATAGCCCCATATATACTGAGGGCTAACAGTGCACAGACTGCCCTCCACTCTCCCAATGAAGCCTTCAGGATGGCCTGAGAAATCAAGAAGTCCAGATGCAAACCAGGAATCCCAGCTTTTGTTGTCATACTTTGCTCAATGAGGGCAGGCTCCAAGTATAGTGCCCTTGCTATCTCTTCATTTCTGGGAGCCGTCATCTCTAGGTTGAAGGGGATTCCACCTCTTATAGGTACTCCAATCAATAAAGAAAACTCTTCCAGTAGAGGCCCTAGCTGAAAGTCTGGAAAGGTGAAACATCTCAGAGGAGGGTCATAAAACTGCAAGCATGTGTGGATCATGCTCCTCTGAGAGGGATCAAGGTCCATAACCATATCCAGGATACCTCCATAGTGCTCTCTAAACAGTGGGATATGGTCAGGTGTGATGAGTGACTGGACCTGCCTGATACCAGTCAACACAGGCTCAAAAAAGTGGTAGGATATGTTGCTCTTCTTGGGAGTAGTCATGAGTGTTGCTGAAGAAACTGAAGGCAAATGCTGGTGAAGATCACAAACTGATGTGCTGAAGGTGGACCACTGACAGATTGGTGCTGGTGAGGGTGGAGATAACTGAAGCAGATAACTGGTTAAGACAGCTGAAGCAGAGGTCTATGCAGAATAAGGGGTCAAAACCAAAACCAATATACAATGAAATGGATACCCTGAAAAGCAAATAAACAAATGTCAAATGATGCAATGATGATATATGCAAATGATATGCAAGGGTTTGTGATCAAGCTGGATCTGATTATCTGTCTTGATATAAGGCCCATGTATGTTCAAAAATTCCAGATGAAGGCTCAGAAATCCAGTAACCAGGGTGGGGGACTCAAATAAAGAGTCACATGTCCAGGGTTAATCACAAGAACTGTCCAAAGTGAGGCACTCTTAATCAATACAGTAACAGGGTATGATGTGGCCAAGGGTTCCTGTAAACCTGTAAACAGCCCAACCCCCTCACAGGTAATGTTCTAGAACAAGGATCCTCAGACTTGGATCAGTTATGAGAAGTGTAAACACTTCTAACCCGGAGGTACAGTATTTACAATAACCATAAAATATCCTCTTCTAATTCACCTCAGCTTCTGAAGGTCATAATAAAGGTCATCCAGACTTAGCAGGCTTCCCAGATAGCCCTAGCACTACAGGAAATCTGTAGCACAGAGTTCTCAAGAAGAAACCCACATCTGAACCGTGTTTCATATTCCCGCACCAGACCGAAATGGAATGGGAAAGAACATGAACCACTCTAGCATAGGTGTCACTCAGGTCCCAGGTATAGGACCTTAAACTCTCAATGGAACCTCACCCAACAAAACAGCAAACCAGATCCAGCACAGTGACAATGACAGTATGAAATATGCAGAACTGTAAAGAAAGAAATAAATAAAGTTGTACATGAAGCAGTAAATAAAGCAAAATAAATAAACACATATATCACATAACACCCCAGTAAACACAAATCAAACAAGTGCTAGGAGGAACCCACAAAAAGAACCAGAAGACCTGGTTGCAATATAAGGGTCCCCAGCAGAGTCGCCAAGCTGTCGCTCCCACCAGATGACACATGGCCAAGAAGGGTACAGACGCGAACGGTCGGAGAAAGGAGAGAACACAAGGGTGAACTGAAAAGAGTCGCCAGCTAGGCATTTTTATCCCGAAGGAAAGGTAATGCTGCATAAACCTAAGAAAAGATGGATAAGACGGTCGCGAACCAGAGAAACTGAGAAAGGGGGTTGGTTACAACCTGGGAAGGTATTAGCACCCAGATTGTCCGTCGTACTCGACGGGATCCACGCTTGAAAGTTTGTGTTTAAAGGGGTAGTATCAGTGCTATTTGGTGTGCAAAAGCTGGAAAAGAATGCAAGTGTCAGTGCAAAAGAAGTGTGTAGTGAAATAAAAGAGTGTCAGTGTAAGAAAAGAGTGTGGAGCTCAAGACTATGAGGCTTGAAGAATAATGCTGGAAGAGGGGGGAATAAACAGAGACTTTTGTTCGATAACTGTTAAGTTATGCCTACGTATCCTCTCGTGCAATGAGGAAGTCAGAACACCGTAGTTCGACTCAAAGAGACTGAAAGATAAAATGACTTGTGAACTGCTTGCTTGCTTATGCTCAAGTGTGTGACCTGTCTGGCTCAGGTGCAAATTGTCTTGCACTAGACGGAAGAAGCAAATTCTCGTTTGTGAGTGAATGAGGTGAGAAAAGAATCCCGAAGGAGACGATTATTATTTGTTTTTGGGTATTTTCAATCTTTTATTGCTTTTTGGAGTTTGTCATAAGAAAATGAGCTTAAGCCTAAACCATGGGTTAGTAAACTCATCACATCTTCCCTCTGATTAGGGATAATGAGAATACCTTAAGTATGAAGTAAGCACCTCACCCTTAATCACCATGATGTAGGATTAAGATCATTAACCTACTTGCAATTATTTAGATGTTTTTGTTTAGTGTTAAGTAATGAGTTTAAGCCATAATCAAATATTTAATGGACTCATTACACCATCCTAATAGAAGGATAATAGATGAGAACATTTAAGCTGAGGAAGGCTCCTCAACTTAATCCATGATTAGGGATTAACCTCATGACAAAACAGAGCCTTTATTAAATGGATTTTAGTTAATGGTAGGATTAAGAAGTGAATTTTATGGTTTGCAAGACAACTTGAGGGGGACTTGTCCATTAACACTAGGGTTAGTCCTTCTTAACCAGTTAAGGAAGAATTAGAACCCTAATGCAAGGCCCAAGTTACAAGCTTATTGTCTTAGTGATTATTAGATGGATTGATTAAGGGATTTAAACACATTAAGGGTTTAACACTTAGGATTAAAGTTATACACTCCATCCTAATAGAAGGATACAGGCATAACCCTAATCACAAAGCCTTAAAACCTTTAAAGTTTAGTCCTTGATTGAGAGATGAGAAGAGAGACACAAAAGATGACACAAAGGTAAAACTAATGGGGGGACTAATCAAACCCTAATTGTGATCATGCTTGGGTGTTCCTAGGGTTTATGAAGCTTGCAAGAAGATCTTCAAGAGAGCCACCAAGGAAGAAGCAGATGAAAGGAGGAGAAGCAGAAGAAGCAAGACAACTTACTTCACTTAAGAAGATAAGTTGCTTGAAGAAAGAGAAAGGAGAAGGAGAATGAATGAGCAAGCTCACTATAATACACAAGTAAAAATGCAGTAATGATGTATAAAAGAGATGAGAAGAGGTTATGAGAAGTGAAGGTAAATTCACTTCTCAAACACTTACCACCTGAAAAGTTAGCAAAGGAAATGAAATGAAATGAAAATGAAATGAATGCAAGGATGCAAACCAAAATCAGAAGCATAATCATGATGCAAATGATGCTATGAGATGGTATGAAAGCATGACAAGAGATGAGGATGATCATACAAGTAATGAAGATGCAAATGAGACATGAAAGTAAACATGAAAGTTCATGAAAACTTATGAAATGCAATGGATGTATAACATGGCAAATGGATGATGCAATGATCAAACATGATTTCAATATGTCTTAAGATGTCTTATATGTCATGTGGATGCACAAAATGTCATGGCAAGTTTATATATGCAAGCATATGAAGAATGAATGCAAATGAAGGCAAAGATTAGGGTTTATGTACAAGATGCAATGCAAAATTCAAAATCAGAAGCAAATGACAAGATAAAAAATTGAAAATGGGATCAAAGGTACTCTAAACCCATACAAGTTCACTACCCAAAGGGGAAGGTCAGAAGCTAAACCCTAAAGGACTTATGATTTTTCTAAGTTTGCTAGGGTTTTAAGGTACCTCACAAGGAAAAATGCAAAACAAATCAAAAATGAAAGATAAATTCATGCCAATTTTATCCTAGAAACTACATGATATGTGGAATGCAATGCTAAAAGAATCACTATCAAACCCTTCATGGTTAGGCAGAAAAGATTTTTCTAAGTTAGGGTTAAAATATTGATTTTTAAGAACCCTAAATCAAAAGAAAAATGTCAAAATGGATCAAGAACCAAAAATAAATTTGTATGAATGGTTTTATAATGTCTATAAATGTGTCAAGATGCATTATGAACAAGATGCATTTTAGAATGTGTCAAGATGCATTTTAGAATGGTTTTATAATGTCTATAAATGTGTCAAGATGCATTTTAGAAACTTAAATGGTATTTTAATTAATTAATTTCCATTAATTAATTAAAATAAACATTTAAATATTTTTAAAAATGATTTTTTAATGCAAAAAATAAAATAAAATTTATCTTCAGGATGAGAAAAATATTTAGAATCATGATGCAAAAAATAAAATTTTTTAGATGAGTTTTGCTATTTTAAAATAAATATGTAAGAAAAATGAATTAAAATGTAATAAAAATGAATTAAAAAGAAAGTATGCAGATCTAATGGCCTAGATTTGAACTGGAGAAGGGGAGGTTGACTGCGCGCGCGTTTTAAGTGCTGAGATTCATTTTGATTTAATTAAACTAATTAAACTTAATTAATTTAATAAAACTGAATTAGGGTTAAGTAACTTGATCTGAACCACTCAAAAATTAACCTAATCCTCATCCAAGGGTCACGAAGCAACCTGGCAAATTAATTAGGGTTTAAGACTTAAACACTTTCAGGTGACCGGAGAGGAGCTCCGGTCATCTTCTCTGGCGGGACCAAAACCCTAAAACACTCTACAGGCCACCCCACACCAAATCAACCACCCAGAAATGATCCTCTACCCAAACCCCATTCAAATCAGCCCTCAAACATCATTTACAACTCAAGATCAAAGAGAATCGAATCAAACTATTTCACAGGTGAAATTTCAGAGGACCACAAAATATTCATTTCTTCACCATTTTTAATTCTAAGAGTATTAGCATGACCAGCATAACATATATTTTCATTTTGTAACAAAAGAAACAAGCTCTGAAAAGTTTTGTTCTTGAGCTTACCTGAGACGATGAGGTGCTTCAAAACCTTTTATGGTGGTTGATTTGGAAGTTTCAGTTCTGGTGTAGCAGGTTTTGAGGTTGGTGTATGTGATGCTTTTGGCTTTTTTAATGGCTGATTTTGGTTCTATGGAGGATGTGTGACTTGTTGGTGAAGAAAAAATTAAAGTGTGATGGTTGTGGAAGGAGTTTCGAAGAGATGAAGGTTTTTGTCAATTTTGTGAAATCTGATTGTGTGTGTGTCTTCTTGGCTCATGTGAAGCTTGCTTTATGATCCATAAACCAATCCCAAAATATTGGAAAGAGTCAGAGGAGTTGACATGTACTGTGGGAATGGCATGGGGAAATTGGACAAAAAGTCAGTGGTAGGTGTACCTCAAGTATGGGCTGTGACAGAAACTATCCTAGGGCTGCTCTGAGTTCTGCTGGCTTTAAGGATGGCCATGGGATGCTTTGAAATGATCAGAAGTGGATGAAGGGTGAGATGTTACATGTTTTGCCTTTTTACAATTTGTTGCATTTTGAAGTTTTGGTCATGGACATGTGACATTCCTTGGGCAATTTGCAGCAAAGTGGACCATACAATGTTGTTATGATACTTTGAGATTGATTAGAAACCAAACAAACCCCTAAGCATCATTCTTGCAAGAGTTTCCTCTTTGTGACCTTTATGAAAAATGGCTTATGATTCTTGTGATCCAAGGCATGAAAGTGAGAAATTCCTTGGGCAATTCTGAATTATAGGTCATGTATGATGTTTGTGTAATGGTTAGAAGTCACTTCGAGGCTTAAAATTGGTTTGACACGAGTTCTTGCAAATTTCCCTCTTTGGTACATAAGTGAAATTTTGTGATTTTTCCCAACTTTGCAAGGCCATAACTTGAGTTCTATGATGAATTAGATCAAGTTCTTGTACTTTTTGAAAAGGGAATGATCCAATCTACAACTTTCATGACCATGAATTTTTCATTTGAAGCATTTTTGAATCAAAAAGAGGGGGTTGAAAAACTTTCCCAAAATGACAAGTTTGCATTACAAGTCACTTTCCCAAAATGGCAACTTTGCAAATGGCTTGAAATTCTTCAATTTTGTGAACTTCTAACTTCTTATAAGATCAAATAAAGATCATATACACCCAAAATGAGGGAGAAGACCCTTTGGTTGGATGATTGGGGGCCTCAGATGCCCTGATTTTGCACTAACTTGTTCAAGAAGTCATCCATTGATCAGATGCATTCCCCATTGAATTTTTCATGAAAATTGGTGTGTAAGATCCTCATATCATATATAGACCAATAGAAACAAGAATGACCAAAAAATTTGGAGTTATGGCCTCTGAAACCAAAACCCTAATTTTAGGTCATCTGTGCAGTTAAACTTGGCTCTGCTTCCATGCCTTTCTCAGTTCTTGTGATTTTCTGACTTTCTTGATCTTGGGAGGATATAATATGATGCTTGAACATACATGGACCCTCTTGAGATGATTGGAGACCTTTGGGTGGCTCAGATAGCTCAGGGATGGCTCATATCACAAACCCTAGATGCAGATGACTTAAAACCAATGCAGTGAAGCAAAAATGTAATATGAGATGATATGATTGAACTTATGCAAATGAAAAGAATCACAAGCCATGGTGAAATGAGTGAGGGCAAATTTGGGGTGTTTACAGATAATTTGAAAGAAAAATGACCATGCAGGGAAACATTTGAAATCCTCTTTGAGTGTCGGGTGACGATGGATGAACAGATCATACCATGCAAGTCCCCGGGGCACATATGTGTTTTCTGTTGTTGCAGGTTGCAGGATGGCATCAAATTATCCCAAACAGAATTTTCCCCGGCTAAGTCATGGCAGGTGGGATGCCCAGCAGTTTATTTTCCCACAAGTGGATGCCCAGTAGGCAGTGGGAGGCCCATTCCCCATAGAATTTATATTTGTCAGAATACTTTTCCTAGCAAAGGATATATGAGGAAGCATCTCCCCAACCGTGTTGGAAAATCGTCATTTCCCCGCAGAGTTCCATGGTTGAGACACAACCATCATGGGAGTATTCTCCAACACTCGTCTGTGTTCATACTTTATTGCTGCTCAACACTCGTCTGTGTTGTCACATTGGTATTGCTCGTTTGCTTTCCCCAGCAGTTGCCCATGGCTGTAATTGTTATTGCTCGTCTGCACTTCCCAACACTCGTCTGTGTTTGATAATTGTTGATTGCTCGTATGCACTTCCCAACACTCGTCTGTGTTTGGTATTTGCTTGTTGCTCGTATGCATTCCCCAACACTCGTTTGTGTTTGTTATCTGTTTGAAGCTCGTCTGCATTATTCGGATACTCGTCTGTATCATCCCTTACACTCGTTTGTGTTAGCTTATATCCATATGTGTTGATTTGATCATTACCATGGTACTCGTCTGTATTGCTACTCCAAATGCTCGACTGTATTTGAATTTCTGGTATTCGTCTATACCAGTGGCTGGTAATCGTCTGTATCATTGCCTGAAGCGCTCGTCTGTGTTTCTTAGATCATTGTCTGATATTCGTTTGTATCATTGACTTATGGTACTCGTCTGTATTTCCCTTGATGATCATCCAATGCTCGTCTGTGTTGAAGAGGTTTGAAGTCATGACGGTGGGATTTAACGTCAAAATGGTTACCGGTCCTGGCGTAACAGGTTTGTCCGAAGGAGGCTCGTCTGTCTCAAGCACCACTTATTGTTGCACCTGGCGTAACAGGTTTGCTCGAAGAAGACTCGTCTGTCTTAGACCATATATCCACGGATAATATATGAAGAGGGTTCGTCTATCCTGATTAGGCACGTCTATCCCACAGACTTAAGTGCATCACCGGTCCTGGCGTAACAGGTTTATCCAAAGAAGATTCGTCTGTCTCAAGTCATATGTTTTGCAAAGTATGTGAGGGCTCGTATGTCCAGTTCCTGGCGTAACAGAATTGTTCGAAAAAGACTCGTCTGTCAAAGTATTCTTATCCCAAATAACAGTTTCAACTTGGAAGGAGCTCGTCTACTTTCTCTCCACTTCAATCACCAAAGTGTCATTTGGTTGGGTTTATTTCCCAGTTCTTGCATTCTCCATCAGAGTGCAAATTTCAGGTTTTCTTGGTATTCAACCACAGTTTATCTTGAACGGTCGAT
This sequence comes from Lathyrus aphaca, assembly GCA_963966055.1. NCBI lineage: Eukaryota > Viridiplantae > Streptophyta > Magnoliopsida > Fabales > Fabaceae > Lathyrus > Lathyrus aphaca. The sequence continues at coordinate 234,271,480 of OZ014521.1, forward strand.
AGCCCGTGCTACCGTTCTTTTCAGATTAACAGTTGTTTGAATAGGGGTAGCTGTAACACCCCAAATTTTCCCTCTTCTTTTTAAGCATCATAACCATATCATATTCATCATGAGCATATCATATTCTTGGCATCTTAGCATGGAAAGATGAGGCATAACATTCTCATGACCTAACATTAGGCATATGATCATCTGTGGAAGGATTTGAAGCATTTCAAGCTATAACAAGAGGCCCAATGGATTTGTTCAAGTCCTTGAGGAGTCTACATTGCATGCAAAAGCTTAAGATCATTCACAAAAGCCCAGGAGGTTGGAGGATCATCAGGGAATTCTAGCTAGGGCAAAGCTCCTACACAATGATCCCAAATTAGGGTTTGAGTTTCAAGCATGAAAACTTTGTGACTTTGGCCATTTCATTTGGGCAAAGTCTCTCATATGTTAAGAGGATCCTATGGATGAAATTTGGTGAGAAACCTCCTTGTGGAAGTCAGGTATTTCTTCAGTTGCTTGTAAATGAAGAAATTGGTCAACTGTGCATTCTAGAAGTCAACTGTGAAATTTCAAAGGGTCCAATCCTATTTTTCTAGCCAATGGATGTTCTTATAACCTTAGAAGAGGTTTGGTAAAGTCAAAGATCAAGAATCAAGAGGTTTTGAGGTGTTTTGCATTTTTGGCATGAGATTGGTCATGGAAGTTTCTAATTTTGGCAACTTTTTGCCCTAATTTTCAAGTGTGCATAACTTGGTGAAAAAAGCTTCAAATGGATTGCCACAAAACATGAAAATTGAAAATTAAAGCCTCCCATTTTTAAAAAGTACAAGAGCTTTTTCATAGCTCTCATGGTTTGAGAGATATGCTCTTCGAAAATCCTTTGAATTTTAGGGCATGGCATGATTTTCAAGCTTTCCACAAATGCAAAACTTCATGTAACTTGTTTTCAAGTGGTTTGATGGACAAAATAACCTTATAATGCTGCAAGGAAATGCATGAGAGGAATTTTTGCCCAAGGAAACAATTAATTTCGTGCATGAGAGGTGAGATATTCCATAAGGTGCAAATTTGCATGATCACACAAAATGCGTGACTCAAGCATCCAAGGGCCAGGATTAAACCACTCATGGATTGGTGAATCTAGCATGATCAGTATGTGAGAAGAGAGAGGGAAGTGCACGAGTGTTTCACCTCATCACACCAATCTTGCCAATTTTGCAAAATCATCCTCACACTCTCCTCTCACGTGCATTTCTCTTGCAATTTCACACACTGAGAGCATGCACCATATATAAACCAACTAGGGTTTCATTTCACCCCAGATCCATCACATTTGTTCACTCTCAAGTTTTTGCTATTTCTGCATTTCTCTTCGAATCACTCTCTACACTCACTCATTGTCAAGACAAACTTCATATTCTTCTTCCTTGAACCCTAAGGATCATTAATCCACCACTCATTCAAGCTGAAACTTCAGATTTCACAAGGTGCACTTCAATTGCAGTTCAGTTCAAACTTCAAGATCTAGAGCAATTCAAGCTCTCTCTTGCATTTATTTTGCAAGGAGAGGTTAAAGGAGGTAGATCTGCAGCATTTGGAGGCTTTTCTTGACCTAATTCGTGCTCTGCAAGTTCAGGTAACTCACTGAATTCATGGATCTAGAAATGGTTTTAGTTGTGTGCATTGTGATATGTGTGATATGCTGATGATTCTGTGATGATTGGATTTAAAAATGGATGAATATTGAGGTTGTATTGTGGATCTGAAATTTGATGCATATACCTGTTTGTCTTCGATCCAGCTTATTCTTTGATCCATTGCGAATTTGGTTGTTATATTTGAATTCAACATGACCTGTTTGTTTGATCTGGAGATTTGGAGTGATTTCCATGATGATTTGTTCTTAGTTTGAATTTTCCGGTGCCGGAGACCTAGCTCCGGTCACCGGATTCTGCATTTTGTTCACCTGAGTTCTAATGAAGAAAATGATAGTGTAGCCTTTGGATTGTGTGATCTGGAGGGTTGGAAACGTGCCAGCACATTAAAATCCTTGCTCCCCCTCACGTGACTTTATAAAATCTGAATAATTCATTTTGTGTCTCACCACACCATAACTAATGTGCACTTCTCACTCTGTCCAATCAATTTGATTACCTTGTGTTAATGATTGACTCCATCCCATGCATCCATCTGATCTAGTGGTCCATTTATTTTCCTGAATTACCTGAATATCCATCATAATTATCATGAACTGCGCAGGATCCAGTGGGCCTCAATGGCTATTCACCCCCCTGTTTTAAAGCCCAATCAAATGAACTGGAATTTCTTTCTAAACGCACCCCTGGCCTGATTTCTATTATTTTTATTTCTTTTTATTTTCATTTTATTTCCAGTTTGCTTTTTAATTTTTAAAAATAGATTTAGGTCATTAAAAATTATAAAAAAATTCATGAATGTTTCTTTTAGTTTTCTCTAATTTTTGGTATTTTTATTTTTTCATTTATTTTTAATTGGTAAGTGGAAATTAATTGTTCCTTTTAATTAATTCATTTTATTTCATTTTGAAGCATGCTGACTTGTTCATTTTCTATCTTGATCATTATTTTGAATTTTTAAGTGATTCTTTTTGCTATGGATTCATGATAGGATGTAGTTTATTGGTGATTTTTGTTCTGATTTTTAGAATTTTGTTTAATTGATTTTGGTCTCAAACTTGTGCACGAAGCATTCTAACCCTAATCCATGTTTGAACCCTTATTTGACTTGTTTAGATTCTGGTTCTCATTCCCTCCTTTTGGTATGTTGATATTTTATGATTAAAGATCATTTGTGGAAATTTGTGGAATTTTTGGATGTTTACTTGAATTAATTTGAATTTTTGTTCCTTGCTTGTCCCTTTTTGCTTCCTTTGAGTCATATGTTCACTCCTTAGCTTAGAAGGGCACGTGTGCCAACTTCTTTAGGATGTTTAGAGCCATCTTAGGTTATTGGTACCCCTCTGGTCTTGAGTTGATGCTTGTACCTTGGAAAAGTTTGTGTTTGTTTGCTTTTGAAGTTCTTCCACACTTATGCATGCTCACTTCACTTCATTTGCTTCCTTCTTCTCATGTTGTAAATACTTGAGTTTGTATTCTTCTTCTCTTCATCTCATGTGGTCCTTAGACACTTTCTTAACATGTTAGGGTTCTGTTTTGGCACTTTGTGGTTTTGATTTGACTATCTTGTTTTGCATTCTCTCATGTTCATTTTGTTTTGTCATGGTGATTCATTATGCTTCATGTTGAGTTGTGTGGTTCTCTTCTCATTCTTGTGACTTGTATTTGCATTGGATGTTTGTGCTTATGAATTCACTTCTGGTTGTGTGGCTTTGCTTTGACTTTATGACCATTTTGCATTGCATTTATTCTTATGTTACTAACCATTTCAGGGGCTTTGGTAAGTGAGAGGTGTGAATGTGATTCCCACATCTCCAATTCTTATCTCTTCTTCTTTCTCCATTAATTCTAACCTTGTGATTGTTGGGCTTAGGCCTTACTTCTTCTCCTCTTCTTCTTCTTCTTCTTCTTCTTTTCTTTCCTTCTTCTTCATTAGGATAAAATTCAAACCTAACTAACCTAGGATTTTCCATGCATGACAACATTTAGGATTCTTAGTTCCCCATTAGATTTTACCTTTGAGATCCTTTTGTGTCTCTCTCTTCTCATCTTCAAACTTAACTTTAAGTCACTTTAATAAAGGTTGAGTCTTCTCATGTGACACGAGACTTTGCTATGAGATACTTGCACGCGTTCCGTTTCGGGGCGAGGTGTAGGTTATCCCTCGTGGTGGATAGGTCTTAGCATGAGATTACCTCACAAAGAAAGCATAAAAAACACTTCTTAACCAAAAAATCACAAAAACACTTAATAAATGTTAGTAGGTCAGTGTGTCTGAGCCTTCACTTGTGGGACTAGATTTGGGGATTTCCTCCATAGATAGGTGTGCCTCTTGCGCATTCCATTTCGGGATGATGTGAGACGTACACATCCTAGTGAGTAAGAATTAGGTACACTTGCCTATGCAAACATCAAAACAGAAAACTCATAAAAAACACAAACCAACAATAAGCGTCTTTCCTTCGGGAATTCTTTTCTCATCTCCTTCGCTTCGTCCGCGAACTTTCTCCTACTTGTCATTTTGCAAGACGGTTACGCACTCGTCGTCCGAGCCTGCAATACCTGAGCATTGACGTAGGCAGTTCAAGCCTTAATTCAGAAGCAATCCTTTTCCACCCCTAGTTAGGGGAACTACGACGACTCTGATCCTCATTGTCCAGATGAGGTACGTAGGCAGCGGGGTAGGGCCCGTTTGAGCACAATCTTTATTTTCCCTACATTTTTTCCTTTTCATTACTTTTTCAGTTCCCTTTTCGTTTCTTTTATTCAGTTCAGTTCTTTCTCTTTGCAGCAACTTTCATTTCTTCACCCTTTGAAATAGTTTCTTTGCAAGCGTGGATCCCGTCGGGTACGGCAGACGATCTGGGTGCTAATACCTTCCCAGGTCGTAACTGACTCCCGAACTCAGTCTCTTTGGTTCGCAGGACCCATGTCCTTCCTTTTCTTTTCTTCTGGTTTATGCAGCATTACAATTCCCGTTCCTTCGGGATAAAAATGCCTGGCTGACGACTCTAACCATTTCCGCGCCACTTTCGCGTTTGTACCAGGATGGAAATCCGGGGAGCAACACAACCCCATTTCTTAAGCCAAGGGAGGTCCTTAAGGTCAAATGAGAGGTTTGAGAAAGTCAAAAATCAAGAATCAATGGGTTTTAAGAGACTTTCCATTTTTGGCATGTGACTTGTAATGAAAGTTACTATTTTTTGCAAGTTTTGCCCTAATCTTCCAAGCTCTCTTTCACAACCAAAAAGACCTCAAATGAATTTTCCTTGAACATGAAAGTTGTAGAGTATGATCTCCCATTTCTAAAAAGTACAAGAACATGTTCATAGCCCTCATGGTTTGGAAGTTAGTGCCAATCGAAAGTCACATATTTTTAGGGTTTACCATGAATTCAAGTCTCTCTAATTTTGCAAATTGCCTTGTATTTCATTTTTAAGTTATCCTATAGATTGATTCTAGTCATAAGCATCAAAGGAAAATCATGAAGAGTATTTGGCTCAAGAGAAGCTACCAAAATCGTGCATGGGATGCATGATATTACACTTAGTGTATTTTTGCAAAAACTTGAGGAAACCATAATCCACTTAAATCCAATGGCCAAAAATGACTCAGGGGTAAATATGGAATGAAATGAAGTTAGGTCATGCACTTGTACACAAGGTAGCACGAGCAAATCACCTGATCACAATTCTTTTGCAAAATTTCAATTTGATATCAATCACACTTCCCATGCGTGCATTGGTGCAAAAACCCTAGTCAGGTGTGAATACTAGTGATATAGAAAGAATCCATGCACTAAATTTAACCTAGCTCCCTTCCATTCTCTCACTGTCCATTTTCTTGCACAACTGCATTTTACTTCGATTTTCTTCACACAACCACACATTTCCAAAACCAACCATAGATCCTTGATCCTTGAGCTCTGTTGATCATGAATCCACCATTACTTTGAGTTTTAAGTAAGTTTCATATCAGTGCAAGTTTAGAGAAAATACATTCGGGTTGTTAGATCTAAGGAGTTTTAAAGCTACTTTCACATTTATTTTGTGATTAGAGGTTGCAAGAGGTTGATCTGGAGCTGGTAGATGGCTTTCTTTGTGAAATTTGAAGTTCTGCATATCTCAGGTATCATCCAAATTCATAGATCTGGAAATGAAATTGTTTGTGTGCATTATGATCTGTATGTCTTGATGATGATTCTGATCTGTATGTCTTGATGATGATTCTGATCCATTTAGAATTTTAAATGGATGAGTATTGAGCATGTATGATGGATTTGAAATTTTATGGTGAAACCTATTTGTCTTCGATCCTTGCGTATTTTTGAGAGTTTGATGTTTTTGATCCCATATTCTTGTTCTCCATGGTTGAATGATTGAATCTGGAAGTTTTCATGAATTTCTGTGCAAGTGTGTTCTTGAGCATGAATATTCCGGTGACCGGAGCTAGGGCTCCGTCACCGGATTCTGGATATGTATGAACGTAGTTGTTTGAAGAAGACAAGCTCATGGCCATTGGATGTTGTGATCTGGACGGATGAGAAGAAGCCAGCGTATTAAAATGAGAGGGTCTCTCTCACGTGCCTCTGTTTTGCCCAATAATGATGGGTGTCACCACACCACAACTATGTTGCGCACACACTCACCTCCTCAGATTGTTTGACTTTGCTTGATCTTTTGACTTGTTTGAATACGTTGGATTGATATGATGGCTTATTATTTTCCCTGATTTCCTTTGAATTTCCATGGTAATATTTGTGTATTGCGATGATCCATTGGGCCTAAATTGTTATTTGCACCCCCTCATTTATTAAGCCCAACTGAATTGAACTGAATTACTTGCTGATTGCACCCCTGGCTCCTTGACCTTTTATTTTATTTTCTTTTTTATTTCAGTTTGGTTTCTAATTTTTAAAAATAGTTAGAAGTTCTCAAAAATTCCAAAATAATTCATGATCTTTCCTTTTAATTTTCTTTAATTTTTGATATTTTTATTTTCCATTTATTTTCATTTTCCACGTAGGGATTAATTTCCATTTTTATTAATTGTTTTCAATTCATTTTAAATACATGCTGACTTGTGAATTTTATATCCTGATCACCAATTTGAATTTTGAGTTGGTTCTTTTTGCATTTGATTCATATTAAGGATTAGTTTGTGGATGATTTTTCTTCTAATTTTTAGAAGTTTGTGTGATTAGTTTTTATAGTTGACTTTAGCTTGAAGTTTCAAAACCCTAATTGGTGTTCTTGAGGTCCTTTGACCTAGCTTGCTTATGATTTTGACTTTTCCTTTTTGGTATGATGTTATCACTTGATTAATGAACTTTTGCGCTTAATTGCATAATTTTTGCATGAGTTTATGATTTGATTTGAATTTTCCTGTGAGATTGCCTTAATTTTGCTTCTTCTTGCTAGCATGCTTAGTTCTTAGGTTAGGAGGGAACTTGTGCCAACTCCTATAGGATGTTTAGAGGTCTTTTTATATGAGGTTTGATCCCTGGTCCTTGTTTAGTGTGTGTTCTTTGAGAAGTTTCTTTGTTACTTGTCTTTAAAGTTTCTCACAGGTGTATGCATGTTCACTTCACCTCCTTTGTTAATTTTTTCTCTTCAATGCTTATGATTGAGTTTGTGTGCTTCTTCCCATGCTTTCTCATGCTTCTTAGGCACCTATTGACATGATTAGGTCCCTAGTTTTTCACATGATGCTTATGCCTTGATTTGGTTTGTGTTTGTTTGTCCTTACACTTATGCACATATTCACTTCACTTCCCATTCTTATATTGTTTGTGTTTGGACTTGCATGAACCCTTTTTTTGGTCTTTTGTGATGTTTGTACTCATTTTTGTGATGATAAGGTTCTAACCTTATGTTGGTTAGTGTTTGTCTAACTTTTGGGGTCTTTTGTGTTTCATTTGTGTTTTGCTTTCTTCATAGGAGTTTGTGAAGCTTGGTATTAGTTTGTATGATTTACCTCTTACTTGGTTTGCCTTAGTGATTTGTCTTAGTGCATTAAATGGTTGGTTTCACTTCTGGGTGTGATGATTTAGTATGATATTTTGTTCATTTGTATCTCATTTGATTTCACTTGTTTTTGTCTTACCATTTGTTTATGCTACTAACCATTTCAGGGGCTCATGGTAAGTGAAGTGTGGATGTTATCCACATTCCATTTCGTCATCTCTTCTTTATCTTTGCTTTATATTTTGTAATTGTTGATGTGCCTTGTGCCATCTTGTGCTTTCTTCTCTTTTCTTCCTTTAGAAGCAACTTATCTCCTTTAGAGGAGTAAGTTGTTTTCTAACTCTTTCTTCCTCTCTTCTTCTTCTCCTTTCTTAGGATAGTTTCAATCCTCACTAACCATAGGATTCCCATGCATGATAACTTGAGGATTATACTTTCCCCTTTTGTTTTACCTTTGAGATCCTTTTGGTGCTCTCTCTTTCTCTTCTTCAAACAAAAAAAAATCTAAAACATTAATAATAGTTGAGATGACTTCTCCCTTTGGTCACTCTCTCAAAGAAAAGCATAAAAAAAGACTTCTTCATTTTAATTCACAAAATTACTTAATAATACAAACAAGTTAGTGAATTTAAATCCCGATCTTAGGAAACAAGTTTGAGGATCTTCCTCATTCTTGATGGACTTGTTACTCATTCTATTTTGGGATGTGGTAATAAGGACATGTCCTTAGAAAAGGATTTGCCTTCACTTCCTTGTGCCACACTCTTTAAAAAACTTCTAAAAAACACAAACAAACAATAAGCGTCTCTCCTTCGGGACTTCTATTCTCATCACCTTCACTCTTTACGTAAGAACTTTCTCCTACTTGTCATTTTGCAAGACGGTAATGCACTCGTCATCCGAGTCTACAACACTTGAGCATTGACATAGGCAGTTCAAGCCTTAAGACACAAGCAATCTTTCCACCCCTAGTTAGGGGAACTACAGCGACTCTGATCCTCATGACCAGTGAGGTACGTAGGCAGCGGGGTAGGGCCCGTTCGAGCACACTCTTTTATTTTCCTTAAATTTTCCCCCCTTATTTTCTTTTCTTATCCAGCCTCAGTCCTTCTTTTTGCAACAGCTTTCATTTCTTCACCCTTTGAAATAGTTCCTTTGCAAGCGTGGATCCCGTCGGGTACGGCGGACGATCTGGGGTGCTAATACCTTCCCAGGTCGTAACCGACTCTCGAACCCAGTCTCTTTGGTTCGCATGACCTGTGTCCTTTCTTTTCTTTTCTCTAGTTTGTGCAGCATTACCATTCCCGTTCCTTCGGGATAAAAATGCCTGGCTGGCGACTCTACCTCTTTTTGGGCCTGTCGCTCCCGAAAAGACTTATGTCCCGGTGCAGACGCGAACGGTCGGCGATGTTGGAGGTTGAGGTTGAATAGAGTCGCCAGCTAGGCATTTTTTATCCCGAAGGAAAGGTAATGCTGCATAAACCTGGTAGGGTATGGATAAGATGGTTGCGAACCAAAGAAATTGAGAAAAGGGGTTGGTTACAACCTGGGAAGGTATTAGCACCCAAATCGTCCGTCATACTCGATGGGATCCACACTTACTTGATTGTGTTTAAAAGGGGATAATGTATGTGCTGATTGTGTAGAAAAAGCTAGGGATCAATGGTACAAGGTGTCAGTGCAAAAAGAAGTATGAATTCAAATTGGGGTTTAGGAGAAGAAAAGCTGGAAGAGAGGGGGGGGGAACAAAGAGACTTTTGTTCGATAACTGTTAAGTTATGCCTACGTATCCTCTCGTGCAATGAGGAAGTCAAAACACCGTAGTTCAACTCAAAGAGACTGAAAATGATTTTGACATTGAACTTCTTTCTTGTCTATGCTCAAGTGTATGACTCGTCTGGCTCGAGTGCTAATTGTCTTCTATTAGACAGACGAAGTGAGTTCTCGTTTATGAATGAGTGTGATGAGAAAAGAATCCCGAAGGAGACGTTTATTGCTTGTTTTTGTGTTTTCAGTTTTTTATTTTTTTGGTGTTTTGCATAGGATAATGAGTTTAATCCTAAATCAAGGGTTTGTAAACTCATTATATCCTCCATGATTAGGGATAATGAGCCTACTTAAGTATGAGATAAGCATCTCAACTTAATTACCATGATGATGTAGGATTAAGATCATTAACCTACTTGTGATTATTAAGATGTTTTTGGGTTTTTGTTTAGTGTTAAGTAATGAGTTTAATCTCTAATCAGGGATTAGTGAACTCATTACACCATCCTAAGAGAAGGATAATAGATGAGAACACTTAAGTTGAGGAAGATACCTTAACTTAATCCATGGTTAAAGATTAAATTCATTATATAACAAGCCTTTATTAAGTGGATTTTAATTAAAGGGAGAGATTAAGAAATGGATTTTAGGTTTGTAAGACAAATTGAGGGGGACTTGTCCATTAAACACTAGGGTTAGTCCCTCTTAACCATAAGGAAGAGATGGAACCCTAATGTAAGGCCCAAGTTACAAGCTTAAGTCTTGATCATTATTAAGTGTTTTGATTAAGAGGTGTAAACAAATTAAAGGTTTAACACTAAGGACTAAAGTTATACACTTCATCCTAAGATAAGGATGCAAGCATAACCCTAATTCAAAGTCCTAAAGCTTCAAGTGTTTAGCCTCTGATTATGGGATGAGAAGAGAGACTCAAGGAGACTCAAAGTAAAAAGCTATGGGGGACTATATACAACCCTAAAAATTATCATTCTTGGATATCCTATGATTTGTGAGGCTTAATGAAAGATCTTCAGGAGGCCACCAAGGAAGAAGAAGCAGATGAAAAGAGAAGGAGAGATAGAATAAGTTACTTACTTCCTGAAGAAGATAAGTAACCTAAAAGAAATAAAGTAAGAATGAGAGAGCATAATTAAAACAATTTCACTTCAAAGACAAGTAAATATGCAAATGGGGAGAAGATAAGAGGTGGGATGTGAAGGCAAATCCACATCCCAATCAACTTACCATAAGCCCCTGAAATGTTAGTATGAATGCATAAGATGAAAAGCAAAAGGAAATGAGATGCATAAAGATGAAAAGACCATAACTAGAAGTGAATATACAATGAAAATGTGTTATGAGATGATGCAAAGTCATACATAATGCATATGAATGTTCATACAAGGATGAGATGCAAAGGAAGTATAAAAGAAGCTTGAAAACACATGAATGTCATGGAATGTAATGAATGCAAAGCATAGAAATTGAATGAAGAAGTGATCAAGAAATGTTCAAGCATGTTTTAAGATGTCTAAGATGTCATACAAATGCTTGAAATGTCATGGCAAGTTCATATGAAGATGATATGCAAAGATGAATGCAAATGAACATGAGAAATTAGGGTTTTAAGACAACATGAGATGCACATGATCAAAACAGAAGTATACATCATGATAAAAATTTGAAATTGAACTCAAACAAACCCTAAACATATACAAGATCACTCACCAAAAGAAAAGGTCAGAAGCTAAACCTAGTGAAAGTTATGGATTTCCTAAGTTAACTAGGGTTTTGGATACTTCTAAAGGAAAAATGCAAATCAAATTGAAACTTCAATGCAAAAATATGAGATAAATAACCTAGATACTAGATGCAATATGTGAAACAATGCAAAAAGAATCAAGTTCAAACTAATCATGGTTAGGAAGAGATGATTTTTTCAAGTTAAGGTTAGAAAAATGTGCTTTTTATGAACCCTAATTCAAAGATAATTGTGAAAATGTGATCAAACCTAAAACTAAATATGTATGGTGAGTTTGAAAATGTTTCTAAATTTCTAAGAATGCTTCATGAATTTTTTGGTGATTTTTAGAAACCTAAATGTATTTTTAATTAATTAAAATCAATTAATTAATTAAATAAAACATTTAAATGATTTAAAAATACTTTTTCAATGCAAAAATTAAAATAAAAAATGTTTTTGAGTTAAGAAAAATATTTGAAATGAAAATGAAAAGTTTGAGATTTTTTAAAAGTCTTTTGCTATTTTAAAATAAATATGGAAAAGAAATGCAAGAAAATGAAATAAAAATAAAATAAATGAGAAGTCAACATGATCTAAGGCTGGGATTTGAACCTGGGGAGACTGCGCGTGCTATCCTAGGGTTCAGATCAAATCTGGGTAATTCTACGTAATTAATTTAATTAATTATGTTTAGGGTTTAATGATCTAATCCTAGTCATTCACACACGCGGGCAAAACAGATCTAAGGGCCACCATTCAAATTGACACATAAACCCTAATATAAACCCTAATTACTTTCAGGTGCCCAGAGAAAGCTCCGGTCATCTTCTCCGGTCACCCTTCTTAGGCAAGTGTGTGTTGTGTAATGAGCTCCTTGATGTCCACATAAACAATGCTGATTGGCCAGAGAGTTGTTGTGGCACAGGCTGATTGGTATGGGAGGTTTTGCAAAAGGTCAAGATTGTGTACTATGAGGTATGGGCTCGGGTCAGAGGTGATCTAAAGGGTGGATTTGCCTCAGCTGACTTTGTGGAGGACCTTTGGATCATATTTCATGAGCTGGAACACTTGGATCATGTGATAACATAGATTTTGCAACTTTCCCTCTTTGAGAATTTTGTGAAAATGGCTTATAGAAACTTGCAATCCAAGGCATAATTCTGATCAAGGCAAGTCATGTGATGTTTTTATGATGCATAGAGGTCAATTAGAGGTCATGAAAGTGCTTAGAACTTGGATTTGCAAAAATCCCTCTTGGGCACATACTTGAAAATTACAAGATTTTTCCCAACTTTGTAAGATAATATCTTGAGTTCTAGGATGAATCAAGAGGAGTTCTTGTACTTTTTGAAAATGGGAAGATCCAATCTACAACTTTCATGTTTAAGGATTTTTCATTTGAAGCATTTTTGACCAAGAAAGAGGAGGTTGAAAATCTTTCCCAAAATGGAAAGTTTCCATTACAAGTCATGTCCAAAAATGGAAAGTTTGCAAATGGCTTGAAATTCTTCAATCTTGTGAACTTATAACCACTTCTAGGATCAAATAAAGATCATAGAACCTCAAAATGATGAAGATGACCCTTTGGTACCATTGGTGGGGGCCTCAGATGCCCTGATTCTGACTTTTCTTGCACAATAAGTTACTAGTTGATCAGATGACTTCCACAATGAATTTCTTCATCAAATTTGGTACACATTCTAATACCATTAGAAACAAAAATGACTAAAAAATTTAGATTAAGGCCTCTGAAACCAAAACCCTAATTTTAGGTCTGCAGCAAAACCCTAGCCTGCCTGGACCTCTGCGCAATCCTTTGTGATTTTGTGACTTCAAAGACTTCCTGGGGATGTAATAAGATTATAAACCACTCATGGACCCTCTTGACAAGCTTCAAGTCTATTGGGATAGCTCGGATCACTTCTTGGATTCTCTTGATCACAAACCCTAGCAGTGCAACTTATGCAGATGAAATGAACTATGTAGTGAGAAATGATATGTTTATGCAATGCTATATGAAAGATCGCGAGCCATGGTGTGAGAAAGAGTGAGGGAAAATTTGGGGTGTTTACAGCGCCACTTTCGCGTTTGTACCAGGATGGAAATCCAGGGAGCGACAATTATAGTGGATTAAGTCATTTTCTAAGGCAAATCACCTTGCGGGGTGGCTGGATTAGCTTGAGAATTTCTCAAGTGAACCAGGACATATTGTCTATTCTTTACTCTTGCTTATGCTTTACTTTATTGGTTATGCTTCCGCAACACAACTAAAAGCATTACTTGACGCAACAACGTTAAGAGACAAAAGTTAACAAGAGTGAAAACCACAATTCAAACACCCATTTCTTGTGTTTTTCTCACACCTTCAATTGGTACCAGAGCTCTGATTCTTCTATTAATGGATATCATACAATTAACAAATGATATGACTATATTGTCATGCCAACCAATGCTTGTTTCCCGAGATAATCGTCAGGATATGCCAGCTCAGAATTAAGAACAAGATGGGAACCAAGTGATAATAATGACCCCATGTTTGTACATTGAGTGTGAAGCGTGAATCAAGTTTCTGAAGTCACTTCCTTAAAGTCTGAGGATCATACCATGAAGTTTAATTCCCTAAAACTGGCAATCCTCTATTTGTTTCAACATTCTTGTTGTATTTTCATTATATGATTGATTTTGCATTTGCTTGTAAGCATTGTTGTTTTTTGAATTGGCAAGATTAATGAAGTGTTTATGCATCTTTTGAATCAATCCATTCGTATTCACTCATTCTATTTCAATGTTATGATAAAAAGAAAAAAGAAAATATATTTCACCCATTTTATTTATCTTTATCAAACTGTTGTTTTAGCAAAGATTGGAAGGAGAATGATGAAAACCAGATACCTGAATTTGTTGTTGGTATGCTTTCAATTAAAACTGTTAGACGATGGCGTGGATCAAGAAGGGGGGTGGAATAGACCCCTTTTAAAATTTTAATTTTCAAAAATTAATTGAAAAATATTTTGCGGAAGTTCCCCGGAAAAATCATGTCTAAATTATTTTAAGTCACCGGTGATCGGATATGCATTATCAAACCAAATGGGATAATGAAGATGAATTAACTAATCAATACCAAACCAATTAATCACTTAAATTTGAAGAAATTGGTTAAACTTATTCCAACAATTCATAGAGAGAATAAATATGCACAACAAACAAGAAATAATGTGTTTTGAATTTTATCGAACACTTGGTGTGCATACCACACTTGTGTGTTTTGCCAAATAGTCTAGTGCAGAATTTTCTCTAAGGTTGCTATGTAATTATGATAGCAGCAATTTCACAATTCAAAAAATAATGTGTTTTGAATTTTATCGAATGAAAAATGTGAGACACACAAGAATTTGTTTAGGCAGTTCCCCTAAAGTCCTTGCTAAGGGTACCTCTGCCCCCAATTCAAAAACTGAATTAGGACCTTTTATTAAAATTACAATGTTTATACAAAGAGAAAATAGGAACGACAAACCAATCCTAATTGTAGTTGTAGATATGTTTCTCTTTTCCCCTTGATTCTAGTGAATCAAGTCCTTCACGCAATTCTCCAAACTTCGAGCACGGCCGCTTTAATTCGATACTTGTGAACCCACACCATTCTTCGCAATCCTTCGGTTACCGTGATATGGTTGAACAATCACCTTGATCTTCAAAACTCTTCACTCTGATGAATCTAAGAACAAATGATGTGAGAAAAACCCCCAAATCACAGTATTCTTGGAGGACAAACCCTCAAGGTTTATTCAAGAGAAACCCACAAATCTCTCAACCCAAACTGAAATTGCAATTTCACCATTTGAACATTATCACCTTGAATCTTGCACTTTGATCAACAAAGCTTATTGTGTGAAGCTGTTGATGAATGATAGAGAAGATGAAGAGAGGACTTGTGTATATCTTTCACTTTTCTTGTTAGTTGGCTAAAATAATATCTGCAGTTATTTATACTTGTAGGCAAATATATTGGAAAGACTTAAAATAAGTAATAGAGAGAAAAATGTGATAGGCGCCTCACTAGAGGGATGCATCAACCTAAAGGATGCTTTGAGTCGACTTGTTGAAAGCTTAGGAATGCGTTGACCAGAAGGATGCTTTAAGTCGACCAGTTGAAAGCTTTGAGTTGACCTATATAATGCCCTCAGTCAGCCTATTGGGACCCGTGAGTTCCAAAGAATTTTGGTCTTCATTTGAGTCGACCTAAATCATCAATTGAGTCGATTCAAATTCTCTTAACTGAATTAGTCGACCTATTTAGGTTGATGAATCGATTCATTCATCTTGAATCATCACAAAAACACTTTCTGATGAATTGATATGCCAGCATCTTTTGATCCCATATATCTTCCTGAAACATACAAGTTTTGACATCATTCAAAATACTAAATACTCTAACAAACTCCCCCTTTTTGATGATGGAAAAATTGTTACGATCACTAGTGTATCGCATACAAAAACATACTCCCCCTAAATATATGCCACATAAGAATATTTATTTACATAATCACATCCCCCATTGTCACTTTGAAAATTTAACAAAACAAAAGCATCATATGCATATGAAGATGTTATGGAATGAAATGTGAAATGCTCTCAATGTCGTGGACCCCATTGTGAAGGATGACGATAATGATACACATCCGATTGACAATCTTCCTCATATTGGTTGGTGAAGTGGATGAAATTTGTGTTGAGTGTATTGAAGGAGTTTGCAAGCGCAATATGGGAACCATGGATCTCATTTATCCGTGCCAAGGAGTTGGATGTAAAAGCATCAAAATTATCACTTTGAGTTTGGAGCTGTGTTTATAAAGCAGTATTACGCTCATCTTGAATGGCCATATAAGAGGCAAAGGCATTGTCTTGATCCCCAATTCGTTATTCCAATACAGAATATCGTTCAGATTGAGCCTCATAAGAGCTTTGTTATTCCAAGTTCATGTTTTGAATAATTTCCATGATACCGACATTGTTGTCTTGATGAGGGGGTGGAGGCGATGGAGACGGAGGAGCAAACGATGTTGCATTATAAGTCCACCCGGTATGTTTCCCTTCACCCCATCCTAGGTTTTCATATAGAGCAGAATTGTTAGAAGCAACTCGATGCCAATCTTCATTATCCAACTGTACTTCATCAGTATCTATTTGTGCAGCATTTGGATCAATTTCAGGACCCGGAACCTCGTCTTTATTTTGATTACCTTCAACAACATCTTCATCATCATGATCATCAACATTACTGGCTCGAATAATATACTAATAACACCTCTCTTAAGGATCCCACATCTGACCCATCAAGCTAAGAGTCTTCTACTGAAAAAGGTTATTATCGAAGATATAAGTAAAGGGAATACCTTTAACAACAATTTTGGCTCTGTTGATAATTGCTTGAACAAGAGATGGATAAGCTAAAGCAACTCCCTTCTTTTCCTTGAGTGCAAATATAGATGGACAAGCAAAGTAATGACGCCAGTTTACTTTTACCTTATTTCCAAGAATATAGATGAGTTGAACTTCAGGAATATCAATTCGAGAAAAACCCCTTTCTTTGGACGAAAGTTGTAGGAGACAATCCGGTGAAGAATGCGATCAGTGGGATTAACTTTGCATGTGGTGGTGGATGTCGGAAACAATTCAGTATTGACAACTGACTCAATAAATGTTTCTTTGAGCATACCATTCAATTCCCTACGAAATTCATACCCATCAACCTGCTCAGAATCAGTCATCAAAATACCAGGAGATGCAGGATCAATTCTGAACAAATCCTTCCAAATCTGAGCATTGACAACATACATTTTGTCGCCCATTCTAAAATGAAACTCAAACCCCTTAAACTTACCAACCAGACCAGCATAAAAAATATGGATCATGTCCTTATTATACTCAACTTCACAAGCCAAAAATGGATTAATTTCTTGAAAATCAACCAGTTCAACAATATGTGGAATATTAATCTGACAATCAGTTCTCTTGGAGTAAACATATTGGTTGATAACTTTTCTATTCTTGAACCTCTTATCATAATTTTCCTTAAGATCAGAAGGAACAAGAGACAAAGCACTTACCGAAAGTGTAGACTGAGAAGAAGAGCCCTTCAATGTTCTTTTTCCAGTAACCCTTGAAGCCATTGATGAAGTTCTTGAGAGGATTTGAGAAGGATGAAGGTTTAGGGTTTTTTGGAGAGACTTTGAGTTTTCTTGATATGAAGAGTGAAAATGAAATGATAGTATGAAACGAAATGAATAATAAAATGATTAAGACAACTAAACACATTCAAAGCAACATTATGGCACAAAAGAATGGGTTGCGCCGACCTAGGGAAGCCACAAAGATTGAAAAATGTGTTTTCCAACACGTGTTGGTCAGCGTGAAACAGTAATGCGTCGACCTAAAACAATGAATGAGTCGACTCATTTCAAAATTAAATTGATTCGATGCAATGAGTCCATAAGTCGATGAAAAGGGTCGACCTGTTGGGACCCGAGAATGCCAGCAAATTTAACATCAAAATTTTCAAGGATTTCACTCAAATACTTCATATAACATGCTGAAATGCTTTCTAGTGTCACATATCCTAATTTTATTACATATTGACTTACAAAAGAGATAAATAACATCCAAGCACATGATCACAACAAAAACAATTATTTTATATCAAGGATGAGAATCAAAATTTATCATAGATGAATCATAATTTTTTAGTAACATAGAAAAATAACAATATTACCTCTCACTTATTTAGTGTGATGAAGGAAACCAATTTAATATTCCTCAAGAAGGCTATTCATTAGTGACATGATACAATAATTCAAGTGATAATATAAGATAAACACATGCCATCCATTAAGAATGATCTGAAATATCAAGAACGACAAGTTCCATACAAATGTGAAAGAAAGGTTATGTGGCAAGTGGTTTTGTAAAAATATCGGCAAGTTGATTTGAACTTTCAATGTGCTCAAATACCACATCTTATTTCTCTACATGATCTCTAAGGTAATGATGACGGATTTCAATGTGCTTATTGCGTGAGTGTAAGATTGGATTTTTGGTAAGGTTTATTGCACTAGTGTTGTCACATAAGATGGGAATATTTTTAAGATTGACATTGAAGTCGAGCGATTGTTCTTTGAGCCACAAGATTTGGGCACAAAAATTTCCGGCCACAACATATTCCGCCTTCGTAGTTGACAAAGCAACAAAAACTTACTTTTTTCTATGCCAACTTACTAGAGAATTTGAGAAGAAATGACATGAGCCACTAGTGCTCTTCCTATCCACTTTGCAACCGGCAAAGTCAGAATCGGATTAACCTACCAAAGAATAATCACTACCCTTAGGATACCAAAGTCCAAACTTAGGAGTACCACAAAGGTATCTAAGAAGGAATTTAATAGATTTTAAATGTGATTCCTTAGGGCAAGATTGAAATCTAGCACACATACAAACACTAAACATGATATTAGGACGAGATGCGGTAAGGTAAAGAAGAGAACCGATCATACCTCTATACCTTTTTATGTCCACCTCCTTACCATTCTCATCTCGATCTAAACATGTTGCGATAGGCATTGGTGTATCAATAGCTTTTGTTTGACTTATGAAGCCTCCTTCCTCAAGTTGTCTAATTTGAAGTCCGAGAAAGTAATTTAGCTCCCCCGTCATACTCATCTCAAATTCAACTTGCATTGAACTTGAGAAATCTTTGACTAATTTCATCTTAGTAGATCCAAAAATGATATCATCTACACACACTTGAACTAAAATTGAATGTTTTCCTTCTGGTTTAATGAAAATAGTAGTATCAACCTTTCCTCTTGAAAATCTTTGATTTAATAAAAAATTACTAAGACGTTCATACCAAGCTCGAGGAGCTTGTTTGAAGCCATACAAAGCTCATTTAAGCTTGTACACATAGTTAGGATTCTCATGACTTTCAAAACTGGGAGGTTGACAAACATACACTTCTTCATTTATGTATCCATTAAGGAAAGCCCTCTTAACAACCATATGATATAACTTAAAGTTCTGTAAGCATGCAAAGGCAAGCAAAAGGCTTATAGCCTCAAGGCGAGAAACCGAAGCATAAGTCTCCTCATAGTCAATACCCTCCTCTTGGTTATACCCTTGAACAACAAGACGGGCCTTGTTGCAAGTGATAATACTTTTTTCGTCCATCTTGTTCCTAAACACCCATTTGATGCCAGTTACTCGATGACCTCGTTGAAGAGGGACAAGGTCTGAAACCTCATTTGTTTTGAACTAATTAAGTTCCTCTTGCATAGCCAAAAACCAATTTTAATCGAGTAAAGCATCTTTGGAGTTTTTAGGCTCAATTTGAGAGACGAAAGCATACTGATAGCAAAAATTACTTATCCTTGATCGTGTAGTGACTCCCTTTGATATATCTCCAAGAATATTATCAATGGGATGGTCCTTTGAGGTCTTCCATTCCAAAGGGAGATCATCCTGATTTGATGAATGATCCTCCTCTTTGATTTCAGATCCTTTATCTGGATCCTCCTTAACTCTATCCGGAATGGGTTCAACACATGAAGCTTCTTGATCTTTAAGAATGTCCTCAGAAGAAACACCTGCACCAATAACACAAATACCTTTTCCGACAACTTTCGGATAAGATTCATCAAAGGAACACATGCATAGATTCTTCAATGATAAGAAATATCTTGCCGTATACTTTATAAGCTTTACTTGAATTAGAGTATCCGAGAAAGATACCTTCATCTGCCTTTAAGTCAAATTTGCCAAGATTTTATTTACCATTATTTAACACATAACATTTACTACCAAAGACATAAATATGAGATACATTTTGCTTCCTACCTTTTAAGAGTTCATAGGGAGTTTTATTGAGAATAGAACGAATAATCACCCTATTCAACACATAGCACGCCATACTTATGGCCTCAGCCCAAAAATATTTAGGAAGACCACTGTCATTGATCATAGTTCTTCCTAACTCCTCTAAAACACAGTTTTACGCTCCACAACACCATTTTATTGCGGAGTTCTAGGAGCAGAGAAATTATGTTTAACTCCGTTTTTTTCATAAAATGCTTCAAAAAGATTATTTTCAAATTCACCTCCATGGTCACTTCGAATTGTAACGATGCTAGTGTTCAGTTTATATTGAGATAACTTGAAAAACATTTCAAATGTCGAGAAGGTGTCACTTTTACTTTCTAAAAAATGGCCCAACAAAATCTTGAGTAGTCATCTACAATAACAAAACCATAATAGTTTCCTCCTAGACTTTTAATTCTAGATGGACCAAATAGATCCATATGAAAAAGTTCAAGAGGTCTAGTCGTTGAAACAATATTTTTGGATTTAAAAGAGACCTTTGTTTGCTTAACCATTTGGCATGCATCACAAATATGGTCTTTAGTAAATTTTATTTTAGGTAGACCAACTACTAAATCTTTTGAAACGATTTTGTTTAGCAAGTCAAAGTTAATATGTGCTAAGTGTTTATGCCAAAGCCAAGAGTCATCACTCTTGGATATTAGACACTTAGAATCATTAACGTACACATCATTCAAATCAAGCATGTATACATTATTAGCCCTCAAACCCTTAAACACATCGTTATTTTTATCATCATCTTCAATTATGCAACCTTCTTTAAAAAATGAGAATCTATATCCCTTGTCACATAATTGACTAATGCTAATAAGATTGTGCTTAAGGCCTTCAACTAAAAGGACATTGGAGATAGATGTAGAAGAGGGATTACCTACACTACAATTGCTGAGTATTGCACCCTTGTTATTATCACCATAAGTAACAAATCCCTTTTTCTTAGCCATAAAGTCATAGAATAAGGAAATGTCACCCGTCATATGTCTTGAGCAACAACTATCGAGAAACAATCTTTTCCCTGTAGCCTCAATATTTATTGGCTCCTTGTGTGTGAGTGAAACTTTGGTTGCGTTTGGGCAACCATTGGAAATGCCTTTAGGAACTAAGAATCTCCTAAATCGTAATTTGGAGATAGTATGTCCCCTCTTGCAACAATAGAGACAAGTTAAAGTTGGTTTAGTGTCCCCTTTTCTAGTTTGATCCTTCACCACATAGGTGTAATTTTTATATGGATTATTCATAGAGTTTCTAAAATTAGAACAATCAATAACAAATGTCATCTTTGGTTGTGATACTTTGTCTAGTTTGGTTTGAAGAGTTTTGACTTCTTTTTTCCAAATACAACAAGTTTCACAACCATGGAAATTAAACCATTCTAGCTTGTCTTCCTTAATTGGCTTCACCATGGAGCGCTTAAGAGCTTCCAACTCTTTTTGAGAGTCGGAAACCTGTTTCTCAAAATGTGTAAAAATATGCTTATTGGAGGCTAAGCGTTTAAAAGCTTCTTTAGTTTCATGGTGGAGAACTCTAAAAGTACTAAGTAAATCGGAATAAGACAATTTTTCAAAGTTATCATAATTGGCATGACTTACTTGCTTTTTGCTCTTTTTATGAGCAATAAGACAAAGGTTCACTTTCTCTTCTTCATCACTTGAATCATTGCTAGAGACTTCACTATCGCTTTCCCATGCGATATAAGCCTTCCTTGCCTTGTTACCCTTCTTTTGATATTTATCTTTACCTTTGTCTTTCTTCAACATAGGACATTCTGGTTTATAATGGTCGGGTTTTCCGCAATTGTAGCATGACTCTTTTGACTTAGTACTCTTGCTTTTATCTTGCTTGGAGGGATTTGATTGCCTTCTATAATTGACGAGATGTTTATCCGAATGAGAAATTTCATTCTTTCTAAGGTACCTATTGTATATTCTTATAAACATCCCTATATCCTCATTTGATTCATCATCTTCATCATTAGAATCACCCTCACACTCATTGTTGGTGGATGGTTGGAAGTAGAAGTCTTCAATGCGATAAACTTCTTGTTCTTCTCGTTTTCTTTGGTTTTCTCTTTCTTTTCTTTCTTTTCACTTTATTCATGCTCGTTTAGATTCAATAGCTCTTGCTCATGTTCTTGTAGCTTGCCTATTAACTTGGTCAAATCCAAAGTTCTTACATCATTGGCTTCCTTGATTGCCGTGACTTTTGGTAACCATTCCCTAGTAAGACATCTTAGAATTTTGTTAGTAGCTACATAATTGGGAGCGGTACTTTTATCAAGAGCATTTAATCGATTTAATAAATGAGAAAATCTCTTTCCCAAATCACCAATGGTTTCCCCTTGGTTCATATGAAAGCGATCAAACTTTTGTTGCAATGTATTGATTCTAGCTAGTTTCACGTCATCAGTTCCCTCATGGGCAATCTGTAAAGCTTCCCACATAGCTTTAGATGTGGTATGATGTGAGACTCTAAAATATTCATCAGATGCCAAAGAGGAAATGATAATATTTCTAGCCTTCCAATCATAACTATAGTTCTTTTCATCTTTTTCATCCCATTGTGTTTCGGGTTTAGGTACTTCAACATTATTCACGTCGGTCATTGTTATTTTAATAGGACCATCCCGGATAAACTTCCATATCTTTCGATTAATAGAGTTGATATGAATATGCATACAATCCTTATAGTGACTATAGTTTTCTCTGGTGAAAATGGGCACTCTATAATACGCCTTTGTTGGATCATTATCCATTTTCTAAGAAGTTATATGTGAAGCACTAGATGAATTGGTACTCGTGATATCATTTGTTAGAAGATGGCGCGGATCTAGAAGGGGGGTTGAATAGATCCCTATTAAAATTTTATTTTAAAAAATTAATTGAAATTTTTTTGCGGAAGTTCCTCGGAAAAATCACGTCTGACTTATTTTAAGTCACCGGTGATCAGATATGAGTTATCAAACCAAATGGGATAATGAAGATGAATTAACTAATCAATACCACACCAATTAATCACTTAAATTTGAAGCAATTGATTAAACTACTTCCAACAATGTATAGAGAGAAGAAATATGCACAACAAACAAGAAATAATGTGTTTTGAATTTTATCGAACACTTGGTGTGCACACCACACTTAGTGTGCTTTGCCAAATAGTCTAGTGCATAATTTTTTCTAAGGTTGCTATGTAATTATGATAGAAACAATTTCATAAACACTTCGTGTGAACTGAATTATGCAAAAGAGAATTTTCAAAACTCAATTATTTCTACTTGTATAGAAAATTTACCGAATGAAAATGCGAGAGACACAAGAGTTTGTGTATGCAGTTCCCCTACCGTCCTCACTAAGGGTACCTCTGCCCCCAATTCAAAAACCAAATTAGGACCTTTTATTAAAATTTCAATGTTTATACAAAGATAAAATAGGAACAACAAACCAATCCTAGTTGTAGTTGTATCTATGTTTCTCTTTGCCCCTTGATTCTAGTGAATCAAGTCCTTCACGCGTGTCAAACAAACCTTCGATTAATTGCTCCCCTCTTGCAAGAATCCACAATTCTCCAAACTTCGAGCTTAGCCGCTTTGATTCGATACTTGTGAATCCACACTGTTCTTTGTAATCCTCCGGTTACCGTGATATGGTTAAACAATCACCTTGATCTTCAAACCTCTTCACTCGGTAAAATCTATGAACAAATGATGTGTGCAAAACCCCTAAATCACAATGATCTTCGAGGATAAACCCTCAAGGTTTATTCCAGAAAAACCCACAAATATCTCAACCAAAATTGAAATCGCAATTTCACCGTTTGAAAGTTATCACCTTGAATCTTGCACTTTGATCAACAAAATTTATTGTGTGTAGTTGTTGATGAATGCTAGAGAAGGAGAAGAAGAAGAGAGCGCCTGTGTATATCTTTTAGTTTTCTTGTTAGTTGGCCAAAATAATATCTGCATCTATTAATACTTGTAGACAAATATAATGGAAAAACTTAAAATAAGTAAGAGAGAAGAGAGAGAGAGAGAGAGAGAGAGAGAGAGAGAGAGAGAGAGAGAGAGAAATGTGATAGGCGGCTCACTACAGGAATGCGTCTACTTGAAGCTTGCTTTGATTCGACCTATTGAAAGCTTAGGAATGTGTTGACCTGAAGGATGTTTTGAGTCAACCTGTTGAAATCTTTGTGTGAACCTAAATGATGCCCTCAGTCAGCCTTTTGGGACCCGTGAGTTCCAAAGATTTTTGGTCTTCATTTGAGTCGACCTAAATCATCAATTGAGTCGACTCAAATTTTCTTAACTGAATGAGTCAGGCTGTTTAGGTTGATGAGTTGACTCATTCATCTTGAATCATCACAAAAACACTTTCTGATGAATTGATATGCCAACGTCTTTTGATCCCATATATCTTCCTGAAACATACAAGTTTTGACATCATTCAAAATACCAAATGCTCTCACAAAAACCTTGTCGATGAGGTACATGAATTTTTCAAAACCCCATACACTGGAGAAATAAGAAGATAATCCCTTGTTAACCCATTTAAGCCTTTAAGTAGGAGCTTTTAAAAAAACCATTAATCTTAAACTAGGGGAAGGGTAGTCGGTTCAGTTAATTTGACTGCATGTTCCATCTTCAAGAGATTCAGACCATCATTCAAGAAGGTTCAGCCACATACTTTCCTTAACACACCGAAGAAGTCGCGAAGGGTCAAAAGTTTGTAATAATTGTTCTTTATCCTCCAATAAAATGGTAGTCACAACTTTTTAACAAAAGACAAAAAAAAAAGAGAAAAAAAGGCCCGCTAAGTCGAATACCATAAAAATGACTTAGGCAAAAATTAGGGCATCCTGGTAAACCGAAAAGTCAAAAGAAATGGTCAAGAAGAAGAAATAAGAAGAATTCATCAAATCCTCAACAAAGTAGAGGCAAAACAAGGTGGATTCCATCTTATTTTAACGCGTGTGTCTTATTAACCGAACATATGATTGGAGTTCATCACGAAGAATAAGAGGGTACAAATAAATTTTGAGCCTTTATCTGTTGTTTCATAAACCATGAATCAGACCATGTTACAACCCTTAAAATACCTAATTGAGGTAAAGTTTATTTTGAGATCAAACTATGGTAAGGTTGTGTTAACCTGACTCCTAACGATCTTTGCTAATTGTTTGTGTTGATCACCTCATTTTTCATTTTGTAAATGGCTAGATCCACTTTGTTGTTTTGATTGGGGACTCATTCCACTATATATCACCATCGTATCAATTAAATTTGATTTCAAAAGCTTGTATAAATGTTACATTAAAATTTCCAATTTTTTAATTGAACAATGCCTTTTGCAAGTTTATCCAACATCAAGGGAATCCCAACAAATGCAGCCAGATAGGGAATTTGACTTGATCAAAGAAGTCTAGACAGGGGCAAACTATAAACCCTTTTTATCCCCACAATATAATAATAGAGAATTATTCAGGAAATCATAGTTCTCAACCTAAAAGGGTATCACATTTAATCAAAACATCAATAAAACTCATTTATGTGTCCTGTCCCGTAACATGGGTTATAACATGCATCATATTTAAAACCAACATTTTTATCACGCAGTGGATCATCATTTAATAACTTAATCAACTTAGTGTAAAATTTCCATCCGTTATTCAAACATCATCATGTCAGATCAAAAGAGACAAAAACAACAAAACTTCCAAGCATTCTCGATGTTACATGACACAGAGCATGACATCTCCCTAGACTATATAAATGATAAAAGGACATACTCCAAGCTACATCCAAGAACCAAGCTATTCTTGAGTATCTGCAGGATGGCATAATAGACCATCACAAAAGGCAGGCAGGGTGAGTAAATTCACATTCAATATAGATAATAGAAATAAGGAATTATAAGACAACATGCATCAATAGATCAATTATATAAAATCTCACCCATTTACAACAAAATCAATCACATCATCATAAAAACAAATGCAATCATGTTATGCCACCAAGAATGAAATGCAATCCTCATAATATGCATGTGGTACCGAAACATCATCATGGATGGACATTGGGCCATCAACCCTCCACAAGGGAGCACAACATAAGCAACATATCACTTTAATCTACACAATGTGATTGAAGCTATCAACGGGCCGAATCCTCAACATAATCATGCCATGAATGCAAGACACAATACAATCGTACATTATCAAAACCCCTCAACTATTGCATCCACATTCATCATAAGTCCTCGTACATCATTCATACCTCTAATATTTTGCCTAATCATATCATCAATTGATACACAAATCAAATGATTTCTGATGTTCAATCTATCCATAATCACCCAAATCAAATGATTTCCCTTAGCAGTCTTCGGCAAACCCGTTACAAAATCCATGGAAATGTTATCCCACATCCATTCTGGAATATTCAATGGCTGCATCATACCTAACGGTTTCTGATGTTCAAACTTCGACTTTTGGCAAGTCAAACATGCATATACAAATTCCACAACATCCTTCTTCATACCTGGCCACCAAAACAATTTATGCAAATCATGGTACATCTTCGTAGCACTAGGATGGATACTCAATCTACTTCGATGTCCTTCTTCTAAAATACTCTTCTTAATTTCCGGAACATTAGGAATACACACTCTATCTCAGAATCTCATCACACCATTCTCATCAACTTGGAATTCACCTCCATTACCTTGGTTAATCTAAGTTAACTGATTAACCAACTTCAGATTAGATTATCTTCCTTCTCGGATCCTTTCCATAATTTCACTGGTTAACTTCAGCATTGCCAACTGCACGCTCTCAGAAGTAGTCTCACGTAACAAACTAATGTCTCTGAACTGTGCGACCATATTCGCCTTACCAGGATGGTAATTCAAATCAAAATCAAAATCTTTCAATAACTCCAATCGCATTCTCTACCTCAGATTCAATTCCTTCTAATCAAACAGATATTTTAAACTCTTATGATCATTGAACACTTCAAATTTCGAACCAGAGAGATAATGTCTCCAAATCTTCAACACGAACACTACAGATGCCAACTCTAAATCATGTGTAGAATAATTCCTTTCATGAACTCTCAATTTCCTAGAAGCATAAGCAACCACTTGACCATTCTGCATCAAAACCCCTCCAAGTCCCATCTTCGACGCATCACAATACACTATGAATGACTCATTCAGATTAGGCAAAATCAACACTGGAGAAGTTATTAACTTCTTCTTCAACTCTACAAGACTCTTTTCGCATGCAACATCCCACACATAAGCTAGAATCTTTCAAGTCAACTGAGTTAAAGGTAGTTCCAACTTCGAAAAGCCCTCAATAAACTTCTGGAAATAACCTACCAAACCCATAAAACTTATAATCTCAATAGCAGATTTAGGAGTCTCCCACTATAAAAATGCATCAATCTTCGACGAATCCACAGAAATTCCACTACTTGAAATTACATGTCCAAGGAAACTCACTTCTTGTAACAAAAACTCACACTTTGACAGTTTCACATACAGCTTCTTCTCTCGCAACACTTGCAGCACAATCCTCAAATGCCATGCATGTTCCTCTTCTATCTTGGAATAAATCAAAATATCATCGATAAAAACTACCACAAATTTATCCAAGTATTCATGGAAAATTTGATTCATGTACTCCATGAACAAATCGGGTGCATTAGATACATCGAACGGCATCACCGTGTACACATAATGACCATATCTCGTCCTGAAAGCTGTCTTCGGAATATCATCAGGCATAACACAAATATGATGGTGACCAGATCTTAAATCAATCTTGATGAACACATAAGCTCCCACTAACTGATCCTCGAAAGTGGATACTTGTTCTTGATAGTAACCTTGTTCAACTGCCGATAATCAATACACAACCTCATACTGCCATCTTTCTTCTTGACCAATAACACAGGACTATTCCAAGGAGAAACACTAGGTCTAACAAACTTCTTTTCTAACAATTCTTCTAGTTGCTTCTTCAACTCACTCAATTCCATCACAGGCATTCGATACGGAGCCATAGACACAAGACTTGTACCAGGTAATAAATCTACTTCAAATTCAACTTCACGTTTTGGAGGCAAATCACTTATGTCCTCTGGAAACACACCTGGAAATTCTTGAACAACCGGTAAATAAATACTCGAAGTCTTCCCTTAAAATTGAAACAATGCAAACATTGCAAACATCTGAGCTTCGTCTTCTAACAATTCATCTACTTTCTTAGCCGTCAAGAACATCAATTCACCATGATCACCAAGTTCAGGAAACTCCATAGTCTTCGCATAACAATTGATATTCACAAAATTAAACTCTAGCCAGTTCATTCCAAGAATAATATCAATTTGATGTGAAGGCAAGCACACCAGATCCATCAAGAAGTCCTTCTCAAAAATAGTCAAAGGATACTTCAAACACACAGACGTTGTAGTAACAGAACCATTAGCTGGAGTTTCTATTACCATACCACCATTCATACTAGAAAACGTGAAACCCAACTTATTAGCACATTTAAGAGAAATAAAAGAATGTATAGCCCCAATATCAATAATTGCAATCAACTTAACACCACTAATAAAACATGTACCTCGAATCAAGTTGTCCTTCTTAGGAACTTCAAAACCACTCAAAGTAAACACTCTGCCATTAGTCTGAGCAGCAGTATAAATCTTCTTAGGCTTTTGGCATTGGGTGCTGATTTTCCCCTGTTCACCATAGTTAAAACAAGTTGGACCTTCATTTGGATAATCACCAACCCGGTGACCTCTCTTGCCACACATGTAGCATCTCACCACGAGATTACTACATTCATAAGACTTGTGACTGGATTCTCCTCACTTGTAGCACTTGGGAGGAATGGAACTTGCTCCCCCACTTGGCTTCATATCATCTGAAACCTTATGCTTCCCCTTCTTAGCTGGAGTCACATAAAGATTTCCTCTAAACTGGTCTTTCTCTTTCTTCTCACTCAATTGCTTATAGTGATCAGTCGAGGTCATCTATCTTCATCATAGATTCTACTTTTGTCCACCAACTCAGCATACCTACGGATCTGCTGACATCCAATCCCCTGTTTTATCTCTGGTTTCAGCCCATTCTAAAACTTGAGACACATAGAAATTTCATCATCAACACGATTGTAATGAGGATAATACTTCACAAGCCTCTCGAACTTAGCAGCATACTCCGCCACTGTCATGTTCCCTTGCTTCAAATAAAGGAACTCCACATCCATCTTATCATGCGCATCTTCCAGAAAATGAATTCACACAAACTCCCTCCTGGACACTGCCTAGGTCACCACAGTACCAACATCCTCCAAACGCTGATAGGTATTATCCCACTAGTCTTCAGCCTCCTCAGACAACATGTGGGTACTAAACTGTACCTCTAACGCTCGTATTTAATTAATTAATTTAATTAAATATTATCGCGTATTTATCCTGATTAAGTGTTGTTAGATGTTGTTTTGTCGAGTGTGTTGTTAAGTTGTTTACGCCAGTATTAAGTTGATGGTTAAGTCGTGGTTGGGTTGATTGAGATAATAATAGAATTATTAATGAAATAATATTAATAAGTGGTCTTAGTAGTAGTGTGAGAGAAGAAAAGGTGGGGTGCTATTTTAGGCCCATTAGTAATTTGGTTAATTAGTGAAATTATAGTATTACTAAGTTGAAAAACCTAATTAGATAGACTAATCAGAATTGTGAGAAGAGAGCAAGTCTTGAGGAAGAACAAGGAGGCTAGGTTTTGGATTTTCGTAGAGATTTTGTTGTGAATTCATGTTGCCTTCAATCCAAGGTAAGGGTGGGGTTCGAATTCTATAAACGAGATTAGGATAATTCATATGTAGGTTAGGTTTTCGTATGATTATTGTTGCATTTTTGTATGATAAGTTGTTGTTGATTTTCGTATGGATATGT
The DNA here is from genome assembly GCA_963966055.1 of Lathyrus aphaca. Taxonomy (NCBI): domain Eukaryota; kingdom Viridiplantae; phylum Streptophyta; class Magnoliopsida; order Fabales; family Fabaceae; genus Lathyrus; species Lathyrus aphaca. The sequence goes on from OZ014521.1 coordinate 234,301,489, forward strand.
AAATAAGAATATGCTATGATTGTTGTGCTACTTTCATAAATTTGTTCATGTTGTAGTATTTGTTGTTATTTCTAGACTGGTTTTGTTGCAGGAACAATTGTGTAAAGAGGAGATTTAAGACTCGTAATCAAATGTAGTAATTGTTAGATGATGTGTATACAAAATATTATAGGTCTAAAATTAATGTAGAAACCTAATTAAGCTGGAATTGAGTGCTGAAGTTGTGTAACTTGTAGAAGAAGTGGGACAGTGTGATGTCTGGTGAATCACGTAGTAGATCTGGTGATACACGTAACAGGTTAGGCCTTACCCCTAACATATGACTGTTACGTCGGCGTTATGCATATGGATGAGGTTGTTGCAAGGCCCTCTGGTCATTTCCGTAGACTACATGTAGGGAGTACAAGCATTACGTGTAATGGTAAGTCTTACGCGTAATGGGTGGCGTAGAAAGAAGAGTGATACGCGTATGAGCAAGTCTATATGCGTATGGGCATAATGGTGTGTAGAAAATGCAATTTTTGGAGATTCGTCCTATTTTTGCATTCGAGTCGAACTGAGTTGATTCTAGAAATTAATTAGAGATAAAATAGGTTGATTCTAATAGAGTAGAAGAATAAAATACTTAATTAGAGATGTAATTAAATTAAGTCGTACTTAGTTGGTTTTCCATGTTGTGGTCGTATTAAGCCGATATAAGTTGTGTTGTCCCGATCTTGAGAAATATTAAGTTGCAGGTCGATTGACCAATGTTGATATACATTGTTATGTTGTTAAGTTGATGTTTATGTTGTTGTTGTTGTATGCCATTCATAAGTCGCATACATTTGCATATTTTCAAGTTGGAGCGAATGCTCAAATCAAGTTGGTCTGGATGGGAAAATATGTTGTTGATGCATCGATAAACTGGCAAGATTTTAAGTTGGAAGTTTACTCAAAATGGTACCACATGCATATACATAAGTTGAGTCTCATTTGTGTCGAATTATTTATGTGTTGTTAATCGTTGTTGATTGAAGTTGTATGTTGATGTTGCTTGAACTGGCGTGATTGTATGATTTCTTGTTTACGTATTGATTATCATACTCTTGTTTATATTATTCGATATCTCACCCTTTTTGTTTGAATGTTGCCCTTATGTTGGTAACGTGCAGGTAATCAACTGTCGAGTACTTAGTAGCTTTGAGTTGGTGTTTGTTACTCTGATACGTAGCACTTCGGGGGGATGAAAGCATGCCTTGTCTTTTGTGTTGAATTATACTTAGTTGATGAATTTGATTAAGTTGTTTATTTTGAAAACCATGTTAAAGTAGTTTAATGATGAACACGAACGATGTTGTTTTAAAGTTGTAATTTTGATGAATTTGTTGCGTAGTTTTTGAAGTATTTATATTAACTAAGGAAGTTTATGTTGATTGGTTTTTAAGTTGAAAAATGTGATATCCCATGTTTGAGGAGAAAACTTTATAACTCTGATTTAATTTTAAAGTCGAGTAGAAATGAGGTGTTACATTAGTGGTATCAGAGCAAGTCGATATGTCTGATCAAGTTGTTGAGTCGTAGTTGTTTAACAATAGAGTATTGTTAAATGGTTCTAACTCTTGTTGTGTTGTAGTGTTAAGTTGAGATGGCTGGAAAAAACGATGTTACGATGGATGCTGCTATGCATGCAATGGCTCAGGCTATGCAGAACTTACCGAATGCTGGCGGGAATGATGAGTCTCGTACTTTGGTGACTTTTCAGAGACAAAATCCGCATACCTTCAAGGGCAAGTATGACCCTGATACATCATTGGCTTGGTTGAAGGAAATTTAGAGAATTTTTAGTGTGATGGATTTCACTCCAACGCAAAAGGTTCGTTATGGAACCAACATGTTGGCAGTTGAGGCTGATGATTGGTGGTTTGAAACTAGAGAAAGGTTGGAAGCTGCAGGTGAGAAGATCACTTGAGTTGTATTTCATAGAGAGTTTCTGAGGAAATATTATCTTGAAGATGTGTGTGGCAAGAAGGATATTTAATTCCTTGCACTGAAACAAGGAAATATGTCGGTGACTGGTTATGCTGCAAAGTTTACAGAGTTGTCGAAGTTTTACACGCACCATGATGTGGAGAATGCTGAATTATCAAAGTGCATCAAGTTTGAGAATGGGTTGCACTCCGAGATTAAGAAGGTTGTAGTGTATCAGAAGATTTGTATTTTTGATGATTTAGTTGATAGTAGCAGGATCTTCGAAGAAGATAACAATGTCCACTACAAGATTGTTACTGATAGAAAAGGCAAAAATAATCAGAACCGTGGCAAGCCTTATGATACTTCAGCTGGTAAGGATAAGTAGAAAGTTACTTCGGGTCATAGAACTAGTGGGGGAGATGCTCCTGCTGGTATTGTTTGTTTCAAGTGTGGGCAAGTTGGACACAAGAGTAATATGTGTACTGCTGAGGTGAAGCTTTGTTTCCATTGTGGAAAAGTTGGGCATGTAATATCTAATTGCACGCATAACAAAATGATTTGTTTTAATTGCGATGAAGAAGGGAACAATGGTAGCCAGTTCCAGAAGAAAATGAAAGCAATGTCTGGAGGAAAAGTGTTCACTTTAGCTGGGACTCAGACGACTAATGAGGACAAGCTCGTTAGAGGTACATGTTTCATTAATAGTATTCCTTTAATTACTATTATAGATACAAGTGCTACCCTTTGTTTTATTGTTGTTGAATGTGTTAAGATATTGGGTCTTGAGTTGTCTTCTATGGAAGGAGAAATGGTCGTAGAGATTTCGGCTAAGGGATCGGTGACTACTTCCCTAGTGTGTTCGAGGTGCCCATTGTCTATCTTTGATAGATACTTTTATGTTGATCTGATATGTTTGATGTTGACTGGGATGGATGTAATCCTAGGTATGAACTGGTTAGAGAATAACTATTTTCATATTAATTGCTATCGTAAGTCAGTTAGGTTTTCTACTCTAGAAGAGGAAGGAGTTAGGTTGTTGTCGTTTAGAGAGTTGCAGAAGTTGATGAAGAAAGAAGACCAGATGTTTTCGTTGATGGCGTCATTATCTCTGAAGAGTAAAGCTAAGATTGAAGAGTTGAAAATGGTGAATGAATTTCCTGAAGTTTTCCCTAATGAAATTCTTGACGTACCGCTAGAAAGAGATGTTAAGTTTGCAATAGATCTTGTACCTGGTACTAGACCTGTTTCTGTGGCACTGTACAAGATGTTCGCCTCTGAGTTGGATGAATTAAAGAAGTAGTTGGAAGAGTTGCTTGAGAAGAAGTTTGTAGGACCAAGTGTATCGTCGTGGGGAGCTCCAGTTCTGTTGGTTAAGAAGAAGGATGAAAGTATGAGGCTTTGTGTAGATTATAGACAATTGAACAAGGTGAAAATTAAGAACAAGTATCTGTTACCAAGAATAGATGATTTGATGGATCAGTTGGTAGGTGCTTGTGTGTTTAGCAAGGTCTGTTTGAGATCAAGCTATCATCAGATTAAGGTGAATGATGAGGATATTCAGAAAACGACATTCAGAACACGATATGGACATTACGAGTATTCAGTGATGCCTTTTAGTATGACTAATGTGTCGGGAGTATTCATGGAGTACATGATCATATTTTTCATAATTATCTTTATCATTTTGTGGTTGTGTTTATTGATAATATTTTGATTTATTCCAAGTCAGAAGAAGAACATGTAGAGCATTTGAGAACAATATTAGGAGTTTTGAAGGATAAGAAGTTGTATGCAAAGTTGTCAAAGTGTGAATTTTGGTTGAAGGAGGTCAGTTTTCTTGGTCATGTGATTTCATGTAATGGTATTGTTATGGATCCTTCTAAGATAAATGTTGTGTTGCAATGGGAAACTCCAAAGTTGGCTATTGAGATTAGAAGTTTCTTGGGATTAGCCGGATGTTACTGAAGGTTCATTGAAGGATTTTCTAAGCTGACACTTCCGTTGACTCGTTTGACTTGTAAGAGTAAAGCTTTTGTGTGGGATGTCCAATGCAAAGAAAGTTTTATAGAGTTGAAGAAGACATTAAAGTCGGCTCCGGTTTTGAATTTATCGAATTTAGGAGAACCGTTTGTGGTTTCTTGTAATGCTTCGTTTATGGGTTTAGGAGGTGTTCTTATGTAGAATGTAAAGTAATTACTTATGCATTGAGAGAGTTGAGGGTTCATGAGAATAATTATCCTATGCATTATTTGAACATGAAGATGAACTGAAAAGAGTCGCCAGCTAGGTATTTTTATCCCGAAGGAAAGGTAGTGCTGCATAGACCTAAGAAAAGATATGGATAAGACGGTTGGGAACCAAATAAACTGAGAAAGGGGGTTGGTTACAACCTGGGAAGGTATTAGCACCCAGATTGTCCGTCGTACTCGACGGGATCCACGCTTGAAAGGTTTGTGTTTTAAAGGGGTAGTGTCGGTGCTATTTTGTGTGCAAAAGCTGGAAAAGAATGCAAGTGTCAATGTAAAAGAAATGTGAAATGAAGTGAAGAAGTGTCAGTGCAGAGAAAGAATATGAAGCTCAATACTATGAGGCTTAAAAAATAATGCTGGAAGAGGGGGGAATATACAGATACTTTTGTTCGATAACTGTTAAGTTATGCCTACGTATCCTCTCGTGCAATGAGGAAGTCAGAACACCGTAGTTCGACTCAAAGAGACTGAAAGATAAAATTGACTTGTGAACTGCTTACTTGTCTATGCTCAAGTGTATGACTTGTCTGGCTCAGGTGCAAAGTGTCTTGCATTAGACGGAAGAAGCGAGTTCTCGTTTGTGAGTGAATGAGATGAGAAAAGAATCCCGAAGGAGACGATTATTGTTTGTTTTTGATATTTTCAATCTTTTATTGACTTTTGGGGTTTGTCATAAGAAAATGAGCTTAAGCTTAAACCAAGGGTTAGTAAACTCGTCACATCCTCCCTCTGATTAGGGGTAATGAGAATACCTTAAGTATGAAGTAAACACCTCACACTTAATCACCATGATGTAGGATTAAGATCATTAACCTACTTGTATTTATTTAGATGTTTTTGGTATTTTTGTTTGGTGTTAATTAATGAGTTTAAGCCATAATCAAGGATTTAATGGACTCATTACACCATCCTAATAGAAGGATAATAGATGAGAGCATTTAAGCTGAGGAAGGCTCCTCAACTTAATCCGTGATTAGGGATTAACCTCATGACAAAACAAAACCTTTATTAGAGTGTATTTTAGTTAATGGTAAGATTAAGAAGTGAATTTTATGGTTTGTAAGACAACTTGAGGGGGACTTGTCCATTAACACTAGGGTTAGTCCTTCTTAACCAATTAAGGAAGAATTAGAACCCTAATGCAAGGCCCAAGTTACAAGCTTATTGTCTTAGTGATTATTAGATGGATTGATTAAGAGATTTAAACACATCAAGGGTTTAACACTTAGGATTAAAGTTATACACTCCATCCTAAGAGAAGGATGCAGGCATAATCTTAATCACAAAGCCTTAAAACCTTGAAGGTTTAGTCTTTGATTATGAGATGAGAAGAGAGGACACAAAGATGACACAAAGGTAAGACTAATGGGGGGACTAATCAAACCCTAATTGTTATCATGCTTGGGTATTCCTAGGGTTTATGAGGCTTGCAAGGAGATCTTCAAGGAAAAGCCACCAAGGAAGAAGAAAGATGGAAGGAAAAGAAACAGCAAGAAGCAAGATAACTTACTTCACTTAAGAAGATAAGTTGCTTGAAGAAAGAAGATGAGGAGGGAGCATGAATGAGCAAGCTCACTCTAATACAAAAGTAGAATGCAGTAATGAATGCATAAGAGAGATGAGAAGAGATTGTGAGAAGTGAAGGCAAATTCACTTCCCAAACACTTACCACCTGAAAAGTTAGCAACAAGAAATGAAATGAAACGAAAATGAGAAAGATGCAATGATGAAAACCAAAACCAGAAGCATGATTAATATGTAAATGATGCTAAGGGATGATGCAAATGGATGTCATGAGATGTGGATGATCATACAAGCAATGAAGATGCAAATGAAACATGTAAGAAGCATGAAAGTTCATGAATGCATATGACATCAAATGAAAGAAAAAGCATGGCAAATGGGTGATACAATGATCAAACATGATTTTAATATATCCTAAGATGTCTCATATTCCATTTGGATGTACAAAAAGTTATGGCAAGTTCATGTATGCAAGCATATGAAGAATGAATGCAAATGAAGACAAAGATTAGGGTTTATGTACAAGGTGCAATGCAAAATTCAAAATCAGAAGCAAAACATGAGATAAAAAATTGAAAATGGAATCAAAGGGACCCTAGACCTATACAAGTTCACTGCCCAAAGGGGAAGGTCAGAAGCTAAACCCTAAAGGACTTATGATTTTTCTAAGTTTATAGGGTTTTAAGGGTGATCCTAAAGGGAAAATGCCAAACAAATTGAAAATTTATTATAAAAATGAAACAAAAATGTTTCTAGATGCTTGAAAGGATGAATACCACAATGCAAAAAGAACCATTCACAAACTCAACTTGGATCAAAAGTTATGAATTTTGAAGTTAGGGTTAAAAATATTCAAATTAAAGAACCCTAATTCAAATGAAAATTGGCAAAACATGATCAAAACCAAAAATAAATTTGTTTTGTGAGTTTGTAAATGTTTCTAACTGTTTGAAAATGCTCTCTGAATTTTTTTGGGATTTTTAAATACTTAAATGTATTTTTAATTAATTAATCTTCATTAACTAGTTAAAATTAATCACTTAAATGATTTAAAAATATTTTTTAATGCAAAAAATAAAAATAAAAATATTTTCAGAATGAGAAAAATATTTAAAGTCATGATGCATAAAATAAATTTTTTTGAAAGTGTTTTGCTATTTTAAATAAAATGCACAAGAAAAATGCAAGAAAAATGAAATAAAATTAATTTAAATGAGAAGTCAACAGATCAAAGGGCCAGGGTTTAAACTGGGGACGCGGGAATTGACTGGCGCTTTATCCTGTGGTCCAAATTCAAACTGAGCTAATCCTATTTAATTAAATAAATAATCCTAATTAATTACTAATGATGCAATCCTGACCACTCAACACGCGCGGGAAGCCCAGATCAAAGGGCTCAGGTTAAAACTTCAGCCTAATCACACAATTAGCCCTAATTGTGCCCTAAGCACTCTCAGGTGACCGGAACAGTGTTCCGGTCATCTTCTTCGGCCATCCTCTCTTGCTAACTTACTCAAATTGTAAAATTAAACCACCAAACTCTCCAGAAATGATCCCCACCCCATTCTAAACAAGAATCAACCATCAAACAACATTTATTTCACATGAACACACAGATTCGAAGCAAAACGGAAAATTATTCAGAAAATTCAGAAGCTTCATACATGCTTAAAACTTAATCATTTTCAAAACCAAAAGGTGCAGTGTGATCAGTGAAGCATGGAGAACAATCTAAGAACTTAAAAAATCATTTCTGGAAAATTTGTTCTTGATGTTACCTGAAATGGAGCTTTTGAAAATGGCACTGTCTGGACCTTTCCTTTGTGCTTTTCTCCTTCTTTTGACTCCCTCTTGCTTCTGGGATGCTTGGATGAAGCTTTTGTGGGCTGCTTTGGAAGTTTTCTGAAGTTCAGTTCAAGGAGGGGCCAGAATCGTGTTTTTGATTTGGAGTGTTTCAGGTTGTTTCAAGGGGTGGGAAATGATCAGTGGATCATGGTGAGTTGTTCTATGGAATTTGTTTTGATGTTTGTGGCTTGTGTGATCAGTTTCGAAGAAAAATTTAAAGAGGGGAGTTTTGGTGAATGCTGAGTTGTGGGAGGATTCAGCTTGTGTTGTTGTGTGTGTTGAGTTGCTTTAGGTCCACATAACATGTTCTGATTGGGCAGAGAGTTGTTGTGGAGCAGTTTGATTGGTATGGCTCAATTTGCATAAAGTCAACAAAGTTTTCCTTGGAGGTATGGGCTCATGGCAGGACAAGGACAAGGGCATGTCCTGCGCAGCTGGCTTTAGGGAGGTCCATGAAATTCAGATTTTGTAGCTAGCACAAGTGGATGTCAAGATTTGGGGCATTTTGCAATTTGTGAAGGTTTTGGCCCCTTTTGAAATACTTGATGATCAAGGCATGAAACTTGAGAATTCTTTGGGCAATTCTGAATTATAGGTCATGTATGATGTTTGTGTAATGGTTATAAGTCACTTTGAGGTCACCAATTGGCTTGGCATGAGTTTTTGCAAGTTTCCCTCTTTGGTACATAAGTGAAATTTTGTGATTTTTCCCAACTTTGCAAGGCCATAACTTGAGTTCTATGATGAATTAGATCAAGTTCTTGTAATTTTTGAAAAGGGAATGATCCAATCTACAACTTTCATGACCAAGAATTTTTCATTTGAAGCATTTTTGAATCAAAAAGAGGAGGTTGAAAAACTTTCCCAAAATGGCAAGTTTGCATTACAAGTCACTTTCCCAAAATGGCAACTTTGCAAATGGCTTGAAATTCTTCAATTTTGTGAACTTCCAAACTCTTCTAAGACCAAATAAAGATCATATACACTCAAAATGATGGATAAGACCCATTGGTTGGGTGATTGAGGGCCTCAGATGCCCTGATTTTGCACTGACTTGTTCAAGAAGTCATATATTGATCAGATGCCTTCCCCATTGAATTTCTTCATGAAAATTGGTGTGTAGGATCCTTATAACATATAGAGACCAATAGAAACAAGAATGACCAAAAAATTTGGAGTTATGGCCTCTGAAACCAAAACCCTAATTTTAGGTCATATGTGTAGTTAAGCTTGGCTCTGCTTCCATGCCTTTCTCAGTTCTTGTGATTTTCTGAATTTCTTGATCTTGGGAGGATATAATATGATACTTGAACATACATGGACCCTCTTGAGATGATTGAAGACCTTTGGAGTGGCTCAGATAGCTCAGGGATTGCTCAGATCACAAACCCTAGATGCAGATGACTTTGAACCAATGCAGTGAAGCAAAAATGCAATATGAGATGATATGATTGAACTTATGCAAATAAAAAGATCACAAGTCATGGTGTGAACATAGTGAGGGAAAATTTGGGGTGTTTACAGATTTGAAGATGAGGCAACGAAGGTGGTTGGAACTATTGAAAGACTATGATTTTGGTTTAAATTACCATCCAGGTAAAGCTAATGTAGATGCTTTGAGTCGGAAAACTTTGTATATGTTGGCACTGATGGTTAAGGAGTGAGAGTTGATTGAGAAGTTCCGAGACATGAGTTTGGTTTGCGAAGTGACATCGAAGAGTATTATGTTGGGTATGTTGTAGATTAATAATGATTTTCTAGAAAATATTAGAGAAGCTCATAAATTAGATGTGAAACTAGTGGATATTATAGTTGATTGCGGTGAATCAGAGCAGAATGGTTTTAAGGTGGATGTGCATGGTATTTTGAGACTTCATGATAGGATTTGTATTCTTGGTGATGCGGAGATGAAAAGAATGATTATTGAGGATGTCTCTCCCCGGACTTTCGTCCCGGTGAAAACGCGAACGGTCGGCGATGTTGGAGGTTGAGGTTGAAATAGAATCGTCAGCTAGGCATTTTTATCCCGAAGAAAGGTAATGTTGCATAAACTTGGAAGGGTATGGATAAGCAAGACGAAACTACTGCTGAGTTGAAGACAATGATTGGAAAGCAAGTGGAATCATCCTCTGAGATCAAGTCTCTTCTGGAGGCCTTAGTTACTAAGATGAATCCTTGATTTTCTGTTTATCTTCTACTTATCATTTTCTGTTTTATCTTCTGTTTTTCATGACTTTTTAAGTTCTACTGGTTATGTTCTTATTGGCTTTTGCTTCTGTTTAATGAAAACTTATTTTGCTTCTATACTCTTGCATTCTTTCTGCATTTATTCTTTTTGATTATGACAAAAAGGGGGAGAAACGTAGAAGATCCTGATCTATAGCAGTTTATCATGATTTGCCTCTAACATATAAATTCTAATAAAACTATTTGAGTTGTGATTCTAAAAATAGAAATAGGTCAAGTAACCAACTCAGGGGGAGCTAAGGCTAATGAAACTTCTGAAGGATAAAACTTCTGAAGAAACCTCTAATAGAAATATCTGATTTAATTTAATCAAAGGGAGTTCTTCTAATCCTATTAAACTTTATTCTTAAAATCTAAATAAATGTTTTGTCATCATCAAAAAGGGGGAGATTGTTAGAACAATTATGGTTCTAAACCTCTAAGAGTTATGATGATAACAAATATTATTATGCAAGAATAGAAGTTCTAATAACTCTCTTTATTATATGTGTAGAAGAGGAAGTTATTTAAAGGAGACGTGCATTATTAGAAGATACATTGAGCCATATATAGAAGATACACTTAATGAATAATCCATCATTTAATGACATGGTTTAATGGCTGTGCATCAAGACTTTATTATCTCTGATTTACGTCTAGAAGATGATGATCTTCATAATGAAGGCATTAATTAAAGAATATATTAATTAATGGTAAAGACAAGTATCTCTTGTTATGGAAGGAATTTATGGTATTAACTAATATCCTAAATTAGCTCAAGATGTCTCCAACGGCTACAATTATTCAAGAACTATATAAAGGAATCAAATTGAAGATTTGAGGAAATACACTCACGAGAAAAAGACTGATTCATTTGTGCTAAAATATCGTAACATTCACTTAGTGATCTTAGCTTTATTAGAAGCAAAATAGTTACTATATTATTATTACTGTAATAGTTAAGTAAAATCCCTTGAGTGACTAGTTTCAGTCAGAAGACTCAAGAGGACATTGACTGTAGGTCAGTGTGTGTATTCATTTATTGAATAGTGGATTAAGACCTCAGTGATAGAGGCAAAATCACCTTGGCGGGTGGACTGGACGTAGTTTGAGTTCAAACGAACCAGGATAAATCAGCTTGTCATTAGAAGTTATTTTTAGTTGTTAAAGAAAACCCAATTCCAACCCCCCTTCCTTGTGTTTTACGCACCTTCAATTGGTATCAGAGCGCTAGGTTCTGAGAAAAACACTTAACCGTGTCAGTAAAAGATCCAGAAGTTAAAACACATGGCAGACGCTGGCAATAACAACAATGACTACCAAAATGACAAGATCAACGCAAAACCTCCAGTGTTTAATGGTGACAATTTTGACTACTGGAAGGATGTTCTGGAGAGTTTCTTTCTAGCTCTGGATGGAGATCTTTGGGACATGGTGACAGATGGATACATTCATCCTGTTGGAGCAGATGGTCAGAAGATTGAAAGAAAAAATATGACAGCTCAACAGAAGAAAGAATTCAGAAATCATCACAAAGCTAGAACCATACTTCTAAGTGCTATCTCATATACAAAATATGAGAAAATCACAAACAGAGACTTAGCTAAACACATGTTTGATTCTCTGAGGATGACACATGAAGGAAACACTCAAGTCAAGGAGACTAAAGCTCTGGCCCTCATCCAGAAGTATGAAGCTTTCAAAATGGAAGAAGATGAGACAATTGAAAAAATGTTCTCAAGATTCCAAATTCTGGTAGTTGGACTGAAAGTTCTGGACAAAGGCTACTCAACAGCAGATCATGTAAAGAAAATCATCAGAAGCTTGCCAAAAGCTTGGAGGCCCATGGTCACTGCTTTAAAGCTATCTAAAAATCTGAATGAAATATCTTTAGAAGAATTGATCAGCTCCTTGAGAAGTCATGAGATAGAACTAGAAGAAGATGAACCCCAGAAGAAAGGTAAGTCTGTAGCTCTTAAATCTAACAAATCTGTTTCTAAAGCTTTACAGGCAGAAGAAGAAGAAAGTTATGGATGCTCATCAGAAGAAGATGAATTATCTCTTCTATCCAGAAGAGTCCAACAACTCTGGAAGCATCGTCAGAAGAAGTTCAGAAATACCAGAAGAACAAGCAATCACTATGAATCAACATCTGGTCACAAGAAACCCAGAAGCAAAGAAGTTGTGTGCTATGAATGCAAAGAACCAGGACACTACAAAAGTGAATGTCCAAAACTCCAGAAAGAGAAACCCAGAAACAAATTCAATAGAGAAAAGAAAAAGAGTCTCATGGCAACATGGGATGATTCTGAATCATCGGTGGCAGAGTCAGATTCAGAAGATGAACATGCTAACATTGCACTAATGGCAAACATACCAGAAGATGATCACTCATCAAAATCAGAATCAGACTCAGATACAGAAGAGGTATTCTCTAAACTTTCTAGATCTCAATTAGAAGCCAACCTCTCAGAAATTCTTGAAAAATATCAGAAGCTTCAATTCAAATACAAAGACATGAAACAAAGTCTGGTATCTGAATTAGAAGAAGTTAGAAAACTAAAAACAGAAAACTCTGAGCTGAAAGAAAATATTTTTGAATGCAAAAACTCTCTTGAAAAACTTAAAGCTCAGAAGGAATCTGAATTAGAAGATCTAATTAATTCTGATAGTATCATAAAACAATATGACTATGGTTTTCAAATATTTCTAGCTAAAAGCATAGATAGAAGCAAAATTGCATCTATGATCTATGGAGTTAGCAGAAATGATAGAAGAGGCATAGGCTATGTGAAAACTAAAGAAACTCTGAAGTTTAAAAAGATTGATGACATTGTCATAAAAACTAATTCTCCTCTAAGTTCTCATTTTACCTATGGTCATAATCATGACTTAATATATACTAGTGAGTCATCTTGTTCCACAAGTTCTGATTTGAAACCTAAAATAAATCAAAAGTTTGTGAAAACTAACAAACATGGACCCAGAAAAATATGGGTACCCAAAGATAAAATTGTGTATGTTGCAGATGTCTTTAACAGCAAAACTGAAACACCAATCATGGTACCTGGACTCTGGATGCTCACGACACATGACGGGAAGAAAGCATATGTTCCAAAGTCTTGAATTAAAAGATGGAGGCCACGTAGGTTTTGGAGGCAACCAAAAAGGAAAAATAATTGGCTCTGGAACTATTGGTAATGGAAACCTTCCTTCTATCTCTAATGTTCTATTAGTAGAAGGATTAATGCATAATTTATTATCCATAAGTCAATTAAGTGATAATGGCTATGACATAATCTTTAATCAAAAGTTCTGTAAAGCTGTTAGTCAGAAAGATGGAACAATCCTCTTCAGTGGAAAGAGAAAGAACAACATATATAAAATAAAACTTTCAGAATTAAAAAATCAGAATGTAAAATGTCTAATGTCTGTGGAAACTGAGCAATGGGTCTGGCACAGAAGATTGGGACATGTTAATATGAGAAGATTATCTCAACTTAACAAACTCAATCTGGTCAGAGGACTTCCAAACTTGAAGTTCAACTCAGAAGCTCTGTGTGAAGCATGTCAGAAAGGCAAATTTTCAAAACCTGCCTTTAAAGCTAAAAATGTTGTATCTTCCTCTAGACCACTAGAACTTTTGCACATTGACTTGTTTGGACCAGTGAAAACTACTTCTGTCAGTGGCAAGAAGTATGGATTGGTGATCATAGATGACTTCAGCAGATGGACATGGGTAAAGTTTCTTAGACACAAGGATGAGTCAATTGCTGTATTTTCTAATTTCTGCAAACAAGTTCAAAATGAAAAAGAATTTAAAATTATTAAAGTCAGAAGTGATCATGGTGGAGAATTTGAAAACAAAAAACTAGAATCATTTTTTTAATGAAAATGGCATCTCTCATGATTTTTCTTGTCCTAGAACTCCACAACAAAATGGGGTTGTATAAAGGTAAGAATAGAGCATTACAAAAGATGGCCAGAACCATGATCAATGAGACTAACATGGCTAAACATTTCTAGGCAGAAGCAGTTAATACAGCATGCTATATTAAGAATAGAATCTCTATAAGACCTATTCTTGAAAAGACTCATTATGAATTGTGGAAGAACAGAAAGCCCAACATTTCATATGTTCATCCTTTTGGGTGCAAATGTTTTATTCTAATTACTAATGATCCTCTGAATAAATTTGACTCTAAGGCAAAAAAGTGTTATATGTTAGGATACTCTGAACGTTCAAAGGGATACAGAGTATACAACACATAAACACGTATTGTGATAGAATCTATTTATGTTAGATTTGATGATAAGCTTGGTTCTGAAAAACCAAAGCAGAATGAATCTCTTGCAGATATAGAAGTTGAAATTCCTACAAACAGAACATCTGAAGAACAATCACCTATAGAACAAAATAAGACAATCACTCCAACAAGCTCTGAAGAACCCACTCAGAAGAAACTATCCAGAAGCAAGCTGAATCATCCAGAAGATAAAATCTTGGGAAAGAAGGATGAACCAATCAGAACAAGATCATCATTCAGAAACTCTGAAGAATCTCTAATGGGACTAGTCTCCCTGATTGAACCAACTTCTGTAGAAGAAGTTCTCTCAGTAAATGATTAGATTCTGGCTATGCAAGAAGAACTTAACCAATTCACCAAAAATGATGTATGGGATCTAGTTCCTAGGCCCAGAGGATTCAACATCATTGGCACCAAGTGGGTATTCAGAAACAAGCTAAATGAGCAAGGAGAAGTTGTCAGAAACAAAGCAAGACTGGTTGCACAAGGTTATAGTCAACAAGATGGAATTGAATACACAGAAACCTATGCCCCAGTCGCCAGGTTAGAATCAATCAGACTTCTAATTTCATTTGTTGTAAACCATGATATCATTCTATATCAAATGGATGTAAATAATGCATTTTTAAATGGTTATATTGATGAAGAAGTGTATGTACACCAACCCCCTGACTTTGAAAATATAAAATTTCCAGAACATGTTTTCAAACTCAAAAAATCTTTATATGGTCTGAAGCAAGCTCCCAGAGCTTGGTATGAATGACTAAGCACTTTTCTTCTGGAAAATGATTTCATCAGAGGGAAAGTGGATACAACACTTTTCAGTAAAAACATTAAAAATGATCTTCTGATATGCCAAATTTATGTAGATGATATAATATTTGGTTCTACTAAAAGTGCCTTGGGAAAGGAGTTTGCTAAGTCTATGCAGGCAGAATTTGAAATGAGCATGATGGGATAATTAAAGTTCTTTCTGGGAATTCAAATAAATCAAACATCAGAAGGAACATATATCCATCAAAGCAAATATGTCAAAGAACTTCTGAAGAAATTTGATTTATCAGAAAGCATCATTTCTAAAACTCCTATGCATCCTACATGTATTCTGGAAAAAGAAGAGGTAAGTAAGAAAGTAGATCAGAAACTCTACAGAGGTATGATTGGCTCTCTCCTCTATCTAACTGCTTCTAGACCAGATATTCTATACAGTGTATGTTTATGTGCTAGATTCCAATCAGATCCTAGAGAAACTCACTTAACAGTAGTTAAGAGAATTTTTAGGTATCTGAAAGGTACTACTAATCTTGGTTTATACTACAGAAGATCCAAAGATTACAAACTTGTAGGATATTGTGATGCTGATTTTGCTGGAGACAGGACAAAAAGAAAAAGTACTTCTGGAAGTTGTCAATTTCTGGGAGATAATCTAATTTCTTGGTCCAGCAAAAGGAAGTCAACCATAGCATTATCAACTGCAGAAGCTGAATACATTGCAGCAGCTGGATGCAGTACTCAGATGCTCTGGATGAAAAATCAGCTTGAGGATTTCAATATTTATGAGAGTAACATTCCCATCCTCTGTGATAATACTTCTGCTATTTGTCTCTCTAAAAATCCAATTTTACATTCTAGAGCTAAACACATAGAAGTTAAACATCATTTCATTAGGGACTATACTCAGAAGGGAATTTTAATGTTAAAATTCATAGATACAAATCACCAATGGGCTGATATTTTTACAAAACCCCTTCCTGAAGATAGATTTAATTTCATTCTAACCAACCTTAGCATGAAATTATGTCCAGAATGAAAATGCTTTAATTATATGTCTTTAACTCTTAGAAGTTCTGAATTTAATCCTTTATATTATTCTTTCAGAAGATATTATTTTCTAACTGTTTAACTCTGAGAACTTCTGTTCAAAGGAATAACATGCAGATCATTACATCAACAAGTGTCAACAAATCTCTAAGGAATCCTATCAGAATTAGAACAAGTGTCCAAATTCTGAAGAGTGACAGAACATGCATTGGACAACTATCCTCTACATAAGGACATCTGTTAATCTTCTAGGAAACTGATACGGCTGACTTGACATTATAAAGGCAAAACTCTCTTTGGTAACTGTTCCAGAATATTTTACACCTTCCCCTATGACTGCTGCATTTATTACATATCATCATTATGTTTTTAAGTTTAATTTTCCCCACTAATTTCTCGTATTATTAAATGAAATTTTTTCTATATAAACAACTTTTCACTTTCACTTCTCTTTTTTACCTTCATTGCATTTTTACTGAAAAAATTTTCACTTTCACTTTGCGTTCTCTCTGAATTTTTTTCCTAAAACCCTAAACCCCAAAAACTCATCTTAGTAACCCCCCCAATGG